>OX485809.1:6965625-8439627 GCA_950295325.1 Polytrichum commune
AAAAAAACCAAATCAACTTCATATACCTTCATTAAGATTTAAAACTTGTCGTCAAGTTTCAAAAAATGTAGGTCGTAAAGATTGATAATCTAAAAGGTCTTTGATTCGATACCAATAAAATAAGATATAAGACAAAATTAATAATGTTATCTCCACATGTGCTTTATTTTATACATTTTATTATTCAAATATTTTATTGTGTGTTATATGGATGGTGAGATTCCCCGATGTTTTCGTACGATAACCTAATTGTAGTTATCTAGCATGAATTTTGGATAATACTTTATTAGTTTCCATTTTTTGAAAATTATAGTCTTTCTAATATTATAATATTTGAAGCCATAACATCTCATGTCCCTTGGAAATTGGTGATCATCAAGAATGTGGAGATCTCCCTACATCCTTCCCCTTGAGTAGGTCACCTTATGCCAAATCATATGACAATTTGGCATTGGAATCCTCCCAGTTCCACTCTTGTCCACTAAAATTGGTTTAGGGTTTCTCTTGATTCATTTCAAATTAAATAATGCTAATCCAAGTTCTTTTAAAATTCAGACTCCTCAATTGTTTGAAATTAGTTGAATACTTGTTCTTATTATAGTTGCTTCTAGGAGGGTTTGACTTCTTCTCATGTGCAATAAATCTAGGAAGAATATCTAGCTGCGCTAGTGTTGAGCAAAAGTTGAGCATTGACGTTTTGACTATCCGAACCAATGAGCCTCTTCCTTGGAACAATACCATATCAGAAAATTTTAGAAATACATTGTAACATTTTGCACCCAAAAGTAGGTGTATGAACAAGGCCGGTCATTAAGTAAGACATGATGTCTACCATAATTATCATAACCTTTGCATCTCAACCCCCATGTCAACTTGTCCATCTAGATTCTCAACTCCAGTCCTGATGAAACTTTAAAATTCCCTCTTTTAGCACCTCTGGACATGCCAAAAATGAGTTTGACCCTCAATAAAGCGATTTATAATGTTAATCTTTCAAACCTCCCCACCCACTCCAAGCACGCACCGAACATGGAAAGTGTTGTATGCAAAACAACTTGCAACTTGCGACCAAATTAACTCTGGGTTGACTGAAAATCATAGCTCCAATCTTTGTGATCCATTGCATCAATCGCTAACTGGACTTGAAAGTGGGAGCATCGATAGCATCACTCACTAATTTTGATGCTAAGCTTCCAACAGACATCACGATTCTTTCAGCACAGGCATTGATTGACTTTTGGCTGCAATTTAACTCTGTAGAGAGATTGTGGAGACGTGCAATGTGAAGAAAACATGATCTACTATTATTTAACTGCAGGCTGGAAGAGGAAAATTGCTGACACAATCATAAACCTCGAAACAGGAAATGGGATACCATCTTTTCGGAAGGAGTGCTCCTCATGTTGTTGAAGCATTCAGAAAGCAAAATTATGCAATATGTTCTTGGCCCTCCGAGATAATCATGTCATGAAGCAGCTACAGCAGCTAGCAGATCGATGCCAAGAGAGTCATAAATCATGAAACGTCCACGGTCAGATCAAGAAGGCATCAGCTCCCTGTGGAGTAACATGTGCTCGAGTGGGAAGTGAGATTCAATCAGTAGGTGTTGTATCATTTCTTTCTTCTTTCCTTTCTTCCTTCCGAAGCATGCATTTTAGAACAAAGTTCGTCCGTAAGGCTGAAACCTTTCACCCACCAGATTCTGCATTGGAGATTAGAGGAGTTGGATTGGTGTATGAGTCATTTCTCTCCGTCCTTTCGGTCTCTCTTTCTTTCGCCCGAAGTGCTGGCATGCATTTTTAAGGCAACTGTCTGAAACATACATTGGGGAAGGATTAGGTGTTGGAACTCTCCCGAGGGAATCAATTAGGTTTCTGAGGAGTTGGAGTTCATCTGTGCATGTTGTTGGAGTTGGCAGGATGGTTACCTTGGGATTCATGGAGAACCTGCCCCTGAATTGGAGGTTTTGTGGCAGGTTGATGTTTGCGACGGTCACAGCTCTCTTGGTGTCATCTGTGGCAGTGTTTATCCTCTTCTCGAAGACCAACAGCTTCTTCAGCTCAGCTGGGATGTTCTATGGTGCCAGCGTCTTAGGTTCGACCACCAACATAAACAGGTGAATCCTTACGTCCGAGATGTAAAAGGCAGCATTAGCAAAGTCGTTCCTGAGGGTTTATAAGGTTCAACATTGGTCAGGCTTGTACGAAGTTACGATGAATTTCCAACCTTCTGAGCTCAAAATTAGCGAGTTACTACTCGTCTCCTGAGAATCATCACTAAGGTTAAGTTTGTTTTCCTTGATGGCAAACTTGAGTGCCGATGATTTCTTTCTGGCTTGCTTCTTGTGATGCACTGCTGAAGAGATCGATACATCTTTCATCCAGCAGCGATGCAATTAAGTGGCCCACAGGGTGCTTGTGCTTCAATTGCATCCTTTCGCCAAGTTGTCTCTCAGTTCTGTCGGATGTGAGGAATGGAAACAGTTGCAATATGGCTTGGAAGAATTGCTTCTATTGGTCATTATAGCCAGAATCTGATCCTCCTCCCTTGAAAACATGTTTTGATCAGAATTTACATATTTGTCACTCGGGATTGGAACTCTTTTGAGAATTCTCAACGCCAGTCATCCTCCATGCTCTTACATTTAGACTGAATGCAATGCACAGACGGTAAGAAATATTGTAGCTTCTTACGCAAGTCTAGGTTGATTCTACCGCTCAATTTCACAGGCATTTCTCAGCAGGACAATTGAAATTAATAGATGAGCTATAATTTTTCACCTGGGAGCTAGAGAGTAGGGGAAAGCTCATCCCTGGGGAGTAAGCAAGCATGAATGAAGAGTCTCTTTGCTTGGAGGCTACTGCCACCTTTTGGTGATGGACTCTATGTAAATTGACTTAACTGAGGGGAGCTAGTAGGGTTTGCAAAGGCCGAACATATGTCAAGCCGTGCATGCCAATCATGTTTTGAGGTTTCTTTGTAGAATCTTGACCCCAATTGTTTGGGTTTCAGTATAGTAATGATCAAGCGGGTACAAGGTGAGCAGTAGAGAGGTAATAGAGCTATGAAACCGTGAGTTTGATCCTTCTTGGAGAAGACTTTCTATGAAGAGATCGTTAGCTCATAGTACATTGGAGCCTATTTTAAAAGTTGGGTGCAAATAAATTTTGGGACTTCCTCTTCCGGACTCTCAAACTTTGTCGATGCACAATCTAGGAAAGGATATGTAGAATACACATTTACTTTGGTCATGTAGATCTATGTCCCATTGTCTGTCCCAAAGAGACGAGCTAGAGATGAGCACACAAAATGGTAGGAAGGGTTTTGTCAACTAGTAAGCTCTCCTCATGTTACCCAATGCTCTTCTCCAAGGGCATTGGAGTCAACCTAGGGTTCAGTATAAATTGTGTTGTAGTAATCTCAAGCTCCATACAATCTCTCCGAATTCTTGTGCAACGTTCTAGATCTAAGGCAACCAAGCCTAACTTAGCTACAAATCTTAATTGCAGACTTGTATTTAAGTGGTGCATGGTTAAGTGTGGATTTAAGAATGGACACCAAAATGAAATGTGTTACACAGAAATTGGACTACGTGATCAAAATATTTAACCATTCTAATTAAGCTCAATAGTCACATACTTGAGGGGGGAGCTTCTATGATCTTTTATGAAGAGGATATCCAGATGAGGTCCAAACATGTATGATGAAAATGGCTATAGCCTCCATTTGGATTTGCTTATCATCTCGTACGAATTCCGTGTTTCATCTTCTAGGAGAAGTGGGTGCAGAGCTTACAGTGCCTGGTTAAGGCCCACTTGCCTTTTTCCACAGTGTGACAGCAGCGTTCTCACAGCTCAATTGGCTTCTGACAAAATGTGATCAGGCATCACCACGGTGACAACATCGACCAGGCGAACTTATATCTGGGGTTTTCTCCTGGAGATTGGAGAGAAAACACTCTACCCTGGCTTTTTAAAACTCTTGAAGATAACAGCACAAGGGATTGCAACAACGAGATCACCACCCGAGTGCAATTGATTGGACTGCCATGGCCATCTGCCAAAGCACCTGTGACATTGGCCGCCGGCACTGTGCACGAACTTCTACTTGTTTCATACACCGAAACTGGGGTTCGGCGTTGCAGTGGAGGAGATTTCTACGAGACCGACATCACAGGTACGCAGTTTCAATTTCCAAACACATTCTGAGGATGTCGTGTGGTTTGATAGAGATATACACTCTAAACTCTGTGATATTAACCTCCTCAATCTCGCTCCTTCTCTTATATTCCGAAACCCTACGAAACGGATGTTGTCAGTTGAAATCTCGCTCTTTGTTATCATGTTTCCTTCCCATATATCATGTGTTTTGACATTGGAAAAATCACCAAAGAGTTCTATCTAAATGCTTGCACGCATCACGTTGTCATTATTGCAGTGTCGACTTTGTATTATTCCAAGAATGTGACATGCTACACTAATTCTCTTTTATTACACATCCATGTTAACACTACAAAACTCCTTAATACCATGTGCATTTTGACTGCCACAAGCGTGATATTACGGAGTTTAGAGTGTATTAGTGTCGCAAATGCCAAGAGTTGATTGTAACCCCTATATAGCCTAAGGACTGCTTTCCATGAGGGATCAAGGCCGACAAAATCTAAAGCTAATTCACACGAAACATTAACTCGGGCCACGGAGGGAGAAAAGCTCATACATGGCCCAAGGAAGCAAATTGGATTTCCATTTTGGTCCAACCCAATTCTCTTCCCTCAGATTGTGTTAGATTTTGTCTTCAATGCTTTGAAATATAACTTCAACTCATTAGAACATAATTTCAAGGAATGGCCTTGACTCCATCATGTAAAGGCCTTGGGGTTGATTTAGTGGATAAGACCAATCATGTACAAGGATTTACACATGTCAGAGCCCCAATTCAGTCTTGATAGTCTCCTTATGTAAAGTGGCCCTCGTAGTGCATCGCGGCCTGGACATCCTTCAAATCTTGCTAGACAATAAGTTATCTTTAAGAAGACATTTTTGTCTACACCTAAACATCTTTCAATTCTTTCCTTTTAAGAAAGTGTTTCTCTAATGATTTTTTTATTTTTCTTACATAAAATCAAAATTGTCCATTTCCTCCAAAAGCTTGATTATGAAACTACATGCATGGTTACCCTTTGTACCTCATGCAATGTTCACATCTCAAGAGACTACCTCACGGTTTGATCTCTTCAAAATCATATTATGGTTGCAACATTCCCCCAATCTTTAGTCTCTATAATTACAACTAATCATATCAATTTTCTCAAAAAAATTTGATTTTGTGGAATTTTCAAACATGTTATCCCTATGTTTGTAGTATTAAGAGGACCCAAAGTGCTTTTTGATTATTCAAGCATATAAATGTGATCAAATGATGGTGCCTTAGAGCTTCTCTCTTGTAGTAATTCTCCAAAAACCCTTGGAAGTAATGGGGAAATAATATTCCATAGAAAATCTTAGAAAATGCTTAACGCCTCAAGTTGCTCATACTACTGTATGCATTTCCGGGTTATCGGCTTGTTCAGAACCCAAAGTCGACGCCTTCCTGTGTAAATTTTCGGTGGTGTGGTGTGCGACATCAACCCTAGGTTGTCAATCATCGATTTGTCGAAATCAAATGTCGGAAATAGCACTCCACTCATGGAGAACAGCAACAATGGAAGTTGCCCTTCCTATCGTCAGTAACCACTTCATGTTTTCATCCCGACATTTCACAAATCATACGCATAACCTTCACCATTCTAATATCCTTCTTGCAGGCCCACGTTGGAAATCCCGACCACCAGTGCTCGACATGGGTGATGGTTCTTACCTGATCAAGCTTCACGTAAGCATTTCACCTTTTCTGTGAACCTGCTCTGCTAATACCACGCATTAGATTTACGTGTGCATTTTGCAAAGAAGTGCTTGAGAATTGAACTGGGTTCGTAATGAAGATCAAGAACCGGGCAAGAACCAAACCTCGAATAAACAATTCAAGCAACAGATTGACCCTCTAATGACCCCAAGAAACTAAGAAGATGGCCACTTCACCCTCACAAAGCCGTTGCCAACTTAATCACACGGACATGGCTTGACCCATGATACAATTCACAAGGAAAACATGTGTTACGATGGCATTGGTATTAGAAGAAACACGTGGGTGGGACAAAATATCGGGTCTCATATAATCTTTGGACCTGGAATTTATAAGAAAAGTTAGAAGCAAATAGGCTCCAATGAATTCATTTAGAGACTATCATGTGAAGTGAACAGTCGTCAATTTTGTGGAGAATTCAAAGATTATGCATCACATCTATAACTTCCTTGGAAACACCCAGCTGCCGCACGTGATATAAATTGAACTACATATACTGCACCTCCCTGACATATGAAACTTGACATGGCAGTCTTTTAGATTTGCAACTACTGATCGGATGCGACAATTTCTGATCCAATCCAACAGCCGAAATCGTCTGTGGAGTTGGAAGTAGCAAACATCATTAAGCCAAAGTATATCTCAAGTACGTTGGTCTGCAGATTCCACCATTTCTCTTTCTCGTTGACAGATCGAATGCATCGTGCAGGTGGATCGTCGATTCGCCGGCCTCTACAACTTCACAGCCACCTTGTTGTTTCCCTCGTACCATGGATTGGACCATGAAACCTCCGAGTGGAAGCAACTCAAATTGCTCATCTCGCTGCAGGTGCAATTTGTGGCCGCGGGTCCTCCTGCTGCCATGACTCCCAGATCGGATGTGGCCCAATGCTCAACCAAGGATTTCAAGCTGCGATCGTGGTCCGGACGCTGGACGCAGTTGAAAAGAAATGCGACATGTGATGCGAACTACCAAGGGAGGTACTTGTGCCTGAATCTCACAGAAGAATGTGTGATTCCGTGGTGTCGAGGTCCCCTTGGCATTCTCGAGAGCAATGGGTAAGAATCCCCACAACTTCATAACACGACGTTACTCAAGGGTCGTTGTGGTGTCTACATAAACTTATCCATTGTGTAGGTGAAAACGTAGTGCATTATATTATAGCATGTGAATGACTATTTCTAGATGAATTATTCCAAAAAAAACATCAAAGACCCCAATTTAGTTCAGCAGAGTTTAGCTGGAATAAGTCGGTGCTCAACCATGTAGGAGACTTGTTTTTACTAGAGTCCCCTTCATCTACGATGGATGAGTTTACATGGACACCACGAATCTCAAGCCAGTTGGAGTCATGGTAGCGGTAGCAGTATATGTTCTTTGGTATTATTTCCATGGAAAAAAGGCATGTTACATGCTAACCACCCCCACGACCACCCCTTACCCCTACAACCCCCCTATTCCACGTGGTTAACCATACATTTTTATGTTTTTTTCCATTCGCACTTGTCTTGTTGCAAATCGGTGTGATTGTGGTTGATGGTAGGGTCGGTATTTTCAATTGCAATCTACCATTGGTTTAGGTCTTGTGCTTGAGAGGAAATCGAAATGATTATTATCCTTGTTGGCTCTCGCTTGTAATAATGTTAATTAATGAAACTCATGAGCATGCATAATGGGTCTAGTTTCACTCTTTGCATATACCAATGCCAGTTGTTCCAGTAAGGTAGTAGGATTTAGGGTCTTAATGTTAGGGTTTATGTCAATGTCATTCAAATTCTAAAATCTCGTAGCCTCATTTTCATCCAAAATAACACTTCTCGAAGTGAATTCATTGAAGAGGGAAGCATAATTTTTATAAATCATCTTAACAGTTAACAGATAACACTGACTAGTTTATTTTTGGATTTTTTGGAGGAAGCGCAATTTTCCTTTAACACATATGCAATTTAACCACAACACATATTGACTCAGGGCGGACTGTATTGTAAGAAAGTTACAAGTGTTACACGCATATCCAGACACCGCCGCCTTTCCTAGAGGAGTAAATATTAACAAATTGATAAATTGTGTCTCAGGTGGGTGTATAGTGCTCATTGTAGCTTCCAACTCTACACGAGCGGAGATGCATGGAGGTGTTTGGCAGGGAAGTGGCTCTTCTTTTGGGGAGATTCAAACCACCAGGACACCATCTACAATTTGCTTCACTATGTGCTTGGAATCCAGCAAGTGGAGACACCTCGTGTATTTCATAAGGTAATGTTCTCCGCCTTTCAGATTCAGAAAACATTTCTGACCTCCTGCCACACAATGCTAGATTTTTCAAGCACGGAACATTTTTCTCCTCGTCCTGCATAGCCTAAACTACACGCCCATTGGAACTTGGTGATAGGAATCCAGTAAATACTCCTTGTCCGAACATCGATCTCATCGAAGGTCAGCAGACCTAGTGTCGAGGCACCCATAACTGTTCACTTAAGAGATTATGCGCCACATCTGGAGAAGTATAAGGCAGTGCAATTTTTTCCCGTGTAGGAAGATAGAAATCAAAGAGGATTGCAATTTCTCGGTAATTTTAGTTCTTAAATTGAAATTATTGTGAATTTTTAAAACCAAAAGTTGGCCTAAACATATTACTGATGTCTAGAGTCTACCATAACCATTCATTTTCACTGTTCATTCCTCCTCACTTTAGCATCAAAACTAGGGACATGTGTCATGGCACTATCAATTATGGCTTCATCAAGTTTATGGCACCCAATAGGTTCCTGATGGGGTCATGTTCGGGAATAGGTACTTCGTCTATAATTTGGTTTTTAATTTGTATCGCACACGTGTATTTGAGTGGCATGTGGTTAGGTGTGGATCTAAAAACAAACACCAAAAAGATGTCATGTGTACCAAAAAGATTGGACCACATGCTCAAAACGTATCAAGAATCAACAGAATCAAGTTTTTGAGCTCCAATGTTGACGAGGAAATTTTCTATTCAGTTGCTCAATATCCTAGGGAAACTGGACTCATCCCAAGAAGTAACCATTTAAGACCCACCCACCTTACTCATCAACTCTTTGACAACAGATTACATTACAGCATAGGGTGCTGTCTGGTTCAATCCCGAAAGCTAATTTCCATATTGGATTGATTCCTGTAATCACCAATGGGGATACAACACATGTCAATTTTCTTTCCATAATGCCTCATAAACCATACCAGCTTCATTCACTTAGTTTTGGATTTGTGTGGACGTGATGGAATTTCGGTCAGGTGTTCCTGAATCCTCAAAACTCGTCACAAAATGTGACCATCACCCAGCTTTTCAATGGCCACTACGACGTCGCAGGGAACTATTTGGGCATTGCTAGCCTTCACAATGTTGAGTACAAGCAGAGGCTTATCTCTCTTTTCTACGACAACAGCTCAAGTTATTCGCGCAGTCCAGACGCAGTTGTGCTGAATTCTGGTCTCCATGACGGGTTATACAACTATCCTTACCTGACAAATTTCTCAGACGCGGCAAAGAGCACCGCCAGTTTTTGGGATTCAGTAATAGCCTTGAGCACCAACAAGGAGAAGAAGAAACCGATAATAGTGTATAGAACAACAGTAGCGCCGGCTGGGTTTGTGAGAGGCTCCAATTCGAACCCTCAGAAGATGGACATTTATAACCAGGTCATGGTGGATGCCTTCCTGCACAGGTTTCCCGAAGCTCAGGTTATCGATTCTTTTGATATGACCTTTCCATTCCATTATGATAACAATTACAGCGATGGGGGTCATTATGGGCGACCAGGTGGCGGACGACATTACTTCGTTGATTTTATGCTTGTCCACACAATCCTCAATGCCATTTGCTCATTGTTTTAGGTTAGTGATTTGGGTTCAGTCTTTGAATCGCTATGAAAAATTCTCGTAATGTGCTCCTCATACGCACCTGTGTTGGCATAAGTATGTTCAACAGTGTTATGAGCTTGTATGCCTATGTTGCACAATGTTCTACAAAGTTCACTCAAAGTATACACAAATGACACTATGTTCAAGAACATCTTCCTCATGCATACTAAAATGTAACACATGACATTGGCCATTAGTATGCTCATAAATATGTTCCTCGTATGTATTAGAACAGACAGACCCATTTCCAAAACAGTCCCCAACCTTAATACATACAAATCCACTAAAATTGTGAAGTTCCACACATGTCGCCGTCGCTTTCTAAAGTGATGGCAAAAATCACGAAGAATCGTACTTTTAGCCGTCCGGAGTTGGATTCCTTGCAGAGGGCACTACTTAACTTTTCGTTTCCTAGTTGTCAGAAATTGGTCACTGCATGCTGTGAATATGCATGGGTTGGGAGACAATCTTTCCTTTGAAAGATACTATAATTTCAAAACATGGAAATAATTAGTGAACTTTTTGTAAAACGTTGTGATAGCAAGTTCTAGACCTGTGAAATATCACCCCAATATCACGTCCTCCACGTCAACGACAGCATATCTGTCTACTCTAAAATGTGAACACATGCATTGAAAACATCTTGCACTTGAAGTGACCGAGATTAATGTATAATCCTCCACACAACACGTCCAAAAAATTAGTCCAAAAGTACAAACAACAAATTAGGTGAGATCGATGAAAACTTGCAAATGTTTTCCAAGCATTCCTTGGAATAGAAAAATCAAGGACTGTCTACAGATCAGGAGTATTGAAAAGACGATCTCAATGCAACAACTGCTAGGGCCAAACAGGTTCTGAAAGATCGAACTACCAGGCTCCAAAAGCAATTTCAAAAAACCCTCATTTCAAACTAAACTGATAAAATGTAGATTGATGCACCATGCACTAGAAATGACCGAGAAAAACGTTTGAGCATCCAGATAAAAGGTCCAAAAGAATAATCGAAAGTACAGTTTTCAGAATCCCCCAGAGTGAATACCACCTCAAGACACCTAAATTCCAACTCCCAACATGTTCCGATCTGGCACCAGAGGCCTTCTTGTCAAGCCCAAGCCTGCTGCATAAGCTGCTGCTGCTTCATCTATATGATCTCTTCCAGTGACTAAAAATAATGATCTCTCTAAGCAAACTATGGCCGCAGAATGACTGATGGATGATGAGTAGTGTTATATGTTGCTTAGGCAGCCACCTTGTCCGCCACGAGGGGAATTACAGTCTCCCAGGTGAAGTCAGGGTCGTTGCGTCCGAAGTGGCCGTAGGCAGCCGTCTTCTGGAACCTCTTGTTGCCTCCCCTCTTCAAATCCAAGTTGATGCACATCATGCCTGGCCTGAAGTCAAAGTTCTCCTTGATGAGCTTCAAGATGTCGGCGTCTGGGATAGTACCGGTCTTGTAGGTGTCCACAAAGACGGACAGTGGCTCAGGCACGCCAATGGCGTATGAAACCTGCAAGATTACACAATTCTCCAGTAAATCAGATACCAATCCACATTTTGCAGCTTGGATAATTAACGGCTTCCAGCTGCAGGACACATCGTTCAATCCTTCCCAGGAGCAATGAGATCGCTGTGAAACATTCCAATGTGTCCCAGCGATGGCTTGCATGCTCCTGCACTCTTGAGCATGAGCTTCTCTCAGTAACTAGTGATCCAGGAGAAATCACATCTTTGTCCAGAAGCTAGTTCCTAATTTCTGGTCATTTTTCAATGACCTGCTCACTTGTACATGAATAAAATGGCATGACTTAATAAAATTCCAATATACCACTTGTTGCTACTTGTAGCGTAGTTTTGGTAAGAGCATGATGTACGGTTCCACACACTATAGTACATTGCAATTCTGTCCGTCTGATATCCAAGAGGAACATTGAATACGAAACTCAAGCGATGGCCTGCTATGCCCCATGAAATCCACAACTCACATACGAATCCAGATTTGCAGGAGGAATAAGGACAGATCTCAAAACCCTATTAACCAGCCCTGAGGAAGCGACGGATTCCAATTCCAACTTGGGAACTGAGGAACTAAACCCAAACCTCTTCAACAATACCCTAAAGATTACTTGCAAGTTTTTTAAACCGATGCTCCGTGAAGGAAATGAATTCCTAAAGCCTACCGCCAGCCAAGAGGAGCTGACGGGTTCCAATTCCAAAACCTTAAACCTTAAACCTCTTCAAGAAACCCCGAAGATTACGCGCAGGCTTCTCAACCCATTCCCCTTGAACAATTGCAAAGGAAATTCCACATCCAGGCTCCATGACATCTACCAAGATGAATTGAATAGTATCAACATAAGAATGTGTGCATGCATACCTGGACAATGCAACGACGAGCGAGACCAGCAGCAACCACACTTTTGGCAGCCTGCCTAACAATGTAAGCACCACTTCGGTCGACCTTGGTGGGATCCTTTCCTGAGAAAGCACCTCCTCCATGAGCACCCCACCCTCCGTATGTGTCGATAATAATCTTCCTTCCGGTAAGACCAGCATCTCCATGAGGACCTCCAATCACGAAGCGACCTGAGGGGTTCAAATGAAAGATGGTGTTCTCGTCCAAGTACTTCTCTGGGATGACTGGCTTGATGACGTGCTCCTTCAAATCGGCAGCAATTTGGTCGTTGGTCACTGTCTCATCGTGTTGAGTCGAGATTAAAACAGTGTGCACTCTGATGGGAACCATGGCTCCACCCTCGTTCTTGTACTCGATGGTCACTTGGGTCTTTCCATCTGGTCTCAACCATGCGCAGGTGCTGTTCTTGCGAACCTCAGTTAGCTTAGCTCCCAACTTCGTGGCCAGAACGTGAGTCAGAGGCATCAACTCTTCGGTCTCATCGGTAGCATACCTATCATCCAATCACCAGTGCAATTAAATGCGCCGTTCTCCAAAAACTTGGAGCTGGACAATTATGAACAATCAAATACCATGACATGAAACTCTGGGTGTAGAAATAGTTGCTCAGGTCAACTTTACCGCCTTTGAATGCAAGACAGGTTCCAAAGGTCTTTGAAAAAGGGGTGTGACTATAACCTTGGGGTTATAACATTGCTAACATAGTAGAGAATCCAATGCAGAACCAAACAAAAATAAACGAAGAGACCATTCGCTAAAACAGATAAACTGGCACATGCAAGTCAAAAGACATATAGAGTCGAGATCCATACCCGAACATGTGTCCTTGGTCACCGGCACCGATCTCCTCGGGCTTCTTGGTGAGATGTCCGTGCACACCCTGGGCAATGTCGGGGCTCTGCTCCTCGATGTTGACAAGCACCTTGCAGTGGGCTGCATCCAGACCGACGTCGTCAGAGATGAACCCAATCTCACGGCAAGTGTCTCTCACGATCTTCTCGTAGTCAATCTTGGCCTTGGTGGTGATTTCACCGAACACCATCACCATGTTGGTCTTGGTGCATGTCTCACATGCTACCTTGCTTTCAGGGTCCTGCTCCAGGCAGGCATCTAGGACTGCGTCGGAGATCTGGTCGCAGAGCTTGTCAGGGTGTCCCTCATTGACAGACTCCGAGGTGAAGAGGAAGGTATCCATCTACATAACCCAAACAAATTATGTAAGCTGAGTCAGACTCACATCACATGATAGCACACTAGATCTCACCAACATAAGCATCTGTACCTCACATGAAACAGAGAATACAAGTCATAATTCAGTCACATCATTAAATCAAGAAGCTCACCGAAAGGCCACCCAAAACTAATTGTCAACCGGAAGATCGTTTTCTCGCAGACATGGACATCAAGTCCCACAATACCTATCCCGCGTTCAGAATTATCAATGTCACATCCTCTAGTATGCATAATTATCAGTCAAGATCCATCATGAATCCTTACTAACTGCATTAACATATCAAGACGTATTAGCTTTGGTCTAAAGAACTCCTTGTCTAATGAAGACACCGACAAATTGACTCAGATCCAACCTTTCCTAGATAATTACAAAAACATTCCTAGAGAGAAAAAAAACCCATTGAATATATACATCATGTGTATCATGGGCATCCTAACCCCTATTAATGACCCCCAATACCTCGTTGAGATCATCTTCAGTTACCAAACATCAAGTACGCTGGACACTTACAATGTATGTTTTTCAAACAACGTAGAGTCTCTAAACATACACTAAAAAGATGAAATAAAACGCTCATGGGAGGCAAGCATACATGACTACTATTACTGCTCAGTACTGGATCAACAAAAACCAAACCTCAAAACAAGACTGGCTTCATAAAGCACATTACAACAACAAAATCCACAAACTAAAAACATATGAATCGACATAACACGACATCACACTGACCGAAAACTAGTTATTACACTACACCTCATATCCCCACTCCAACGCGCAAGATGCAAAGTCACATTACCCAGAAAAACAAAACAAAACAAAAAAACATAACGCCTAACCCTCCTCCTTCCTTCTCACAAAATACGTGCTGCCTAAAACCCCCCAACTCCCAAACGAAATCCAACCCACATACACAAAACCTCAAAAGAGAATGAAAACTACAAAACTACCGCTCCTGGAGTGCAAACCTTAACCAAAAAATCGAGTACCATGCCATTTTCTTCAACCCGCGCCAATCTCCCATAGTTGCAAGCCTTGCCTGCATTGAAAGGTCAAAGAGCGCAAACGAGTGAAAAAGTGTAGATCTGGAACTGACCTTGACGGTGGAGAGTGGCGGTGATGGTTCCCTGACCGCTACTGCGATCGGAACTCCGACGTCCGAGATGCGGAAGCAAACGAGCAATAGAGCAACGTGAAAGACGAGACACACACAGGGAAGGGAGGCCAGGAGGCATAGATAGAGGGACGACGAAGGTGCGCGCGCTTAGGTTCACCAGTCCCGGGTATGAATGACGTGGCCACGGGTTTAGGAGGAGGGTATCGCGGTGATCGGTGGTGGGACGGCGGGTATGGGCCTCGTGGCGGAAAGTTCGCTACAGTGGCCTATTTAAGGGGGTGGGTTTGCAAGTTGTAACGGCCGGGTATGAGCATAAGGTGAGCCTTATAATATAATCTAGTGGACACTTTCTACATTTTAGCATATAAGGTAAGTGGGTGTTATTCAGTTACTTTCTAAACTAGACCCCTACATTTGATAAGTGTGTGCTTTAATGACGACCAAAGAACAAACATCATAAAGACATATGTTTGAAAGAGATTGGACTCTGTCTTCAAATTTTTATTAACTAAGGTATTGAGGCCTTAAAGCGATACTTTAAGATATGTTTGCTATTTTAAGCAGGTTAAATAGTTTGGTTTTTCTCTCTTTTTTGGCACAAATTGGAAAAAAATACAGATGGGCCAAGCTAGCTTGCCAATGTCAATCCAAGATTGAGGTTAATGAGTCCCATGCACATACCTCATTTTAGATCCCACAAATCTCTCAAATTTTTTGATGTGGAAAGAGGAGGTCCCAAAAGTTTTGATCCAACTTTCAAAATAAGCTCCGATACACGACAAGCTAACGAACTGTTCATGGAACGTTTTCTCAACAAAGATCAAAACCCATGGCTTCGTCCTCTTTGAGGGACTTTTAAAATAACCTTAATAGTGCACAATTGGGAGGACCTAATATACAAGAAAACTTCAAAACATGCACTTTTAATAATCATATTCAATAAATCAAAGAAGTTTCAATCTTCAATCCTATTTTTGTTGATACTTCATTGTAGATGTATTGTGTAGATCTAATTAGTATAACTTGGAGAATATGAAAACTTGGATCTGATAACACCCACATACCTTACACTAATAGAGATTGTGTACAATCTAGACATGTAACATGACATTTATTGAAGTAAACGAAGACGTGACTTGATATCATGTATTACTAGAAATTGTGTTGTCTACGACATGTCTTGGGGGACCATGCCCTACACCCCATGGATCATTGATTTGGACATAGCCAATATGTTTAGGACCATTGCTTATGATGTTTGAATATACTAATTATTTTACGGGCTCCACACTAATTTATTACTTAACGTTAAAGCGTGCATGCATGTGCATGGCTATCATTGGTTGATATGTTGAATAATGAGTGGTCTTATTTTTTGACAAATGAGTGTCATTTAAAAGAGATATCCACCATTAGTAAGTCCAATCCTCACCTCCCGGGCCTTGCCATCTATAAGCACCTATAGTTCTAAGTGCCTAGCCACTTATCTAGTAGGCTAAGCCAAGGGCCCCGCCCTTATATATTATGCCCTAGTATATGAGGGGTCAAGTTAGGTGCACTAGATCCCACCAATTACCAACCTCAAAAGGTGCCTACCTCCAAAATTCCTACCACGATTCTGTAACTGAATCGATGGGTCATTCAAACCCTCAAGATAAATCACCCCAAGGAACTAGAAACAATAAACTAGAAGAGATGGCATCTATAACCCCATCAAAGACCTAAAGATCTTCGGAAGTTTACCATGCCTACAAAACATACCATACATACCATGCACTAAAATGATGGCCATTCACCACACTCTCCAAATACTCACTACTGGATATCAAAACGAACCCGCCCACATTTTCACATTTTCACATTTTCACATTTTCACATTTTCACATTTTGCGTCAATGTCCTATATCTACTCAACACACAAATCAAACACCCAACCTACAACACAACCACCCTGGTGGTATAATTCTTGAATCCATGATCCAAATGTTGCACTCCCGCACACAAACCACCACGCTACACAAAGTTCGAGTCCACACTAATATTGATGGTAATGAACAAGCTGAGAAACTAGCCAAAATGGGACAGAAGCAAGCCTATGTAGACGTTGGAGCCCCGTATGAACATGCCCACTGCACCCCATACAACTTTTAAGAAAATTGGTGGCACTCTATGCACGAAACACCCGAAAATGCCCCATTAGACACTTAGAAAAACAATACATTCACAAATATGACAAAAACAAACATCTTAGACTCCTAGTGGACCAAAGACACCAACTACACAAATGCCTTGGAAATACAAATATCGACAAGAAATTACCAAACGGTTTGTGGAGGAACCTAACTATAATTGACAAACATAATTGGACAATACATGGGTAAGACTTGCAAACAATTTTGTTATCTTGCAGAGCAACCTACCCCTCAAGAACATGCCCTATTTGCAACTCATTTGATGTAGATATAATGGCTACACATTTTACTAAAATGAAGTACATGCGCTTATAACTTAAAGTAACAACAACCCTGTTTGGGAATTACATAAATTTCTTATATCAAATAAAGTATGGAAACACTGCATACTAATGAATGCATAACCCTATAGTGGACTACCTCAAGAAAACATAGTACCAACATGGTTACTACCATGCACATGTGGAGCCAAAAGGTGCCACTATAATGCCAAGTTTAAACCCGACATACTCTGTGTCATAGGCCACCCATATAATCTCTCCTCCTTAACAATCCTCACACCAAAACTCATAATGCAATCCATAGAATCTACATATTGCAATGATAGATTTGCTAGAAGGACTCTTGAAAGAAAAAAAGAAAAAAAAAGAAAAAAAGAACTACAAAATACCAACCGCTCATCAATAATATCATAACAAGAGGTTGGAATGCAACTCCGTTTATGATCTTAGTCGTAGGAGCAAGAGCCACCACATACCCCTTGTACCCACCACAACATATTAAATTACTTTAACAATGGCACAAACCACTATTGTAGCTCATTTAACAACTATATAGGGACATGCCATTGTACACTGGGAACTTCTTGAAAATGGGTTCGACATTGATTTTAGATAGAGACATGCCCAACATAACATTACTCAACAACGTGGGCCC
Source organism: Polytrichum commune (assembly GCA_950295325.1). Taxonomy (NCBI): domain Eukaryota; kingdom Viridiplantae; phylum Streptophyta; class Polytrichopsida; order Polytrichales; family Polytrichaceae; genus Polytrichum; species Polytrichum commune. The sequence continues at coordinate 6,983,311 of OX485809.1, forward strand.
TCATAATATAACAATGATATGTTAATATAACAAATGATATGTTACCATATGAGTCCCCATGTGCAGGTTTTTTAGCATCCCACTATTATATTCCAAGGGCCCACAAATTGAGCGTTGAATGCTGAGTTCCTTTAAGAATTCTACTTGGATGTACAAGAGCACATAATATGCATAGTTCTCATTCATGATACCTACACGTGTGAAGTTGTCATGTTTAGAATTTGGGAATGCATGGAAGTTTTGCATCAAGTTCTTTAACTTCTAGTTAAATCTAGGAGAATGATGTTGAAACTCCATGTCATAACATTATTGAGTTGTGTGGGCCCCAAGAATATAGTCATGGGATGCTATAGCTAGTGCAGATTCAATAAATAATGTTATGATTCTCCTTAACGTAAAGTTCTAAAAGAAAAAGAAAAATGCTTAAAGACACGAGGATAAATCAATTTGTAAAACGTGTTATAACTAAAACTTTCTTGACAATAACCACGTAAGATAATCCTATGATGTTGTGCTTACCAATACTAATGCCGTTTGCATCGTACACTATACCTATACCTAGTCCATCAATGTTCTACTCAAAGAGAACATATTTTAATATAGCTCAATTGGAATAGTCTAAAAGTAAAGGTACCACGTTTTTTAACCATGAAGATTCTCATAACCAACCGTAAAAGACACTTTTCCCGGAGTACCAAGTTCTAGAAGGTTCAATGCTTTACTAAGAGTTGTAGAAATTCAATGCTTTATGGAGTAGTTGTAATGATAGCCAACTAAAATTGTGGTCAATGCATGATGCAAGCGGTAACTTGAGAATGTATCATTCATTCTTTCATTTAAGTAACAAATCCTCTATGTAACCACAAGGAAGACGACTCCTTGGGGAGGGTTGTACAACACGTACGACCATAATATTGTTGTAGCATGTATTTTGATGGCCCATACCAATTAAACAAACCACTCGGTTACATAATTATCTAGTTCATGGTGTTTTAAGGGAATGTATAATTATCGATAAATTGTGAAGGGGATTTTTTTAGCTCTTTATTACATCAAATTGAAGTAAATGAGAAAAATGAAATCCAAAGAGTAAAGACAAAGATATCATAATAGTTTGAGTGCTAGAACTAAGATTGAGTTATCAACGTATGGCACTTGGAAACATTGAGTTCCAAATGGCAATTGCTTTTGTATCGATGACCATAAATCTCAAACTTTAGTAACATAGGTTTTAGAGACATTGTCATTACACACTCAAAGGCATAAAACACACAATTGCTCCATTATCAACATGAAGTTAATTCATCCTCATACTATATTAATTAATCCAATATAACATATTTTATGGAATAACCAATATTCCATCACAAATTACCTTTAGTAAAATTGAAATTTTAGATACAAATAATAAAACTATACCATATCTTTGGTTGTACCATTCCAACTATTTTTTTCTAAGTCACTCCCACCCTAGGCGTGTAACACTCCAACCAATCACTTATACTATGTATAAGTGGACAAACATGGTAAAGTGGACAACTCCTAATCCCTGCGTGGTGTTCAATGAAAGTGATTCAAAACTATACACTAACTTTAAATTTTGTGAAGAAAAAACTAATGACATTTTAAAAACATATTGATCTACAAAGCCAGGCAAATTGCGATGATAAAAACAATTGCAAGAAAAGTCTACATATTTAAGAAGATGGTGCAAGTGGTGTGCAAGTAGATGATATTGACCAAGCAACTCTCTAAAATGTGTTTAAAAATGTGATAAAATTACATCAAATTGCTGATTTTCCACAAAATCACATGATGATGCCCTCAAGTAGACATTGATATTAAGGAATGTGAAAAAAAAATCCAACTTCAAAATAGCTAAGGTCATGAAATCTATGTCCAAATCCATACTCAACCGTTTGCTTTTGAGCATCACTTTTACTGATAAGTGTTGAAGATCTCAACTTGATTTTCTACATGTGAGTATTCAGCACAACAACAAAAGTCATCATGAAAAGAAATCCAATCTAAACAACGCTTTGCTACTACTTTTAGGCCTTTGACCAGTTAAATTATGGTTTTAGTATACCACAACACTTTTTTAGTGCACTTTACCATGCTTGTACCCTACAATTGAATCCCATAATTTTACAATAATTTTTCAATCTGTAGTGGCTCAACTACATATCCTATATTTATAACAAACTTATACCTCTTCATCATTTAATCAAGAGTACAAAAGACTTTCCATACTCTCACCTTCTCCCAATATTGGGGCATAATCTATATTTTTTTGAGGGGAGTCTTTAAAATTTTGGAGACCCCTTTGCACAAATAGGTATGTTTTGAATAGTATTTAAGAATAATTGAAAATTTATAAGTTTAATCCTATTGATAGCACATTGATTATCCCCATTAAGTGAGGGAGTGCTAATATTGCATGTGGGAAAGTAGCGAAGGTGATACTAAAGTTCTTTACACTATGAAATTAGAGCTATCAAAAAAACCCAGGAAGCATTGTTCATCTTGACATTATTCACTAAAACACTATTCATAGCAACTTTATGCACTGAAAAACATCAACATTATTCATCCTAGCATTATTCATTACCAAACACGTGTTTGCATTTACATTTCTACTCACTCTACAACACCTTAGAGAACACACTAATTTCCTTGAAAATATATGGGAATGAAATCGTATTCGTGAATTTAGTCTCACTCAGTAAAATTCCAGCCCTCACTAATTTTGAAATTTGACAAAATAATGTGTTTTGGGAATTAGTACCACACGCACTAATGGGTATAATTAGTGTAGTTTATGTTGTTAAGTTGAACATCAAACGAAAAAACATACAATCAACCCTCTTTACATGTGACCCCAAGTATGTTTGGGTGGAGCACATTAGTAGAGTGCATGCACAGTGCCATGAAAGTCACCCATCCTAGCAATATTCTAATCTTATGCAATTGACATCAAAGTTCCCATAGAATTTGTGTTTTCATAGAGTCTTTCAAGAATAATAAGACAAACATATCATATATTCCTTCTCATAGGTTGCGTGTCCATGGCTTTTGTCGAAATGGTTTGGAATATTCTCTTACTATTGTCTTTTGGGGCTCGTTCCTCCAAAAGTGCTTTGTTATTGACCACCTCCTGATTGGCAAAGATTTAGCCCCATGAGCATGACAATTTTGGTCCACACTCGAAGTTTGTTAAAAACACAACAAACTTAATATGTCCTTCTTATTTCATGAGAGATGAATAGATTGCACCTATTTTCATTGTCACTACATTGACTATCCCAATTAGCGAGGAGGGTTAATAGTGAGTGTGGGAGACTAGTGAAGGTAATACTAAATTGTCATGATTTTTCATGAGAAAATTCATTATGACCTTATGGGCTTTGTTGCCGCAGGCTACACTTTTTTGGCTACACCAACAAAGACTCTTGGAACTCAATCAAAGTGATGAATGACTTATCATACCTACTTATTAAGGTTCGTCCCATTTTGTTTGCATAGCAATGTAAAGAATGCGAAAAGCTTACAACATGATAAAAGAAAGAAAATTTTAAAAAATAAAAAATTGCTTTACGTTATTTGGCTCATAAATTCCCGGGTTATTCCCAATCCAAAGCACCCTTTTTCCGTTCACATAAAAAATCCAATTGTCAAAATCAAATGAGTTATTGCAACCCTTCCCGTACCTTTTACAACCTTTTATTCATCATCATTGTCGTGAATCGTAACAAGCCACGTGTGATCCTCATTTGAAGGGTTGGTACTTGCTATCGAAATTGAAAGAAGAAAACAAAGACGATTCCAATGTTCCCACCAACATGAATTATGGTGTTGCTTCATTTTCAAGTTGGTCTAAGTTTGTATGTAATCCCGAAAGGGCCATTATGAGCTTGTTATCATATATTAACATCATAATAATGAGGATGGAAAAAAAATCGACTCAAAATTAAAAATGCATGTTTTGGTCAGATTGGCTGCATGGGACTTGTTCATGGTGTACCAAACATGAATGGAGAACCTTCGCCCTCAAGCTACTCCCCAATGTTGGGGATGGGTTTATCGTCACCAATCGCATCAATAAGTTATCATGTTGCATAAGGTAGACGTGTGTTATTCATATACTTTTCTCTATGCACCCACTTCTTGTAAGATATGGAACACACAATTAGTGCAAGATCACTTGCACATCCGAATCGTGCATGTAGCAATTTGCCTCATGATTTATGGAGCTCATATGGTTATCTTACTCAATCATCAAAAATGAAGATTCTTGTGGTCATTAAGTGTTCGTATAGGTCCCCTAACCATGTCAACTGGCGGTCCCATAATTATTAGCATCTTTTAAGCACGTGGTTCGATATCTTATAAACACATGCATTTTTGTTGCCAGTTCTTAGATCCACACCCAACATCATACAACTCTAATACAAGTGTCCAAATTATTGCTATGCTGAGATCATGCACATCTACCTTATGTGGGTTCACCTCTTTAGCACGTGGTCAAGACCATTACCTAGTCATTGAACCTTCCATCCTTTTGTTGTGATGGTCTAGTAGAGAGGTGTCGAATATATCGCCATTTTTGTGGTTGCATTTTTATGGGTATTTGTTGTGGCAATATGTGAACTCTTTATATTGGAGGATGCATGTAGACTAGGGTTGTGGGGATAACAATGTATGTGTGGGTTGTCTTTGTGAATGGCAGTGACAAGTTGTAGGCTCGGTGTCAATGGAAAATCCAATCTAGAATTGTGTATATGAATGGGAGTGGAGGGTGAGACATTTCAATTCGGTGAGGTGATAAGGTAGGGGTGGCAATTTCCGTGCGGGTCCTAAAGTCGACCCCTATGTCAGAAGCACCTATTTAGGTGCTTTTACCTAGGTTTACAAAAGCACCTATCAAGGTGTTTTTACCGTTCACAGCGCTGCCAACATTTCATTGGCTTCTAGCGGTCGGTTTTAGAAATCCACCCTGTGGATATACCACGTACCCTATGTGCGAGTGTTGGTCACTCTACAAGGTTTCCTTTAAAAATTTGTAGGAAATCATAAACATGTTGGAAATTTTTGATTTTTTCATAGTTGCTCTTGCACCAGCTTTGTGGAGCGCTCAAAATTTATAAAACAATAATTTCAACATCCCAACTAGGCACATCTAAAATTTGGACGGAAATTGCCACCCTTACCTTAGGTGAGGATAATTTTGCAGGTACAATCTGAGATTGTGTTGTCTTTGTCCATAAGGATGGGATGTGTACATGACGCTACGAGGTGGAGCTCTATTGTATCAGTGGGAAAACGACAGAGAGAAGGTATGTTGGCATATTATGTGTTATAAGCAGTGGATGAGTGGTGGCAGGAACGGAGGAGATCAAGGGAGGAGGGTTACATCGGTCAAATCCGACGGTCGAGAAAGCACAGGCAACGTGGCCTCACTAGAAGCCATAAGCTACTTTCATCGCCCATAGACTTCTTCTCGATAACCAATTTTTTGAATAACATGAAACGTAATCGTCATTGAATGGTTTGGGAAACGGACACTCGAACATGTCATTGGTCATCACCTCCTCATCGAGTACGCCATCTCATGCCAAGCGGTGATACGGTTTGGCATCAAAGTCCCCCCTTGGCCCCACTTTAATATATCATCATTTTTTAAGGCATCTCTTTGTTAATTTACAAATTTATGTAATATTAATTCAAGTCTACTTAGAAAGTTATACTCCTTGACATTCTAAGTTTAGTTACATACTTACTAATGAGTGTGTGTCTCAAGGTGGCGCATGGGTCTTGTACTAAAGACTTTGTTGAATATGGGTCATTCTTATTTGTTCACTACCAAGTTTAGTGAGATGTTGATATGCATGAGTGTAATTGGACTTGGTTTTATTGAGCGGTGGATGAGGATGATGTTAGACATGTATCTTTTTTTTTGGAGGCATGTGAGTTTGTAATGAACTATTTGTTTATAGGGTTGTATATTCTTGTGCCTTGTGGACGATTGGTATTGATGCCCTTTTGATGCCATAGCCACAAGAGCATGGGGTAGGAGATTGAGCCCATGTGTTTACCACCTTTGGAGTGAATTTGGATTTGAGAGTTTTTTAGGTGTATGGATGCAAGTGCATGGAGTGTGCCTCTATTTCATGTGTGCTTAACATATGTAAGTGAGGGATGATGAGTTTAAGGAGGACGACATACCTACGGTCTTTGGGTTGTAGATTAAGTTGCAACATCTAAGATGAATGTTTTGAACAAAACAATATAACTAGTTTATAGTACTACATCATATGCAAAATTTGCATATATACATATATTATCCAACTACAAAAAAAAAATCATTTAGAGAATGATTTTTACATTGCTTGGGTGTTGTAATGTGACACTTTATGTTACTTTAATTTGATATTAATTTGGTTAATTATTTTAAAACTATAGGATTGTTTTAAAAATGAATGATTATTTATTTTAATAATTTATTTTATTGCTTATATGTTCTTATGAACAGCAAGTTTTATGATAAATCTTTATAAGAAAACTTATTTTTACTTCTTTACGGTAAGTTGCACTCAAATGTGAGGATAGTTCTACACATTTGTGTGTGTAAGATCCGTGCCAACAAATGATTGTGAGGTGGTATAAGCCAAACCAAGACCGAGCTAGAAACTTGCTTCAAGCAACGAGACATTGAATGTTAGTCCTTGTATCCTAATGTTTTGTAAGGCATAGGTGCAACGTGCCATTATTGGGTAGTCCCAACTTCCAAGCTACACAAAATATGATATTTAGTGTGACTTGTTATTTGGAATTATGCAATGCTATAATTGTCTATTGTGCATCTCATTTTTTACCAACCCTAATTGAATTGGTTGTTTAGACATTATAGAGCATTAACACCTTTACTTGGCAAAAAAATATATTCATAGTAAAAAGATATAGGAACATGTAACTATGAACAGTAAGTCACACTGAATATCATGTTTTGTGTAGTTGAGTAGAATTGCAATCCTGATGTGTAGAGTGGGTTACCAATTGGAATAGGTGTTCATAAAATCACATTTACACGGTTCATGAGAATAGATTACAAGTAACTACGATACATACCATGGGGAGGTCACTCCATTGTAAAGTTGAACAACCACGTGTGAACACCTTACATGTAAAAAATCATACTTTTCACATAAAGCATCACCAAAATGGGTCAAACTTTTTATCAAAGAAATTTCAAGAGTAGATGTACACGGTACATATTACATAGTAAAAAGTGGTAACTAAATTTGATGCTCTGTTTTTTTTTATAAAACATACCATTCCTAACTAGAATGACGCAAAATTGAACTAAAAAAATCACTACAAAATTGGAGATGACTAAAAATTTCAAAAATACATATAAAAGATACTATCAACGGTTATGTATATGTAGAAAAAAAATCACAAACTTTAAAATTATCTATGGCATGTAATATATAGGGGTAGCAAACTTTATTCGCACGTGGTGTTCAACTTGACAATGGAGTGACCTCCTAGTACAACGTACATGGCAACTAAGGTGGACCACATCAATTTGAGAGATGCATGAAATTCAAAGGGGCCAAATGATTTGACTACTTGTCAATGTGAAACTAGACACACACTCTATACATCATCATGAAATATGTAGGCCCCCTATAAATCTTCTTCACAAATGTTGCATGACTCCAACATTGCTCAATCAAACAACTACTTTACTTTGTTTCTATGTCACCCACATATAGTCATTACTTGATGTGCATTCTTGGCAAATCAAAAGTCTACATTATGAATAATTGAGAGCGTCACCTCGAAGAGTGGCATGACTAAGAAAATCTTCGTCATGAAGGCTACTACCACTTTTTGGTGACGAGATCTTTGATATTGACCAACCATTACAATCAATTGTGACTAATTAAAACCCTAGGGGCCCAAGCCATTTCCATATAGTAACACACTTTGTTCATGTGCACATTGTAGGTTGGAAGGTTGCAAGGTAAGAAAGTAACGCTTTGTGAAGCGAAACTTGTTCATATCGATTTGAAGTTCACATTCATATTGTTGCTTGGTGAGCTCCATACAAGCAATTTTTTTGTTACAAAATAGATGAATTCTTTATATAAATCTAGATGACATAACTTTGGATTAAAATTGTTTAAATGTGATGAAGTTGTGTAAATAAACTATGTGTATCGGATTGTGAGAGTTGATATTGACTATTAAGAATCATGTGAAAAGAAAACATCAATCCAAGTGAAATATGATACTCATTTCATATATCCACGAGTGAATTTCATTCATGATGATGATGATGATGATGATGATGATGATGATATGCCAAGTTTCATTCAATTGAGGTTTCATGTGTATTCTTATGAATAATAAACGTTTGAATCAATATAAATAAACTCAGGGACATCATAGAGTCCACGAGAACTGCGAATTGCGCGGATATCTTTGCTAAAGCCGGCATACAACTTCCGGTCTTTGGGAAGTTAAATTTGGATTTATGTTTATGCAAAGTCCAATGATAATCTAGGACACTTCATCTATCTCATTTTTTTGAAAGAGGACCCTGTATAATGTAATCAATGGACAATATTTGTTTAGGATGTGTGTGGGCTTTTGGGGAAAGATGGAGCAGGCTCCATGCTAACATGGGTCTATCTTGAAACATCATACAATAGAAGCTTATATGTGGCTCCATGAGTGAGGACGCTCTAACTTAATACTACATGGTGAGAGGAAGAAATTGATGAAGACAAGTTATTACCTCTTACTTATCCATATTATTAACAGGTATGTCCCTATAGATTTGTGCCAATTAACTCATCTCAACCATATGCCATTAGCCAAATCCAAGTCTTTGCAACTCATTCTAATATTGAAAAAAAACCTCCGAGTATTTCACCTACATCATTTAGTGGCCAAGTACTTATATGGCTTTTGGCTACTTACAAGTCTTTTGACAACCTAGACTTTTAAGTTCAATTTTATTTCATTGCAAGGCAGAGTTGGGTTTTCCAAGCATGCCCTCCGAGAGAGAGAGAGATCATAATTGCTAAGTTGTATGTTAATGTGAAGCGGGAGGATGGTATGCCATATAGAGACATTTTTATACATGGATAGGTCCTTACAAATAACAACACACACATTCAATTCAAGAAAACAATTTACAATATTGAGGTATGCCATATGATTATTTAAGACACTAGTGTGGGGCATGCGCAATCTAGAACTTTGTGTGGTCCAACACTAGTAGAAAACTATGCCCCAAAAAACTGTAGCCAAAATCAAATGTGGTTCTTTTGACCAGTTTGATATGCAGTCACTAAACGAATACAAGTTTTTTTTTGTGACTGCAATTTAATTTTTTTTTTGGGGGGGGGACGTGTAACATGATGTTGGAAAAGTACGTTGAAGACCTTTCCAACGGTATGTTACACGCCCCCAAATTCCTATAATTTTAGTCACTAAACCAAAAAAAACAAGTTTGCAGTCGTCTAGCGACTGCAAATCAGGCTGGCCAAAAGAACCGCAACCAATTTTGGATGCGGTTCTTTTTGACATAGTTTTTAACCAGTGCAACCAGAGCTTGAAGGCATGTTCCATTGAAATTTAACATCTCTCATCAGTGAAAAATGCTAAGACCGTGCCACTTCCGTTTACACTAGAGTGTGTTTAGGACCCAAGGAACCTAGACTGTTTGTGTGGATGAAAAACTTACATGAAGTCCTACCTTACATAAAAATTGATAATGTTTCATGGTATTTGTGTAATAGACACCATTCTAGGTTCAATAATAAGCACAATTGAGAAAGGTCTATGTGATCGCTTCAAGAAGAAGAGAATCTTCAATTTATGGTATTTAATGTCACATGCACAATAATATCACTTACCCTGTTTTGAGGCGTATGCTAGGTTACAATGATGATTACCGTAATTGACATGTTCAATAGTGTTATGAGGTGCATGCCTTTGTTACACAATGGTCTACAAGTAGACTAAAGTGTACACAAATGACACTTGCCATTACTATGCTCAAGAACACCCTCCTCTTGCATACTAAAATGTAAACGCATGACACTTGCCATTAGTACCGTCCCCTTGCATACTAAAACGCAAGACCATCATCCAATGTATCCCAATGTGCTACTCTAAAATGTCAAATTGTAGATATTTTTTCATTCAAAGAAGTTCCTCATGTTGATGAATGGAATCATATTGCCAATTAGCGGGCGTGACACTTTAAAGACCTCTAGGCATTTAGTTTAGACCCTTCACAAATATTGCGCATGACACTAAATACCATAATTGTTGTAGTGGAGTTGCCGACAAAGTTTGTCGTTTTACCTGCACTGTGCAACTGAACGAAGAATATAAATGGAAGAAGCTCCTTCCAATGCACCTACTGGTACCTTGAGTACCAATCTCAGCAGAGATTAGTTCAAATTACCATGAATCCACATGGGAACCAACATACAAGGGAAGGTAAATGAGAACAAACTCACATCATTAGATCCTGCTGCTTGGTTTGTGTCTGAAGATACTTGTCTCACACACGACAGTACGAGAGTTCACCTGCAAGCTTTTCAGTCAGATCCACCAGCCAGATCAGATTATGTAAACCCTATGAATATGATAATAAACCACAAAAATCTCTGCAGAAGTAGGTTTACTGGAGAGTAAGAGCAATAAATTACAGCAAGCAAAGATTCCCAATGGAGGATATTTAAGCACAAGCTCCTCTTCTCTGATGAATTTGGACATACAGATTTTTATGTCCAATAGCCATTGAACAATCCATTTCTCTTTTCATGCTTCAGCCAGCTAAAGTGTTCATGGCTCCGGATGTTGAGTACATTCCTCAACCCAACATCAAAACTGTACACTAAAAACCTCAAATTCTACTCTGAATGAACTCTGCCAAGTCTCTGATAGTGAGACCTTGGAGAAGCTAATGCTTATTAGTTTAAATCTACAGATTCTCTCGATCCTAAAGTCAACATTTTTGTTGCACAAGAGTCTATGATGCCAGTTGGCAGTCTTTTGCTTTCTGAACCTCCTTGACAAATACATAGGCTCCATGAATTTCTACCCAATCTGCAGAACTAAACCATGATCATTTAGCGGCGAGGTGTATGCATGAGTGCCATGTCCATGTCTAGCTTCCTCTTCAAATATGATCTGTCCGAACTACACAATCCCACCCAGGATACCAACCATCAGCACTTGCACTTAATCACACCCAGGTTTTAAAATATAAAAAAAGACTCTAAATCCACTGATCTTCCAATTTCATCCTAATGAATCACTTCTCATAATCCATAGATATATCAACCAGGAGTTGAATTCGTTACAGTTGCAACCATAATTACAACTGAACATGATGACTGAGATATTTGGTTCTTTCTGTTTGTGATAATCTGGCCACAAACATTTTCAACTAAGGTAATTGACAACATAATTAGATATTTTGAATACAGCTGATAAAAGGACACTGAGAGTGGTGCCTCTCTTTCAAGGGTTACTGATGATTCGTATTTCAAAAATTAATGTTGGCATGAGGAACAGGAGAACCCAGACAATCCATACCTATTTAATGTAGGTCGAAGATTTGTCTTTGGATCTATTGACATGGGGATAGTAATCAGATCGGTTGGAGTACCTCCATCCTTCTGGTCCCTTGCATACCCATCTCGATTTGCTTCTCCAGCTGTTCTAATATCTCCATCAAAAAGTCGCCGTGCTTTGTTGGGAGGTGAAAATACAATCGGTCCAGATGGAGACTGCAATTCTGGAGGCCTAGGCGGGTTCTCAGGTCGTGATGGCCTTCGGAGCATATGCGGTGGTGTTGCTGATGGCTCGGTCTTGAAATATCTGCATTTGTATAAGCACAACTAAGTAACACGAACTAAGTAGTATGCACATTGAATGTGCAAGGTGAGACAAACTAAGCCTGATGAGAACCTGGGCAATATTGACTTCCAGGGTATTTTCATGAGCCAGCTCAGGGAAATTGTTGAGCACTCAAAGAAATTGGTTCAGAACATCACTACAAAGCCCAGTATTTTTGAAGGCAGACAGAAACATGTGAAAGCCTTAAATACATCACAGATGATGAGTTGGATACAGAAAGCACAAAAGAGAATATATATAAGCAATACAATACAATACAAACAAGATACTGGTATCAGAACACCCACCTATGCTCCAAAGCTTGCTGTGCTGAGATCCTCTGCTTTGGATCATATGTGAACATTCTCTGTAGAAGGTCTAAACAGTCTTCACTAGCCTGAGGGAAAAGAGACCGGAAAGGCTGAGGTGGAGAATACTGATATTCAACATAGTCAGGAAGCGCAGTCATATCCTGCCATTGGGCTTCCCGTGGTGTTCCAAATGCTGCGAAGATCTTTCCAAGTTGGTCAATGTCACTTGAACCCTGCAAACGAAATGCTGGTCCAGTTAACAACTCAGCCAGTTACACCTTGATGATGCACACTGTGACGCAAACCAGAGCAATAGAAACCACAACTGCAACATAAGCAAAAGGTCAAAAGTCCTATTCCCTCAGAAATTCATCCACAATCCTAGAATTCAGACTGAGCGACATTTCTCTCTCAAGCAAAAAAGCACCTGAAGGAACGGGCGACGAAGGATGAGTTCTGCAAATATGCAAGCGGCAGCCCAGATGTCAACACCTGGTCCATACATTTTGGAGCCGAAAAGAAGCTCAGGTGCACGATACCATCTTGCAAACACCTGGATCCATTTTGCATCCCGCATTAACATCTACTATTCCTTCACTGAATTGCAATGCACTCCCAACTGCTTTTTTATAAGGAATTGATCCCGCCTACCTGACCTTAAAGAACAACTAGTCATTACTGTGCATGAAAATTGCTCCTGCTTCCAGGTGAAGAGCAACTGCACATCAAAATAGTGCTAAAGACTAGAATGTTTTGGGAGAACCGAATCGACAATGGCTTGTTACCTGATGGGTAAACCTTCGATCAGGACTCCCAAATATCCGGGCTAGACCAAAATCTGCAAGCTTTAATTGTCCATCTGAACCAAGTAATAGATTGTTTGGTTTCATATCCCTGCATGATACAAAATGAGGAAGAGGGAAGAAGATTACTTTCATGAATAAAAAACCTTAGGTTTGGCATGAAAAGAAGGGAATGAGTAATTTGGACAGTAGTATTGAACTGAAATAACATGCTGGAGTCAGAGAGGGTAGTTGAAAACAAGAAGAGGCAATATTTGTGATTGACCGATACCTGTGGAGAATCCATTTCTTATGGCACACTGCGAGTCCCTTGAGGGTCATCTGCATGTACGACTTATAATCCGCAGGTGACAAGAAGATATTTCTATCTCTGATCACTGCTTCCAAGTCGCTCTCCATAAATGGGAAAACAAGGTGCAGATTCCTCTTGTGAGGATATACATCTACAAGCTCAATAATATTGGGATCGTTTAGCTCCTTCAACAGTTTGATCTCCCTCAAAGCAGTGACATTCACCCCCTCCTTGTACTTGCCCAACCTGATCTTCTTTACAGCTACCGTCCTATTTGTCTGCAAAATAAATTACAACTTGATTACTTCCCAATACCGAATGAGCCCTCAAGCTTTGGCGAAGTGCAACTATCCATGCTAAAATTGAATACAAGATGTAGATATTACACTGATCTGGGTGCAGTACAATAAACCATGAATTGCCTTCGTTCCTTAATCACAAAGAGAGGTCCAGCCAATAAATGGAACTGAAACAAATGTTTTGTAGGCACGATCGCATATCATTTGCCATCGAGCGTTAGAGCACAGCCAATCCTTAAACCTTACAAGACGACTCCATAACACACAGAACGAAGTAATGAAGCACCCTAAGTATATTACCACTACAACCAGACAGTATTCACCTTCACCATTCCATATGTAGCTTGAACTCTGGTACAGAAAGGCACTTCTGAGGTAATGAAAAACTAGTGGACATGACTCTGTAATGTCAATCACCATACCACTTGGAGCTCCAGCAGTGTATCGATTCTCAACCAAAGACACTTTGACATGACCCTGACCCAGAACCTACTATTGACGGTCATAACCTGATCATTACAATATATTCCATGGGGCATTAAATTTCTGTTCAATCACATATCCGTTGGATGAAATTGGGTACCGAAAACCTCCTGCTCCATGGCCTTACAGAAGCTTCATGAATACCAGCTGACAAAAAGAGACTATAAACACAATGTGCTTACCAAGAAGGAATTCCCAGCTATTGCACAGAGATCTCTATAAAGAATGCATCAAAGAAGTCTACTACATTTTAATGAATCGCCGGTGAGGTACATTGTCGAATTCAGGACTCATTGTTGAGCCAAACCACGCCCGAGAGTGCAGGATCCAATCACTTCCATTATGCACGTTTAGAAACTGCAAGAATGTCCTTCTCATAAGCGGAAATTTAATTGAAGGCGCTGTGAATAACCCGACTGCCAATTGCCAGCTCGTATGTGCCAACGACAAGCGACAAATTGTTCGCATTGTCACATCGCAATTCTCAAAAATTGGCTTGCGGCACACTTCCTCGTTCTAGCAACAAAGAAGATAATGCTGTGCTGCTTAAGAGACACATCAGCAACACTACACTATTACATTTGGAATAACACAAAGGGAGTAAGCATCATACCACTTTATCGATGGCCTTGAAGACGACACCATAGGTACCTTCTCCAAGCGAAACACCTTTGATATATCTGCTCGCACCGTACACCTCCCCCACAGCCATCTCTCCAGACAACTTCAAAATCCAACTGGGAACCCTAGTAGCAAGAAATTGATCGTCGGCCACCTCATAACCTCCTCGACCGTATCATCCACCCGGCCATCATCTCATATCAAGATCCTTCGCCTCACTGCCATCCATGCGACCTCCACGATATCACCGACCGAAACACCATGGCTGAAGCTCCTCCCCTCTCTAACTAACCAACCAACCAACCAACTCACCAACGACTCGACACACTCTCTCGCCGCGTCCGCTACATAGCTGAAAACCCGCCACCGTGCCAATACACCAAGGAATCCTGCCTGCAAACAATGGGAAACCCTAGACTACTGCGTGTGGCCCCGACAGAGTGCCGTTCTGTTTGAATTTCGCATGATAGAGCAATCCGCACACGCCGTGGCGAATGCGACGCGAGGGACGGCCACCGCACCAACTAGACGCAGCAAAATCCTACCTGCGAAGAAGAAACCCCAATGCAAACCCTACACTAGCCCGTCTGACCCCGAAAGACTGCCGTTCTGTTTGAATTTCGCATGAAGGGGAAATCCGCACACGCCGTGCCGAATGCGATGTGTGCGAGCATGTGAGGATAGGCGATCGTCGCCCACAGTGGAAAGAGGAGAGGATGGCGTTGCCCCTGCTGCCAGGGTTTGAAACAGAGCTGTTGAGGGGAGAGGATCGCGAGAAACCCTGACACGGCGCCAGAATGACGTTCGCAATGGAGCAGTTGAGTTACTAACATAGTTAGTAAGTACTCGTGTCCTCCACTATTCAACCAAGTTAACGTTTGTATCCGGTGTTGGTTAACTTAGAATGAGGAGGGGGGCCACATAGACGTTAGGGGTGACCAAATATGGAAGGGGGGGGGGGGGCTTCTAAAATGCTCTTATTACATTCTTCCCCTTTGTTTTTTAACCAATTCCTTGTTATGAGTCACCACACTCTGCCCCCAGCAAGTGCTTCAGTTCAAGGCCCACTTCACACATGAGCCAAGAGCCGTGACCTTGTTATGGTGAGGACCCTTGACTCTCATCATCCAAAGGCCGTGCCATGGGTGTTGGGAAACCCGTTTTATGTAGTCACGGGCCCTCAAGCATAGTGTGAAGTGAGAATGGACCATGTTGTAGGGCCATTGCATATTTTGTTGGAGGAAAAAAGAAGGGAGGATTTGGTTTAATATAATAATATGTTTCAAACTCTACCAATTTAGGAAGAGCATTATTTGGTGGTGTTTGTATGTCCTGGAATCTATTCTGGAATATGCCATGCAATCTGTCATGTTGAAAAATATTAAAAAAATCATGGTCTCCCAGAATTTCCTTGACGCAAATTCCGGGAGACTATGAAACCTTATCCATAGTCCGCCATGTAGGACTCCATGTAGACTTTTCATCCATGAAGTCTTCTTTGGGCGTTTAGGTCTTTGCCTTCGTGTGTGAAGTGAACCTGGACGGTCTCTGCCCTTTCAACCAATGAGAGCTCTTAGATTGCAATGGTCATGGGCCTTCAGTCTTGTGTGTGAAGTGGCCCTCATTGTCCGGGGAGACGTTTGGGCATCACTTAAGTCGGTCAAAACCCTAGTGTTTTCAGGTCCACCTCGTTGCATGCATGTTGTGATCTTTCGGTTTTTTTTCTTTCTTTATTAATTTGAGGTATGTTCCATAGATTCCTCTTAAACGATGGATCGATTTCCCGGAGTCTTGAACTTCAAGCAGTTATTTATCAAACTCTACCATTGCATCTGCAACTAACTTTGCAGTCGGGTTCACCCCGTTCATTGAAGTGCTTTGAAGTTTGTAGAGTATTGGTCCGGCTTAGGGCCACTTCACACACGAGCCAAGAGCCTTGACCGTGAAATTGTGAGAGCCCAAAAGAAAGTGTCCAAAGGTTATCCCGAGACACCTCCAAAATCATGTAGTGTGGTCATGGACCCTCAAGTGTAGGGTGGAGTCATATGTGACCGGGCCCTCAACCAATTGCTATTTCAATGAATTTCTATTTATGGGTTCCTCACACATGATAAAATGGAATAAACCAACGGTTGTGAGTATTCGGAGTGCCATGGTCTCCCGGTTTTGTGGTAGGCCTGCCTCCAAGAGATTGTTTTTGAAAATAGTCCCAAATGACTGTGAAACATGATCCATGCGATGCCATGTAGGAATCCATGTAGACTTTACATCCATCTTGCATTCACTTACTCCGTTGATCCCTCAAGCATAGTGTGAAGTGAACTTGGACCGGCTCCACCTTTTCCACCAATGACAGTGCTTGAGGTGTAATGGTCACAGGCTCTCAGTCTCGTGTGTGAAGTGGCCCTTGTTAGAAAAGGCCCCCTTTATAGTGCTTCCAATTTGAGAGGTTGAGAGGTTGATGAACATTTAACTTAACAAAGCATTCTCATCAGTGGAAAGGAGTTTCTTTCACCGTAGTTTACTAGCAGGTTCGGCAACTTGCTGCCTAATATTTAATTAAAGTTCAAAAAGTAGGTTCGGCACCTAAAAATAGTATATTCATATTTTCAGCAATTTTCTCTTTTAATTTTTAAAATTTTGGCTTAAATTCATTTATAATTTTCTATTTAAGCTTATATCTTGTACATCCCTCTTGCATTGAATTACAAGTAAGATGTGAGTGAAAGGTAGAGAATGCTCTGTGCTTTATGCAAGTAGAGTGGAGTTGTGTTCAACAATGCATATGGGATATGTAAACTTTGAGGTGAAGCACCTAGTTAGACTTCATTTTTATAACACGCATAACTTTTGCATAGAATCTTTAAATGACATAAAATTTGTTGGAGGTGAAAGATTACTTGATTTCTAAAATTTTCTTAGACCAACAAAATTCCAAAAAAGTTGATCTTCTATGCACAAATGAGCTCTGAAAAACTGTTATGAACGCATTTTAATTTTTTGATCTTTACACGGCTGCAATGTTTTGTCCATATCTTTTGCATAAAGACTTATTTTGACACAAAACTTGTTGGAGGTGGAAGAAGGATTGAATTCTCAACTTTTTTTAGTTGGATAAAATTCTATAAAACTTCATCTTCTATGCTCAATTGGACTCCGAAAATTTGTGTACAACACATTTGAAAAGCCTCACCTAGAGTCTTGCTACTTCTTAACCCATATTCTTTGTGGACTAATGTAAGTGAGCTTGATTATAAAAGGAGCACCTTCTCTCCTTCAAAATTCACATATGCTTCCACTGTAAGTAAAACTCTAGTGAGAAGTAAAAATTTCTTACTTTTTGGCAATTTTGAAAAATAATTAATTTTGTATTCGGCAAAAAATGCCAATATTATTCCAAAATTTTAGGCATCTATTTTTAGAATTATGTTGTGCCGAACCTGCTATTAAACTACGGTACTCACACTCGGTTGTCCACACTTTTACTCACTAAGGGCCACTTCATACACAAGCCAAGAGCCGTGACCATGAAATGGTGAGAGCCCAAAAGAAAGTGTCCAAAGGCCGTCCCAAGACAGCTCCAAAATCATCTAGTGTGGTCACGGATCCTCGAGTGTAGTGTGATATCATATGTGACCAGGCCATCAACCAAATGCTATTTCAATGAATTTCTATTCATGCGGGTCCTCACACATGATGAAATAGAATAAATCAACGGTTGTGAGCGTTCGGAGCCATGGTTCTCCCGGTTTTGTGTCAGACCTACCTCCAAGAGGTGGATTTTGAAAGTAGTCCAAGTAACCATAAAACACGATCCGTTCGATGCCATGTAGGAGTCCATGTAGACTCTACATCCATCTCGCGTTCACATACTCCGTTGGTCCCTCAAGCGTAGTGTGAAGTGAACTTGGACCGGCTCCGCCTTTTCCACCAATGAAAATGCTTGGAGTGTAATGGTCACAGGCTCTCAATCTCATGTGTGAAGTGGCCCTAAGTCCACTTTACACTTCAGCTTTTCAGTTTGAGAAATTTAACTCCTATAAGATCCAAGCCCAAATCTCTTCAAAAATTATCATGAAAAACCATCTCAACACAATAAATTGATAATAAATTATGTATTTTTGATGGTGGCTCTGACCATATGGATGACATATGTTTGTAAAATTAGAGTTGTTCACTCGAGATTTCAGTCGTCCACATGTCCCTATTTAGAAGATTATATTGTAAATGTGTACACTACTATGGATGGGCAAAGGCGGCTACCAGGACAAAACATCTTTCTCAATCGATAGGGGTTCAACTTTTGATCGGTTTACGACACCTAGATGGCATTTTGATGGATCTCATGTAGTCGTTTGCAAAAAAGCTCTCATTCGGTTTTGACAATGTCTTGGTCAAATTCTTGAGGCCGTCCGTAAGCATTGAAAATTTGAGATTTCAAAGAAATGTGAATGGAGCTTACAATATATGATTGGTGACTTTTAAGTGTATAATACGTGTGACCTCATCCAAGTCTCCTAAATATGAAGTGGTGTATTTCCATCAATTAAGAAAATTTACAAGTAGCACTTCAAGAATCCATAACACACTTGTATCGAATATGAAAATGGCGAGCTTGAGGATTGAGTTTTCATCACGTGGTTTCAACATGAAGATAGCAAGGGAGGGGTGCTACATAAAGGAAAAAATCATGACAAGCCATGGAATGCTTGAAAAAAACCCCATCAACTTGGGATCCACAAAACGAGAGCTCACACTCTTCGACATTGTTAAGCATCATTCACAAGGTGCCATAAGATTTGGATCAAACATGTGTGAAAAAGGACCGAG
Source organism: Polytrichum commune (assembly GCA_950295325.1). Classification (NCBI taxonomy): domain Eukaryota; kingdom Viridiplantae; phylum Streptophyta; class Polytrichopsida; order Polytrichales; family Polytrichaceae; genus Polytrichum; species Polytrichum commune. The sequence continues at coordinate 7,002,881 of OX485809.1, forward strand.
AGATTATCATAGTCGTTCCACAAGGGGTCCATTTTTCTTGAGGGATTACAAACATTGGGAGGGTTGCAATTACTCTCACTTATCAAGTGATTTTTCATCCAAATTTCAGTTATTTGTGACACTATTTCATCACAAGTCGCAGACAAGAGAAGGTAGGGTTTTGGCCGACGGATGAACTCATCTATCATCCATAACAATATTTGTTCACTTATTCAAAAGAAGTGTCGTCCGAAAAGTTACCATTGTGACATAATATACCATACGACACTAAATATCACGATTAGTGTAGCTCAAGCTCGAGTGTAAATTGGACTCAAGCTTGGTTCTAAAACAATGTTATGAGTCAATCCCGAGGTCAGAGCCAGACCATGTTTCACCTGCTTTTAAATCCATTCAACATTTACTAATTAAATGTGAATCCCATAATCAACGTGTAGCGGAACCCTTCGCTAAATTGGTCCAAGATGATCCTAAACTATCGGATGATAGTGGAAAAGTACCCAAACCGAACGGACTAATTGGCGGTTCGATTCCCAACCGTGAAATCGTCTCTCTACTTGACAAAAAACTAGCCAGGTTGTCAAACGCCTCTTGTGTTCAAAAGAAAAGAAAAAGAAAAAGAAAAGGAACCCTTCGCTAAACAATGATATCTAAGGGCCGCTTTACACCTAGAGGCTGGGCCAATTCCCCTTGAGGCCGATTGCATGAAATTTCAGCCCCTTTTGGGTTGGAGGCCGGCCTCAACTACACATTATAATAAGATTATAATGAGGGCCAATTTTTCCACATGTAAAGGTCTTAGGGCCAAGAAGCTAGGCCAATTCAATAAATCCAGCATAGAATCGTTCATGTTTCCACATAATCCAACGGATATAGTTCGTTGAAAAAAATCATAGTTTATTTTTTAAAATAATTAAAATGTGACATTGGCCCCGAGGCCAAGAATTGGCCCTCCATTTTGGGTGCACCCATTTCAACAAGCTCGGGTCGTGTTAGACCATGCATTTTTTGATTAAAATAATTCATACCACCAAATCGCCCCGGCCTCTAGGTGTAAAGGGGTTGGGGCCGATTTCAGCCTTTTGACCAATCACAAGTGAGGATTTCAAGCCTCTTACACAACAAATCGCCCCGGCCTCTAGGTGTAAAGGGGTTGGGGCCGATGTCAACCTTTTGACCAATCACAAGTGTGGATTACAAGCCTCTTACACAACAAATCGGCCCGGCCTCTAGGTGTAAAGGGGTTGGGGCCGATGTCAGCCTTTTGACCAATCACAAGTGAGGATTTCAAGCCTCTTACACAACGAATCGGCCCGGCCTTTAGGTGTAAAGGGGTTGGGGCCGATGTCAACCTTTTGACCAATCACAAGTGAGGATTTCAAGCCTCTTACACAACGAATCGGCCCGGCCTTTAGGTGTAAAGGGGTTGGGGTCGATGTCAACCTTTTGCCCAATCACAAGTGAGGATTTCAAGCCTCTTACACAACGAATCGGCCCGGCCTTTAGGTGTAAAGGGGTTGGGGCCGATGTCAACCTTTTGGCCAATCACAAGTGAGGATTTCAAGCCTCTTACACAACGAATTGGCCCGGTCTCTAGGTGTAAAGTGGCCCTAAGTGTTTCCACGATGTGACCAAAGTGCAGTCACGAGCTGTTTGATGCAACTCTTCTGATACAGTTGCATGATGAGTCAGCATTCGAGTGAGTGTCCAGGTGTCAGGAAACGAACAGGAAAGGGACACCTGTAATCATCAGACCTACGTGGCAGGTCAGCTGAAAGGAAGATGGAGGGTATTAGTACTTGATTATGATCATAAGAAGCAACGGACAGGCAGAGAAAGCAACTACTCAGGTTTGAATTTGTGGCCCTCGATTGCCTGGGAGCCTCGGACTCACCAGTCGTCACAGTCACCCACTAACTACTCACTAGTCCATGACCGCCCTAATTGGTACCCTGTCAGGGTATCTGGCAGGGTAGACCGTTGGCCGTGTGACCCCTGTTGACCCGCCGCACTCTACGTGGACGCGACATGTGCGGAGGGATCTTGGAATCTAGTAGATTCTCGCGTCAGTATCTAGGAAAGGGGTAGATGACCGGCGTGGCTAGGCAGCATCACACCCCAGGTTTGCCTCCTCTTTGGATGCTTGGGGTGAGCCAAAATAAAGGGTATATATCTTGTGCTTGTGCCTTCGGCGCCTAATTTGGAAAGTTTTATTTAAGTACGCCTTAGCCTCCGTAATATCACCCTTCTTAATGTCACTCTCCTCTCTTAGATCCCGAACCCTTAGGGAACGGATGTTCTCACTTTAAAATCTCCCTCCTTGTTGTCACATGTTTCCCAAATATGTCATGGGTTTTGACACTGAAATAATCCACCAAAGAATTCAAACCGCACGCTCGCATGCATCACGTTTGTCCTCATTGTCATTATTGTAATGTTGACTTTGTGGTATTCCATAATGTCACACTACACGTTCTTTATTATCATGCATCCATGGTAACACTACATTCTTCCTTGTTATCACATGCACTTTGGTTGCCATGTGTGTGTTGTTAGGGAGGTTAGAGTATAGTATGTGGGTGTTTCAAAATTCCATGTGGCATCGAGACGTTCGGACTCTGGGGTGAGTTTGCGTTACGGTAGATGGGTGTTAGATGGTTACTTCATATTTCTAATTCAACACACTTTCTTTGGGATAGGAAACACGTGATTAGTACAAGATGCTTCACGTATCCATAATCGAGGCCGTAACCATTTTTGTCATAGTTTTTGGAGCTCATATGAACATGTTATTCACCATGAAAGTGAACAATCTTGTCTTTATTACATGGTCGTATAGTTCCCTCCAATTATGTCAACTATTGAGCTTGAGATGGTTATCATATTTTAAGCACGCAATCCATTCCAATTTGAACATGTGTCTTTTTGGTGTGCGTTCTCAAAGTCACACCTAACTACATACCACTCAAATATGGGTGGCCAAATGAGGCATGTCTGCCTTAGGGCAATTTTACACCGTGGTCTAAGACCAAAGAAACTCCAAAAGTGATTGATTTCGTTGGTCAAGAGCAACATTTTGGGCCCAAGGAGACTGCACTTAGATTTTGTGTCCAAGGTGTGAAGAAAAAGGAAGTGGTGCTAATGTGACATCATGTTCATGTCAATCCTCAATGGTCTACACTGAAGACATACTCACAACAATTTGAGAAACCAATCTTGAAGCTTGGGTTCAATTTTGACTTTGAAAGCAAAGTCTTCTAATGGTGTTATGCACCATGAGTTTCTTGAACTATGACCCTCAGTTTTCACTAGATGAAACCATGGGTCTAAATCACATGGTCCCAAGACCAAAATTGTTATTTCTAGTATGCCACCTTGGAAAGGGCAAATTTATGACCATTTTGACACAAATCCCCCTTTGAGCCAGTCTGAATGACATATTGTCATTTTGATAAATTTGGGTTGTATGAATTGGATCCATGTGTAATTGTTACATACAAACTCACCTCTCATATGTCAAGGTTAAAACTTTCTCTCGACACTAGTATGTGCAATTAGGTTGTCCCACACTAATTAATCAAAATTCGCCAATCTTTGAGTACTTATTATTACAAAGATATATAGTAATTAGTTTTCAATATGATGTGGTTGCTATACAAATGAATGAACAAAGTCATCGATTTATGTGCTTTGGTTTTGACCCAAGGTATTTTTCATGGGTAAAGAAACATCATGTTTGCGGGATGCAACTTAAATGCACACATCAATATGCATAATTTGGTAATTAACTCAAGAGTAAAATCAAGTGAGCAAAATAACCTCCGGGTTGTATGCTTTTTAAGAAGTCAAGAACTTAGATGGATGAGAGGTACGCATGTGTGCAATAAGATGCACATGTCTTATTTGCATCACTTTTAAAAATTGGACACCTATATTTCATTGGTGTATGGTTAGGTGAGGATCAAAATACAAACACCACAAAGACACGTGTTTGAAAGTGATTGGACTACCTCTTCCACCCTTGTCGAGTACATTATTTTAATTTTATGTTTCTCATATAGTAAAAGGATCATGTTTTGGGTTCTTCTATGAATCTTGTATCTTTGGGCTCAACCACAATCCACCAGTTGGGACTGTCTAGTTCCAACTTGATGATGCATTCATATGTTCTTCTAGTTGGAATTGTTTGATTCCAACTAAATTTATTCATTGAGAGTTGTCTAGACCCTATGAATAACATCCATCCGTTGGGAGTTGTCTGACTCCAATTCGTATCTTCTAGTTAGAGTTGCTTGGCATAGAGTTTATTAGACCTCAAGATATTCAACACTTGTCTAAGATGCTTTTTGTGTTCCTCTACCACTTTAGAGTGAATCAAAATATCATCCATAAATACCAACACAAACTCAGCCGAACGTTAACGAAACAAGGCATTTATTAAGGTCATAAACCAATTAATACAAATTGATACAAATAAACTTTTTGTCTAGACACTGTCTTTTTGTTAAAAAAGAATCTATATGAGAAATATGATAGAACATTTTGTTTTCATGAATGGAAGATTGGAAGAAGAAATTTTTTTTGACAAAGTTCTATAAAAACCGCCATGGACTATAAAGTAATGTCTTATAAGGCACCACGGGCCTTGGCTTGGTGGTTAGGGCTTATGGCCCCCAATGAGGAGGTTGTGGGTTCTATTCCCCATGCCGGCGTGGTGCTCACCACCTTAGTCCACCCAACTACGGTGGGGGGTCCTTGGACCTTGTTGTATGGGTACCTCAAAGCCCTTTGGGGGGATACCATGTCCGGTATCTTCAAGGCACTAGTGGCTAGCTAGGAACTAGTATTGTGTGTCACTATAGTGTCCATCCTCGAAAGGGGAGAGTAGTATTTGTCCCCTTGTCCAGTGGGCATCGGGTCATTGGCATTATGAACGGACACTTTATTCACGCCGGCCCCTTGCTTGTAAGGGGTTGGAGTTTCTATCTATCTATCTAATGTCTTATATTTCGATTACAAGTGGAACTTATTCTACGAGGTAGTACTCATTCCCAAATGAAATATTGTGGTTGAAAGTTATGAGCTTTCAAATAGGCTATAACTTAGATCCGTGATGTCTACGTAAACTCATATATTAGAAATGTGGAATTGCAATGAACTCTTCTATAACCTAGATATGCTTAGGTTATATGATTTGACTCCATAAATCATAGCAAACAAGACCTCGAAACAATCTTGTGGGTTCGATTAGTATTGATTGGATCCCCTCATCGTATAGGGGGCTTGTTTTAAGTAACGGCCCTTCATCCACAATGGATGAGTTTAATTAGACACCTTGAACTTTCAAATAAACTTAGAAGTAGTATGTGAGGTTCCGTTTAGAGAGATTTGGACCTCAAAAATTGAGTGCCTGAAAAAAAGTGCCTTCTTATTGGTGGGGAGTTTCTTACTCATGCTTGTTCACTCATACTTACTTTACACTTGAGCTTCCAATTCAAGAGCTTGAATTTTCTTCACTAAATTCACAATGCTTGATATGACTCCTTGATGGATCCCACGTGGAATGATTACAACAAGTTTTTGTTACGTGGGCATGCTTTCAGTCAAACTCCTAGCCTACATTGTGGAGATCATTTATGAATGTTAAGACATCAATTTCATGTGTTTGTGGACCCTAATAGTATTTCAAGCATGCTTTGGTTTGTCATCAGTTCGCTTTGTTTAGTGCAATTCCCTCCTTGGTATCTGACTTTGAGCATGACCAATGACCCGCTTTAAACTTGCTCAAACTATTGGGAGCTTGAACATTAACCAAGCTCTAAATACTTTGAGCTTTCAATGAAAGCTTGTCAAATCCAAGCATCAAATTTCTCAAAATTTGCAAATTTGAGCTTTAGGGTTCATGGTCCAAAAACTCAAGACCAAAGACCTCGTATTCTTTTTTAATATTAGCTTGAAGTTTGGTTCCTTAAACTAGGATAAGTTGTTTCTTTGTGTTTTTCATCAAAATTTTCCAACCAAAGAGTAGAGTCGAATACTTGATTTGGTTTGGAAGGTTCATTCTACGTGTCATAACATTACACTCAACATACAAACAATGTTTGTCCAACTAGAGAATTGTTCTTGCATATTCACGAATCTTCTAGTTTCCTCAATGCAAATCTTAATTTGAGGTGTGTGGGTGTATTTGCTTTATGGGAATGACTACATGATATTACTTGAGCACTTCTTTTAAACAAACACGTAAATAGTCCTCTTATTATGGATGCGAAATTAGTGTGGAAATAGTCAAGATGGGCCACTCTAATCGTCTAGTTGGGCCGGAGATAACATGGGTCCAAAATCATGGGCCTTCCCCTCTATCTTTCTTGAGACTTTCGATCAACACCTTACATTAAATACTCATCTTACATCAAAAGTAATACGTGTAATAACAATCGATTGAAAATGGAAAAATAATCATGTAAATAATCATATTGATATTCTAGGAAACAAAATCAGCGTGGCGCTAATATAAATTTAGTGCGGGTTGTAAATTAATGCGACCCAAATTGAATTCTCATTGTGAGAATAAGCATGGGCTCTTCAAAGTAATTGTGGTCCACAATAATATGTCTATTTAGTGTAGATTCTTGAATAATTCGTTGGTAAGAAGCTTGAGCGATAACCCTTATACAATGCCCACAGTAGTGAGAGAGTTTCCATCTTCATAGGAGTCCTTGTCTTGTTTGCACTGACGCAATCATGATACATTACATCCAAGGAGGTCACTGCAGGTAGGATCAAAAAATCCTTTTCGGTAACAATAAATTTCGATAGGAGATACACTTTCCCTATCAAAAGGGACTCCTCCTATTGCCCAAGTTCAACAACTGGTTCTAATGTGGACATGATATTAGAAAACATAAATGAAGAGGAGAAATAGGAGTTATGAGTTAGTCAAGAGGTTTTTTGGAAAAGGGAGTACAGTCCACCCTCTATAAATGTTACACCTATAAGTGTTAACTTTCTTCTACTCCCCACATATTGCACACTATAAATGTTAAACGTGTTAATTGTTAACAAAATGGTACTCTCTTCTTTGTAAATTTGACTCTATAAATGTTAACGAATGAAATACAACCATAATATGGATGATAAAAACTACACATCCAGTTACATTCCTCTCTCTCTCACTACATGGAATCACGTTCATGTGATGTGTCCAAGTATGTGGGTTTGTTGGTGCAGATTGAGAAATATTTGCAAGTTGTGCATGTAGATGAATCTCACCAAAGAACCATTGATTCATACTTCACCCGTGATTTGTAAACTTGGTATTGAATAAAGTTTTGATTGGGTTTGCAATTTTATGAATGGTATTCTCTCACAAGGACTCTTCACAATTGCTTATATTTATAAATGTTAAGATTTATAATTTTATAATTGTTAATTATTAACACCTCTATAAATGTTAACTTTGATCCACTCCCGAGGGTTAACATTTATAGAGGGTAGACTGTAACTACCTTTTTGGTCACTTGGGATTGTAGGGGTTACGTTTAAACACATGGCATGCAACTCCACCTCATTTGGTGCTTTGACATGACCTAAATTGAGAACATTGATAATCAAGCTGGCTCAGCTGCTTGTCTAGTCCTATACAAAATTGTGAAATATTAAACGTCACTTGTGGCTATGGTGACCACTTTAGTAAAAAGCTAAGATTGAAGCTAAGTTGAGCTTGAGGGTGCAATATTGCACATCGTGCTTTCAGTTAGCCTTGTCAGGACAACACGGAATAGATTGAGAAATTTTCAATTTTGTCAAAGTTGACCCGAATGTGGGGTTAGAAATTTTGAATGAGTGAAGTCCACGAAGTCAAAAAGGCTTATGGGAGTATAAATACATCAAGATGGTGTGAAAAATGTCAATTCCTTAGAGATTGTGATGTAGTGGTGTTGTTAGATAGAGGCTAAGGTCAACTTGCTAGAGTAAATGTAGAAATGTAGTATGAAGGAGTGTTGTATTCAATAAACACATTCTTTGATCTTTGATATGATCCTACGTGCAATGGCTCATAGTATTTCTAGTTGCTTTACAAATTTAGAGTGATTCTAGCTAAAGGTGTGAACTGGCTCTTAATACTTGCCTAGATACTTGTAAGGCAAGTGGCATTCGATAAATAATAGGGGAGTTTTTTTATTTAGTAACCCTTTGTATTTTACCTCTAGTTTAAGCGATTCGTCACAACACCCTCCTTGGAACTATGTGATGACAAATGTCACTTCCCTCAAATCCCATATATATAACATATTTGAGGTATAGTGAGAGAGTGGAGGAGATGGCCACATTCTATGTTGGCTTCGGCAGCTCGAGTTCGTGAGTCCCCTTTCTCTATGCCTTCTTGTTTTGGCCTTTCTCTAATCCTAAGTGGTATCCTTGTTGGTAGGCATTAAAACCCATTAAAGCCCACTTTAAATGCCGACTTTGTGGACCTTGGCATGCAATGTAGCTAGAAAGTAGTCACACGAGCCTATGCTCATTGGCCAACAACATAACAATGAGGGTATTAGTTAAAGCCGCTCTCTCCCCACCTCTTGTTTAAAATATACACCTCAAGATTTTGTGGTTGTTGCATCAATTAAGTCCCAAAGCCTTTGAAGCCAACCACATGGTTTCTTAACCCAATGTTAGACGACCCACAAACTCAATAAAATGGCAAGAATTTGACTAAGAAGATCACACATTGCTGAAGAAAAGGCGGCATAGCAAATTATGGCAACAACTAGGCCTTCGGCGGCGCTCCAATCCCCACTATCACTTCTAACAACCCTTCTCTAGGCGAAATCACCAATCTTTGTTATGCAACATAATTCAATCAATTTATAAACATCAACATGGAGCTCATAAATATGCACAAAAATCACTTATTTATAGATTTTAGATCTTAAATTAATGCACCTAATTATGAACAATTGAACAACATGTGAAAGGTCCTCAATATTGAAAAGATTTGGTGGTTGAAAGAAATTATAAGAAAATAGGATGTAAAGGAGTGGTTTAAACCTAAAGTAATCTTAAACACACAAACAACATGTACAAATTATTCATCTCAAAGCGCCAAGTTCCTTGAAATTATAATTATGAGAAACAATGATTATGGTTATTCGCTATATTTTTAAGTAGAAGGTTGATTTTGTATTTATAATAGCTTTTTGCGTTATTTTATTTAATTTGAAGGCAATTTTGGATTCCTTACATGTTGTAAAATGCAATAATTTATAGCATTTATAGTACATGTACATACTAACTGATAACACCGACTTTTCCACTAAGAATTTGTGCATTATCAACATTCATATTCAAAATTATAATGTTGGAAGTGATGAAAGCACATAAAATTTCTAGGTGGATAAATTGTCTACAAAGTCATCTAGGTCACACGAGGTTAAGTACTAGGTCAAAACCTAGCTAGAGTTCCAAAAGTTATAGGAGCCCAAAGTGAAGATCATATATTCTTTGAGTGATTATATACGACTCCCAAATGAACCTAAAATGAATATATATATATATATATATAAATAAGTGTTTTTCAAATGGTCAAATAGGAGTTGAAACACATGAAAACATATTGGGAGTTGTAGGCAATTCTATTCATGCACACCTTGCCTCTCAGGTGTTACATAACATATAAATAAACACATGGATTGATATAAATTTTCCTCCTATTCTCGGCCTCACTTGTTGTTTCCAAGAGTACCATCATTTCCTGTTGGGATTGTGTAAGTTGCGTCCATGAATGTCTTTGAAGATGCGAGGGAGCTATGAAACTAGTGGCATGGCTTGTCTATCTCAAGAATATATGCGGGTACCAAAGTGTTTTCAACTAGCACAACAAAGACATGATTCCATCTCCCAATATTGGGAGATTGTTGACACGTTTTTAAAAATCACCCAAATGTCATTGTAACACATGCAACTTGGTTAATTGCGTAAAGAAACACACAATACTGTTTGTGTTTATCATATTTTAATCACAAAGAGTGGCATGAGGGCTGCCTTTATTCACATAAGGGTTCTTCGCAAGGGTCTCATCAAGTGTAAAACTTGGCGAAGAGGAAATCAACGGTCTAGATTAAATGTTACATATAAGGTCATGCTATGATCCAAGGAGAGCAATTGCACCGTATAAGGTGCCCACCTCTTACAAAGGGAAATTTGTGGCAAAGCTTTATAGACAAGTAACCAACAATAATTAATGAGTAATTGACAAGTCACGGGAGCAAAGAGTCGTCCACCTGCTCAAAGTTGGTTATCAGTCATAATTGGTCGCTCATCCAAGTGGAGAGGACTTCCAACAACACTGTTGCGGTTTTCCATCCACGACCACAACATTTCATTCATTCATAACCTATAATTGACATTGATGACCGTATCGGTTATGACAAATAACCAACTCGAATAGGAAGATGACTTGCTGCTTCCACAACATATCATCCACTCTCCTCTCAATGGTTATCTAGCCCATAACCAACTGGCTCATGAACATAATTTGTGAAATATGGATGATACCGTGTCTTCATGGATGAAATGTATGACGAGTTCTCATAGTCCTTCTGTTTTTGGATGAGCGATCGCTCAAACAGCCTGAAGTTCGCAATGGGATGGATCCAAGTAACATAGGGTTCAGGGTTTTGGCAAACCTGTTTTCTAGGGTTTCACTTGCATTGTCAGATTCTTCGAGGATTGCGACATTTGTCCCAGGCTGCTGTGGAGGCCACGAACAAATTCAATTCAGTTCGGGGAGAGAGGGAGGGGAGGAATGGCGGGTCCTGCGCCGGCGGGGTGGAGTGCGAAATTGGCCATTCAGCTGGTGCGGGGGCTTCCCGGCACTCGCTACACGCATCGAGGCACCGTCAAAGCGCTCGGCCTCCGAAAACGCCATCAAACCGTCTTTCGTGACAACACTCCCTCCATTCGGGGTATGATCAACCAGGTATGAATGAAAACCTAACTAACGTCTTGGTTTTTTTTCTCCTCGCAAACTCTGTATCCAAAATTCTTTTTCTCTCTCCCCATTGCGCCTTGCCAGCGTATGGAACTGTTCGATTCCGGACGCTGGTACTTATGATCTCGTACATATAACTTTTTTAAGCCTCCGTAATTTCCATGGGGAAGAGATTATGGCCTCCACCCGAAGTTTCTTAATTTGAACCACGTATTCAAACACATACACCTCATATACAATATGTCGTGTGGTCCAACAGATTGTTGACAAAGTTTTTTTTTATTGATGTGCATTATCTCTTCCTGATAGAAACTACGTTAATATTGGCCATTATCTAGTACTTGTGAGCTCGTTCTCTTTCAATTCAAGGAACAAATCTCCAAAAATTGAATTGGAACCTTCTTTTTAAGGAATGATAGCGGAGTGTAGTCACGTGGAGTCAAACTCTTTTATTTCTCAGCATCGCGCCTTGCTAGGGTAAGGAAATGTTAAATTTAGCCACTGGTGCATTTGATCTGGTACATATAACATTCTTGAGCCTCCTTGTGAGCTTGTTCTCTTTCACCTTCGACTCGAGGAACTCATCTCCAAGAATCTGAGTCCTCCTTTTCAGGAATGAATGTAAAGCAGTCAAGTGGCAACCTCCTATTAGTTGTCACTTCATTATGACCTATCTTTAAGACGTAGAGCCTTCACACATTCTCAGAGCAAGGCTTAAGGTTGCACAATTTTCTCACATGACTTTTGATGCTTGCATCAATCGCTAGTGCATTTGATTTGGTACATAATATTCTTAAGCTTTGTGAGCTTGTTCTCTTTCAATTTAGGCTTGAGGATCAAATCTCGAAGAATCAGTGTCCTCATTTCTAGATATGAATGTGGAGCAAAGTGAAGTGCCAAGCTCCTACTAGTGTTCACTTCATTATAAGCATGTCTTAAAGCCTTCACATATTCTCAGGTAAAGGCTTAAAAGTGCACAATGTTGATGCTGGCATCAAAGTACCTTTGAATGCCGGTGACATGGAATACATTCTGGATCTTGATGATATTACTTCATCGAGGTTCTGAAAAGCACTCAGGTGCCCCCTCTCTTGCATTATGCAGCCAAGGTTCATCACTGTGGGAGAGCTTGTTTTATGTAGACTAATTGATCGATGTGGATGACAATGGCAGTTAGTGAGTCACTGTAAGAATCATAACAGAGTAGGTTTTGAAAGATAGGTATGTAATATATTGTTTTTTTCTTGCTCGATTACCTCTTAGGAACTGGAGGTAGACAATGATACACTAGGGCACTTCCTCCACAACCCAAATTAGAAGCGCACCAATCGTAGTTCTGATGCAATAGTTTCCAAAGGCCATTAGGGAGGGATTTGAGGCTGCAAGAAGTTTGTTGATGAACTTAGGGCTCCTGTGAATACATACAAAGTTTGTAGACTCATAAGGGCCACTTTACACTGTGGCCAAGGGCCATGACCATGAGATTGCGAGGGCCCTTATAATTTAACTCAAAGTTGTACTATGGAAATTTGAATCAAGATATTGTGTGGTCACGGGCCGTTGAGTATAGTGTAAAGACATACATGAATGTTATTCCTTACTATCCAATTCATGTGGGCCCTTCTGTGAAATAAGTGGTTGTGAAATTTTGAAGTGTCATGGTCTCTCATATGTGAAAATCCAGCAGAATATTAAACATTATCCATTTCATGGCATGTGGGACTCAATGTATGTTTTTCATCCATTTAAACTTCCTTGGTCCCTTAGGCCCTCAAGGTCTAGTGTAAAATGAATTGGGACTGTCTCAGCATTCTCCACCAATAAGAGATACTGGATATCAATGGTCACAGGCCCTCAAGCTCTAGTGTAAAGTGCCCCTGAGTATTTTATTTACAGCTCAATAGACGTAGACTCCTGAGGTCAATCAGAGCGATCACATGAGATGTGGGACAAATTTTCTATTGTTTTTTTTGGGTTTTATGGTACTCATCTGAGCCGCAACACCTTTGGTATGAATGAGCAGGTAAAGAGATTGCTGTCAGTGGAAACAGAGGAAATGTATAAAACACGACTAATGGAGGAGGCAAAGAGGAAAGCTGTTCGACCACCACGTATCATCCAGCATGCCCCACCTTCAAAATGAACAAGGAGAGTGAAGTTCTCTTGTTGTTTAAGTAAGATACCCTTTGTAGTGTGGGTAATCACATGAAGAGGTCCAATCAGATCTTTTAGTAGAAATGCATTCGCTACTGGTCCTGACCACCCAGCAAAGGGCACTGAGGTAGGCAAATTGCAGCTCTCTTCAAAGTACAACTAAAGCTCTGTAGCGATAAGAGAGGATGTTGTTGATCACAAATACTTATTTGTCAGATAGATTTTAGGGTTTGGCTGCAGGCTATTGGGTTTTGGTTCAATTTGATCATTACTCAAATCTTATGAGTTCTAGGGCTGGAAGTTTGGTAAATTTCATGGAATATTCATCTTGGAGTGGTTTCTTGTAGGCCAATTTTAAGGGTCGATCCCACATGTTTGGATTTTTCATGTGAGAATTTGAGCAGATGACCAATAAATTATGTTGAGTCAATGTGGATGGATACCTTCAGGGTTTAATTTATTTTATGTGCTAACTCAACAATTTGTGAATGATTCATTGAACATTAATTCATTTCACAAATTGACCTTTTATTTCTTGGAACTATAAAATATAGAAACAAATGATTTAAATCAGAACCTTTTGTTTGGTAGGCACTGGTACAGTGTTGTAGTTTGATGTGATTGAATATGTGTGAAATCAATGTTGAGATACTGTGTTGTCTTCTTACTCTCGGCAATTTGACATACATACTAAGGCTTGGATGCATTTTTTTTGGATTAGTTAAGGTTGAGATTGGGCCACATCAATTTGCAGCTTTCATGCTCAGATTGTTATTGTTGATGTCAGTGCTTCCATGTCCGAATGCTGCCTTAGAGTGTAGTTGCACTCTTGGTGACATTGAATTATACGGAATAACCTTTCATCACTGGATTTGATTCTTGTAGTTGCCCATCTGGATTGTTTGTAAAAAGAGTTCTTTGTCGGCATTTTTTGCTTTATTCTATGAACTGATATTTGCATGCTCACAATAGGTATGCGATGCAACTGGACATCGACCAAGAATTGAATAAATTGTAATGTGAATTTGTACGAGCTTCAATGTGTATTTGTGTTGTAGTTCTGATCTCTAGACAAGCATTCTGTGGATGTATACTGGATGTAGCAACAGGAAATTGCAGTGGTAAGAAATTAGTTGTCATTTACAGATCATGTCAAGTGAGGACCTACACAACAAAGGATGACAATACATAAAGATCTTGTCAATTTCAGTTTCCCATTTCAAACTGATAAGTACTGAGTATTGATAAGTTCTGATCTATAGATAAGCAACCACCACCGGATGCCAGGGTTTCATAATTATATACAGAGGACCATTTTCCAGGTTTTGTCCACTTTATGCTACGCTTTTAAAGTTCCTATGGTGATGTGTCTACTGCATGTTAATTTGGGGTAATTGTACCGAGGGAAGGTATTTGGCTTTGCCAAAAGTTTTCATCTAAAGTTTCAGAAATAGATGAAATTGCCAAAAGCATATGTCCTAAGCCATCTATATGCAATGGAGGTCGTGGTGGTGATGGGAGTCTATGAAAGATGGACACATGCCCAACTAGCTTTCCAAAGAAGGATCACATGTCAAATTTCTTTCTCAAAATGAACATGTAAAAAAAGAAAGGAAACAAATATGGAAAGGTGAGATATTACAAGTGCAAAGGGTGGGCATGATGGGAAAACTATAGGGAGGTGGCTTCAATGACCATGGATAGCTCTCTTTGTTATGCATTTGTGGACATGACCCAATTATCCAACTCAAACTTGTAGGATGATATAAAACTCAACGTAGTCAAATGCCTACTTTTCCTATGAATGGATAGTACTAGCTTGGACACATGCCATCTTAGCCCGTTGCACCCATGCATATGAATTAATATGTAGGATGAACCCGAGCCCATGCAACCATATGCCCATACATGTACATACCCAACACATGCATGTATGCCCATGCTCATAAGCCCCCCATGGCGTGCACATTATCCCCCAATGAAGCGCTTTAAGGAAACAATGGTTTGTCATTTATTTTCTATTCAATCATCCTACTTTTTCTATTACCTATGCCATGTCACCACCTTAGATCCATGCCCTCCTCAAAGACCTTCAAAGGTTTTCCAAAAAACAAGCACCTCCATTTGAAAAACAAAAGTAAGTAGGCCTAATTTGGTCACTTATCTTAATCAAACACCTTTGTTTGAGTTAAATGTGTGGTTGAGTGGAGATGTTAATTGCACACCGAAAAAACATATGTTTGAAAGAGATTGGACTATCTACAAAACATAAACAAATTTTTTTTAACATTCTAGACTCAATAGCAATAGTTGGGGATCTATGAAATTATTGAAGGATAAAGAGAAACTTCGCCTTGATATTGAAAAGAATATTCATATAAGCTCCAAAAATTATGAGGAAAACAAATTCGACCTCAACTAGGATTTGCTAATCATCTCGCACATTTAATATCCTTGGAGAAGTAGACTAATGGGAGAACATTTTAGGTAATTTGACATCAATCAACCTGCCTGGTTCGAGCGCATAAGCCTAACATAAATGCATTTTAGCCATGGGTGAAGCATCTCTTCATTCAAATTGCTACCAACAACTCCTTGTCTCCAAGGTAGTACAAAACAACTCCCATAAATATGACGTCCCAAATCAATTCAAGAGCACATTAGGGTATCCCATGTTTCAATGAGAGTCTATCGTTAATATTGGATATATACACTTAAGAGAACATAACTGGATACACTTAGGTTGTAACATGGAGTAACTTAGTTGTCATGTGGAAAGATAGGCCGCAAATGAGCATTATTTCTTAATTTCCACTCGGGTTATGTTGGTTTGCCTGGGTCAGTTGTATTATGGGTTCCTTCTTGCAATTGAATTTTCAATTTGTGCAAGTATCATGTGTTTACATTTTAGTAAGCAAGAGCAAAAGTTCTTGAGCTTAATAATGTCAAGTGTGTTTTGTATACACTTTAGTCAACTTGTACACCATTTTGTAACATAAGCATACACCTTCTAACACTAGTAAACAAGTTCATGCCAAGATATTCGTGAGCGCACGTGAACACCAAGTGTCATGAGGGTGATACTAATCATGAAGTTGTTGGTCATTAATGTAACCTAGCATAAACATTTAAATAGGGTATGTGACACTATTACGCATGTGACACCGAATACCATGAACATTGTACAATGTTTGTGGTATTTAGTGCCACCTGACTAATAGTGTCACTTACCATGTTATGAGACCTATCCTTGGTCACAATAATCACTAACAAGGTTGACCGATAGTGTAACCGCATGACACTTGTAACTTACATGCTTAATAATAGCTTCCTAGAACGCAAAAAAAAAAAACTATCATCTCAAGCACCCCAATGTGATACGCTAAAACTCATAATGTAGATACTTTTGCACTTCAACTAGTTACCGATCTTGACAAATAGTGTCGTGTTAACAATTAGCGGACGTGACTCTTCCTCTAGGCATCTAGTTTAGGCCCTTCGCAATTAGGGTAGGTGACACTTAACACCATTAAGTGTGTACCATAATTGTCAATCTGTGGTCTCACTCATTTGGGTTGTGTTTTGCATACTTTTTACCAAGCATGCTATAATCCGGTCCTCGACCTTTGCTTCAAGCAAGCAATCCCTCCACAATAATCGAAATAAATCATCATGGGTCATTGCAGAAAATGAGCACTGAGCATATTTGACCCTATTTTTATCTGCTACCTCTGGATCATCGCAAACAGAAGCCTGAAATCAAATCGATAGAGAAGATTCATCATGTTGCAGAAAGAGTAAAGATCAAATCGTCCACATCAAGATGAGCAGAAGCTGAACATAAACACAGAGGTGAGTAAAAAATTCTATTATCCTAGTAGAGATTTTTATTTCAGCAAATAATGAGGAAGCTTGACAAGTGATCATAATAAGCACTATGCTGCTCTGCTCACCATGAAGGCAACAATCAACACAGGAAAGAGGAACATTCTGCTCTCTCTCTCCGGCTCTCAAGAATAGTGTCTACACCAATGCATCATCAGGGTAATTGGAAGCCAGTAACATCATCAGGGTTCACGCACTCACCAAATCTTCATGTGCTTCTGGTATCATGGATACAAAATTATAAGGCTCACATCGACAAATGTATATGCATGTATACTTCCAGCGGCGGATGATTCAGACGCCAGCTGATGATCTCGGAAGAATTTTTATGCTCTCACTCCTCAAATAGAATGTGAGGTGAGGAAATACTCATGTGACGGATGGCGCAGCATCAAAGGAAGAAGCTCTTTCCTTTATGATTTGTAGGTGACTTCTTCAGATGGGGCTGCATTCGAGGCATGCTGGCTTGGCTCGGAGTCGGAGTCGTCAAACCATCTATTCCCAAAGGCTGGTGCCAACTAAGCGGGTTCCGGTTAAAATAAGGCCAATCTGGGACGGCGATGAACATGGTGATGACAACCCCGAGGCCATAGATGCCAAGCATACTCCTGCACGACGACGTCAAATAGAGCGCCCCGAAAGCCAACAGAGCAGACAAAGGTAGCAGGAAATGAAGAAGTTTCTCGCCAAAGTTCAAGTTCCGCCATTCCATAGCTGCCCTGCTGCAGATGTCCAACAGCTTGCAGATAGCACTCCGGAGAACTTCAAACTGCACCTGTAGTCAGATCAAGTTCTTGATGCCGCTTTCGCCAGCTTTCAGGATGGTAACCACATGTCTTATCTTACAACATCTGCAATACCACACATGTGTGAGTACTGTGAAAGAACGTCAATCGAGGTGCAATACGTACCAACTCGAAACTACCTCCTGAGTTCTACAACAAAAGAGGAATCAGCTGGAATAGGCGGCGGAACTGTGAGACTCATCCTTGCATTAAGTGCGTGAAGTGCTCCGATGGCCGCCCGGAGATTGAGGCCTTCAACTTCACTCACGAATATACGAAATATACCACATTCCACCTAATACCACCGCCTCGTCATCATGTCAACTGCACTTATTCACTACACCTTATTCATTGTGGTCCATACTTTCCGCTAAATCATCAACAACCGCACGCAGGTTATCTCCATACTTCTGTAACCGAGACAAACAAATCCACCTCATCACCACTGTTCACAACGTGCAGCCACTCCTCTATAACCGTGCCACAACCGATTCGGTAGCTCTATCTGACACCTCTCTCCTACTTATACAACGTACAAGTCTTGCACAACAGACTTGCGCATTGCAGATAACAATGTTTCTCCGAGGCGGTCACCGCACGCACACATTACACACAGATGTGGCACAGGGACTCCAGGTTTAACTCCAGTACCTCCAGAGAGTCTGTGGAGCACACGCACACGCGAGACAATCAGAATGTAGTACAAACCTTTAGGAAACCGGGCCGGATCGACCGTGAAGCTGGGAACCGAAAGCACTTGAAACCATCCACCACACCCCTGAAGCTGATCTCTGACACACCATCGTCAAACACCACTATTTATACCTATTATTGCCCCGGCAACCTAATAACCTAATCTGTGAGAAACGAGTGGACAAGGGATAAGATGCTTCATTCACCATGTCCCTACGAACATAAGAAATTATCAAGAACTAGCTGCAGGCATCCACAGCAGCATGTTCCAGTCGGCAGGCCTTTTCGAAAACGATCATCCTACATAGAAAGATGAAACAGTACTGACACAGCAATACGGTTGCTGCAACCATGTACGTCTCCCAGCCGCTAGTTTAGTTCTTCGACGATCATTCAAACACTCTGCTGTCTGTCTGCATGTCATCCAAATAAAGTTCAACGTCTGTGAAGAGAATCTCAAAGCATTGTGATGTAAGGTTAAGTTAAGCTCGCCGACGGCCTTCGTCGTCACGTATTGAAGCAAAACTTAAAACGCACGCACCCATGCTATGTACAAGCGTTGTCTGTAGATATTATCGCAGAAATCCCAGGCTACTTTGTATCTTCACTTGTGTATTAAATTAAAATGTTTTTTTTGAGCCACCGCCTGATCGATCTGGCTCCTGGCTGATGAAGACTTTCGGAAATCATTGCCGCCTCCTGTGCCGCAATAAAGCTCCTGCACCGGAATAAGTACTCGCTCACCTCACCATCTCAGCAATCCAGTGGCCATGCATTATCGCGGTAAGTAAATGGTCAAATCACCACAACGTCACACAGATTGCCATCATCGCCATCTCCATCTCAGAGCGGTGGTGCAATTGCAAGGACTAACTTACCCAAGTTCTCATAATTTACCTAATTACCAATCCCCTCCTCCGCCATAGCCGATGGGGAGGAGCCGGAGCTCCACCCTCCTTATTACCCCTTCCCTGCAACAACATCAATTGCTTCTCTAATTCAAGCAGCTTTTAAGGTACACTACACTAGTTGTCCCAATTAGTGTGTGCTACTATGTGGAGTTACGTAGTGCAACAACGACTTACTCTTGAGTTCAATTTTTACTAGCGAAGGTTTAATAGGTTGTTCAGACATTTTAGAACATAAATGACTTTGCTTTGGTAAAATGTTATATTCTCATTGAACAATTATTGTACTGCACAGCTCTGAACAGTAACATGCACTAATTGGAATAATCGATGTAGTAATTGGGCTTTAATTAGGGTATATCTACACCAATGTTGGTGGAGGGAGGGAATTATTGCATATGCGTTTACCTCTCATCCATCCAACATCGAAGGTACTCTGACCCCCTTATAGGTTTGTTGCCGATTCATGTGAAATGATTTGGACTAGACTAACTCGGAGTCTTTATGGCTAATTCCAGTTTGGTAACAAAAGAAGACGATACCATACCAACATTGGTTTACACTAGGGTACAAGACCGAAGAAAGTCCAAAATTGAGTGATCCAATTGGTCGAGAGCAAACTATTGGACCCAATGAGTTTACACTAGGATCCGGGTTTAAGGGATGAAGAAATTTAGTGGCGTGAATGTGGCATCACTTTCCCACCAAATCGGTAGTAGTCTTCACTCAAGAAAATGCTCCTAGTTTGAGAAACCAATCTTGAGTCCGAAAGTAAGATCTATTGACATGGATGTTATGCACACTGAGTTTCTAGGTTTTGGACTAGTATGTAAACCCACCAATAACTAGACACCTATGTTTGAGTGGTGTTTGATGTAGGTGTGGATCTCAGAATGAACACCAAAAAGACCTTTGGTTTAAAGAGATTGGAATGCATGATGGGAATTTGTTGAATTGATTTAGGTTCAATAGTCAACAAAATTGGAGGCGGGGGTGGGGGGGAACCTATATGCTCATTTAGAAAGAAAGAGAATATGCACTTTGATAATGATTAAGATGTTCATATGAGCTCTAAAAATCATCAACAAAATCTCCAAGACCTCTATTTGGATTTGCTAATCTTGATCTTGTCCTAATTGCGATTTAGTGTTGTAGGAGAAATGGGTGGAGAGCTAAGAATGTCCATTTTAGGCCCACTTACCTCAAGCTACCAATGTGTGTGGATCTTACGTGATCACTCACCATGTGTGTTGTGTAATGAGATTGGATCATGTGTTTGAAATGCATTTACCATTCTAGGTCCAATAGTGAACACAATTGGGAGGATTAGAGAGAGAGAGAGAGAGATTCACTTTGACCGGTTTGAAGCATAAGAATATTGTGAATAGTGTTGATTTTTCCAATGATAATGTTGCTATTGAGAGTAATTTCAAGGAATAATATTGAGATAAACAATGTTTCCTACAAATATTCTTAGGATGAACAATTCTTCATTCGCATAGTGCCGGGAGTATAATTCCACCCAAATTTCCAAGTTCAGCTTGAATGTATGAATAGTAAATGAATATTCCTAGTTTGTTTGAGGGGCTCAAGAAATATACTTGACATATTCTAGGGTCATGGAATCAACCCACGTGGCTGAATAATGTTATGGACAATCGTGATGATTCTCAACTACTTATAAAATGAGGTAATTCACAACCCCATATGATTCACCAATCAAAATTGCAAATGAAGTCGGAGGCGCCCACAATGGGTGCACATTGTTATAAATAGGTTTGCTTATAGTATCGATGTTGGAAAGGTGTTGAGAAGTCTCCAAATGCTCCTTTGGTAAGATGACTTCATGGAAGTGCAAAGTCAATTTCATGAAGGCTCCAAGCTACTTCATGAACCTTCCAAACTCATGTTACCAGAGTGTTCCACCAATTTCATGAACCTTCTAAATTAGTTCATGATTCTTCTAAACCAACTTGACATGTGGCATACCTCAATTTCATGATAGCAGATCTTCAACTCTAGCAACTTCATGAATCTTCCGAACCAAGAGGTTATTGTATTCTCAATTTTTCACCCTTCTCGTCCCACATTCTTTGCCTTCTTGTTTTGCAACATCCGTTTGTTGGTCAGAGCCTTCATGCTAGGTCTAGCAGTAGAAGCAAATGTGTGTGCCCACATACAACTCTCTAATTCTCTAGCAATGATACAATTCTCTAGTTCTCTAGTGTGTTGATCCAATTCTCTAGCATGCTCAAGTTACTTACAAGATTGTGTAATGGTTACCTGCCTCAAGGCCTCTTTTAATTTGCACGACTCAACAAAAGTGATGATATGTTTTGTTTTCTCTCTGCATTCTCTGTGTTCAAATATTGTGATACACACATTTTATTCAGGTTCATAGATTATATAGCATAGAAATTGTCAGCTTCTGTCCTCATCACTTGAGTCATTTCCTTCTACTAGTACTAGTAATCATAGAATTTGCGGGGGGCTAATGTAAGTGAAGAGGAATTTTCACTTTGTTGATTCCTTTACAAACCATAGAAGACATTCCGATACTTTAGAGGATAAACCCTATGCTCCTCTGTCTGTAGTTTCTAAGTATTTGGAAAATGATCTGAAATGTGACAATGGAAACAAACTCAAAGTACAAAACCTTTGGAAAAATGAATTTTTGTGAATGCTTGAAGATTGACAAAGTTTGAACACATATTGTATTTCTTCATGAGTTACGATGCGGTTTTACTACTTTCTTCACATGTTGTGCTTAATACAGTAGTCATGTCTAGTCACCCGCGTAGATATAACCGCACAGATGTTGCACTTTGCTCACGAATTATATTTCATTTTTAATGAGGACTTATCTTATGCCAACGTAAGTGAATGTTACGGTCATCCTTAAGAGACTATCATAAGCATAGCTAGAGCCTTTGAAGGAAATGGTCAATGAGTGCCCAAACACAGAGGCAGTGCTCGCTATCCAATCTTACAAGATAAGCTCATTCAATGATTGGTCAAGAGGCTTTATGTAGATGTAGGCATCAATGTAGAATCTCTCCATCGTCAGTTGAATGAATTTTTTCAATTCCCATGCCATGTATCTATCAATAGTGTCACAAAGACATTTGAATTCATTAATGATGAGGTACAATCAATCACTATAGACATGGTCCAAGGTTGAATAAGAGAGGTCAATAATTTTTTTTGGTAGAGCTAGTTGCGGGGAGCAATTAGGAGATCTTATACATGATGTACCGTTCTTTATGAAATAAAGCTATCCAATTCATGAAATTGATTTTTGAAGTTGTGAATATGGATACCAAATCACGAAGTTGTTCACAACATGTAGTGAAATTGGTCGAAAGTTCAAATTAAATTGGTTGTCTATATAGCGAACTTGGTTGATGATCCTAATGAAATTGGTAAACCCTATTGCTAAATTGATTTGTAAAATCATGAAATCGAGTTTGCACTTCCGTGAAGTCATCTTACCAAGGGAGTATTCGATGTAAGTACAACTTAGACAACTTGGATTGTATTTGAGTATTCATAAAATACCCAAATTTTTTTCCTTGCAATGTGCATGTGGTATTGATTTGAATAAGACATTGGAAAAGATCTTGGATACATCATTCATATCATGATTAGAGAATTATAGTGGACCACATTAATTCTCTACATGTTAACTTTCTGTCCACAGAAATAGGATAAGCCATAGATACAAGTTGATTGATTGAAATGAGCATTCTTTCCTAAAAAGAACCCTAAACCCTAAATATGTAGAAATGAAGTATGTTGAAAAAACATGAAGAAAATAATGTAGAAAAACCAAAAACCAAAACATGTTGACTAAATAGCATTAACTAAACAAAAACCATAAACAACAACATTTAGAAAAAAATAAAACCCTTAACCCTTCCCCCCCCCCCCCTCCCAACCCAAAAGAAATAGCATTAAATATCACCTAAGAAATAATTGATGAGGTCTTAAATGGTTATTTTTTTCAACTAGTCGAATTCTTCTAGGAAATGGAACACGCAATTAGTACAAGATGACCTACTAATTAAGTATACTTGGACAAACCACTCGTTCCAAAATAATAAGGGATGTGCACTTGTGGGGGGAAAACATCAATTGATAACAACAAATGCAACAACACAACAACCGCGACTTCGAATGTTTGTATTCCCACGTTTGCCAACCACCATATTTTTCTAGTTTTTCAATCTACTAGTGTACGTCATATTGGCGGTTGGAATTGTCCAACATTCATGCATAAACCCAAATATACTTCAATCCTAGTTGATGGTTGGCAAATCCAATTTGAGGTTGTGGCCACTATCCGCATAATTTCCACAACTCATATGAAAGTCTTATTCATTATCGAAGAAGATTCTTATCCTTGTTAAATGTTTATAGAGGTCCCCCCAATTACATTCATGATTTAACCAATAATGGTTATCATATTTTGAGCACGTAGTCCAAGCTCTTCTAAACACATATCTTTTTCTTGTAGCCATACCAAACCACATACTGCTCAAATAGAGGTATCTTGATAAGGAAAATAATCAAATAAGGGTTGTCTACCTTAGTTGGTTCCCAAGAAACTAGGTTAGCTATGAACAACTTAGGATCTCAATTGGTTATGGTTCCGTCAATTGTTCCCCAAAGGTTAGAGAGAGAGTCTCATATACAAGCATACCTCTCATTCATCTGACATCAAAACCCTTGAAGTAGCATGCAACCACGAGGTTGCTTTCTTTAGTTGATTCGGTACCCCAAATTAGTCTAGTACTCGGTGTCATTTGAGATGAATCAACAACAAACCTATCATATAGGGGGTCAAGTTTTTATATCTAGATGGATGAAAGGTATGCTCATACACAATAACTCCCTCTCCAAGGTCATATTTACAACAAAGGCATTAGGCCATGGCTCTTCAATGACCATGATACCCCGCTCTTTGGATGAGACCATAGAGAAGTTCATGGACGGACTATAGCCCAAAGTCTTTTGGAGGGCACAAGCCCTTCATGTAAACTCAATTTCCCGTCACAAATTCCGTCATGCCTACCTTCAAGAGCCGTCCTAAGCAAATTGCCTACAATCCCAACCAACATTACCCATACTCATGTGAGATTCCATGTAGATTGTTCATCCACTAAAAAGTTGCAGGCTGAGGTCCAGAACTACCCTCATGCCCCCTCCCCACCTGACTTTAGCTAAAAGCCTAAAAGTTGGTTCTAAAAACACGTCCTTCACACCATTGACATTATCTAGTGCCAAGCCCAATTGACAAATGATGTGGCATGGTTTAAAAGTGCAGGTTTTGAGCTTCAAGCACCAACCCTCCCATCGGTACGTAGACATGCGGCAAGAATGTAGGACCTTTCAAAGTGTCGCCTCCCGCCCTTGTGATTGGTTGCTTTTTAGTCTTAGCTATGAGGGCACGAGGGGTTGCATTAACAGAAACCAATGGTAAGACAGTTGAGTACAGAGGAAGGCATTTGGGAATGGGACAAAAAATATCCAACATATCATTGCTTGGTAGATAAAACCATGACCATGTGTGAAAGCTACTCAACTGAAACATGCTCGACAATCTCCAGAGTAAGTTCTTGTAGGTGCATTGGGACAGCTGGACGCCTCCGTTATAACCGAGGGAGCTTTACCCGGTTTTTAGGAAAGACTTTGGTTATTTGGTAAAGTCAGGTGGGGAGGGAACATCATGTAAACTTAGGAGCCCAAAGCCTATGACACTCTCAACCAATGAGAATTCAAGGACCCTCGAGAGCCATGGGGCCAATGGCTTTTGTGGAAACCGGCCCTACATTTCGCCTGCCATAGCCAGAAGTATTATGGAATAATGCTAAAGAATTATGTGCACAAGTGGGGCGATTGAGTGAACGAGGGGCTCCACTTTGTGTGTAAGTTGCCACCCGGGCGTATTGTTGGGGAATTGAATGCATGTGTCATGTAATGAGAAAGCCTGGCTGGCAAGCCTCATAATGCTTAGTGGCGGCCTCGTGCCTTTATGGAGCCCCCCCCCCCCCCCCACACACAACCACTAGGCCTTCCCTTATCATGCATGCAAGATAAATGAATTCAATTTGTGGCATTGGACCTCCATTGAGTCTCCTTGCCTCTCTACCAAAGCCGTTTCATTAATCGTTGAGTGAAACGTAGATGAGCCCAATTCGGTTACTTATCTTAAAAGGACATCTCTATTTGAGTGGTATGTGGTTAGGTGTGCTTCCAAAATGGACACCATGAAAGACATGTGTCTTAAAAGATTGGGTTGCATGCTTGAATATGAAGGTTGCTTTAGGTTCAACAACCAACATAAGTGGGAGGACTTGTATGATTGTTTGATGATCACGAGATTCTTTACTTTGACAATGAACAAGATATTTCAAACGAGTTTTATATGTTAAGAGAAAAGCAACTACGGTTTCGATTTCCTAACCTTCTTGTACTAATCACGTGTTCCGTATGCTAGGAGAAGTAGGCTAGTCAAACTTGTACCATTTAACATCCTTCTACCTAAGATTGTAGTAAGGCATTGGTTCTATTGGAGGAGGAGATAAGGTCGATGGTGATAAAATCGTCACTTTAAATGTGAAGGGTGTCTACTAATATTAGATGAATAAGGTTTTAGATGTTTCTTGTTAACAAATTGGAATAGAAGGAGTTTCCAATGCCACCGAAATATGCCTTGTTTAAATTTCATATGCAGAATTTTATGAGGATTTAGAAGTCTATTATTTGATGATTCAAAGCCATCAACATGATCTTGATGTTGAGGTGGTGAACATTCTCAAAGTTGATATGTGCTCAAAATGTAAGATTTCAAGGTGTTGGTATTAGCTAGTTACAGATGAACCGGTTGTTTCTTAAACTCAACCGGTTCATCTGTAACTAGCTATCCTCCCAAAAAAACAATTCATTCCAATTTTTGTTAGGCTATTTTTATAGAAAAATAGAATTACATTAGCATAATTTATAGTATCGTATGTTACATATAAATTACTTATGGAAATTTAATAAAACCTATTGTAGATCTGGACAAAATATAATATTTACATGTTATGAATATAGTCCACCCTACTTTTTCTCGCACGTCGTTTCTACATAAATCGCCAATGAACTCCCCTAGACTAGATCACTGTGTATTCACTATAACTTTTCTCTGTTTGCCCTTCAATTCCTCAAAAATACCATAAGATGTTTCCTTTTCTTTCTTTTTTAAGTGGATTATTGAAAAGCTAGATAAGCATCAAGCTCCAAGGTATGAGGACCTATAACGAACACTTCAACTTCACATATACATTTTATTTTTGATAAGTACATGTGACACTAAATACCATAAACATTATGCATAAACGCTGTGTAAAACAAGTAGACTAGCATATTTTGGCAATTGTGTAAGGTAAGTAAATGTAGTTCCAGCAAAATGTGTCTATTAGGGCCGGTTCAAACGGGGTCCCAAGTCCTAAGTCCCAACTATGACATGGGTGCCTACATGGCAACACTTTCTGGAGGTGAGGCTTGGGACCACTATCTGGAACGAACTGACAACTAGTTACAGACAAACTAATTGAGTTTAAGAAATGACCGCTTGAAGTTCGAGACTTCAAGAGAATCACCGGTCATTTTAGAGGAATCTATAGAATAGACCTTAAATAATAAAACAAAATAAAAAAATGCCAACATGTAACCAGTTGGATTTAGAATCACATGGATCTTGATCGACCATGCCCAAAAACTTCCCGGACACTACCTGGGACTTGTATTGCAAGTTGGGTCGAGCAAAAAGCTCAACCCAACTCTCAACCCAAGTCCCATGAAGATTTGGACGAACCAACCCATACACTCGTCCCTTGTTGGATGCCTAAACCCTTGCCTCCAAGGAACCACCAGTGTACAGGTTGTTTCGCCCAAACCGTCCCATGAATATGTTTTCATAGAATAATCAAGATCCAACTTCAACAACATACACCCATATTTAAGTGAGACCCCATGTGAACGGGCTCTTATTTTCAAAAGAATCCGGTGTCTAATTTTAGAAGTAGTGTTTTTTGCCTCTATACAAAGAAGCATCTATACAGCTCCGGTTAACATGAGACCCTCTCCCAACCCTTGAACGTGGAGCCAAGTTGAATGTCGAGCAACTCCTCACCTGCTCCATTGATTGACCCATCGGCACCAATTATTGTCATACTTTATGTAATTTATTAAGTCCATTTGTGTGAACTAAGAAGTGATTCCTCACAATGTGGAAGCTTATAATAAGATGACGACTCGGGGGTTGGCCATGAAAGGCTACAATATAAACTAAGATATGAATAAAGGTTTTAGTGGGCCCAATTGACCTTTGAAGGCGGAAGCATTGACTCCTCACAACAATGGACGTAAGGTTGACGTCAGTGTGTATGTTGGACAAATTTCATTTGACGTTCAACTGCAAATCCAAAGTGTAACGTGGCGTTTTCAAAAACGAAATTAAATGTCAATTGACATCTACATTTTATTCTAGAATGTCATCTAGATTTTGGGTTACACAATATTTTAGAAAAACTAGTATTTTGAGTGATCAAAATACATTCTTGATTTGTAACAAAAAAGAAAAGAAAAAAACTACTATCAATCGAGCGTAAGTGTCCTTATGTCTCGCATGTTTCTCCAAATGTTGAAGATGGGAGTCCAATTCATTGCATCCACTTCAAGCCCACAAAGAGAGACCCGCATAAGAGCATCAAGGGTCTTCGAGTTCAACCTACTGCGTAAGTGGCTTCTGATTGCATTTTGTTGGAAAATCCTCTCTCACAAATAGTGGTATTTGATGAAATGAGTATAAGTTGCTGCCAAAGTTGCATAAGTTTAGGCCAATTTGTGTGCCATTCCAAATTGCTACCACATATGCACCAAGCTTCAAATGTCATTTTGTTCTTAGACTCATGTCGAAGTGTTTTTATAAATTCCAGGAGTTCTCCCTAACACATGCTAATTTCTTCTTCAGTGTATTGAAACTTCAACAATATCCTTTCGAGCCACAATTCAGTGTTTATGATTCGGTCACTATCATCGCTTGGATAATTACGAGGGTTGAAAAATTTGGTTGCATTGAATATTGGAAGGTTTGGAATCATGATATGATCATTCACGACATGAACAACTTTTTGCACATAAGATGCACCCAATAATATGCATGAATAATAAATAATAAATGCGTGAAAGCATGAATAATACGATCTTCTGTATTATTTTCATAACTCAACTGAAGATTTTCTGCAAATTCCTTGTGATTTAATTTTTGGTTACAAACAAACCCAGGGAAACACTCAGGGAAGGTTTAAAATGTGACTTGTATATCATTTAGGTGTCTCATATAAGTTTTATTAAGAAAAACACATAGTTATTTCACTATACTTTAGGTGCATATTCACAATTGGATTAGGAGTGACGGTTAAAAGTTTAGAAATCACTCCATATCAGTACATGCAATTGTGGCAGTCTCTCACTTCACTCTAATTACCCGGGCAATAGTATGGTGGCGGTTTCCTTTTAATTGGACCAAGTGTGGTGCACAAGCATAGGCACAGCCATAGGCGATTGTCTTGCATGAATAACCAATTTTTGTCTCATTACCAATGCCAAGGGCACTTTGGTGTTGTCAATAGTCTTTTATTAATAATTTCATTTAGTGTAACTTGAAATGTCCGTGCAGTCATCCTTCCCGAATTACCAATCTTCCTTAATTAAAATGATGTTAATAATATTGTTTGAATATTGTCTTTTAGCTAGTCATGTCACCTTGAGATCACCATGCTTAGGTTGTGGCTTACGTGATCATAGCCTCTCCCACTCTTGAGCTCATTGGAAATGCTTGGAATGTTAAGGTCTCACTTGACCTTTCAACCATCTCCTTAGACTATTGACTTTTCGCCTTCCTTCCTTCTTCCAGAGGATTGGTTTTGCTCGATTCATCCAGAGCATGCATGCTCTTACACAATATATAATATTGGAAGCAAAGAAATGTCACATCCATAATTTAGTGATTCTCACCATCTCTTAATTGCCTTTCAATTGTGCCCTCGACTAAGGTAGAGGGGCCCTTTCCCGCTCGAATTTCAGATTGCCATGTTCATTGGGGAGTTATTAAGGGGGAATCAATCTTGGAAGATGTGCAAAGTACATTGGAAATTGGACCAATTGGAATAATTACTTTTGGATTAATATTGAATTAGTTATGAATTTTGGAAGGAGAACTCATAGAGGTACCCAAAACCACTCACCCCAAAAATATACACCATGATTACATAGAAATTTGAGGTTGGAAGCTATAATGTACCTCTTGTTTGGATAGGTCTAGTGAGCGGTTTAAGGACCCGAGCGGGAAAGGGCCCCTCTACCTTATGATGGATAACACAAATTACATGGACTCATGAGTTCATAACTTGACATCATTCGTAATTGTTTTAGTCTGCGATGATGATTATCTAATCACTACAGTTCCCTTAGGATTTCTTTGAAACCTTCTCCTCTAGCTCTTAGTATATGCATCTTCATGGCGATTTTATACTCAATCCCTACTCAGTTGATTGGCTCAATAGTATTTTCTTATATTTTTCAATCATAACCATTCATGACTATTGTATTACCCTTGCTTCAAGATTTCATGCTCTTCCTATGCTATCGTCTCATCATATCTTTCAATCTCATAGTTTGTCATAGCCTCTAGATCTCTCACATCATACCTATCCATTCTGCAAAGGATAGGCGATCCATTTGCATCAGACTATAGCCATACATGCACTTTTACTTAGAGTGAGTCAAATCTGGGTATATTCGAATAACAAACACATATAATTGATCATTCATAGTTTCGAGATTTTCAAGCTATGGACATTACACGACCCCTTTGAATATTGACGTTACCATAGACAATCGACTCAATGTGACTACAAAGAGGTTAAGAGTTTTGATATTATAATCGGAAGCAGTCAATGGTCCAGGAAATCACTCCCATGGAATAAGGTTGTAACACATATTATGGTCCAAGATAATCCCCACTTCAAAATACGGATCAATCCCTAATCCGAAAACTCTCAAAAGTCTATTGTCCTTACAACCACTCTATCTACCTCTTTTAGACTCTCTCATTTTTTTCCCTCTCCTTCACACTTCCTAAGAAGTATTATATCTACTTTTGAAGGATACAACTTCTCATATCATACTTTTGTCTTTTCAATTCTAATTTTTTCTATCTCCTAGACTATAACTTACATTCAACACATAATTATTAAAATAACCGATACTTTGGCTCCTTTTTACACTTAATTTCTTATTCAATAAAAACATAATAAAATTTCCTATTACATTCCCTCAAGAATATTTCCAAATTCTTGCTTGTACGACCAAACATAGGTCCATTCTCATATTAAAAATGACATGATAAATTTGAAATAGTGATATCGATGGTTGCACTAATAGTTGTAATATCAACTATATCATATTGAAATTTGATATTCAATTCATTTAATTATTGTAAAACATCTACAAGCAAGTTCAAATAAGAATGGAATTCAAAAGAACACATGATATCATACCAATATGGCTCTTCATCTTTGAATAATTCCAATAACGCCGGCATGCACTATAGTAAGTGGGTCATGACATTACCTCGAGAAAATCACTATAGTGCATGAATTTATAAACCACTACATAATTTTTATCAAATACATCTTTCAACTATCATTTCAACTAGTTGTGTCGATTTTTACTACGGCCTACCTACTCATAAACTTTGTTGGCAAAACAATCCAACATGTGAAACTTTGAAAAAACTCTAGTTGCATTGCTTGTAGCTAAAGCTTCACAATGCACAACACACTGTACATTTATGAAAGTTGGAACCTCTGCACGCATTCTAGCCGCTAGTCCCGTATGGTGTCCTATCATACTAGAATCCCCATCAGTGGCTAAAGCTACTTGCTAGAGAGGCATCAAATGCATTTTCTCCAATAGTCTAGTGACAACCTCATACATAGATTCTATTGGACCATCTCGAAGAGCCAAAAGCTTAACAAATTTTGTAACACGAGGTATCTTCTTATTATTTGATAAATAAATAACTTAAAAAAATAAACATTATTCAAGAGTTTGAGCAATGACTTCATCTATCATCAAAGAATAAAATGAGGAGGATTGTACCTTTATTAAAAGTCCTTCATTGATATGCTTTGAAATTTCCCCAAAAAATTCCAACGTTGTATACCTTAAAGTATATAAGTCATATTCATCATTAATAAGCATATTTGTAGTATGTAGTAATGAAAGCAATTGGCATGTGTCTTGATATCTCAAAATTAAACAATCTTCCATATCGTAGAATATAAAGCTTTCATCACAATGATCATTTTTGATTGCTTTCTATCTAGCATGACATTTAGCCCTTGAATTACTAGAGGTGCATTTGCACATTAACAAAAATATACAATTTGCCAAGGAGCTACTAAATTTCTGTGGTTCACAATTTTTTCATGAAGCTTGACAACATTTTATTTGTTTTTATAAATTCTTGCAACCTATTACTACAAGGAAAACACAAAAAAAATGACTACGGCTATATGACTGGATATGACTGTCGGTCTAGGGCAGTCATGTTGAACCAAAGAGATGATTAGAAATGACTTTAGTCATCATTCAAGTCCCCGATTTGGAATCTACACGTACTTTTTAGCAAATAACGCATTTCACAAATCATGTTGTTGGCCCATCATTTGGTTTGTAATGTAACAAACATGGCCTATCAATTTTCCATGAAACCTTAAAAACTCTTCTATAGATTTGTTGATTGGGAATTACATAAGCATGTTCCCCATTTACATCATTCCCAACATTTTCACATGATTGAGTTCCACTTTTACTATCCATGTTGTGAGGTTTTTTAAAAACATTATTCAAGCCCCGGAGCGTGCCCGGAGCTTGTTGAGATAACTAAACTAAAGGTTGAGATGAAACTCTTCCATCATACATCTTGTTCAAATTAAGTTGACGAACTCTTCCACGGTTGTTGTCACTTCCAGAAGCCATATGTTATGTTTGCAAAATAAATAAATTCTATACATTTAATAGATATTTTAAAAATATCTAATGATCTACATAAAATTGACATGTCCAACCTTTACTTGAAACAATTTTCAACAAAGTTCAGTTCACCTTTATAAAATGAAGAGTATGTTATTAGCATACAAGAAGAATTTATTTTGTTTCTTGAATTTATATGGGAAGTAGGTTCAAAATGATACATGCAAATACACAAATGCAAAGTAATGTTCTATTACCAACAATGACAATATGAGAAAAAATGAACACATCACTAAAAATTCATGATGTCATTCACTTCACATATAAATATCCTATTTATATACATACATACACAAACATATGTATGTTTCTTAAAAACAAAGCATAGATAAAAATATATATTATACCCAACTTTCAATCTTTCACCATTTTATATCACTAATAAAGAAAAACCATACACAATAGGGTTTTACCTAAGTAATATGTGCATATAAATTATGATTTGAGTTGATAAGCTTCAAGTTGTCCATTGGTCTAGTAGAGCCTTTCCGCTCTCCATCAATGTTTCTTATAGAACCATTTTCATGTTTTGGCAATGCCTTCAAAGACAACCCACTTCTCAAGTTGTACCAAGTCTCTTGAATATAATGAGATGAATGGTCATATGCATTCATAAAATATGTATTTGAGAATCATATCCGTCTGCGCCTCCTTGATGTAATATTGTCTTCTTGATACAAAGTACAGCTGGTAAAACAACACGAATTAAATTAATATATTGATATAATTTTGTAAAGGTCTTTGTAAACCTTGTATAAAATTGATATTAGTTCAAGAATGTGTAAGCCTCTAACATATTAAGCTAAATTGAAAAATATGGATACATAAGTTCATATTGTTAGACAAGAAACAAGTTGTCCAACAAGATAATTGCACTACCCAACTAAACAGAGAAACAAGTTCAACATGATATAATTCACTTGAGAAATTTTTTTATGCAATCATATACAAATTGTACGTTGCCAATTACAACTTTTGGTGCAATATACAAGTCTTTAAGTCAAGTGAGCCATTCACATACACCCGGGGCAACCAAAAACCTTTATCCCAACACAAACGTACTTCTCGCACAAATTCAATCTACAACACTATTCAATCCACAAATTCAAATCCAATCCCTTCCATTTCATTCAAAATAAGAGTTTGTTTACTTTGAGCTGATATGAACCCGGAACAAAATCACAAAATCTCATTTGCATCATAATAAGCTAGGCTTCTAGCAATGTGATGATATACAACAAATTATGCCAAAAAGTGGGGTACCTCTAAGGTTTGCAAGCCACAAAAATTGTGTAGCCTTCCCGGTTACAAAAGGAAATTTCAAGAACAAGGCTAAACCCAAGTATGTAAATGGGTGTAGGAAGTTCTCTTACTATTATGGGTCATGTTTTCTAGATACTTGAGTTGCAGTGTATAACACTTAAGTTGCTTATTAATAAGTGTCATTTCAATTTCTAGCGTGTCAATTGACATGTGTTTTTTCTTCTTCAGCAATTACAGTACGTGTTTAACTTCTAAATTGTGCGTGTCAATTGATGTGCATCTTTTTGGTGAGAGTTTTTGTATGCCAAAAGTGAAAAATTTGCAAAAACTTTGTAAAAAATACAGCTTGGTTGATGTGTGTTATTGTAATACTCTTCTCTCTACAGCCACTCCTTGTAGGATATGAAACACATGATTATCTTAGTGAAAGATGATTAGTGAACTCAAATCATGCACACAACCATTTGAATCATAATTCTCATAGCTCATATGAATATTCTATGTTTTATCAAATTGATTAATTTTTATGCTCATTTAGTGGTCATATCATAGGTCCTCCACAATGTCACATTGCTAATAGTGTTTCTTATCATGTACACTATTTGCAAAAGCTCGTGAAAAAACATACACCAAATGCACAAAATACATACACAAAATACATCACCTACCTCATCCTAAATAAGAGAAAACTCAACCACAAACATGCCCATGTGGACCCGCCGTAAGGCAACAACTGAGTAACACCCAACTATAATCCGTAGAAGAGCCCACCTCTCATAAGGGAGGAACTAACCCTACCTTGAAGCTTGGTAACACAAGATCAAGATAAGGAAGAACGGGATCTAATTCACGTCAATGTACAAAAACATTGATGTTGATTTTATTTTATTTCTTACACAAGGTTAAACAATTGTGTAAAATTGGTAGAAATGTCTCGTTGGGCAATTGTCTATGCAAGTAATTTTTCTTTTTCTTTTATAATATGATGTTTGGTATAGGAAGTTAGAAATGAGGAGTAAGGTGAGAACATAAGGTT
The DNA here is from genome assembly GCA_950295325.1 of Polytrichum commune. Classification (NCBI taxonomy): domain Eukaryota; kingdom Viridiplantae; phylum Streptophyta; class Polytrichopsida; order Polytrichales; family Polytrichaceae; genus Polytrichum; species Polytrichum commune. The sequence continues at coordinate 7,037,744 of OX485809.1, forward strand.
GACTTATTATATATGCATGATGGCAACTTATATATGCAAGTATATAATGTTCACTAATCCCACCCTCCACTTACCTGACATACTTCAAATCAACATGTACATCACACCCGCTCAAAAGACACTAAATCGCCCAAACCTCCTCCCACTCCCCCATTCCAACATCATATCTAAGGTAACTGCACCCAATACCAACATTTGACCTAAAACCAACACGTAGATTCTTATACACTAGGTGTATATGAATCACAAAGATTTACACCATTTGAACATCTAACATAAGTGTGGAGTTTAGACCAAGGTTTAGGCCGCCTACTTTGAAATTTAAACCCTTAGAACTTTTGTGTATAGTGTCCAAACAATGCATTTTTAGTGCATTGGAATTGTCTTGATATTGCACAAAATAAAAGTAAAAAAATCAAACATTATATTAATATGAATTATGTTGAGCACATGTTCTCACGGTCTTGGGTGTCTTGCCTACCCCCCTCGCCCTCCCATATCAACTCCACAACAAATCCCCCTCTTCCTTTTGCAAGCTACTAAATGGATTGGTCGTGACTTTTCAATATTGCATAAGACGGAGATGAATGATCTACACAAAATCTGCATAGGTAGTCATTTTATCCACCCACACACCAACAATAACATACACCACCAACTCCCATGCAAACCACCGTATTGGCATCCCTTCATCTCACACTAGACCAACAACATATTCTAAGAAATATTTAAATTACACATCCTACATCTTCACATACGACCTCGACTCCCTCTATTTAATAGGTAATCATATGATGCCCCTCATCCCAAGACAACTACCCAAACAAACTTTTTAATAATCAAATCATTAACCTAACACTCCAACAAAAAGGCCACATAGCCCCCCTCCCCCCCCCCCCCCAATGAAGTCCAAGGACATATAAACATCCTAGGGAACAAATTTGTCAACAAACAAGCCAAAGTAAGAGCCGTAACCTACTTAGAGTGGGAGATAACACCAACCTCTGGAGTTGGTATGAATGAAGGACAATTCATCTTGATCACAGTTGCGAGCTCGTATCCGAAGCCCATACGGGTTTATTAAGCATGGTTATGGGACAAGTGCTATTGCCTCATGTCAAAGGTGGTCCCTATTAACAACAGTGACAAGGGTGCTTAGGGCCCATGTAAAAGAGGATTATGAGTTTTGATTGTTCATGTTGTGTATCTCAAGGGTAGTGGGTGTTGTGAGGACATGTTGTCCTGGCTCGGTGGTAATTGTGTGGGGTTTGATTCCCATGGATAACTCATGGGGGTTTGGCTATCCTATTATGTAAGCTATTTGAGTGAGTTTGGGCATCGTGTTGTAGGATTCATTCTTGGGATTTTGTTGTGTGTATGTGCTTAGAGTGAGGAACACTAGTGGTTTTCCAAATTTTCTTTGTTGAGTATGAGTAGGGTGAGGGATTTGATAGCTATGAGTGTATTTGTTGCATGCATGCATGTACGGGCATTACATGGACATAGCATTGTTTGAAAAGGTCGGTGATGTTGTTCGTGTATGTTGTGAGGATAGTGGGGGTTACACACCATCCAACATCTTCTAGTGTGTATATCATGGATTCATTTTTTTTGTTTTTTTCATGTTGGGCAATGGAACTGGGGTTGCGATCTTTGCATAACATGTACTCAATTAACTATGGGCTCAAGTTTTGGGTGGTTTAGTGTGTGACCCTCTTTGAGGAGATGGTAGTGATCATAAGGATGTCATGTTTGAGTCTAGCAAGACATTGACATGGTCATGTGGTGCAAAGGCATGGGTATAACCATGTGGGGGATTGTCTTTTATTGGGGGTTAACTAGGTGGGTTCATGTGTTTGTTAGGAGTAACCTGCACATACATATCATGAGCCCAATCACCAACCATGCCACACCACCCCATTAAGGCACTTCTCCATTGGCCCACCCAACACTCCACAAATAACCCACCCACACCTCAAAGCCTACATCCCAAGGTACTGAAAGCAACAAAAACCACCCCCAAATATCCACATGTAGCCTAGTGGAACAACCACCTAGAAAATCGAGCAAACCCTCTCCAATCACTTCTAGATGGCCCCAAATGCATATATACCCGAAATACATAAACTTTGAAACTTAGATTTGTCCAATACACAAGCAACCTACACAAACAAATCCTTCCAAAGCAAGCCAAACACCTATATAAGGGTGCTACCTGTACCCACCAAACAAACACGACATTTGGGTCCACATGCTTAGTATGTGTGACAACCCAACAATTAACAACAATACACATACAAATCAACACAATTGGGCAATGTGGTCAATTCACAAACCACTTCCTACTTCACTCCAATACCCCGAGGCCTTGTACTCGTGAATGCATGCACACATAAGGGCAAACATGATACAATACCATCTCCAACATGCTATTACCATGTCTTTGCACCACCTTATGCTCATGTTGGCAATGTTCAAACCATACATCCTACTCTCATGACCCCCATCTCCCCACCACAACCACAATGTGAACAATAGAAGAAACATAAATTATTTTAAATTCGTCAAATATACACTCTATCATGACAGAGACCCCAATGATGCATACAAACCAAAAACACGAAACACTATTCAACATCCCTAGATGATGTATGTTGGTTAGTACACCTTACCATTATCAAAGTAGGGTCTAATGTGACATCCACACTAACTGTATAGATGCCCTCCATAACCACCTAGGTTAGAAGTGTCCAACTTCATCAGTGACCAATCTTCAACACCGACATTTGCTCCCTTTATCGGTAGTTTCCATCCGTCAATGGGTTAGCATCCTAGCCTTGTTAGTGTGGATAACAAAATTGTGATGTGTGAAGAAATAAGAATAAAAATACTAACTAACCATTGTATTGCCTACAAGGGTGCAATCATGGTAAAGTGGAAAACTCTTGATCCTTACACATGTTCAAGTGAAAGTAATTCAAAAAATATAGTAATTTTGATTTTTGTGAAAAAAATCATAAACATCTTAAAAGACATATTGATCTACAAAGCCAAGCGATTCATGTTGAAAAACAAATCTCAAAAAGTCCACATATTTTAGAAGATGGTGCAAGTGGGTGTGCAAGTGGTGATATTGAACAAGTAATTGTCAAAAAAAATTGTTTAAAATATGATACAACTACATTGAATTGATGATTTTCTACAATAATATTTGATGATGACCTCAAGTGTGTAATGAATTCAAAAAATATGAAAAATAAAATCAAGTTAAAAATAATTAAGGTCATGAGATTTATGTCCAAAACCATACTCCCTTTGTCCCAAAATGATTGTCCTACTTCCCATATTTTTTGGTCCCAAAATGATTGTTTGGTTTATATGCCCGGCTAGAAATTTGAGGCGCAAAGTCAAATATTTTTGCGCCAAACTTTCTATATCAAGAAGTCTTTCGACACCGCAACTTCCGGGGGCGTTTTGGAGTAGTTGTTGTTTTCTATTTTAAGCATAATACATAGGAATACTTAGTCAATGGTCAGTGGGCCTTAATCTTGCCAAAGTTAGAAACGCGAACAATCATTTGGGGACAGAGGGAGTATTTAGCTATTTGGTTTTGAGCTACTTTCTTTTTAGCTATGATAGGTTTTGAAGATTTCATCTTGGTATTCTACACTTGAGTACTTAACACAACAATACAGGTCCATGTGAAAAAAATATTCAAGTTAAACAACATTTTCTACTATTTTAAGGATTTTGACGAAAATAATAATTAAAAAAACTATTTTCTTAAGATATTGGAGCTCTTTCTTGGTCCACTTCACCATGGATGGTTGAGTTAATGCATTTGACTAACAAACAAAATTTCTTGACCAATCCACCCATGCTCATGTCCAATACATTATACATTTCATTGCATAAAAGATGTCAACAAAATCTCATTTTTTTTTTTTGGCACAAATTGAAAATTCAATTGCAAAGAGAACCCAAAATACAACCAACCCGGCCGAAACAGTGCAGCCCGAGTGGAAATCAAGAAACAATGCACATATGAGGCCTATCCTTCCAAGTAACGACTAAGTTGCTCCGGGTCACAATAAGACCTTTGACCCCCCAAGTCAAATCAAATTTGTTAAGAATGTCATGGTAGACCACATCCGGGACTTTTTCCAAGTCCCTAAATGTTTGTTTCCATTCAATCCTCCCGTAATCTTGCAAGAGTCAACAAAATCTGTCAAATTCCATATAACATCATAGATCTCGAGCAATTATATGCATATGTGAACTCAACACTATCACGGTTAGAAGATTTGGAGATGCAAGACAACATTCAGTAACAGTGAGTGACCTTAGTCCACCCAACTATGGTGGGGGGTTCTTGGACCTCAAAGCCCTTTGGGGGGATACCATGTCCGGTATCTTCAAGGCACTAGTGACTAGCTAGGAAATTAGTATAGTGTGTCACTATAGTGCCCATCCTCGGAAGGGGAGAGTAGTATTGCCCCAATGTCCCCTTGTCCGGTGGGCATCGGGTCATTGACATTACGAACGGACACTTTATTCACGCCGGCCCCTTGCTAAAAAAAGGGACCGGAGTTTCTATCTATCTATCTAACAATGAGTGTGATGAAGGGAACCAGGTTATGTCTACACGACTAATTTTGAAGGGGGGCATACATTTGCATTATAACACCTACCCACATGTGTTCCCAAATACAAAACTCTAGTCTACTTCACACCCCTTATCAAAGTAACGAGTGTCAAATGAGGATTGAGACTTTGAGAATTTCTACAAAATATGCTTCGATTCATGCAAAATTCGATGTCATTGTGCTCATAACACGATAGCTAATGCCCCCTTTCCCACTTGACTGTCGCTAAGCCTAAAAGTTGGTTCGAAAATCATGGCCTTCACACCATCGACATTTTCTAGTGCCGAGTCTAGTTGGCATATGATGTGGCATGGTTTACAAGTGGAGGTTTTAAGCCTCAAGCACCGACCCTCCCATTGGTATCTAAACATGAGGCAAGATTATAGGACCTTTAAAAGTGTCGCCTCCTGACCTTGTGATTGGTTGCTGTTTAGTCTTAGCTATGAGGGCATGAGGGGCCCCATTAACAAAAACCGATGGCAAGATAGATGAGTAGTAAAGCATTTGGGGATGGGACAAAAACTACCCAACATGTCATTGCTTGGTAAATAAAACAATGAACATGTGTGAAAGCTACTTAACTAAAACCTACTTGAAAATCTCCAGAGCAAGTTCTTGTAGGTACATTGGGATAGCCGGATGCCTCCGCTATAACCGAGGGAGCTTTACCCGGTTTTTAGAAAAGACTTTGGTTATTTGATAAAGTCAGGTGGGAAGGGGACATAAGTTCAATAAAATGTTTGATAGTATATAGCTCAAAGTGTTTGTCACACGTGTTTCTCGTTACACGATCCCCTTGGAAGCCGCACACTTATACATGAAACACATTCACCTCATGCCCATGATGAAACACCTCACCGTGCAAATGCCGCCTCGAGAATCACCAACTTTCTCCAATGTATACTAACAAGCATCATTCACAATACCTTTATGATACACATGCCGAGAGAGTCTTTTGATGCATGCTCCGAAATTTGGTCATGATGAACTCATGCGTTTCCAACATCGATTCCACCAACACAAGGTACAACAAAGCCTCGAGTTCGAGAAATAACCGGTTGAAGTTCAAGACTTTGGGAAATGTATCGATTAATTTATAGGAATCTATATAAAAATATTCCCCGTATGAATGAAAGCAAAACCGGAAGATTATGTCAACATGTAACCGGGTGGATTTAGAATCACATGAATCTTGGCCGACTAAGTTATATATGCCCAAATACTTCCCGGGCACCGGTCTCGATACAACTTCTATATTCAACTTCAATCAGGGTATGCTTTTATTTTTATTTCTGACGCTAATACGAAAATGTTGTAACCTGTACATAGGCTTCAATATAGGATAAGTGACGTTATTGATCCACTGACACTAATAAGTACCATAAACGACATAAGGTAGAGGGGCCCTTTCCCGCTCGGGTCCTTAAACCGCTCACTAGACCTATCCAAACAAGAGGTACATTATAGCTTCCAACCTCAAATTTCTATGTAATCATGGTGTACATTTTTGGGGTGAGTGGTTTTGGGTACCCCTATGAGTTCTCCTTCCAAAATTCATAACTAATTCAATATTAATCCAAAATTAATTATTCCAATTGGTCCAATTTCCAATGTACTTTGCACATCTTCCAAGATTGATTCCCCCTTAATAACTCCCCAATGAACATGCCAATCTAAAATTCAAGCGGGAAAGGGCCCCTCTACCTTAGTGCACCTATGAGGCTTATTAGGGCCACTTCACACATGAGACTGAGAGCCCGTGACCATTACACTTCAAGCACTCTCATTGGTGGAAAGGGCGGAGCCGGTCCAAGTTTGCTACTTCACACTACGCTTGAGGGACCAACGGAGTATGTGAATGCAAGATGGATGTAAAGTCCACATGGATTCCTACATGGCATCCAATGGATTGTGTTTCATGGTCACTTGGACTAGTTTCAAAAACCACATGTTGGAGGTAGGCCTCACACAAAACCGGGAGATCATGGCACTCCAAACGCTCACAACCATTGGTTTATTCTATTCTATCATGTGGGAGGACCCACATGAATAGAAACTCATTGAAATAACATTTGGTTGAGGGCTCGGTCACATATGACGTCACACTACACTTGAGGGTCCATGACCACACTACATGATTTTGGAGGTGTCTCGGGACGGCCTTTGGAGAGTTTCATTTGGGCTCTCACAATTTCATGGTCACGGCTCTTGGCTCGTGTGTGAAGTGGCCCTTAATCCTCATACAAAAAAATGAACTTACTAGGAATGATTATAGATGATTGCGAGGTTTAAGAATTTCCCCATGTTGTGTAATGGAGAGAGAGGATTATTGGATATGAGTGTACCTCACAATCATCCAACATAAAAAAACTGTGAAATAGTATAGAGCTTAGGGGTCATTGTTTATAGTTTTATTTGACACCAAAAATAGCTTCAAAGACCCCTAATAACAATATCATAGGATGCACCTCAATTGTCATTGAGTTTGCAAATAAGGAATATTGCAACATGACCAAATAGGTCAATGCACGTTATATACTTCTAGATAGCTCGGGATTTTTGGTGTTTAAGTAACCTCATCCATTGTGAAGGTGAAAACGTTGTGATTTAGAATACAAGCTAAAAATGATTATTTAAAGACAATTTGAGTCACGACATAGACTGGAAGTTCCCAAATTAGTCTAGTGAAATTGAATTGGAATTAACCGGCCCTCAATTTTGGACATGTATTTTTTTTATTGGAGCCCCTTCATCCATGATGAGTGAATTTACATAGAAACCACAAATCCCAAGCCCTTCTAGACTGCCTTAATTGTTAATTGTCATAATATGTGTGAAGACCGATGCTTTCAATCCAAGCAATGACTCCATGTATGCTTGGAAAGTACATAAGACTTCAAGTGAACGTTATGGGATAGCACCTTTTTCAAAATGGGAAGTGACTTTCACAAATGTTGTCTTAATACCGTAAGCATAATGCAAGTTCAACATACTTGTGCCGAATAATCAATTAAGTTGCCACAAGCCGGTTTGGCACTTTAACATATTTCTCATATTTTACGAGTTTTTATTATTTATCTTTTTAGTAATTTTTTGCGTATGGGTTATCAATAGCTGATCGATAAATATTAGTAGTAAAGATTAGCTAACCAAATTATAGCTAACTAAAATGATGTCCGCACCATCTAGTTAGGAGAATTAGCTAATAACACGAGTTAGCAAAGTCAACTAACTCATGTGCTAGTTGATGGATCACATGCTCACACATCCTAGTTATCACTAATCAAAGGTTGGCAATTTAAGAAAGGAGTTAAGGTTTACCAACCAAAGTTTTGCTCAACTTGCAAATTTTGAACTTGAGACTAATTATGATACATTATAATTTTGTGGCTCACGCCATTTGTGTTTGATTAAGATAAAAATAAAAATAAAAATAAAAATGCTATTGTATTATTATGCTAAATTGAGGACAATATAAGAAATAGTGTGGTCCACCTCATAGCAGAGCAAAGAAGAGATGGGGAAAATGACAAACCAACATACCAAACAAAAGCTTGGGCTACTCATTTGCAAAAGTTAGTTATCACTAGGGGTATGAATGAGTTAAGATTTTTTCACAAGAACAAGATCCCAAAAGTTAGCTAAACTTTTGTTTTGATAAGTTTTATTTAAACCTTGATTTTTAACTAGATGATGTGGCCATGAGATAGATTAGCTCTCACATAGGTTAGGCTCTCACATGTTAGCTAACTCTCTTAAATGTGTAGCACAAGCACAATATAACTAATTTGAGTGGTTACCTACTCTAACCGGACCCTTAAGCGGGACGTGTGACTAGACTTGAAGCAGAGCCGGGCCCCCAAGTCCTACACGCCAAGTTACTTGAGGTCAATCCATGCAATCTCAGCCATTGAGAGCATGAAAGTTGGGACTTACCACTTCACACGGGTCCCAAGTCCTAAGTCCCGAGATGACATGGATGCCTACATGACAACACTTCTTGGAGGTGATGCTTCGAACATGTATTGAGGCCGATACCACATGAGTGGCAGCCTGGGAGGAGGTAAAGGCTAGGGTAAAGCCTAGGGTGGGGGGTGGCACGTCAGCCGCTGCCCCTGACCCCCACCACACTCTGCCGGGGAGTGAGGGAGCTCGGAGTAGGAGCGGGGAGTGAGGGTGCTGGAGGAGACGCCATATGGTGGTCCCGCCATCTGATGTGGCACGGCAGGTGAGCGCTGCCAGTGTAAATTCCCTAGTAGAGTCTCCCTGCCGCTCGGGGATGCCACTGGGGATAGCCTCTCACCTGCCTGCCCTTGGTGTGGTAAGTGGCAGGTGACATTAGTGAAAATTGGGACTTGGGACCCCATACAAACCGACTTGAATCCATCACTTTGATTTGGAAAACATAAGTACCTACTTGGAGACCAAAATTCTAGGCTTCAATGTGAGTATAACTCATGAATTTTTTAAACTTAGGATGACATTTGTTGGAAATAGTCAATTGGAAGCCATTTTAAAAGCAATTCCACCGGGCAATAAACATGACAAGTCCGTTAGAAAGTAGTTATAACCGATTGGCGAAGAAGATGATAAAAGATCTTCATGTGGTGTCGGTATAACCCAATGAAGATCGACTACACTATATATTGCACATAGTGTCACTAGCTCTTATTTGCCTTGCTCAATACTAATTGTAAACCGACCATGTAGTGTCACCAACACTAAATGTAAACCTAATATATTTGTCATTCCATGTAAAACGGCTTTGGGCATTATAGATTTACAACGTTGCAATCAATGTCACTTACTAAGTGGGTTTTCATCGTATGCATGGTTGGGTGAGGATTATGTGGATCTGGTTGAGTATGGTATGTGGGGGAATGCTGAGGTGTATTAGGTAGTGGTCAAAGTTATGTGTAACTAGTGTATAGTTGGGGGTTATGGTTGTGAATGTGGAATCCATTTTATGAGGCGTTGTGAGTTGTAGTTATCGCCTCCTTGGTGGGTGAAGGGAGTGTTGGTGGAGATATATTTGAGTTCCAATTGGGCTGGAAAGTGGGACCATTGGGTGTTAGTTTTGGTGGGGGGGGGGGGGGGGAATGTTATAGTGACCTAAATGTGTGTCCTTTGAGTGCTAGGTCTTTGTTAAAGTCACTGCCAAAGATGGTAGTACAGGTTGGGAACTCCTTGATGATGTTTTGCATGGATGTATGGATTAGGGGTATAAGGGGTGAATCTAAGGGGTCGGAGAGGTGGTGTGGGTTTTGTTGTGTGGGGGTACGCTACTATAGTGTCCATCCTCGAAAGAGGAGAGTAGTTTTGTCCCAGCTTCCCCATGTCCTGTGGGCATCGGGTTGTTGGCATTACGAACGGACACTCTATTCACGCCGGCCCCTAAAAGGGACCGGAGTTTCTATCTATCTATCTGTGGGGGTACAATTTGCATGTATGGGGTGATTTGGGTTGGGAGTTTGATGTGTTCTAGTTGGATTTTAGTGTGGTATTTGCAGTAGATGGCAAGCATAACTCCCCCTCTCGTGGGGGTGTAGTTTGGTTGACTGCAATGTAAGTACTTGGTGAAGGAGTGTGCCACCCCATGTATAAGGGTGTAGTTGGGGAATAATTTGTTGAGGTACTTGGTGCTTCAATTTTTTGGGATTTTGGTTACTCGAAAGAAGTCAATGGAGGGGAGGGGTTGTGAGCATTTCACAAATTTTGAGGCTTGCTATGCCACTTTGTAGTGTGTTGATGTTCCATGTGACAAAGATGGGATGTTCTTGTGTATAAAAGTTATTTTCTTTTCTTGTGTGTGTGTGTGTGTGTAAGGTAGTTGTTTTTCTACATGAACATGAATTGTTGTGGGTTGGAAAATATTATATAACATCAATATTTTGCCTATAATAATTTAAGAATATTATTAATTTAGAAGCCACCTAATCTCAACTCACATATCTTGTATATACAATGGAAGAAGTGGTGGCGGTGGTAAGACCATCACCCTACCATTCTCCACCGTTTTTTTGCCTAAAAAAGAAGTTTTCAAAGAAAACATACCACATATCAAAGGTTCCTAAAAACAAATATGTGACAAAAGAAAGAGTAAACAAATGTGAAAAGGTGGGGAGACTACATTTGCAAAACGTGCGTGTAGTGGAGGAAGCTAGGGGGATGTGATTGGCATTGAGCCCATGTGGTGACATGGCATAGGCAATAGGACGAAGTAGGATAATTAATTTATAAATAAAATAAATTCATTCTCTTTTGTAGTGCTGCATGGGGGTATGGTGACGGGTCATGGGGTGTATGAGCATGGGCATGAGCATACATGCACATGGTGGGTATGCATGGGCATGGGAACATATATGCTCGGGCATATGATTGTACGGGTGTATGGGTTGGGTTCATCCGGGATGTTATATGCATGGGTTCAATGGATTGGGAGGGCACTGGTACAAGCTAGTAAAATACTAAAATACAATGAGCCACGGTATTTTCTACTCTCACTAAAGTTTACATTATGGACCATGAAGTTGTTTCAAATCAATTTTTTTTTAATAATTTTTTTCCATGGTCACACTTCAAGGTCACACTACTATGGTCAACTTTATGAACAATGTGATTTTCAAAGCCTTTGGGCCCCTCATTAGGTGTAAATTGAACATGGGCCAAGAGGAGTGACCATGCACTAGAAAGTGGATGTGTTGTTATTTTAATATATGATAAAAAAAATGCCAGTTTTGGGTTTTCCATGTTTTACCTCCTCCCCTTCTTCTCTTTTCTCTCCTCTTAAGTACAACAACATTTGACAAGAAAAAAAAATGACATCTCTCTGCCATGGTCCCTTGACTATTGTAGTGAGAGAACCTCTTATGCCTCTCTCATTGCAAAACCCATTGGACCACGATAGTGGATGATGTAGGCGTGCAAACATGCCTTTTGGGGACCTCTAGTTCGATGGTCACTCTTATGTTTTTTTCTTGATGTAAACATAAGTGATTCGAGAACGAGTCAATGGCCAATCACATATATTGGGGGAGCAAGGGACAACTTCTTAGTCCATGATGTAAAGACCCCCTAACTTTCAGCCCATAGTAATAGGTGTAAAGGCACACTTCCGTTAAGAAGGGACAACACAATGCCTTTTACTACTCCATGCTCTAATTTTCAAATTCACATTAGAGCACGGCCATTGTACACTATACTTTGCTGCATGAAAACGCCCCCTTTCATAACAACCACACACTTTCAGAAGGTATGTATGAGTTACTTACCCAAAACCAATACCCATCCTAAAACCAACACTATGTACCACAACCGTTTGTTCTTTTTAATGATAATGGTGCAAAGTGTAAGATGGTTCCAACTTATTAGGTTGTAGTGAGGATGCCTACCTTGACCATGGGAAATAGTGAAATGCATTGAAAGTTTGCATGGCGCAAAAGTCAATACACTCAATAGTTCTATTAGTGCATGTCACTCTAATTCTCTAGAGTCCACATTAATTCGCAACTAACATCAAATCTTTGATTTAACTTAGTACTCAAACAACTTATGAAAAGAGGGTACATCATAATTTGCGATGCCGGTTGTTGGATTTTTGACTTTGACTCTTGTTTTTTTGGGTCCACCTCAAGCTTGCAAGTTCAATGGGCCGATGTATCTACAGACTGTAAATCTTTTCCATGTGCCTTTATGGATCTTTGGTTCCTTTCCACTACAAGCATATGGGAATTGGACAACACGTCTTGTGTCGGTGAAAGAATCTACAAATCTACTATATGCACTTTTGACTCAATATACATAGTTTCATATGATAGCCATTGCAAATCACCTAGACTATCATTTTGAGTTTCAAATTTGAAATGCAAAAAACTATAAGAGGTCAAAGTTGGGATTTTATAGCTCCTTCAATCATCATATAGTACCCCCCCCCCCTTTTCCCAACCCCTCCACCAACGTCTTGACTATTGAGAATGAAAGGTCAATGTATGAGCACATTGTCCAATATCATCATTGCACATGCCTTTTATGTGTCCATGCCTTGTCATATAGCACTCAAATACAGAAGTCCTATCAGCATAGTTTTCTCATGGAGGTGCATTTCATTCTAGACCATCATTGACGCTGAGGGCCTTTCAACCCACTTGCCACCATGGTTTCTTTTCTTGATTCAATATGTGTTGCTAACTTATGCACATATCTATTAGAAGAAGAAATACAATTCGCAATAATCAACTAGATTTGACAAGATGCAATGGTTGCAAAGTAGAAGTTTTCATACAAGGTCAACTAATACTCCAACCTTTAGTTCGATACAAAAGTATGTGATGAAACATTCGTATGTTCAGAAAGAAACACACCATTGTTTGAAAGTAAGATACATACATGTGAAAATTAGAGCTTTCTAAAAATTGAAAGACATGCACCTCCATATTCTAGATGTGGTCAAAGTTCATTGACCGGGTGGTGGAAGTTTCTCATATTGACTCTCTTGAGTGACCACAAAAGTCCCACCGCATCACATAAACCTCAACTCGACTTAAGAAATCCGAGGGAATGGAATTACAACAAGTCAACGCAAGCTTCCAAGGATCGGGTCGGGTCGGATGCATTAGAAGCTTCGGAACTCGCGAAGCATGCGGCCCTTCTTCCAATTCATCCATACCGACACGCATCATCGAAGCTCTTCTTTTTGTTTTGGGTCTCTGATTAGCCTGTGCGATGTAAGTTTGAAGTGAAGCTAGAGAGCGCTCTCATGGGAATTGTAGAAGTAAGTTGGGTAGACTTATTCACCATCACTTTGCATCCATCCAATCCTCATGACCTCCTCCGTTTCACTTTTCCACCCGTTTTTGCATGTGCTTTCGGAGTAGCATCCTGGAGAGATTTGAGTATGTGTCATTTGGGTCATTCTTCGCCGGCTGGTACAGTAAATGATGGGCCCGGCTGATGAATTCCAAAATCAGTTCGGCAGCACCAATATCGACTTTCACTCTTGTTTCGATGGTAGTATCGGTAATGGGTTTTGGTGAGAGATTCGGTGATTCGGTGATTGTGTTCGGGGTTGGGTAAAGTTAAATTAACTCACGTACCTGCGGCACTACTTTTTGTTGCATTTTAGTTTCTCGAAGTTCTCGAATTAGGAGATCAATTTTCTCAAGTCGGCTTTTGCAGAGTGGAGAGAGAGAGAGAGAGAGAGAGAGAGAGAGAGAGAGAGAGAGAGAGAGAAGGTTTGCAGTGGCCACCGCTCTTTTTCCCAATCGGTGTTTTACGGGGAGTAAGTTAAGATAGCCTCACATATGGTAAGCACGATAATAATGATGCTGTAAATGAATGTTGTTGCAAAAGTTTATGCTCGCAATTTTCTTGAGTATAGCTTATGCGAGAGACCAAATGGAAAATAGTGGATTATATGGTGGCCATTGCCATAGGTTGGGTTAGCCGACTCACTACTTACCTTGTTGCATATGTGTCTACCGGAAGTGTCTGAAAGATTAACTCTGTTCATTTGCCGACAACCAATTGGTAGGTGTATCTGCTCAAATTGGCGGTGGCAGAGTGATTGGATCGCATAGGGTTGATATGGTAAACATGATCATGACAATGATAATGATGCTGTGAATGAATGTTGTAGCAAAACTACATGTTCGCAATTATCTTGGGTTTAGCTTATGCGAGAGACAGAAAGGAGGATAGCGGATGTTGTGGTGGCCATAGCCATGGGTTGGGCTAGCCCACTCATCATCACTTACCTTTGTTGCATTTGAGTTTCCCGATGATGTCTGAGAGATCAACTCTCTTTATTTGTCTACAACCTACTCAAATGGGCTGTGGCAGAGTGATTGGATCGCACAGTGTGTGTGTGAGAGAGAGAGAGAGAGAGAGAAGGGGTGGGTGTACAGACAAAGGAATATTCGAAGTAGGCACCGCAGTTTTCTCACCAGGTTCTCCAATCAGTGTTTAGACGTGGGGAGTAAGTAAATAGATAGCACAGCTCTTGGTAGTAGGCAGTAGTACTCATGGTCATCGTAGTTAATTGGCGGCTGGTGGCTTGATAATATTGTAAGCATAATGTCTATGCTGTAAATGCAGCAGTCTTACATGTTCGCAATTTCTTGCAAGTAGATTATGGTATAGCTTATGCGGTTGCCATAGCCGTTGCCTGGTGTGCGCACAGAGGAGGAAGAAGGAGAAGAAGACACATTGAAACCTGGGAGGGAGTAGGAGATTCGGGAGAAGGAGATTCGGGAGGAATCATGACATTATTCTTTTCGGAGTTAGTGGGTTACTTTAGTCCACTAACTACCTTTGTTGCATTGACAGATAGTTCTTTTGTCGACAATTATTTCCTGGGGTTGTCTGCTCAAATCAACATCTTCAGAGTGATTTTGGGTCAATACTGACGGTCATCTTGGTTGACCTGCTGCAGGTCGGAGATGATACAAGCTCTTGGCGTTAGGTATGTAGAGATGGTAAGCATCATCATACCATGAATGTAGCAGAGTCAATTCCTTGACTACAGCTTATGCGAGCGCGAGAGCGAGAAAGAAAGAAAGAAAGACAGAAAGATACCGGATGCGGTGGCCATAGCCGTGCCGGAAGTGAATAGAGCGGAAGGAGATACATCGATTTAAATTCAAATCAGCTCTTGCAGAGTGGATGTTATTTGGAGTGAGAGGAGGGAGGAAGAAGACACATCGATCCAAATTCACATTGGCTTTTGCAAACTGATTGTGAACGCACCGAAACACATTGGGAAGAGGATCTGGGGATAAGAAGGGAGAGTTAAAGCAAGCAAGCTATGGACAGTTTGTGCAAGCTGATGACGGTGGCGAAGATCGGGCAAGCCATGGGGTAGGTGTGCCTGAAGTGAGTAGCGAGGGAAGAAGACACATCAATCTAAATTCACATTGGCTTTGGCAGACTGACTGTGATCCATCGAAGTGAAGTGCCTGAAGTGAGAAGAGAGGATACACATTGAAGGGAGAGAACAAGGGAACTAAAGCAAGTGATGGAGGCTTTTTGCAAGCTGACGAAAGCGCTTGGCGGTTGTTGAATTGACATGGTAAGCATCATACTGTGAACGCAGCAGACCGACATGCTCATAATTCCTTGAGCATAGCTTATGCGCGAGAAAGAAAGAAAGACATATCCCGGTTGCGGTGGCCATAGCCGTGCCGGAAGCGATCACACATCGAAAACACATCGAAACAGCATTCGAAACCACATCGATAACACATCAGAAGTTGGGGAGAAGGGAGTTGTAGCAAGTGATGGAGAGTTTGTGCAAGGCGATGAAGGTGGGGGAGATGGGGCAAGCAATGGGGCAGGTGATCCCGCTGCTGGGGCTGATGACGGTGATCCGGCAGACCATCCCGCCCGAGGGTCACAGCGTCGTGCGCTTCTGCTCGGGGGTGGTGAAGGAGTGGCTCAACCCATTTTGTGTGTACAATGTGCCCGAATTCGAGGCGTCCATGCCCAATGATCTGTACCGCGACGTGCAATTGCACCTGGAGAGTTGTCGTGCGTTCGGGAAAGCGAGGAAGATGACGCTGTTGCGCTTGCAGAACTCCAAGGTGCTCACCATGCGCTTGGCGAGCTCCAGCGACATCGTCGTCGACACTTATAAGGTAGGTATGTAAGTGGGAGGAGGATGTGGATATGAATTTGCAAATGTTTTTCAATTATTGGGATGACTTGGTATATTGTGGGAGGATTTCCTAAGTAGAGATGTGTTTTTCAGATACTTTCTTCTCTGCACCCACTTCTCGTAGGATTAGGAGATATGTGATTAGTGCAAGACGATTGGCGAATTCAAATCGTGTCCGAAGCTATGTGCCTCATAATTTTTGGAGCTCGTATGAATTTCTTATTCACTATGAATGTGAAGATTCTTGTGCTCACAAATGGTCATACAGGTTTCCCTGATCATGGTGACTGTGGAGCCTAGAATGGTTAGCGCATTTTGAGCATGTAGTCCAATCTCTTTTGAACACATGATGTCTTTATGGTGTCTGTTCTTAGATCCACACCTAACCACGTACCACTCAAATATTAGGTGTCCAGATTATTGCTTTGTTGGATTTAGGTACATCTACTTTATGCTGTTCATAGGGACGAAGTGGGAAGGAGTGCTCTACTGTGGGCACTTATTCCAACTCCACATACCATTTTGGGTTGCCGGATCAGATTGGGAATTGTCTCATCTGGTTTGGGACTCTAACGAATCACAAAGAGTGCCATTTCAAGTTTCAGCAAAGTTGGAGTTGAGTTGAAATGTGAAATGTGGAGGAATACCCTATTGTGGGTACTTAAATTCAAACTCCACATAACATTTCGGGTTCCTGATCAGATGGGAAATTGTCTCATTTGGATAGCAACTGCAATGAATCATTAAATTGTCGCTGCAGGTTTCATTGAGATTGGCGTTGAGATGCAGCGGTTATAAGAGTTCAAAGTGATGATTCTCTTTCTTCTTTAAGGATCACGTAGATTCTCCCAATTGTGACGTTAACTATTGAACCTAGATTGGTGTCTTGACCACATACTTGAATCTCATTGGAACATGTGTCTTTTTTGGTGTCTGATTAAGAAGAGTAACCAACTTAATTCCTTAATGGATTGGGAATTGGCTCATCGTGGTTAGCAACTGTGACAAATCATGAAGATTGTCGTTGATTCAATTTCACAAGAGTTAGAGATGCGAAAGGTATAAAACGTCAAAGTGATGCGATCACAGAGGTGAAATGTAAAGGACTGCCCTATTGAGAGATCAAAGTGACGATTCTTGTTCTCTTCAAGCAGATACTTAGACCCGGCTCCTAATTGTGTTAAGGCATGTGGCCCTATTGTGGGCACTTGCAACTTTGCAATCAATATTGGCTGTTGGATCGGAACGGATCGAATTGGAACTTGTTTTTCTGGTTAGCAATTGCAGTAAATTACAAAGATTGTCATTTCAGGTTTCGAAACCAGAGTTGAGCAGTGTCCAGTTTCTGGGATAATTGGTCAAAACTTTAGTGTTTCCGAGTCCAACCAGTTACATGTGAACTTTCGGTTTTTCTTCATTGATTTGAGGTATATTCCACAGATTCCTCTAAAATGATAGGTAATTTTCCTGAAGTCTTGAACTTCAAAGGTGATTTCTCAAACTCAACTGCTTCACCTGTAACTACAGTAGTGGTCAATTCTCCCCGTTCGTTGGAGTTGAGATGCAAAAGTTTTAGGAAGTCAACTTCCTGTTTAAGTAATGATATAGGCCCTCCAAATTATATTATTAATGATTGAACCTAGAATGGTGTCTGAGAACATAGTATGATAGTACAATAGCATTACAACATTAGTCTCTTTGGTGTCCATTCTTCACTACAAACCTTGCCATACACCATTTAAATATAGCTGTTTGATTAAGGAGGGTGACAATATAAGACCCACATACCTAAGTACAAGATTCCCTGTGCTTTAAGAGGGATAAATTGGAGGTAGAATGTGAAGGAATGCCCTCTTGTGGGGACTTCCAACCCCGAAACCCACTAAGGTAGCTGAGTCTTCCGACTAGCCCACTTCTCCTAGGATTAGATCAGTGGAGCAGAAATTTTATGTGCCAACTCTGAAACCCACTAGAATTGCAAAACGAGTTGTGCAGTAAATCAAATCAATTCAGCGTAATTTTCAGTGTGCAGGGCGTGAATCCCACGTGCCTTATCATCATGTGTTTTTGCAAAACTGCAGGGTATGACGGTCTGGTGGACGCATTCTCAGTCTTCGAAACACAGGAGCTCCTCCAGAAGCCAACATCCGAGCCTCGGAGAATCCGACTTCAAGGCATTCCACTTGAAGTTCCGGAAGCGGGACAAAGCCCGATTAATACCCGAGTACTTGGACCACTTGTCGAAAGGCGCGAATTCGTATTCAGGCAAAACACGCGAGATCAAGATTTTCACCAACCAAGAAGGTGGGTACCACCATTTCATGGTGGGCGGGGCGCGGCGCCTGTGGGATCCGATCCCGTACAAGCATCCTTCGACGTTCGACACGCTCGCGATGGACCCGTGCTTGAAGGAGAAAATTATTGCGGACCTGACGTCGTTCCGGAATGACAAATCCTTTTATGAGAGAACGGGGAGGGCTTGGAAGAGGGGTTACTTGTTGTACGGGCCGCCCGGGACAGGAAAGTCCAGTATGGTGGCTGCCATGGCGAATTTCCTGAAATACGACATTTATGATCTCGAACTCACTCAGGTAAGGTAGACGTACGTGTCTAATCCGGTTACTTATCTTAGTTGGTGGACACCTATGTTTGAGTCGGTATGTGCTTTGGTGTGGCGAGTCCAAGAACAGACACCAAAATGGCATTCTTTATCATGTGTTCAAAAGAGATTGGAGTGCGTGCTCAAAATGTGATAACCATTCAAGATTCAAGAGTCAACATAAGTGGGGGGATCTACATGACCATTTAATGAGCATGAGAATCTTCCTTTTGATAAAGAATAAGATATTCATAAAGAGCTCCGAAAATTGTGAGGCAAATGGCGACGGGCACGATTTATATCTGGTAACATCTTGCACTAATTGTGCGCTTCATATCCTACAAGAAGTGGGTGCAGGGAAAAAATTATTCAAATAACACCTCAAGGTTTCTCAATTTTCCTATAAATTAAAGTTTTCTGTTGAGTTATCTGTAAAGGGAGGGTTGATCTCAGTGTTGGCCGGTTCTAACATACATGGTGCGGTCGGATGTCAACCCGGTTATCACACTATTATGGATCATAGCTATCTGCGGATCTCCATTTTTTTTCTTTCAGGGTTGGGTGGATCCATATGATCATTAATGAAGAGCGGCAATCTTTACTTTGACGATGATGATGAAGAAGATCAGTTCATATGAGCTCCACAGATTATGAGGACAGTGAGTATGGGCTTAATTTTGATGTGCTGATTATCTCGTACTAATCGCGTGTTTAGTATCCCAGTCGAACTGGGTGCAGAGCTAATAACATCTCGTTTAGGCCCACTTACCATAGCAAAGAAAAGGATATGATTCATCTTTCTCGTTGGGTGATCAGGTGCGCAGCAACATCGATCTGCGGCAATTGCTCGTTCAGACGACAAACAGGTCAATCATACTGCTGGAAGACATCGACTGCTCCGTAAATTTCACTGGTGCCCGCAACTCGGGGAGAGGAAGATTTGTCAAGCGTCCAGGTGAGAGGTTTCTTCCCTTCCGCCTTTCCTTTAAGAAGCATCCTGCATCTTTGTTGCGGTTTAGG
Organism: Polytrichum commune; assembly: GCA_950295325.1. NCBI lineage: Eukaryota > Viridiplantae > Streptophyta > Polytrichopsida > Polytrichales > Polytrichaceae > Polytrichum > Polytrichum commune. The sequence goes on from OX485809.1 coordinate 7,057,659, forward strand.
GTTCGGGGTTTTAGGGTTTATGGTGTTCAGCATTCAGATCACAAAATTCTGCTCATTGTAACTTACAGTGCTTTCGAGCGTTTGTGTGCATATATATAATCTGTTATCATAATTTGGTTGAGGCGAGAGTAATCCTTGGGAACGTGAATTTCATTCAACGTAGCACTTGCATGCTTTAGGCTCTAAACCCTGAATGCAGGGGGACTCAAGAAGGAACTGAAAATTTCCACTTTGATGATAACGAAGACGAGCTCCGCAAATCATGAAAAAAATGGTGACCGTCTTGATTTCGATTTGCTAATTGTCTCATACTAATCTCGTACTAACTGCGTGTTGCGTATCCTAGGAGAAGTAGGCGCAGAGCTTAAGAGTGTTCATTGTAGGCTCTAAACAACCCTGAACCCCAAACTCTAAAATCCTAGACTCTAACCCCATTTCCAGTTGCCACTTTAGGGGACCTGGTAGAGGAGGTCGAAGATCCGAACAAGATCACACTTTCAGGGCTGTTGAACTTCGTTGACGGGTTGTGGTCGTGTTGTGGCGACGAGCGCATTTTCGTTTTCACGACGAACCACGTGCAAAAACTCGACCCCGCGCTTGTGCGCGCGGGCCGTATGGACATGCAGATCGAGATGTCGTACTGTGCATTCCCGGCGTTCAAAGTGCTTGCCCGGAACTACTTGGCGATCGAAGACCACGCGATGTATGCACAAGTCGAAAATGCGTTCGAAAGCAAAAAAAAGAATCTCACTCCCGCTCAAGTTGCCGAGATTCTCATTCAAAACAAAGGCGACGTTGACGCGGCTCTCGCCAAAGTCATCGAAGCTTTATTGGACCAAAACACACCTATTTTTGAAGTGCCAACCAAGGAGACTAACTCACCTCAAGTGAACGGACCCGAAAACGTGGTCATGGGGGACAACAAAAGTGACGTGATTTGTACTTTGCGGAAAGTAATTCAAGAACTCGAGAGAGTAGAAGTTGAGGCTGCGCCGACCCGATTGCCAATCGCGCATCATGAGCCGGTGGTATCTCCGAATGTTGTGGCAAGCCATGGACGTGTGAAAAGTACGGACCCGATTTTACATGCAGATTATAAGGGTTCGTCGACGCCGCCCGCCTCGAACGGTGGTGGTCATCATCATCGTGTGGGGTACTCGAATGCAAAGGAATTGGTAGCTTCGCTTCGCAAGAACCATATGGAGATGAATTCGGCATTCGAGAGGCTCATTCGAGATCTTGATGATCAGCAATCTGTTTCTAGTCAAAGATTAGTTGCGGAGAAGATGGAAGCGAATGGGGTGGCGTGACATAATTCGGCGCATCTCCAAGGGTAGGAGCGAAGTGTACATGTATGTAAGGTAAGGAGGGGGGCCTAATTCGGTTACTTATCTCGATCGATCTTGTGTGGTGTGTGGATCAAAGAATGGACACCCAAAAGACATGATGTGTTTGAAAGAGATTGGACAATGTGCTCAAAATCTAGGGTCGGTAGTCAACAGAATGGGGGAATACAGCTATGTGATCTTTCAGGAAGAAAGAGAATCTTGACTTTGATGATAAATAAGGTGCTAATATCTTATCCGGAGATTATAGAGAAATCGACCACATCCTCGATTTGGATTCTAATCATGCGTTGAATGTCGTAGGAGAAGCGGGCTACCCGGAAATACATTACCATTCAAGACCCATCTACCTTTATGGCCTGGGGAGAGAGGGAACCATGAAAATGGAGCAGACTCCGTGGATCAGCGACGAAAGACGCACATACACTACACCCAGCTGACGAAAACACATCATTGATTGTGTCAAATCAGGCACGCATTTTCTATATAATTACAATTTTACAATTTGAGGATACGGAGAGAATTAGGTAGTGGCTCCAAGGAATCGTCTGTTACACAGTGCAGCGGCAACTTAAAGATCTTGCTTGATGTGTCAGCTTGAAGGTCCACGTGCATGTATTGATGGGAAATCCTCCCAAATTTTGATTGCAACTTGAAGCCCAGCTGTTTTCCAAAGATCATTCAGTTGCACCCAATCGCAGGAAGCGATGGATTTGCCAATTTGGCTCAAGTACTGAAGCGCTACTATACCTCTTGTACGAGTGTGATGGAATTTGCTCACTAAAATCTCAACCACGGTCATTACTGGCAGGGGTAGAGTATCTTGTGACCTTCTTACTGTTTCTGAAATTTCTTGGTAAAGTACGTCATTTTGTCAGTCATTCATGGATCCTTTAGGCCATTCAAGTGAGCTCAAAGGATCTCCACCAATTAAGTATGTGGGCTTCATGAGATCACTTTTCTTAGTCACACACCTATAATTTGTGTGGAATATGGCAAGGTTTGTAGTTCAGAGAGGACACCCGAAAGACATGTGTCATGATGAGATTGGACTATGTGCTCAACAGTATGGACACCATTCCAAATTCAAGTACACCAAATATACCAATTATTGAGTGTGGAAAATTAGTGAGGGTGGGAAATTACTACATTCCTTTTATGCTATGAATTAGTGCCACCAAACGATCTGAGAAGCATTCTTCATCTTAGCACTTGGCAGTAATCACTTAAAGTATCGGCACTTGGCATTATTCCTTGACAAGCATGTGGCACACACTAATCACAAGCATGCAAAAGTTTCTTGAGATCTATGGTAAATGAGCGAAGAATAAATTGTAGTCATAAATTTAGTGTCACTCAATAGCACCTTTAGCTCTCGGTAACTGTAAGATTTGGCTAGATTGTGGGTGTGATCTTGAGTTAGTACCACCCTCACTAATTGTAATCTTTAGTGTAGTGAACACAACTAGGTTCAAGTATTGAATACATATATTTTGTATTCATGTATGTGTACATGTAGTCACGTGTATTAAATGTATTCCAAATACACTCGAGTACAAAACGAGTACCAAAACAAAATCTTTACAAAATATTACACATAACTACACTAAATATGAACGCATACACTAAATATCAATAACCCTATGAAAGTAAGTAACATTAAATGTCAACTCAAACACTAAATATCAACTATGGTAATATGTGGAAGTTACATGTTTGAATTTAGTGTTAATAAGGATATGGGAAAAAAAAAAGAAAAAAAAAAGAAGCTATGATAAGCGAGGTGGCAGTAGGGAAGGTAGCAACACATTTATGTCTAACACTAATTGTCAAAGAATAAAAAATTAGTGTTGAGCAGGGTAAGGTGGTAACAACACTAAATATAATAAACACTAAATTCCTACTTAGTGTAGTATATAAATGGACCCAAGAATTTGCAGAGGGCAAAATTGAGTTCAAAACAAAACTTTATAGAATCCCACACATAACTAGCATACAAATGGACCATTTTTTTTTGTAGATCACAAAATTGAGGACATCATAATCTTTAGAGAACCACAAACAACCAATATACAAATGAATCGAGGAAAATTGTAGAGTGCAAGATTGAGTCTAGTGTTTGTGACATGTGATTGTTTACAAAGAAAGACAATCTTCACCTTAACCTTGTATGACTTTTTCATCTTTTTTCATGAACTTGGATTGCTAATTGAATGAGACAATTCCCAAGCCTATCTCATGGTGGACGGTCCATCAAGTCCATTAAACTCCACCCAATGATTACCAAACTTTCTACACATCCTAGAAACCCTCCTAACAAACCAAACCTTGACTAGAGCTAATTTTCTTGGTCCACCTTGATTATTGACAATTTTAGCTTCACACACGACAATCATAACCAAGATTTAAGATAGTATCATGGTTTGCAATGGTAAGGAGATTAGGCTTCATGAATTGTATATAATATGCCAATCTTAATATGAGTTAATCGACCTTTAGATTAAGTTGGTTTGCCATGTTCAATTGACTTACAACCGCACTTTTGAAAATTCTAGAATCCCCTACCTCTACACTAGCCACAATGGAGGTCATATTATAAAAGTTTATGCTATGAACCACAATCTATATCAATTACACGTGATAAATGAGCAACATAACAATATTCAACCATGTGGGTTGGTTCCATGACCCTAGAATATGTCAATTCCGTTATGTGGGACCCTTGAACAAAGTAAGAATTTTTTTTACTATACATACATTCAAGCTGACACTTGGAATTTTGTGTGGAAATTAATGACTCTCGGCACTATTCACAAGAATCATTGTTCATCTCAGTACTATTCACATGAAACGTTGTTCATCTTGGTATTGTTCACTAAAAATACTATTCTTAGCAACACTATCATTAAAAATACATACATTGTTCACAATATCCTTACTATTCATACCGGTGCTATTCATTATTTGTACCGATGTCAGTTTCTTCTTATTTTCTGAATTTCTTCTTATTTTCTGAATTTCTTCCCATGAATGTAAGATAGTGGAAGCCCATGTCAAATGCTAGATATAGAATAAAACACAACCATGCAACTGAACAATGTTATGAATCCTAGTTACACTTCCCATACCCTAGCGATAAACCTCACATCCCTCCAATAGAAATAGTATAACCTACATGGTGGATCTCATGTGTTTAATGTTGTCAGGTTGATAAACAACATGCACCCACATCATTATCCTCAATAGTTTTAGTGTTTTAGTGTTTTAAGCTCAATAGTGTGGTCCACAATAGTCACCAAGATTAATATAGTTTGGGGTGATACTTGTTTAGGCACAATCAAGTTGGTTAGATTTTGATTATGTGCGCTTCAACCATGACGATGCCATTCTGAGCATGCAAGCAGAGCCTCTCCATCATAATTTCTTTTCATTCATAAAAGCTTGAATGAGAAAAGTCAAGTAACATGGGCTTTTTAAGTTTCAAACCATGTTGGGACCAACTCCCATGCAAATGACAAATTTTCATAAGCAAAGTTTCAAACACACAGCATGCTTATTTGGATGTGAGGGAGTCACTTTTCAACATCTCAACACCTAAGTAGCACTAGTAGAAAACTATGTTAATAAGAATCGCAGCTGAAATCGCTGTGGTTCTTTTGTTCAAACTCATTGCAATCGCTAAACAACTGCAAATTTGTTTTTTGGTTTAGCAAATGAAAATTTGAGAATTTTGGGGGTTCGTAATATACCGTTGGAAAGGTCTTGAAAATACCTTTCCAACAGTACACTAGACGCCTTAGAATTTTTAGAATTGCAATCGCAATATGGAAAAGAAAAATATGTAGTCGTTTAGCAACTGCATGAGGCTGGTCAAAAGAACCGCAGCCGATTTTGGCTATAGTATTTTTGGGCGTAGTTTCTACTAGTATAAGTACACATCAAGGACATTCAAGATATATGTGAACCTCCGTATGGACCCCCGACACAATAAACTTTTTGAATCTTATAACATACACCTTGACAAGAGACCTCATGAACAATACTAACTCCAATCACAACTTTCTCACCAACATTCCTCCTCATTATGAAATGTTGGCAAGTTGTGCTCTTCAACTTGTTGATCCAATGGCCAAATGGGTTTATGGGGTTGGAAGTGCCTACAATAGGCACACGCGCGCACACACACACACACATACGTCATAGGCCAGCTTTCCGAGCCAATGAACGAAGAGAACCGACCGCTAGTTACAGATGAACCAATGGAAGGGTTGATCACACTAGCCAATTCAGACATCATCCGTCGACATCTCCAGCTCTAATAGTGTGAAAAGTGGTGGGCCAACATCTATTTCTCAACATAGTCCCTAGGAATTTCACGACTAGAACCGGACAAAGATTCTAGTGTGATGGGGGCATGAGTGTGAGATATAATATGTTGTAGTCCAAGACTTCCAGGAAGACGACCAATCATTTTAGAGGAATCTATGGAATATGCCTCCAAATTAGTGAACAAAAAATTGCAAGATGTCAACTTGTAACCGGTTGGACTTGGAAACATTAGGATTTTGGATACTTGTTTCCAAGCCTCTCCCAACTCACCAACCTCTTGCTTTTTAGGGACCTCTCTACTTTCACTTTGAAAAATATGAAGTAATCTTTGGGAATAAGGGGTGCTTCACACTATGGCCGAAGGTCGAGAGGCTGTCGATTTCCACCAATCATATTGCAAGAAACCAAGAGTTCAGCCTCTCGACCCTTCACACTATGGCCAAAGTCCAAAGGCTGTCGTAATTTAAAATGACTACTTTTTGAAGAAGGCGACGAACTCTCGAAGGAAGTTTGGGTCGGACGGGAATGGAAACCCAAACCATGATCGAGAGGCCGTTGGTGTCTTTTCATTAAAAAATCAATCATTGATAAGATGTTGGCCGTTGATTAGAGGGGTTGTTTTGGGCAAGGAATAAAGTGGGATGCTCCTTTGGGTTTGGACATTGGGCTTGGCCTTTGGAGGCTTCACACTTTGGTCGTCCAAGTCAAGAGGCCGTAGGAGTTCATGGCCAAAGGTTTGGACTTTGGACTTGGCCTTTGGAGGCTTCACACTATGCCCGGCTGAAGACTCCACTTACTATATTTTATTAGCTATTTTAAGCCCATTTCTTTGGACTCTCAACAACGTTTGGCCACTCAATCCCATGGCCTCTCGACTTGGATGGCCATAGTGTGAAGCGGACCTAAGATGGCAATTACCAACCAAAGTGTGACTTCCAATTTTGCCCTTGCAAACTCACTCACTGCAGTATGTCAATAAACTACACCAAATATATATTGCATGTGGTATTTTGTATGTCATTGGTGTAATCTTTCTAGTGACACTTATTATGAAGTTTAGAAGTATTGTCATCCCAACTTACTTTTAGTTCATCTGCTTTTAGTTTGGTATATATAGCACCCTAACATTTATGTCATGAAGTACTATCATGGATGATTGAATTTTGGATGATAAACCACTATGTAAGTGGCTAGTATTGTAACTTTGTAAATCTATGATGCCCACAAAATCTACAAGGAATGACAAACAATGCTAGGTTTACATTTAGTGTTGGTGACACTCCACGGGCAGTTTGCAATTAGTATTGAGCAAGACAAATAGAATTGGTGACATCAAATACAATATTTAATGTAATCTTGCGCTTTGACCTTTGTCCCTCTTTTGGACACTCCCTATAGATTATTGAAATGAATTATGATATTGACCTTGTGTTCAAAAATCCACGGCCGCTTTACACATGGACCACTCGTCTCATGTGTTCCAAAATTAAATTGGATAAATAAATAAAACATGACATATTCAATTGAGACCCAAAAAAACAACAACTTGAACTCTCAACATTCCTAAGCTAGCTCATGTCTCTTGATATGTGCAAGTAGGTTGCCCCACATTTATTAGCATTTCACACTACTTTGAGTATTTACTACCACAATGTCAAAATTCACTAATTATTTTGTTATGTGGTTGCTATACAAATTAATGAAGAAATATATATAAGTGTTTTGATTTGGTTCTTACCCAACGTAATTTTGCATGGGTGAAGAGGAAACCTATTCTTGAAGGGAACCTAATTGCACATATTAGTGTAGGTGAGTTACAATTTTGGCGTGAGCTTATCACAATCATTCCATATGGGATCCATTAGGTAAATATTCATAGCACCTACCAAGGGAGAGGAGAAATTAGGGAAGGGAGAGGGTGGAGACGTTAATTACGATTGTAGAGTTTGGGTTGACTAATTTTACCCAAACTAACCTCTAGCTTTGGGTATGAAACCCCAAATTCATTTACAAGACTAAGCTGGGATGAATCAACAACCAATTTATAGGGGATAAATTTCTACTAATACCCCACCTCTAGTGACGTTATGATATGCATATCAATCAAACGCACCATCTAAGCATTGTAAAGTTTAAGCACTCAAGTTGAAAGCTCAAGTCCAAATTGGACTTGAGTGAACAAACATGCATTGTAAAAAGAAGAGGAGGCTCACTTTTTCAAGCTCTCAACCTCTAAGATATGTAAATGTTGTTTGGTTCATTTTTTCACATTCTTTAACTTCTACTTATTAGGTTTAGAGGACAAAACTTGTGTTGCATGAAGCAAATCTACAATGAAGCATCAACAAAAATTGGATTGAAAAATAAACCTCCCCTTATTTAGTTATGGTCATCACCTATGTTCGGGGAAAACCGACGGCTAGTTCATTATCAGCCGATGGATTTCCCCTCATGGCCGGACAAAATTTCCAACCATCAGATGGCAATTTGACTGTAATTTCAATCCTCCGGCAATTAGCCGATGGACCAGAAAATGTCCCAGAAATGTAGCCGATTCTTCTTGTGAGTTACTGGATTTCAGCCGGAAGCATCCAGAGCGCTATTTGTCTGGGGCATCTGATGATGCACTTGAGGAAGTACCCTAAACCTTAAACTTTTTGAATTATGCAACCCTTCCATGACCAAATCCAATTGCTTTTATGAAGAATTGGGGTACCCTTGGCCTTCAAGCGGTGAAGGCATTGCTAGGTTCAATTCATGCCAAGGATATTAACTCTTCAAATTTAAAGTTTGAACATGCCTTTCTTTTCACTTATTCAAGATTTTGTACTAAGAAATGATTTCTAATAACTTTTCATACATTTTCTAAACAATTACTGCCGATATGAATTCCATTTAATCGGATATTGGCCAATGGAAATATGAAAATATAGGCAATTGGCCGATTGATTTTACAAAAGACCGGCTCGTGCCGATGTAAATTGGAAAAAATCCGACCCTTCATAGCAACTATCGGCAATTAGCCACTAAGGCTTCAAAAACTACCCGAACTCTGGTCTTCACAAGTGCATGATTCTTGATTCCTTAAATTATATACAAGGGACATGAGGCTGTGGCCCACCATTCCGAAAAGGCAGGGGACCATGGTAAAATGACATGTGGTTGTGCATGGGTGCAAAGGGCCAAGACGGCATGGGCCCATACTAGTTGAATACATAGATCCTCCCAAATGTGTTCAACTGTCCCAAATGTGTTCCAAAATGTCCCAAATGGAAAAGTTGATATGACTTGAAGAAATACTCCACTGTCTTTTGATCCTCACCGAACTACATACCAGTCAAGTATAGGTGTCTGATTAAAAAATGTAACACATACCTTAGTGTAAGGGGATTTTAGAGTTGCTTCATATAACATGTAATCAGTCAGATGGAAACATCATGTGTGGACTATGAAACTTGATTTAGAACAGCAAGTAAACAAAATGGCAAGGGATTCATCAATGGCATCAGGGACAGTTGTCATCCAGGTACTTAATCCATAAATATTCACATGTCTATCACTCTAAAACATGAAAAATGGCATCTCCACTCCATTGCTACCGCTTCAAATGAGCAGTCACGGAACTGCTCCTGAGCATGTGTACACTGAGCCATAGAAAGAACTACATGCAACTAAAAGCCTCTTGTCAAGCTGTTTGGACTCGTGTAAGAGTGGAGAGAAACCTTGGGCAACAGAATGACCACTCTACACAGTCCAAGGTGTCGATATACACTCCACCTACTTACGTCCTCTATGAGGACCCAAAAGAGCTCCTACACATTGCTCACGAAGGACATTGTCTTATACTACTGTACAAAAATGGCAAACCCGCCACCCACCCATGATCCAAAGCTTTGGAAAAAATCTTGAGATCCAGCACGCTGATTTGCCATGGCAGCGGCTTCTTCTGCACACCTACGTCTTCTTGGACTAGCAAAGCTTTCGATATCTTCAATGACCTCTCTCTGGATTCTCTGCTCTTCTGTCTCAAACTCGTCACATTTGTGATCAGTGGAACTACGATTTACACCTCTTGAATTCCTTGGACTTCCAAAGCATTCAAGGTCATCCTGAGCATCCCTGTCGAACCTTACTTCCTTAGTTTCATCACTGCTTAATCCATTTGCAAAAGACCGAATATCCTCCTGGATTGAGATGTCAAAGTCTTCATCGTTGTCACCATCAACAACACCCCATTCCTCTCGACACGAGATGGAAACCTTAGGTATGGTTACAGAAAGCACCTCTTGCTGAAAGATGGCCACTGACCCTTCGGGTATTGTGCTAGGGGGTAACCGAAACCTCCACAAGTCGACCTGTGAGACACCAAATGTAGGGTTAGCCTTCAAGATCTTCAACATTGATATCAACTCCAGGTGTGGAGCCACCAAAAACATCAACAAAATACCAAGTTCACACAAACACGCTCCAATGCAACTTGGAGGATTTGATTAAACAAGGATATCCCCAGGAATAAAACAATCTCCTGTTGATCATCAGTTCATTTAACCATATGAGCAGCATTCTTCTCCTTTGAACTTGTGAAATCACAAGTTTGCACTTGAGCCATGTGGCTGGGAAGCACTTCGCTTTTGTCATGACGTGGATCCCTTCTTTTCTTCCTTCTGCTGAATCTTCTTCGCAGGGGAGAGGGGTACTAGTGCTCATAAATCGAGCTTTGGTGAGTGAACCATCCCAACAAACAAGCAGATAAAGGAGCTACTGGGTCTTGCAAATGACAGAGAAGAATCTTAGAGAATTGCGTACCTCTAAGTCATCGACATTTGATGGCAACAAGCACTCAAGTCCCCGAAGCACCACCTTGGTAGCGCCCGGCACAATCTCCAGCACTTCCACCTTCACATCGCGGGCACCTAACCCTGGTAGCCAAGCTGCAAATGTGTACGAGTCCCGAGACTCCGCCACTTTCACAACCGTGTCAGCCTGGAAGGGTAGCTCCAAAGTGCGAGTGAACAGGTGCGGCATGCGCTTCAGTTTCCTGGTGAGGCTGAGACTAGGAGTTGTCAGCCTAGGAATAGGGTTACAATAGGAGGGGGACACAGATGGTTTTTTTCTCGAGGTGAGAGGCAGAGCGTCAAGAATATCCATGGCGTCCATCTCCAATCACCAACAAATTTGACTGCAAATCTAGAAGAGGAACAACAACAACAACTCGCACCAGCGAAGAGAAGCTTGGAATGAGTGTATACTGCAATAAAATTACAAGATGATCACGTGAATCTTCAAGCCGAGGGTGTGACTCTAGAAGGTCTGGTGTGCCGATGGTCGTGGCTATGTACAAACTCTCGTCACAATCTGCAGTATGTATGTAACAAGAGAAATTAGAAGCAGGAAATAAGGAATAACAAATTTGTTGCCCCACACAAACAACCATAAGCAGATACCATGCCTCCACAAATACATCCACCGAGTGCCACAATATGGAAATTGTGAAGAAAACTCGGTATCTAACAAAACAAACATCCCCCCAGGAAGACAAAGCAGATCACTCCGTCCGAGGTCAACAATAACAAACAAGGAAAGTATAATCATACATACATGTAGACGTCCACTGTTAACCGTGGAAGGTCCTTTCCACACAACCTTTCTGCAGCTTTCGGTAACATGGATCTTAAATACGAGTGCGACAGAAACGTCTTTCTTCACCGGTGTTGGTGGCTATGTACAAACCCTAGTCAGAATCTGAAAGCACACATGTTACAGAATAAATTAGAAGTGAAACCAAGGTACAAAAAATTTGTTCCCCTACACAAACAACCGCAAATACAGCCACCAACTGTGAGGAAGCTGTGGAAAAACCTAAGGATCTAACAATGCAAACATCCCCTCAAGGAAGAGAGCAGATCACCCTTACGAGGTCAACAAAAGCAAACAAGAAAATTATCATCATACATACATGTAGCCCCAAGAATGTCCTTATCACGCGATCATTCTTCAGATTTCAGCCAGTTTAGGCAAGTTCGTACCCAACCTAGGCCTCACAATGCTACTAGGTGTATCCATGCAAGAAGAGGGAGCTGATTCAAGACACCTCGGAATCTGATATCACAAGTATCCTTCCGCGGTCAACAATAGCAAACAAGGAAAGTCTCATCATACATGTAGCCCGAGAACGTCCTTCCCACAGAATCTTTCTGCAATCTTTGGCGAGCTTCATTCCGCAAGCTCATCGTACTCACCCTAAGCCTCGCAATGCTACAGAGATGTATACATGTGAGAGAAAGTGTGTGAGAGAAGAAGAACAAGAGGGGACGGTGAGTTACATTGGAGCAGAGGTCGGCGGTGATCATATCTTGGGCTACGAGGAGAGAGGAGAGGGGTCCACACTTCATCCACGAAGCGCGCCTTTCAAGAAGACGGTGGAACCTCAGTCGCCAAATGCTTCAACCTCGAAAGTCGACCTTCGCAGAGTCACCACACCAAAAGAAATATCTACAGGTACATGTCGTGATCAGCACTTCACCAAGCCTCCTCCTCCATCGTCGCAAGGCTGGAGAAGTATCGCGGTTGCTTCAAAGTCGAGGGAGAGACAGAAACAAAACTAGAGACGCCTGCCGCATTGCTACGACGCATTATTCTCACTTGGCCAACCCAAGAAGCAGAAACGGAAGACAACCCAGCCCGCCCCCTTGTGATCAACCCAAAACCTCCCTCGAACATTTGATAACATCTGCACAAAAACTCCAAAAACTACTCACCTAAACCTCCGAACACCCGTTCTGGAAGCTGCGAGTTGTGGGGATGCAATGTTGTGATGATGAGACAAGGAAGGTTTAGATTTCCGAGAAATTGGTCAATTAGCACTAACTTAAGTTGAGTATAGATGGTTGAGATTTGCGGAGGTTGGAGGCAAGTGCGGCAGTGAATGGATTCGAAAAGGAAAGCTAAAAAGGAACTAAAAGGAAGCATGCATGTGAAAAGTGGAGATACGAGTGACAGGTTGACAAAGCCGATGATTGGAGGAAGCTATCGTCGCGTCTGATACATCATGTGCCGCAGTCCGATCGTTGCAGGGATTCATCGTCATCATCATCGTCAACAGTTCCAGATTCTTGTTCCTTTTCTTTTTCACTTTCTCTTCCTTTCTTATTAGGGCCACTTCGCACACGAGCCAAGAGCCGTGACCATGAAATTGTGAAAGCCCAAAAGAAAGTGTCCAAAAGCTGTCCCAAGACACCTCCAAAATCATGTAGTGTGGTCACGGGCCCTCAAGAGTAGTGTGAAGTCATATGTGACCGGGCCCTCAACCAAATGCTATCTCAATGAATTTCTATTCATGTGGGTCCTCACACATGATAAAATAGAACAAGAAAACGGTAGAACAGTGAGGCTCTGTCCTTTGATATGAAAGACTACAATTGTAGTTGATTACTTTGCTCATGCCAATCCATGGTTATTCATTATACCAAACCTTTCTTGGATTTTGTGCACCTTCTTCTCAAATACGGGTCAAAGATTGAAGCTACTCATTTATCACCCAAAATTTTTTAAATATATAATCAAGAATTGCCGAAATAACTATAGCTAACTAGATTTCTTTCAATGCATTTTAGGGAGCACTTATATATATATAAAAAAAAAACTATAGTTAACATCCTCATTAAATAAAGTGGACCAAAAATAACAAGAACAAGTAACGTCCAAGTGTGAACTCAAAGTGGTTAGGAAATTTTCTCTTGAAATGAAGAAGTTGATGCATAGTCTCTATCCTACAGACAAAGCCAATAAATCAACAGTTGTGAGCGTTTGGAGTGCCATGGTCTCCCGAATTTGTGTTAGACCTACCTCCAAGAGGTGGTTTTTGAAAATAGTCCAAGTGACCATGAAACATGATTCATTTGATGCCATGTAGGAATCCATGTAGACTTCACATCCATCCTCCGTTGGTCTCTCAAGCGTAGTGTGAAGCGAACTTGGACCGGCTCTTCCATTTCCACCAATGAAAGTGCTTGAAGTGAAATGGTCACAGGCTTTCAGTCTCATGTGTGAAGTGGCCCTTAGAGGTAGATGGGTTCACTTCTCCTAAGATGTGAAACACGCGATTTGTTCAAGATGGTTAGCAAATCCAAATCGGGACCAAAGACAATTTCTTCGTAATTTTTGGAGCTCGTAGGAATATCATATTTAAGGCCTAACCACACGGTCGGTGAGTGACTTGCCTTTGTGTAGTGATTGGTCTAGAGATTTTGATGACCAACACACAAGTGAAAGTTGTAGTCATTGTTAAATGAATTGTTCTCCAAAGTGGCACCCACGACTCTTGTGGTAGCTTTTAGGAGGTCTACAAGAGGAGGTTGCAATTGAAAACATGCAACCACATGGGCGAAAAGTCTTCAAGTTATATGATGATAGGTGTCCGAAAAGATAAAGATCTTCAAAAATTCGCAGGCCAGTTCCTTGCTAGGAGTTGTTGATTCAATGCATGTTGTGTGGTTGGGCCCTTATCAAAGTGAAGATTTTCATGCTCATTACATGGTCATGTAGATTCCCCCAATTAAGTCGACTATTGAGCTTAAAATGGTTATCATATTGTGAGAACGTAGTCCATTCTCTTTTAAACACATGACATTTCTTTGGTAGTTGTTCTTGGAGCCACATCAAACCATTTACGACCCAATATAGGTGTCATATATAAGTTAAATAACCGAATATGGTTTGTCTACCTTCACCATTTGGTGTTTTGGGGTGATCCAGGAGGAGGATAACTTTCTCAAAGCGTGATTATTTGGTTCACAAGGTGTTGTTCCGTGATTGAGAAAGGTGGTGAGTTCTCAATAATCGATCACTCATCCTAAAGCATAAGGGTTGTTGAAACTCATCAAAAAAATTCATCCATGGAGGCACGATGCCGTCCACAAATCCAAAATTCTATCCATGAACTAATTGGTTATGATCGATAATCAATTCAAATAGGTGAATGACTCATCATCCACTCCCCTCTCATTGGTTGACATGTCCACAATGTAAAGTCCTTTAACTAATTTGTACTAGATAACCATCAATAGGAGAATGGATGACAAGTTGCAGCAACTGTGAGTCATCCACCTACTTGAGTTGGTTATCGGTCGTAAATGATCAACTCATGGACATAGTATGGGAATTGTGGATGATATCATGTCTATTAGATGAAAACCCTATTGTTTTGGATGAAGGATAGGTTATGTAGTGTAAATGGTGAGTGTTGTACACTACATAAGGGCCCACCATCAAAACTAGAGGGATGTTTTATGTAACAACCTTTAGCAGTTGATCATATCCTTCATCATGTGGTCCAGATTATACTAAAGAGTTTTATGCTTTTGAAGGCCCTTGGATTGGGACCTTCTATGTATATGGGCCAATGTGAGCCCTAAACCCCCCACCCTTAAGCATTGTAATCCGGGTGGGAGCCTTGGGCTGACATGTATCACCACACACCTTTTCCCTCAACCACCATCCATTTACTGCCTCTGAATGTAGGACAATGTGCACACCCATCTCGTAACAAGAAGGCAATCCACACTGGCATTGTTACAAATGCTCGAGATCTCACTAATCCACCCCATTGACAGTGGTTTATACCTGCTACACCAGATGACTTCGAATTGAATCCACTTCAAACATTCAAGTGGAACAAAACACCTAAGCTTGCCTAGGCTAATTAAATTTCTAAGGTAGTCCTTCCCACTACCGGCCTAACAATCCCTACACTAATTGCTACTCACACCTACACTAATTTCCACCACTCCAGCGCTAACTCCCGAGCCTCTGCACCCAGCAAGGCTTAAGGGCTCCCCTGCAACCAGCTGTCCTTCCTCTCTCAGGCTAACAGACTGTGCTCTTGGTTGCGGCTGCTCCTCCCTCACTCCGCTGGAACCGATGTCGCCCTTGCTGGACCAGGGGCCTAGTCGATCCTCCCAGCTTCCTTCCACCACTTACCTCCTTGCCTATGCTGGCTGATACCAGGGCCACACCGGTAGGCCCAGCCAAAAACACCATCCCTACGTATTATCCGGGAATACAAGGCTGGGATTTCAGATGGCTGGAGCTGTTGGTTGCATGCTCCCCGCCTTCTTCTAGCCACTCCAGTAGCTTCAGCCATCTGAAATCCCAACCCTATATTCCCGGCGAATACGTAGGGCTGGTGTTTCTGTCTATTGGAGCTGTTGGGCATACCGGTGTGGCCCTGGTATGAAGGTGCCGCTTCCTCGCAGCTGGCAATGCGGCTGCAATTTTGAGCAAACCCCAGTGGCCACCCTTCCCACTCTCATACCAGGGCCACACCAAAAACCCTAGCAGCTCCAGTAGACAGATACACCAGCCCTACGTATTCTCCGGGAATCCAGGGCTGAGATTTCAGATGGTTGGAGCTACTGGAGTGGCTGGAAGAAGGCGGGTAGCCTGCAACCAGTAGCTCCAGCCATCTGAAATCCCAGCCCTGTATTCCCAGAGAATACGTAGGGCTGGTGTTTCTGGCTGGGCCTACCGGTGTGGCCCTGGTATCACACCCCTCCCAGTCCTCCTTCCGACCGCTGATCCCACATTCGGCTGCACCCTCCTCCTCCGCACTGCTTCATGTCACCCCAATTCATTTTATGATTCCCCTGCGAATGCTTTCTCGCAAGCTCCCCTTGCGGCCAAGCTATCCCCTTGATTCAGATGTGCTCCCACTTTCCAGCCTCCACCACTGTGCAGAACTTAGCACCTCTCAACAGAGTTTCACATTCTAAGGTCAAACTCGTCCTTCCCGAGGTCACACCTTTCGATTCAGACCTCATTTCCCAATCCCTTTAGCTGCTCAGGCACAATGCCTGAAACCGCCTCTAATTTCTCCGCACACTGAAATCGATCAGGAAGACTTAGCTTACAAGGTTGTTCCCTCCCCTTCTTTCATTCCTGAATTGGCCCTCGGCCGGTGGAAATTCGCCGCTTCCAATGCTGGCGACTCGCATTCCTCCTCTCCTCATGAATTCGCCGCCATCTCCACCCTCCTGGCCACCTCAAGGCGGCTGGCTGTGGTTGCCACCCCGTTCTCGCTCTCTGCCTCCTCTCCGCCGCTCTCCTTACGCACACTCTCCTTCTGCGGCAGTTGCCACTCCAACCCCCTGTCCGAGTCCCTAGACCCGCAATCTTCTAGGGTGCAGTGGCACCATACCCAATTCGAACAGTAACCGAGCCCATTTAAGCTACATGAACCCCAGGTTACAAGGCCTAAGGTCCGAGACTAAGGAACCCCTTTAATTACCTCCTAGACAATCCCCTTACCCCCACTTCCATTATTCAAGTACTAAGTAAGAACATCATGTGTCTAAACTTAATTTTAACACAACTACAAATCTCCACTCTTTTTATGTTTTAATTAATTGATAAAAAAAACCCAAAACCTAAGCTTTAATGTATTTTTCAGCTTGAGAACACATGTGGGCACATACAACTTATGTATGTTTTATAAGTTGTCATGGGTTGTCCCCGCGGAATGTTGCACATGCTTGACCTACCTCTGGGAGCGATCATGAAAAACTCCCCTACAATCCCAGCCAACAATCCCCATGCTTTCATTCATTGAAAAATGTACCCTCATGTAACTTCCAACGGGGGCCGTGACACTCCCAAACAATGACAATTCAACGATTTCCAAGAGCCATGGGTTGATGATAGTTTTTGTGTAAACATGCCATTATCTAATTCATAACCATCTCCTACCCTACTTTCAATATAGATTGTCCATCTTCATGATTGGAGGGTTTAGATTCAAAGGTCCAAAATGGTTGGGCCCCATAACCATGTTTGGGCCTCCCTCATGGGTTGATTGGTCCTTAACCTATCATTTACAATTGAATTTCACCAAGGTTAACTGTTAATGGAATGCATGAGTATTATTTCCAAAGGTGGTCAAAGTTCAAGATTAACTAGGCGGATGGTTGTTTCTTGTATTGCACTTGAATGTCATTTTTGGAGCTTGTTTAATTTGAGGTATTGCCCAAATTGCTAAAATGTTGGTATTTACAATAAACAATGCTCATGTGCAAGTAATTTTGCCACATCACACAAGTCTTATGCTCATCTTACTACATACTTCCATGTGCCGGCCGTTCCAACAAAGCTTTGGTTGGGATGTTCTAACATTTTGTTGGTAGAGCATTTTCATGTGGAGTAGAGGGCAACCATGCAGGTTAGAATGTGGGCATCTTCCTATTCACCCATTTTGAATGTTGCATGAGTATATGATGAACTTTCTATCTCGAGCTCTCAAAATATGAGGAATTTGGGGACTGTTTGAATAATGAGAACATGCCATAATGCAAACATTTAGTGTAGAGTCAACAATATCGGGTCCACACCAACATGCTTTTGTGAATTGTTCTTTTTGCTTTCAAATGAACATCATTTTCTAGTTGGGAAATAACGTGGTGATCAAGTGACCTTCCACAAACTTCAACTCCCCCCTGCAATTATGTTAGCCATCAGTTAATCTTGTTGTTCCATGGAGTAATTTTTTGAGCACATTTCCTTGTGAACATGGGCGAAGGGGGGGGGGTGTCAATAAATAAATAAATAAAACTTTTGCGTTTCTTGTACGCTAACATGCAATGTTTGCTCACCACTACCACACCTTATATGTGCAAAGAAGGTGGCAAAAGTGGCTTAAATGCCTATTGTTAAATAAATGGACCTATATGTAAAAGTTATAAACATGGTTATGTGGTCTTTGTATGTTTATTAAATAATTCAATTTTGTTTGGGTTTGGGTTTGAATGCTAATGAAGGGGGTTTCATGGGAGTTTCTTTTTGAGTTATATCTTAATGAGTATGATATGTGTTAGGTGTCTCATGGAGATTTGGGAGAATGATTTCATTAGTTTGTAATGTTGCAGGTAGTTATATTGAGGTCTATAAGGCATTTGGTGGTTTGGGTATGGACAATGACCCTAATACTTGTAGTAATGACTATTGGCGGTAGGATGGTCCATCCTTGTTGAGTGAGTAGAGATTGGAGTATGGCATATTTGATAACATAATAACATCTTGCATGTGACTTTTTGTTTGTTTGGGTATGTATTTTTTGAAGAACTACACTATTGTCTAATTAGTGGTGGTTCCCGTTTGGAGTTACGCATTGCCATAACAATCTATTAAGAAAATCATTTTCCACTCAAGTAAAATAAGTAGTTCGTATGCACACTGAAGAATATGATATAAAATAATTGGTAAAATCAATAATGTCGGTAAAAGTCTTAGCAACACGTAACTCCAAATCGTAACCCACACTAATTATACAAAATATTGTAGCAAAAGGAGAGGGAGGTGTCCTAGGTGCTGCAAGGGTGGGTTTCCTTACTCAAACTAGAATATGGTGGGTGAGTGGCCTACATAGGAATTCATCATAAGGGTCCTTGGTGGCGTATGTGTAGGTCACCTAACTTACTCGGGAAAGGAGGGACAACCGCCTTTCCTTGTAAGGGAAGTGAAGAGAAGGTATTGAAAGCATGAACGACCAACCGAGAGAGAGAGAGAGAGAGAGAGAGAGAGAGAGAGAGAGATCCATGGTATTTTAACATGTGGGATAAAATATCAAACTCTTGGATAGATGTGTCTATATTTGGTTGAAAGTATGCAAAATGTTCCATGTGTGGCTTTGTCACTTCAATGATTGTCGCCATTTTCGTATGAATATAATAATCATCATCAAAATAAAAGATGTTTGTGTTCATTAAATGGTTATACAAGTCTCCTCCAATCATGTTGACTACCTATTGAACCTAGGATAATTTTGAAAATGTGAGCACGCAATCTAATCCCTTTTAGACACATGCTCTTTTGGCATTTGTTTATGAAGCCACACCAAACCAATGATTTAAAATTTCATGTTTTCAAGAGAGGAGCATTAGCTACAATTATTGGAGTGACAAAGCCATATATGAATGATTGTACAAATTTCCATCCAAATTTAGTGATCTTGTCCAATTTTTTATGATATGAGAGATAGTTTGGCTATTTCATCCACAAAAATCATGCACTAATCAGATAGATAGATAGAAACTCCGGTCCCTTTTAGGGGCCGGCGTGAATAGAGTGTCCGTTCGTAATGCCAACAACCCGATGCCCACAGGACATGGGGAAGCTGGGACAAAACTACTCTCCTCTTTCGAGGATGGACACTATAGTAACCGAGAAACAAATAACGTGGGCCGATCATGGCCCACGGCGGTGCATGCCTTTTAGGTATAATTAGTGTTTTTGTTATGAGAGTGAACACCAAGTCATGATTCCTCGGTTGGTTGTGGGAGGATGTTTGAGTTAAGACGTTCCGGGTTCGATTTCAGTCGAGTCCGTATGATCGTCTAAAATGTAACGCGTGACTTGGTGCTGCAAATGAGTAAAAGGCAGGAAATTTGTACCAACCAACCGGCACCAATCCCTCATTCTGAGCTGTAAATAGATACTAAATATTATATAAGTTTTATGGGTTTTATGGAGGGTGTAAGTTTTGGGGGAGCGGTTGGTGGTTTTCAATTCTCCTCTTATGGAGGAGGATGGACATGGCATATTGTATTGCAATGGTATTAATGTTTTTAAAGGTATTTTTGATGGTAACCAGGGGTATTTTGAGATTTTCTTCTAGTATTTTCATAGATGGGATGTGGGCCGTAGCTCAGGCCCCAGCTGTGATGACAATAAGTGGTTCGATTTTCCATCCTCTGGAAGCGATACTATCAATCAAAGGTTTGTATTTGTTGTTTTTTGCTTCTATTGTTTCTGGGGAAAATCTGTCGTTACAATATGTGAATTCAATAAATTGTATGGTGAGGTTAGGGTCAATGTCAATGGGAGGGTCATTTTGATATGGTAATCCTTTAACGCAGAGTATATCAGGTCGAAATCTTGCGTTGCAATGACATCTTTGTGTGTTACATGTGCAGGGGAGTAGCCAATTGGGGACTGTATTTTCTTGGGGGTTATTATTGAAGGTACCGGCATTCATGAGAGTAAAACATCGGGGTTTTTCGGACGAGATTAGAAGCTTCCTAATTTCTCCGACTGCTTTGTTATGTCTTTTAATTCGTAGTGAGTGTATATGTTGTTGGTTGCATTTCAGTAGAACATGTAGCCAAGTATCTGGATCGTTTGAATTGCATATAGGGCATGTGATAGAGGGGTACCTCTGGTGACCGAAGAACATTTGTTTTCTAGCATTACCCATGTATGTTCCTGTGCGGAATTTAATAAGGCAGGATTTTTGTTTGTCTGTGATTAAGGGATTTGTCCAGAATTCGTTGGATAGTTCTTTGTCAATGTCTATATTTTCTGTCCATTTACACGTGTTGGGGGTTTGTGTGGCCATGATTGCTATATTGGTTTCCCTATCATATTTTTTAATTTGTTTTTCTAAGAATCTTACTGGGCCTTTGTCTGGGACGTCTGCCATCATGCACTAATCACAAAATGTTTCATTTTCATTTTAAGAATCGTAAATCACTCGCACATAGCCGCATTCAAAAAATCATCGCACCAAATTTCCAGCCAAAATACACAACATGTATGTACTGTACGTTTTAGTGTTGCTTTCACCTTTCAAAAGGTCTTTCCGTTTTGTGATTGGGAAACCTTGGGGTCACTTCACACACAAGACTGAGAGCCCATGAGCATTACACTTCAAGCACTCTCATTGATGGCAAAGGCGGAGCCGGTCCAAGTTCGCTTCACACTAGGCTTGAGGGATCAACGGAGTACGTGAATGCAAGATGGATGTAAAGTCTACATGGATTCCTACATGGCATTGAATAAATAATGTGTCATGGTCACTTGGACTATTTTCAAAAACCACCTCTTGTAGGTAGGTCTAACACAAAATTGGGAGACTATGGCACTTAGAACGCTAACAACCATTGATTTGTTCTATTTTATCATGTGTAAGGGCCCACATGAATAGAAATTCATTGAAATAGCATTTGGTTGAGGGCCCGGTCACATATGGCTTCACACTACACTAGAGAGTCCGTGACCACACTACATGATTATGAAGGTGAATTGGGACGGCCTTTGAACACTTTCTTTTGGGCTCTCACAATTTCTTGGTCACAGCTCTTGGCTCGTGTGTGAAGTGGCACTTATTGAATAGTTACCAATTTAAATATTGTTTTACTTGATGCTGAATTTTGTCCATACTTTTTGTGTTGTTTGTTTTAATCAATGTGATACACTTTGAAATTCTTTCAAACATTGGCGTGGTTGGTTCATAAACCTTTTGCAAACATTGCATCAAATTACAAAGACAACTGCAACTGTACTTGGGGTCACTTTACATTAGAACTTGAGGGCCCTTGAGCCATGGTATACACATTTTGGGATTAGTCAAGAAGCACCACGGGCCTTGGCTTGGTGGTTAGGGCTCATGGCCCCCAATGAGGAGGTTGTGGGTTCTATTCCCCATGCCGGCGTGGTGCTCACCACCTTAGTCCACCCAACTATGGTGGGGGGGTCCTTGGACCTTGTTGTATGGGTACCTCAAAGGCCTTTGGGGGGATACCATGTCCGGTATCTTCAAGGCACTAGTGGCTAGCTAGGAACTAGTATAGTGTGTCACTATAGTGTCCATTCTCGAAAGGGGAGAGTAGTATTGTCCCAATGTCCCCTTGTCCAGTGGGCATCGGGTCATTGGCATTACGAACGGACACTTTATTCACGCCGGCCCCTTAAAAGGGACTGGAGTTTCTATCTATCTATCTATCTAGTCAAGAAGCCGGAGACAATCCAAGTTCACTTTACACTAGACCATGAGGGACTCAAGAATGTATGAAAAAATTGCATGGCGTCTTACATGGGAGTAAGTGGAATACATTTCATGGCCTACCAAATATTGTGTTAAGGTAGAGGGTTGCTAAAACCAACACCCCACCCAAAAGAAAATACCTATTGGATATGTTTAGCTCCATATAGGGTAGTTAGCAGGCCCACTAACACAAGTTCAGCACGTAACATGTGCACTATCCACGATAAATTATAACGCCTCCTAATTGTTAAGACTCTACTATATCGAATGGTTCCCCATGGAAAAGGAGTGGGCAGGCCCATGGAGTGACATGTTTGGTGCCATTAGTGGCACCATCTCACGCTGGCCTCCCCTACCTCCATGCAGGGTAGGTAGCAGGCCCCACTATATCTTGAATTGGTTCGAGGAGGGTTTAGGGTGGCTTGTCAGTGCCTATTCATTGGGTG
Source organism: Polytrichum commune (assembly GCA_950295325.1). Taxonomy (NCBI): domain Eukaryota; kingdom Viridiplantae; phylum Streptophyta; class Polytrichopsida; order Polytrichales; family Polytrichaceae; genus Polytrichum; species Polytrichum commune. The sequence continues at coordinate 7,080,590 of OX485809.1, forward strand.
GGGGGGGGGGGTTGAGAGATTCTCACCATTCTATTCACAAAGCCAAGGACGTAAGCCCATAAAGCACAAAGGGGGTCGGTTCTAGGCACAAAGGGCATTTGTACTTTGGATGCAATGTGACCGTATTACAACCGAACATAGTGGGATCATCGAGGTGGCCATGTGGCTTTGTGCATCATGACTAGTTGGGCTTGGGTCTAGTACCCAACTATGTTGTGTTGGTTCTAGGCAATGAAGGTCGGTCATATATGGGGCCTAGAGGTTGGTTTAAGGAAGCTAGTGGGTTTGATTGTGAATGTTCAACAAATGTTCAATTGAGGCTAATTTTCTTTCTTTCTTTATACTTGCGTTTAGCCCAAAAGCTAATATGAATATACTTCTTATATCAACCACATAGCCAACCATATGTATGCGCAATAGCTTAAAATGTTGGTTTAAGCACCCTCTGCCTTAGGCCCATCAAGAAAAGGTGGGTTTGTTGCAAAACCAAGGTCCGTGACAAGCAATTGAATTGTCATTGGCTCCTAGACGCATTATATATCCATGGTGAATCCAAAATATATGCTATTATGGATTGTGCATAAGATATGTTGCTATCCCTCAACATGATCCACTTTCACTTTACACTCAAGTTGAGGGCCCATCCATTTCCAAAATTGGATTCCTATTTCCCACTCATGGCCTTTAATATATATTTTCAAGAGTGTTCGGATTTTCATGGTCACGACTCTTGCTCCATGTGTATAGCTGCTCTTACAAAGTTGAACACAGATTGACTCGAGGTTCACATGATTTCAATGAACTAAATATGCACTTCTTTAATCCACATCAAGCGCCAATATTTACATGTCAATTGCAAGGGTAAATCTCCGTGCATGTGAGGACCTTTATGAAGTTCTACAACCTTAAATTGCAAAATTATACTACCACTTGACCTCTTTTTGGCGTTTGCAAATTTCATATATAATTTGTAAAATCTCTTTCTATGTGATCATACGAGGCCTTCATTCAACTTTTCATAAGTTGGTGTGTGTGGTTGTCGAGAAGTGTAAGTTTTAAGGGAACCAATTATAGTTTGTTTGCCAACAGTTCACATCCCAATGGATATTCACGTTATACAATATCAAAAGACAATGTGTATGAAAGGTCCGATTCCAAAAGCGTTCAAGGGTTGAGTTAGAGTTTGTGCATGTGTCAACACTAGATTGAACCCATGGAAATGAATGATGACTTGTTAAGGGTTAGGGGTTCATCTACAACTTATTGCACCCAAATATAATTAGACACATTTTGTTTTCCTTTCTTTTTTTTGCTTTTGGTTTCTCCCTTAATTTCAACCCCAAACCCTTAAAACTTTAGCCTATCCCAAAGCCCAAAGCCTTTATCCCCCCCCCCCTCTAAGAGATGTCATCTTATATGTCAAACTTAATTTGACATCATAATCATTGATAAAAGTTCCCTAGGGAGCTAAAATAGGTCAATCTTTCTACATTATATTCTACTACAACATAATTTGTTAACTATATCTAGTTATGGTAATTTCATTATAATCTATATATCAAAATAAGTAGTTGAGTGTCATGTATGGATCTCCCAAACCAAGTTAATTCTCAAACGCCCAAGGAGCCAATAATAGGCTTATAAAAATGATGTATTTAAAATCTACATGTGTATATTGTTAGCTATTATTACCAACTAAGTTCCTATCCAATCTTTCATTTTTTCTCATAGTGTTCTTCGGATCAGTCTAACACATATGTCTTGAGTGAGAACAAATATGAAGAACTCAATAATGTACGAATAGTCTAGTGTTAGAGATTCTACATTGTTCTCATCCTATTCACATGCGCCCTTTCACACACTATATTTTAATCAATAAATGTATAAATAGAACGGCAATGTTCTCATACACTGACATGGGAAGTTTGTTCACCACCTACTCCTCACATCTGCGGGGCTATGCCTCACCCGCTTGGTTTTAATAATTCAAGGGTTGTGGCCTTTTGAAGTATCATGATTTCCTAGTTTGTTAGACTCATCTTAGTACGGTGGGTTGTACACCAAACCATGAAAATCATCTAGAGATTTCATGCTATCTAGGTTCTTTTAATACTCAAACCTCCTTAGTCTCTTATGCTCTCAAACTCTAGTGCAAAAGTGATGTGAACCAGTTTTGGCCTTGTCCAACAATGAGAAATGGTAGATATTAAGTGGTTACGGGCCCTTGAGCTCTAGTCTAAACTGCCTCGAGAACATCATCTCCAAGAGCTCGAAGAGGTTGAGAGAAAGTTGCACCTTAAGAGTCCGCATGGGACTATATGTACATGTACATGGGACGTTCTTGGATAAATATCACAACCAGGTGTGGTTACCAAAGAGAGAGGCAATGCCAATTACAAGTGTTGGATTGAATGAGGGATGCTTCACCTTGATCATGGTTGCGAGCTCACATGTGAACTGAAGATGGGTTCATTGAGTTGTAGTTACCATATTAGATAAGTGGACCTAAGTTAGTTACTCATCTTAACCCAACACTTATAGTTGAGCAGTGTGTGGAATGGTATGGATCTTAAAATGGATCGTTTGCTTAAAAGTTGACAATTGGTGAAGGTTCCAATATCAACATAATGAACGTGTTGGGTGGGGAGTATGTGATCATTTAAGAAGAAAGACAATATTTGCTTTGATAACATATAAGATATTCATATGAGTTCCATACATTAGAAGGAAAGATGGCTATGGGTCAACTTGAGTTTGATACTCATGTTGTACCAATCACATTTTTAATATCCTAGAAGAAGTACGCTATTCATTCTTTTTAAGTTACAAAAACCATTCAAAGCATGGATGTCTAGTTAAATGGACTTTAATGCATAACATAAGTAGATATAGTTTGACTAATCATATGAATTCGGGTGAGTTTCTATGTAGGCCACTTGTCCACTAGATAATAGTGGGTCAAAGGTGTTCGCATGTAGATGAGCACAAGCTGCCATCCAACCACGTTCTTGTGGTCCACTAGAATGTAGATGGCCATGGATACGGTTTACTAGACTTCCATGCACCCACTAAATAATCTTTAACATGCAAGTACGTATCACTGAAGGATCAAGAGTGGTTGAAGACTCAAGAGAGCCAAAGATGGTTTAGAACTCCACCCTTAGTAACCAGGAGGAGGAGGTTAGTAAGTGGGCCCATAATTGAGAAGGTGGGAGTAGCTAGTTGGCACAGACCCCACTAGAGTCCCTCTACATTTGGGTGGGTTGTCCTTATCCACACTAGAATTTGGTGGACAAGTGGCCTACATGGAAACCCGTAGACACCTACATCTAAGTGGTGTGTGATTAAGGGTTGCTCTAGGAAGGAACACCAACAAAACACAATTCGATAGTCAACACACTTTATTTATTTATTTTGGGGGGGGCATATAATCAATTAAAAATAAAATACCATATTCATACCAATAACAAAGAAGATAATCATACGAACTCCAAACATTGTAGGGAATTGGCTACGGCCTCCATTTAGATTTCTGTCATTCAATTTATTCAAAATCCTTGTAGAAGTAAAGTCTTTTTGAGAGAGAGTTGGGCATTTCTTGAATAGATATAGGATTATTTTCAATCACAGTCCTTTCATAATACATCCTCTTATACATAGGCCAAACCATTTTTTTGCACATCTATGTACCTTTTCAAAACTCGGGAGGGAGGGTGGGTGGGACCATCCCTCAAGACCGTATCATTGCATACCTATCTCTACGCTTTTGCTACTATTTCAACTTGGTATGTGTCTAAGATGCTGAAAAAACCTTGAGCATTTAAATTCCTAAGGTTGTATTAAGTTCTTGCATTCCATACCCAAGCTTACAAAGTCAAACTTCAAAGAAAAATTAAGTTTGTGCACAAATAGTACTCCAATGGTTCACTCTCAAATCAAAGCATGCTTTGTATTCCTCATCATAGAATACCTAAACTTTATACACACAATATTTTAAAACGAAGATGTAATACAAAAGCTAATATTGCCATCAAAGTTGTGAAGGGTTTGTCTCACATGTGCCCATGCCACTAACCAAATCCAAAGAGAGGGTTAGTAACGTACACGAGGTAAATAACAACATAACCCAATTGTTATCTATGTCACACAATCAAATAAGGCATAATCATAAATTTTGAATCATTACATACCCAAACTTCCATTGAGTATTCTACATGTTCCTTAGCCATTTGAATCTTGCGTAAATGAAGATTGAGGCAATTAGCCTACACCCTCCACACATCTGCACACTTTCACTCTAATCCCAAAAGTTACTTAAGGTAAACTGCTCATGCGGCTTAACCATTGAAGGGAAGTTCTCATGTCTCCTTTCATTTAACATAGGATTAGGTTACTATCCTTGTTTGTAGATGCATGATATCGGATGTATGATCGATATTTGCTAGGTAAAACTTACCTAACTCTAGAATACTTAGCTGTTTTGGGGTTAAATTTGTATCAATTGTGCAATTTATGGAGAGAGAGAGAGAGAGAGAGAGAGAGAGAGAGAGAGAGAGAGAGAGTTTTTAAGCTGAGTCACTTCTTAGCACATCCTCTTGTTCAAAGGCCGTTTCATTCTCCTACATATTATGTAATATCCTTCAATACCTGGGAGGGCGGATGGGACCATCCCGCAAAGAAATTTTTTGTTTAATTATCTTCCTTAACTTGGCGCTATCTCATGTAAGTTTGTCTCCTCAAAGTAAAAGTTACAACCCCAATCATCAATTTATGAAAGTTTTACCCTCTTTATGCTTACATAAAGTTTTGTGCTAACTATTCAAAGTTTACATGTTCAAGTTGAGAATTGTGCGCAAGACATAATCAATAGAGCTTCAAGTGTTTGCCTTAAATCCATTTGTTTTGTATTGTAAATTGTCTTGTAGAATACCTAAGCAACATTCAAAAAACATGAACAAAGATGAAATACAAAACTCAAGATTGTTGCCATATTTGTGAAGGGCCTCACACGTGTCCATGCCACCAACCAAATCCACAGAGAATGTTAGTAATGTACACAAGGTAAATATCAACAATGCCCAATTATTATTTACGTCACACAATCATGTTCAACATAAACAACTATTTTGCATCACCGAATACATACAATCATTGAATATTCTACTTGTTCTTTAGCCGTTCGAATCCATGTGAATCGGCCCCAAGTAAGGTAGTAAGGCCTTAAAGTGGCACTTTAAGAAACATTCTCTATTTCAAGAAAGCTAGATAGTTTGGAAACCACATTTTAGCAAGCCAATACAAACTCTACCAAAAAAAACATTGCATAAAATAATATATTTATATAGGACCTACAAAATTCACAAAGTTGTATGAAGGGCCTTTTACTCTCCACTAGGGGGGTCAATCAATGGTAGGTTGCTAGGTGAGGATCACCACAAAATAACTTTTTTTGCATGTGAGAATGCTTTATTAAAGGTGTTGTCCCCCTTTCGTGGATCACTTCTTACACCACCTCGTCAATCATAATACATTCCCGATCAACCATTATGAATGGCCAAAGTCGGTGCTCTTCTAAAAGTTTTCTTGCATCCTTCTTACACCACTACTACAAATGGCCGAAGTGGCACTATATTTAATGTTGCGCATGATTAATCGATTTTAACAATGACTTGCTTGATGGCCATGTTACACTCACTTGTTGATAACTTAAGGATTTAAAAATAGGTGTCACCAAAAGAGAAGTGTCACTTTGAGGCCTTATCATCTTATGTAGTATAACACTTTGCACTAAGTGTTCATGGTGATGGGAACAACTTCATAAGATTGTGTAACTCATACGGTGGGGGCAAAGTCCATTACATATACAAAAATCTCCCACTTAAGTATGCACTTTGAACCAGAGCCGTTGGTGCGCACTTAGTTGATAGGTGCGTACTTTACTCATATCGCTTTCTAGACCCTATAATTCGATGAATCGCAACAGGAAACGGATGAAACCTAAAGCAACCCACTGGACCGAAGCCCAATGATGTGAAATCATTGCAAAGTTGAGCAAGCCAAACGTGCCGAGCAACCGGGCGTTGGGGTAGGAGTATGAAGTTAGTGAAGGCGCCATCTGGAAAGTCTAGGACAATCAGGAGAACATATTGTAACGAACGGCGTTAATTTCTAATGATGCTAAATCGAAAACGTTTTGCGCCTGTGTTGGCCGATGTATCGAGCTGGAAGATTGGCAAGAAAGATATTGACGACTGATTGCTTTGCTCCAATGTTCAAACACAAGCTGGACATATGTACGATGAACTGCGATGATCGTTCGAGACGTTTCAACGAAACATTAACAAATTGACATTAAATGTTAAGCGTAAAAATTCATGCATTCGCGGCTTATGACTTTGCATGACATGTTCAAACAATAAAGTATGAACCCTGATTTTTGTCAAAAGAATTGCAAACTTAACCGAGATGCGTAATGAAACGGGTGTGTACTTAAGTGGGAGATTATTGTAGTCTAGTCTAGACCATGCCTTGTCTAGACTCTAGGCTTGTGAAGCAATGAATAGGATGAGATAGACATAATTGAGTGTAGTCTAGTAAGTTCCCGATGCACTTGTACGGTCGTCTCATCACCTTGGCCATCATTGTGTACGTAAAATGTACCGGCGGCCAATGTCTTCAAGCACATTATTGTGGCAAGGCAAGGTGCGTGAAATACATGAGATATATTCTCCATGCTTCTAGGTTTACGTTCCGAATTGAATGCTTTTATTGCTTTTCATTTATTTCACATTTAAGGTGCATAGATGGGTCATTGATATGAAGTTACCTTCTTCTTTCCGACTACATTGTTTGGTCCTATTAGTGTGGGTTACCATTTGGAGTTATGTGTTGCTATAACTTTTTTATTGATATTGTCATTTTTTCATCAGATAAGTTATATCATATTATTGGGTGTGCGTACTAATTGCTTCTGTTATTTGGGTGATACATGGTACTCTTGGAAAAATGTTATAGCAACACGTAACTCCAAAGGGTAACCCACACTAATTAGACAAAAAATGTAGCTCATTTCTCCTAGGATATTAAACAAATGATTTTGTACGAGGGTTAATTTACACACATGACCAAAGGCATGAGGAAAAAGTGGTCCGGGGTTTCTTGCGATATGAAGACCATGACCAAGAAAAATCCACATCATTTTAAAAAGCCTTGGTTGCAAGTAGTGTTCCATGAGATTTTTGGGTATAACTGGTCATGAGATCCTAGTGTTTCCAAGTCCAATTGGTTACATGTTGTCATCTTTTGGTGCTCCTTCATTAAATTGGGGTTTATTCTATAAATTCCTCTAAAACAATCAATAATTTTCCTAAAGTCTTGACCTCCAACGTGTTATTTCCTCAAACTCCAATTGGTCCATCAGTAACTAACGGCCAAATCTTACTGTTCATTGGTCATATGACATAGTGTGAAGTGGACTTACACTAGAGCATGGTGTTTTTAATGAAATCCAAAATTTTGAAGTGCTAGAATTAAGTATGGAAGAAACTCTTAGTTTGTCAAAATTAAACATGTTAAAACTATGGCCTTACTCAGAATATATTGTTTTCTTCTCACGTGGTCACATGATTTTTCGATGAAACAACTTATTTGGGTTCTCTTGTCACAACATTTAGGTGACCACCGAACATTATCCTTTATGAACATGTAGGATCCTGTGTCAATTTCTCATTTGATTTTTGATGTACTCACCTATGATCATTTCAATTTTCAATGACCTTGTGTAAAACAAAGTGCGACCACCACTCATTTCTCAACCAATGAGAGATTTTAGAAAGCAATGGCTATGATCATCGGTCAATATTGTAAACAACCACCAACTGGTTAGCAAAATCAAACCATGTAGCCATTGGTTCATAAATTTAGGTTTCATATGAATAAATTGTTCATTATTAAAGTGAAGAATCCCATGTTCAATGAGTGGTCATAAAGGTTCCCCAATTATGTTGGCTATTGAGTCTGGAGCGGTGAGTGTGCTTCAACATGTAGTTTAAACTCTTCTAAACACGCATGTTTTTGGTGTATGTTGTTAGATCTACGTCTAACCACATATCATTCAAGTACAAGTGTTCATGTCATTGCCATGTTGGATTAAGCATGTTTATCTTAAAGGAGTCGATACTTCTTGTGTGGTCTACACGATAGTTTGTATGAGTCATCTTCCCTTGCGATGGGCATTCATTTATTTGGGAACCTCTTCTTCCAACATTTGCTTCTCAAAATTGATTCATCTAAACGACATCTTAATACTTGATAGACTAAGGTAGATGTGCCTAATTCCAACACAACAATACTATGGAAACATGTATTTGAGTGTTATGTGATTAGGCAAGATTTAAGATTTGATGTCATGTGTTTGAAAAGGATTGGATGAAATATGCTAACCATTCTATATTCAATAGTCAACATGATTGCAGGGAACCTACACGACCACTCAATGAGCACAAGAGTGTTGGCTTTGATGCTCAATAAGATATTCATATGAGCTTTGAAAATTGTGAGGCAAACGACTATGGACATGATTTGAATTTGCTAATCATATTGCAATGTTATGTGTTCACATCTTACAAGAAATGGGTGCAAATGTAATAATTTATAATAATAGCAACAACAACAACAACAACAACAATAATAATACACTCTTATACCAATTAGTGTGGGGTACTATTATGCCAATTTCAACCATGAATAAATATTAAAGTTGGCATTTCCATGGCTTGCATAACTCATCGGTTGCATTTGTGGACCAAGTATTGAGCGAGCATAATTCTCCCTTAATTACATGATTATTTGTTTATGGGAGTCACTCAAGCTATATATTATGAAGTTTTGACATATAATTATCAATTTAGAGTTCTTTAATTGCAACCTATTTCTTTGCAAAGAGACCACCATCTAGATGCTTAGTAACCTTATGTGAATCACAACACAATGAGAATCTACGAAAGCCCCAAATGAATAGCCTCCACCTCCAATGTCATTTGGGCCTAAATTGATTATTCAAGATCATTCATTAGGATGGGTTCACACTACAATCTTTTTGTTTAAAGCAATCCTATTGGTTGAGAGTAGTCTTTGTCTCTTTTCTTTTCTTTTCTTTTATTGGTAGATATCACTTTTCTTAAGACATGATGCCAATAAGCCAGCGTAAAAAAAGGGAGTAACAATATGGACTCCAAGAGTTTACACTACAGTACGGATCCAAATGTATGAAAAAAGAAGAAGTGGTGCTAATGTGATATCACTTTCCTACCAAATCTCAGTAGTCCCTACCCAAGAAAACTCTCCTCCTGTTTTGAGGAATTAATCTTCAAGTTTGGATTCAAATCTTGAGTCCAAAAGTGAGGTTCAGTAAGAGGCGTTTTGGTCCCTTTACGTTTCTCAAACATGGACCCTAATGTAAACCCACCCTTAGTTTCAATTAAATAATCTAATGATGGCAACACAACATTATATTATTCAGTTGGGTGACCGGGTTGGGTGGGGCCAAGAATATGTCATGTCCAATGTTAGAATCATACCTTACGGATGCTTATCTAGTATGTATATTTAGCTTGAAAAACAAGTGAGATTTGGGTGAATCGTTGTCATTGAATATTATTAGAATGGAACGGTTGATAGTAGCTGAATAATGTAATGAACCTCAACTCCAATTTATGATGACGCAATAGTGGGTTGTTGTGCTACTAGTCTAGTGGCCTTTTGAATGGGAGACCTATAGAGTATAACCTTACATAGAACATATTTTGATAATAAAGAATGGATTGTATGTGCGTGCTCCATAAACGTACAAAATTACACGTATGCAAAATTACCATGATAATTTTTATTTAGTTATGGGGGTTATTACCAATAGTGGTAGTTGTATCTCCCCCTAATTTCAACAAGGTGCAAGTTATGTCATTTGACAAATAAATAAATAGATAAAAGGAATGGCAATATTTTTATACATTGTTTTGCAATGTCCATTCCCCATTCCAAGCATGTCCACTGGGTATGTATCGGGAGTGGTTTAGTACTTATTCTCATTGTATGTGAGTGTCAATCTTGTCACTATATGATCGAAACATGAAGGTTTATTGGTATTCAATCAAGGGTGACCAACGCTTGTGTAAATTTCAACTTTTTCTCTTATTGAGCATCATGTGTGTTGAGTATTTGATGGTCAATTGTGAGAATGTGTCCATTAGTTTGTGGATTTTGGAGAGGGGGATTTGGAGGTTTTTGGAGGCGTTTAGTTGTTGTCATATGTATGGTTCCTCTATGCATGCAATGATGACTATGGGTGGTACTGCTTCCCACCTTTATTGGGATAGTAATGGTAGGAATATGGCATATTTATCTAACTTACATGTGGTGGCTTCTAATGGAATCAGTCATTACAGTATGCGAATTCAATTATTTGTACTTTGAGATTTGCGTTGGGTTTGAAGGGGGTTTGGCCATGGGTAGGGCTCCTATTAAGCATGATATATATGGTCTTGATTTGGTTGGGCATGTACATCTAGGTAAGTAGCATGTGCATGGTAGTAGCCACAAGGGTATGGTGTTTTCAAGAGAGCAATCGTTATTTTTCCAACATTAATTAGTGTGAAGCAATGTGTGAAGGGTATGGCTAGTGCATATACCGCTTTAATGTGTCGGACGGTCCAGAGATTGCTTATGTGCTTGTTTTTGCAACAAGATATTAAGTGGATGCATGTATCAATTTCATGGGATGTGCATAGGTTGCAGAAGGGGAATATGTTTTGTTTGAGGGGATTTTTTGGGGGTAGTTTCCTAAGTATGTGCATGATCTGAACTAGAAGGCTTATGTAATTTGGGCATCCGCGATGCAAAAGGCATCCCAAAATAGGTTGGAGCATTTGGGGTGAAGGTTGGTGTTGTCTAGCCATTTATTGGTATAGGGTGGTGTTTCTTTTGCATTTGATACGAGTGCATTTTTGTTTTTGTTTTTTTTAATATAGCCTTTGAGGTTGTGAACCCAACCATTTTGTGGTGTGGAGGTTGGGAGTATCGAGGGCCAATGTGGTGTCTAGTGGCCAATGAGATGGTAGGGGGTGGACATTGTTTGTGTTTTTTCTGCTCCTATTTTGGTTAATTTGTCGGGTTCATTGTTTTGAAAGATATTTGAGTGAGCTCTAACTTTTTGGATGGTGATGTTGTGGGGACATGTTTTTATTGTGTGTACTATGTGGGTGATGTGAAGTTTGTTTGGATGGTATGAGGGGTTTTTAATATGGTTTAGGAGGAAGTGATCTACTTAGAGTACATGTAAATATGCCCATGGGGAGATTTTTGTGTGTTGTACAACAAGTAATATTGCAAATATTTCGGCGTGTAGAACATTTGGGTACCTAGGCAGTCAAGTAGCGATTTTGGTTTGTAGTGGTCCATTAAATACTATGGGACCCACAATCATGTCATATCCTTTGCCATCTGAGGGTGTAAATGAACCGTTACTGTAGTATGAGTGAGAAGGTGGGAATCATAGTGAATGGATGTTTGTTATGGTGAGTAATGTGTTCGACTGTGTTGGTTGTGTTGTAGGGTAGGTGGTGCATGATTGGGGAAATGTAGTGGGGAGGTTACGGAGGAAGGTGGGTACTTGTGAGGTGTTGGTGTTGTGGGAAAACAATGATATGGATGTGAGTTGGGATTCTTTGTTGGTGTAGTAAATGAGGAGTGGTGGTGTTGGGGGTAATTGCACGGTGAGGGGAGGGATAGTGATTTTGGGGGTAACGTTGGTTTGTTTGGAGGGGTTAATCTTGTTATTTGACCAATTCTCATGGGCGGTGCTTATTGTTGTGGTTGAATTGGTGTGGACGTCTACAACAAGTCGAGCCCATTTTATGACTTTTGGGAGGAGGTTTAGGTCTGTGATGTGGCATATTCATGTCCTAGCCCATTGGTTGGAAAAGGTTGGGCCAAGGGATCCAAATATCTTGTCTTTTTCATGCAAGGAATGGCAATGTGAAAAGTTTGTGGGGCATTTTAGGGGGTTGAAGAACTACAAGTGTGTGAGTTAGAAAATATGAATGTAGTTATCAAATATTGTGTGGCGGGAGTGTATGATGGTTGTGGTTGTGGGGGGACGGGGGACGGGCGGGGGGGGGGGGGGGGGGGGAAAGAATGAGTATTTCTGCAATAATTATGTTAGTCATTCAAGTCGGATAGCAAATATGAAATTCCCTTCATTATTGTGGATATGGGCTAGTGGGAGGGGGTGTATTTGTATTGTTGGGGAGGTTGCGATAATATCTTTGTTTGGGTTGCATTCTCTAATTTGTAATTTAAGGTGTGGGAGGTTGAGGCTAGGACAAATGAGTCTTCTATTGCATGATAGTTAGGTCTTCTAATGTCTAGGAGTTTTACAACTCATTGTTTTATTTGTTGGATCATTTTGGTGATGAGTAGTAGGTTGTGATTGTAGAGGACTTGGGCGAGGTTTAGAAGGTGTGGGTGGGTGATCCATTTTGAATGTTGGGTTTGTGTGGATTGCCAATGCTTTGGAACTTGTATGTGCATTTTTTAGCGCCCATTTATCTTTTGGGTATGCGGTTTTAAAGGTAGTGATATTTGAAATGGGGGTGCCTAATGGTATGTGGTGGGGTATGGGAGAGTGATCAAGTTTGGTGGTTTAGGGCGTAGTTATGGGGTGGTGTGTTGGGTGTTATTTGGGGGGGGGGGGGGGGGGGAGTAGGGGGAGTAGTAAGTTATTGGTGGGAAGATGAGTTTAGGTTGGAAGAGAACATTTTGTATGGCTCTTGATTTGGTGTGGTATTTTGTTTATAAATACTTTGAGGGTAAATATACAGGTGCACGGTAGGATCTTGAAGTTGGGGGAGGGTTGTCATGTTGAATGATTGAAGCTTTGTGATGATTTTTTCCATGTTCGTTCTTCGGGGAGAGGAGAGGATGGTGTGGAATGGATTTTTATACAATTAGAGTAGTGATTTGTTAAGAGGGAAGGTAGTGTCAATTGAGTCTATGTGGACATTAAAAGTGTCTTTTTAGATTTTATAGGGATCATGTGGTGGGTATAGCGGTGCCGTGATGTGGGCCAATTACTAGTTTTGACATAGGCATTTACGTGTTTTATTGTTATTCCAAGTAAGTATGTAGATGAAAATTAGTATGACGTTCTAGTTAGTTGTTTAGGTAAAACCGATCTTGAGTTCAAGACCGGGAGGACTTGATAAAAAGGACTTGTTAGGTAGCTTTAGGGATGGTTAGGATTTATCGCCGGTGGCAGCCACTAACTACACCAAATATGATATTTAGTGTTTGATTAGATTTAGTGTTTTACCACCCTATTCTGCTCAACACTAATTTTCAATTCTTTGATAATTAGTGTTAGACATAAATGCGCCGCCACCGCCTTCCTTGTTGCCACCTCTTTCCTGGAAACAGTCAATCGCCTTCCTTGTTGCCACCTCTTTCCTATTAAACACTAAATTCGTGCATGTAACTTTCACATATTACCATAGATGATATTTAGTGTTTGAGTTTACATTTAATGTTACTTACTTTCATAGGGTTAGTGATATTTAGTGTAGTGTTCGTATTTAGTGTATCTAACACTAAATATCATATTTTGTGTAGCTGCTTAGGGGTCCTTGATGCCCTAACCCCAATAATTTCTTATTGGCATGGCCAAAGGGGACAAGGGAAAAGAGGATTTAAGGGGTGGAAGAAGAGTGGTGGGACGTTGTGTGTTGGGCATTCAGAGTTTGAAGGAGTTGAAGACCTTAAAGGAGTATAAAGTAGCTTGGAGGCATTGACAACCTTGGAGGAGTATGGAGGCGTTGAACCTTGGAGGAGTTTGAGAAAACTATTTTTTTTGAAAACCTTGGACGATCAGTGGTGACCATTGATAAAGCTTTGAAAACCACCAAAGACCATTTATGAGAGAATATTCATGTAAAAACATTGCACGAGTGAGGTAAGCTATGAATGATGTGGTTGTGTTTCTCATTGGACGGAAACCCTCTCAACTATGGTGAAGGATTTGTGAGTTTCTCCAAATGTGGCGAGGAGGGAGGTTAGGGTGCTTGTGAATAACTTTTAAATGATGTTTGGTAGGGCTACGAGTATATAGTTTATGATTATTGCAGGGTTCTTATTTTTGTGGAGTAGGATTATGGAGCTATGGTTCCATTCTTGCGGTATTGCCTTTGGCGATAACATTGTAGAACAAATAGTTGCATCATGTCATGGAAGTTGTTTGGATGGGCTTGAAGGGATGTCATTGGATATGCCATTTAGGGATGTCATTTGGTCCATGTGCTTTGCCATTGGCTAGGATTTTGAGGCATGTGTCATATATGATTATTGTAAAGATTGTAGCTATTGGGTTGGGGGGGGGGGTGTGAGGGGGTTGTTCTTTTCTAATGTGAAGCCATCTTTGGTTTGCCATGGGTATTGTCAGATTACGCACATGTAATTATTGTGGTAGTCTATGGGGTCAGAGCATATTAGGGCTTGTCTATACAATGATTATTTTTATGCGATGTAGATGATATTCATGATGTCGTTTGGGTTTGTTGATAGGTGGGCATTTATGTCTATTAGACAATCAAGTTGTGTGGAACCATTTGGGTTAAATATTCTCTTGTGAGTTGCTTTGAGTCTTTTGTCTAGTATGGATCTATATTTTTTGATTTATTTTTTACAATTTTGGGTGGTGTGTAGGGTGGTGAATTTCCATGCTCCTGCCTTTGCTTCCTTTGCTATGTCAGTTATAATATCTAGCTAATTTTGTAATTCATGTAGGTCATTGTTAGTGGGCGGTGTGGGTGTATTGAAGTTGTTTCGTATGTTTTTTCTTATTTCATGTTCGAGGTGCCAGTTGTGGAATGCTAGAGATTTGGTGATCCAAATAGCTTTGTATGATCATGTGGTAGGTGTTGAGGCATTTTTTTTCCATTGTTTTTGGGACTTGCGTGGTGGAAATCCACCTTCTCGTTTTGTTCGTGGGGTGAGGTATAGGGATGGGGGTGTAGTGCGGTGCATGTTTGGATGGCACGATCACTTTTAGATTGGATTGTACTATGTGGTTTACAGCTTTTTGTGCATTTGACAATTGTCATGGAGGGAGCAATAAGGGTAATAAGTCGATAAGTCGGAGGATACTTATGTGGTTTGTTTCATGGAATTTCGCGAGGAGAGCTTGGATGTTAGTGTCCGGTATGGGGTATATAACTTGGGGGAGGAGGAGGTACATCTTTTGGTGGTAAGTGTGGCCTACATACTAGCGATTGTGGGAGGAGTTAGGAAGGAACGTACCAAGGTAGTGATTGGTATTGAGATGGGATTGTGTGTTAGTGTGGCATTGGTGGTATGATACGTCGGGTTTTGTGGATATCGATGCCATCAATGCGACTAAGTAGGGTTGTATTTGGGACCTTGATGTCTTGTGAATGGGGTGTAATTGGGGATAGGTGTGAGTTGGAGGCTAGTTGTGTAGGTTTGCCATTCTCTAGATGACAATGTTGCTTAAGGGCTGCTTCACACTATGGACATCCAAATCGAGAGGCCGTGGGATTGAGTGGCCAAACTTTGTTGAGAGTCCAAAGAAATGAGCTGAAAATAGTTAATAAAATATAGTAAGTGGAGCCTTCGGCCGGGTATAGTGTGAAGCTTCCAAAGGCCAAGCCCAAAGTCCAAACCCAAAGGAGCATCCCACCTTATTCCTTGTTCAAAATAACCCCTTCAATCTAACGGCAGACATCTTGTCAATGATTGAACTTTTTATTGAAAAAAACCTGACGACCTCTCGACCATAGTTTGGGTTTCCATTCCCGTCCAACCCAAACTTCTTTCGAGAGTCCGTCGCCTTCTTCAAAAATCAATCATTTTAAACTGTGATAGCCTTGGAGTTTGGCCATAGTGTGAAGGGCCGAGAGGCCGAACTCTTGGTTTCTTGCAATTTCATTGGTGGAAATCGACGGCCTCTCGACCTTCGGCTATAGTGTGAAGCGCCCCTAATTGTGCGTCTCTCCTCATGCCCTGATCACACCAAACTTTCCGTCCGGTTCCAACTGTGAAATTACTGGGAAGTATGTTCAAAAATATAAATAGATGTTGGCTCACCACTTCTCACACTATTACAGCCGGAGATGTTGATGGATGGTGTTAGAGCTGGTTGGTGTGATCAACCCCTCAATCTGCTTTGGAAGGTTCATCTAGGGTATGGGGTCGTTGCGGGCTTGTTGTAGGCCCTCCTTCCCTTTCGGTCCAGATCGTTGTGGTGTGGGGTTGCTACAAAACCCTAACTTAGATCTGGAGGTGGTAAGCGTTGTAAGCAACTTTGGTACCTCAGCTCTTTTCCGAGACATGAGCCGGTGCTTTGGTGTGGCAATGCCTTTGCTTCAAGTGTGGCTTCATCTTGTTCGAGTTTGATCAAGGTCTCCCGCTGCTGGTGCCAGTGATGAGGGAGGTTTTGATGCATGATCGGTTGAGATCACAGGGAGGTCACTCCATTGTCAAGTTGAACACCACGTGCGAACAAAGTTTGCTACCCCTATATTACATGCCATAGATCATTTTAAATTTGATGGTATATAAGTTTTTCTACATATACATAACCATTGATAGTATCTTTTGTAGATTTTTTTCAAAATTTTTCGTTATCTTCATTTTTTTGTAGTAATGTTTTTAGTTCAATTATGTGTCATTTTGGTTAGAAACGGTATGTTTTATAAACAAAAACAAATCATCAAATTTAGTTACCACTTTTTTTACTATGTAGTAGGTACCGTGTATATCTACTCGTGAAAAAAATTGATAAAAGTTTAACCCATTTTGGTGATGCTTTATGTAAAAAGTAGGATTGATCACATGTAAAGTGTTCGCACATGGTTGTTCAGCTTTACAGTGGAGTGACCTCCTCATGGTTGAGTTCCCAGTGTTTGCAAGTCCAACCGGTGACATGTTGACATCCTCCGGTTTCCCTTTATTAAATTGGGGTATATTATTCTATAGATTCCTCGAGAATGATGGGTAATTCTCCTGCAGTCTTGAGCTTCAACCGGTTATTTCTCAAACTCAACCGGTTCATTTGTAACTAACTGCCGGTTCTCCCTCTGATCATTGGCCGGTGCTTGGTTCCTTGATCTTCATGGGGCTGCGTCTGTGGTATTTGTGAGCTTCATCTCGGCTATGGTTGTGGAGGTAGATCGTTCTTTGGTTGGCTCCTCATCGCCATCCCGTTAGTGTTCAAGATTGAAGCCCTCATATGAGTTCCATTTTGAGGGGCTGATTCAAATCCAAGACATTGATCCAAGAATATAGAAATGAAATACAAAACTCGTATTAAACTTGTGCATGAATTATATGATACATGTTTTCAGTATATTGTGAAGAATTGAAAATCAACCATCTAACTCCACTTCTTGTAGTGACAATGCCCTACACTTGTTGGTTCTTGTGACAGGCGGATTATATTGTGGACTTCAAGTGACGTCTTCATTTTCAAATTGGGGTTGCGTTATGAAGGGTTGTTTTGAGAGAGGTATATTTTGAAGGGCCAAATCGCATTTGAAGGACATTGAAGTCTTCAATCTTGAACACTGCCTCCCGTCATTTGACAACACTTTGGCATCTCCCATTCTATTAAACCTTTGTCCAAAAACAAGATGCGCCCAAGATGACACACGTTTGTCACTTATGACACTTGTCATACACTTACTTTGTAGTCAGATTAATGTCATTTCCCAAGTCACAAGACACCTCTTTCCTACTCTACTACACTGTTTATGGTGAGGTTGAAAAACGGAAAGTGGTGAAAATAAGGCTTGAAATTTGTGCAATGTTTTTCAGAGATGGAGTAGAAGGAAGGATGATGAGGAATGCAAGTTTTTTTCCTCATAATTTTGTTTTTTTTGTTGTAAATAATTAGTTTTATTTTTTCAAAGAGACAAGTAAGTCAAACCCCCTACTTGTATAGTAGAGTCTCCCTAATTTGAGCATCAAAATATCTTATTTTGCATACTCAATGTCACCCAAAAGTGATATTAAGTGGTGTGAAACAAGAGCTATCCTAGTCTAGTGCCATTCATCATTTTTTGTATTTAAAAAAGAAAGCCCATATTTGCCTTACACTATTAGTGTCACGAGCACTATTTGTGAAGGGGCCTAAAGTAGATGCCTAGAGATGTCCAAGTGTCACGTCTGCTAATTGTCAACATGATACTCTTCGTGAAAATAAGTAACTCTTTGAGTGAAAATTGTTCACACACTGTGACATTTAGCACATTGGGATACTTGACATGATAATGTTGTGTTTTAGTATGCAAGGGGAAGATATAATTGAGCATACTAGCGGCAAGTGTCGTGTGTTAACATTTTAGTATGCAAGAGAAATAAGTTCTTGAGTATTATTTGTACACACTTTTAGCATACCAATGTTGGGTGTTATTTGTATACACTTTCAATCAACTTGTAGATTATTGTCTAACATAGGCGTACACCTCAAGACTTCATTTAACATACTCATGCCAAGATATTAGTAAACGCGCTTGAATGCCAAGTGCCATGAGGTGACACTAAGAGTGAAGTTGTTGATTGTTAGTGTGACCTAACATATGTCTCAAACTAGGGTACGTGACTCTATTACGCATGTGACACCAATTACCATAAACGGTGTAGTGCGAGAAGAACAAATGGCCTTGAAAACCCTGGGCGGCGCGATTACATGTGCCCACACTAATTGCTCATTTGGGCTTAATTTATTTGGTGCACATCAAATAGTGTGGTCACAAGTACGTCAGGTCTGCACCAATGATCAATCCACAATGTTGCTAGTTGTGCCAAATTTAGTGGCCATTGCCACCCAACAAAGACCGAGGTTTTGGTCCACACAAATTTTGG
The DNA here is from genome assembly GCA_950295325.1 of Polytrichum commune. Taxonomy (NCBI): domain Eukaryota; kingdom Viridiplantae; phylum Streptophyta; class Polytrichopsida; order Polytrichales; family Polytrichaceae; genus Polytrichum; species Polytrichum commune. The sequence goes on from OX485809.1 coordinate 7,099,520, forward strand.
TCATTCATACAATAAGTGCTCTTACAATGCCCTGGAACGACTTCATGGTCCATGGTGTAAACTGGCCCTAATTTCAAGGTGATTGGTACTTTTGCCAAATTTACTTGTAAAGATCAAACACTCACCAAGTCGTGGTCCACACTAATAACACATACTTGTACAAATCAAATACCCACTAAATTGTGGGCCACACTAATTATATGTACTTGAACAAATCTCTTGCTAGGAGCCAGAGTAGTGGTGCGCATCAATTGGTACGATTGTTGAATATTATTTTGCTTGGGCTGCTAACCCCCAAGTTGTCATACGTTTTGCTAACCATCCATATATTGGAGGAGGTGGTTGCACTAAGAAATGGTGGTGGATTTACATTAGGGTACGGGGGTCCAAGGTTCCATGCAACTTGGGGTCCACAACACTTCTTAATGGACCTTACTTTTGGACTCAAGATTAGGTTCTTAAACTAATTAACTGCACTTCGAGCGGGGGACCATCAAGATTGGAGGAAAAATGATGTTAGTTAGTACCACCTCATTTTTTCGTACCTCGAACCCATGTTTTAGTGTAGACTCCTTGGGTACAATTTTTGGTCATGACCATAAGGATCACTTGATTTGGACCCTAGTGTAAACCTATCCTGCTAGCTTGTTGTGTGGGATGGTTTTGAACTAAACATCTAATACATTGTGGTCTAGACTAATTACAATACTTGCTTAAAGTCACTTGTTGCACCAAAATTCATGGCGCATGTCAAATAGTGTATTTGTCAGATATGTTTATGCTCCCGATTAAGGGGGCACGCTACACTTGTGACCAAGGTCCATGACCGCTACTTTCTAGATTCCCTCATTGGTTGAGAAATGAGTGTCCGTCCCACTTTGCTATACACATGGTAACCCAAAATAAGAACGATCATGTCATAAAATGGACGAGAAAGTGGCATGGGATTATATATGTCTAGAAATGGATAATGTTTGATGAGCACCCAACTTTCACTACAAGACAACTCAAATAGGTTGTCTTCACAATAAAATGAACATGACCCTAAAAAGTCATTGAAAATTTTCTATTTCCATTTCATGTATTTTGTTGTAAAAATCAAGCATTTTTTGAATTGGTCACATGTCTCGGTCTAAATACGCTTTACACAATGCTTCAAACATGTTATGTGGAATTCTCTTGGTCATGGTCTTAGGACCAACGACCATAGCCACGAGAAACCGCAAATCAAATTTTCGTAGGATTCTTGGTCACTTGTGCAAAACGACCCCAATTTAGCTCCAAGTTTGCTCTCAATTCTTTTGGAGTCACTTCATACAACTAAGGTATGCAGGTTTCATTCGGTTGCTTCCCTAAATCGAACACCCACATTTGATAGCACTACTAGAGATTGTGTACAATCTAGACATGTAACAAGACATTTATTGAAGTAAACAAAGACGTGACCTAATAGCATATATTACTAGAAAGCGTGTTGTCTACGACATGTCTTGTGGGACCATGCCCTACACCCCATGGATTGTCTATTTGGACATAGCCAATATGTTTAGGACCATTACTTATGATGTCTAAATATACTAAAAGTTTTACGGGCTCCACACTAAATTATTACTTAACGTTAAAGCGTGCATGCATGTGTAGGGCTATCATTGGTTGATATGTTGAATAATGAGTGGTCCTATTTTATAACAAATAAGTGCCATTTAAAAGAGATATCCACCATTAGTAAGCCCAATCCTCACCTCCCGAGCCTTGCCATCTATAAGCACCTATAGTTCTAAGTGCCTAGACAAATCCTTGAACCTCTTGGCTCCCACATAGAGGCCTTAGCCACTAAGCCACCACTACGCACATGATATACTGAAAGTATTTAAAACATTTGTATATAGAGGCCCAAAGTTACTTTTTATTTTTTATTTACTATATACAATATAATATCAACTATATACGGCATATATTATTTACTACCTATTATTTACTGCTAATAATTTATTATCCAGTATTTGTTGTATACTGCCTATTATTTATTATTAAGTGTCTCGTATTTGCTATTTACTACCTCGTATTTATTGTTTATATTATCATATTTACTATGTACTGCCTAATATTCACTGTTTATAGTTTATAGTTTATAGTTTATAGTATTTTATAGTATGGTATTATTTATTATTTTTAGTATGTTATTATTATCTATTGTATATAATATATTATTTACTATTTATGGTATGATATTTACTATTTACTATATATAGTATATTATTACTATTAATGGTCTGATGTTTATTATTTATTATTTTCAGTATGTTATTATTATCTATTATATATAGTATATTATTTACTATTTACTATTTATAGTATATTATTACTATTAATGGTCTGATCTTTATTATTTATTATTATCTTTATTATTTATTCTTTTCAGTATGTTATTATTATCTACCGTATATAGTATATTGTTTATTATTTATAGTCTGATATTTAATTTTCAATATTCATAGTATATTAGTACTATTAATGGTCTTTTGTTTATTATTTATATTATTTTATTATTATCTACTTTATATAGTATATTATTTAATATTTTCAGTATGTTATTCTTATCTACTGTATATAGTATATTATTTACTATTTATGGTCTCATAATTATTTATTATTCATTAGTTCTATTAATGGTGTACTATTCTTATTTACTATTTATAGTATACTATTTTACTATTAATGGAATTTTATTTATTATATACTGGAAATTGTCTACTATTTATTGTGTACATGATTTTCCACATACGCCCTAAAAATTACCGACCATAATTCACACAATCTATTGGGCAAATTGTCTGATTGTTTATAGGACGATGTGAGTCGTCCTATAAACAATATCGGGGCGTCAATGTGTCCACAATGACTATTTTCCAACACTTATACTAGAAACATGTCGATTTCTTTTTTTTCATGAAGTGTTGGTCCAATTAGCACATGCATGCTAAAACACTGTACTTAAAACCCTTGTTTCTCTTGTAGTGTAGGTGCGTGGTCAAACAAGTATCAAAGAACAAACATTGTAAGGACACATGTTGAAAAGATATTGAACTATCTCTCCGTACTTTATTAACTACTCCACACTCGATAGTGAACAAAAATTGGGAAGACATGGGGTTTCAGTCATGGAACCAACAAACATGCACTTCCGATTACCATAACTAAATAAGAAGAAATCTAATATTCGATCCGATTTAGGTTGATGTTTCAACATAGAATTGCTAATGCAACATGGGTTTGGTTGTGTTACTCTAACCGGTAGTAGCTTGAGAACATAAAAAACGAATGGAATGACACCCACGTTCCTCAAAGCCCATGGGCGATGGCCCAATGGCATTCTTGAGGTAGGTGCAAAGTGGCTAGCCTTGGGGTCACATTCAATGCACTTGAGCAACCCAAAATGAAGTAGTCATTACTTCAAACTCAAGAGCTTCGAGAAGTTATCTTGACACTTGTCCGGACACCCAAAGGCCTTGGGATCGGAGCCCATCCTATGCGGTGCTAGATACATAGGCTAGCTTTGCTCTTAAAGGTTTGTAGACTATGATGTAACATATCCATTGTCCAAGGGAAAATGGTCTTTTGGACGACTTTATGCACATAGGGTGGAGTACTATATTGGAAGAGTAATTGGTTAGGTTTTCTTTCACGTGGTTGCCATTTGTCATGTGGCATGACAATTTTTAACATGTGTTTCTACAATTGAAAAAGAGACCAAGTTTCTACACAAGGGGAAACATGCATGTTCACAACAGCGACCAACAAAGAAGGGTAAAGATGTTGATTTCCATGTAGAGTTCGGTGAATACTACTTATAGTCAAATGGCACGTGAAGGGGTGTTAAAGGTTTTGAATTAGTCTACATGGTTTATGTTATTTGGTGTGACTTATTATTCGGATTTGTGCATTACTATAGCATTTTGTTAAGAATGTAGCTTTTACCATGGTAAGGTCATTGATGTTGTGTACTATGCATGGAACCTCTTTATATATGTGTAGGCATACGTATACGTAAATGTATAGTAGTAAGTGATATTAAATACCATAAATATAAAACAACAATATGATTATGGGCTAAATATCTGCCACATCTGTCATAATAGGTGTTGGAAAACAATGTACGAAACAAAATCTCGAATCAAATGACTCTATTGGTCACAACAATTTTTTTCTGAACCCAAGTGGTTTACATTAAAGTTTGGTTCAAGGCATGAAAAGAATGAAGCGGCGTTGATGTGGCATCACTTTTCCATCAAATCTCGGTAGTCCTCTATCAAAAGAATACTTCAAATTTAACCCTATAAGTGCACATGGAGTCCAAATAAGCAACTCCAAACTCATCGAAGTGGCAACCTCGGTAGGTGGAAATGCCATTGTCTAATTCACTATTGCAACTATGTATCGTACTTCCTCGGAATGTAAACATAGTAGAATTGTGAAAGTGTTTTCAGTGCAAGTTGAAGGTGAGGTCAAACAAAAGCTTACGAACCATGAATTCAAGAGGCCATAGGTTTTTACAAATGGGGGCTCCTTGTTTTCTTTCTCGAGTTTTTGCCAAACTTGGAAGTTGAAAGAACGACTGGATGAGGTCATTGGTTGTGAAGGAGAAATGAATGAACAAATAACCAACGTCGGGCAATCCGACGTGAATTTGAGCCCGTTCGTCTTACCCTGCTCAAGAAATCCTCTTTGTGCAAAGTGGGGTGTACTACCTACCTTCAGTGGGTGAGCTCTTGGCTTCCTACCTACTTAGCTAGATTTTATCCATCAAATAGAGAGAAGATCACAGCGGGAATCGAAACGCCAACCCCGCCAGTCAAAAATGAGTACCTCTCCACTATCACCCAATAATTTAGGGTCATCTCGGACGTTGTGAAGGAGAACGATTAGTGTGAGAAGGCACATGCATCCTTGTGGTCCGAACACTGCTAAGTGTAGATAATGAATCTTGCGTATGATTTTACCTTGATCCTTTTGGATGGTGAATTTGAGTAACACAATTACGGTGACCAATTAAATTAGTGAATAATCTTGAAATCGGACACCTTATGTGTCGTTTGCATAAGAGACGAGCGTATATGTCGAATAACAATAACAATAAAAAGGACAAATTGATTAACTAGATGATGGACTCTTAATCTAACTTGTGGTATGGTCTAATGTTACATCCGAGGCTTACTTGGTTACCTTGGGTGAAGGTAGGTGAAAGACCATGGCGTGACCTTAAATCTATAGTGAGAGTCAATCAAAGAAACTGACAACCATGTCAAGGTGAGTGTATTAACATTTCAAGGGTTTGATCATTATGAGACAATTGACTACACCAAAGTGTCATTGGCTTTCCAAAAGAGACTCACATGGGATATTAAAATGAAAAACGATTTGACAATGAATGTGCATATGCATGCACACCAAAGAAGGTCCAAATATAATGGGACTTGCTACCAGACAAGTCCCATTATATGTCATGGTAAATTATGTGAGTATGGGTGACAACCACCAAGTGCAAGTGTTGTTGTATGAGAGACCTTGAATCTTTCTTTATGGAATAACTTTTAGAATTGTAAGCTTAAATCCTAAATAGCCTAAAATCATCATTTTTCTACCCTAATGAAACATATTCGATACACCTATATATTATCCAATCACCTTCTCATTCCTCCCTTAGTGTTTCCCCTAACCAAAACCTAAACTACAATCCGTCCTAGAAGTTTGTTGAGAGGTTGCCCAATATGTGATTCCAAGGACCTTAGGATTTATATTGAGTGAGCTTAGTTTTGCATGTGTGCTTCACAATATTTAGATGCAAATTGCAATATCATATGCCCCAAAAATGATGGAAATTCTCAATGTTCGTTGTTGATCATCTTCCTCATCATGCACTTCCGCACTCTCATTTTGTCAACATCTAAGGTCTCAATTCCACTTTGTCGGGGATTGGTGTTTTTTTATTAATAAATAAATAAAATTTATGAAATGATAGAAGAAGAGAGCAGTATATGTAAGTTGAAAACGGCATCGTAGCCTGGGGCTAGACTATTGTGGAATGGGTGTTGTGTTTATGAACACATGTTCACTCTTGTTGTGTCTCCATGCTAAGCTTTTTTTTGTGATGCATGATGGTTTTATAATTTTAAAACTTTATATGTAGACATGTGAGCGGTTTATTGATTATGCTTAATCTTCATGTTGCACTTTCATTCCTAAAATGAATTACTTCATGTTGTTGTAGTCGTATGTTATGTCTTTTTGAAGTGTTCCACTTGCATGGTTCTGCAATCGTGTGCAAGCATGGTAAAGTGAATCAAGAAAGTGCTCCGGTATACTAAAACCATAAGTATTTTGGTCAAAGGTCTAAAAGTAGTAGCAAAGCGTTATTTAAATCAAATCTCTTTTCATGATGACCTTTGTTCTTGTGTTGCATACTCAAATGTAGAAAATCAAGTTGAGAACTTCAATACTTATCATTAGAAGTGATGTTCAAAAGCAAATGGTTGAGTCTAGTTGTGGACCTAGATTTCATGACCTTAACTATTTTGAAGTTGGAATTTTCTTTCATATTCCTTGAATTTATTATCTACTCGACAACATCGTCACAAACCTTTGTGGAAAATTGTCAAATTAATGCAATTTTATCTTACTTTAAATAAATTTTAGACAATCACTTGTTCAATATCACCTACTTGCACACCACTTGCACCGTCTTCTTAAATATGTAGAATTTTATTGGAATTTTTTTTGTCATCATAATTTTCTTGACTTTGTAGATTAGTGTATTATGAAAGTGTCTATGATTTCTTTCTTCACAAAATTCAAAGTTAGTGTATAGTTTTGAATCAATTCCACTGAAACACTAGGCATGGATTAGGAGTTGTCCACTTTACCGTGCTTGCACCCAATGGTATGTATGCATCATGCATTTTTGTTACCATGTTCTTTTGTGCCACTATTTTCAATGTGTATATTTTCAAAATGTAGACTACTTGAAAAAGCAATAACATTGGCAATATAGCTAATGGTAGGGTGGAATAAGTCATTCTTGATAATAAAGTAATTATGGTAGGAAGCTTTTAAATCACGCCGTGGAGGTCAATTGCCCTCACACAAATAGCCTTAGCTTGCTAGATAACGCAAGAGGAGTTATACTCAACAATGCATCAATTCAAACCAAAATATGATACAAACATAAAAAAATTTATGAAACGAGGTTTCATTAGAGTTATTTGTATAGTGAAGGAGATGGGACCATGGGTTTAGTCCCAAACCTTGAGTTTATGAGGATTAGCACAAAGTCACACAATTTTTCTTAATAGTTCAATTACTATACGCAAAGAGTGATGTTGGACTATTAAATACTATAATGGGTGGACAAAACTAACCTTGCATAGACTGTTATGAGATTTAGGACAACAAATCCCATGCACAAACGTTATTGTAGATCCTAAAATTCTCTGGAAAATTGACATGTGGACAAAGAAGTCCCAAAGTTTCACCCAACTTTCAAAATAGTCTTCGATGCATGACGAGGTAATGAGTTCTTGATAGAAAATTATTTTGAAGAAGGAGTGTCGTTGCTCTTCGAGGGACTTTACGATAGCTCTATCATGTAGGGGCCAATCGTACTTGTAAGAGGCTTCTAGGTGATGCCATATGGATGCCCTTTGTCAATCTACAAGGAGGTTGCATGGTGAAATTCCAAGCACGTTCCTTCATTTTCTCGACTTTATGTTTCCTTTTAATACTTGAATTGTAAAGTGACGATGTTTCGCATGGACTTATTTATTTCCCAAACTTACACATGGCCAATCGCTCTTTTGGTGAAAACTGGATTTTTGTTCTTAGTAAAAATGTTTGTCAAACTACCTAGAATTTGTATACGCCAACATCCACCCCCCCCCCCAAGAAAAGATAAAGAAAAATAAAATCATAGGCACTATGGAAATTGTCCTTTCTTTTGGAGAACTAATCTAGCGGAAAATATCTAGGACCTCCTATTTGTGGCTGATTCAACTCAAATGGCTTGGACTAGATTAATCTTGGGTCTTTGAAGCTAATACCAATGTCAAGTAAATCCAGACTAGTAACTTTTGGGCTACATAACAATTCATGATATTTATGTTGAATGAATGAGAGGTATGCTTGAATGTGATAATTCCCTCTCTCCGTAAGGAACTGCGATTGCCGTAGTGCTTATGATTTGAGGGGGGAGGGGGTTACATATGGTTGGATGGTAACTTGTACAAATTATATGTAGTTTGACAAATGCTATGTTTGGGACGTAAATTAGTTCATGTGAATCATCATCCCTTTGGAACTATACAAGTTTGAAATCTATGAATATGGACTCAAGATCTTCTATTTTAAATGTAACTCGTGAACCCATCTAGTGGCAAGGAATTACGATTCCCTTAGAAAATCCAAACCCAATGGCAATTCCAACGCTTCATCCATTTGCGCGAGGACTTGAGAAATATCATTTAAGGAAAAAGGGAGAAAGTTGGAACTATCCATGGTTTGGAGGTGCACCTTGTCTTTTATGTGTTAGCCATAAATCATACAATTTCCAATTACATTTCCATTATGAAGATGGACAATGTCATGCCCACCAACCTTGTGGCCCCTTCCGGGGTTCCAAGGAATGCGTGAGCTCAACTTACATGTTTCCAAGAGAAAACCACAAAACTTGAGGCTCGACTTCAATGAGGCCGAACATACTCTTTCACCGTGTGTTGATTTATAGGTCATAACATGGGGAAAAACTCTCTTCCTCTCACTAGTTTAGTGCAAAATTGCCCTCAAAACTTACACATAAGATCCATGGTTTAGGGTTAGTGAACCCTCCTTGGGTTCACATACAAGTAGAGACATTGTCTAAGGTCAACATCATCTCTTGGGACTCAAATTGGCAAGAATAGCATGCAAAGTTTTGTTGCACCCACCTCACCACCCCACCACCAACATTTCCATTCTCCATATTTTATGAGCTTCCCCTTTTATCACGTGAATATATAGAGTTGAAATTTCCACTTAAGTTAGCATAACTACTGGCCAAAATTATTGTTCTAGACATTCATAAAACATATTCATAGATCTATCATAACATTTTTTAACCCCCTTAGGTATGCAAACACCCTTGGGGCAGGGGGGGGGGGGTGGGGGACCTTGACACCGACCTAAGGAAATTTTATTCGTGCCTTAAAAACCAAAATTTGTTGTAACAACCTTGATTGCAATTAATATCGTTTAAGAAGGTCTTTTTGTCCAAATAGCTACTTCCCTTGTCGGTGGGGCCTAGCAAAGCGGAGCCAAGCCATTCAAGGTCACTAGTGGCCTCAATCATTGCCTCATCATGCCGTCAAAGTGTGCCAAGGGGGTTGCATGTAACTTGAAACAGTAGGAAAAAACTTATCAAATCCAACCATGTATTACAACTGTCCATTGCAACTCATGGCAAGAATGTGCATAAACCAAAAAAGGTTGTCAACATGAGGTTTTTTGGTGACAAATTTGGAAGAATTGGCAACCAAAACCTGTATTTACTTATGGATTTTCTCGCCATGAGTTCCAGTGGACATGTTGCAATGGATGTTTGGAATTTAGAAGATTTCTCCTACTAAAAGCAAACATGTTAGCCCCCATGAAGAGTGTCATGGTGGTAACATGTTGGTTTATGCATGTTTATGTGTTTCTATCATGATATATTTACTATCATGTTCTTATTAACCATTGCTCTACGCACAAACACTCACCACGTAGACATCCCTACAAAAACGTTACCATCGTCAACCTCAAATCATGGTCCACTTATGCTTTTTCTTTCATTGGGTTCCATGTATTGAGTCATGGATGTAATAAAAACACAAATTGCACAAAGAGCTGCATTCTTGATTTTGAAAACTTTGTCACCCTATCCACATTTTAGAGAGAGAAAGAGATGATACCAATTGTTGGTTGTGTGAATGAGGGACACTTCACCTTGATCAAAGTCACGAGCTCATTTGCAAACAAGGAGCATGTTTATTAAGATATCGGCATTTCATAATCAAAATCAAGATGCATAATGAAAATAGGTAAAAAAATTGAAGATTAGGTTAATATGCAATGATCACAAAGCAAACCTTCCTCATGGCGTTAACAATTGGAGCTATAATGATATCCATACTGTGAACATATAATCCATGCTCTCATTGTAAAAGTGTGTCTTTTGATATCCAGTCTCAACTACAAGCCTTGCCATTTAAGTTACTTCCCATTCAAAGATGGGCGTCCAATTAGAAAGAGTGACCACAAAAGGCCCACACACCTCACACCTTCTTCCTCCCGATGCTTGAGTGTGGACTTCAATTTTTTTCTCGGGTTGAAAGCTCGCTTGCTTTTACTTCACTCTTCAAGTTAGTACGGTGTGTGACAATGCAAGTTGCCCAATGACTTCAAATTACGGGCAACACCGTACACATACATAATGCCCCTCAAAAGCCTCTAAACTTTGAGGTCCAATCAAAACTAATACAAATCACAATCTCAAATGCTAATTCATTTAACTTAGAAAAGTCACACACATGGTGGTTGATTTCCTATGTTATTGGAGACCCATCTTCACATGAACTTCCTTGTATGTCACATGCAAATGTTCGATTTGTGTATGACACTTATTTTTTAAAGTTGTATTGTAAAGATATCATACTATTTCACGGCTACCATCGTGGGTTGAAAGTTAGGGCCACCTTACAGGAGAGCTTGAGGACCTTTGACCCATGATATGAAAATTATGTGATTTGTTGCGAAGTTGGAGATAATCTAAGTTCACTTTACACTAGATCTTGAAGGACTGAGAAATCTATACGCTAACCTACATGGTAATAAGTGGATAATGGCTCATGGTCTAAAAGATATTTTGTTAGGCTCATCAAAAAGAGGTGGCTTTAACATAAAACTAGGATCCATGGCTATGAGTTAAATTGCCATTGGCTTGTAAATATATTTTATTGCCATGGTGGGGATCTCAACTTTGACACATGTTGTAGTCCCTCGACATGGTCCGATTTCACTTCACACTAAGCTCAAGAGCCCATTAATTGCATAATTGAATCCCTATTACCCATGATATGGCCTTTGGATGATTTTGATGATCACGGCTCTTGGTGTGTGTGTAAGCAACCCTTAGCAAGGTGAGAAAACATTGTGGACCATTGTAGTTTATGTGTGTGTTGAAGATTAAGGTGGCTCGAGTATACATACACAATGATATAATGTCACTGAAATGTTTATATCTTGGGTATAATATTGGTATTAAAAATTTCAACCCACATAATGCATGTGTAATAAAAGAACATTGATTCCATATTCTTGGAATTGAACAAATGATATTGTGGGCTCAAAAATGTTGTGTGTGTCAAGAAAAGCCACATGGATGAAAACTATAGTGACCCACAATAATAGGTATTGTGAAGGGTTTAGTATGGACCCATGCCATCATGGTTGTTGCACATGTGCGTATGACACATATTTTTACCATGGTTATGAGATGTCTTCAATATGCCACCAACATGAATTATGGTGTTGCTTCATCTTTGAGATGGCACGAGCCTACTTGTAATCACGCAACGAACATGTGAAGGATTTCAAAGAATCATGCTTTTCTTTAAATGTGCGAACATTTTGCATGGGTGCAGATATATATGTTGGCATGCACATATCTCCCTCAAAAGCAAACCCTTCATATTCAAATGGTTGATTGAAAATTATCTCTTCACTTGGATATCCTTGTTGCGATTGGGTATCCACCCCGATGGCACAGTGCATCGTAAATCAAGTTCTAGGAAGGGCCACCTATCTCAACATTATTTCAACCCTCCATGCTTAACCTCAAAATTTCTTTCGAATAAGACTTAGGCAAGGTAGACACGCCTGATTTGACTACTTCTCTTGATCGAGCACTTGTATTTGAGCATGTACATACTTAGGTGTGGCTCAAGAACGGATGCCAAAAGAATGTGTTTCAAATAGAATGGACTATGTGCTCAAGATTTGATAACCGTTCTAGACTCACAAGTCAACATAAGTGTAAGGGAAGGGGGACATATATGTCCATTTATGAGCACGAGAACTTGCACTTTGATAATGATTAAGATATCATGTGATCTCTGAAACTTATGAGAATAGTGGCCACAACCTTCAATTTGGATTTGCTAACCATCTTGAACTAATCATGTGTTTCATGACCTATGAGAAGTGGGCTAATTGCAAAATAGTAACCATTTAAGGCCCCTCTATAAGAGTGGGTTTAAGACAACACATCCTCACTACCCAGTAGGCATTTTTTTGCAAAAAAAGTTTTTGTTTTTGTAAATTAGCCTATGTGGATATATTGCTACATTGCCCAATTACAAAGAGTTCGTTTTGCTATGCATCACAAGATGAAGTAATTCAAGAGTTCTAAATTGTATCATTTCAAGTGGAAGATTAATCCAATCTTCAAAAAAATTTGCAAACCAAACACACTTGGAACTTGATGTAGTTGAATAGTTACAAACCCAATGCCTTTGCAATTGCTTGCTTGGTCTTTCCGGTATCATTCCAACCCGTACTTAATATTATGCCCATTGCATGGTATTTGGTGTACACATGAGTGGGAGTTCTTGCCGGTGTTTGATAATCATGCTTGGAGAGTTTCGGGAAAAAAAATGTATTGTTGTTTTCATCAACGCGAATATGAGCCCTTTGCTCTTATATATTGCTCAAGGACTTCCATATGGTGCATGTTTAGGTGTTTCATGTCCCTTTGTGCATGGAGGGTTTATGTGGATAGCAAATGGTAACTTAAAGTTGTTCTTGATGTTATGTTTTGTAATATATGCAAATTTGCATGTGGGTGGCCTATTGGTTGCACTATATGAGTTACATAGAATAGAACGGCTATTTACTTACACTCATGTATTGTGGAGAACACCAAATTCTCGGGGTAGGGAGACTTTCGCATTATGCCAATGTTCACAAACATAAGCATTGATCCAATAAATGGGTGCACTTGGTTGGATTGTAACTTCCGGCCCACAAACTCTTTTGCATGGCTCCATGAGCCACTTGATCTTCCAATACATATGCAAACAAGATCAATGGGTAAGAATGTTGACTGGTGAAGGAGCAAGGATGAATGAAGTGTGTCTACAACCATGGATGGGCCAAGCACGGGGAGATCACTCCATTGTCAAGTTGAACACCACGTGCGACCAAAAGAAATCTTCTTTTGGTAAGTTGCACCACCAAAATGGGTCAAAATTTTATCAGTTTTTTTTTCATGAGTAGATATACACAGTACCTATGACATAGTCAAAAGTGGTAACTAAATTTGATGATTTTTTTAAAAAAAACATACCATTTCTAACTAGAATCACACAGAATTGAACTAAAACAATTACTAAAAAAAACAAAGATGACTAAAAATTTCAAAAAAATATACAAAAGATATTATCAATGGTTATGTATATGTAGAAAAATATCATAAATTTTAAAATTATGTATGGCATGTAATATAGGGGTAGCAAACTTTGTCCGCACGTGGTGTCAACTTGACAATGAAGTGACCTCCCCGTGGGGCCAAGCAAACCAAACAAAAAGTCAAGCACTCGAAGATTCCTCCTTGGGAGGGTCCATATACAAATTGAGGAAGTCATTGTGACAATGGATCATGTTGTTAACATTCACTAAATGTGATGACTATATTTCAACCTTGCCCCTCCGATGCCCTTACACTTACTCAACATTTTCCATGGACATTGGGTCCATACCTCTTTCCTCTACATACAATGATAACTATATATGTACGATGCCCACATTTTGGGTATGCTCAAAAGTGAAGTGTCTCTTATTCACACCAACCTAAGCATGGCATCATCTCTCTATCTCATCCACCACAACCGTGTTTGTTGGGCTTGGAGGACTTTGTTTGTAGGCCCCTACCCTCAATACATATACCCCTTTGGCTATGTTCAACAGTGAAGTATCTCTCATTCACACATATACTGGTAGAGCCTCCTACTCGTTCAATGGGTTAGATGTATTTTACGCTAGATACATTGGAATCATCATTCAAGGTGTTTCAACCTTGTTTGTTAGGCTTGGAATACTTGCAAACACATCCAACATGCGTAAAGATCGATCGAAGCATGCGAGAGGAGCAAAGGGCTTGGCGAAGGAGGGAATTGAGAAGGTCTTGGAAGAGATAGAGATGAAGTTCCCCTCTCCTGGGAAAACAAACGGGAACTTAGATAGCCACTGGGAATGCCCATGAGACCATGGGAACGCAACTAAGCCATCATGAACGCATGTAAGACCATAAGAATGCAACACAAGGCTTGGGGAACCCAAGATTCATGTGAATAAGGATTAAGAACTCTTCTCTTATAGGAACATGTGATTAGATGAACCTTAAATGAGAATCCAACCACTAGATGAATTTTGATACCAAAAGGTATGTAGATAAGAAGAACATTTTAAGTAATTTGGATTTGGGAATTAAGCTATTTAAAATAAATCTTGGATAATTTAAGTAGAAAGTGGAGTAGGGGGTATTTTCTATGCAAGTTGCAAAGAGGGTGAGATATCACTTAACCTTAACATTACAGTTGGAAATAATATTGGAAGGCATAATCCTAGTTTAATCCTGAAGACACCTAATCTTGACACCAGGGTCTTGGGAGAACATGACTTTTGCAAAATCTTGAGCACCAAATCCTAGGGCATATTTAAGAGTCTAAAAAATAAATTTAACTAAGAAGGACACTTATATCTTGCAATTCATTCAAGATACCAAGAAGGGTCCAAGAACCAGTTTGATTAACCTAGGGGAAATAAGTAGTGTAGAACATTGAGTGTTATCATTAGAGGATAGTTGAGCTTGGAGCAGTTCAAAGTATACCTAGAACATAATATTTCTCCTCACCCCTGGAACCAAAGGGAAATTAGGTTATGATACTAACATACTAATTTCCACCTTCATATCAGTTGGACCCTTATGATTGTTTCAAGGTTTAATTCAAATAGGGATGATGTTCATGTAACCGGTCAATAACATATTACACCGTCTCATGCCAAGGGTTGAAGGTGACCTCAACAATGCTTTGCTTGTAGACCCCCTCCACCTCATACATATACCGGTAGAGCCTCCCACTTGCTCAATGAATAGGTGTATTTAACACCAAATACATTGGAATCATTATTCAAGTTGATTGCATTGTTACATGGAAGGGCATGGTTGCTTTGGCACGTAAAATACATGGTTTGGGGGGGGGGGGTAGATACACTACAAATCCCATCCAGTTAAACTTTGAAAAATTGACATGCTAGAGATTTTGCCCCAATCCCACACAATCTATAAATCCATAACATTTGGATCAAATGAGTTGACCTTAACCTTGGAGGAACACTCTCCTTTTGGTTGAATATGGCCTCTTAAGTTTTCACAACTTAAGGTATGTGGGTGCTATTCAGTTCAGTTTTCATGTTCTCCAACTTCTCCGAATTAGATTTACACAACAGATCGCGTGTTGCAATATCATATTAGAATGAAGCATCATCAAACATCAAATTGAAACTCACCACTCCTCTTATTGAGTCATGGTTATTAGAAGTGCATGTTTGTTAGTTCCTTGATTGAATTCACATGGCCTATCAACTACGTTCATTGTTGAGTGTGTAGGTGGTTTACCAAACTTTAATACGTACTCCAATCTCTTCTAAACACGTGCCTTTTTAGCGTTGGTTATGCAATCCTTGCCTAACCACACACCAATCAAATATAAGTGTTCCATTAAGAAAAGTAGCCAAATAACACCAACATAACTTAAGGAGTTCGTTGGACACAAGTTTCTCATACCCATATCCTAATATTAGCACACCGCTTATACTATGGGCTAGGGATTCATGGTGTCTACGTAAACTCATCCATTGCGTAGGTGAAAACACATTGAATTATATTTCAACCCATAAATGATCATTTTTAAACAACGTGACTTTAAATAATGGCATGAGAAACCCCAAATTAGTGTAACAAAGCCCAACTGAAGCAAATTGACCCTCAACCTTTCAAAAAAATTACACTTCCTAGAACCCTTTCGTTCCACGATGGATGAATTTACATAGACGCCACAGATCCCAAGCCCACCCAACCTACGGTAATGCAATAACTCCATGTAGTTGAAATAAATGGTGCACCCATCATGATTTTCTAGTTAGTAATTTTGGACCCGTCCAATGACCAATCCCCTCACAAACACCGTCGGGTATTGTACTTGGATCAAGGCCAATCACTACAAAGAAATAAATACCCGGCAACTTTTACTTTCTTTTTCTCTTTTCGAAAAACAAAGGGGTTTGACTTGCTCCATAACTATTTAGGGTACACATGTACGTACTAACTTTTCCTTGAACATGCGAACATGGGCGCAAAATATTGGTCGGTCCAAGTGAGCCACTCGACTCCCACTTTAAATGACAAATCAACACATGAATGATGCATGGCAATATATATACTAGGAGTTTTAAGGGTACCTAGTGCACCTACCTTATCACTTTCATTATGTGGCATTGCCGGAGTTGAAGTTACATTCGTGCCACGTCATTTTTAATTTTGTCCACATCTTCCAACCAACCATTACGCGATATGTGGCACATTCCATCGAGAAAATGACTATTTTGTATTGAAGCTTATGTGGTGTTTAGGTTCGGTAGATATGTTGTTTTCGAGGTGGCTTAAAACCGAGGTAATATGGGTCTCGTAAGTGGGGTCCTTCTCTTTGTGGTTAATTTATCACATTTGGGTCATACTAAGTTAAGGTATGCGAGTGTTAGTTCTCGTTGTTCTTACGTTTACATCTTCGAGTTGACGGTGCATTAGCATGCTAGTGATGAAACGTTAACCGACATCATATTGAAAATTGGACTTCCCCTTGATTTAGTTATGGTTATTGGAAGGGTATGGTTTTGTTTATTCCTTAACTGAATACATATTATAAGTCCTCCCAATTGTTCTCACTATTGAGCGTGGAGTAGTTAATAAAAATTGGAGACTCGTTCCAATCTCATTCAGAAGAGTATATGTGCGGTGTTTGTTCTTTGATCCTCATTTGACCACACACAAACCCAACATAAGTGTCCACTTAAGAAAGATAATCGAGTAACACTTGGCATACCTTAGAGAGTTTTGAGACTTGTGATGCTAATAATGGAGTTGAATACACTAAAGTAGATACTTGTGTGTATTGCCTAATTACTGTGAATTAGCATTTGGGATTATGCATTGCTATAACATTTTATTTACAGTATCATATTTTACCCAAATAAACATAAGTAGTTATTATGCACACTGAAGAGTATGATATAACTTAGCTGGTAAAAAACTGATAATGTCAATAAAAAGTTACAGCAACATGAAACTCCGAATGGTCACCCACACTAATTAGACAACCCAATGTAGTTCATGCATTTTCACCTTTGTTGAAGAATAGGTGGGTGGGGAAAGGGGGGAGGGGAGGGGGGACGACGTATACACCATTCATGTTTATTAATATCATGTACTATTCAAAAGCGTGCAATGCTATAACTTTTTACTATAGAGAATGTCATATTCTACCAAGCAAAAGCATTTATGAACAACATATTGGTCTTTCATTAATAAAATTGAGCTCCTGAGTACGACATTATTGCATTGCGTAACTCTAAATTATGACATGCACTGATTGGGATACTCAGTGTAACAAAGATGAAGTAAGTTGTTTGGGGATAATAAAACATAGTGATATGTATGTAATGTGTGTGAAGGTCAATCTATCATAGTATTATCAAGCAGTCTAAATTTGCACTAGTTATAGCTTCCGTGGTTATATTCCCTGGGCCCGCATGAACAAACGTACATTGCTTGATAATGTTATGATCCGAGCATAATCAAAGATTGAATCAATTCATGTCCTCAGTAAATTTGGTATGGTGTTACAGGAATGACAAGTGTTTTTTTTGCAAAACTTTTATGAGATGTGGCCAATTGGTATACCACTCGTTGATGCCCCAACAAAATCGGCATGCCTCACACAATGATTTGTTTTCACATTCATGCCTCAAAGTTTCTACAAACACAACCAACTTGGTTCTACGTGCATCACTTTCAAGCACCATTAATCTCTCCAACCATTGTTTTGACATGGTTATGCAAACTACTTCATCACTTGGTTAACACTTTGGACTAAAAAGTTTATGTTTATTGAAAACATGTAAAACATAAAACCTTTCATGCAAGCGATCCACATCTACTTGCACATACATGGCGAGTAATAAAAACCAAGCCAATTGAAGCCACAAGTTTATAAGTATTCCACTATCATCTTTCTAATAAGTTCTTTATTACGAGGTACGTATTATCTCATGTAGAATTCTTAATTGCTAATGGTTCCACAAATGATACAATTGCATCTCCCTTACATTTCAAATTTGAATAACAACAATCAACTATTAAATGTTGTTCCATAGTTTGGTTGGTTGACTCGTCGATCACCAAAGAAAATTGTTTTTTTCTTCGATACATCATATCGTAGGGCTTGCTTTGAATGCTTTGGTATAGCACATACAAATTCCATTGTAGCTTTATTTGTGGTGTAGGATCCAAACTCATCATTTAGAGGCATGTCACGAGTGTTCAAAAGCCCTACAAAATTACAATCTTAAAAGAAACTGATAAATAAATGATCATTAAAAACTATAAAATACAATATTTTCAAGTAGTAATCCTTGTATGTTCTTTTTCAATAGTATTTAAAACATGACCAATAATAGAAATCAAACTAGTTGGAGGAAAATGAAGAGCCTCCCATATAGCCAATGTGGATTTAGGATTTAGGTTTGCTTTTAATATTCAATGCACAAATCACTCCAAACTCTACACTGTCAATAGCATTGAGTGTTGGTGCAAAAATGAGCCTTCTTTATGGCTAGCTTTACTATGATGTCATGTGTTCACCTACCTATACCCCCAAAACTCCCATCAATGTGTAGTGATATCCAAAATGAATATGATTGTCTACCACAAAATGACCAAAATGATATCTCTACATGTCATCATGGTCATTTTCATGTTCAATGGTCATATTATGCAACTACCACTTTCATACTCGTGCATTATTATTAACTTATCATAGCTTGATCCTATTGTGTAAACATAAGATCTTTGATGTCAATAGATGTCAAATCATTTAAACAAAACATGTTACATGCTCTAGTATAGTAGATTGATTAACCTTTCGTACAATTATGGGGCCCAACTCAAAGAGCTAGACATGTAAGCCTTTGGCCACGAAATGATGACACAAACATTTAGTACAATGTGACGAAGGTTGGATCATGGGGTGCCAAACTTCAAAGTTGCCGACTCCCACTATCTAGGAAACTTGGTCAAAGTACGAGTGTCATGTACCCCATGCTCATACCTCTAATTGACAACTTGGTCATTTCATATTAGATGGTTGTGTCATGCAACTACGCTAAGTATTGTATTTAATATCACTTATTATTTGAAATTATGCAATGCTATAACTCTTTACTGTATATCTCATATTTTGTCAACAAACATCGTATTGGTTGTTTGGACATTATAAAATATTAACACCTTTACTCAGTAAAACATTACAATAGCCAGAAAGATATAGCATCGTATAACACCATATTGTAAGTAACGCTAAATACAATATTTAGTGTAGCGCTTTTATATGTGTGCATTTTGACTAATTTATCCCAACTTTATCATGTTGTGCTAACATAAGAATGTTGGCATCAATAAAACACTTTACATGTTTTGATATACTAAATTGATCGAGTTTTCAGATTTGGTAAGATTGATGAGACCCAACTCAAAGAGCAAGACATCTAAGCCTTTGGCCATCAAATGATGATGTAGATAATTAGTTCACCACGGCCAAGGTGGGGTTGATTCCCATAGTTTTGGAAAATGGTAAAAAATAAGTTGATCATGACATAAATAGTGGCTTGAAATTTGTGCAATTGTTTTCAAGGATGGAGTAGAGGAAACGATGAAGAATGCAAGTTGTTTCGTAATTTTATTCCATGAATATAATTAGTTACACTTTACCAAGAGGCAAGTAAGTCAAACCCCCTTCTTGTATAGCAAAGTCTCCTCGATTTGAGCATCAAAATATCCAACCATGCATACGTATGCAAACAAAACGGTTATCTTCATGGCACCCATAAGTGACTGCAAATAGTGTGAAACAAGAGCTATCCAATCAATCGTTACATCCCACCTATCATTGCATCCTTTTTCATGCCATCATGTTTACGACTCGCCATTTTGGGTCCACACAAGAATCATTCTGCCCCCGATCTAATGCACCAACAATGGTCATTCATTGTTTTGATTTTTTTACCTTAAAAGTAAGAGTGTCGTGTGTCCCCCCCCCCCCCCCCCCCCCGCGCCCGGCCCATGCCTAGAAGGCTTGGATTCTAGTGTGGAAATGTCGTCAATATATAAGTTAGTCATAGCCACTAAGATAGTGGACGGTTGTAGCACCTTATCTTGGGCGTCACGTAGTGTTTTGACTCGGTTTCTAAATATTTATTTGACATCTAGAAGAACGAGAAAAATACAAAAATTTCAATTTGTGGCATTTCTACGACTATGGTAGATGATGTGGAGACCGTCACTTAAACGTGAGGCACTTATACTACTATTGGATTCTACCATATCAGATGATTTGGTTGACAATGACTGATGTTGATTTCAATGCACTAAATTATGCAATTCTTATTTTGGTTTATAAATGCAAAACTTATAGAGGTTTCAAGTTTGAGTTGTAAATGATAAAAAACCAACGCAAAAAGTTTGACTTTAAGATTGTGGACATTCTCATATTCAATGTGTACTCATTGTGCAAGATTTCATGGTGTGGTTCTATCCCCATCTATCTTCTGGTCTATTACCACGTGCATTCTAGATATAATGAGGCTTAATTACCTTGGTAGGCATAAATTAGGATCTATCTATATTTAATTAGGATTGATACACTTAATTACATTTATTCAGTTCGAATATTTATGAATTAGATTGAATATATATGTGGGATCTGGAACAAGTTGGCTTAGAGTGGCACCGCATCCCATGAAGATTAACAATCACACCACTAAATATTGTGTTTGGTGCCATATGGTGTTTCATGTCATTGTGGTAAATTTATAATGACACTTCTTATGAATAAGTTTAAAAGTATTGTCATCCCGATTTCTTACAATCCATCCACTGGTAGTTTGGAATAGCTTGCATTCTAACAATTTTGTAATGAAACACGGTCATGAATGATTAAAATATGAATGAAAAATCATTTAGTACGTGACAATAATTGGTTTTTCTTTCTTTCGGCGCAAATCAAAAATTCAATTGCAAGAAGGAACCCAAAATACAACCAACCCATGCGTGAACCCATGCGAGAAGTGATAGTAATTGCAACATTCTAGATCCATGATTCCCAATAAATTTTTTTTTGCAAGGAATGACAATAAATGTTAGGTTCACATTTAGTGTTGGTGACACTACACAAGCAAGTTACAATTAGTTTGGAGCAAGAGAAATGGAAATGGTGACCCTACATACAAATTTAGTGTAGTAGAAACCATGGGGAAGGGAGGGGCGGGGGGTTCTTCTCACACCCTATGTCTTTATATTTGACATTACTATATAACTTTGGCCCGGGCTAAATCACATTTGTGTTCGGCAAGGCCCCGCCCCTCCCACGCTTTTGTCACTGCAATGTCTTCTTGCACCAGTGTGTGAACTTCTCCTCATCTCAGACCAATGTGACAATACCTAGTCAAAATTACAAATATCCCAAGTTCCTTAACAAGTGAATGAAAGTGATGTCAACTTGAATATCTGTACTTTTGATTAGGTATTGTCACATCGGTTCCCAATGAGGAAGAGTTCCCACATAGGTGCGGGCATGAAGACTGGACAATGAAGAAGGCGTGGGAGGGGTGGGGCTCAACCAAACACATATGTGATTTAGCCCATGGCTATGATTTGTTAGTTGTTGGACATTCATGTGTGGTGGTTTCATTATCGTAACAAGAACTATAAAGAAAAATAACAAAAGAATGACAACTTCATGGGAGGTCGTGTTAGTCATGTTTTGTGGTTGTTGGCCCGATACAATGGGTGGTTGTTATGTTCTATTCATTTAAAGCCTTTTTGAATACAATACCACATCACATTGATGTTTTAATTGATAACCGGATATGAAACTTTCCAACTTTAAATTGCAACTGATCTCTAAATTGACATCTTTAGATATGCATCAAAAGTTTTTAGTTGTCGATCTTGAATCCTTGCTTCTATAGCAAGTGGACAATGCATGTTATTATGCGAAAAATGGTTAAATTCTCGGGGGTTAAGCTCGATATGAATTTTCTATTTCCTTCTAAAGAAAGAAATGTGAACTTGTTGCTAGGCATGTTAAGAGTCTCGAGTGCAAAAAATGCTCAAATTCAAGTCGGATTGCCCGACGTTGGTTATTTATGTATTCACTTATTTATTTAAGACTTGCTACATTTTTAAAACATGTTAGGATGGTTTACCGTTGGGAGTGACGATTTTACCCTACTTGGGTGTTTTCGAATCTAAGGATTGTGTGTTTATTTATTTCCAAAAAATATGTGACAAACTTGAAAATCCAAAATTTGTTTCAAAACTTCCCTTGTTTCATGGTTCCAAAATCAAAACTCGCCTAAATTTTGAGTTCTTATGATATAAGATTGTTTCCCATCGAAGTCGTCTAGGAAGGATGGTAATCATTTGTTGGGACATTGAGCATACTTATCAAACTCCTCGGGGAGTTCCTTGTTGTGCCTTGGATTTTGGTGACTTAGTACTTTGAATGCTCTTAAACCCTTTGGAGCAGAATCAAATAATTATAATGAACATACCTAGCTTAAAATTAGAGCTTCATCAAATTTCAAAATAATTATAGGGTCATTTTAAAAACAATAATTTATATAATTATATAATAATACGGTACAAAAAAATTAAGGATGGATAATTAAATACCCCTTGAATAAATACCCGTGTCACGCACATGTATACATATATACATGTCTAGTGAACTCCCCGAGTCAAACTCTCAAACGCGTCTTGAAGTAAACACTTATGATCTATGAGGCCGTGCTCACATGTTTCAACGCGGCACTATTCCAAACCAACGAGGTCCACACTAGGTGTGACTTGAAAGCAGAAAAAGTATGTGGTCGACAATGAATACATTGTTGGGTTTGAGAACACTTAGCAAAGTCTCATGATCACATGCCTTTTGTGCAATACTAACTGTACTTTAAACTTTGCAATATCATGCTTTTGGCAACCAAAGTGCATAATATGGATGTGAGATAAAAGAGAATTAGTGTACATGTGATATTATGGAATACACAAAGTCAACATTGTAATAATGACAATATTTACAATGGTGACAGCTGATATGTGCGGGCATGTGGTTTGAATTCTTTGGTGGTTTATTTGAATGTCAAAACGTGTGATTTACATGTGATTTACATGAGGGATATGTGACATTAAGAAGTGAGATTGAAACTAAGAGCATTAATTCACTAGGGTTTTGGGATATAGGAGAAGTAGTGACATTAAGGAGGTTGATATTACGGAGTTTAGAGTGAACCAATTCCAATGTTCCGAGCCCACACTAGCAAGTGTGCCTCAAAAAGAGGAGTGATGTGGCTAACACTACTACGTTAAGCAAATTATGCACCAATAATTAAATGGTGGGTTTACCAACACCTATCAAAGTCCCAAACTCCATTTGAGAAACTTGCTAGACAACCTACTAGACTCATGTTCGCATACCACTATGAAAAAAAACTCGTCCATTCCAACCATATGGTGTAACTTGTCCATTGCAGTTCATGATGAGAAAATGCAAAAAAAAATTGGTTTTGGTTGTCAATCATCCCAAATCCATTATGAAAAACCTCTAGTTGACACCTATAATTATTGTTTATGCATCTTCTCATCATGAGGTGCAATGGACAAGCTGCAAAGGATGGTTGGAATGGACAAGTTTTCCCTTGGTGTGCCTACCATAGAATTGTTTTCCAATCTGACCAACCCCACACTAAGTGTGCCTCATGACTATGAGGAGTGACACCAACACTAAGTTAAGCGCAGAGTGTAATCAATTGTTGGGTTTGAGAATACTTGTCAAATTCGTAAACTCTCGTTGACTTACTAACATTCTCCTGAGCTCATGTTCGCAGCATAACCAATCGCTCATCCACGAGCATAAGGTTGTCATAAATCGTAACAAATTTTCATCTATGGAGGGACAATCTTGTCCATAACTGCTAGATGTAATCCATGAGCTCATCGGTTATGATTGATAACTACACTAAATATTGTAGTCAATGTGACCGATTATTATTGTCTTGCTCAATACGAATTGTAAATAGCTTGTGTAGTGTCACCAACGTTGATTGTAAACCTAGCATTATTTGCCATTCCTAAACTTCTTGGGCATTATAGATTCATAGTTTGCAGCTACTATCACTTACTAAGTGATTTTACATCCAAAAATTTTGATCATCCATGACAATCTTTCATTACATAAATCTTAGGATGCAAATTTTACCAAACTTTGCATCAATAATTGACATTTGGATGAACCAAAAATAAATTGGGACAATGCTTGTAAATGTATTCATAAGAAGTGTCAATAGAAAAGTTACTGCAATAACGTTAAATACCATATTTAATGCACTTCAAGTTATGCGGATGACTCACCATTCCCGTGACTCGTCACCCATTCTCATTGAGATAAATATATAGTCTATATAAAGCTATTTCCAAACTAATGACCTACTCACCAAGTGTGCCTCAAAAGTAAGAGTGTGGCCTACACTAAGTTTAGTCAAGAACAAATCAATAACCAATTGTTGGGTTTGTGACTCGTACTTATCAAGTTAATTACATGCTTAATGGATGGCTTCACACTTTGGGAATGACATCCTAGTCAATTACTTATTTATGGAGTGGAAGTGAACATATATAGTATATTGGATTTTGGATATTGAAGGCGAGGTGCATTGTAACATGGGCTTTGTGGACAAGGCAACCTTCAAGATTACAAGGGCAACTCTTTTTTGAACTCGAGCGGGATGGGCAATGTTTTTTTGGTTGGGTCTAGGCTGTCCTATCAAAAAGCTCATTGGGGAAGGTCTACACTAACTATTGTATTTAGTGTCATCAACTCTACTTGTCTCGCTCAATTCTAATTGTAAAACTCCCGTGGAGTGTCACCAACACGAAATGTAAACCTAACATTATTTGTCATTCTTTGCCAAAATTTTGTTGGGTAGTATGGATTTACAATGTTGTTAGTTCCGTCACTTACTAAGTGGTTTTCATACAAATTTCAATCATCCATGATAATAGCTCATTACACAAATGTTAGAATGCCAAAATATATCAAACTTTGTTTCAATAATTGGCAGTGGGATGATCTAAAAGTAAGTCAAGAGGACAACACTCGTAAACTTAAGGCCGCTTTACATTGCGGTGGAGAAGTCCATTGATCATTAATTCTAGGGGAATTCTTAAAAAAAAAAATTGCCTCAGAGTGACACTCCTGTCCGGTGGTGGTGTACAATACGGCCAAGAGTCCTTTGGAGGAGAACTTTGTACATGGATGAAATAATGACATGGTTGCCAACATGGCGGCATTTTTTGAAGGGGAGTTCTCTGAAGGTCAAGTTTCTTGGGCAACCTCAAAGCCTCAGACAATAAACTTGGCCTCCGGAGAACTCCAACTTGAATAAAATATTTTCTCCTTAGAGAAAGCCTTGCACTATTGTTCTCCCTCTTTAGTATGACACTTTTGGGAAACACAAAAGAAGTCGTATTATGGAGGTGTCATCTTCTCACTAAAATGACAAATGGTGTAAAGTTGACGTATTATTGAGGGAATATGAAAATATAAGTAATATAAGATTCAAAATATATAAACGAGTTTAAGCAATATAGATGGTACGAAATAATAACTTTTAACTCCAAAAAATACAAATATTTTCAAGAACTCTTGAAATAAGAGTCCAAAGATCTTTGGTAATCTCTACCCAAGTCAACAACTGCCATCTTATCTAAATTCCCAACTAACTTTTGGAAACTAATAATTTCATTAACACCAAAATGTAAAGAGTTCTCTAATAAGAAACTAGACAACAATGATGCATGACATTTAGCGTCCAGATATTGGTGATACTATATCACCCGTCTACAAGGCAACATACTAGGCTAGAGGCCACTTTAACTCTAACCATGTTCATTCTACACTAGTGACCCTAATTATCATGAAGTCCCAACAATAAGTGAAGCACGGGTAGATCACTTAGTGCATTTTAAAAACGATGTGCGGCATAATATAGAGAGGATTAAAATCATTTGAAATAAAAATCATAAAGGAATTCCAAATAATGAAGGGGCCATTAAATGTAGACAATCCCATTATAAGTAAGTTAGATGGACATAAAACATGGGCCATTTTTTTTGTAAAATTAATATAGGGGTTGAAGATAAGGATCCTATGTGTTTTCATCATAACATTGTTTGCAATGGTATTACTTTGCTATGGTCTCTTATGTGTTTTCTTCATAACTTTGTTTGCAATGATATTATTGTTTGCACCCTTCTTTGTTTCCATGCTTTCCCTCAACACTCGTCAATTGCGTTAGGAAGTAGATTAGCTTTTATTACTTAAAAGGAATATAGAGAACAAAAAATTACAGTGACTTGGACAATATAAGTAATGAAAGGGTGCAAACAAATGGGTCATTTTTGAAATTTAAGTGATTATAGGGAGGCTTTAATTCAGCCCTTGAAGGTAAATAACCCCAAGATAAAAAAAACTCCCAGCCGCACGTGGTGCACAAAAATGCCTTAGAGTGATCAACCCGTGAAGTGAAGTTCCCAAGTAGTTCCCAAGTGAGAAATGAATGTATTTTAGATGTAGTTGTATAAAAGAGGGAATTTTGGACTAAAAAGTTGGGTCTCGCAAAAATATGTTGTAATATTGAGGGTGTCATATAAACGAGTGTCGTAATAACGAGGTTAGACTGTACTAGCATGTAATTTCTTTGAAAATCAATAAGGAAATCATGTTACCTACTTATTTACCTTAATTTGGATGTATTATAGAGGTGGAACATTTTCAAAGAAATTATTTTCGTGAAAGAAGTTCTAAAACATTGCCACATACGTTTTATTTGTTGATCAATACAATTTTTAAAAAAATCAATACTACGGTCATTAAGGGGGTGAGGTTTCTACTATGGCCGGCTATGACCATTTTGTGAAGTTTTCCAGTGGACTTCTCTTCTCCTCGTGGTGAAGTTGTCCAATACACTTCTCCTCTAGGTGGTTACATTACGGCTGGTCAAGACTTCTTAATTTTTTATTTTTTTTATTTTTGTCTTTTCATCTTCTCCAGCATACCATCCCTTGCCTCAAATAACCATGTCTCGGGCTAAAATTCTCGACCGACCGGTGCACTTCTCCACCGTAGTGTAAAGCTGCCCTTGTTCATAAGAATTGTCATCGGATGGTCCAAGACGACCCTGAGCTGCCCGATGATGGTGGAGAGGTACCCAAACCAAACAGAGTGGTTGGCGGTTCGATTCCCGACCGTGACATCATCTCTCTATTTGACAGGAAACTGACCAGATGGTGAAGCGCCTCCTATGTTCCCCAAAAAACAAATAGTCAAGCGGAGGAGAAGTCATGAAGATGGCATAAAATACGATGTGACACTAAATACACTAGATAGTGTAGTGTCCCCCACACTATATCATGCTTGCACGCAAGTGTTCCGCAAAAGAAGGAGTATGGCCCACACTAATTATAGTTCCTAACAACCAAAGTCGGCAGTGTAGGCAAATAGAGGAACACTTCCAATGTTCCGGAGAAAAATAACTAACCCAAAAGGTAATAACTACCTGCCAGTTACCATAGATTACGGTACCACAGTACCTTCTTCAAAGAAAGCGGTAAGTTTCAATAAATAACCATGAATATAATTACAGCATGAGCGGAATTGACGTAACTTCTTCCCGGAATGGGGTAAGAAAATCTTAGCCGGTGGGCCCTTTCGCCACTCAAGTGCCGATCCCAGTCAGCGGTAGCGAAATTTGAGGAACGAGAGACTCTGCGATTGGAATCCGAGGCAAAGAAAGCCGTCGAACGAAATGTGGTGTTGCTAGCTATTTGAATGCCGGTGTTCATCAAGAGGTTTTAATCAATATTCTAATTTCTGGGAGTGAGTGAGTGAGTTCAGGAAAGTGAGCTTTAGGTGTCCTTGACATGTTTTTGTGCCGAAGAAGCAACGGTTTCTCCATGTCCTGAACGTTTTGGCCTCGGAGTAGCGTTGATCGGGTCAGTTTTGCTGTTGTGGAGGACATTTTGTTGATCATGTCGTAGGTGTGAGGCAAATTTTGAGGTGAGGAGTGGGTTGATTGAGTCGTGTAAGTAGTGCGGGTGCCGACTTCACAGATGGAGGCCGAATTGAGTTCCAGGTTGTGGAGGAAACTGCGGTGGGGACGCTGATGTCTGTGTGCAAAGGTAAGACGAGATTTGAAGTTGTGATGATTTTCGTTCCTGGTGGTGCTGTGAGTATGTAACTCAGTTGCTGAAAGTGTTTGGTATTGGAGGCGTGCAAGGTTTGGTGTGCGTTGGCGCTTAATCCTTTTACTGGGTCTTGGCTTCAGGTTACCGTGTGCGAGATCGTGTTGAAGCTCGGTGCGTTCGTGATTGACATCTCGTCAACCAGACCATTTTTGTTGAGAATCACTACGTCAATTGTCTTGGGAAAATCGGCCAAACAATACCCCATTGGAGCCGATTCTTGAAGTTTTTATTGGTCATCTGCTCTGCAAGGTATGGAGATTTGTGTGAGAGCGTCATGTTCCGGTTTCTGGTTCTGTAATGGTTGTTTGAATAATCGGTTTGTACGATTCAACTTGGAAGCATGTGAAGTTTGGTATTCGTTGGCGCCTTATACTTTTCGTGTTCTTGGTTTCAGGTTGAGTTTGCGCATATCTTGTTAGGGCTCGGTGCCTACACGGTTGACATCTCGTCAACCAGACCAGTTTTTGAAGATCAACTGTATCGTTGTGTTGGAAAACGATGTGCGATCGCTTCGCAGGAGGTTCAGTTTCTTGAAGCTTGCGCTTGAGAAGAGACGTAAACGGAGGGGTGTGGCGTGTGGAGAATATTGCAACATGTATTCCTTAGGAGTGCTGGATAATCTACCAGCCCTTGGCGGGGCAGCCACTCCCGATCTTAGCTTCGCTATGAAGCTGAAGAGGATGCCGCACTTGTTCACCCAAGTGTTGGAGCTTCCCTTCCCCGCAGACACGACCGTGAAGATGGTTGAGTCTCGCGACTCGTACGCATTTGTGGTGCGTCTTCCTGGCATGCTCGCCCGAGACGTGAAAGCCGAAGTCATGGAGATCGTACCAGGTGCGACCAAGGTTGTCGTTCGAGGAGTCGAGCCTCTCGCAAATCCAAAGACCTCGCCCGAGGTGTGAAGCTCATACATGTAGTCATTTCCTATGTTTGTCAAATCTAGCTACGTGGCATTCGCCATATCTCGTTGATGTCGGTTCTAAAAAATTTCCATTCCTTTGTTTCAATCGTTGCGATGAGCATTTCGTAGCGAACTTCGTAGTGTCCTTCGTCCTTCCTCTTGTTGACAACGTCTTAGATGTATGCGAGGACAGTTTGTTCATCTCCGGTGGTGAACATTGAGGTTTCGAGGAATTCAAGACGTAGTGGAACTTTAGGCATGCTTTGCTCAGGTCGATTTTGTGGAGGTTTACACATGTCTCCCTCTATGTTTGTAAAATTTTGCCATACCTCGTTCGTGCCAGTTCTTGAAATTTCCAGTCCCTCCGTCCATCCATTTTCTGTTTGAATCGTGCACGATGAGGATCACGTAGCGGCCTTCGTAGTGTCCTTTGGCTCTTTTGTCTCTGCTGATGAATTTTGAGGTTTCGGGTCTTTTAACGGTAGGCTCTTTTGCATGCTTTGCACAGGTCGATTTGTGGAGGTTTCGGCTGCCTGCGACCATGGATCCGAAGGGTTCAATTGCACGCTACGAGAACGAGGTGCTCTCGGTCATCATCCCGAAGATTTCCGTCGCCTGCAAAGGTGTCTCCTACATTACCAACAAGAACGATGGAGATTGGAAAATATCATCGCTACCACAGGACATCTTCAACCCCATCGGCGACAATCTGTCCGATGGAAGCGTCGATTTATTCGAGACAGAAGAGGAGAGGATCCAGAGGGAGGTGCTGGAAGACCTCGAAAGCTTCGGTAGTCCGAGAAGGATACGGAATGTAAATAGCTGTACGCAATCATCGGTTGCGGCGCATCGGAACGGGTGGGGAAGCGGCTCATGGATGAGCGGCTTCACCATTTTCGTACAGTAGTATCATACAAACCACTCTCAACCGCCGATTGGGAGTTGTGGAGCGAGCAACAATCAACATCATCAAGCTCGGAGAAATTGCGATGATGTATACATCATCGGTCAATGTGGACAGAGAGTGATGATTTGATCTTGTCGAGAAACTCTCCACTCTCTCAAGAACTGTGCGTAGTAGTAGAGAAGATATGTATGATAAATTTCGTTAGGTAGGATTTAGGCACAATTTATACGCGCACGTGCTTCCATCGCTCATGTACAGATGCTCAGGGGCAGTCCAATGCGACTGAAACTTTTTTGAAGCAGAGCACTTAGGTTGCAAGGACTGCACACTCTTAGGACTTCAGTGATTTTGAGCCCTCGGTGGCTTTCATTGTCAATCACATTTGGCAACAGCAGAGTTTCATCACAAAAGTTCGTCAACCTGTTGTGCATGCACTGGAGCTATTTTTCCTGTTCATACGACTTAGTGATTTGTTGTCTGTGGGAATAGGTTTGTTTCTCTTTCGGTCACGGAGGATTTGCACTCCAGTAGGCTTTCAATTTCGACACCAGCCATTTCGCAATAGCAAACCTTCACTTACAAAGTGGCTGTGCATTCAAAGTCGGAGAAGTTGGTCACATCTTTTGTGATTTGTTTGTGTTGAGATTAATTTTTTTCCTCTTGTGTATGGACAATATCCTGGAGTCAAAGTATGGGTTCAGGCCGCTGTGGGAGGAACATGTGTCAGTAACATGTGCAATTTGCTACAATGGATTAGTGTACAGATGTTGCGGGAGCAGTCGAATGTGACTGTATCTCGTTCAAAGCGGATCGGAAAGGTTGCGAGGATTGCACTCTCTCCTGTAAGTAAGGCTGAGTACTTAAACCCCCGGATGATTATAATGTCAAATGCTCATCGCTGGTTGCAAAGGTTCATCACAGTAGTCAAATGGTTGTGCGTGCACTCAAGCTGTTCATTCGAAGGAGTAACTTGTTCGCCTTCACTCTAGATTTGTTCCTTTCCGCTGAAGCAGGTATCATTCGAGGCTGCAGCAGCAGCTGTTGGAGAGACTTGGATAACTTACACTTGTCCAAGCGATGCTTGCTTGTATGCACTTACCTATTCAAATGCTGTTTTTGGTTGATTTCTTTCACAGCTACAGGAGCGAATCCAAAATTATTAATTGGTGTTCGCAGCCTCGGGGTTAGTAGAGTAAGTTAGAGATGTTTCGAAATTCTCTCCTCACGTGAATGAGGGATTTCTGCAGATTCGTCGGGTTCTTACTTTTGCAGGGCCCAGCCTGCCCTAAAACATTGCCGAACATGTGGCACTAACATCTGCATTCCCGTGTTTACCTTGGAAGCCGAGCACTGTTACCTGACTCCGTGACCTAGCCAATGCAAGATGCGGCATGCCGAATCCAGAGTCCAGACACCTGTTACCTAACCCATTATCCAAGACTTGAAAGCTGCGCTCCGCTCTTCACCTCCCGATCACGGTCACTGAGTTATCTCCTTCACCTCCTGAATGCACCATTCCATGCAGAACTCTTTCTCTCCTCATCGAGATCCCTTCCGTCTTGCTTCCTCCTGATCTCTTGTCCCTCGTTAGGTTAAGAATGCACTTGAGTACGTTAAGAACCAAGGATCCGGATTCTTGGCCGTTTTCAACGTAATGAATTATCCTGGTTGTTGACCCAACCCTGTTGCCGAAAAGTTGTGCCAGAAGATTCCCAGCTACTAGTCCTGACGCAACAATCCCCCCCTCCATGCTCGACAAAGGAAGGTAACTTAATAAGGTTGCAATTTACCCGCGAAACCCTGACATTCACATCGTGCTTATACATACTACATACTATGCATCCGCCTCGTTTGATACACTACCTGGAAGCTCAAATTAGGTGGCCGTTGTAGAGTAGGATAAGATGCTCCGGAATCCCTACCTGTGATGTCAGTCTGTGGATAGCGGTTACCGAGGAGTCGAAGGTTCAAGGAAGGTGATGAGTTGGGTCTTAATCAATCTGGGAGCTGGTCCTTTTTGTTTCTTTCTTAAGTAGAATTAGGGGACTCACTGGTGCAAAGTCTCCATTTTTGTGAATCTGTCCCTTTGTGAGAGGGGGAAGCTTGGCCCTTGGTGAGGAGACGACAGCTGGTGCCCCAGACAAAGGAACAACTTCACTTGGACGTCAAGATCAAGCGGCAAGCAACCCAGTTGGTTTGGTTCAATTGCAATTCGCCATCTCATCACCAGCATCAGCATCATCTTCGGAGGAAGAGAGAGGAAGGAGGTGACTGATTCCTTCTCATCAATCTCCTTTGTCCTCCTGCTGCATTCAAGTAACCTCTGAATGCAATTTGGGTTCATGACATGCGTTGAGTTTCTTGATGTGGACGACACTTGCCATGAACGTCTACATTCGGAGACCGAATCCATTGACTCTCCCAGTTACTGCATCTTTCTATTCAAAGTTACGCGCTGTTATGAATGTTCAATGACGATGTAATATTCTACCGAGCAAAGTCATTTTGTAGTGCCCGCACAACCTATCGAGCTTTTGTGAGTGAAAATTGAGCTCATGAGTAAAGACGTTGTTGCACTTCGTAACTTTGAACGGTACCACACACGAATTGGGATAAACAATGTAAGTCTACAAACAATGTGTATGGTTTTAAGTTTCATTTACAAATCGGAGTTTTACACAATTCCATGCATTTTTACTTGGGATGTGTGCATGTATTCTTTCACATTTTGCAATGTCCAAACTACATAATATACATGTTTTTTTTAAGTCATTCCAATCATGATGTAATTACAATATTTATGGTACTTGATATCACATACTATTTGGAATTATGCAATGCTACAATTTTTTTTCTATTTCCAACCAAAACTTGGGAAGGCATGTTTTAAATATACAGCTCCCCCCCCCCCCACACACACAAACAATGTGGTTGCCGTGAACTGAAACCTGCCCTATGGTGGGGGTCAAGTATAAAGCAATCACTCCCAACTTTGATGACAACTCATCCCAAATGAGGCCCATTGGACTAGATAAGGGTGTAAGACCCCAGTTCCATGGGTACATTCAACTCAAATGAGAATCCTCCAGCTATAGAATGTTTCTCTACATTTTCATCCTCCCTCATGACTATAGGTGTCGTGACACTTTACCCTAACTATGGGAATTTAAGGGGTAAGCACTCTTGAAGTTGTTATACAAACTTAGAAATTTAGGGTTTCTTGAGAACTATTACAAAAGAGAATTTTTTTGGGACCATCAAAGGATCACATCAGTACATCAAGTGAACAATTTTGATCCTCTTGTAGTCACCTTAAATCTACAAACAATAATAATTGAAAAAAAAAATCATGAAACTCATTGTTTTGTTGAGAAACTTGATTCGACTACCTACTATAGATTGGCGAGAAGTTGCAAGCATACCACATTTTTTAAGTGATTAAGTTGTCAAACTATCTATTGAAGTGTGAGCATTTCATGAGGTATAAGCAAGGCTTGCAATTCCATGGTCAAGCTTTTGGAGGTGATAGATAATCTCCATAGCTGCATCCTAAGAGGGACGTGGCTAAGAACTATTTTTGTTTATCACATACAATCGTATCCCTCATCCTTCCAACATCAAAACTTGATCCCCTACATATTTGTGGCCAGTTCAGCCCAAATGAAAGTTGGACTAGACTAGCTAGTACAAGATCTTTGAAGTTGATTTTGGTGTCCTATCAACTTCAAAAAAAACAACTTTTGGGATACATACTATTTTCAAAGCCTTTGTCTTGGATGAATGTGAGGTACACTCATATGCGGTTTTTCCCCCTTGCCTTCTTATTTTAGTTTATGAAAAGCCCCAAGAAACATATAGGGTTGTATGGGAAACCGTATTGCCAGGTTTAATTGACAATATGTGAATGAGTCAAAGAGTAGTACAATCTAACCTCCAAATTACAACACTCGATTATATGACACCTTGACTTTACAACACATTTCCCGTCAACCAAACTTTCTAGTGGTCATGTTACCTCCAAAGTACGACTAAACGCTCGTGATGTGACCATTTCTTAGGGTTGTTTTACAATATAACAAAGGTAATCAACATGCATAAGTGGTCAGGGCCACATGTGTTTCAAGGTTCACATGTGGTTAGTACTCTGGAACGTACATGGAACTGTTGGAGAACGTTGTGAACATGTTTCTTTAATACAAATGTTAATCCATACTTCTGCATCTTCATCATGTACCCAAAACGACATTTCACATTGAAACATGTTGTTTTCTCAAAAAGCCTCGATAGTACGACATTTAAGACCAAAACGTCATAACACAAAGAATACAACATGTGGATAATATGACATTTTCTTGCATGACCAAACGTGTCTTAATAAAGAGGGTCAACAATAATTCGTAGAAACTAGGCTGCTTGAAACATTGCTCGGTGAGAACCGGCGGTTAGTTACAGATGAACCGGTTGAGTTTGAAAAACAACCGGTTGAAGTTGGAGACTTCAAGAGAATTACCCATCATTTTAGAGGAATCTATAGAAGAATATGCCTCAAATGAAGAAAGCAAAACCGGAAGATGATGTCAACATGTAACCAGTTGGATTTAGAATCACATGGATCTTGACCGACTCTATATGCCCAAACACTTCCCGGGCACTGATCTGGATTTTGTTTCAATAAATGAGGACAATCTATCAGGTGCATTTTGGAAAGCCTTTGACCTTGGAATCAGCTTTTGCATTTAATACTGAATTTTTTGAATGCAAAAAGCCCAGCTGCCACACATTGAGCATAGAGATCCAACAGCTTCATCGATTTGTCCTATTGGGTTAGTTTATGTTATCATTTGGATTTACTGTATTTGTTTTTTTCCCCCCCCCTACTAAGAAGATTATATTTTACTAACAAGAGCCGGTTCACACGGGTTCCCAAGTCCTAAGTCGGAATTCACTTGAGACCGATCCGTGCAATCGCAACCGTTGAGAGCATGGGGGTTTTGGGACTTACCACTTCACACGGGTCCCAAGTCCCAAGACCCAAGTCCCAAGTATGACATGGATGCCTTCATGGCAACCCTTCTTGGAGGCCAGGTGAGGCTTGGGACTTGCGCTGAGAGTTGGGTCCAATGAACAGGGAGAACTAGTTGCTAGATATAGATGAACCGGTTGAGTTTGAGAAACAACCGGTTGAAGATCAAGACTTCAGGGGAATTCACCGATCATTTGAGAGGAATTTATAGAATATGCCTCAAATTAATGAAGAACAACTGAAAGATGTCAACATGTAACCGGTTGGACTTGGAAACACTAGGATCTCGACCGGTTGTGCTCAAAATCCTCCTTGAACATTGGTTGGGCATAGCAAAAACCTATACCCAACTCTCAACACAAGTCCCACAAACATTTTTGTATGAAATAGTCAATATGACTTCATGGTTATTAACCATATTTTGATGATTTCTTGACGCTCAAAAGTTGGGACTTTGCCTCCATGGTGGGGGCTTGCCAACATGAGTGGGGCTTGGGACTTGGGACCCATGTGGACCACCCCTAACATAAAATAAAATAAAATAAAATCTATTTCTTGATGTGCATTGATATGTGTGATTAGGTGGCCTTCATGAATAGGTTGTCTCTCCACCCATGCAAATTACTTGGGGTCAAAATCAGATCACAAAAAACTTGTAGCTTTGTTTATTCATTTGTATAAAAACCACAATAGAAGTCTAGTTTGTGTGTTTTGTTATTTTGGTAATACCTATTCAAAATAG
Organism: Polytrichum commune; assembly: GCA_950295325.1. Lineage (NCBI taxonomy): Eukaryota > Viridiplantae > Streptophyta > Polytrichopsida > Polytrichales > Polytrichaceae > Polytrichum > Polytrichum commune. The sequence continues at coordinate 7,135,855 of OX485809.1, forward strand.
TGTGGGATGTCGATAAATTAGTGTGCGGCAACTTGCTTGTTGTATGGGCATAACATGATATTTGGCTTCAATTAGCATGGATTATCATTTGGAGGTATGGATTGCTATAAGTTTTGACTGGCATGGATGCAAACCATTGCAAGTCATTTGTGACTTTCACCATACAAACATAGCTCTTGTTCATCCAATGTAAAAACCTCAAGAATACTCGAGCATACTTGTTGGAGGATATTTGGTCTACGATGACACTAAACAACTGGGTGATAGTGGAGAGGGACCCATTTCCGAATGGAGTGGTTGGCAACTTGATTCTCATGTGAAATCTTCTCCCTACTTGACAGAGTAAACTAGCCAGGTAGGTAGGAAGCCAAGAATCCACCCACCACAAGGTAGGCAGTAAACCCAACCTTGCACAAGAGGATTCTTGAGCAAGGCAGGGTCAATTCACGTCGGATTGCTCAACGTTGGTTATTTATTTAAGTATTGGACGAAATTGTAAATCGATTTGACACCATAAGCAAGTTTTCGGAGACCTCAAATCCGTCCAAGTCATTTGTGGTGCATCGGCCACAAATTTACATGGGTCAAGTTCCTTTCTTTATATGTTGGATGGAATGAAGGTGCACTTGTATACAACATGAGATTTTCCCTTATCTCCCCAGACAGAATTTGTTCCATGACCTAGTTCAATCGAATGGCTGTGGAAAGTGAGGCCCGGGTTTAAATCAAAGAGTCAAAACTCCCATGAATCTTTTTTTCTTTTTTTCTTTTTTTCTTGTGGGCACAGATTGAAGACAAATTCAACTGCAATCCTATGAAACCTTTTTGGATCATTCAAATGCCGTCTTGCTGTCTGGGTCGCCCCCTCATTCGAAATCCACTTGAGGACCGCAAGTTCAAGCCAATGGAGCAACTTGTTGGTTATTTTTAGTGGGTTCGGCAAATGAGCCATCACGAGGAGCTTTGGTTTTTATGATCGAGTGTGTATGCGGAGCTTTGGTTTTTGTTTCCACAAGAAGCGTCCAAATTAGGGTTTCCGGTTTGGCAGAGTTTTAGGCAAGCCATTCAATTTTGGGGGGGTGATGCTAGTACGGTGTGTGATGATAAGGTATCTAATTTGGCGTCTCTTTGTTCGTCATTTCCACCTCCATATAAGAACCCAAATGACTCTCGCGAAGATGAAGTCAAAGCAACTTGTATGGATCATGGTATCCTATGAGGACTATTATTTGTGTCGTTTTGTTTTCGATTGTGTACCTAGCATCTTGTGGTTTCAAGGGTTTGATATGCACTTTTGCGGTGTTGTGGAGGCCCAACTTTAAAGGGAACATCGTCGGCATCCGAATTGCATCCCTTGTACCTTCCCTCCGTCTAATGAACGGGGAGCACCGGCCACTACACTAAGGGCCGCTTCACACTATGGCCATCCAAGTCGAGAGGCCGTGGGATTGAACGGTCAAACTTTGTTGAGAGTCCAAAGAAATGGGCTGAAAATACATAGCCAATCAAATATAGGAATCGGAGCTTTTGGCGAGGCATAGTTTGAAGCCTCCAAAGGCCAAGTCCAAAGTCCAAACCCCTACCATTTGTCTGGAGCATCTTTCTTTATTCTTTGCACCAAAACAACCCCCCCAATCTAACGGCCAACCTATTCCATTCCTATCCAACTCATTCTTCCTTCGAGAGTTTGTCACCTTGGTAAAAGACTATTGTCATGTAGGCGAGCGGGAATTTGTTCATTTATTCATACGAAGTATCATTTGAAAAGCTTACCATAGTGACATAAAATACCATGTGACATTAAATATCATATTTAGTGTAGTCACGAATGCACTGGTTGAGTTTGAGAAACAACCAGTCAAAGTTCAAGATTCACAAAAATGACCCATCTATGCATGAATCTATGGATTACATACCTACAATCAATAGAGAAAAACCAAAAGATTGCACCATATAACCGGTGGACATGGAAACACAAGGATCTTTGACCGATTATGCCTTAAAATCTCCCCGGACACTACAGTAATCTCCTGCTTAAGTACACACCCGTTTAAGTACGCATCCCAGTTAAGTGCGCAATTTTTTCGACAAAAATTAGGGTTCATACTTTATTGTTTGAACATGTCATGCAAAGTCATTTGCCGCGTATGCATGATTTTTTTACGCTTGACATTCAATGTCAACTTGTAAATGTTTTGTTGGAACGTCTCAAACGATCGTCGCAGTTCATCATCCATATGTCTAGCTTCGGTTTGAACATTGGAGCAAAGCAATTGGTCTTTGATGTCGAGGATAGTGATGTGTAGAGCTTCAAAGCCTTTGAAGTTGGTAGCACTTTCAGATTCACCAAATGTCTTGATAGGTTGGCTTTACTTTCGTCATCGATAGGTGGTTCTTATTTAATTCACATCGTGTCCAGAACTTCATCAACGTCCTCATCGTAACAACACCATATTCTTCATTGTTTGCATCATCAAACGCTACCCTCTTGCTCGGCGCGTTCGGCCTGCTCAACTTTGCAATGATTTCACATTGTTGGGCTTCAATCGAGATGGTTATCTCATGTTTCATATGTTTCCTGTTGTGATTCATCGAATCAAAGGGTTTAGAAAATGATATGAGTAAAATACGCACCTACCAACTAAATGCACACCAACAGCTCCGGTTCAAAGTGCGTACTTAAGCCGGAGATTACTGTAGTGGAAAGGCTTAATTGACATAGGAAGCATCGTATGCATCGATGTGGATGACTATAGGATCCCTTACTTTAAAAACAACTTGCAATGGCACTCGGAACTTAATAACTGGGACTCACTTGGGTGACGTACTTAGGGCCACGTCACACACGAGACTGAGAGCCCGTGACCATTACACTTCAAGCACTCTCATTGGTGGAAAAGGTGGAGCCGGTCCAAGTTCGCTTCACACTACGCTTGAGGGACCAACGGAGTGTGTGACTGCAGGATGGATGCAAAGTCTACATGGATTCCTACATGACATCAAATGGATCATGTTTCGTGGTCACTTGGACTATTTCCAAAAACCACCTCTTGGAGGTAGGCCTAACACAAAACCAGGAGACCATGGCACTCCGAACACTCACAACCGTTGGTTTATTTTATTTTATCATGCACGAGGACCCACATGAATAAAAATCGATTGAAATAGCATTTGGTTGAGGGCCCGGTCACATATGACTTCACACTACACTTGACGATCCGTGACCACATGACATGATTTTGGACGTGTGTTGGGACGGCCTTTGGGCACTTTCTTTTGGGCTCTCACCATTTCATGGTCAGGGCTCGTGGCTCGTGGCTCGTGTGTGAAGTGGCCCTTAATTAGTATCTTCTAACACCACATTAGCCCCCCTATGTAAAACAAGAAAACGGTAGAACCGTGAGGCTCTGTTCTTTATTATGAAAGACTACAATTGTAGTTGTCCACTTTGCTCATGCCAATTCGTGGCTATTCACTATACCAAACCTTTCTTGGATTTTGTGCACCTTCTTCTCAAATACGGGTCAAGGATTGAAGCTACTCATTTATCACCCGAAAGTTTTAAAATAAATAATCAAGAACTACCGAAATAACTATAGTTTACTAGATTTCTTTCAATGCATTCTAGGGAGCACTTATATATAAACTATAATTAACATCCACATTACATAAAGTGGACCAAAAATAACAAGAACAAGTAACGTCCAAGTGTGAACACAAAGTGGTTAGGAAATTTGCTCTTGAAACGAAGAAGTTGATGCATAGTCTCTGTCCTATAGACAGAGCCAGTAAACGTTTTGGCGAATGGCAATGGGAGAAGCGAGTCAGCTTAGGATAAAGCTGCGCCCAAGCCAAGTGGAGCGCCACCTGGCGTGCCGTGACTCGATGACCTGGCGGGTGCCGGAAGCCAAGCGGGCGTCCCGAGACAAGTGGGGCCCGCGGGCCCACCTTGTAAGTTATGCGTGTGTGAAGGCCCACATGTGTTGAAAAAGCAAACTTATTATTGAAGTGAACTTGACGTAAGGTGGGTGAGTCTTCAATGCTTACTTTTCCCGAGTAACATGACTTCTCCTAGGCTATGAAACATGCAATGAGGGTCGGTTTATTTACACCATGGACCATGAAGTCGGATGCATGGAAGATGGCTTATTTTCATGGGGAAGACATTATTGAGCATACTACTGACAAGAGCCATGTGTACACATTTTAGTGTGGAAGAGGAAAAAGTTCTCGAGCATACTAATGTCAAGTGTTATTTGTGTACATTTTTATCGTAGACTATTGTGTAACATATACATACACCTCATAATACCAATGAACGCACTCATGCCAAGATATCAGTAAATGCACTTGACATTAGTGTAACCTAGCATGGCTAGCTAGGAACTTGTATAGTGGGTCACTATAGTGTCCATCCTCGAAAGGGGAGAGTAGTATTTGTCCCAATGTCCCCTTGTCCAGTGGGCATCGGGTCATTGGCATTACGAACGGACACTTTATTCACGCCGGCCCCTTGCTTGAAAGGGGTTGGAGTTCCTATCTATCTAACCTAGCATATGCCTCAAAACAAGGTAAGTGACTCTATTATGCATGTGACACTAAATACCATAAACGGTGGACTATGTTCATGATTGGAGGTTGATCATTCACACATGTCATCCATGATTCAACATTGTATGTGTTGGAAGGTGAAAAGGAGTCACTATAAGGTTTTATATCAATTGGCTTCTTAAGAGAATATGCAAATTTGATCCGAAAAGTTAGTGTTTTCTTAACTTATTCTCGAGAGGTGTCCCCTTTCCGAAATTCTCGAGAGTAAGTCCAAAGTCAACTACTATGAAACGGTTTTTTAAGTGTCTTGGATAGATAGGCCTACTCAAGTACCACGTGCTGCTAGACTTTCAAGATTTTTGGACTTACGGGATCTCTTATTTTGACCCAAAACCCGGAAAGTTTTTGTGGTTTGTGGTCACTTTTTCGCTTGTCGTAGAATTATTCTATGGAGTTAAGTGCAGAACAATGATGGTGCCACACTGAAGACTCATTCTTTGTTTTGGAATGTTTCTAGCTTTAATTTCCGATACTCTTTCAGTTATGCATATGCTATTCAATGTTGGACATCATTGAGTGCTTTTGCTTGCCTTAATGTCTAATAGTATCCACATAATTATGTAATGAATCGGTCCACTCCTTAACTTAATAGGAGAATGAATGGTTCAAAAATAGGGGGTGTTATTAGAGTTATGTGAAGAGTAAAGGAGATGAAACCGTGGGTTTATTCCCCAAAGCTTGAGTTTATGAGAGTTAACATAAAGTCATCCCATTTTTTTAACGCTTAAATTACCGTACACAAAGATTGGTGTCGGGCTATTGAAAATCGACTTGCTAGCTTGTCCTATTAGGATGGGTGGGCCAAGCTAAGCCTTGCATAGGTCAATCTAAGATCTAGGACATCGGATCCCATGTGCATAGTTTATTTTATTTTAGATCTCAATGTTTTATTTTATGTGCAAAGTTTGAGAGGTGGAATAAGGAAGTCCCAAAAGTTTCACCCAACTTTCAAAAATAGGTTCCAATGTACGACGAGCTAACGGGATCTTAATAGAATGTTTTCTCAAAGAAGGATCAAACCCATGGTTTTGTCGCTCTTTGAGGAACTTTGCAAATAACTCTAATATGTTCAAGGCTGTGAGCCGAATTTTTGGCCAAATAATTTAACTGTGGGCAGATGGTTAACCTTGGATGAAGTTTCATCCGAGTAAATGGAAATAGTTGAACTACATGCTAGGAAGGTAGTTATAACTATTAGCGTGGGCTTAGGCGCCCATAGTTGGTTATAGAAACTATCATCACCTCTCCAGCTGAGCCAAAGGGGTTGGCAGCGGAGATGAAGGCAAACATTCATTGGCTATTGTTGAGCGCAAAGTTAAACCATAGGTTTGTCTCCCTCGACACAAATTGTGCGAGGATAATAATTAAACTATTTTCTTTGTAAATTGAGTAATCACCGCAGTGATTGTGGGATTATTGAAGTTTGTTAAGTACATTGTTATTTTGAATGATATCTATTTTGAATGGCCGAAGTTCTGTCAAACTATTTGTTTGTTTGGATTGCATGAATGCAAGATCGGAAAACCATGGTCTATTGTTGTGACTGCTATTGATGAAGATTGGAGTTGTGAGAGAAATTGAGTGAATCAGAATTGTGAGAGTGAGCGGTTGAGAAGTGATTGAGTGTAAAGCAAAATGGACGGGAAATTGATCAATTTAAGAGAGCAGAAGACTATTGCCACAAGAAATTGAACATTGTGTAACCATTGTCAAAGTGTGAACCCCTCAATATAGTTGAGCAAACTAAAGGGTGAACCAAGAGTGTGAAGATTGTGGTATGAGAAAACAATTGTATGAGTGAAAAAACCTCTTCAGTCTAAGAGATAGAAATTGAAGGATAGGAATATTAAAGATTGGAGATTGAGTCGAACTATGGACAAAGAGTCCATTTGAGTCAGGAGTTTATACAAAATCTTTGGTTGAAGAAGGTGATGGAAAAATGAAGGAATGTGAGGAAGTAGGCACCTCAAAGTAAAGCGAGTTGAACTATCGGCAGAGTCGCCGAAGAGCACATACCCGAGTGAGAGAGAGAGAGGATGTCGAACAATCGTCCGATGAGTCAAAAGATAACGGAAGGTCATAGTTGAGTGAAACTATTGGACTTCCCTAGAGAGGGAGAATTTGAGAGGCCAAGCCTTAGGCCGAGTGAGAAACTATTGTTGAGCCTGAGAGAGGGAGTGAGAAAGAAATGAGCAAATTGTTGAGCATTAGAGAGGCAGTGAGAAAGAAATGAGCAAATTGTTCAGCCGAGTTATGACTATAGTTATAGTAAATGTTATAGGCTGGTAAAAGTAAGATATGTTGAGTCAATGTAACGAGGGAAACCCAATCAACTGAATGTGATGAGAAATTAGTTACGATCAGTTGATTAACAGTGGATTTTTGTAGTTAAGAGGGTTTCAGTGAATTGAATTAGGATAAACTTTGGATTATCAAGGAGATTTAGGCATAAGTTGTCCTAAGCTTAATTAGGAGTTTTATATGATTATATAGTCTAGAGACGAGATCTTTGAGTACGTAGTGCAAACTAACGATATCAATTATTGTCTTGTGTGTGTTACCTTGGTTGTTGTTGTTGCAAGTTGTGCAGGGCAATCAAGACTATAACTTGACCTTGATAATTGTTGTTAGTTGCATAAGTTGTGAGTAATAATTATATCTTGGATCTAAGGAATAAACAATTTTGTCTTGTATTGGAATTAACATTGGCCGATAAATGAATGAATTGTTGTGATTTGAAGATGCATTGGCCAATGTTTATCAAAGGCAATTGTGATACTCAAAGAATATTATTCTACAATCTCATGACGAGATGGATGCTTACAGTGACTGACACACATAACCCTTTAGAGTTTGTACCATGGGTTTTGTTTATTTCAGTCATAACAAAAACCTAACTACAAGGCACATTGAGGCTCATAAATTATGCTTATCACTACAAGCATATGATAATTTGGGCAACACTTAATGTGTCGATGAAAATTGTATTGCGTCTTGGGAAAATTTGTAAACCTATCACGGTATCACCGTGGCATATTTGCAAAAGAAAAATTCATCAATGCAAGGTGCGCTACCAAGTCTCATATGCTTTTAGTGCTATTGCTTACCTAATCAAGCCTTTGCATGAAACACATCCATCGTTCTAATCAATCAACAACACCGAGGACCAACAACATTCGTTATGACAATCAAGAACAACAACGACCCCTTCACGATCAAGAAATAAATAAGTAAGTAATCAATGTCAGGCAATCCCATGTGAACGTGAGCCCGATAGACCTACCTTGCTCAAGAATCCTCTTGATGCAAGGTGGGGTTTACTGCCTACCTTGTGGTGGGTGGGCCCTTGGCTTCCTACCCACCTATCTAGTTTCTTTTGTTTTTTGTCAACTAGAGAGAAGATTTCACATTGGGAATCGAATCGCCAACCACTCCATTCAAAACTGAGTACCTCTCCACTACCACCCGGTAATTTAGGGTCATCTCGGACCCCTTCACAATCAAGAAGGTTATGTACATGGCGCCCAAACAAGATTTTTCTCCTAACTAACATACAAGTTCCAACACATGACCTATGCAACTAACTTTATGAGGATTGGGAAGAGGTTAGGTGTATTGCTATAAATGACAATGTTGTTCGTTTTTGAATTGTACCGATGTAAATTAAAATCATGCTTCACAACTCCAATATGCAAATCAAGTTTAAAGTAGGTTTTTTGGTTCATGCTTTATGATACAACTTTGAATCGAGGTCATTCCTAAAGTATTTTCAGGGGTTAATGCTTGCACAACTTTGTGGCCGTTCATGCACCACTATCACATGAGTCCTACGCAAACATCCTCAGAGCAGAACTCAATGCAATACTCATTGCCATACAAAATATACCCACCACACAACCAGATACGTACGTATTCACAGACAGCCTTAACAACATATACTTAATTAATAACCACATACAACACCCAACATCCCAACACCACCACCCCGATAAACTACTCATAGCAGCCATTGTAAGACAAATATATTGGACCCCAAATAGGATCCACATACATAAGGTAAGAGCACACACAGACATTAATGGTAACGAAATAGCAGACGCATTAGCAAACGAAGGAACATTAAAAGAGAAACCAGACAAGACCCCACACATACACTTAGCCCACACTTCCCCCTACTGGCTAGCAAGTTGCCCAACAACCACACATGATGGAGCCATATGCAACTTAAACACATTTATAATAAAAACACATGAAAGTCAAGAAGCTACATTAGCCAAAAGAAAGTTCCCATACGTAGACAAATGGCTCTCAAATGAACAAATCAACCAGAAACTATCCAACCACTTTTGGAAGAATGTAAATATCCCAGATACCCAAATTACCCAAACTCTAAAATTTAGATTCGCCCAATACATGGGTAACCATAGGAAGAATATCTTCTGGCCCCTCACCTACCCAAACCCAAACTGCACACTTTGTCGCAACAATGACAGAGACACGTGGCCACACCTATTATCAACCTGTGAACACTTGTACCTAAAAGGGTTGAGAATTGCAAGACACAACAAAGCAACACGCCTAACTACACAAACATTGCAAGCTAACAAAAACACCCGATTCTACACTTTGACAAACGCTGGCAACCTAAACAACCAACCCCAAGACTCAACAGTCCCAGAATGGCTCCTAAAATGCACATGCCCCCAACAACCCTGCCAATGCCCAGCTAAACTAAGACCCGACATCATGTGTATAGTCGGTGCCCCCAACCAAACACACACACCTATCTCACCTTCCACAAATTATACAATACAATTCATCGAATTCACTTATTGCCATGACAGATTCCCCGAACAAGCCAGAACAAACAAACACACCAAATACGACCCACTTATCAACAACATACAAAACTACGGATGGAAAACCAACCCCCTCATCACTATCACTGTTGGAGTACGAGGGGCCATCCATGATAATAAACAAACCACTGTTCCCCCGCCCTAAAGGGAAGTTAACTAAAGACACACCACCGGAGCCCACCTCCTAAAGAGGCATAACGCCCCATACTGCATCATGGGTAACATGATCAACATCGGGTTAACGGGCTCACATTCATGCCGGTACATGGTACGGGCGTTATCTTTTCTTTTCTTGAGTCCTACGTAATCGACTTTTGTTGGTGAAAGAAATATGTAAATCTATCACCATGGTAGATTCATGTTTTTCAGTGTTGCAAGACAACTTTCTAATGATGCAAGTAAAATTCCCAAGACTCATATGCATGTAGTGTTGGTTCATGAGGTGTCAAGGCTAGAGTGGAGGTCCATAATGGTTATTATTATTATTATTAGGAAAAGTAGTAGTATTGCGATTTCCAATATTTTCTTCAAAAGCATGGTCTCAAGTATGTGACAAATTTATCCATAAATGAGAAATATAAGAAGCTTGAGAGACTGAAGATGTTTTATCGGGCAATGTGGGAGCAATGCAATTAGGATGATGTGTCGGATGACGTCAAACCAATTGTCCATTCGGTTGAGAATTCGACTTGACAATGCAAATAAGCATGAATTTGAGTTAGCTCCAAGTTTTCTTGTGTTTTAGTCATGTAACCATTTCTAGTGGCACTAAGTTCGATGGACCACAAAACCCACTACATATTAGACTAGGTGTAGACGATATACACGGCATGATATTTGTGCTTATTTTACTAGGGAAATTTTATAAACTATGTACAAAAATTCATGAGATTCGGTTTGCCAAATACGTACTATAATGATATGAACATTGAAAAGCGTTTATTCCATTGGAAGTATCTCTAATCCATGAATATGCATGCTTGAAACTATATTGAAATTTGAATAGTTAACCTCGTGTAGTGGGAATGGCTTATAACATACTAACGGGCGTGTGGATCACGTTAACATGGTAGATATTTAGTTTATGTGATACTTGCTCTAATATCTCACTAATATCTATCCTTAGGTGGGGTCATGAATAATGTGAATCGCTTCACATGTGATTCAAGGAGATATGTTTGAAAGATATTTGGGAGATATTTAAGAGATATTCTTCAAGTGTTCTCACCCTATAACTTCAAGAACAACTCTAATTTTCTTGCAACGCATTTCATGCACAAATTCTTGGGTTTTATTCCTTGGTATCTTTGGATTGGTTAGTATGCGCGTTTTAAATTTAGTGCTAGTACCTTGAACTTCTCTTTGTTTTGTTACTTCCCACATTCCCGGCCCTACCATGATCATAATTTGTAAGCAAAGATATGTTCCAAAGTGTTCCAAGTCCTTCAAGCAAGGGGACCTCTTTAAAGGAGTAGCTTGAGGTCTCAAGTTTAGTTTAAGATATTGGAGCTTTATGGTACGGAGGACATTAAGTTCCCCCACGAACTTTTCGGGGGAGAAATTTTCGGGCAAGGGCACCCGCCCGTCCAAAAAATCAAGAGTTTATGGACCCGACTGAAAATTGTTGCCCGCTCGCACAACTTTCAAAAAACCAATGCCCTTGCATTCTTGAAGGCCACTAATCCACAAATCCCATGTTGTGTACACTTCATCTTCAAGAATCCAAATCCAATATATATACATATGTTCACTTCCATTGAGTAAGTAAGCAATTGACTGGGATTTCAATTTCAAAGTGAAACCGCCAATAAAGCATGTAATTAACTTGGAAGTCAAAAATATTACAAAATCCTCATTAACATTGAGGTTATAATATTTGTGACTACCATTGAAAGGGCCTTTTCATTCTAAAATGGAACTAAAATTAGTGATTTATTTTAATATTTTTAATAGTATTATAGTTTATATTTTATAATATTTTAGTTAATACCTTCTACTATCACAAAGTTTTCATACACATTTAAAATAATTGAATGTAACTAAGTCTAATTAATTCTTATTAATCATGTTTAATTCTAAGTGAGCCCAGTTAAATCAGAAAGCATGCTTACCAAATTAATTAAGCCTAATTAATTATTAAATGTACTTACTGGTGTTAATCATGATTTACTGGAATCAACTCCAGTAAATATAATTTATAAATATTTAGGCTAATTTTATTTTGTTAAGCATATTTTCTGATTTAATTGGAATTAATTATGATTAATAAAAATTAATTAGACTTAGTTACATTCAATCACATTTAATTAGTTTAAATACATATGAATACTTTGTGAAAGTACAAGGTATAACTAAAATATTATAAATCAAAAATCATAATATATCAAAAATTTAACATATATTAATTATAATATAAAAATTAACATATAAAAAATTAATCACTAATTTTTGTTCCATTTTAGAATTACAAAGACCCTTTCAATGGTAAGTCACAAAAATTATAACCTTAGTGCTAATGAGGATTTTGTAATATTTTTGACTTCCAAGTTAATTACATGTTTAATTGGCAATTTCACTTTGAAAATGAAATCCCTATCAATTGCTTACTCACTCAATGAAAGTGAACATATATATATATATATATATATGATTTAGAACCTTGAAGATGAAGTGCACTCAATATGGGATTTGTGGATAAGTGGCCTTCAAGAATACAAGGGCAATGGTTTTTCTGAAGTCAGGCGAGCGGGCAACAATTTTTGGTTGGGTTCATAAAATCTTGATTTTTTGGATGGGCAGTTGCCCCTGCCCAAATATTCCTCCCCCGAAAAGTTGGGGGGGGGGAACTTAATGTCTTCCTTATGGTACTTTCAATTTATTTTTGAAAAAAGCCAAATAGCCAACCCCAATGCATTAAGAATCAAGTAAGATGCACCCACTTTGAGGGGAAGATGGGCATCCAGGATGCACCACACTGCCATGTAAAAAATTACAAAGTACCAAGTAACCGGAGCCCCACCAAGGACAACTCACCAAGTCACCTAACCAAGTGACCAAACTATCAAATTACCTAATACATTGTCGTTTTAAATTCTACGCGATTTTCATTCTATCTCGTCTATAAAGGACGTGCCTATCACCTCAAGTTTGATCAAAGCCCTTGAGGAGGGCTTCCGCCGAGTAGGTGGTAGTGTTAACCAATTTAACCACCCTTTCCCCAACCCCTTGGTCTTTCCAAATAAGGTGTTTCAGTTTGGACTCGTGCCATTGTTCATGATTGAACACCCAATCCTCTGTTCAATCCAAACTGTCCAAAGGGTAATGCCTTGGAGAAGGTGCTAGATCTTTGATTTTCTTAGCAAACTTCTTAGGAATTCTTTCCCCAAACTAGGCTTGCTTCCAATTGAGATGGTCATATTTGCATGTCCTAACCCCACAAAACTCATGCATGATGAAAGTGGCCCACTACCAAGCATGCTTCACTTCAATATAATCCCAAAACTTGTGTTTAACTGACTTGCTAGTGTTAGGAAGACAAAAAATGTATTGCTTGGAGATAGATGCCGGAGCAATGTTGGCCCTCCATTTATTGACAACAACGACCTTATGCCAAATGGACCACATGAAGGCAACTTCTTTGCCGGAGTGAGCCAAGTCCCAAACTTGAGACCAATGAAACATGTAGTTCCCTGAAGGTAGCCTTGCCACTTGTCAGGTACCCTATTGTTCCCATAGGTCATGGTAATAACCTCAATCTTGTCAAACTTGGTGGTGTAGTTGAGGAACCAGTAGCTTCCCACCCACCGCCATCGATGGATCCCAACCAAAAGTGGCCATTTTACCATAGAAAAATAATAATTTCATATTTTTCTTTACCCTTGATAGTGTGAGTGATCTAAACCTCATGGAGGGAGCCGATTATGTCCTCTGTAGGTCTCTCCTACTCACTAAGGAATCTAGAGTAGGTGCCAAGTCAATAATAAGCAGGGAGAGGTGGTGTCGATGCATAATAGAGGGAGTAAATTTGGATGAGTGCGAGTAAGAAAAATCGGGTCCACTTCTCCATCTATGTAAAAACCAACCCATTGCCCCAAAAAAAATGATGCCATGATCATTCTCTAGAAGATGTTGCCACTAGTCAATGATCTTAGAAGCACAAAAAATTCAATCGTTGGAGTTTGCTGAGGTGAGATTGAATTTAACTTGGGCCTTATTCCATGAGAGGAAGGCATGGTATTCATTGTCCCAAATGTCATCAACGCATTGAATCCCCTTGCAATGCAATTCATGCGCCCTAACGTAGGTGAAACTATTAAATGTTGGAGTGAAGCAATTCAAGGAAGGTGTGTGTGAGCCCAATATTTAGGCCACATATGTTCTTAAGCCTTTAAAAGTTATTAAGGTGTGGGCTTGAATTTTCTGTCGCGCTATTAAACATAAAAAGAGTGTGAGCTTTGAATTTGGAATTGTGTTAAGTTATAGTTAGAATGTTGGTTTGGGGGTAGTAAGATTAAGGGTAGCACGTAAAGCTAGTGGGTAGAAGGCTTAACCGTTATTCACTTATACAAAAGCTTAAAAAGAGTGAGGTTAGGAGTTGTGTTAGAATTATGCGGGAAGAAGAACATTAGTTCTTGTAGCAGTAGGAATACAAGCAAAGTAGGGGAATTGTTAGGATTTAATTAGGAAGGACTAGGAAATTAGGACCAAGGTCTCGAAGGGTCATGGATCAATGAACCGGCGAAGGAGGGGGATCTGTTCGAATTAGGCTGGACTTGCGGCACATAGGAAAATTCGGATCCCTGGCATCAGACTGGGCGGTTGAGGCTCTGGCCGCCACGGTTGTTCGCTTCCCTTCTCAGTAGAACAAGGGCAACACAGAGGAGCGGGAGGTTGCTGAATTGAGAACAGGGAACACACTGGTTGAGAGGCGGCAGAGGCGAGAGTAGGATGGGTGTGACTGGGCACGGGCAATCTGGTCGCACAAGAGGATGGGGATTTGGTCGGAGGTGAAGCAATGTAGCTCAATAGAAAGGATTATGAGGGAGGCTTAGAGAAGGCCTTCAGAGATTCCAGCTTAGATCGGAAAAATTCCGAGTCAAGCGCTTTTGTCCAATCTTCCTGATGGTTTGGCACCCTCAACTGGAAGAAAAAGAAGGGTAAAGAAATCATTCAAGTAGAACGCTTGCACTGCATTAAGGATGGACTTGTGAATAGGAGCAGCCGAGAGCTGAACAGGGGACTGGCTGATGTGAAGGAGGGGACTGAGGCGGTAGGGAGAATGTGCAGTCTGGGTGCACATCGGACTGCCCTGGGTGTTGGGAAAGGAGATCAGCTGCCTTAGCTGTTGGGCAGTTCAGTAGCGAGGTTGTGGCCTAAGGGTGCCTGTTCGTCAACTAGGGCACTCACCGAAGACCTGTGGATAGAGGCAACCTTGAGCTGGACAGGGGACTTCCAGGGAGATGATTGCATTATGGTGGGTGATTAAGGACTAAGGGGTTTGGGCAGAGTCATTATTAGGAGGCGGGACTACTCAAAGTTGAGTTGTTAATGTAAGGGAACAAGGGGTTTTGGGTTTAGTGAGTAGGTAGGGCTTTGGGTGAATGTGTTATGAAAAGAGTACAAGGAACAACAATATTTCTAAATACTTGGAGTTCCATGTACATGAAATAAAGTTGGGGTGTTAGAACACCTCCATTGTGGATGCATTGTTATGATAGGAATTTCTTCACATGCAAATTCATATACAATAAAATGAAATTAGAGACGATTGTATAAGGATGTGACTAATGTGACTAATACCCTGCCGAGGTATTAGTCACATTAGTCACAACATTATAAAATGTTGCACGACTCTCATATCTCGAGGCCTAAAAATATGCTAAAGATGTTTTGAAATTTATGGCTAGCCAAGGTTCCCAGATTTTCGACACTCAGGTTTTGTTAGGAATGGGAAAAATCCATGACAAACTCATGGGAATTGGTGTTGGACATTTAACATCACTAAAACAATGTGACATTAGAAGGTGCGGAGAGGAAGGTGTAGGGAAGGGGGTGGAGGTTGGTGGAAAGCACAAGGAAGGGGGCCTTGTCAGTGACCCCCCTCCGCAGTCCGCCACGTGTGCGGTTGGCGGGCCACTGCCCGGGCCCACTAGCAAAGAGCACGGGAGCTGCCTCGGCACAGTGGCCGGCCCACGCCATCCAGACCCTCCCCCTGTTGGCGTTGGGGGGAACGGGTGGAGATGCCCTAAGGCCCCACTTGCCCACACCCTTCAAGTGTACTTAACTTTTTTCTTTTTGTTTAATTTTCCTTACCACTTCCCAAAGGTAAAGTTGACCTTATTAAAATCGTTTTCCATCTCTTACCTTTACGGTGAAGTTAACAACCATGTGAGCACAACTTTTAGGGCTCACAACCGACTTTGTGGCTCGCTCATCGCTACACTGGCTCTCCTGTGTTTGCCATCTTGGCCATATTCTGATTTTCTTGGCGATGGCATACTGCTCTTACAAGTTCTTCTTCAATTTCTTACAATTGTAATTACGTCATTGTGTCCATGCCACAGACTATGGCCCTTTGTAATTATCTCTACTTTAGGCTATAGTCAGTCTCTCCTCTTATGAGCCCAAAATGGTTCTTCATATTTGTTTTATGTTTAGAATTTACTTAGAATTGCATTTGAAGTCGTTATTGAAACAACTAAAAGTATTAAAAAGAGTGAGGCTTGGTGTGGAGTTATGTTTTAGGCCTTAGGCTTATTTTGTGTGGTTAATTAGAAGCTTAGTGGCATTAGGGAGTGTTTTGGTTAAGTGAGTGGTGTTTGATGAAGCAAGGGGAAGGGCCTTGGGTTTAAGTGTTTGAATGGGGACCTATGTTGTTGGTTTAGGGGGTGAGGGTTTAGTGGATAAGATGAGGTCCTACTAAGTAGGAGAGAGGTGAGGGGTTAAGCCCTCTTGGTTTTTTTGTGGCTCTCTTTATTTTTGGTGTGGAGCGAGGGAGGAGCTCAATTGAGCTCCTGATTTTGAGGGGGCTTGAAGCTACTAGGCCGAGGGCTTGAGTGAAGGTTGAGCTACTGATTTCGAGCAAGCTTGAAGCTGTTGGGCCGAAGGCCTGAGTGAAGGTTGAGCTACTGATTTCGAGCAAGCTTGAATCTGCTGCTGGGCCGAGGCCTGAGTGAAGGTTTGAGCTACTGATTTCAAGCAAGCTTTGAAGAGTTGCTGGCCGAGGGCCTTAAACCCGAAGGATTGAGCTACTGATTTTGAAGCCGGTTATGGAACCGGATATGGGACCGGTCGTGAGCTCGGCCGGGTATGGGAAAGGACCAAGGGCCAAGGGCCAATGGCATTAGGGGGATTTGGCTTCACATAAATTAAAGGGTGGCCTAGGGGGATGAGCTTTTGGTAGTGAGTTGAGGGTTGGTGTGTAAATTAGTGTAGGGAGAAGGGGATAAATAAAGAAGAGCATTTTTCAATGTTTGTACTCTTATTATGGAATAAATTGGTGTGCAAGAGTTGATGGGAAATGGAATGGATTTTTACGAAGTTGGTAAGAGGGAGTTATGTGAACATGAATGTGATCCCCACGCCCTCACCCGGACTAGGACGCATAAGGGTGGGTGGTTTGGCCTCACACCTCTCTATGAGTTCATCTTTTGATTTTACCCCACATTGTGATTATCTCTCTCTCAAACTACCAATTGCTCTTAGGGTTCCACTAACCCTGGCTATAGCCTACACCTTCTCTGCCACAATCTTCTCTCTGGTAATCGGCACAAGGTGCTTTTTCGACTTCAACTCACCACATTTCTTTCACAATACGGACTATAGCCTTTCTTTTCATTCTCATATATCTCAAGCTTTGAGCACGATTGCTCTTGTTCGCCAACAAGATTCTTTCATCTTCGCTTTACTCCACTCAACAATTTCTCACCATTTATTCCCTCCTTTCACTCACATTCTGCTTCCCCATTCCCTTTACTCTAACACAATTTTGACATGCACTGATTTGACCAAAAATGCCATACACATACTATTGCCATACTTGTAACAATCGTGTAATCCTCTTTACTTAATCAATTATGACTCGATTTGCTTGGTCGCATCCCCCTATCAGAGGTGGTAATGTTGCAATTCTAACTTTGAAAACTAATGCATTCTACTCTAACTCTACTGCCTATAGCCTGACTCTCCGCGGCTATGGCCTCAGTAGATATAACGAGAAGTATCTTCTCTCTGACAATAGCCCGTTTTTCAAGCTTAGAGCTCTCAACGGTTGTAACTCCTACAACTATTTTCCTCGGCTATAGCCTTCCTCTTTCATCCTAAACTAACTTTCATCTATCATTTTAGTTACTTTATCATTAAAAAAAATTCTTCTCACTATCAGGCTATGGCCCAAAAAATGATATTACAGGTCCCATGGCAAGGGGGTAAGAACCTTTAAAAAGGTGGTAAGGTCCCCAAGACAAAAGTAACTCCTAAAAAATCATTTTAACTTGGATAAATACCCTGAGGGTTGTACTCACATAATGCTTAGTTTATAAACTAATCAACAAGATTAATTAGCCTAAAAACTAACTAACCAAGACGTGGCTTGTTGCTCGACACCATGCCATGTGACAATGTAGAGTTCAAAGAAAGTCTACATAATCTAATGAATGTCTTACACCAAATTTAAAATCAAAATATGCAAACTTTAATATTGTTGTTAGTTTGAGCATTAAAGATAAATGAATGGATTAAGAAAATGAACATTGGAACATCTTGGGGTTTGAGGCATATATGAAAGTATAAATCAATGTCCACCGATTGTATAACTTCAAATCAAAAGCCAAAAACCCAATTAGTGTCACATGAGTAAATATAATGGGCTCAAATAATATCCAATCAAATAATATCAGATCCAATCAAGCATGTAGTGGATGTAATAGTCAAATATGTATATGTCCCCCATTGTCCTTAGATGCCTTTAAATGAAAGGACACTTCCACATTGGGATTGTACTTGAGAGACTTTGTGCAAAGTGTAGGTGTCAATATGGCAGCTTGTGCATGAGCAATGTTGTCCACATACACGGGGAACATAAGTGACTTGGGAAGAGATGACAACTGCTCAATCATCTAGCGGACATAACATATAAGTATACATAATGAAAGTTAGTTCATATGAAAACCTACAAAACTAAAAAATATAAAGTAAATAGGGTGGACAATACTCACATGATTTCTCAGCCAATTTACTAGGAGGTTCTTATTGTCCTCATATGACAATTGTTGGGATGATTGATCAACTACGGGGTTATGAGATGACGACTCCAGAAGTGGTTCAAGTATCATACTGAAAATGAGGTCATCTGCCTCAAAAACAACCATATGGCGTCCACTCTTAAAACATGCATGGAAAAAGACACTTGATTAGGACAAAATACAAATCATACAAATCATGTGGCTTTCCCAATATTGTAGTTAAAATATACATCATCCTCACCAACGCATATCCCTTGTGCTTCAAACTTACTATTATTGGTGAATGATACTTTTAGAATATATATTCTTTACATGGCAAAACAACAATATGCAAAATTTCTTTGACTACAAAAAAAAAACCCGCAAATATTAGCATAAGTTTTGCAATAATAATTTAATCCAATTGAGTGCACCATAATTGACAAGATTTGAGAATGGTGACTTACTATGGCGAAAACATCGAAAGCACAAGATATCTTTGTGATATTCACACCCCCACCAATCTCTAACTATAGTGAAGTTATACGTGGTTGAATAGGCACAAGCATTTTTACAAACATTTTTACATTTTGAAATGAAGAAAAGATTGAAAATACGAATTCAAAAATCGCTTCAATTTCCAAAAGCATATGTTTATTCTATTTTGGCACAATTATCAAATTGGAAGAAATGCATGGACTTGAAGTTGTTTTGGCAAGTCTATAATAAATAATGCGAAACCTTGGTGTAGGTACGAATCGCTTGATACACATGTGGAACGGATATTATCAACAAGAAGAAAAATTCAATTAGAAGTGTTATCTATATTGATGTTATAACAAAGACAACATAGACAAAAGAACGGGATAATTATAGGAACAATGCTTATTTGTTTGACAAATTCATGTGTTTTCACTGACAATGATTGAGATGGTGTATTGATAGTATTAAACACGAAGAGTTCTCCAACATAATTTGTACTAATAAATTTTGGCATAACACAACTAGAACATGTTGAGAAGCAAAAAGGGAAACAGTGGATGTTTTTGGATTTAAATGCATACTAGAAGAACCTATCGTGTTTGTGGCGGTATTGCAAAGAAATTGAGTATTTGAAGGAGAAGCAGGTGTCCCAACATTCTTGTTTATTTGTTTCTTTTTGTCGGTGTATTGTTGTTTGTCTTTGTCCGGAAGCACGGAACTTTCAGTAGTGTAAGTTTTGTAATCTAAATGTGTTTTAAAAACGCAAGTTGGTTTCTAACGATTCATTTTTCCACGAAAATATTTTGATTGTATTAAATATGAGTTCTCCTTAAAAATTGGATATTATTTCACTAGATTGTAATATCCACTTAATTTGATATTTAAAACTAAATTTTATTTCTCCACTCAAACTAAACTCTCAATCCTTCACTCAAACAAAACTCTTTACTTTTTACTTTTTACTCAAAAAACTTCCACCTTACTTCATCACTCAAACAAATACTCTACTCTATTCATTCCAACCACTAAATCCTCACGTCTTCACTCATGCATCATAACACACATAAATACCTACATTTTAACTGGTAACCAGCTCAAATTAAGACACTGGTTTGTAAGGATATATGACTTATGATTCAACTAAAATTTCCTCAACCTTTGGAAGTTTCACCTTAGAAGAAAACTCACATGACAATCCAAAAATCATGGAAATGCTTGCAACACACTATATTCCCAATCACATCTTTAGGTCATTATATAAATGCATAATTTGTGTGACCTATCGATCCAAATGATGAGAATAATTGGCAAAAATCTGTAGGTTAATGGATATTTTTTGGTGAGTAATTCCATGTGAACATCTCTACAAGCATTGTACATACACTATTAGTGAATGCAACCTTTGCAAGTGCATAAGGTTGATTAGTAATGATCAAAGACATCACATATCAACTTCTTAAATAACCTAACTGGTATAACACATGTTTGATTGCAATGCCCTCAAACTTGAAATTATGTAGTTTAGAGCCTTTGGTAAAAGGAAAATCGCCACGAATTAGAGGACCATATGCGTTATCCCAAAGCAATACCCGCCATTTTTCCATGTAAGGGCTAGGTTATAGAACATTATCCAACTCCTTTATAGGATACAATTCTTTCTTTATTTTTTTCAATTCACTAATCCATGCTTCCTCCATTTGAATAACAATCTAAAATATTAACATGAATTATTCAAAATCAATAGGACTAGACATGAGATTGCACACACATATTACACATACGCAAAGACATATAAACAAAGCTTGGAGTGAGATGTTCTCATGCTCTTCTTGCTTTGCCTTTTATTGTTTTTCTTCTTTTCCTTGGTTCATCGAAACAATATGGGATAACTTTTATCCTCCTTGGACCAATGTTGTGGTTTTTTTCCAACTTTATTGTTTCTTATACCTCTTGCATTACAACTTTATGAGCAATCTAATGCTCTACCTTCTACAATTCCTTTTAGTATTACATTTTTATTGACTACAAGCAATCTAATGCTCCACCTTCTAATTGCTTCATTCCAACTCAAAGGAGCTTCCAATATTGCCACATGGGTTTATTCCTCACCGTGTTGAGGGAAAATGTGGTTCTTCCATCATTCTTCAAGTAGTTGCCACTCCCTCATGGGATAATGATGCTCCTTGGCGAATCCTTCAAGAATAATGCCGTCATTTGTTGGTCCTTTACATGTTTCCTCAATTACAACTCCCACGTCCTCCTTGCCATCCACAAACTGTCCACCGCCAATGAAAAACGTCAATTTGGAAGATTCATCCACCACCACTACTGTAAAGCCTTCATTTCTCCCACCTGCATGCATCTCCAAATCGTTTTTAATGTTCCCACTATCTTCCAAAAACACAACATCTCTATATTTGATGATTTTTTTTGTATCCAAACACATCAGTTTATACGCATTCGTATCTTCGCAATATCCAATAAACACGCATTTGATTCCTTTCACATTGAACTTGCATTTATTTCTGTCCGGAACCATTGGATAAGCAATACTTCCGAACACACGCATGTATGCAATACAATGCCTCCTTTCGATCCACGTTTCTTCGGGTGCAACCAAACACAAAGCCTTTGCAGATATTAGTTTGGTTTATAAATGGCATTTGCCACCGTTTCCGCTTACCGAAGTGATTTCTCAAGCTTTTAAACTTTGAGCACACGCTTTGTCATTGTATCAACAGTTTGATTTGTACACTCTAACGATCCAATGTCTTGGGGCGTGCTCTCAATGTTGTATTCCTTCGAAAAAACTTCAAAATATTTTGAATTGAAGTTCCCTCCACTCATCCACCGAAATGCCTTGATTTTATGCTCCGATTGTTTTTCTACAAATGCTTGAAATTCCCCAAACCTTTCAAATCCACTTTCCTTTGGATTTCATCATATAAACGTACACATACCTTACAAAATATCATCAACAAAAATAACAAAATATTTTCCCCCTCCCACGGACATGTTTTTCATGAGGCTACAAACCCTAAATGCACAATCTCTAAGGGTTTTGTTACTTACCGTTCTCCATCGTTGCCCAACTTTGCCGCATATTGCTTACCCTCCATGCATGCTTTGCAAACCAATGTAAAGGTGGGATGAGAGGTTTTACCTAGGTTCATGCCCCTCTGCATACTTTGAAGTGCATGAACGCTCTTCCCATTCAAATGACCAAGGCATATGAAGTTGGCTGCATCCACTCCTCACACCTCCGTGAAGATCATTTGATACAAATCGCCTTCGCATCGAGCTATTGGTACCACGTCGTTGTTTGCAACTTCCATAATGCATTTATTTAGGAGAAATTGTACCTTCAATTCAACCGACAAAAGTTTGCTCACTCAAGAGCAAGTTGGATTGCAACATCAACACGTGAAACACATCCATGATGCAAACCTTATTCCTTATGCCATTTGTTTCAACTCCAATGACAAGAGGTCCCATTCCGATGGTTTTGGCTATGCTATCAATACCCAAACACACATTGCATGTAGAAATTACTTCATAAGTGTCAAATATTGCCCTATGCAAACACTACAAGGATCTCGTGGTTAAACCACTGTACCACGTCACTGAGCATTCTAAGTTATAGCACGTATGCGAGATAATGGCGCAAGAATGCACTTATTACGTCCGCAACCACTGCGTTTTCTGCTGTAAGTGACATGGGACCATTATGTTTGACATATTCATGTCTTAGTGTTCACAATGAAAAAATAAGTACCATGTAAAATGGATACGATGACCTACATTACTGACCACACGAGCTGTGTGATACAATTTCCACCAAAAGAGCGACATGGGCTATTTTATTGACAAATAACTACATGTTTGTGTTTTAATTTATGGTCCGCACTTCCAAACATTCTATCCCCAAAGCATGTGTTCTAAATGCGACGTCTTAAATGCAGAAATAACATCATGACGGTCCAGTCCCTATCCCATCCCCACGACTGCAACTTCGTGTATATGCTCCCAACTTCGTGTACGACTGCTTATATATGCAAGTTGTATATGAAAGAAAAATATGAAATCTCAAATTAAGGATACCTGTACAAAGGGGGAGTAAACACCCAATCGGATTAGCGCATTCGCCAATTTACAAAGTGACATAACCTGATGTTTACAGAGGTTGCTCACATTAGATAGAATTTGAAAATGAACAGTAGAATCTTACATGCAGCAAGATGATTTTGTACTGTTCACTGTGATGACTCAAATGCTCGTTGTGCACATCAAACAAACCACGGCCAAGATTGGATTCATACTGCTTTGACACATGGTCTCATAAATTAAACACGACACATGTATGTACACAGAATGATGATTCATACATCTATTTGTTTTATTGTGAAGAAAATGGTTGGTGAACATATACCAGGGCTCACAACATTGTCCTTACAATGTTCTGCTCATGAACTACTATATGATTTCTACCTACTCACGGCATTTCCCTATGATATCACACGTATGCAACTACGAACATCATACTGTGCACAACTACCACTGCCGTCCGTCCTCTACACCGTCGCAAGAATGGTCTCTTGCAGAATCATTTGGCTCCGAGTATGAGCCCTTGCCCGATGTTCCAGATGCAGCTACATTGAACGCAAAAACAGGGACTTCTTCATCAGCGAAAACTTGAAAATCCTCTTGTGCCACGTTCCTCGTTTCCGGCTCGCCATTGTGTAGGAGAGCATCGACTCCGAACTTGTTTGTGCTCTGCACCAACCGCATATCTTCCATGTCATCTGCAAGCCGTACACTACGTGGTTCAGCGTTCATAATCACCTTCCACCCTGCTTCCCATGGGTCATCGCTCACAAACACTTGTTGTACCTGCGATGGAAACACATATGGCTGGACATTGGGGGGTTGCATATGGGAAAAGTCTGCCATCCAGAAACCATATTCATCTTGTTTCATGGTTGGTGTGTCCCCACAATCGGGCCGCACCCAGCGTCCCTTGAACAATATGACATTCGTGCTCCCATAAGAAACTTGGAGAATTTCAACTAGGGTGCCCACATATGCCAATTGCACCTCCACAACTTCCTTATCTCGTGTGCTGCTCCGGCAACCCTGCTTGAATAAGCCAGCAATTCCGCAATCATAACTGACATGCTTGTTAGTACCATCTTCATCTGCAACGCGATAGTGGCAGCCGTGCGATTTAATTGATTTGAATGTCAACGCAACACGATTTGGTGGGAAAGCGATGGACACCAGATGGTCGTCCAACACAATGCATGCAGCCATCTCCTCCCTTACTCGATCTGCCAGCCACATTCCAAACTCACATATGGGTTTCAAATCTTCTGGGTATGGTCTACTCACCCGACCACCTCTTCGCCGCCGATGTTGAGACCGGTGTGCAGCACGGCCAACCTCCACGCGAACCCGCTCGGATTCGTACAATCTGAAAGACACCCACCATGCACAACATTACACATTGATGCCAGTCGTACTATCGGCTAGGAGGGTCATGCTCTCATTAATTGATGGAACTCAAACATAATCATATTTACAGCTAATTGTGGTCCTAGCTAGTTGGATGTGCAGCGAAGAACCTTTGGTACTTGGCAGTGTCATCAGAGTTTGATATTACAAAGTTATGAATTTGACGTAGTTCTGTGTCTGTCAAAATCTTTCGCGTTGCAGCGCCCTCATGGACCTCCCCACTTATACCCGGTTCTTCGTCATTGTCCCAGATTCGGCGACTGCTATGAAGGAACTCTCTTATGTGGCTGGTTACAAACCCCAAAGCCTCATCTAATGAGTACCCTGTAGCCATTGATCCTTCAGGACGGGCACGATTGCCTACATAACTCTTCAAAACACCAAGGTAGCGTTCCATGGGATACATCCACCTGCAAGCCACTGGACCCAAAATCTCCAACTCATCCACGAGGTGCATCACAAGGTGGCTCATGAGGTCCCAAAAAGATGGAGGCATCCATGCTTCTAACAAGCACAGAGTTTCAGCCGTGAACTCCCGCAGCCAAGGAATCTCAATTGGATCGACAACTTTTGCTGTCAACTTCTGGAATACAGTTGACAGCCGAATTATACCTGCACGAACAGACGGATGTAGCAACCCCCGTATAGACACAGGTAAAATTCCTTGCAGTAGGATGTGGTGGTCATGTGATTTAAGGGACCCCCACTTACCTCCTTCCACGTGCTTCCTGAATGCGGACCCATAACCCGTCGGCACTTTCATCTCTCCAATAATTTTCATACATGTTTTCTTCTCCTTTTGCAATAACACGTATGGGGCTGGAGGTTGCCTCCATATGACCTTACCGCGCTTCATATCTCGCACCATCCATAGACTGTCACGAATGCCACGCTCCTGCATGTCATGCCTTACTTTGGGAGTGTCTTTGTCCCCCATTATGGTCCGAAGAATGTTGTCTGACACATTTTTCTCGATGTGCATTGTGTCCAGCGAGTGGCGAATAAGATGAGCCTGCACGCTCACCGAATGAAGAACATCAACACAATATTGGTATATACAAGGAACCTTTTATTGAGCAAGCACAGAAAATTAGTGACACTCCATGCAATGTCAAAGAGTAGTTCGAATCTTCAGGATAACTTTAAATCAACACAGGATAACCGTAGGATCACAACATGTAAGACGTTGGACTTGGACATTGTAACTTTGAACAAATTCAAAAACAATGGGTTTAATTAAATCAGCTGCCCCTGATCTCAAAATAAACAACTAGAACCCTGTTGGATATTGCCCTTTTCACTTTTCACTCCAGGTCAACCCCAACACAAAACCAGAACCACCCTAGATTGATTTCGCTCCAGGTCAACTCCAACACTCCACACCTGCGCCCTAATTAATATACATCCCCTAATTAATTAACACCCACTTATTAACAGCCCCCTAATTTTAATTGCAGCCTAAATATATAAACAGCAGGGTGAAACGATTTCACATGGTGAAGTGGACCAAACCTGGTGATTGAAATGCGGTTCACCAGGTTTTGTCCACTGACACACAGGCTATTGCTCCATGATGTAATTTAGTGTCCAAAGCCCCTGTGACCACTGCGAAAGTTTGATATAGGATCTCTGATAACAAAAATCTTCAAATTTGTCCTGAGAGCATGTTGCTGGCCAAGGACATTGCACCATAAACAACGGCATAAAAATTCACATCCTCAAGCTCACTAATGAACACCAGGCAGAATAAATTATGGATTCCTGTGTAATTTTTCTCTGCAAGAGAACTTCGGGAAATTTAAGATGAGCCTGCACGCTCACCGAATGAGGAATACCAACACATTATTGGTATATAATGGGATATTGTTACTGAGCAAGCACCCAAAATTGGTGACACTCCATGCAATATCAATGAGTAGTTCAAGTCTTCAAGATAACTTTGAATCAATACAGGAAAACCTATGAATGAACTGTGTTTAATTAAATCAGCTGCCCCTACCTACTAGTCCATCAATACACCTGCCACCACTATCACAAGTGAAAAACATTGAAGGCCGAAGGTTAGAACTCCCAAACCTCCCAATACGGTAGCGAATAAAGAGTAGATGCCCTCTTTATCCCCGTGCGCCGTGAGGGATCAGCTCGTTTCGGCTTGCCCCCACCATCCAAAAATGCCTTCCTTTCCCTTGCCCATTCCAACACCTCTGATGGTTGCACTTCCGGAGGTGGGACCTCATGCTCGACTGCGCCATCAAATACAGAGTCTGCAAACCTAAAAGGGTGGTCTTCTGGAAGCCATCGCCTATGTTGTGAGTCATAAACAATTTTCTTCAAACTCTTTGAGTAACGTGAAATGGTTCCAAGGCCACAATGCGGGCAACCCAAGTACCCCTTGGTTGTGCATCCCGCGACAATTCCTAAACCAGGCAGGTTGTGGGCAGTACAAAGCACAACCAACCTGCACGTAAAGTGATGTTGCCCTAGAAATCCGGAAGCATCCCTCACCCGCACCCCCTCAAACCACAGCTCTTTCAACTCCTCCAGCAATGGCTCAAAGAATACATCAAATTCACTGCCTTTCACAGCTTCCTTCCCAGGTATGAGAAGGCAAAGAGACATAAAAAAAAAAATTGTCATACACCAGGGCGGCAAATTTGCAATGGTCATCACCACTGGGGTGCAAGACCATTTGCAATTTTTGATCCCGAAGGGATTCACCCCATCAACTGATAGGAAGACATGTAAATTGCGAGGTTCTGATCCAAATTCCGGGAATTCCATGTCAACATTGGCCCACTGTGGGGAATCGGCGGGGTGCCTCATCAGGCCGTCCTTGAACTTGTTGAAGTGATGCCAACTAAACAACTCAGCTATTTCCTTGATGGAAAACATTCTTTTCACCCGCGGAATGATTGGAAAATGGCGCAAGACTTTTGCGGGAACAGAACGCCTGGCAAATCTATTTGCATTGCATTTTGGGCAGACGGATGCATCTACGAGATTCCCCCGAAACAATACGCAATTATGTGGGCAACAATGTATTGTGTCATACACAAGACCTAATTTTCTAAGCATGCGAGTTGCCTCCTTTTCATAACAAGGCAACGTGTTCCCCTGTGGTAGAATTATTTCGTGCAATAGCTTGAAGACCTCGTTAATGAGGCTGTTTGGTGCCTTCGCAACCTTGAAAGCACATAAAAGGTAAATGGTTGCACCCAATCGACTCACCCTGCCATCAGGAAACAACTTGACGCTGAGCTCCTCAAGCAATTCGTCCTCAACGGGGTGGTTTCCACCAAGATTTTGGTCGTCGTTTGTCGTTCTATCCCAAGGGTCTGAGTCGGACGAATCCACACTGCCCTCTGGATCAGTCCCAATTGTCGACGTTTCCTCTTGAGCGCCAACCCCTGCATGATTTGCATCAACACGAACCTCGTCTGCTCGAGCAAACAACTCTGTCACCGCATGCCGAAGGTCTGCACCCACGTCCAAGGGTGCATCCTCTTGCTCGTAATCATGAAATTCGCTTAGAGAAGCTCGATATTTGATCTCAGCCGTAGCCCACTCCTCAGAAGAAGAATCCGCATGAGGACCCTGCGGATAAAAACATATGTTATCCCCGACTGACTTACTGCTCCATGCCTCATACATATATTTTAAACATATATAAAATGCACCCCCCGAGGTCTGTACTTCTGTGCATCAACATCAAAATCTGTATCCATTCTACTGTGCTGGAGGCCAATGCATTTTGTCAAAATGACACAGATTGTCAAAAATGTCTGGAAATTGTTTCACTTCCGATACATCAAAGCACCATCTAAGCATTGTAAGCCTAGTAAAAGTTCAAAGCTCTCAAGTTGAAAGTTCATTGTAAAGTGGATTTGAGTAAACAAGCATGTGTGAGAGGCCCTTTTCCACCAAATAGAAGGCTCCTTTTTTGGAGACCTCAACCTCTCTATTCATTAGGGTGACCTAAGAGGCAATCGAGAGGTTATGCATATCCTACTTCATGACTACCTATAGGTGCCAAAATGCGCATTTTTTAAGGTGTCATGTGGATTTTTGTACAGGTTTGATTTAATAGGAAAGTGACATGTGGTGCTTTGCTCATAATCTGAATTGATTCGTGCTGAAGCTGCCTATCACATATGGTTCTCTCTGGTTGTCTAATCTATTCTACCATGGTCTACGACTGTCATCTTGTAATTTTTTTCTCTGTTTCAGGGACAATCATTAGGGACTGGTGAAGGAGGTTTGATTGACCCTGTCTTGGCTAAAGGCAATAGTGGTCGGACTGGGTTGGGCTGGAGTTAGTTAATATTTTGGCAGCTTCATGTGGCATGACCTCGTGTGCTTGTGATAAAATATCAAAAGATGTTTTCAGACTTTGAGAGTGCAATGTGAACCTAAAGGCCTTAAAATTATACAAAATAGGGGCTTTTCTGTAAGTTCATACCTGAAGGTGGTGTAAGGCGTGTGGCCATTCCGCCATCGCAAGGATACTAGATCAAACAACAAGGGCCCATCCCACCGGATTACTTCGACAGGCAGAGATTGTACACCACCATCTTCAATCAGACGAGGTTGGCGAATGGGGAGGGCACTCTCATCCTAGACATCGAACTCCTAAAGGTTTGCAGGCCCAAGTGACGATGAGATTCTGTGAAATTATGTGAAATCCAAGGGAAAATCCCTGGATGCGGTGATTCCTCAAATGGACAGAGGATTTCTAAGGAACTACAAGAGTTCACTGAAATCGACAAATTTCATTTCATTTGAATGAAAAAACCTCATGGGTTTGAAACTTAAATCACAAATGACAAGATGACAATCTGGAACCGTTCACTAAGGTGGAGGCAAATCAAGTATAAAACTTTGTTCAAGGGTATCGATCCTGTTCCTTGGAATTCGAAACCATCCACTATGCGGGAGGCAAATAAGATCTGAGCTTTGGTCATCAACATCAAATCTATTCCTTAGAATTGGAAAGCATTCACTCAGCTTGATCAAAGATGAGGTCTGAGCTTTGGGCACCAACATCAACTGTGCTCGATTTCAATGACATGCACACAACGCTGACCAAATGGGAAATCTTCATGAGTCGAAATCTTACGTCGACGTTGGCCCGAAGTCTAGGATGTCGACCAATGGACTTCATGTGTTTAGCTGATGTGCGCCTAGAAACCCATGTCTGCCCTCTGCAAGTGCGGCACTTGCACCTTACCCTCGTGACATTCGCCAGTGTAGCAGCTGCTTCCTCTGCCGTCCATACACTAGTAGAAAACATGGTTAAAAAAAACCGTAGTCATTTTCCCATTGCGGTTCTTTTGACCACTATTTTGTCGCGTGTTCCTCCAACCGACAAATCTTGTGTCACTTGAAGTATTCATTGATTGTCGCATGGAAATGCACACACACACACATGCATATATATAAATATATTTATGTACATATATATATATATATTGTACGTACCTTTACTTATAAATGGTCATTTGGGTTAAAGAAATGCGCGAATAAGTTCACACTGCCACAAGTATATGCTGCTCACGAAAGCTTTCTAGAAAACGATATATATTGAATGCGCAAGTGGAATAATCTGTTGTTTAATTAATACATGTGCGAATTTGTGTCAATTGAAATGTGTTGTTGCCATTGCATCCCTGCTCTAGCTAGCTAATACTAGCTCGTTCACTAGTACTAGTATAGTGCGTGCTCTTTCACTGTTGGTCGGCGACGGTGATTAATAATGTGAAGTGGACTGCCTAGAACGTTGGGT
Source organism: Polytrichum commune (assembly GCA_950295325.1). Lineage (NCBI taxonomy): Eukaryota > Viridiplantae > Streptophyta > Polytrichopsida > Polytrichales > Polytrichaceae > Polytrichum > Polytrichum commune. The sequence goes on from OX485809.1 coordinate 7,166,322, forward strand.
TATCACCATGCACACTGTCAATTCACCTCCTCACTCACATGCATCATACACTGCGAGCTCTGAAAGCTGAGAGGATCGTGATGACTCACACACAAAATCTAGTTATCTGTGTCCGTGAAATATAGAGGCGCATGCACTATCAAATCCTATTAATTAAGTGAGGTTGTGTACATCAGCTTCGTCTATGGAACGGAAATAAAGGAGTGCAGGGAGTGCAGGGGCTTATTATTTTCCGAGAACATTAAGGGGGCGTGTATTGGTCTGCTGGCAAAATTCTCTTAAACAACTGCTTCGTTACATCGCGTATCCACAACCTGTTGGGCGTACGGGTTCGTATGGAGGAAGGAAACATGTGGGGTTGTTCGACCTCTGTAGTTCGCACTAAACCACAACTGCAGGTGGTTCTCTCTGGAAATTTGGAGTACATGCGTGGTAGTGGACTATGCGTGACAGTGCATATGAGATACCCTCTGAGTTTCGCAGGATTACGCGATTGACTGTGAGGGTTCTTTCTATTTGCAGTCCCCGGTCTCTGTACGTGTTGCGAGTTCCCAATGACAATGGTCTCTTCCATTCCAGAATGCACATATTTGCGGCTTAATATTACAGACACCCCACATAATTAATTGCTTCCTTGCTGCATCCAGGCTCAACAACTCATAGGACTTCTGCTTTGACATAATGCCACAATTCTCATTGGTGAATGTGAAATCAACATCTGAAGGGGATGATTCAAATCATGCCGACACAAGTAGCCCACAAAATAGACAAAGGTGCAAACCATGCTGTCTCACTGATGGCGCTAAATTTTACTGCAAAGGGGCATATATTAATAGAGTGCGTGTCAAAGCATTGGCATATACAATGCTCTCATGTTGAGGAGCTTGGGACATAAACTGTTTATACCACACAAAAAGCGAATGCCACAAGGTACTGCTAACCAAAAAGAGAAGCATTGCTATATATACCCTTCACATACAACAATCGAGCCCTCCAATGAGTACCACATGCACTGCACATGTGTTGTCGAAGAAAAGCTTCCTATTAACTGCACTCCACCAAAACATTTCTATATCAATTCTGGGGAATTTTGTTCCTCTATTTCACGACTTAAGGTGACTTCAAAAGTTCTGATATCTATGTATAAGCCGGCATCATTCTCGATGTCATAGACGAAAACGTAGATGCACATGCGCACTGAGTGCCTTCAGCTGCATTCCATGACTCCTTAATTCGCTGACTTGCTGCACTTCAGTGACGTCTATCTTCCGCAAACATCGTCCGTCCCAACTCTTCAATCTGGGGATACACACTAATGTCATGAGTTATCTCACCCTTAACATGTGATCTGAAGACAACCATTACATGAAACAACTCCCAGAAGCATGCAAAATAGTGCCGTCTACAGCATTTGGGAGGGCTGCAGGAATATCCATCTCAGCCCGGGCAAGCACAACTTTGAACAAACGCACAAATAACATTGGTGATCCCCGCCCAGTCGTCTCAATAGAATGGCTAACTTTTCCGCACAGGACCGGACCTAAACTCGCAGGACAATTGAGCTTCCAAGGAGGCCATAAGCAATGTTTCACAAGGACCTAGGTAAGATTCCTAGGGAGATCTTACCTTCATGCTACATGGCACACTCCATGTTCCAATGTCATCTCCTCATTTGCGCCTCAATGTTGTGCTATGCGGGATCGTTTCAAGCAATCCCAACATCTTCTTGTCCCCGCAGCTATGTGGTACATGCGTCCTGTACGTACACACATAGGCTGCTATTCACCGTATAGGTGGGCATTCTTCCTACATGTTTCAAATTGCAAAATCGGGCTATATACGTCCTCCGTGACCGCATTCTGCAAGAATGTACAGTATCCACCAGATATGGCGACTATGAATGCATCAGAATTCTATTACAGTCAGATCAGTGCACATAATTAGTAAACATTTATGGAGTGGTTAGATAAATAATTAAACGCCACAATAGCTGATACTTAATATCAAACCTTTTCAGCAAATATGATTTGCTTTGATGCACGTCAATTCACATCGCTTTGCACTCCAATACGACTTCAATTCAACCTGCAACACGGGGGGGCCTGTGGATGACATATGTTCATTTCGGCACAGGTTTGGGGTGTCATCACATGTACCTTTGCACGACTTCGGTGGGGGCCATGCTTAAAAAGGTTGTTCCGGAAATCGGAGAAGAGCCCCGAACATGTCACTACTGTTAGTAGTCCACCCAACATACATATCTAGAATGCAACCAAAAGCATGGAAACTCCAATGCCTCGGCCGGGCAGCATGTGTCGTTGTGAACACATTGTGTCTCTCTATGCCCACAATGCGAGAAGTTCTGACACACTGTTTGTGGGCCACGGGGTCACTTCAAATGAAAGGGCGTTGCAACGCAATACATTCTGGTATGCCACGCTCTGTTTTCCACAGACCATTGGAGAAAACATTGTTTGACTTGTAATGTTTGACCATCTCCAAATGTTACTCCCTGCGTGGGTGTTTGACAACTATTGCATGGCCAAATAGGGACTGATACAAAGGGCTATGGCGGAGAGGAGCCCGGTAAAACATGATGTGGTTGCAGCAGGTCACCTGATTCAATTAAATGCAATATCATATCATAAAAAACATAATGTGGATGTATTTTTCAATTACCAGATGACTCACCTGGTATGGCGTTATGAGGATTTCTTGCTGGACACTTTCGTAGTGTCCATGCGGTTTCTCAGTTGTGAGGTGTCACGAACTTTGGCCGCTTGCGTAGAATCACCTTTCTTGCACTTGGAGTTGGTTGTCTTGCCTTCCTGCCTTTGCTCGGAAGCAATAGAAGTCACCCTGCCACAGACTGCTGAGGTTACATTGCCCATCATGCGTGTCATCTCTTCCATGCTCGGAACCTGCACGATATAGCAAACCCCCCCAATACAGGGCACTGTGGCAGTCCCTCCGCTTGATCCAGGAAGGCGATGTGCTTTGGATAACGCCCGTCCTTGTTGAACATCACCGGAGTATCCTTGTAGAAAACTCTTATTACACTAATCATTTGTTGACCTTTCTTACATAGATCGTTCTCGTCATTTAAGCACCTAGACTTGTGGTTGATTCCTGCATATGCCTCCGCCACAACTTTCCCTTCGTATGCAGGGTGTAATACCCATACCTTGACTCTTACTCTAATTGGATTCTGCAACAAAAAAAATGTAATCCCACAACTCCATTATTAACATGACATGCTTGGACTTTGCTGGTCAACTTAAAAAATGAGCACATACTTCAATAACATGATGCGTGACACTGCCATGAGAAGGAGGAGGTTTACTCACGGAATTCTGTGGACGTTTGCCGAACTCCAGCTGTGTAATCACAGATGCGTCAATCAATGGTGTCTTGTACTTCTTCACTTGGGGACTTTTAGAGGTCGACCTCCCTCTCTGGCTCCTCTTCTTACTAGACTTTGGCTCGCTCAGAAGCTTCCTTTTCACTGGAACCTTGGGCAGCACTGGCAGTTCCTCACCTTCTGATTGTGCCTCAACTGGATTGCGCCCGAGATCATCATCATCGAATTCATCATCTTCTTGCAGGTTGATATCGTCGTCGACTTCGGCTGTTTTACTCTTCCATTGGGGCTCTTCGTTGCGATGTATAGCATTGTCGTCCTTGTCGCTCCCCGAGCCTCCATCTTCATGTGAATCCCCTGGATCCTTGGGCCAATTCAACTTGGGAAATGTATTGTCAACCTCCTGACGTCTCCCACCAACACTTTTTGTGTCTTCCTCATAGCTGTAGTTCATAACGTGTGAGCTCTCAATAGACCTTGAAGGGCTCTCTATATCTATTCTTATTGACTTACCTTGTGAGCTTGAGTTTCTCAACTTCGCTGCACGGTGCTTTCCCAAAACTTTTTTAGAGATTTTTGCGGTTGGTTTAAGGGTGTCATCCGACGAATGGTCGGAAGACAAAAGCTCATAGGACTGCGGGATTTTACCTTTTCCTGCCCGTGCATTCATGCCACGGCCAATATTATCGTCATCTATCAACAACAGATCGTCAAAGACACTATCCGCATGCCTGGTGCTCTCCGAGAGAGATGCACTGCTGGGTTTCATGTCCTTCATGTGGCGCGAGGTTCTGGGGGAGTCCCTGCCTCTACTCTTCCTATCCTGGAAGTTTGGCTTGGTGTGATCCGTAGGTGACTTTCCTTCTCTATGATTTAAGTCCACCACCTGGGATGCAGACGGCCTTTTCAACCCATGTAACACCTCGCTTGCTGTGCGATTATTTGGCCTGGGACCCTGTGTGGCCTCTGCTGCACTGTCATGTTCAACATGGATACAGGCTTGAGCAGAGACATTGTGAGCTAGAGAGTCACATTCCGAGGAGAGGTTAGATACAAATTCATCAACCAAGGCATGTAATTTGTTGCTAATGTCTAGCATGGGTGGACGTTCCAAAGGACCACCCGAGGAGGAGATCTTCGAGCTGGATGATGGGTGTGTGCGACGCTGCACTACCGTAACTTTGCTGGCATTTTCTGAGCGCTGCTGCATACATTCCCAGCACGCCACTTGGCTTAGATTTTTGTATATACATTAGGAAAATTGAGTAGACAAAATATGCAGTGAATCTCCAGTAGTTTGGATGTTGCAATCAGTGTAAGGCATGGGCGAAGAAAACACAGTCAACTCATTAAAAAGAGGGATTGTTGTTCACATACTTTTGGGGTATACAGTTTATCTTTCACATATGTGGGGTGATGCACACCCTCTTCGCTTCCACTTGATGGTTGTTTCTCTCGAATATCCTTTCTGCGTTTTTCCTGCATATCCGGATACACACAAAGTGTCTTACAATGTGCAAAAATGCTCATAACCATGGTTCAGATGCAGTACAGTAATCGCTATGGTCTACAATAGCACTTGGAACTCAAAGCCAATGTGTTTTCCACATTTGCAACATCATGGCTAATTTGCACAGCAAGAGGTTTAGGGCAAGAAAACGTACTGCTGAGCTATTTTTAGATGATGCATTTGCCTTGTTTCTTTCGCATTCTTTGCTCCCTTCCAATGACTTCCAATAATCTACCAATTGCAACCATGCCGCTGGTGGACAATCATCAGGCCTATTCTTGTCACCATATAGTGTCCAATGACGATGATACACTGCTCTATTTCTCTTGTAAAGACGTTGAAGAAATCCAGCTACCATGCCTTATGGGAGAGGCTTCTCTATTATAAACTGTCTCTTCACTTCTTTCATGATTTCTTGCATGGTGCACGGATTTTTAATGTCTATGTCGGCGTTCGGAACAATTGCAAGTGCAGCTAATTTAAGGGCGTTCAGGAACTGCGTTTTGTATTGAACTATGTTTCCAGTGTTGTTCTGTTGGAGTCGGACTTGTGGCACTCTACCTTCCGCAATTGACCTTTTCACTTCTTTTAGATTAGATTTCTCTTCTGTCCTAAGTTGTTTTCTCTGTGACAGGATATAAGGTGGGGATGACTTACTGTTGTTCGTACTTAAGAGTACGGGAGGATTGTGCGTATGAAGGGGTGGCGACTGCTCCGTCATGGAGTCATTTGTCTCGCGCAGGGTGCCTCCTCCAGATGACGTGTGGGCATTAGAGGATGTATGACTAGCTCGACGCCCGATAGTGGATGGGGCCTGCCATGTGGTTTTTGGTCCCTTCTCTGCGGTGGAATCACCACGAAGCCCACCTGTATCCCGCGACATGCGCATTTCGTGGTGCACCCCAGATTGACCTTGTCTGTCTGGAGGGCCGACTGGAGGGCCGACGACTGGCACAGCTGGGCCCCCTGTAGGCTCCATAGGCACACCGCTGGGGCGTTGGCGAGGTTGCGTGGTCTCCTGCCCGGATCCATGCATAGGTTGTGAAGTGTAGTACTCCTTTCCTGGCATGAATCCAGGTTGGGAGCTAATTGTAGCAGCTTGAGGCAGAGTCTGCAACGGCATCAACATGCGGTTGGCATTCGCTCCCTCAAAGTGGTTGTCTCGTTGTTGTGTTGGATATGTATATTGGCCCGTGTATGCATTAGTTGATGCATAAGGTGTCCCCACGCACGGGTTATACATGGTTTGTTGCCGACCACCCATATTTCTGAATCCCGGCTGTGAAGTTTGCCAAGGAATTGTGCCATGCACTTGGTGGTAGGTCGTAGGGTAAGGCATACCAATCATCTGCGTGCAATTCAAGACGACAAAATTGGTAGCAATGTATTTTTTTAAACATTCCAAGTGGTCATATGTCGTTCATGGCATCCAAGGATTTCAACAAAATGCAAAAACCATTACGATACATTAATGTGAATAGCGTTCAAACAAAGATGTGAATGACAGAATGTATAACGATGGATTATTATAAGAATGAGAAAGGGACATGGCGAACCTGTGTTTGATCGAACCGTTGTGGTTGCGCTGCTCCGACTCTAAAAACTTGTACATACACAGGAGGCAATAAATCCAAGGTGAATAGACAGAATTGGCGTATCGTTTCTAACCTCTCCAGATTTGTAGATAGCATGTCTTGCAACTCATATTGCCAGTATGCCACGCATGCAGGCTGTCGAACGCAACGACGAAAATGTGTCAGACACATACCCCAGGCGGAATGTCGTCCACAAATTGTGTGCTTCTCACAACATCGTAGTCGGCCACATTCACATTCTCATACTGTGATTCCATGGTATATCTGTGCAATCTGTCGTTGTCAACGTCAACTGCTAAATGCAGGGTGAAACACAGCAGGTGTGGCGCATACAACTATGATATGCAGTACTATATCAACAATGAACCTTGCATTTCAACAATGCATACCAAACAGCTGAAGATATCAAGGACTGTCCTCACAGCAACAAATTCATTGGTGGACATCCTACTTTTGATCTTTTCTTTGTCATTTATCATTTTCTCAGCCATGTCTTGCAAATAAAATTTCCCACGTCTAGCACTTCTGTTTCCCAAAAAATCGTCTTTTGTGTAGGACGCAAATGCCAAAGTTGCATACGAGAACCGACCAAACTGCGTATCTAATGACCAAGAGTATGCAGGACACATATGAACACCACAGAACGAGATCCTGTACATTTGCAACTCAGCTGCTTCTGGTTTCATGTTTCATTAGCAGATATACCAGAAAATGTCATTCTTGTTGAGAATGGAGTGTAGGGATACCTGCGTGGACTACCGTATTATTCGGGCACCTTTTTCAGCAAAAACCTGCACATTACATGTTTTGAACTGCATCAGTTGTCACATCCCATGTGCGATCCCATCCACATGTGAATCAATTGAGATTCTATGTGTGCACTCTGCAAATGGTCATCCGCAGAATATACCTGACATTGTTGGCTAGGAGTGCACTGGAAAGTCGAACTATCTACACTTACCGCGAGGACAATGGCATTACAAATGACAAGGACGTGCCATGACAATGCAAATGACACTACTTAGACCGCATGGGGAGCACAACAAGTCCGAAGCTGAGCACAATTTATGCGACCATCTCAAAATGAGGGTGGGAGATTAGATGTCACCTTCCGCCAGAGCATTGTTGATCTTCATCACAGTTTACAGAGGCCCTGCACGAAGGTGCAGATGGGCCATTATGTAGAAGTAGTCATGTCAACGGAAATCGGCCCTGCACATGTAAGAAGCCCCGAGATCACTGCACGCCCATGGGGAACCGCATCCGCCAAATCCTACACACCGGATTGGGACGTGTCGGGATGCATCCGGAGGTCAAACAGAGTAGGGAGAGATCGGGAGCATGGGAATGACCAAGCCGCACGAAAGCAAAACGAAGACCTGCATCTTCAAAAACATGCGAGGGACCCAATACAATATTCACAACATGATTGTTCAGCCAAAACAAAAATGACAGCGCCTTAAAATCTGTTATGTTGGGGCTCCTCCTTCGAGCATCCTGCACATCCACAGCCCACATCTCTTGGGAAACACACAGATACAAACATGTGATTGGATCGGGACCTGAGGCTACAAGTTCTAGTACACGACCATAAAACCAACAAACATCCTTCCATCACAACGCTGGGTTTCCCCTGCGATCTGCAGTATTTAATAAAATTGAGATTTGCGTTGGAGGAAATGACTGCAATGAATTGCAGTCTAATCACATTGAAGTGAACAGAGCGAATGCGACAAAGCCTGTCCGTCGGACTTCCACATTTCCACCGGAATGCGAGGAGAGATTGGTTGCTATAAAACAATGAACTGTCGCAACTTCCTGGCATGTCGCAACTTCCTGGCGAAATTGCCAGACCCACAAGAAGCTGCACCGGCTACTGTAAAAAGGGGAAGAGAACTGGGGCCGCTGTGCTCCAGACAAGGGGATATGGTTTACATCTTGTCAAGAAGACACAAATAGTTTTCACAATACACAAGTTATCCGAAGTTCATGTAGCGCCACGGACACCAACACCTCAATGTTCCGCGCAACGTTGCGGCAAGTTACTGCCACATGCAAATGTCAGCACAGTGGATGGTTGCAAAAAGAAGAGCTAAACTGCCAAACACATGCTTGTGTTTGAGGCAATACAAGAGTTAGATGGCCACAGCCATCCCGTGCACACTGTAGAACTGGATGACTTGTGGTTGGATACAATGGATGAGAGGGATACCTCAACAATACTTAGAATGCAAGACACTGGTTCTAAAAGACTGTCGTGCCTAACGAGTTGCTCCGCCATACCCACCATATCCAGACGTTGTCATTCCCTACCACCCAGGGTGGTCCAGAGGCAAGTGACACTGAAGTTGCCGAAGACAATTGCGACGTGGAGGCCAACAAAAGCAAAAGGCGGTGTTGCGAAAGAGAAATAAACACAAGTTTAATGCAGGTGTCATGAGAATTCACGAGTATACAAACAATCATAGAAGCAGTCGAATACTCCCTCCGTGGGCTACCGGCATGGTAAGCCAACTGCCCACCTAGCAAGTCTAGTGCACTCCAAAGTTCATTCACCAAGTTCATGGGGAGAAGTGCCCCTGTGGCCTCACAAAAGCAAAAGAACCTGCAGATGGGGTACGCATGACAAGGGGATCTGGCCCACATCATTGCCGGGGGCTGGGTTAGATCTGGGAGCATGGCGATGGTAATGGCCGAGTTATGGGCAGCCCCCGGCAATGATGTGGGCACATCCAGGTGATTCCCACCACCTCTGCATTCCCTCCCATGAGTGTCCCTACCTACGGCATATGGGCTAGCCCGGTACAGAGGCTGAGATCGACGGTGGGAGTTGTGCCGGGCAGCGTTGGGCTCCCCATCGACGACGGAGATTAGCCCGGGCAGGTGGGATTTTTTTTTTTGACGGCGGGCTCATCCTGCGGTACACATCATCATCCCGTTCCGGTTGTCATTCCTGTCATTTCCATCCCTTTCATCACCTCCTCCATCCCTTTGCTTTCGCTTCGCCATCCCGCAGCTTTGTGTATCCCATTTGCTTTCGCTTCACCATCCCGCAGCTTTGTGTATACCATTTGCTTTCGCTTCGCCATCCCGCAGCTTTGTGTATCCCATTTTCTTTCGCTTCGCCATCCCTTTGCTTTGTGTATCCCATTTGCTTTCGCTTCGCCATCCATTTGCTTTGTGCATCCCTTTGCTTTCGCGAGCACTCTGCACTCGCCATCCCTGCCTCCTATGGCATCTGTTCATGGTTCTCGATACCCTTCGCCACTAAGCAAAGCTACTGCGCTGTGCACAATGCCATGAATGAGCTCGGCAACACCTGAATTTTATGCAGTTGTGCGATAGTGGAGGTCATGTGGCAGCATGCCGGTGTGTTGTGAGAAGGGATGCCCTCCCTTTTGCTGTCTGTTGGATTGTCCATGACCGGGGTGTTTAGAGTATGCTTCACACAAGTCTTCATAGTGAGGCGCGGCCTGTTAGCTGTAAGATTTTGCAGTACGTGAGATCGTGGAGAGGTCAACTTAATTTGGCGATAGTTTTGGTTGCCTTCTTTAACTGTAAAGTCTCCATTACCTTCAGGCATGAACGCTTCTGCACTCTTACGAGTGTGCACAAATATGGTAGGCCTGTTTCCATGCACGTATTTTATGTAGTGAGGGTTTGTGTAGGGTGCTCAAACAAGCCCATGGCCACCGTGTTCCCAGGTCGTGGGTTTTAGGATGGGAAATCCTTTTTCATAGATAGATTTGTTGGGGAGGAGTTGGGAGGGGTAACCCGCGATCGGTACATGCACATGTCGATACATCTCCCTTGACACAAGTATGGTTCAACGCACGATGTTATAGAATCGGTTGGAAACTTGCTCTGGAATGTGCAGGTTAATGTTGACAATTGTGTTGATGCAAGTATTCAGGTGAACCTAACAGGCGCTTTATGCACAGATTTATCAATGAAACTTGCTCTTTGTTTGATGTAGAATTCCTTCATGCCTGCCACTTGTTTTTGGATTACAAGCTTGCTTGAGACAGTCATAAGGAGACGGTTATTTACTAACGGTGTTGAATGCCTGTCCCTGAAGGATCTGGCTTGTCGACCACACGCAGTACAATAAGGTAGGTACTAAAGTATGAGATACTAGTCTTGATCGGATACTGTACACCTGTGCATTCATGGCCTTTGGTCATTCTGCATTCATATCTTGATTACATATTGTTAACATATGCATCCGAACCGGTGCTTCATTAAGCAAACTCGTATGTGTTCATGTTGCATATGGGCTTTGTGCATGTATTGTTAAATGTCATTATGGTGACTGTCATTTGATATGTGCAGATCCATTACCAAAGGAGTCATTACGAGGTGCATGATTGATCACAAACCCGATCTGGGTTCGTCAGAGTGTACTGAGGGTATATGAATATGGAGGGTGAATTGAGAACGCGACTACCACTACATCATCCAGACCGCATCAAGGCAAGGGACTTGAAGTTGCAGCTCCGAGATGAAGAACGTGCAAACAGGAATGAATTGTCGGAGTACAGATGCCCGTGCAATCTTTGTGGGGGTCGGAGGCGACCCTACAAGACTAGCACAGTCGCACGTCACCTAAGGCATCGAGGTAGGCATGGTGCCTTGAGAGGTTGGACCCAGGTAATATTTTTTACTGCACCTGCCATGAGGAACTGGTTTTGTGAGTTTCCATATTATTTTGGTTGTGTTATCCGTATTAATGCAGATGTCATGAGAAGCTGGCTTTGTGAATCTCAATCTATATCTTGGTTGTGCTCAAAGTATTAATGCAGGTGTCATGAGAAGCTGGCTCTGTGAATCTCAATCTATATTTTGCTTGTGGTCAAAGTATTAATGCACACGTCATGAGAAGTTGGGTTTGTGAATGTCAATCTATTTCTTGGTTGTGTTCAAAGTCTCAATGCACCTGCCATGAGAAGCTGGGTTTTGTGAAGTTCCAATCCATCTTGGTTGTGTCCAAAGTCTCAATGCACCTGCCATGAGAAGCTGAATTTGTGAAGTTCCACTACATTTTGGTTGTGCAGAAAGTCTTATTGTGCACAAGCTCCCACTAATGTGTTCGTCATTGCATTCAGGGTGATGACTTTGACTCTTCAGACGAAGAGTGGGACCAACACATTGGGGGTCATGCAAGAGCATTTCTTGGCCTTAATGAGCCCATAGCTGAGATAGCACTAGACGATGGGGTTGGAATTGGAATGATGGTTAGGAACGCATTTGTGCGTGCGGACAATATTCACTTGCGGGCGACCACGGCTGGAAGCTCCCCGACTACAGTTGGGGATCACTCACCCATTCACCATGAGTTGTCTGGAGACGGGGATCATTTTGGCGTTGAGAACACAAACCAAAGGGATAGAGGTGGTGGAGAAATTGAACCTTCAAGCCCGGGGTCGAATCCCTCTGAGTCAGGTGACTCTCACAGCCAGGTACCATTTAGACACGGAGAAGGCAATGGCAGTGGACGATGTAGCGGAGAGGAGGACTTCGATGGCAGGCCAGACAATGTTCACCCAGAGGAGGAGACAAGTGTATCTTCAAGCGAGGATGATTGGGAGGCATCCGATGACAATGGCAGTGATGGGGAGGACGTGGAAGACTTGATGGGCCAAGTTCCAACCGAGCGCATGGGATCAAATCCCGAGATGGATATTGCTGCGACGCTACCATTGTATGAGGGAAGTACCTTGTCAATGCTAAGCGCAACTCTATTGATTGTGAATTGTTGCAAGACACATGGTGTCTCCAACGCGTTCATGAACGAACTACTCATGCTTTTAAGCGGGAGCATTTTGCCTGTGGGGAATTGCTTGCCCTCAACAGAGTACGAGGCGAGCAAAATTCTGCGAAGACTTGGTTTGGCGTACAACATGATACATGCATGTCGGAATGGTTGTTGTTTGTTTAGGGGCGATTTAGAGGACAAAGAAACATGTCCAGTTTGTGAGGCTGATAGGTATAGAATGTGCGGTCGTTCAAGGGTACCCACATTGATATTGCGCCATTTCCCGTTAATTCCTCAGCTGCAAAGGATGTTTAGTTCAAGGAAGTTGTCAAAGCTAAACTTATGGCATCATTTTAACAAGTCAGTAGATGGAAATATGAGGCACACAACTGACTCTCCGCAGTGGAGTTTTGTCCACACAGAATTGGAACCCGAAGCGGGGAATCATGCATTTGGTCGAGATCCACGGGATATACATCTGGGAATTGCCCTGGACGGCATGAACCCATACTCCGAGAAGCGCAGTACTCTGAGCTTGACTCCGGTTATTGCCTTCAACTACACTCTGCCTCCGTGGTTGGTAACCAAAAAATATTTTGTCATGTTGTGTCTTCTAATTCCAACAAAAGTAAGTCTAACGGGGTTGAATGTTGATGTGTTCATACAACCATTGGTAGATGAGTTGCAGCAGCTCTGGAGTCGGACCGGGGTTCTAACCAGGGACGCTAGAGCGTATATGGGAATGTCACACTTCAATCTGAGGGCTATTTTGATGTGGACTCTTCACGATTTTCCAGCATATGGGCTCATCTCTGGACTGACCACAAAAGGGTTTAAAGCATGCCCTGTATGTGGACCACATACAATATCCCGCAGGTCAAAAATACTTAGGAAAAACGTGTACTGCAAATGCCATAGGAGGTATCTCCCTGAAGACCACTACTTTCGTGGTGCGGATGCTGCATTCGACGGGCTTGCGTGTCATGAAACGTCGGAGGAGCCATTGACAGGGAACCAGACAATTCGACGAGGCCGCCAATCGGAGGCCTACATTGACGGCGGCGGCACGGAGAAGGATGATGAGTTTCCTGCCAAGGAGCACGGTGTGAAGAGGGTGTCCGCACTATACCAGCTACCATACTGGCGGGTTAGTCTTCCATGCCAAAGCCTATGAATTTTGATGGCTATTGTGCAATTGCATGTTGTCAATTATGTCAATGATATACTTAGTCAACCTATAAATTGTAATGTTGTTTTTGATACCATATTAACTCATAGGACTCGAGATCCTTACTTGATGCCAATTTTCCGGGTTCCATCCAAATTGCCCAAGTCAAACTAAATTAGTTCCTCGCATGCCAGGTATGATTTGCATTAAATTAAAAAATTTGTGGTATCTTGTTTGAATATTGTACATCACTGCCTTCTTGTCTGTTAAGAGGTTTAGAACTCTTAATGTTGTCCTGAAATATCATTATAATATCAGGGTGTATCCCTTCCCCATAAATCGATCCTGGACTGGAAGGAAAAACCCTAAACTGCGAACGTGAGTCGCAGGTGACTGCCATGTCACTGTCACAGCTTTAGCTATATCCCTTTGCTTTCTGTTTCAGCATTAGTTTAGCACCCAATGTCAATTATTTTCTAAACACAATCTCTTTTGATGTATTCCCACACAAAAATTGTACATGTTGTAGAATCTGTGAGCATTTATCCCAACCAGTATGGCAAATGCATGTTGTTTAATAGGCAGGAATGAGGTATTGTTGAAATGGGGATATTATAGTGTGCACGTTAATGTCGCGCGATTCAATCCTCATCCATGTTCTGTCATAGTATTCAATTTCCATAGAGCTTATTCAATGATGTTCCAATGTTGTAATATGTTTAACATGCCACATGACCAAGCCGCAGAAGCTCCCAATTCGGCACCTGCTGGATGTAATGCACATAGAGCGCAACATATGCGACAGTTTGTTGAAGTTGCTATTTGGAGCGAAAGATACTGCTGCATCGCGTCGAGATATGGAGGAAGAGAGAGTACGAGAACATTTGTGGGTTCGACGAGGCCCGGTAGCGGGGGGTAATTACTTCAAGCCGGCCGCCCCATATGTACTGACCAAGGAAGAGCAGAAAATCTTTTTGGAGCAATTGAGTGGCATCACAGTACCCACGGGTTATTGCGGGCCAATAAAGAAGCACATACTGCACAACAGAATTGGTAACATGAAGTCTCATGACTTCCACATCTTTTTTCAGTTTCTGCTACCTGTTTGTTTGAGGCATCTTATGGCATGTGGGCCTAGACAAGCCATAATTCGACTGGCAAGGTTGTTCACTATGATATGCAAGAAAGTCATAAATGTAGCCGAGTTAGAGCTTACACAACATTATGCAGCGGAAACCATGTGTTTGATGGAGATATGGTTCCCACCATCATTTTTTGACATTATGGTCCACTTGCCAATCCACCTTGTTAGACAAGTGAAGATGTGTGGTCCGATTGCTAACGCTTGGTGCTATCCGGTGGAGAGACACTTGAATGTCCTGAAAAAATATGTCCGGAATAGGGCAAATCCCGAAGGTGCAATTGCAAACGCTTATATGTATGACGAGGCTTTAGGTTTCTGCACCGAGTACTTGAAGTTGTATCCTTTCACACGACGAAGGATATGGGACGATGAGGAGGAGCTAGGAGATTGTGGAGAACTTCTGGAGGGAAAAGCCTCGAAGCGAGAACTAACGAGTGAGGAAAGACGAGGAATCCATTCTTGGATTATACGAAATTCTGAAGCTACCAGTGAGCCTTGGAGGTAAACTATTTGTATATCTTGGCAGTCATAATCTCTATCAAGCACGGTCACTCTAATAGTTGTGCTCATGTTTAATGTGCTCATGTTCCGCCAGACTTGAATTAAAATCTGACTTCGCATGTTGTAGGCAGTACCAGGCCCTTGCTGAGCAGCTGGAGGCAGATAGGGAAGCATTCAGAAGGGATGCCGCATCCAGAGGGCTTACACGAAGAGAGCAATATCGATATCCAGATGACATCTTGCACGACCTGCCCGACTTTGTGGAGTGGTTGCCTCAATACACAAACCAACTGGTACATGCCCAGGTTTCGGGCAATGTTGACATTGAGTTACTCCGCCTCTCGGCTCTCCCCTCTAGGGAAGCCGAGACTTACCAACAAATGTGGGCATATGGGAATCACTACAGGGTGGTGAACGAGGGAGACGACTCCGCATTCGTGACGCAGGATTATGGCATCGCCAGTATATTTGGAGCGGAAGAGGGACGAAGTGCTGGCGTGAGCATGGTAGGCGTCTTGAAGGAGATCATTGTTGTACGATACTCGGCACAAAGGAGAGTTGTTTTTCGAGGATCCTGGATCCGCAATGTACCTGGGCCACGATCTTCAACAAAGGTAGACCAGTATGGATTCACCGTGGTACGTTTCAACGACCGGGTTGCAAGAGAAAGGGAACCGTATGTGCTACCGGCAATAGTCCGCCAGGTAATTCATGCACATCTAACATGTGTTTGCTTGCTGGAATGTGGCACTGCTTGTTGAAACGTCCTCCACATGATGTATTGTTGAAGACTGTATTTGTAACTTCTGAACCAATGTCTTGTCATCATTTGGCAATGCTTACTTGCTTAGCAGGTCTTTTTCATCCAAGACTGGCAACATCGAGGGTGGCGCGTGGTGCTCCAGAAGGAACCCCGGTCAAGGAGAGTCGTGGACAACAACGACGAACAAATTTTAGGCATATCAGGAGATTTGATAGGGTTACAACTACCGGTAGACATGAATGCTGTCGAATTCCGCACAAATCTTATGCAAGCTGGGGAAACAGTCCCCGCTGCAGAAATGGCCAGGTTGAATGCACTGGTGAGGGGGGAGGGACATGAGAATGGACCCAATGCGAGAGGCCCTGCACGAAGGGGCCGAGGTAGGGGAAGGGCAGGCAGGAGGAGAAGACTACCCAGGAGGAATATGAACTAATTCCACAGAATGGAGTTAGCTTCTCTAGTCATGTTGGCTTCTATGAGTGTAGTCCCATTGCACCTCATTTTTGTGTATAGGGACATGGCCAGGCCACAGTCTTGTTTTTGTCAGATATAACTATTACTCTGGAAATTGGTAGGATGTGTACAGGTAGCATGCTATCACCTGAATATCTTGCAACGCTAACTTAGTTCATTGTGTTCTGCTTCAATACTCATTTAGTGAATTAGTATGAACCTGGCAGCATATAGGCATCCTCAACGGGTATGTGATTGGCAATGTGCACCCTTGGATGATGACAGGGGATTGTTGGTGGGCTTATGCCACATGTGTATCAGTCCCTGTGAATTTGGTTGGGGCAGGCTAACCTATGCCCCCGGTGTGGTTACACTACATATGCAGTACCCGAATGTGTAGAATGCGTGGATGATGAGGCTTGGGATCGTAAATTGATGAGAAGTGATGTTGGTGTTTCTTACATTTGTGATGCCATAGTATGCGCAGGTTGGCGAGCTTGGCAACGTACCTGGGGTCGTGTTATTCTTGGGCCCTTCCCAGAAAGATAATTGTATTCATGCTTTACACCGCACCATTTCGGCTATCTTAATACCGGGTCTTGGGGATCTAGTAGTATTTACCAGTTCCCGAGACGGTGCGGTATGTGACTGTTGAGGAGGTTTGGAATGTGCTGGCTGTGCATGTTCATCCATTCAAGTTGCAGTGACATCGACGAAAATGTGTTCATTGCCCATTAGTCGTTTCTGGGGAAGCTCCCATCGAGCTCAACATCGTGGACTTCCACAAAGAAACATGGCAACCCTCGCACAATTCATGGTAAGGCAGTCATTGTGTTGAGTCTTCTGTAGTCCTGCATGAAATGGTCTTGAGTTTTCAATCAATTATTGTTGGTTTGGTGTACGACTATGTTGCTCATATTGTAATCGTGTAGGTGTTGGATGCGATTTTGAGTGATATGTCGGCTTCGAGCTGGATGGTGAGGTCACATCCGCAGGGAGGTGCATGGCAGAATGGTCTACAAACATAAAGAAAGAGGCTCATTGTGGTGCTTTTGCGCAGATGGAAAACCTAAGCAACCTCACATGGTTGGATTCTGAGAGTCCGAGGATAGGGCTGTTCAGGTAACATTATGTATCCCTTCACACAACAGCTGTATATAAATGTTATGAGCTTGCATGGTGCCATATCTTTGTTCGTTGAATGTGTTTTTTATCCTAGTTGTTGCAGGTTGCAAGTGACAGCTAATGAATTGTCAGTACATAATTATATCATTAGTTGTAGGGAAGTGCAGCTTTTAATTGGCGTATTGAGGTTGCCCTTACACACAACATGCGTTAATTTGTCCCAGGAGCTAATTACTGTACAATGCAGCTGAATTTTGCAGTGCCTCATGTAGAGACCAAGTTGCTAAACTCAACCATGCTATCATAGTACAGGTTTCCAGTGAACATTATATTTTGCGTCTTGACATGCATGAAGTGGTCATACATTGGCAGGTACACTTAGAATATGGATAAGACTTGCGAACCGTCACTTGCTGCAGCAGTACGTTTGGAAGTCGCCAACTTTCCAACAAGGGAGCAAGAGATCGTTTTGAGCAGTTAATGTTGTGAAAACTATAGAGGCCGTTTAAAATCCCAATTTATGATATAGAAATGTTCCCCTAGAGTATGTCAATCAAGAGGTGTCTCAGTCTGCGGAGGTTAAGCATGCAGAGTGGGAGTTTACATTTAGTGGTTTCGCCGCGAAGGAAGGTGTGAGCCCAAAAGGGTGCCCACATTTAGTCTTAGACCCTTGAAACGTTAGTTGATGCACTTTGAAGTAGCATGTTACTTCACAAAAATATAAAAAGAGTGAAATGTTAGTCTTAGAAGTACCATGTTGTAAGAGGCTAGGATGTGAGTTGTTATTGTGTTTTTACCTTCGGAAGGATTTGAGTGAATGAGGATAGGTAAGGAGAACTTGGATTGAGTAGTTAGTAAGTAGGCTAGTACAAATGGATGGAGACAACCAAAGTGACTCAAGAGGCAAGTGCATTCGAATTGGGATGAATGGAGGATCACATGGAGCGCACAAGTGGACCACCTCATCATGGCCACTTAATGGGGAAGGCCCAAGGAAGAATGCAAGGTGGAGGATAAGCAAATTCTCAAAGCACCAATCAAATCACGAGTTAAGCATCGTGGTTTGAATTAAGTGGTGAGCGACGATTTGGGGAAGTAAGGGGAGAAAGTTATGGCGGCGGAAAGCGAAGGAGGCTAAGTTTGGGTTGAAGCATCCCAAGTTTGGTAAAGTGTGGTAGGTAGAAAGCCAAGGCTAGTTAAATGTTCGAATTAGGATCCTTGTTGATCATTTGAGGGAGGAAGGCTTAGAAGATAGGATTGGCGCCTACTAAGTAGGAGGAAATCTCAAGGGCTTATCGTGAGCCTTGAGGGTGCTCACCCCCTCAAGCTTACTATATAATCCCTCATTCTTCCCTCACTCATCCTCTCTTTCCTTTGTGCTCCAAGGCACCCCACGAGTTATAAGTGTGGGTGTGGGAAGCCATATTGGAGCACATGTGTGTGCTTAGTTTTTAGTTTGAGAGCCAAGGCTTGTTAGCCTTGAAGAGGGCTTGACCTCTTGGTAGAATTAGTGTTGACGTGAAGGATTTTAAAGTTAATTCATGATTCCAATTTGTGGTACTTAAAGTTCATGTTTTGAATACACGTGGTTGCAAGTTCTATGTTTAAGAGTTGAGCACTTGATGTTGTGATGAGTGCAAAAATATACTTGTGTGGATTAGTTAGTCTTAGTGAAGTTAGGAAATTCTCTCTCCCCCTCTCCTCTCTAGGATTTTAGGATTTTAGGATTAGAGAAGAATTGTGTGATTAGAAAGGGGTTGTTAGTAGAATTAGGGAAATTAGGTAGGAAGATTAGTTAAGGGCTTGAATAATTAGTGAGGTAGTTGGGGATTACAACTACAAAGTTGTGGGTTCATGAAGGAGCTGGGTTTATGAAGGAGCTGGGTTTGTTTAGTTAGAAGTAAGGAGCTGGGTTTATGAAGGAGCTGGGTTTGTTTAGTTAGAAAGTAAAGAGCTGGGTTTATGAAGGACCTGGGTTTGTTTAGTTAGAAGCTAAGGAGCTGGGTTCATGAAGGAGCTGGGTTTATGAAGGAGCTGGGTTTGTTTAGTTAGAAAGTAAAGAGCTGGATTTATGAAGGACCTGGGTTTGTTTAGTTAGAAGCTAAGGAGCTGGGTTTATGAAGGAGCTGGGTTTATGAAGGAGCTGGGTTTATGAAGGAGCTGGGTTTGTTTAGTTAGAAGCTAAGGAGCTGGGTTCATGAAGGAGCTGGGTTTATGAAGGAGCTTAGTAGATAGCCTACCTAATTAGCTCATAGACAAGTAGTTAGTTACATTATGCTAGTTAGTGTTATGTGTGGCTTTCACAAGTAAATGTATTTGAGATTGACTATAGAGAATAGTGTTTTTTTTAACACTTGCATCCTCTCTTTAAAAAGAAACCACGTGCACAACTTAATGGAGAATGTGGAACACTCTCGCGATGGCAAGACAAAGGAAGCAAAGACCAAAGTTAAATCCAAGACCACTTGAAGGGTGAACCTTGCACTATGGACTCATCCAAGTCCAAATCCAATACCGCGGAGGAATGTGAGCCCAAACCCACTACTCGGACTACGGACGCTTAAGGGTGGGGGGTTTGGCCTCACAGAAGGCATGCAAACTTTTTAACAGGCTGCATTAATGCGTAGGGAAGACTGCATGGGAAGGGTTAGTTGTGGCAGTTTTGCAATACACCAATGAGGCTAGGGTTGTCAACTTTGATGGAGGCCCGGGTCTTTATGATGGATAGATTCTTCTTCCCTCCATATTTGCATTGTGTACATATAGGCAGAAACCACTCATAGTTTGGCAGGGGATGGACATACCTCAAAAAAGTTGGATTTCGTGAGTCTTGTACAGTCTCACATGTGCATAGTTCGGGTAAGTGTGAAGGGTGTTTTGCAATAGGCTACTTTGCAGAAGGCCTCGGATCCGAGGTCTGTTGTCCTTGGGGGTTGCTAAACTTGATTTGAGGTCAAGTTTATGGCGTCAGGTTGAATGTAGGCATGCCATGTTTGGGTTTCATGTTTAGCTACATTCAACCTGACTCCATAAATTTGAAATCGAATCATTGTATTCTTCATATACAGAGACACGCATGTGTTCATCTAACCGGCCTTTCCAGATTGGGGTGCTATGAACTACTCCTCTCCAGGTAAAATTTTGACTCGTTATTCGTGCTTGTACTTTTTACATGATCCGTGCTTGCATTGTGGGCTTTATTTGTTCGTTCAAACGGTCTTCAAATAGATATTAATATGTAATGTAGTTTTTAACTTGTTAAGGAGATGACATGGCAATTATCCTATTCATGCAGTATTTGCATCAATTTATAGTGAGTTTAGTGTAAGGTTCCTTCTGTTAGTTGGACTTAGAGCTGTATACTTTGCAGAGTAAATGACAAGCTCCACTAAACTCATGCCTTGTATCTACTTGTTATGTCAGTCAGTAAATGTAGAGTTGTTTAGTGTACAAAGCATAAATCCTGAAAGTGTAATTAATTGTGCAGATTGGCAAGTCTGGAACTCTTAAGGACTGTGGCAGCGGCTTTGAAGCGCTACAGCATCCTGGACCCGGAACGCCAATCCTGTTCTCTGCTCAATGTTCGAAATGTGGCCATAGATTCAATAGCAAATTTGTACTTGTTGGAACATGTCATCCACAGTAGTTCATTTTTCAGAGAAGAAAGGTTCAAACATATTGGGACCATTGAATGCAATTCCATTGAGACTTTAAGAGATGTGGGACGCAGTATTAACTGAGCATGGCAGATAATGTTATTGACAGTGAATGCGCAATTTAGTGTAGCTTCATTGGAGTTGCCAAACAATGAAACTCTAGTATGTTGCCCAAAATTTTCATATCGCTGAAATGTATGATGTGAAGTTTGTGTGCAGACTATGACGCTTGATAGACATGTATGTGTGTAATTATGTGCACGACTTTCTTTCATGGGAATGTAGTTATCATTGCAACCATTGTACAGACCAGTTTTTTCAGTTCCAGTGTCTCTTGCTCATTGACCTGTCCCATTTGTAATCTATGATTTGAATACAAGAGCAAGTAGCATTCGAGTGTAGGTTGAATGCATGTGCAATTGTTCTTGGGTTCAGTCCGCTTGAGGCACAACGCATTGCGGGTGTCAATGGAAATCGAGTGTCACTCGATTTCCAGTGCCAGTGGAAATCAAGTGACAGTCGTTTTCAGAAGACAGTGGAAATCGAGTGACACTCGTTTTCAGAAGACAGTGGAAGTTAGCTGCAACTGTATTTTGACTACAAGTTGCATCCAAATGCCACATGTTTCCAACAGGCACTGGACAACCATCGTCATTGCAGCTAGGGCTGAACCCAATACGTAGGAGCATGTCGGTGTGCGTGGCAGTCAATATAGGACAAACCCGTCCCACAATTAAAGGGAGTGTGTGCACTGTTGGTCGATTGAAACACGCGTAGGAATTGAAGAACAGCGATCTAAGAGCGCATTGGGCACGATTGGATGAGTCCGCGGGTTCTCCCCAGGTGTGCATTAATTGTTGCAGAGGCAATCGAGGACATACCTGTGTTTTCACATAATATGGACTTGGCAAGCAATTGCATATCTCCTGAAAGTCATATATATAGCTCGATCATGGAATGACATGGGAGTGTGATTTCGAATTAACTCCAAATCAACGTTTACTCTTTGCGAAAGGCACCAAACACTTGCTGATACGTACATACCTGAACTAACCCAGACATATATATATATATATATATATATATTACGTACGTAAAGGATGTGTAAACAGTTAAAACCTTGAATGATAGTGACCCAATATTGGTAATTATCGCCCCCCCAAAAAAACTATTAAAATAGTGGTCAAAAGAACCGCAATAGAAAAACGACTGCGGTTTTTTTTAACCATGTTTTCTACTAGTGATAGCTTGCAATCCCTAGCTCGCACTCTGCTTGGGTCGTGTAGCGGGCGACGCCGTTGAGCATTGTTGTTGTCCATATTGTAATGAACAATTTAATTCCCCCGGACAGCACGATGTGGCTGTTTGCCACATTATTGTTCCCATAAGTAGCAAAGCATCGTGTGAGTAATGAGTTGCAATAAGGGAGACATTATGAGGTGTGCAACGTCAAGAAATCGCAACTTCATACATATGCCCACATATGTAAACCCTAACTCCTTCCCACAGCCGATCACTTCCACCCTTCCACCTCCTGGCATTTCCAAATGCAAGGGAAGGTTCTTGCAACATACATGGAGAGCGAGGCGCAGTCTCCCAACAAGTATGAAGAGGCACGAAATAAGCGGATCGCAAAGAACAATGCAAAGTTGGAGTCCTTGGGCATCTTCCCCCAGATCAGGTATGTGTTGTTCGAAATTGCACGTTTGAGAAGCTCCTGGTGTTGGTGACATGGAAGTTGGACGTTTTGAACAGCTGGACGTAGGTGACTAAGCCCTAAATCCCGCGTGGCTTTTTCTGTTCACATCCGAAACGACGTGGTGCTACGTGGACGTGGACGTGGTGCTACGTGGACGTGGACGTGGTGCTACGTGGACGTGGTGCTACGTGGACGGCATCACAGGTAGACGTGGACCCCATGCAGGTTGACATGGACAGAATTAGCCCTAATCCAGTATGATTAACGATTACCATTAATCATGGTCTTAACATCTGTTGTAATTGCTATGAGATTTGATTACCCAATAATTGAGAATTATGTGAGATTTGTAGCCGCCATTTGTATCTGCGTTCAGCGTCTATCGCTTCATCCACTACAAGAGTTTATATGACCTATTTGACAAAAATGTGACGAAATTCTGTTAATTTGGGTGTCATATAGGGCACCTTGATTCGGTCATACAATTAACAGAGTTCTGTCAATTTCTTTGTCATCTGGGACAATTATACACGTAGGATTCCATTTACTCCGGCCCCCTTGCCATGTTGGATTCTCTTTACCTCGTCATTTACCCATGGTGATGTGGTTTAATGTCCAAGTTAAACTAGTAAAAAAATCCTAAATTAGTAATCCACCCTGGCATTCGGGGCCTACTCACATAGGTCTAAGGGCGAAGGACCACCTAACCTAACCTAGGCTAATGGACAAAGCCACCTACCTACCCTAGGCGAAGCCAAGGGTGAGGGGTCAAGGGGATCGAACCTTGAACCTCTTGGCTATAGTTTGAAGGCCTTAGTCACTAAGCCACCGCTCATTACATGATATAGGCTAAGTATGTAAGAGTTTTGTATGAAGAAGCCATAAGACTTATAAACTTATGTATATATATTTTTTAATTAGTGAAAGTAAAAACAAGCATAGAATTAATGTATTTACTGTTTTTAATTAGTATGTATTGTATTTGTATTAAAAACAATTTACAAAAATACTCCTAAACATTATTACAGTAATTATTGTAATTATTTTAACTACATTAATTACAATAATTTCAGTATTTTACTGAAAATAGCAAATTTCAGTATTTACCTAAATTAGAAAATTTCAGTATTTACTTAAATTAACAAATTTCAGTATTTAGTTAAATTGGTAATTTCAGTATTTATTCAAAAGGGTAATTTCAGTATTTACTTAATTGGTAATTTCAGTATTTACATTAATTAATTAAATTAGTTATTACATTATTTATAGTAAATACATTATTTATATTAATTACTTATACTAGTAATTACAATAATTAAAAACCTTTTGTAACACCTTTTGTAACACCTTTTGTTGTTAATAAATATGAGACACATGCTCAAGTGAAGGGAATAAATTAAACGTGAAATATATAAATCTGATGACAGAAAATTGACACAAATTTTGAATAATGTCCGAATTGACAAAAACTCATAGCTTTGAGCTGATTTTGTCACTTCGGACATTTTAGTGTCACATTTTTGTCAATTATACACCCATTTCCTTGTAGTGATCCTACTACAACCATGAGTATGATTAAACAACAACAGAACATACTTCACATGCAGCTTGATCAAAGAGAAAGAAGAGGTGGCCGTCAAAATCCACAGGAGCGCAAGTGGAGCAAGTCGGCGAAGTGAACGATTATCGAAAATGGCTGCCGTGGCTTACGAGGACGAAGAAACTCAAGAACAGTTCCCACATGGGGATTGCTACGCCTCAGATTACCATCCCAACTCAGAGTCGGAGAGTGATTTTGATGAGCAAATTGTGAGCCTTGCTTCATCACCAATCCCAACAGCTAGAGGTCGACAGGCAGCTTTGGCGTCAATTCCGTCAAGCCAAGTAGGTCCGTCTGGTGTGCGCGCTGGAATACGACCAGGCACTCCTCGGCCTTCCAAACAGGTGAGCTCCGAATTGCATGTCATGCCTTTAATCCTAGCTTTGTGGTACTTCATGTCCAAACATTGGTGCACTTATCAACATTGTGTGCACAACGTCTAGCCTAGTATGACAATACTTCATGCATGTGTATAACAATTTCTGGTGGTTTGGTTGATTGTGAACTCAATTATGTTGAGTGCTAGTTGAATGTGCAACGTCCATAACATTACCAAACACTCAGTAGTTGATGAAGCAGAAATGATAAGCATCCTTGACCGGTTGTTCAATGACACCATCTAGAACCTCAATTGTCATACCTATTGTGGTATTGCATGTAAATGAAAACCTGATTTAGTTTTTAAATAAGCTATTTTGCAACATCTTGAATCCTGCTATTTCACAGGGGATGATAGGCTGCTATTTCACAAGGTGATAGTTTGACATTAGGGGAAGCAAACACTAGCTAAGCAGCCCCCTGAAACTTTCTCTGGCTGGCAAGTAGGAAACGTTAGCAACTCTAGTATCAAAGAACTGGTTTATGCCAGCTAGACGATGGGCAGGTGATGTTAGGCATGAAGTCCTTGTTGTAGCTTAAAAGGGTGGTTCAGAAACTTTGATGTGCCCTTCTGTGAAGTCTGCAATGAAGCTGCCATAAAGGCTTGTATTTGGTCTATCATCAGTGGACTGTTCTTTTGTTGCCTCTCTTTTTCTTAGATTGGTGAGGGCAAATGCAGCGCCTCTGTAAAATTGTATTTCAAGACATATGATCACCCTTGAATCTAGAACCAGATCCGTTTTGGATCTGAAAGATATTGATGTTAATCTTCAAGCATAGCCTTGCAAAATTGAAGATTGTAATGCTCAGATGCACAGCTATTGACCGGTCAATTGACAATGGTGTCATTGAACAATTCAAATTTTCCTTTTGATAAATATTGGCTCAGAACGTTGAGAAAATGCTTCGCACTTACGGAAGGTACATGTGAGCGATAACATAATCTACAGTGATCAAATAGCTCCATTGCTGCAACCCTGAATTGGTAAAGGAGTTGGCCGATGGGCGGTTGGAGGATGCTCAGTTCGTCTGTAAACTTTGAGATGTGTAAAAAGTCGCCTCCCGAGTTGTTACAAAGAGCCAGGAAAATGAGCCAGAATGTTAGTAAAGTGTATTTTTGAACAAACATGAGTTATGACCAGGCACACACTCATCCACAGAAAACAATATTGCCACGAATCTTGCCAACAGATGAGTAGGTACTTGTATATTTCTGCACTTATGAACATTGTGTGCACAATGTCTAGCCTAGTATTTACAGGTGATGTTGTAGACGCATTGGTGTGTGTGCCTCGAGAGGACATCAGTTGACAGTACTACGTGCATGTGTATAACAAGATCTGGTGGTTTAATTGATTGTCATGCAGGCACATGATATGGGTGATGGGGCAGGGCCACAAACACGGCGACTGGTGACATTAAACGTGGTGGCATCACAAGGTGCATCCTTACAAGGTGCACTGGGCAGCTGTGCAAGAGGGGGCCGAGTAGGGGTCGATGCTGCAACCGAATCTGCACGGGCTGTGGCGGAGCCGGCAGGGAAGCATGCGGGCAATCACCGTGCATCACAGAGCACACCGTCACGGCAACCGAGGCTTGCACCCCCTGTTCCCCGATTTGAGGCTTCGGCTGATGCTTCAAAGACAACCAGTAGAGCATACGACCCTGCACGAAAATTGGCAAATCGGCAAGCATTGAAAGATTATCATGAACAGGTTAGGAAGGGGGTAGCCTCTAGCGAGGAAATCGTTGTCCCATTGACAACAAACGCATCAGGTATTGTAATTGTGTTGCGATCAAAGTGGCAAGGTGCCATCAGGGCATTGGCACAAAACTATCTAAAGTGGTCAGAGAGGGACTTCGACGAACATGTGCCGGAGCTCATTGCCTCCATTGACGACAAGATTCGGAAGAAAATGTTCAGCTACTCACCTTACCCATTGGCTCCTACTGCAGTTGTAGATTACCTTAAATCTAGCATGAAGCACGCAAGATCACGGTGGTGGAGAGCATGGAGGCTAAGTGGTTATGATGACAATAAAATCGCTGTAGGGTGCCCTCCGCATGTTTGGAAACAATGTCTGAGATTTTGGAAGAGCCCTGAGGGCCAGGCAATTTCCGAAAAGATGGTGCATGCGAGGTCATGTGTTGGCAACCCTTCGCACAGTGGCAATATACCAGTGACAAGTTTGTTGATGCATACGGTGATTGAACATCCTTTTGTTGCATGCAAGTCAAACCTTTTTGGCACTTAGTATAATTTTGTTGATCATGCCTCCATTGACGTCTGGTTTTCTGGAACATGGTATGGTGATACGAAGTGTGCCTGTTGTTGTAGGGTGACCTTTCTCAGCACGAGGAAGGGGTGGGGTTGGAACTTCCTCATACCAGCGTCGACAATAATGTAGAGACCGAGAAGGGGGTCGATAACATGGTGGAGGATGTCGAAATTTTGAGCCCCATACGACCAGATGGTCGTCCAGTATCCGTGAAGTCAAAGTCCCAAGTAAGCGTTGTGAATTGTGGATTTCGTGCATTAAGCAATTTGTTAGTTGCCTAAATGAGGTAGTTATACATGGATTGGAGAATTGAAGGGTGCGTGGTCATGGGGAATTGTAGGATGGCATGTGCCCGCAGTATTGCTCCTCGTGTGTGCCTCATTCGGTGTTTGAATACTTCCGATCTGAATTGAAGGGTGCAGTGGAAGATTTAACGAAACAACTCGGGGAATTGAAGACAAGAGTGGGCGTGGTGTGTCCCTGGGGCGGAGTGGAAGGAGAGGTGGGTTTTATAACCCCTGACCGGCGAATATTCCTAAATAATATATTCAAACAGATGGCCAATCCTTCTACGGGCGAGGGAGGACGAAACATTCGTGTTCGGCTGGGTGAGAAATTTGATTCCAAAGATGTCGTCCACGACACGCAATGTGTAAATGGTGGGCAATCGGCAGTGGAGGAGAGGTCTTCCCTTAAAAGGAAGCGAGGGGTTGACATCCAATCACCAAATGTGGACCGAAGTGCTCCTGGGCCGAGAGCCATTGACCTGCAGGGCATGACATGCAGCTTTGACGAGGCCTTATACCACATAGAACATGATGGCTTGGGTCGTTCCGGCATTCCTGAAGCTCCATCCCCAATTCAACAGAGTCAGGGGATGCCAAAACGACCACGGAGGAGAGAGAGTGCACCCTCTCTCAGAGAGCAGTGTTTGACACCTAGGAAGGGGCCCTCGCAAGGTCCTCGAGGTGGCACTGCACACCAGAAAATCAGAGCTGGAGCCCCCATTCAAAAGGCAGATGTTCCTCTTTGTCCCCAGGCAAACTCAAGTAAACGGCATGTTGCGTGCAACAATGAGGTAACCATGTCTGTTGATGGTGGTGTACCTACCCCCTCAGCAGCTGGGGTTGTGATCCCTAAACCAGACGTGCCACGACGTCGAAATTCATCGTCGGTGAGTATGTATACCTTTGAATTGGTTGTTTTAGAGAAAGTCGTTTATGGTTGTAGGCTAATGACTTTTGAGCTGCAGGTCCTTGAAGCAATGGTGACACCATCACAGGGAGGGCCACCACAGTCTGCCCGGCGAGTTATTGGATCAAGAGCACCTGCAGTTGGGGTTCGAGGCGCAAGTGCTCGAACCGTGTTGCTAGTAAGGAAGGGGTGCTTATGCGTGGGGTGGTTCAATTTGTAGGCTTTGAGGTGCTTGAATTCAACAAACATGCATGTGATTGAATGTTGTGTGGCAATTGCTTGACAGGTTGCAATGCCATACGGGTCCATGGTGGAATTGCTTCACCCCCAACGCGCGTCAGAGATTGTAGGACATGGACGTGCACACATCCATGGTAGAAGCAACTCCTCTCATGCTGTTCTTGTGCCATTTGGAGCACAAGTAGTGACCATCACAGATGTTATGAGCCCCAGCTGCGAGCTCCCCTACCCTGCTCCCCATAGGAATGGTAGAATGATGCAGACATTGAACGATGTAGTGGGGTGGAAGGTGTATTGGCCTATTAGGGCCCTGTGTATCCATGTGGTTACTCCTGTTGTACCCATTAAGTGATGCACCTGTGAGAGAAGCTGACTTGCAGCATGGGCAAGAATCGTAGAATTTTGGCACATGGTGGACTTGTGTTTTAATACCGGGTGTAGGGTAGATGTTAAAAGTGTGCCGTAAGGGCAACATTTGTATGGACATCCACTTTGGACACTAAGCAGTAAAATCATTTTGAATCAACATTGTAGTCTATGTGCACCTTATTCCAAGCTTGCATTGCAGCCCGTCCTGAAAAATGACCACTATGTAATTTGTGTCATCTATTGTGAATTTATCATGCAATCCCACTGTGAACATTCAATGCGTAGCAGGACCGAGATGCCCAAATTTTTTGCCTACCATGCTGTGGACGGTTGAGTTGCAGAGCTTTGCCAGGTGGGTGTTGCATGTGACTGAAGGGTTTCCACATTCTCCAACAAATTGAGACATTCATAATTCTTCAGTCATAATTCTTCCCATGACGACAGTTGTACACTAGAATGATATGTGAGCAGATGTTCATCTCCGTCTCTATTTTCAATTCATACGCACTGATGTTACTTGCGGTTACACACTTTGTTCTAAAGTATCATATCCTTCTTTTTCTTATAAGCATTTTGAAGTGGGATTGCAGTTTTGTTGTGTTACATGCACTGGATGATGACATTTTGGACGACAATGTTTTATTTGTGAATGCTTTGTCAAGTTAGAATTTTTCCGTTATTTTAAAATGTTGTGTTGTTTTTCCCCGATGTTGTTAACTTTTTTACATGAGCACAATTTTGGACATTTGTATTTTTATCGTGTGCTCACACTTAATGTACTTGTAGCCTTGTTGGACAGAGCAATGTCACTGTCCCCCGGCACTGGTTCCCAATCACTACAAAGCAATGCACTAATGCACGAGTGATTGTGGACTGAACACATCAAAATTCCATGTTATTTCGCAGTGACTTCACTACGCAATCCTTGTAGTGAAAGTTATGTCCTTTGTGGCTCCCGAATCCGTGATCCATTTGCAAACACTACTCAAATGTACTATGTGTTGCATTGCAAAAGCAAATTTGTCTATGATCTTCGTATTTTTGGCATTCTCCCTTTCTTTATTATTTGTTTTTTTAAGAAAAATTGTGTAACATGGTCCGGTTTGCTACAATAAAAACACATCCTTATGCCTTGCCGCCAAGATGGATTGTTTGCTTTATTTTGACGCGACACCATCGTTGCGACGTTGCTTTGGGACTTCTTCTTGTGCTTCAAGATCTCGTGCATCAAACATTTTGTCATGTACTCCATTGTAAACGCCTTTATTGGCATCATCTGTAAGGCAATGATTAAGTACTCGTATGAGGCCAACAACCTCTTGAGCAAAAGACATGACGGTGTTTTCCTCCACATAGGTACCTGCAAACACACAAGTTGATTTGCAAGCGCTTTGACCTTATTGACATTGTCCAACAAATGGTCGCTTTCTTGCATTTTGCACCTGAAAAATTTGTGATAAATGAAGAGAATGTTAAATAAATGAAGAGAATTCTTCGTCTCGTGAATATTGCAAAGGGTTTTTTTCGCCTTCGTAAGTTTTTTACAACTCTTGATGTGCACAAGTTGATTGTCCTCCAAGTTGAAGCCGATAATTAACATGATTTTATTTATATGTCTTTGGTACTCCTTCAATATTTTGAGATTGTGTTGGAAGGTGGAACCTTCTCAGCCCAGGGGTGCATCTACACTCGATTTATGTATACACATGCGAGAACCTTTATTTAATAGGGAAGATATTTACCTTCCTCAGTTGATTATTTTCCACCTTATCAGTAGTTAGATTTCTACAAGATGTTGTTTTCTAACACCCTATTATTATATATAAATTAAATAATCGCATAATTATAATCACTAAATCTCATTTATAAGTAGTAGAAATTTTGTATGATTAATTTGCACATACACTACGCATACAATATACTATGCATATATTACACTATGCAAATATTATTCAACACATTATACACATACAACCATCACACTATAAACTCTAGCATTCAACCAATATAGAAACAACATACATAGCAATAAAGTAACCTCAATATACATAAGTGTTAACTCCACCATACATAACAAATCAATATCAACATACATAAACCTTCAATAACAACAATGAACATTACACCTTCAACCTTAATATACATCCTGGAATATACATTTAAGGATGGAATATCAACAATACCAACAACGAACATTACCATGTAATTAACCTTCAAGTATTAAAACATTCAAGGGACTTTAAAATTCCAACACCTTGAACTCAACCAAAGCAATTATTACATAAACATCATGAAGTTCAAAGAACGAACAAACGCTCAATCTTTGAAGCATAAGAATGAGCAGACACAGTGAGCAAACGCTCCTAAAACGAAGCACAACAAATGCTCCTAAACCGAAGCAAAACGAGCAAATGCTCAATCAAGAGAAACTATGGCAGCCAACTAGATGAGAAAATAAAGTTCTAAAAATGGAAATGACAAATTGAACACTACGATCCCTTTTAAAGCCCTAAAATTGCATCTTCTATGTTTGTTTGATGCCCGATACTACCCTAATACCCTGCAAATAGTTCTTACTACCCTAATACCACGTGTATAGTTTCTGTACCCCCTAGAAAACCTTGAATATGCCAACCAACCTTTTCATCATTGAATGATGGCATTTTTCATCCAAGGACGACCGTTTCAACAAATCCATCCATATGTCCACATACATTTTGTTTATTTCTCATTCAATGTCACTAATGGCAGATGACTTATGTTGAACCTATAAATTTTAAAAATCTAAATTTAATTTAATTTGTGTTATTTTACATCTAAATAAAAACAAATAGCACAACTTAAACCACATCATACGTTATATATACTTCTCAAATTCGCATTTAGAAGATGTTGTTGTATATCTTATATATATATATATAATGTGTCATTAATAAAATCCACCCTACATTTTTTCGCACGTGGTTTTCTACATTTTTGCTAGTACCGCCCCTAGTTTCTCGGATCCATTCACTATGTCCTAAAGGTCCATGGAAACCAAAACCATTTACATTTTGAACTTTCAAAGGCTTAATCTCTTTCCGTAGAACTTGTCCATGACTTTAGTTCCTTCGCTCTCAAGATATGCCATCTTCTGCCTAAAATATTGGTTTGTACACTCAAAACTTGCAAATCAAGCCCTAGTGTTCTTAAATGAATCATCTCTCTATCAAAATGCACTTGAAACTCTCAAAACACTCAATTATGCTCATTTTGAACTCAAATGATTAGCCTTAACCCTCAAATGTGGTTTCCAATACTCAAATCATCCAAAACTCTCAAATATGCTCCTCTTGTGCTCAAATGTCTAGCTTATGCCCAACATGTCATTTCCAACACGTGAATTCCTCTAATTAGCCCACTATACTCCTTTTGAACTCAAATCACTAGCCTATATGTCAAGTAAGCATTTAAAACTCAAATTACCCAAGTCAAATCATTTAAAACTCCAAATACGTTCAATGCCCTCAAAGAAACCTCAAAACAACTAAGTCATATTTAATTACGCCCCCTCGCTCTTTAGTTATATTCTTGCAACTTAATGCATTCGAATAACACCCTTTCAATCTCCAATAAACCCTCTTGCCTTCAAACTTTGTGTTTCCACTCCAGTCCATTCAAATAAGGTCCATTTCAACTCAAAAATGGTCTCATGGTATCAAATGGACTTTTGGACTCTCAA
The DNA here is from genome assembly GCA_950295325.1 of Polytrichum commune. Taxonomy (NCBI): domain Eukaryota; kingdom Viridiplantae; phylum Streptophyta; class Polytrichopsida; order Polytrichales; family Polytrichaceae; genus Polytrichum; species Polytrichum commune. The sequence continues at coordinate 7,198,833 of OX485809.1, forward strand.
ATCATTCAAGTCGGATTTTGTTCATCACAAATAAGAGCTCTTGCTCTCAAATATGCCCTAGAACTATCAAATCTCTCAAGTTATATCTTCCTCGCCTCAAATAAGTCTACTTCCTCTCCACAATGCCCAAAGATACTTTAATCACTCAAGTCAGATATCTCATTCTTCAAATGAGGCCACTTGCTCTCAAATGTGTGTTAGGACTTCTTAATCACTCAAATTATATTTTGTTATTCAAATGAATGTAATTTCTTTTAATGGTATCATTTTCATTCTTCAATCACTCGAGTAAGATGTTATTGATCTCAAATCACATTCAATGCACTCACACAAGTTTTTCCACATTCAAGGCACTCATCCAATATTTCCTTCAACTCAAAACACCTTGATTGGTTCTAAACAAACCTTACAACATTCAAGCCTCACAATTTAGTCTTAAAACACTCAAGATAACCAAGTCATATGCATTTGAAGGGTAAACACCTCCAAACCTCTCAAATAAACTCCTCAACACTCAAACCTTCCAAGTTAGATGCTCTTTGAATCTAGACATCTTCAATGCTTTCACATAAGCTCTTAAATATTCAAAACATTCAAGTTATGTGCTTTTGAAGTCTAAACACCTTCAAACCTCTCAAACAAACTTCTCAACACCCAAGCCTCTCAAGTCATGTGCCCTTGGAGTCCAAACACCTTCAAAACTTTCAAACCTTTGAATGCTCAAAACACTAAAGTCAAATGCTTTCGAAGTCTAAACACTTCCAAACCTTTCAAATAAATTCATTAACACTCAAGGCTAAACACTTGCAAAACACTCAAATAAACCATGAAATGCTCAAAACATTCCAATCAAATGCTTTTGAAGTCTAAATACCTCCAAACCTCTCAAGTAGGCCTCTCAACACTCAAGACACTCAAGGCACTCAAGTCACATGCTCTTGCATCAAACATACATTCAAGCAAAAGCAAAAAAATAAAGAAACACTTACAACAACCAAATGCACCCTCAGACACCTCCAATTCTCTAAAGCTCCAAAGCACCAACCCCTTAAGATCCACTCCGTGACCTCAAAGCAATCAAATCTCTAGGCACTACACTTGCATGTGTGGCCCATAACCTATTGGAAGTCAATAGAATTATAGATGAGATTGCATAAATAAGAACACATACGCAAAGACATATGAACAATGATTGGAGTGAGATGGTCTCATACTCTTCTTGTTTTGTGCTTTATTGTTTTTAAAAATTTCCTTGGTTCGTCGAAACAATATGGGATAATTCTTATTCCTCTCGGGCCAACGTTGCGGCCTTATTCTAACCTTATTGTTTCTCATGCCTCTTTCATTACAAGTCACCTAACTACGAGCAGTCTAATGCTCCTCTACCTTCTACAATTCCTTTTAGTATTACATTTCTATTGACTACGAGCAATCTAATGCTGCACCTTCAACATGAAGATTGAGCAGTGGCATGACTAATGTTAGGTCAATGGAAAGTTAACACCCACATTGGGTTAGAAGGCAAATAACCATGATTTAGGCCAAGAGAGGGTAACTCTCACGGAGAAATAAAAGGGCAAATAACATGAATAAAGGAAGAGACACATAGAGCTTGAGATGGACACAGTTGTTATGAGTGGGATTTGAAAGGCCATAGCCAAATCCTAGGATGAAATGTAGACGAATAAGAGTAAAATGTATCATCTTGTGTAGGTACAAAAGGAAGAATATAGCCTAGTAAGCCTATTCCATCTTGATAGAGCATGCAAAGATGATAAGGCATAATATTATTTTGGGGTAAGCTATAGGTTGCTAAGGACATTATCTTGGTAGGAAGAAACCACACTAAAGTAAATTTATAACACAACAAAGATTATTTGATTAATTAAATTTAGGCCAAAACATATGACCAAAGGTTATAGCCTATCTTGTTGATGTGTTGCCCCATCCGTGTAGATGATTATGGGGACAAGTTGTCAAGTCCACCAAAGATGAAGGTGGTGATTACACTTGTGAAGATTTGCATGATGACTTTAAAAGAACTTAACTTTGAAATTATCACAAGCATAATTCATGACAATTAAAAACTATGTAATTAGTCAGAAGACACCACCCCATACGTTGTCCTAACTATGAGCCATTGACTACTTGCCAAGCTTTTGAGCTTCACGACTGATGTAAAAGATGAAAATAGAGTGCTAGAAGTCCACACACATAGGACAAAACCACACACAATTGAGGAAGCACCAAAGAACCATAAGAGTGTGAATTAAGTTTTATTAAGAAGGGATGAAGGAGTAAAAGACATAGATGGTTGTTAGAAACCTTAATCCAATGTGACATTAATCCTTAAATATACTATCTCAACCTTCCTTGAGACCTTGTGCCCTAGGTTGTTTTCCTTGTGTTGGTTTAAGTAATGGTAGAAACCTAACTACATCAACCCTTGATGTGCATTGGGGCATATATAATATGTTGTGCAAATGAGATGCAAGCACTTAATTTTATTTCTTTTTAAAAACTTGCCCACTACAACCGTATGTCGTGACTCATAGTGAGAACGTATACAAGGTAAGTGGGGTTGATTCAACTATTCATCTTAAATGGACACCTACATTTGAGTGGAACGTAGAGAGGTGTGGACTTTAAAACTTGCACCAAAAAGAGATGTTTGAAAGGGGTTGGATTACAAGCGCAAAATGTGTCAAATATTCTAGGCTTAATAGTTACTAAAATCGAAGGGAGGGGGCTACATGATCTTGCAATAAGAACAATAATCTTCACTTTGTTGTTGAATTAGATAATCATATGAGCTATGAGAATTATGAGGAAAATGACAACATAAGGTATTTGGGTTTACTATTCATCTCTCACTATTGTGTATTTCATATCTTAGAAAAAGTGGGTGCACTCAGGGGGTGGACTCTTCATGAGATACCTAACTGACATGCGTTGGTCTCTATGACATTAAACCCCCTATATACAAGAGCCTTATGAAGAAGAAGAAAAATGTTGTGTATTAATAGCATGCTACAAATGGACTTATGTATTTATAATAAGTTTTTCAATTGAACGTGGTTAATGCCCCCACTACATATATAAAATATAAATCATGGCTCAAATAGGTTGTTATTACATATAAAATCACAGGTGGGTGCATAGCTATAAATATTCATGTATCCTCTTAACTAACACACTTGATGTGCGTGAATGTCTAGGACATCAATTTCTTGAATCCCTAATGATGTGCATGGTGAAGCCTATATTTGTTGATTGTTGAGTACATACTTCATATTGGTACCATTTCACAAGGAACAAGCACTAGGTAGCCAAAAAGGCATTTTGCGACTTCATATGGGATTTCAATATATTCGGACAAACCACTCGTCCAAAAATAACAATGGATGTACACTCCTGGGGACAAGAACATCAAACGACAACAACAAAAGCAACAACACAACAACCACAATTTCAGATGTTCGTATTCCATGTTTGCCAACCATCATATTTATGTACTTTTGCAATATAGTGTATGTCATATTGGTGGTTGGAATCGTCCAAAATTCATGCATAAATCCAAATATACATAAATCCTAGTTAGGTATAGTTTAATTGACTTTAGGGTGCTGAGTTGTTGATGGAAGTCATGTGGTTGGAGTCAATGTTTGGAGTGGGTTAGTCATTCATAATCACTATTTGGTCCACTCAATTCCAAACAACTCTCAAATTGATGTGGTCCACACTACATCAATTATGATAAATAGTGTAGGTTGATGTATGGCGTGACTTTGCATTGGCATTTCAAAAGTGGCTCACAATACCCACCCTCACACAAGAAAATAGCGTTAAACGCTAGTCATACAATGTGAAACTCCAAGCATTCACTATGTTCTCATTTTGTCACCACTAGTTGCGTGTAAGGTATAAAATGAAAGCTAAATTCAAAAGATGAATCCAAAGAGCTTAATCTCACTTCATAAGTTCAAGAATCAAAGAAGAAAACATTAAAAAACTGACAAAAATGGCAATTGATATTTTGATGGTCATTACACCCAAATGTCTAAGGTTGAGGAGGCGATCTTGCTGTCTATCAAAAAACTTGAGAAGCTCCATGAAATGGTTGTTGTTTTGTAAAAGAACGAGCATATTTTGAAAAAGATTTTTATCATTTGAAGCAACTTCAAGTGATTACGAAAGGTACGTGTTGGTGGTGAGCACCACTTTTATCGTGCATACACTAACTTGAAAGTGAGCAAGCCACTTGTCAAGCATATTACATTACAATACACATCATACTCAATCTGAAAGAAATAGTGTAACCCACAATGTGGACATCTAGATTTCAATGCTATGGGCTATGCACCTACAACGATACTATCCTTAATTTTTTCGGTTTAGAACTAAGCTCAAACGTGTGGTTCACAATATCCACCATAACTACTGTAGTAGAAAGGGGGGAGGTTCCTTACAAGACTTTTTAAAACAATTCGATTGTATAATCAACACAACTATGGTCCAAAGCAACACGACTGTAATCGTGTGCTTGTTTGGACCACGGTTGCGTTGATTTTACAAGCATGTTGTTTAAATCCATATTTTCTACTTAGTGTTAGATGTCAACACCAATTGGAGCAATGCATGTAGTTCTCCTAGTTGTGTGCTCTTCCTAGGGGGTCTTGTTAGTAGCCCTAGTAGTGGATTATCCTACATTCTAGTTACAAAAAACCCATAACATTAAACAACTCCTTGATTGCGTATCACATGAGCACTATTTTCCTTTAATTTTGGGATTCCATGTTTACGGGAAGCACTTCAGTTGTGTACTATGAACTTTTCGACAAGCAGGGTGTAAATTATCATAGTTTTTTTGAATTGCATCATCTTTCTTTAGAAAAAGACCGTCGTGTAGCCCCTTAGTAATGTTATGACATGGAAGATGATTATATCTTATAGTGGAACTAATGAACTTCATACATTCATCCACAAATTTGACATAAGTCGCTACATATTCGGCAACATAACATATCATTATCATCCAACATGAATTTGTCCAAAAACATGCTAATAAATTGACAACTTACCGAACACTCAAGGAATTCAAAATAAAGATGTGGTTATGTGATCCGAATCCCAATATTTGGATGATATTTCCCCTTCAATTATGGGATGATGAGTGAAAGCACATTGTACAACACAAGGTGACCATTGGGTGGGAATCGAACCGGAGAGCTTGTCTCTATGCCATTGGCCATATAGCCGACTATTATAATACTCTTACAAGCGACAGGGACTCAAGAGATGCATTGATTCTTCAACCTTGTACTTACACCCTCGGCTTGTCTTTGGGCCATTGGCCGCCTATCCAATGCATCGTCACACTTTTGGACTTCCCGAATAGTGCACAAACTTTATCCCATAAACAATCAAGAGAAAAAATGATGATTTTTTATGTTGTAGAGGTGCCACATCATCATCATAATGTTCCTCAACATTGTTGACTTGTTCACTTTTGTAAAAATTAAAGTATCTTCATGCAGGGTTACTGCATTGATTATCCCAATCAGTGCATGTGGTCTTACTTTGCAAAGCATGCACTATTTTGCCAAGTCTTAGTGGAATGAGTTGTCTCTAAGTTGTTTACAAGAGTCTACTAGATTTGTCATGCATGATTCCACATACAACCTCATCGTGTGAGAACTATGGAATATAGGCATTCAAATCCAAACATTATGCTTGCTAGATTCATGGACCCACGTAACATCTTTCCGTTGCTCAATAATGTGATTGGGAATATTCTTACATATAATCTACCAAAACCAAGTAAAAACTTCCTTCCTTCCTATCCTCGTCATTTTTCCTTGTAATTTTTTCCGCCTTTGTCTTTCTCCCATTTCTAACTTATCTTTCAACCCACAATAATAGGTGTAAAAAGTGCAGGTTAGGTAGGAGGACCTTAAACTGAGAGGTTAAAGCATTTGGCATACATGTGGCAAGTATATGAACCAAGTTGGAATTCCAAGGTAAAAAATAAAAATGTCCAGTTGTATTGCAACCCCCTCCCCCCCCCCCTTTTCAATATTGAATCAAATAGAAATTTATGAAATAAAAAATTTGTTGACACCTAAAATTGTTAGGGGGCCTTGATGTTCACATGATGAACATTCTCGAATCAACATGTACTTATTATACAAGATTTTGAGAGTGTGAGTTTTGGGTATTGTCTTGGTTTAAGGTGCTCCTATCTAAACGCAAGAACATTGCATTGACAACATTCATTGTCCAATGCATGTGCACATGACCTAATGTGTAGGTCCTTACCCCAACTCTCCTAGTCTTTTTCCGTTCTCTCATACATGTGATTTCCCTTTGCTTACATTGGTTGCTCCCATTTAATTTTTCTAAACATTTGCAAGGCAATGAGTCAAACTAGGTAATGAGCGCAAATTATAACCGAGTGCAATTGGGGAACAAGAGTCTCATGAGCATACCAATCACATGTTGTCACATATAAAGATTTGATCAAGTCATAACTTGGAGATTGTCACACAATGAAGATGGGATGCTATGTCACATATCATGCATGTATGGAAGGTAGCCCAAGCAAAATTTCTTGACACGTGGAAGACATGTGTGTTGACACTTGTCTTATTTAGGGCCCCTTCGCACACAAGCCAAGGGCAATGACCATGTAATTGTGGGGGCCCTTGACTCTCATCCAAAGAACATATTAATTGTTTAACTAACATGGTTTGTTGGAATTTGCGTCAAACCCACCTACTTGAAGGTGGGCATGACACAAATTCTGGCAAATCGTGAAACATTATCCATTTTTTCTATGTAGGAACCCATGTAGATTTTTCATCCATGTTAGTTTACTTGGGCCTTTAGGCCATCACCTTCTAGTGTGAAGTGAACTTGGATGGTCTCTAACTTTTCGACCAATGAGAGATCTTAGAATGTAATGGTCACATGCCTTTAGTCTTGTGTATGAAGTCGGCCCTTAGAGCATGCATACGTCGATCTGAAATTTGTTTACAACTATTCTAATTTGCATGTTTGTCCCAACTTCAAACATGGTGTGAGTGTCTAAGGGCCATGACCATGTACATGTGAGGGCCCTTGATTCTCATCCAAAGACCGTATCATTGACATGGTCTCCAAAATTTGGGTCAGGCCCACCTACTTGCAGATGGCGTGATGCAAATTTTGGCAGACCATGAAAATTATTTATGATTTGACATGTAAGAATCTATATAGACTTTTCGTCCATAATAATTTCTTTGGACCCGTAGGCCTTCACCTTCTAGTGTGAAGTGAACTTGGACGATCTTGACCTTTTTCAACCAATGAGAGATCTTAGAATGAAATGGTCATGGGCCTTCAGCCTTGTGTGTGAAGTGGCCTAAGAATACGTCAAAATGAATCCTCATTTTGCGTATTTGAACCAACGTGGCAATGCCCTAAAGTAAGCCCTATTTATGAGATAAACTTCAAGTACCTAGTCTTATGATATCCATACGAATTTTAAATGTAGATAATATGAAATGTTGGAGTGCAATATATAGAAGGCAACTAGATGTTCATTTCATGGTCTAATATTATAATTTTTGTTTCATATAAACATAGAAAAATTGTTGTATGATCAACCCAAGATTTTTCTTCTTAGATACATGTACGGATACATTAAATGTGAGGAACTTCATATGCATATTTCATACAAACGATCTCAATATTTACATGATGCAACAAACATATAAGGTATGTGGGTGTTAAGTGATTCGTTCTTCATGTTCTTCAACTTCTACCACTCAAATTTATGCAGTGAAATTTTTATCGCAATCAACAAAAATTGGTTCAAACTTCGTTTGATCTAGTTAAGATTATCAAAAGTGCATGTATATTGATTCTCTAAATGGCTACCTAAGTCCCCACTCCCCTTGCAATTGTGTTGACAATTGAGTTTAGAATGGTTGGTTGATTTTAAACAGGTAGTCCAATCTCTTTGAAACACATGTCTTGTTGGGGTTCTATTCTTAGATCTACCTTAACCACACAAAAATGAAATACATAACCAAAGAAGGCCCACATAGTTTAGCCTTAGTTTGTTTGAAGCCAAAATGAGCTTTAAGTGCTTGTAGAACATTAGAACAAATCCTCGATGGCACATGGTGCAATATAAACTCCATTCCAAAAGTTTGAATCACACCAAGTAGAAGCCTTAAAGTGTAAATTAGTGTGGGCAACTGAAAATTGAGTGGAAAACTTGTTGTCAACTTATGTAGAGGACACTCGCTACAATAGGGGCAATATATTCAAGATAGTCTCAAAACCTATCTCAAGATGAACAACTATGTAACACTTCCCTACCTAGTCAAAATCAAATGAACCAAAGTAAAAGATGATGAGATTTCCATAAGCCCATTACAATCCAAAGTCCTTATCGTCCCATATGACTCATTTTTACCATAGATTCATGTCGGAAAGGGAAGAAGGGGGGGGGGGGGACATTGCTTCTAATGACGCTCCATTGGTTATTTTAACCAATGTAGATCTCAACAATTGTAAGATTTATTGCAGTCCACAACAATGTCATATAAACATGACATGAAGAATGAAAGACTCGAGTAGGTTAGTCATTACAACACTTAGATGCTCGAGAAATGGATGGTGGTGTCATGCACACATGCCTATGAGGGAGCAACCCTTTTCTTAGTACTTAGCCTTTGCATGTGACCCATGTGGTTGGGGGATGATACTTCACCCTTGTCATGACATGGATTGTTCCTTTTTTGTTCTTTTGTTTTTGTTTTTGTTTCCTTTCCTCTTGCTAAGGTAGATGGGTCTTTAGTGACTCGTTTTGTTACTTGGACCCCTAGATTTGATTGGTATGTGGATTGGTGAGGAACAAAGAGCAATCATCGTAGAGACGCATGTTTAAAAGAGATTGCATTGTGTCTTCAAATATTAATAATTGCTTTACACTCAATAGTGAACACAATTGGGAGGACTTATGTATTGGTTTAAGAAATCAACAAACATGCACTTCCGATAACCATAACTTTTTCATGGGAGGTTCGATTTTCAATTTGGTTTTTGTATATGATTCATCGTAGACTTGCCAATGCAAATATAATCGGGAGAAGTTGGAGAACATGAAATACAAACCAAATGACACCACGTACCTTAAACTAGGTTAGTGCTAAGTCGATGAATCGAGTTTCAACACTAGGGGATTCCTCAAAAGATTGACTCAAAGTGACACACATACCAATCCATAAAGAACCTAGAATCCACTCTAATTAGAATTAGCCACACTATTTCACCTATTTAAGAACTTTCACATTGAACGAGGTAAAGGAGGGAGCATCTTCCAAGGGGGGGATACATGTAGTGATAAGATTGATAAGATATTCTATGATTCAATTAATACTAAATTATTCAATCAAGCTTGAGTTAGTAAGGTGCTCGACGACAAGCTCTTCTTCTTGGTTTCGTGCATGCTCTTTGGTTCTCGGTGTTTTGGAACTTGTATTTGCTCCGGTTTTGCAAATTGGCAGTGGCTATGGAGCCTGCGGACCTCCTGCGCCCGCTCCTGCGCGGGTGGACGCTTCCCTTGCTTATGTTCACCCTCGGCTACACGCTCATCTACTTGCCTTACGTCGAAAAACAGGTCAGAATCGACGCTCGCTGCCCACTGCAGCTTTAAAAAGTGTTCCATGGATTGGATAGGGTTTACAGGAGCTCTGTGTTTGTTTGTTTTTTTTTGTTTTTATTCCTCTATCTTCGTACTAGCGGTGCATGATTGTAAGTGTGTAACTTATTGGCCTAGTGGAGCTGTTGATGAGTGTGAGGGTTAAGAGTGAAGAGTATCTTAGCTTTTTTATATACAATTTGGATTGGCGTATGGTAAACTTATGTGTTTCTAGTTTGCAATGGGGAATCTGGATTTGCACCTTGTTGAGGGATGCAGTTTTGATGTAGGACATGCATTGGAGGATGTTTCCTACAGCTTGAAATTTGGTGTTAGATGGATTGGATGGGGTTTACAGGAGCTGTTTGATTGATTGTTTGTCGATCCCCCTCTCTTCGTACTCTTAGTAATGGTGCATGTTTGTAACTGTGTAAGTTTCTTGGCTTTGTGGAGCCGTTGGTGATTGAGAGCGCTAGGAGAGAAGAGGATCTTAGCTATTTTATACACAATTTGGATTGGCGTCTGGTAAATTCATACGTTTCTAGTTTGCAACGGGCAATCCGGTTTCACAGCTTGACGCGGGATGCAGTTTGATGTTCGACTCACATTGGAGGATGTTTCCTACAGCTTGGAATTTGTTAGATGCATTGGATAGGGTTTACAGGAGCTGTTTGTTTGTTTGTTTGTTTGTTGATCCCTCTGTCGTCAGACTCTTAGGAGCGTTGCATGTTTGGAGTGTGTAACATTTTGGCTTCACGGAGCTGTTGGATGATTGAGAGGATTAGGGGGATGGGGATCTTAGCTATTTTATACACAATTTGGATTGCTGTGTGGTGAATTCATGCGTTTCTAGTTTGCAACGGGGAATCCGGATTCGCAGCTTGACGAGGGATGCAGTTTACTGGCCGATACACATTACGTGCTCTATAGCAAGCGCGTTGTTACTCCAAATGGCGTCGGACCATACGCAGGTATTCCTCCTCCTCATGCACATCCCCTAGTAATGCTCTATTCCAACTAAGTACTATTTGAGTATTACAGGACTCTAATTTACTGTCTTTCCAGAGTGCTCTGGATTAAACAAACCACACAGACAATGTAGTAACCGAGTTGGTTATACACTATAAGTCTAGAGAGTAGTTCTCCTCAAGACTTGGATTCCTTCGTCTCCATCTAGCATGGATCACCTCAACACAAATTCGTCAGATAGTTGCACTTCAAGTATTTAAGGTCCATAATTATTTAATTGTGCACTGCCACAAGTAGATATTGAACTTTGATCTCACTTCGACCTCTGGTGCGTGAGAATACCGGTAAGAAGTGAATCCCTGCAAAATGTTGTCGATTTGAGAATTCACATTTGTTCTTAGCACCTTACTTGCCTGTACTTTGCATCTACTTATTCCACCTTTTCAACTCCATCTACTGGTGAGTGCTACTATTTTGTAGCAATGCACTAGCAAGTGCTTTGTTCCATTTTGTGTACCTATCAATTGTGTAGAAGTACTCGCTATACCTTCTATTGCTAATATGTGAGTTTGAATTTGTGGCAGTGGAGGTTGAAGGTGAGAGGATTGTCTCTGTGACCAAGAGGAGTGAAGCTCCCAAAAGCCTTTCAGGAGGTCCTCGCGTGCTAGATTATGGAAGTGCTGTCATCATGCCTGGGCTTATTGATGCGTATGATCGTCCCTACATATCTGTGAATCCAAGCAAATGACTATCCTTATGTCACAACTGTGTGTAATCTTGCTTGTTTGTGATTTCTCCTTTGTCTCAATTCTTTGGTTTGGTGAATTTTGAAAACCCTACTGTGTGGAATGCTATGTATCTGTCAGAATGGATATGTTCTGACTGATTCCTGGGACAATTTGTGTTTCCACAGAATATTACACGTTTATCATAGAGGCACTGACACATGTTACTGTAGTCTATTAGCTTTCTGATCGAGATGTTCTTGTTGCAGGCATGTGCATCTCAATGAGCCAGGCCGAACAGAATGGGAGGGTTTCCTAACAGGGACACAGGCTGCGGCTGCTGGTAAGAAGGGCCAGTTTTCCCACTTTGATGTGAAATAACTCTTTCTGCATGTCTGAAGCTTTTCTCCTGAACTGTCACTCTTTATCATAGATAAGGAGATTTCACCCCAGCAGCTGATGCTAAAGTGAGCTTCGTATTTGGCTTATTTAGAATCCGCAATTTGAGAGAAGACTCACGCTGAAAGTGAGACAGTTCTCTAACCTACATATTTTAATTTATACATGAATCTGTAGCTGGATGAAGTTGGTGTGGAAGCGGTGGGAACTTGTCATTGCCATTTCTGTGCATGGTAGAGGTGTTGCTTTGACTTTTTTCTGATAAAAGTTAGTAGGCTATAATGGCACTTGCCCTTTTCTGTTTGTTGTTCCTGACCTTCATTGCAGAGATGAAGAACCCTGTTATTAACCTGCAAGTGTTTGTCTATGACAGGAGGAACAACAGCATTGGTGGACATGCCATTGAATTCTCATCCCACCACCACAACAAAGGAACATTTTGAAGAGAAGGTTCTTCATCTTAGCATGTCATTGAATTTGCTAGTTTGTTTGGGAGCCAGGAACTTGACTTCGACATTCTGCTAGGTTCAATTGCCTCCTGGATTTCCTCTCTGCCTCATGTTGGGGGTGTTTATAGATCCTTATTTGTGGTTTTTTCTGCTCATCTAAATTATGTTTATGTGTTGCATGAGGGTGGATGAAGCTGGAAGCTACGAAGGGCAAATTATACATAGATGTTGGTAAGTTCTCTAAATTCCAGTGAGGGCCCAACTTGGTAGGCTCTCATCCCTATTGTTGGAATTGCACGCACCATCTGAATGCTTTTCTTGGAAGTAGAATTCCCCTTTAAGTCAGGGCACTGCAATATTTTCCAATTATTTATTCAGGAACCCTAATAAGACGTCAACAACCAGCGTACTTAGTTATGGTTTGTGTGTCCACTTCCAACTGGCAGGTTTCTGGGGAGGCCTGGTTCCAGAGAATGCTTACAATGCCACAGTGTTGGAGGAGCTCCTTGAAGCAGGCGCATTAGGCCTCAAAGTACTTTTCAAGTCCCAAAGTGCATTTGATCTCATGAAGTTCTTAAAGGAGTGTTATTGCAATTTGTCTGTTTTAGGGCTAGTCTCTGGTCTACTCTGGTTAATGCTACGGATTCTTGGTAAATCTTGAAGAATTAATTATTGGTAGTAATTGTGACATAAGCACAACCACTTATTCTTTGGGGTTTGATTTAGGTATTAGTCTGTCTTTGAAATAGAATTTTGTCCTGCACTTTAAACATGTTCGTGGAGATTTAATATTTTAGTGAGCAATGGCTAGTTGGAACACGAAGTTGTGCATTTCTCCTTTATCTCTGTGATATCATTACTGTCTTCATACTTGCATGTTCACAACCAGGATAAGGAACTGACATTGTGCTAAAACTGCAAGTCCTTCATGTGTCCATCAGGAATCAACGACTTCCCAGCTACCACTGCTGATCATATAAAGGTGAGCATCTGGCGTAGGATGTTTTAGTTGATGTCGTCTTCTTAACTCTGGAGTCAGTGATGTGACTGGAGATTTAGGTGTTTTGTCTATGCAAGGTGATGTTTTTGATTTGGATAGAAATTGATCGTTGCTGTGTGCGTTGATAACTTCCAGGCAGCACTTCCAGTACTTGCGAAATATGGGCGTCCAATGTTGGTTCACCAGGAGGTTACAGATCCCCCTGCAGAGAGCTCCAGTTTGCTACCTGGGGAACCAAACAGCAACGCTCGATTGTACTCCAGATATTTGGCCTCTAGGCCAATCACTTGGTACTTCCACCTCTTCTCTTGCAGTACTTCTACCTCTACTTTTGTAGTACCTTTTTACACTGCTACCTGAATGATATCTGTTATTCGTTTCCTTACGACTCCAACGTCACAGTTGCATGTTGATGCAAAAGCAAGATTTTGTTCACTAATATTGCAAAGCATCTTTATTTCTTAAGAGTTGTGAAATATATCTTGACTTTCCTGGATAAGCTACAAACGAGTTGCAAATACACCATTGTATTCTATATGTGTGGTCTATTTACATAAGTATCCATACTTGCTTTGTGCTATTCAGGTGAAGATTGTTTCCTCTTGAATTAATAAACACGTGTAAATTTTTGTCCTCTCTTTGTATGAATAATGAGACAGTAGTGCTATTCCCTTGCGCCTAAATTTTTCACACGATAATTTGAGGTTTCCTTTTATGTGTATACATTACTTTTATACCAACCTATGTGACATTGTGCAGGGAGCGTACTGCAGTGCAACAATTGATGGAGGTTGCCAAAGATACCAAATCAGGAGGGCCTGCAGAGGGAGCGCATGTACATGTGGTCCATCTTTCTGATGCAGAGGAAACTTTGTCGCTCATAAAGGTATACTTGCTTTCACACTTGTGGTTCTGACTATGTATCAAGCAACGATTACCATTTGTAGGAGTGCTTATTGACATCACTGAGAGCTTTTGATGATGTGTGATTTCAATGTCAAAATATGTAGAGTTTAACTTAGTGCTTCCCTGCCTCCGTCTAGTTTCTGCATGTCACTATGGTCTCCATTCCATAATATGGGAACTTGGAAACTCCACACTGTTTTTTTAGTAATATCTACTGGTTCTGCAGGAAGCAAAGGCAGAGGGGTCCAGTGTGACTGTGGAGACCTGTGCTCACTACCTTGCATTTGCTGCTGAAGACATACCAGATGGTGCCACACAGTATAAATGTGCTCCACCATTGAGAGATGCTCACCACCGGGAACTTCTCTGGAAATCATTACTGGTCAGTAATTCCCTGCTGCTGCACTCTATTGCAATAATGGTCATTCTGGGCTCCGGTTTTGTTGGCTCTGTTTGAACAAAGTTCCTTGAACCCTTTGTGTCTCTAACCACTTGTATCACGTGGGGGCTGAGGCTTCCTGTGGAAAACATGTGTAGTTTCCCATGACAAATGTTTTAGATTCTAGTTTACCATTCATTTGAAAGCTCCACATGAAGATTCAATATGTCAATGTTGCAGTATCTCTTGCCCTCAATTGCAACTCAACTTTTGTTCGTTTGGTCTCTAAACGCTCAATCTTGACGAGGACTTAAATGCATACAGGCTGGAGATATAGACATGATTACAACGGATCACTCGCCCTCAACTATAGACTTGAAGTTGCTGGAAGAGGGAGACTTTTTGAAGGCTTGGGGAGGGATTTCTGGCATTCAGGTATTGCATCTTAAATTTATTTTCCATCCTCTTAATTCCTCTAATTTCTTGATGAGATTTATTCAGCTGTAATTGTGTTATGTGGTAGATTTTTAGCTGAGGTTGTTTTTGGTCAGTGCCTACAAATGGCCCACAAACCACTGAAGTTTCTGTCTTTACGAAGAGTCTGGCAACAAGAACATTAATATGTTCTCCCAAGAACATGGTGTGGTGCACAATTTGTTCATGTAAAGTTTCCAGTCCAGTAACAATTGAAGCTGAATAGGAGGGAGATGGTTCATATGGGAAGGAGTCTACTTATGGTTATAAGGTGTTGCAATCAAGGTCTGGAATAGGTCTATAATGTAGATGGAGACAGTTATAAGATTGAGGTTAGAGGACTTGATTGAGGTTATGGTGGTGTATTGAATGAAGGAGGGTTAACATCCCTTGTAGGTCATCCCTGGGATAGAAAAACACTCACCTGCAACCTCCCTCGCACAAAACCACCTCTTGAAATGCATGAAAGTGATCAGCTTTCTACACAAAGTGCATAATGACGAGCCTCACCACATGTTTTGATCCTCTATTCAGTCCATCATTATTTCTATTTAAAAATCATGCTATGACTATCTTGATGAGATGAGGAAACATACCCTGCAAGTTGGAAGGAAAATCTTTCTGTAGTTGATGAAGTATTTCATGTTGTCTTTGTGCAGTTTTCCCTGCCTGTCACTTGGACTCATGGTAGTGCTCGTGGTATGACACTTGAACAAATGGTCCAATGGTGGAGCACTCAACCTGCCAAACTGGTTAACCTCCCCCGAAAGGTTCTCTCCTGTTCCCTCCATCTTGTACTCTCTTAATTACTGACATTCCTGGTCAACCTTTCAACACCAACAATGAAGCTGAGATCTAATCTAAGGCTTATGTAACGTGATGAATCAATTGTGAACTATTCTCATACCAAAACTGGCTTCTCTTGGACTCCCTCATATCTGGTAACAGTTTCAACTCTTAGTTCAATCTCGTAGACCATGGAAAACTTGATTCTAAGTCTGTTGCAGGCTCGTACAATCTCACTTAGGCCTTAGAAAGTAAACTGGCACCTTTAAAAGTTAACCTGGGTTTCAAAATTCTCTGGTGAAAATATCCAGGGCTCTCTCGAGTATGGGAAGGATGCAGATATCGTCGTCTGGGATCCTGAAGCATCGTTTGTGATTGACAGCAACTATCCTATATTTTTCAAAAACAAGGTGCGTCTAATTTCTTTTCAGTTGGCTGTTATAACCCTTCACAAAGTGTGTGAATCACTCAGTGATGTACTATAGGGGTTTTCCAAGTCTCACAAGGTTGGTACTTTCTGGGACATGGCTAAAATTTTGGAGACTAATTCTTGTCTTGAAAACAGGTGACACCATATTTGGGGCACAAATACTCGGGAAAGGTGATTGCAACATTTGCCCGAGGCCGAGAAGTGTTTCGGGAGGGACACCACGCTGCAAAGGCTTGTGGCGCGCCTATCTTCCCAGTCGAGGGTGTCTTAAGTTCTCCAACACATCAGACAGAGTGATGCTGCTGTTGTTATATAGTCTTCTTGCACGTGCAAAGTGCCAATCGAGTATGAGGGGCAGCTTCGAATTGTAAAAGAGTGAGTTGGGGAGAGCTCTCCATCCTGGTTAGTGTGTACACAAAAGTTTCACTTCGTTCCCCTTTCTTGTGAGAGAAACAGACATAATGTGTGTAGTGTTTTGTGGTGGGAAGTGCGGTTTAGTGTTATGTATATGGAATTCAAACTAGACACCTTGTGCCAGTTTAGCAGGGCAGCATTGCAGCTCTTATGTACAATTGGTGACATCTGGTGATCTAGGTATATTGCTGAACCTTAAGTTAATTTGGTGAAGCTGCTGCTGTTGGCAAGAATGTTGCAGAGGCAGAGTTTATAAGTTTCTGATTTTTGCAGTCAATTCTGATGAGATGATGTCTATCAGTGAGGTGATATTAATCCTTAAAATAGGTTAACTCTGGTGATTTTTTGTTTTTCACACGTAGCTATTGAAATGGTTGTATGTATATGCAAATTAAATTCATTAACTTGGAACTGAAAATATCATTAATGGTAATCCTTCATGCCTCACAAAGTGTTTGACATCTCCCAAGATAGTTCGATATTTTCTCCACGTGAAGAACCTGTGGCTTTCCATTAGTCATGTATTTATGCTTTCAGCCAATCAAACTAAGTTTCTCATCAAAACATTCAGATTTGTGTTCATGCTGAATTTCTGGAGCAGTAACTTCTAGCTTCAATGTTAACCCCTAAAGGACCGGGGGTGTTTTAGCTTAGGTCATGTTTTCTTGATTAGCTCTTGTAGCAAGCTCAATTTCTTATTAGTGTGGGGTAATTTTCACGATTGGCACCGTTGAAACTAAAGAAGACTTACATAGCTTGTTTATGAAAAAAAGATCGACAAGATCGCACAATTTTTGAGAAATTGCCACCGTTGAGAAGATTGATGGAAATTGTTCGGGCAGGGGGTACTTCGTACTTATGCTGGAATCAGATTGCTTAGAAGTGCTCCAAAACATCTGAAATTTTTACCACACGTAAAGAACATTATGACCCTCATGTGGAATTGTTTTCGTCAAATTTTGAGGTGTGGAAAAAAAGATATGGGACTCTGAAGTCTCCAAGCAATGAGATTGGGCCCAAAAACTGAAAACTCAAAGAATTCGCCAAAAATCCAATCCTTCATCATTTTCTGATCGGAAAAGACCATTGGATCCATCTCGCAAAAACAGCCAGGGTCCTCTCCCCGCAAATTTGGGCTTCTTTGGAACAATTTCATCCAATTTGCACTTTTCTACAATCAAAAGCCCCCTGGGGACCTTATAGTCCTTAGAAGTGCTCCAAAACATCTGAAATTTTTACCACATGTAAAGAACATTATGACCCTCATGTGGAATTTTTTTCGTCAAATTTTGAGGTGTCAAAAAAAAGATATGGGACTCTGAAGTCTCCAAGCAATGAGATTGGGCCCAAAAATTGAAAACTCAAAGAATTCGCCAAAAATCCAATCCTTCATCATTTTCTGATCGGAAAAGACCATTGGATCCATCTCGCAAAAACAGCTAGGGTCCTCTCCCCGCAAATTTGGGCTTCTTTGGAACAATCTCATCCAATTTGCACTTTTCTACAATCAAAAGCCCCATGGGGGCCTTATGGTCCTTTAGGGGTTAACCATATGGGTGACCTTTGACGATGCCTAAGTTCTCTTTATGATTATTCTCCAAAGACCCTTGGAAACACCCTTAACAACACATTTTAGATTCTGCAATACCCCTCTTCCTTTCAAGGTTAATTTCTTCTCTGGCCTGGGATTTGCTTTCACCATCCAAGTTTTATTATATTCTATGAAGTTCATGTTATTTATGTTGGTGCTTCTAAAGAGTAGCACTCTCATCAAAGGGGGTATACCTAGCACTTTTTAGCATTGACACTAATGAAATTGAAGGTGTAGTATGTGTTTGAGATTAGAGCATCTATAACTATTTTTCACTCTGGATTCTTGTGCTTTCAATTAGTACAGTAGCCTGGACGAAGGTGGATTTACATTAGGGTCCGGGTCCAATAAACTTGGGGTTGAAACACCCATTGGACCTTAGTTTTAGACTCAAGATTGGAACCAAGCTTGAAGTCTGCTTTCTCAAACTAGGAGTATTATCTTGAGTGGGGACCATCGAGATTTGGTGGGAAAGCAGTCACATTGAGGCCGCATCATTTTTGCATGCCTTGGACCTGGACC
Organism: Polytrichum commune; assembly: GCA_950295325.1. Classification (NCBI taxonomy): domain Eukaryota; kingdom Viridiplantae; phylum Streptophyta; class Polytrichopsida; order Polytrichales; family Polytrichaceae; genus Polytrichum; species Polytrichum commune. Next base: position 7,217,568 of record OX485809.1, read on the forward strand.
TTGGTGGAAACTTATTGGGTCTAAATCTATGCTCTGAAGCAATAGGATCGCTTGATTTTGGAGTTTTTTTGGTCATGGACCATAAGTGTAAGCCCATCCGAAGTATTGGAAACCTCCAATTGCTCGCCTATGGTTTTTGTGATTAGAAAAAAATCTCTTTGAGCAATTTGAAGGACTGTCGCTTGACAATCACCCATCAATTTACAAACCTTATATCATGCATACATACACATCACCTCACACTTATTGACAGTAGCACAAAAAAAAGAAATAAATTGCAAGATAATATCATCCCACCATGGATCTTAGGATGCACATGCAACAACACAATGCACATGCTTAGCAAAACTATCCAAGTCATCTACTTCTCAGGAGCTCACCAATACAACATTAGATGTGCCATAAAATGGCCAAAGCTGGCTGCTTTACTTTTGAACGAATTTGAGGTAGTAATTACCATACATAACTTTCTAAGGTTGCATGTATTTTGTGCAATTGAACATATCCACTTGGGACAAATTCTCATTTGTCAGCCGTTTGGACAAAGGGAATTAGACTTTGTCGATGTTGGCTTTGAATTGGATTCCTTAACACTTTGTTGACCAACATGTGAGAGGATAAGTTTGTCTTGTTGTTAAACATGCAAGTTGCTATGTGACCGCCATCAAAGGTCGTAGGGTCTCTCAAAGAGAGATGAAATTTTGGTTTGATCCTTCTTTGACAAAGAATTTCTATTAAGAGCTTGTTAGCTTGTTGTGTATTGGAGCCTATTTTAAAAGTTGGGTAATTTTTTTGGCATTTCTTCTTGTCGTCTCAAAAACCTTATGGGAAGTTTAGTATCTGAAATAGGGTATGCACATGGGACCCACTATCCTAAATTCCGAATTGCCTATGTGAGGTTGGCTTGGCCCACTCGTCTGAAGAACAAAGCGGGGTTTAAGTCCAACACCACTCTTTGTGTATGGTAATTTTAGCGACTTTGTGTTGATTCTCATTAACTCAATGTTTGGGACTAATCCCATGGTTTCATCTCCTTTACTTTAAAAATATCTCTAATGTTCTCAAGAACATGCATAACATTACTCAACATTGTGCGTTGTGTTCGTTCTATGGGCCTTAAGAATATAACCATGACATATGAATCTTGTTGGAAACTCAGTTTGGACCTGAGTCTTCCTACGCATGGTTTCACATCCCATGCTTATATTCCCATGGCTCATAGAACAAACCCAACACACAACGCTAAATAATGTTATGGGACCAAGTTTTGAAGATCCTTGGAGTTCTTGCGTTCAAGATGTGCCTTTGGTTTTGGATGAGGAAATTTGGCACCTCCCATTGATCCATAATGTTATGTTGGAAAATTACAACCCCTCACCTGCCAGCCCATAAGAATAATGTAGGAAGAATTGCTAGGAAGGATTTGGGCTCACCACCAATAAGATATGTGGGTGTTATTCAATTCATTTTTCATGTTTTCCAACTTCAACCAATTAGATTTACACAAGAAAACTTATGTTGCATTAGCAAATCTACGGAGAAGCATCAACACTTACTATCCATGTTCGAAAACAAATTTCTCAAAGGACACCACATTGCACGACACAATGTTGTCACCCACCAATTGGCTAACCTACTCAAATCATGCACCAATACAAGGCACTACACACTCATCAGCGCATGCACAAAAAAATGACACACCATAAGATAACAACATACCACTGTGGATCCTCAATTGCATGTGGAACAATATACAATGCACATGCCTAGCGCAATTATGTCTTGACGTCTTATACAAACAAGGCGCAACCATCATCCAAACCGGGCCATTAATCCTAGCACCGGACCTCATCATAGAATTCATAGAATTCATGTTCACACATGACAAGTATATGGACCAACCATCAAAAGCAAACAAAAGAAATATAGCCCACTAATAGATGCAATCCATACACAAGGATGGAAAATAAATCCCTTTGTACTCAACATTGCAGTCAAAGGTGCCATTCACAATAGCAACGTTGACGTACTAGAAAGTTAGTGTATACTTTTGAATTACTTTCACTTAACACTACGCTTGGATCAATAACTATCCACATTAGTGTGCTTGCACCCATGTGTATATAAACTTCGAAAGCAAATTTCTCAACAAAATACATCCTCATACAAAACAACTAGCACAAGGAGTAATCTATACTTATGTGTGGATTTGAAAGTCCCCACAATATGCACACATGCCTTATATGTGGAGATAAGGAGGTAGTGTGTTGCAGAGTGAATGTCTGCTCGCTAGCTTTAAAGCAAACCGTATGAAACAAAATGAATACAATTTGCAATGGCTGAAAGGCTTGCAAGCCATCCAAGCTATCTTGTTTTTAAGGTTCTTGGGAGGAGCCTTTAGGGTTGTATAAAAATTGAACAATTTGATTTTTTTATTTTTTTTATTTTTTTTAAAATTTTTATTGTAGTTGAAGGTGAACAACAACAAGATAATGAGATTAGAAGGTTGGAAGAGGTGACAACCTATGGAAATGACAGTTGACAAGAATGGGTCCTTTAGCAACACTTGTCCCTAAGTAGATCCAATAGCATAGCAAGTTATTGCAATGCCAAAAGTTTTTCATGTTATCCGAAAATATGTATCCCCTTAGTTTTCAAATCCAGATTTTGGTTCAGGACACCAATCATGGGCGATGCAATAGAAGACCTACCCCTCGCAAGTTTGTTGCAAGTACATTTTGATCAAGTCCCACTAGACCAATTCAAAGTCTATGACCCCAATTTAAGGGTTATAAACTGATCACCTCATTAACTTAATATGGGAATTATGGATTGACATCATGCTTCCATGGATGGAGATGTGTGATGAGTTCCAATGACCCTTCTACTCTTGACCAAGTGATTAGTTATGGACTAGATAACCATAAAGAGAGGAGTAGATGACTCGCCACTCCATCCGACTCGTCATCCTCCTACTCAAGCCAGTTATCATCACAACCGATCAGCTGACATTGGACATAACTTGAGAATTATGGATGGTACCATGCCTACACAGATCAAATCTTGTAACAATATCTCGTAACCCTTATGCTCTTGGATGAGCGAACGGTTATGTATTATGAAGTCTTGTAACAATATCTCGTAACCCTTATGCTCTGGGATGAGCGAACGGTTATGTATTATGAAGTCTTGTAACAATATCTCGTAACCCTTATGCTCTGGGATGAGCGAACGGTTATGTATTATGAAGTCTTGTAACAATATCTCGTAACCCTTATGCTCTTGGATGAGCGAACGGTTATGTATTATGAAGTCTTGTAACAATATCTCGTAACCCTTATGCTCTTGGATGAGCGAACGGTTATGTATTATGAAGTCTTGTAACAATATCTCGTAACCCTTATGCTCTTGGATGAGCGAACGGTTATGTATTATGAAGTCTTGTAACAATATCTCGTAACCCTTATGCTCTTGGATGAGCGAACAGTTATGTATTATGAAGTCTTGTAACAATATCTCGTAACCCTTATGCTCTTGGATGAGCGAATGGTTATGTATTATGAAATCTTGTAACAATATCTCGTAACCCTTATGCTCTTGGATGAGCGAACGGTTATGTATTATGAAGTATTGGTTTTTACGAAGAAGTATTGGCTCTTTAATGTGGGGGGCTCAATAGACAAGGCTTGTAGGCTGAGTCTACATGCCTCATCTCTTCTCTTGAGGGACGCCATTGTACATTGAAACCCAGCCTCAAGAAATCAATACCGCACATAATCGGTTGCGAGGTTGTATCGAGCTAGTGATTCCTTGCCACGTGCTTCCTAGTGATTATTGTCACATGATCGACCTCCTCGGAGCCAATGAAGGGAGCACCACGTAGCTAGGGGAGATTCAGCCCCAAAATGATTATGAATCTTAGCATGGCTGTGATTCATGCAGAAACACTCCGGAGATGGGAGGCAAAGCATAAATTACCTGCGCATGTTGAATCTGGAACTGAGGAAATCTGATTGGGGAACAGCCAAGAGTCCATGATGATAGGAATCATCATGTGTTATCCATTGGCGGATTGAACCATCCATGGGAAGTAGTTTGGCAGGAATTCACTGGAGCTGCCGCTGCTGCAAGCGAGTGATGGTGATATCCAATGCTTGTTGTCGTGTTCAAAGATGGAGGAGCCAAGTGGAAGTCATCCGAGATGTGCCACTTTGCATGTCTCCGCTGCAATCCTCATCCTCCTCGCACTCCTCTTTTTGCATGCACTGTCGTGGGACAATCGCACTCCCTACATCTCAACCTCTTGCATATTCATTTATACTCTATCCAGTGGTCGTTAGACGTTGAAAAATTTGTCACCAACAACTTCATTTCTCATTGAACTTCTCGTTTTGTAAGTTTGCGCATCCGAAGTATATGTAGTACCTCCTAGCCTCGTTGCTACCTCTTATCTCCTCCGTGACCAGATTAGATTGTCGTCGTTAATCTGCAGGTACAGTATAGTCTGTGGTACAGCTGAATTTGGTGGCTGTGCTGGAGCTGAGGGTCACTGTTTCTAGATTAGCGTTTGCAAGTTGGTGAATGGGAGTAGGTTAGGGTTGACGTTGTTGCTTGCTCTCACTTCGACATGTCTTCACTTTGCAGCTAGAATCCGAGCTAAGGACCATTTCATTGAGGATCATCACGAAGAACTCGGTACTTCACCAATACTACTTCTCGTTTTGTAAGTAAACATACCTCCTCGTTGCTGAGAGTGTTGTCGTAGTTTGCATGTGTAGCTGAGTTTGGTTGCTGTGCTGGAGCCCAGGGTTATTGTTTCTAGGATATCGTTTGCAAGTGAATGTTTGGGAGAGGATTAAGGTTGATAATTCCGTTGCTTTGGTCTCACTTAGACATCTTCCACTCTGCAGCTACCAGGAATTGAGGAGCATTTCATTTCATTCTAGTCCTCACTTACCATCATCGATGGCGTCCATGATGACTACTACTGCAACAGCGCTCCAAGCGCCATGCAGCAGTACCATTTCCACCTTGAATGGCAATGTGAAATCGTCGTGCGTCAGATTGCCTGCCAGTAGCCTCGGCGGAATCCGTCTCAATGTCGCCTACTCCACTTCCTCTCTCAGGTAGTAGCCCAATCCTCCCTCAACACCATTTTCTGGTGCCTCTTTGCCATTAATTTTCGATTGATGTTTCTGGAATTCTCTCGGAGGTGTGGAAGGTGCTCACTGAAACAAACACATTTACACGGATTGAGAAGTTGCCACATTGTGATTAAATATGTGGTGTTTTAGAACTTGAACCCTCCCTTGCGTGCATCCTCCTGGTGATGAAAAATATATGTGAGCAAGATATTTTTCTTCCATGGAAGAGACTTATCTTGTTAGAACAAGCGCACGTTGCCATATCCATTCCACAAATCCTCCCACATCCATCCACTTTTTTCTTTTGCGAATGTGGACGTATATCCGTATTTGGGGAGAAAAATTACAAATCTAATGATTCAGAGACACGGTTAAGATCTCATCACTCAAAGCACCGTAACCTATGGTAGGTAAATGAGTTACCTATAGGTGGAAATCCGATGGGAAATAAATAAGGTCGTTGCTCGTCTCATCTCATGATGTTTATTGAGTTTGCGGTGGCAAGAAAAGAAGGCATGTTTTGTTGGAAAATCTGGATGATCGCATTCATTTTACCCATTGCAGGTATGGCAATGGGTGGGACTTGGGAGCCTTCTCAGCAAATCTTCCAACATAATGTCCACTTTCACCAATAACTAATGTTTGTTGTGTGGATATGGGAATGGGTGGGTTTCACAACATTACTAAGCCTCACGCTCCCTCGCCCATTCTAAATAAAAGAGATCTCACGTTTCATTGGGATTGACCTTGTCACGGCACTAAGATTGAAGCCTTTTTTAGTTTATTTTTAAAGAGTCACAACATGTTTATTTCCAGTCCTTACCCGGATTATTGTCTTGCCTAGAGTAAGTGGCATTTGGAACTTTGCAATGTTATGCTGCTCTGTATAGTTTGGACAAAGATTATTGCTGAAGATTGTGTTTTTACTTCATTTTCCCAGCAGCTCCACTCCAGTGAGGCGCCAATTCATCGTCAAGGCAGAAGGGGAGGGGATCATTGACAAGGTGGCGAGCACCGTGCAGTCTGCAGCCGAGAAAGTGAAGAATTTGGCAGGGCAAGTGGGGGAAGTGTTGAGTGACAAAGGAGAGGAAGTGAAGGAATCCGCGGAGGAGGCCACTCAGGATGCACAGGGAAAGGCCAAGGAGATTGGTGAGCAAGCCAAGCAAGGTGGGAAGGATTTGGAGAACAAGACAAAGATCGCAGCCGATTCTGCATCCAGTAAAGTTGATGAGACTGCTGTAAGTTGTTGAGTTAACCTATATGGTCTTCCTCAAACTCAATGGTAGTTTTCGTCGGCATGATCTCTATGCTTTTCCACTGGTTGTTTCGCACATACTATCTGTGAATTTATTTGCACTTGTGGTGCATGTTAGGGGATAGTGTTTGAATTTGGATGAAACGCGGCCTATTTCAGTTCAATAAAGGTCAAACTCATGATAATACCTCTTGGAATGCCAATATGAGTTTGACCTTCAATAAACCGATATTGACTGTTTATTGTTCAAACATCCACACTACTGTCAAGCATACACCTGACATAGAAGGTTTCGTATACAAAACAACCAACTCTCGACAAATAGGCATGTTGAGTTAGAGATTAACGCAAGCTTTGTACGTGTATTCTTTTTTTTATGTGTAGCAGCTGGTAAGGGTATTGAATTGATAAACTTAACCCTAAAACTTGATACCCAGTGGGTGAAGATAATCAAATTATTATAAAATATGTGAGAGAATGTAAGCATTTTCTTGAAATCTCGCAATGGTGTATGTGTAAAATTCTTGAGTGGGTATCAGCGTCTCAACAGTGAAATTTGAAGGATATTATACCATCCAAGTTGAGTACTTTATACCTGTCCCCCCCACACCCTTATTTAACATAGATATCCGCACAACATTGGTGTCGACCATATCATCTCGCAGCAACCGGAATTGGCATAATTTCACATGAAGTGATATGAATTCTCGTTGTGTTGAGCTCACTCTTCGTGCAAGAAGTTTGAAGCATGAGGCTTATGTTTGTGCAACAGGCTGCTCCTCGAGTGTCAGATTTTTTGACTTTTTTGTGGGCGTTGTTGACCATTTGGGCGACAATGCAATAGTTCCAGAGGCTTGGAGTAGGTAGAGCTTATTGCTGATGATGAGTGCACGCTTTGAACTGTAATCATTGATTAATTTTTAAAATCAAATTTTGTATCTGTTGGCAGCAAAAGGCAAAAGGCGCCGCCCAGGACACTTCCGAGGAAGCTAAGAAGAATTTGAGGAAGGCTGAAAGCAAAGGGGAGGATGTCAAGAGTAGAGCTGAAGATCTGGGCTCTTCTGCTGAGACCAAGGGTAAAGAGGCCATCGACTCTGCCAAGCAGGGTATTGACAGTTCTACCAAGAAAACTAACTTGGATAATGTCACCCCATTCTTTCCAGATGAAAAGTAGAAAGCCTCCACCGAGTTTTGGTTTCTGTGCATAAGTTTTGGTTGGTAACAGCAGCATTTTGAGAGGCGTACCATTGTAGAAGATAGGTGTAGGGGTTTCACCCACCTGCTCTGTACAAAAGTGATTTTCTGAACATGTATTCAACAAAGTTTTAAGCATCGATCTTTTCCATTTGGGGTGAGAGTATCAGAATGGAAGATGACCTCTTCCGCAAATACATGATATCTTCCAAATGATTTGATTCAGAATTCATGATGAGCAAGAAAAGCCAGGAAAAAGTAACATGTATGCGAATGACGATTTTCACGTGAATGGGAGTTTGTTCTTCCTTACCTTGGTCATGTTTTACCAAGCTTCAAGGTAGGCTTACTTCCTTGTGTAAGTAACATGTGTAAGTTGCTTGTATGATGGTTCCACTGGGGATTGTTTATTGTCAAGTTTGCTTTCATTGAGGATTAGGTATGTGAAATATTTTATGATTATTTGGTGTATATGCTTCATGAATGTTTTGACTTGCTCGGGGGTATATTAAGATTCTTTAATGGATGGCTTGTGAATGGCTCCTTTTAGACTGGTTATGAGGGTGATAAGTGGCTTAACTGTCCTCCTAATGTTACAATGTGGGTTGTTTTGAGCAATCTTAGATGGAACCCATCATCCTCAAAGTTGGAGAGGGCACAAAAGTTCAATTTGGAAGATTTTCCATGTTTTCATGTTGGAAGGAACATGCAAACTACATTTTTTTCGAATTCATCTTGTCAAGTTGTGCAAAACTGTCACATTGTCCTAAGGGGGAAAACCCCACCCAAATTGGGCATTGTATGTGAAAGATATTGGCTCTTGAATTTGGAGCCTACATTTGAGTAACACATGGAATTGCCTCCCAAAACAAGCAACACCAACTTAACAAAAATTCTTACATGCTTGGAATATGAGGTTTTTACATGTTATTTTGGCCCACATAGTACCATGTGGGCACCACACTACACCAGTAGACACTTCATCTGCATAGATTGCCACCTAGTGGTTTATAAACCCAAATAGAAAATGAGGTGGCAACCCATTTGGGTTGCTAGAGCATTTAAAGCTTATGGAAAGAAACAATAGTTGAACTAATGGAACTCAAATCCCATCTATTCAAGGTTTAGGTGCTTCTCACTTTCATACAACACTGTGAAAACTTTCTTACAGTCACTTAGGAAGGTGACTTGAAAACCTCTAATTGGAAGGTTTTGAGAAGGGCATGAAGATGCATATCATGTCTAACATCAAGAGTACATTTTTCAACAACCTATGATATTTTGTAGGACAATTTTAGAGAATTGCCCGCAGAATTATATGCTCTCAAGCTTATTATGAGTTTGCAACAACAACTCACCCACCTATCCTCTTAGTTAATCAATCAAGCAACTTTGCTTTGTTGACACCTTGTCATACATCTGACACAAATTGACAACCATGAGGAAGGCATCATGGGGCCTATCTCAATGGGAAACTTATCTACAACTCAACACCATCAAAAACTGCAATTGATGGTTTCAAAGAGGTTTTTTCTTGAGTTAAAGAGTGAACTCATTCCATCTCTTGGGCAAGAAACTAACTTATCTCCAATTCAAGGATTTTTTTTTCAAATAGCTCAACAAGATAGTTCTTTCAAAAGTTTTGAAAATCCCCAGCAGAAAGTTTGTACTATGTGTTTGGAGGGATGTTCTTAGAAAACTCCAGAACATTATCAGAGGTATAATCATGGATGCTTGCTAGTAGCAAAAGAAAAGAGATAATCAATAAGAAACCCCATTCTGTCAAGGAGATATTTCCAGCCAAAAAACCACACAAGTTTCTTGATAAAAAATTATCAGTGCTAATAAATTCTAGGTTTGAATCTTCACGTTTTATTCCTTCTTGGACATGAGCTAATTCAACGACATCTAAACAAAAACCACATACAGAAACTTGGTAGATTGCACTCCAGATTTTAAGCTCTGCTTTTCAGTCTCATAGATGACATGAGCCTTGTCAATAAGCATGAAAAAACGCCACTATTTAAATGTCTACTCACTCACTGAACTACGTTAAGACATTAAAAGCCATCAAAACTTCCTCATTAATAATGCCGGATCTTATTGGGTATTTCTGCTAACAGTGCTACATTGAACAAGATTCTTACACATGCCAAGTGTCTGCCCTCAGACTCTGCTACAAGGCAAATTTCATGGCAAACAACAAAACTAGTGTACAAAACACTACAAGGGGCAAGAAAGTTAGCCCTATTACTAACTTCAATACCTAGATCAAATTTGCCTTTCACAAACTCATTGCAGACTGTCCCCACTCGAATGCCTTGAATTTCTGTGTAACTGAAACCACTTGCACCTGGAACTTGCCAATCCTGCAGATAGAAGTTTGAAGAATAGTGAGATATTACTCAAAACATTCAAACCTACAAAATTAAAATTGATGGATAATTTATTGAATATTCTGACCAGAAACAACTTCAAATTCAATCATACCTCAAAATTTGTGCAGAAGAATCTTAACCATCAAGCCGAAACTCCACCAATCCCACTTTTTGCAAATGGGCAAAGTGAGCTTTCAATGCAGCCCAGAACTGCATACACAAATTGCAGTATTAAAACTATTTTTCCTTCAGATGATGACATCTTGTTCACGACCTTTGTTCAAGACCTTTAAGGTACTAAGGCCTTAAAAGTAACACCTTCCTTCTGGCGACATCTATTTTTCATCCTTAAGTTGTCAATGAGTGCAACAATGTCGTTAAATAACTCATTCTTAAAAGTGATTAATCATATGCAGCATTAAGTACAAAATAACATCACTTTGGCCGTTCATAGTAGTGGTGCAAGGATGAAAAAACATTTTTCGAAGAGCACCAACTTTGGCCAATCACAATGGCTAATCGGGTATCTATCTACTCAATGAGGCAATGTAAGAAGTGATCCACAAAAGGGGGACAACACCTTCATTTAATAGAGGATCCTCACCTACAATAAGGTTGATTTTGTGATGATTCTCACCTAGCAATCCAACACCAATAGACCCCTTGGTGGAGTGAAAGGCTCTATCCTTAAAACGACTTTTTGAATTTCTATAGGTCACATATGAATTTATCACTTTTTGATATATCTCACATTTTATATCTCACATGGTATTCTTTTATATCTCACATTTTACCAACAAGTGTGAAATTAGTAGTTTGAACATTAACAACTTTACTTGTAAAAAATTACATCAATTGTGTAAAAAAACGCATTGTGTACAGAGTACTTACAATTACACCTTATTTCTAGGCAGCATAAGGTGTATGAATGCTTACCGAGGGATAGGCAACATAGGGCACCTTAAACTCTTCACAAGTCTTTTCCACAATTGGCTGAATGCTTGGGTAGTACAGGTGGCAAATTGCTGGAAATAGGTGATGTTCGATCTACACATACATATCCAGAAAACCCTTGGTTATGTCAACAACATGGCCTAATAAGGAAGGACAAAGCCACAACTAACATTACAAACTATGAAGTTTCTTACTAAGAAGGTCTTTTAATTAACTCTTTTGCCAGCAGCCCAATTTCTCAAAACTACTGCATGGGATGTGAGGTTGTGAAAGAATCCAGCACCTGGTTGTTTAGTCCACCAGAAACATGACTCCAGAATAATGACCGTGGACTAAAATCTGATGTTGTCGCAACCTGCAGCCACAAACAAAAAGTAACATTGGTCAGTTCAACTTTGGAGCATGTTCATAATAAACATGAACCATAACCTCAATATCCTTATCTTTGATCCAAAAACTAGCATTCTTGAAGCAAGAAAGAAAGGAAAATGGGCACGATACTTACAATAATCCTTAAATGTCTCCAATATATATCAAAACGTAGAGTGGTTAAAAGATGAGAAAGACCAAGGTAGCTCCAGAACCCACACAGTGCTGATTGCTATCCAATAGTGGAAATTCTTATGACTTAATATAATTTACATGCTATGCCTATACATTTTGGAAAGGTTGAACAGCGGGGGCGCATGGGTGGCACAGTGGTCAGCATCAAACCTTTCAAAAGCAGCCCACCATTGACAGCATCATGTTGAACTGACTATGCATAATGGCCTGGGACACTTACTCATATTTTAAAATGGGCTGGGACAATTTCAAAAGGTTGAATGGAGAGGCTACATTCAACCTTTCCAAAACGGCTGGCTGTTCATATTGGCATATTGAGTGGACAGTGCAGGGATGACCCGGGACATTAATTCATATGCATGGGTGCAGCAGACAATACATTTTTGAAAGGTTAAACAGGGAAGCTACATTCAACCTTTCCAAAACAAACTTACCGTTGACATTGGCATGTTGAGCGGATGGTGCAAATATGGCCAAGGACATTAATTCATATACCCATTTTGAAAAGGTTGAACTCTGAGGGCGCATGGGTGGTGAGGCCATCCATGGTCAACCTTTTCAAAAGGATGGCCATGGATGGCAGCATGTTAAACGGATGGTGCAAGGATGGCCTGGGACATTAATTCCTATGCAATACTCAAGCACACTTGAGCTCAATTGTTCAATTCTACCAAGGACTAAAGGAACAGACAGTGCACTATACAATCCTACTACTGTGGGCCACATTACTTGTTTTCTAGGATAATTGATATGACTGACTAATTTACTTTATGCTGGTCCTTGAACTAATACCAAAGGTGCTCGTTGGAAGTATCCAGGAACACATCCCAGATCATGTACCCACATTGTTTCCACCCTGACTAGACAATAAGAGTGGCCCACATCAATTACTTCCACGTTGATTTCCACCCACACTAATAGGATGATTTACTTGGACTTCAAGGGGAAATATGGATATCCTAATCACCTGCAATGCAGCCCAACCGCCATCCACCTTGGCAGTGCCACTGCTCTCATCTGGGGTTGGGAACTCAACCTCCCCCACTACATGTGCCACTTGGAAAAGAAATGCGAGCATCCACCCTGTAATAAGCTGCAATAAATACACACACCAAAGTCCAGCCACAGGACATGAGACCCTCGTAACATCATCTGTGGAACAAATTTCTGCTTCTGCTGCCATACAAAGTGCTACAAATTCTAAGTTCATGAAGTGCCCATAATCCAGTAGTACTTCACAAAGCAGCAGTAGATTTGGGTACCTGTGAAATGACATACAACCCTATGAAGGCTGATGCCGAATGAACACCATATAAAGAGGGCAACACGAACATGTAGAAGGAGTAGAACAGTTTTCCCCCAAAGAAGATGTTGAACTCCAAGGGTGTCATCTTTGCTATCTTCACTCTGTCATACATAAGAAACCATGTCACAACAGGACAACAATCTTGTAGGAGCTATTGACAATGTCAACGGATACTTCGATGTTCAGTGCAAATATGACAATTTCAATTTTTAAGAGCTGCACTAAAATATAGTTATCTGCTGAACAACACCACTAATGGTTCTCTTGGAAGTTCATTCAATTGCAAGAATGTACATGGAACTACAGTACCCAAAATAACACAAGTAGGAACAAATGCAGACTGCCCAGTACATTTGTTTGCAAGTCAAACAAAATTGATATTCACCCCAGTATACAAGACCATGTGTATCGTTCACAGTTAGCTCCTAATTAGAATAAAAGAACAGAGCACTTACGGTCCAATAGATCCTGAAAAATAGGCCATGAAGTCATCCAAGAAAACACTTTTGAGTGCTAGAAGCCCATAGAGCACTGCCAAGTAGACATGCTGCAAGATTCCACCAGCAACGAAGATTAAATGGATTGAATGAATTAACTATCTTTAGTCTGTACCTATGGATCTTCAGGAAACAAACCTCAGCTCTGAGATCCAGAAACACTTGACACACAGAGATGTGACGAAAACTACCCGTGCCTGCTCTATACAGAATTTAAAAATATTATGCTTCAACAAATTACCTGATAAGCGTGATACCACTGTTTAGGTTGTGTGGACGCCACCCTCCTCACATCAGGATCTTTAACACCTGCACATTGAGGTTTCATGTCTATGAGTTGCAAACTATAGTCTCCCACACAGTGAGGTCATAAAAAGCAAAGAACCATACTGATCCTCCAGTGGGAAGAAACCAAATTGTGCAGAACAATTACAGGACATGGCGTGTGATGTGCTGTATAAGGAGCATCTTAGAACCTGTTTTACAAGCAACTAGTAAAGTGCAATCTGGTTCGACACAAGATAATAGTTTTTTGCCACTTTTGCCACATGTTATATCCACATTGGTCAAGACCGTGTTAAATCCAGTATGGAAATTAGCTTTCAGCACTCAGAGTGTTAAGCCAGACAGCACCCTATGGTACTTCTATGGAAGGATAATCTGCAAGATGCATACTCATCCATAAAATAAGCTGGGAATATAATTTACAAACTTACGGATATCAGGGTCATAGTTATCAACATTGGTGAATGAATGGTGTCCCACAACATGCTGCTGCCTCCACATGAAGCTGTAAGCGTAACAAGAGCATTACAATGAGTAAAATTATGGCTTCATCACATCAGGAAAATCCCAGCCAGCCAGAACATACATCCTATCCCATAACAAAATTTCAATTTTCTAAATCTCCATATAGTTCCAATCTATGTGCAAAACAATGGGATGAGATTTACCTGCTCGCACCAACAAGATCCAAAGAAGCTCCCATAATGTATCCCAGATCACACCAAGTGGAATATGCCCCTGTTGAGTATAATTTAACCACCAGAGGTTAATGGAGGACAATCTCATGCAGTTCCAAAATGTAAGCATACATTGTACAGGTTATGTATTACAGAATGAAACAGGGTTTCTTGCTTTCAGGGGCTAATATGCACAGCTGGAGAAAAACCTTCCAATCAAAACATACATGCCAAAATACAAATTTTCATTCTGAGCACTTATAAGAGACAACAGAATGCAAGGAATGGAGAAACTAATCAGTACATATGACCATATGAACCAAGACAAAAGAGACAACTTACCATGATTACCATCATGTTGTATGGAAACCCCAACTTCTCCTGCAAAGAAGCCCATGCCAATTGCAAAGCCCAAAGAAAGGAGAAGGCTAGTCGACCAAAAGAATGCCATGTAGTAACACAAAAAGTAGCTACCAATAATGACCAAGGATTTCAGGAGCATGTGCGGATGCACTCGGGGGTTTATCTGCGCAGTACACAAAAAAACAACAGAACCAGGTTTATTTGAGCATCCTTTAAACAAACTCCTGCAAGTACAACATGACACTAAAGATAGTTAAATTGATTTGGTTGAAGACCGGTACACCTCTAGTTTCAGTCACATATGTACCCTTCACATAAAAACCAGTACCAAATTGCACTCGACTCTGTGATGCCTATTTGGATTGTTGGATCATTTCAAACATTTCTGTGACTCGCACCAACCTTTCTTTTTTTGAAGTATGCCTCCACCCGTTGCTTGATAACCATATAAAAGTCTTCTTGAGCAGCATCCTTATACTCAAGATGGGCGGACTTGAATTTTTCATCATCGATGGACAATTTCAGCTCTCCAATACAGTAATTCGCCAGCATTTTCCTGCAGACATCACCCATCCCAGAAACTGAGATACAAGTGAAGATCCCCCTGAACTACAATCCCTTGCCTACCAACCAAGTTCCAAACAATTGTCTATTCAAAAAACACATCTGGCTACAAGCACTCCAAAATGGATTGACAGACCCATTATATGCAACAATCACGTAGAACTATACATCAAAATAATCACCTGACATAGAGTGGATGGTACGAGTCAAATAGCTGAGTGCAATCCTGCCCTGCTTTGACATAGATGAGGCTGCCTCCTGGATGTCTGGGAACCCTGAAACAGGCAACAATCTTCCAGCATAGGTACCCATCTGCCAGGCGGCAATTTTGCAACTCATCCATCTACTATTTCCACAACACAAAGAAAAAATAAATGCAGACTTGCAAGGAAAGCACCGCATAGGGATAGCTTCAATATTGACTACAAAGGGAGAAATGTTGCATTGGCCCCCCAAGTATTGCACTGACTCTAGAAACTCAACCCTATCGGTTGCCTCCTCCATAGCCAACACGCCAATTTGCAATTGGCAGGTTCAGTCATTCCACAAGTTCAATACAACCTGTTCTGACATTACAATAAATCCCCTCCTAAAGTTATCAGGGCTTGGGTCTGTACCATCTGGTGACATCGTAAACTTTGCCCCAAATCACGAGCCAGCAATCCGTGGGGCTGCTGTGGTGGCTGACATCTTCAAGAGTGTATTTCTCCAAGACAGGGGCCCCTGTGGCGGAAGTATGCAACATCACTTCCTCCGAAGGTAGATACTCACCAACATCCGATGAATGGGGCGCCATGGCATGTACCTAACCCTGCAAGAAGCACATGAAAACAACATCATCATCATCATCTTCAGCATAGCCAAGCAAACCAACCAGGCCTTCAGAAATTTGACATCACAGTTCGTAGACACACATCTTAGTCCACATAGTGTGTCCACCGAGTCCTGGATTCTACACCTTAACCTATTTTGCCAAAACTGCAAACCTCCTCACCTACTGCAAAATTCTTATCGGTCCCCTCAATACACAGGGGCTGATCCCTAGCCCAAGTCCACCATAATCAGCGGAATTCCACATGGATCAAACGTTCCCATGTACGCCAATGCCGGACAAAGGACCCCAGTCTATACAATCAGCTCCATCTCCCTCCGAGGCTACTTCCACCGAAAAGATAAACTCTGACCTAAACCTCACATTTTCCACATTCTTGAAGTTAAAAAAGCTACAAGTTCCGCATACCCCCGGGTACAGCCCTCACCAGCAATGACGACACCACCATCGTCTCTCGAGTACCAATGTGCGAGACCTACAACTCAAATCTTTGCAAAAACCAAACACAAACACACTGTACCAAATCCTGCGTGCTAATGCAATAGGGGAGACGAAATCAAGATCCCAATCGAACCTGAAGCAGCAACCGACCGACCGACCGACCGACCTCCCCTGGAGATCGATCAATGGGGCCACTCCTCCCACCTCCGCAATCACCACATCCAATCGACAGCACACCTACCCACAATGCCGTCACCAACAACTCCCCCCCCGATGATTGTTCGGAAGAAAATAGCACACCACGGAATCCCAAGGGCCCCGCACCAAACTCCTTCCCCCGGCGCCCCCGATTGATTCCAGAGGAACGCAAAAAAGCTGCAAAATCTGGCCCGGATATTTATTTTCCCCTTTCCTTTTTAACACAGCATTGCATCGGTGGCTTCCAATCGGCCTTACATTCGCGGACATGCGATGCCGCACCCTGGGTGCAACACCTCCATACCCGGAGATACCCTGTCATCAACGGCAGGGTATCTTCCCAATCCACGAGTGCACCTCCCTCGTTGATAACGACGCCTTCCCACCCGTGAGGTGATACCCTGATCAGAGTCCGGGTATGTAAGGCCGGTTGTGCTACGTAATCGGGAAGGTACACGCCCTTGTATATCGAGAACCGCCTCTGTCCCAGCCAATCCTGGGAGGCGTAGAACCCGAGTGGCGAGGTGGGTCTGTAGGAAGGGTGGTTAAAGCGTATGGCAGCGGCTGCATGGTAACATGAGCTCAGGTACAAAAGATCATGCACTATATGATGATTAGGGGGGGGATGTACCTACCTACCTACCTACCTAGTAGTGCCCATTGTGGGTGATAGGTGCACCGATACATGGACAATTCTAGGACTTCACACGGGCTTGGTGGTGGGCCCAGTGGGCCCAATTGGCATTTCAATACGGTTTTTGGCACCTCGGAGCCGGATGTCATAACATACCGCAAGGCTAGTTCACACCAAGTCCTAAGGTTCCCAAGTCACTTGAGGCCAATCCGTGCAATCTCAATCGTTGAGATCATGAAAGTTGGGACTTGACTTATCACGTCGCATGGGGTCTCAAGTCATAAGTCTCCAAGTATGACACGGAGGCTGACATGGTAACGTTCTTTGGAGGCGAGGCTTGGGACTTGTGTTGAGAGTTGGGTTGAGCACAAAGCTAAGTTAGGCCCAACTCACATCAAACGTTCCGCAAATATTTATGTATAAAATATCAAGAGCGTACTTTAATGATAATACGTCGTAGTTTAATGGTTTCTTGAGGTTCAGAGGTTGGGGCATGGCCTCCGTGTTGGGACTTGCTAACATGAGTGGGACTTGGGGTTTGAGATCCCGTGTGAACCAACCTTGAGTCTCATGTTTGCCCTTTCTAAATAAAAGAAATGCCATGTTCATTTCATGGGGACCTTGTCACGACACTATCAAGACTTAGGTCATTGGTTGTTTGAGAACCGAAGCATGTGTTGTTCCTAATCCTTGGTCATATTATTCGCTTGATTTAGAGTACGTCATAAGTAGGGCTCAACAATGTTACAGTAAGTTAAGTAAACCTTCTCAAATATTATATTCCCTACACTCACTTCTCATAGGATAGGAAACACGCAATGTGTGAGAGATGATTAGTAATTTCAAATTGTGTACTTAGCCATTTTCCTTGTAGTCTACAAAGCTCAAATGAACAAGTATCTTATTTATTCTTAAAATGAAGATCCTTGAGCTCATTAAATGGTCATATACACCCAACACACACACACACACACACGATTATTCTCAATATGGAGCTTAGAATGGCTGACAAAACTTGAGCCTATAAATTAGTCATTGCATGCCATGTAGGACTCTATGTAAGTTTTGACTCATTCAAATAACCTTGATCTCTTGACGATGATGATGAAGAAGGAGGGGCTTCCAATCACCACCAACGATTATTAAATTTAATGTACTTTAATGGTTGTGATATTGTTGTTATACTCAAACATGTAGTTGAATATTGAGCTTACGGTGCATGGATAGTAGAAAAATATCTATCTTTATGGACTACACTGAATATTGTATTTAGTATCACTTACTATTTGGAGTTACACAATGCTATATCTTATTTTATTAGTGTAAAAACATTTTGTTTATCAAGTAGAGATGTTAATGTCTCATCATGTCCAAACAATCAATATGACATTTGTTGGGGGGAAAAATGAGATACAAAATAAATATTTATAGCATTGCATAATCCAACTACACTAAACATCATATTAAGTATCACTGATTCTAATTGTCTTGCTCAATACTAATTGTAAACCACGATGTAGTGTCACCAACACTAAATGTTAACCCAACATTATTTGTCATTCCTTGTAAAGCATTTTGGGCAGATTGTAGATTTACAATGTTGCAATTACGATCACTTACCAAGTGATTTTTCATCCAAGTCCATGATAATATCTCATAACCCATTGCTGACTAGAGAAGGGTAGGGTTTTGGCCAATGGATGAACTCGTCCATCATCCATGCCCATATTTGTTCACTTATTCATAAGAGGCGTCATCCAAGAAGTGTTACCATAGTGACATAAAACACCATACAACACTAAATAACATATTTAGTGTAGTATGCTACACTCAATACAAAAATGTTGAGTGAACCACATAATGGCCATGTACAAAGGGCATTATGGCGTAAAGCATTGTGGAGCAGGCTATAATGCATTGTCACCTCAAAAGAGTGGATTTTGCTAAATAATGAACAAATTTTAAAGAACGGAATAAATAACCAGGCTTTTTATGGGAACATAACCAGTTTGTGCATGTCCAAAAACCAAATGTTATGGATGAAATGCTCTCCACATGGATAGAAAAGCTCGAGGGAGGTGTTGGAAGGGCTCTCCACACATGGATGAAAAGTCATGGTCATGGTACAATCTAACCTCATTAATACGACACTCGTTTATACAACACCCTCGATATTACGACACATTTTCACAAAACCAAACTTTTAAGTTCAAAACTCCCTCTTTTATACGACTACGGCACTCGATGATGCGACATTTAGAATCTCCGTGTTGTCATATTAAAGGGGTAGTTAATGCTAAAATTCCTTTCATCTATGTCATGTACATCTATAATACATCCATTTTCACTTGGGCACTACTCAGGAACTTCACTTATCATTGGGAACTTGATGATAATTAGGGTTACTAGTGTAGAATGGACATGGTTAGGGTTAGAGTGGCCTCCTACCTTGTATGTTGCTATACATCATGCATCTAGTTTCTTATTAGAGAACTCTTCATACTTTGGGGTTAATGAAATGATTAGTTTCAAAAGTTAGTAGGGAATTTAGATAAGATGACAATTGCTAACTTGGGCAAGCAACACCAAAGATCTTTGGACTCCTATTTCAAGAGTTCTTGAGAACATTTGTATTCGTTTGGAGCTCTAAGTTATTATTTTCATACCACCTATATTGCTTAAACTCGTTGTGTATATTTTTAAGCTCATATTACTCATGTTTTCATATTCTCTCAATAATGCGACAACTTTACGCCACTTCTCATATTAATGAGAAGACAACACCTCGATAATACGACTTCTTTTGTGTTTCCCAAAATGTATCATACTAAAGAGGGAGAACAGTGTTAAAGATATACATACTAGATCGGACAGTATACAAGCAGCGAGGTTTATGGTGTAAAGATACACAAATGTAAACTTCATATGCTGGATTGGCAAGTAAGTTGAGCCTAATATTCAGTATTTTCAGGCATTCTTGCCATGATGATGTGTAGGGGCTGCTGTTGTTGCCAGAGACTGTAAGTGACGCTCCACGTTGTCGAAGCCACAGAGTTTCTTGACTTTGTCCATGGTTGCCGGCTGGTCGAATTGAAAGGTGTCGTGCTCCAAAGTGCCTCCCAAATAATCTTTGCGAGCTGCAATTATCGCACTCCGGATTGCAGAGAAAACTGAGCTTGCGTTCAGAAGGGGAGGCTCACCTGACGCTGCCACATTCAATGTCACAGCCAACTTGCGATTACACTTGAGAAGATATTGACACAAACACATTGTATGGTTTGATCATTCACTTGATACAGTGATACGAATTGCACACATAAGGTTACCTTCTTCCAATTACCCTGAACACGCACTTAGTACAACTTGACGACAAGCAATCCAGATTGAGGTCATAGCCATTTATCTCGTAGAAAAGTCAGTGCTCATATGGATTTCTTATTCATGATAGAAGTGAAGATTTTCTTTCTTCTTAGATGATCATATGGGTCCTCGTATTTATGTTGATAGTTGAACTTAGAATAGTTTGATAGAACGAACATTTGAGCACATTGTTCAATCTCTGTTAAACACGTGTCCTTTGGTCTTTGAGCATTGCGCATATTACACTTTCTCAAACTATTGAAATGCCGAGGAATGCTCAAGCTCTCAATAGTTTTAGTGTGGGATGAAAGCCAGTCATATCCAAGCATCCAATTCCTAAAACCTGCAAGTTTGAACTCTCAACGTGGATGCTCTAGTGTACAGTGGGCAGCAGCACTAAGTGCTTGAACCAAGTTGCTACACTGTTATATCTGAATTATTGTCGGCCACACTATACATCATCGACCAGCAACAATGAAGACTAATTATCGTGGGCCACATTATTTTTCTAGTATCACCTATTCCTACTGAAGTCCATTATCATGCACTACATGATTTACCATGAATGTAGATATAATTTGGGTCAGTGTTGTTTTAACATAAAAATTAGTCATTACTACAACAAGAGCTTTGGTAATTTGCAACAAGGCAACAAATCGATTTTGAAGAGTTCATATATTTTCTGCAGCCCACTATGCAAACACATCAAGTCTAGTGCCACACTAAATCAGATATTCAATGTAGCTTCCTACCTTTGGAAGAGAGGATCCGCTTCTTGTTCACGGGGCTGTTGAACAGCTCCACATTGAAACGCTGGGGAATAAGGTCCATGGTGGGTGGCTTGTATGTCCAAGTACCATCAGATACAACCTTCCCTTTGGAATCCAGAACAATTTCCTCCGTAAGGAAGAACCCGATGCCAAACACGAAACATCCCTCTACCTGCAAAATACTCATGACAACAAGCTTTATTTCTTGAGAGTTATTACAGTTTGTAAAAGGGTTTAAGGATGAACTTGACTATCCTCTTAAGGAAGTCCTACTAAGGGAACGTGCAGCGGGGGGTTGTTATTACAGGATACGTGACGATTTGTATGTACCCCCAACAATTATTGATATAATATTTTATATGATGTATGGAATTGATACCATAGTTTAACACTACCTATTCAAAAGAGGAAGTGAAAATGAGGTCACCTGCGGCAACAGTGATTGGATGTACATGGTGGTATTTGAGTCTAGGTCATTTATATACGCTCAAAACTCCCTGTAATTCATTCTACATATATATTTAAATATGCTCTGATTGGAGTAATCCATGTCTACTGATGCATATGATAGATGGGCTTATTTTGGATAGGTTCACTTTTGACACTTATAGCTAAAAAATCAAGACTTACTCTTGAACCCCTCTGAATAACGTCTTGACCCTTAAAATTTTGACAATATATCCTGAAGTCAATAAATGGAAGACTTTCAAAGAGATAAATAACATCAACTGATTGCCAAATTTAAAGTGTGTTGTGGGTCACCTGGCCTATGTCCACAGCAGGGTTTAAGCTTTTCCCGCTGTCGTGGATGATGTCCACAGCTAGAATCCTTGTTGCACCTGTCAAAGTGTTTATTTCCACCTACAAACCCAGCCAATCCATGAGTTGTCATATTTAGCAAATAGAAGAAGAATGTTTCGCTCAACTATCAGACCAAAATTCAACTTGAGGTATGCACAATAAAATTCCGATTAGATGCCTACCTGTTCAAAGAACATGGAAGTTAAAACAACTTCACACAGAAATCCATGAGTACCAAATTTTTGATAGGGTAATTGGCATAGTCAGAAGCATGTACACAGATGTGTGCAATTAAGTTGACTCATGCTAATTTATCGACATGCCACACTATTTTGGATATTTATTAAGGTGACAAAAGACATGATTTTTTTATTTTTTTTTAAGTGGTTGCCATAAGGTAAATAAACAAAGTTACAAGTCTTTGTGATACAGTTTTGTTGCAGGTAATTTGCAAACTATTCACAAAGTCAACCTAATTGCACATATCAGAGTAGATAGGAAATAATTAGCACACAGATGGTTAATTCGAATTTTCCCCTAATTCCGACATGTACATGCCACAGGAACTTGTAAAATGAATTCTCACCTCACTTAATGCTGACCCGTAGATAAGGTAGGATGCCGAAGGTGGAGACCACTGTTCATGGGATTGCAAATCAATACCCATATCTCTTGCCTGTACACAACATGTCAATTAACAGTGGAGTTATTCGTAAAGTCTTGGCATCAAACTCCACTTGAGTTGGCTAAAAATTGACTTTGAGAGCTTATGTTTTCTTGATGCTTAAATTATCATGTTCAAAGAGTGGTGTTGGGCTATCAAAAACCGGCATTCTAGATTGTCCTATTAGGATGGGTGGGTCAAACTAGCCTTGCATAGGCCAATCCAGGATTTAGGTCGGCAAGTCCCATGGGCGTATCCTATTTTAGAACCTACAATTCTCTCAAATTTTGGGATGACAAGATTACCCAACTTTCAAAATAGGCTCCAACACATCACGAGCTAATGAGCTCTTAATAGAAAGTTCTCTCAAAGAAGGATCAAACCCACAGTTTTGTCCCTCTTTGAGGGACTTTACAAATAACTCTTTTATTCAGCTTATTCCTATCAGTCATTAATGAGACATAATACTGGATTAGACATGTATAATTATTGCAACCTTGCAAGGGTTCAAATTTGGATTCACCAAACGCTTGAGCTGGAAAAGGATGGGTACCTTTAAGCAAAGAGTTGGCCACGGAACTTTTCCATCAGGTTGTGCCTTTGTAAGGCTCTCTTTGATGGGCAGCAAACGCTCAACTAACACAGCACATGCCTTCAACGCAGCTTGACATGCGCCCTCAGATGTTGTGCTTCCACCATCAACTCTTGTGTTAGGCAAACTGAAAGTATCGCTTTGGAGAATCCGAATTTTGTCGAGCATGTCCATACTTTGCTCCTGGCCAACCAAACCTCGTTAACAAGTTGAGATGCGAGTGTCAACACCCTTATGCAAGAATTCATTTTAAAACTAGGACACTTACTACCTGTAGAGTGCTGTCTGATTCAACACAAAGTAATTGATTTTTGGCATAACTTGTGCACATGTCATACCCACATTTGTCATGATCATGTTCAATCCAACGTGGATATTAGCATTCGGCACTCAAAGTGTTGAAGCAGATAGCACCCTTGCAGTTTTCCTTTAACAGTTCCAGAATGGTGAGGATCAAGGATGGAAAACAAGATGCCTATACTCCAAACCCTGAACCTGAACTCAAAGTCCAAGAGGTAGCTCAACACCAAACCTATGACCACCCAATGTAGGGGGGGGGGGGTCGTTTTAGAACACAAATCTAGGACTTCCAAGGAATTTCTCATTTATGAGAGTTTTAATGAATGAGAGATCCTTGGAGGTTGTAGGTTTGCATGCTCATAGGTTCTGTGTCGGTGTTGGGTTGAGCTACCTCAACGACTTTGATTTTAGGATTTTAGGTGTGGGGTTTAGGTATCCTGTTTACCATCCTTGATCCAAGGACCTCTCATTTATAAGAGTTTTAATGAATGAGAGATCCTTTGAGGTCCTAGGTTTGCGTTCTAAGATGAAACCCTCCCATTGGTGTGGGTGATAAGTTTAGTGTTGGTGTTTCATTGAGCTACCTGTTAATACACAAAATTCTCAAGATGGATTTGTAGGTGATTACCTTGGTCCAGAGCGAGCTAAGGGAATAAGCCACCGCTTGTCGCACTTTCGTATACAATCCCTGCCCCATTTCCACACCCCCAATCTCAACAACGATCGACCCGTCTTGAAAAATGCTCACAGTCGCCGTGCTACCCTTGACATCGACCACGTACACGGACGGTGTCATTGCCAAGCCTCGCTTGAGCCACTTATTTTGAGCATTAAACTCTTCAACCTCCTTCTCGCGTTCCGCCTTCTTCGCACACACCTTGAGCTTGTTCCACATTTGCGCCAACGTGTACCCATCAGCTTCACCCAATTCTTTGCCGTAAAAAAGGCTCAAGGTTTCGGCTGTATGAAAATTCGCGTCACGCACCTTGTCACTACTCATGCCCAAATACGACGCAACTTGGCCCACGATGCAGTCTGCGATGTACGTCCCTTGGACATCCCCTGGGGCACGTACATACGTCTTTGGGCCATTGTTCGTCTTGCAAATCGTCAATTTGATGTCAATGCTCCCGTAGTTGTATTTTCGTAAGGAGGTGTTGATCGAGCTGAGGTTGAAGGCAGTACCGTTTATATACCAGCCTCCTTCGAGTAGAATCTCCGCTTTCAAGCCCGTGATTTTGCCGGTTTTTGTGAATCCCACACTGAACTTTGTCTTGGTAGGGGTGCGGCCACCAATCATTTGCATGTCCGTGTTGCGGTCAAGTGATATTCGCACCGGTCTTCGGAGCTTGTATGCAGCCAACGCAACTGCACAAGAAATCTGCAAATAAACCAGGTTCGCAATGTGAGATTTATAATAATATAAAAATGCCTTAATACAATGTCCTCAATTTCAATCAGAGCTTTTGTTGGAGTTGGTCCCTTATGATTTTGTATAGGTTATTTTGCATACAATAGAGTTACCCTTTAATTCAACCGGAGTTTTGGTCGTGAGTTGGTTCGTTTGCATACAATCATGGAGTCGGTGCAGGGTTGAACAAGGAACTTTTAATATATCGGTTCATTGAGGGCCTCAGTTTGGCATACCAAGAGGTGCTAAAATGAGTTTGGCCCCAATTAACCCATACAGAATGTTCTTCATTCAAACCTCCACACCGATTCCAAGCATGCCCAAAAAAAATTGCATGCAAAACAACCAACTCCGGATCAAATCTTCAATTGAATTAAAGAATAATATCTCTAATGTCTTTTTCACTTGTGGTGCATGCTTGGAGGTAGAGTTTGAATGAAGAGCAACCTATTTGGGTTGGTGGAGGGCTAACTTCATCTGTTGGTAAACCAAAAATGAGTTTGACCCTCACTGAACCAATACAAAATGGTCTTCATTCAAACCTCCACACCACCTCCAAGGATGCACAGAAAAAACACCGAACATGGAAGGTGTTGTATCCAAAACAACCAACTCCCAACAAGAAGTATCTTTGGATCAAAGGATAAGTCAACTAAACAATTTAAGTTGGCAACTGACATTCTACTTATAAATTTTTTGGGGGATGAACTGAGCTTGAACCACCACAGCCACCCGTACGCATGTGAGAAAAAAGTACCTTTAAGTTCTGCAACACTTTGCCACCAAATGCACCACCAAGCCGACGTGTAATGACTCGAATATTATGGAGGGGCAAATTTAGACACATTGATATAACCATTTGAACCATATCTGGAGCTTGACATGATGTGTACACATTCATGCAACCATCTTCATCCGGAACTGCCAAAGCTGTTTGTGTCTCCATATAAAAGTGCTTCTGTGAGTAAGTCCGGACCTGCATGTACATTGAGCACAGGCTTCTTGAGTATTTAAAAGTGAAGGACCTATAAGGAACATGTTCAAGAAAATGACAAAGACAATACCATGACACAAAAGAATCTTCGTATGAAAGTGATAATTCACATGATGGTGTCATACAAAAATCCTCACACGTCCTGTTCCACAGTAAGGTAGATGGGTCTTAAATGGTTATTTTTCCAATTAGTCCACTTCTTGTAAGATATGAAACCCGCGATTAGTACAAGATGCTTAGCGAATCCAACTCATGCCCGTAGCCACTTTCCTCATAATTTTTTGAGCTCAAATAAATATCTTATTCATTTATCAAAAGTGACGATTGTCATGCTCATCAAATGGTCATATAGGCCCCCCCAATTATGTTGACTATTGAGCCTAGAATGGCTATCATATTTTGAACACACAGTAGAGTCTCTTTGAAACACATGACGCCTTTTTGGCACCCGTTCTTGGAGCCACACCAAACCACATACCACTCAAATATAGGTGCACTAATAAGATAAGTAACTGAATAAGGGCTGCTACCTTAATGAGTTGGGCCCTACTATATGTTAACAGCCAACAACCTTCATAAGTACATACTACCTTAGCTTACCTCTCCTTCTAGATTGAATTCGGCCTTCTGTAAGCTCTCCTCAACATTTCCAACCAGCCCAGGTTTAAAAGGAGGATGCTGAGGATAAAAAGAGTTTTTTGCAATGGCATCTTCACAGGTCATAATGGGAGCTTCAAGGTTGTGCGTATCATAGTCCACCTTCACTTTTCCTGCTGCCAACCTTGCATTGTCGTATGTGTCTGCAACCTGTTGGCAATGATATCCACAACAAATGAAGCTTACAATCAACCTTCATCACTACACTAAATATCTGATTTGGTCTTATGTTAAAATTGAAGTGCCACGTATTTATCATGGGCCACTTTAATATTCAAACTCTTTAGAATCAATGCGTTGTCTTGCTACAGCTCACTGAAGCCTCCTCTCATAGAGGCTAAGTAACTTTTATGTTCTGATAGTACTGACCCACATTAATTTACGTTCAGATAAATCATGTGGTCCACAACATTAAACACTAATGAGAAAAGGTGATACTACAAAAATGATGTGGCCATGATTATTTACCTAATTTTCATTGTTGTGGGTCAATGATGAATAGTGTGGCCCACACTTAACCAGATATATAGGACATTCCATATATAGCACATAAGTATAAGGTAGAGGTGCCTTAGACGGATACTTTTCTCTCTACACCCACTTCTTGTACGATATGAAACACACAATTAGTGAAAGATGATTAGCAAATTTAAATCATGCCCATAGCCATCAGCCTCATAATTTCCGGGGTGCATATTAATATCGTATTCATTATCAAAGTGAAGATTATCATACTCATTAAGTGGTCATATAGTTCCCCCCAATCATGTTGAGCCTAGAATGGTTAGAATATTTTGAGAACGCAGTCCTATCTCTTTTAAATAAATGATGCCTTTTTGGTGTCTGTTCTTAGATTCGCACCTAACCACATACAACTCAAATACGTGTATCCAGGTTTTTGTTGTGTATGATTGAGGCACGTCTGCCTTAGTGACTAATCAAAGGGTCAGAATCATCAAACTTACAACAAGTCCCACTGGCTCCCCAACATAGCATGCCACATCTGCAGCAAATAATGGTTCCTCGTCTCTGGTGAAGTTCATACAACCAATATTTACACCACCTTGGGGTATATCTTGGGCTGAGAGGTAAGCAACTACGCCCTCCGATTCAATTGCAACCTGGGTATCTTGGCCCTTGATCGTAGCATATGGCTCAGAACTTAGCACAAATGCAGCATACAGGCAGTGTGGAGGTGAAGGAATATCATCCACATACTGAGCCTCACCTGAATCAGAAATTGATCAAAAAGACTTAATTGTCGTCTCATTGTTATGAAGGTGATATATGAATGAATGTGTAATCAGGACAACCGCACTATGAAAAGGAAAGAAATTTTGGGTGTTCAAGGTTACGAAATGTTAAATTCTCAACTGTATTAAAGTTATCCTCTAACTCAATGTAACTTTTGGTCAGGAGTTGGTGGTTTTGCATACAACACCTTCCATATTTGGTAAGTTTGCAGTGTGTCCTTGGAGGTAGTGTGAAGGTTTATTGGTTCACTGAGGGTAAATCTCATTTTGGCATGCCAAGAGGTGCTAACATGAGTTTGGCCCTCAATGATCCTACATAGGTTGCTCTTTGTTCAGATTCAAACACTACTACCTCCGAGCATGCACCACAAGTGAAAAGAAATTATTGATATTGTATGCAAAACAACCAATGAAAAATCATAGAAGACCAACTCTCAACCAAATGTCCCATTGAATTAAAAGGTTAACTCTAATATATCCGCATGATGAAATGACTGGAAGTGACAGAAGTGGAGGGAGAGAGTGGAGAGAGGAGAGTTAGGATGAGACAGGCTACCCCATCACATACCCAGGGGAGGGAATGTGCATTAGAAGAAGGAAATGGTGAGATTTTACGCACCAGAGGCTTGAATCTGGGAGAGAAACTTTGGCACGGGCTGCGAAACAGGAAAATGCTCATCGTTCAATGTAATGCTCTGTTTCCCAACATGAGGAATCTGGATGTTCAGCCAAGCATACACAATCACAGCAGCATGAAAGCAGTTAGTAATGTGTCAACAATGCATTTTGAACATCCGGATCATCCCATTTGATCATCCCATTCATATATATATATATATAGAGAGAGAGAGAGAGAGAGAGAGAGAGAGAGAGAGAGAGAGAGATGATTCCAATGTTGTCACCGACATAAATAATGGCTTTGCTGTAACCCTTCAAGTTAGTCTATTTCTATATGTAGTCCCGAAACAGGCCTCACAAGAATTAGAGGCACCTCGAAGACTTCTTTAGATGGACACAGACAAAGCTGCCCACACCTAATCTCCCCCAAGGGCAAGCCTCTAGGTTCCCACATGGTTGGTTGAGAACATCCAATTCATCTGGATATCCCCACTATGATGAGGTGAACCAGAGGTGGTAGGGTGCACCAGAAAATCAGGTGCTAGGAAGGTCACCCATCCGAGCACTATTCTGGCCTTAGGCATTGTAATCTCGAAGTTCCCATAGGATCTGGGTTAGGGACTTGGGTTTAGGCCACCTTCCAGGAAAGAGTCCCCTTACAAATCAAATTTGAAATGGCTTATTCCAGTATGATCAACCCACTTACACCTCCAGATTCAGATGAAGTTGTTGCACAATCAGAACCTATCATGGTATACACTTCAGAGATTCTGATCTGCGGAGAGCAATCACTACAATATACTCAAACTTGTTATGTTCTTCCATACTGCATTTGATGATTCACAAGTCCTGCATCAAGGCTGGTGAACTACCATGGACAACAACTCTTGAACACTAAACCCTGAGCATTAAACCCCTGCAAGTTCAATCAAACTTAAGTAAAAATTGGAGGCCTCAAGGGCATCAGGTATTACATTGACAAAAACAAACAAGTGTCATAAGAGGATTTTTTACCAAGGTAGCAGGGGCCACAAACGGTTCTTTAGAGATTAGAGGATTCAGAAACTCAAACAGAAACCCCACTGCAAGGCTGACACGGAACTCCCTCTTGGTTGTCCCTTCCAGTGGAACAATCTCCTTCTTCAGCAGCCCAATGGCGTCCAACACCAAACTCGCACTCAAAGGCTTTCCCTTGAGCACTTGCTCCACTTCCAAAGCTCGAATTGCATGCTTTGTCCCAAACGCACCGAATGCCAACCGTACATCCTGAATTACAACCCCATAGCTCCCACTGGACACTCGTGCCAGGAATGCAGCATTCGTGTACGAAACTGCATTGCCAAACGGCCTCGGAGCTCCCCTGAAGGATTTAAACACAGTTTTTAGGTTTGAGCTAGTGGCATCATTTTTAATACCATTGTGGATACCATTTTGGGTGCCATTGGTGGATGATGTTGATGGTGATGCAACATGGAGGGGTATGTCGATTGACTGCAAAATGCTGCACTCGTCGCCATGTTGTGCACCTTTAGCCAAAAACTCCTCGAGTGATAAAACAGCAGTTTTTTGAGCCTGTTGACGACCCATTAAGGTGACAACCTTGACTGATGCCCCTGCACCCAACAGGATGGTGGCAAGGTCGGATTCGAAGCCTAATTGTTGAGCCATCATGAGATTGCCTCCCACACTTCCCCAGTTGCGAACGTGCCCCGCAGCTAGTTGTTTCAAGTGATCAGCTAACCCTTGAGCAATCGCTGGCTCTTTACTTCTGGTCACAAACTCCTCCAAAACCTCTATCAATTCAGCAATGGGAGTGGCCGCACCCACTTTGACTCCGTCACAGCTTCGGCGCACCTCCAGGAGTTCAGGTATCTAAAGCAAAAAAGTCGGATCGGAATCTTAATTATGTTGCAACAAACTCAACAAAAAAATATGCATAAATTCACCATAGCATTCATAAGTGGTGTAGTGAGTGTCAATTCTAGATAAGCATCTTGGAGAGTATACACTCAATACGCATTCTCTTTGGCAAGTTCTTTACATTTAATCTTGGAAGATAAGGTAGCAATGAGATGTCGACTAATGAGAGTTTAATGCCACTTGACATTGCTTAGCATTTATGCATGTAATCAAGGACCTTGATTCTTGGACTTATTCTTGAAGCTAGGATAGAAAGAGAACATCCTTACACATACTTAGGAATGCTATGCAGTGACAGTTGAAGCAAACTCTCATTTGAAAATCACCTGGCCTATCTCTCACCTTGCTTGTGTCCAAATACACTTGGGGCTTCATCACATTTCGGAGAGTAGGTATACACTAGGCGAGATTCTTTTTTGGCAAGTCATTTTAAGTTAATCTTGGTAGATGGGAGAAAGCTTTGTCTGAAGATATTAAGTCACAGTGAGATGTCTACTAATGAGAGCTTAAAGCCATTTGACGATTCTTGCCATGAATGCATGTAATCAAGGACCTTAATTCTTGGACTTATTCTTGAAGTTAGAGTAGAAAGAGAACATCCTTACACATGCTTTACGAAACCTATACAGTGACAAATTAAGCAACTTGGAAATCTGATTCAAGAATCAATCACCGTCTCACTCTGTCTCACCTTGCTAATGTCCACATACACTTGGGGCTTCATCATGTCCTTGTAAATTGCAGAGCTCGTGTTTCCCACCACCAGCTTCACCTGCTTCATTGATAAACTTTGTTTCAGGAGATTCAAAGCCTCAAGTGCATGAGCCAAACTTGGGGCACTCACCCACTCGCGTTTCTCTCCCTTCTTTCCTTTGCAGATCCCAACCACATGCTTGAACCTCACTGCTGCACAGAGCAACTCAATGGGACTTTTCGTTAGGAGTTCATCCCCTGTAGTTTCCCATTGGTTGTTTTGCATACAAGACCAATAATTTACTTCCTTCCACTTGTGATGGTGCATCCTCAGAGGTACTGTTTGAATCTGAATGAAGAGCAACCTATTTTGGCTCCTTGAGGGCCAAATTCCATTTTAGCACCTCTTGGCATGCCAAAATGAGTTTGACTTTCACTGAACCGATATGGAATGTTCTTTGGTTCGTCCCCCATAAATTTCCATTTGTTGTTTTGCTCACAAAACCAATTATTTCTTTCCACTTGCAGTGCATCCTCAGAGGTAATGTTTGAATCTGAATGAAGATCAACCCTAATTCGTGAGGTTCATTGCTCGGGCCAAACTCGTTTTAACATCTCTTGGCATGCCAGAATGAGTTTGACCATCGCTGAACCGTAGTAAGAATGTTCTTCAGTCAAACCTCCACATTACCTAGTACCTCCAAACTCAAAGGGAATTTTTGTAAGGAGTTTATCCCCTCTGATTTCACATTGGTTTTTTTGCATACAAAATCAATCATTTCTTTCTTCCACTTGTGGTGCATCCATGGAGGTAGTGTAGAATCTGAATGAAAAGCAACTCTATTTTGGTTCCTGAGGGCCAAACTTTTAGCATCTCTTGGCATCCCAAAATGAGTTTGACCCTCACTGAGCCAATATAGAATGATCTTTGTTTCAAACCCTCCTCACTACCTAGTACCTCCAAGCATGCACTGAAATCTCACCAAACATGGAATGTGTTGTATACAAAAACAACCAACTGCTGACCAAAACTCTGATGCTGAAGTAGAGGATGTAAATGCTGATGAATGACTACCTTCTTCTGAAACTCCTCTGTTTTGGGAAATCCTTGCTTCCAATTCCTCCATCAGGAATCTGGGAAACTTAGGATCAGCATTTGGATCATACACTGGCAGATTCTCCTGCTTCGCTTGGGACGCCCCTGACCAACAGGAATTGAGACCCAAATCTTCAAGGTCGATGTCCGAAGCGAAAGACTTGCAAGTGTCAAGGATGGGCCGGTATCCAGTGCACCTGCAGATATTGCCTAGCACAGATTTCTCCAGCGTCTCTGACGTAGGGCCTGATGCAAGATGATGATTATTGCAACCACCGTCTGGAATTAGGGGTATGATGTGTTTGGATGTTGATGTTGATGTTTTCTGTTGCTCCTTCTTGAGGCAGCCATAGATGGCCATTGTCATGCCCGGTGTGCAGAAGCCACACTGTGAGGCATGGAATGCGGACAGACGTTGGTGAATGGAATGAAGGCCGTCTCGCTGATTGCCCAGGCCTTCAGTGGTGGTGATGGCACATCCATCAATGGAGCACAGGAGCACCAGACAGGAAGTCACAGTTCGCTCCTTCACTTCCTTTGTCTCCGGATTATAGCTTGACAGCATCACCACACATGCTCCACATCCACCTAAAACAACAACACATTGCAATTCATCACACAAGAACAAGCAACAAATGTCATCAATCTATGGTAGCTTGACAGCATCACCACACATGCTCCACATCCACCTAAAACAACAACACATAGCAATTCATCACACAAGAACAAGCAACAAATGTCATCAATCTATGGTAGCTTGACAGCATCACCACACATGCTCAACATCCACCTAAAACAACAACACATAGCAATTCTTCACACAAAAACAAGTAACAATTGTCATCAATCCATGGTAGCTTAAGAGCATGGCCACACATGCTCCACATCCACTTGACACAAACTCACAATTCATCACACAAGAACAAACAACATAGTCATCAATCTATGGTAGCTTGAGAGCACTGCCACACATGCCCCACATCCACTTGACACAAACACAGAATCCATCACACAAGGACAATTAAAATCGTTACCAATCAATGGCTCAGTCCCTTGATTACAAAGCTAGAGTTCGTGTAAGATCACACTTCAGCTTGATTCTCACCATTCAACTGTGCAGGAAAATATCCCAAGAACATCAACCAACCGAAGAAAACTTCTGTAAGCAGCACCTTGAGTAATCCATTACCTAATAAGCAGCCAAGCCTAACACCCCCCCACCCCGGCCCGCCCTCAATGACAAGCCAGGCGCGTCGAGAAAGAAGAGTCTAACTTGATTACTCGCAGAAACTGAGCTCGAGATTGTATAGTGTGAACTCAAGTAAGAGTCCTGATCACTTAACGGGCCGATTGCCCTGTTACGAATGTGGAGAACTGCTGTAGGATCACACTCCAACATTGAGTTCCACACTCAGCTCGAGTTTCGTCATCATTCCACCCAATTTGCAATGCAGACAAACACTTTACCTCACACGCAAAAATCGCACAAAAATCACAACCATCCGCACACACATCACTCAACAGTCTTCCATCATTTCAATGTAGGCACTGCCTGTGCGTCCCCAGCTTCCAAGCAAGGAATCTCTACAACCACCACTACGCCCCCTTTCGACCTTCACTGAACCCAGGCGCAGCACCAAGATGACCAACCACACACACAAACTTCAAAAACCTCCCAAGAGAATTTTGATCGCCCTTTAAGCTGAGCTCAAAATTTACATCTATTTTTCTAGATTTCCCTAAATCCCACAACATTCCTCTCAATTAGCATGCGCAAATTGACTAATCAGACCCAAAGAAGAATTAGATCTGTCCACAGAGACATCATCAACAATCTTCCACCATTTGAACGTGGACACTTGCCTATACCTCCCCAGCCTGACAGAAATGAAAACCCCACAACCACCTCTAGTAAGCCCCTACGACCTTCCAACAACATACACAAACTGCAGGAAACATCTTCCCAAGAGAATCACCATTGATTGCCCTTTCAAACTGAGCTCATAACACATGTTTTTGGGGCTGCTCACCTTCACCACATCCTCGCTTGGTGCCTTTGAATCGAGATTCCGTTCGAAGGTAGGAGAGGAGGGTGGTCGAAGGATCCACGGAAGCAAGCTCCACTCGCTCCCCATTCAATGCAAACACAAGTGGCCGACGCTCCACCACTCCCTCGTCCCCTATCGAAGCTCCCATGTTGCCAACTAACCTCAACCTCTAGCCTCAATCACTCCAGCACTAATTTCTAAGCTCCGAATGCATCTTCATCATCAACATCAACAACTCATCGACCCACTCAGCTTACTCCTTACGAATGGTCTGCAACCGGTCGGGAAACTTCACCAAAACATCAACAAAAACCTTGCCCTACCCTAACTTAGCCTTGACATCCATCCATCATTCCAACTGGTTGCTAAAAACGCCCATGAATCAGGGGCTACCCGACGACCTTCCAAGACCCCCTGTGCACATGTTCCCAGATATCCTCCCAGATTATGTGAGTTCGGAATGTAATGTATCCCAGAAATCTGCATCACTCTTGGTGACGCACCGATCGGGAGAAACTGAAGAATCAGTGAGTCTTGGTGTAATTAATGCGAATGCTGATCATCTTGCTTGATTGCTGCAGTTGGCAGCTTGCCTGTGGTGCCGGTCTCCCTTCCAAGTTTTAGATATTTCCCAAACTTGTTCAGGTTGAGAGGTTGGCCATTGGTAGCTCAAAAAAGTGCCAGGCATTACAACAATGAAGGGCCGGTTCACACTATGGACCATGAAGGCTGACCATGGAAGAGGGCATTTTTCAATGGTCCGAGTTTAGGGTCCAACTTCCATGGTCCGACTTCTTAAAAAATCAGTTTTTGAAAGCCATGGGCTCCTCACCATGTGTAAAGTGAATATAGACCAAGACGAATGACTATGCACCAAAAAGTGAATGTGCTGATTTTTTTTTTTAATGCATGTCCAAAAAGGGTGATTTTTAGAAATAATATCCAAGTTTGACCATTCTCTTGTCTTCTCTTGGGCTTCACTTGTCTTTACTTCTTATTACATGTGTCGAAGATGTGGCTTGCAAATCTTCTCACACGCAATTTTTACCAAAAACAAAAATGAGAGATTTCATTTGTACATGTGACATGTAATTTACATGTGACATGTACCTTGTGTTGTCACTACATTAAATAAGATATTTAGTGTTTGATTATATTTAGTGTTGTTACCACCATACCTTGCTCAACATTAAATTTCAATTCTTTGATAATTAGTGTTAGAAGATTTGCTAGAAGATATGTTGGTATTCTCCTTTTGTCATTGGTTTTTTTTTTCATATCCTTACTAACACTAAATTAAAACTTGTAACTTCCACGTATTACCATAGTTGATATTTAGTGTTTGAGTTTACACTCAATGTTACTTACTTTCATAGGGTTATTGATATTTAGTGTATGCATTTGTATTTGGTGTATCGAGCACTAAATATCTTACTTAGCGTAGTAGAAAACTATGCAAAAAAGAACCGCAATCTTTTGACCACCCTGATCTACAGTCACTAAATGACTACATGTTTTCCTTTTTCGTTTTGCAACTGTAATTTTTAATATTTTGGGGCGTGTAATATACCGTTGGAAAGGTATTTTCAAGACCTTTCCAATGGTGTATTAAAATCCCCTAAATTCCAACTATTTCAGCTGGTAGACCAAGAAAACAAATATGCACTCAAATTCTTGAGTTCTAGATGTCCCACATTGTTTGATGAAACATGTTGGACCAAGTTTGAGGGGTAGGGCATGGAAGAAAGGGTTTGTCTCATGGGCTATGATATGATCTTGGCACATAGAGGATGGACTTGCTTCTCAAGATTCATTACATCATATAGATGCTGAAAAGTGTGCCTTGTGAGCCTTGATTAGTGGGAAGAGTTGTATATAAAGCCCCCCAACCCGTACAAAAGGCATTTAAAGGGTATTATAACGGCATATCTTTGCCATGGGCCCTTGCCTTTTCCTACCAAATAATTAGTGGGAAGAGTTGTATATAAAGCCCCCCCCCCTTACAAAAGGCATTTAAAAGGTATTATAATGGCGTATCTTTGCCATGGGCCCTTGCCTTTTCCTACCAAACCACCTCTCTTGCCTCTCTCACTGCAAAACCCGTTGGACCATGTCAGTGCATTTATTAGGCCTTGAAAATTGTATTTTGGGGACCTCGACTTCCATGGTCCCTTTGCCATTTTTTTTCCTTGGTGTAATTCGAAGTGGTCCCGGGACAAGTTCAACAACCAATCAACGCTCTTATAGCGCCTCGGTCCGACTTCATGGTCCATAGTGTAAACCGGCCCTAAGAAGTACTAAGGGTGAGGTTCCATGTAGGCCGCTCGCCCATTGGATTCTAGAAAATAATGAGTTGGAGGTGTTTGCATGTACTTAAGCGCAACTTGCCATCCAACCACATTCTAGGGTTCATTAGAATGTGGAGGGCCGTAGACATGGGTTGCTAGACTTCCATGCATCCACTAAAGACTCTTCAACTTACAAGTGCCAGTCACCTAAGGTTTTGAAGACCAATTTTAGAAAGGAGATAAGGTTTTAACGTGGAGGAGGAGGTCAGTAGGTCAACCCGGATTTGAGAAGATGGGAGTAGCTACTGTAGTTGGCACATACGAACCCTTTTCCCCACTAGATTCTCTTTACAATTGGGTGTGTTTGTCCTTATTCACGCTAGAATCTAGTGGGCAAGAGGCCGACACAAAAGCTCATCCTACGTTCTCGATATTCATAGCTTTCTATTGTTGGAAGTTTAGAGTTGTCCTCTTCTCTAATTTGATGTGTGGTGACGGGATTATATTATTCTTTTTGTGTGTTAAGATGTACACATGCGCAACTCATGCTCCGTCATTTGTGGTTGTTTTTAATGTTTGTGTAAGCAGTTTTAGAGGCAACCCAATCTCGCCCAATCATGCTCAAACTTATATTTCAAAACGTGTGTACTTGAGCTAGACCGATAGGTGCAATTGGGTTACCTTCATGAATGGATTGTCTCTTTATCCATGTGAATCGATTTCGATCAAAAATGAAAACACAAAAAACTCATTAACTTTCATTATTGATCTTTATAGCAACCATGGTATGAAGATTAACCATTGTCCGTTGTGTGTGTTTGTTTCTATGGTAGTAAGTATCCATAATAGTGTGGAATGTCGCTAGATTAGGGTGGAGATACCACTAAGCTTATATGCCATTCTCGTCGGGGATGTTGAACTAGAGCTACCACCTACACCTTATGGACATGATGACCGCAATTGAATGACTTACGTACATGATGACCGCATATGAACGCCTTGGAAGTTCATGGCACAACTTCATCGCGATATTATAACAGTCAAAGAGGAAGGAAGGGGGGGGGGGTAGGCAAGGTTGCAATTTATGGATGTTTTGAAGTTGTTGCCACTTTATGAACATTGGATAAGACTTACTATCTACCATTCCCAATGCATCCAATTATGCAATCAATGAGGGGAGCAAGTACAGTCAAGTATATGGAAAAAGTGCTCTAGTATAGTGATTGGGGAGATTTTTGGTCATAACCGGCTAAGATCCGAGTGTTTGCGGATTTGTCTAAATACCCCCATCGAGTGTGGCTCGGAGGCCAGGTTCGGGAGGGGGTGGCAGGGGTGGGGTAAAACATGCCCCCTATTTTTTAATTGGGTGGGGCCTTATTTGATCTCATAAGGGGCTTCCTAGAGTAATTTGGGGCCGCATGACCTAAATTTAGCCAAAAAACTTAAAAAAATCCCCAAGGGGCCAAAACGGGGAGGGCCATAAAAATGAACCCCAGCGAACCTAGCCTCCGAGCCACGCTCGATGGGGGTATTTAGACCCACCCAGTGTTTGCTAGTCCAACCGGTTACATGTAGACATCCTCCGGATTTCCTTGATTAAATTGGGGTATATTCTGAAGATTCTTCTAGAATAACCGGTAATTTTCCTACAGTCTTGAATTTCAACCGGTCATTTCTCAAACTCAACCGGTTCATTTGTAACTAACTGCCGGGCTTCCCCGATCATAGCTGTAGTATACTAAAACCATGTTTTTTTTTCAGTCAAACGCCTAAAAGTAGCAGCAAAGTGTTGTTTAAATTTGATATTTGTTCATGACGCTCTCTATTGTTTTGTTAGGCACTCAAATATAGAATATGAAGATGCGATCTTCAAAACTTATTATTAAAAGTATTGCTCAATATGTAATGGCTAATTCTGGTTTTGGACGTAGATTTCATGACCTTACATATTTTGAAGTTAGAATTTTTTTCATATTTCTTGAAAGTCGTTATAAATTTGAAGGCACCACTACAAAATTTTGTAGAAAAACATCAATTTTATGTAAATTATGACATTTCTAACAAATTTGAGATAATTATGTGTTCAATGTAAATGTTTGCACACTACTTGCAACATCTTCTAGAATATTTAGACTTCTCTTGAAAACAAATTGTCAACATAAATTGTTTGGCTTTGTAAATCAATATGTTTTTCAAAATGTTTATGATTTTTTCCTTCACAAAATTCAAAATTAAGATGTAGTCTTAAACCACTTACACTCAAAAATATGAAGGGTAAAGGAGTTGTGTACTTGACCGTGCATGTGCCCAAAGAACATAGAAGAGGAATTATTCAATTGAGCATACCTCCTACCATGAAAGCTATTGCATATTGGTCTATCACAGGTAGATCACTCTAAGGCATTTTTGTGCACCACGTGCAGCTGGGGGTTTTTTGTTTTGGGGCTATTTACCTTCAAGGGTTGAATTAAAGCCTCCCTATAATTACTTAAATTTTAAAAATGGCCCCTTTGTTTGCACCCTTTCATTACTTATATTGTCCAAGTCACTGCAATTTTTTGTACTCTATATTCTTTTGAAATAATAAAAGCTAATCTACTTCCTAACGCAATTGACGAGTGTTGAGGGAAAGCATGGAAACAAAGAAGGGTGCAAACAGTAATATCATTGCAAATAAAGTTATGAAGAAAACACATAGGAGACCATAGCAAAGTAATACCATTGCAAACACTGTTATGATGAAAACATATAGGAGATGCCAACACAAATACCATAGCGGTCATTGCATTATCATCCATCCCCATGAGTCCTAAACCCATTTACATACCATACTAAACATACCTTCTAGGATCCTTATCTTCAACCCTTATATTAATTTTACAAAAAAATAATGGCCCACATTTTATGTCCACTAACTTACTTATAATGGGATTGTCTACATTTAATGGCCCCTTCATTATTTGGAATTCCTTTATAATTTTTATTTCAAATGATTTTAATCCTCTCTATATTATGCCGCATGTTGTTTTTAAAATGCACTAAGTGATCTACCCGTGTGGTCTATGCATGCATACGAACATCACATCCATGTGAAGAGTATCGAGACAGATCTGCTTACCATGGTATCTGGAGTTGCAATTGTATTTGGGACGACATGCCACCCAAGTGTAATTGTCGGGAACCATGATTGTTGCAAAGGTTGAACATGTACGTTACATGGAGGAGATTTGGGAATTCAACTATAGTACCTTGTGTGTGATAGTGATGTTGTGCAATTGAGCGGGGAGCCAATTATAGAGGAGTAGTAGCTACTATGAAATGTGATGAGTATGGGTTCACTTTGATGAACTTCAATCATATGTTATCACTCTTTGAAGATTCTTTTGCATTTCCTATCTATGTTGAGTGGGTTCATTTCTCAATCGATCCCAACAATGAACTTTGATGGAAAGTGGTTTTGAAGAATGATCTTCAACTTGAAGATATGGATCAAAGTTAGACAATTCCCAACAGAGGGATGTTATTTCATGGGAGCTAGACAACTCTTAATGAATAAACGAATCTAGTTGGAGTTAGATAGATCCAACTAGTGGATTGTGATTGAGCCAAAAGATAGAAGATTTGTAGTAGAACCAAAGATAAAGCCATGAATAGAAGACTATTACTATATGAGAAATAGAAATTAAAAGTAGTGTTTTTGGGCATAAAAAAGAGTTTGGGGGAGGAGAGAGGATTTTTGGTCTCTCTCCTATGGTCATGTGGTTCAAGCTCATAGGCAATCACAATCTTGTGGTTAAGTTCTAAAGCTTTTTCAATGCACAAAGTTGGAAAATCACAATCTAGGGTGGATATATATCTCAGGGGGTTCACTGGCGAAAATCGTAGAACAACGTGCGATAAAAAATAAGGTCCAATATATTCATTATAGATAAATTTTATAAAAAAATGTACATGTAAAATAGGGGATTTTAAAATAGTGAAACATGTTTACATGTAAAATACCATCACATATAATATTTTCAAGTTTTTTACATGTAAAAGACCATCACCTTATAATCTTTTTTGCAAGGTAAATAACCCCCCCCCAATAAATAGGTCCCGAACGCACGTGTATGCAAAATATAAGAGGGAGTGAACCCCCCGAGATATATATCCCCCCCCCCCCCCCCCCCCATTTTAAAGAATTTTTTTTTACTATTAAAGTATGTATGTATCATTGTTGTCATATGGCAAGGGTCCCCAATGACTATCATTATGATCACATGACCCTTAAGTGGGTTGATATGTCGACTTACAAGTTGGCATTGGATGGACAATGTGAACTCCACAATTTGTCAATGAAGGATGCGGGACATCAAATGAAACAAATCACAATCAAGCAAACAATCTCGACGCAAATAAAATTCACAATAATTTAGAACAATGATATATTGATTTGGAATTTGATATCCATTACATTTGCAAAAGTCTTTGCATGTGTTACAAAACAATAAGCAACTAAACCATTATCCTAAAATGGGGTCACCAACAACTAACATGTCCCTAGGTCCTTTCTAAAGTACCAACCCTCAAAAGGGGGGTGTACACAATCGATGATCTCCGACTAGAATTGGTTAATTGGATGAGGCTAGAACAATGGGAGTCCAGTGATATGCACCACTGCATGTGGAATGTGTAGCCTTCCCCCCAAAGGCATCATTTCCAAGACCAAATGAATATTGGTTCGGGCCGATACATATAAACTATATAAAAATATGTGGTATATTTGTCCATTCTTGCAGGGTTTTGTATGTCATAAAGGTCTATTTATTTTG
The DNA here is from genome assembly GCA_950295325.1 of Polytrichum commune. Classification (NCBI taxonomy): domain Eukaryota; kingdom Viridiplantae; phylum Streptophyta; class Polytrichopsida; order Polytrichales; family Polytrichaceae; genus Polytrichum; species Polytrichum commune. Next base: position 7,259,133 of record OX485809.1, read on the forward strand.
TGGTTTATATTTTTTGTAAGTAGTGGAAGCATTTATTACATTAAATTAATAAGCTTAATTTCAATTCACGAGCCTATTTTCTAGCCTACCATTCGTACATCTATATTTGGTGTTCATTATAAATTTCTTGTATATAGGAGGGTTTAATTCATAGTCATCCACACACACCATTTAGGTTTCCAATGAAGAGTCCCCCCCCCCCCTCCCCCTTGATGTGCATATTAGTATACTCATTTCTTTGTCTATAAAGTATAGTGTATTGTAAAGGAGTACTATTGGAACACTAGGTATATGCAAACCTTCATTGATGTCGGAGCATAGTTTCCACGCATGATCCAAGTGGGTCTCAACCACTCTAGAAATAACAAGTGACACTCTTCAGAGGGATTTTATAAATTAAAAAAAAAGAAAAAAGAAATAGTGTCAAAATAGAAAGCCCCCAATGGTATTTCAATTCACAATGTATCACCGAAAATTAATCTACAAACTTTTTTGGGGGGGTTGTCGTTAAATTTAACATGTTCATACCACGTGCCACAAATGGATATTTTTAGACGGGTTACAGGTAATACATGTATTTAAGATATTTCACAATACATGATCAATTATAAGATATCATGTGGATGTTCTAGCAATGTATTTATTGAAATCTATTTACTTCTATTTTAGGTCCAATGATTGTGTGGGACCCTATCATTGTATCCCTTTCTCTCTTCTTCTAAATCCTCTCAAGTCAACAACCCCTCTACGTCTTATATAATGAAGCTTGTAGCAATGAAGCACTTTAAAAACAAAAAGGCAAGTGTCATCAATCATTTCTTTAATCTTGACAATTTAATTAAAAAGAAAGATGATATTTTATAGTCCAAATAGTAGACTTTCACTTCATAACATTGACTAGGTAAATAGAGAAAACAACATAGAAGATAAGGATAAACATGAGTCGTATTTGTAAACCAATAGAAAAGACCCTTCCATCATGACATGAATGTGAACATGTTGGCCCTACCCTGCTCAAAAGTGGTTGGGGATTCGTGGCACTCACTAAAAATCATCCATCCAAGATATCGTGGATGAAGTGGGGCTCCAATAAGAAACGCCCCCCTATGGGGTTGAGGACCGATTCATTCGAATGTGATGTCACTAGACTAATTCGGGGCCTTTGACTCTATTTCCGGAATCAAATTGCCCAAAAATAGTCATTTAGATGATTCATGTGTTTTTTTCATCCGCACGGATGATTTTTAGTGAGTGCTACGAATCCCCGGCCCTCAAAAGTCCCCTTGTACATCATTAGATTTATTGCCCACCTACCATAAAGGGTACAGTGGAGAGCACGCCACACGTGACATCAAAATCTAACATATCTTATTTGCATATGAGTTTTAGAGGAGCTAGGATAAGGCAATGGGAGGGAATTAAATGCAAGCATTGAGCGAGAATGAGCTCCAATGCAAGCTCCCCAACTCCCTAGAGAGTGTGGAGGTTTGGGCCAAACTTGCCTTGGGGAATTGAGCCCTTGGTAGGTGGGGATGTTAAGATAGATAGGAACTCCAACCCCTTTCAAGCAAGGGGCCGGCGTGAATAAAGTGTCCGTTCGTAATGCCAATGACCCGATGCCCACTGGACAAGGGGACATTGGGACAAATACTACTCTCCCCTTTCGAGGATGGACACTATAGTGACACACTATACAAATTCCTAGCAAACCACTAGTGCCTTGAAAATACCGGACATGGTATCCCCCCAAAGGGCTTTGAGGTACCCATACAACAAGGTCCAAGGACCCCCCACCATAGTTGGGTGGACTAAGGTGGTGAGCACCACGCCGGCATGGGGAATAGAACCCACAACCTCCTCATTGGGGGCCATGAGCCCTAACCACCAAGCCAAGGCCCGTGGTGCCTAGGGATGTTAAATAATAAGAATGTGCTAGAAAAAGTGAACTTATGACCTCTTCACACACGAGACTAAGAGCCCGTGACCATTACACTTCGAGCACTCTCATTGGCGGAAAAGGCGGAGCCGGTCCAAGTTCGCTACTTCACACTACGCTTAAGGGACCAGGGGAGTATGTGATAGCAAGATGGATGTCAAGTCTACAAGGATTCCTACATGCCTACCACAAAATGGGGAGACCATAGCACTCTCTGAACACTCACAACTGTTGATTTATTTTATTTTATTTTATCATGTGAGAGGACCCACGTGAATAGGGATTTATTGAAATGGAATTTGGTTGAGGGCGTGGTCTCATATGACTTCACACTACACTTGAGGATCCGTGACCACTCCACATGGTTTTGGAGGTGTGTTGGGATGGCCTTTGGACACTTTCTTTTGGGCTCTCACAATTTCATGGTCATGGCTCTTGGCTCGTGTGTGAATTGGCCCTTATGCACATAGTCATGAACGAGGGAAACTTTTTAAAGATAATATCCACTAGCAACTACATTAAGTGATGTATATAGTGTCATAGGTACTTTAGATCATTGCAGTAACTTTTTAATGACAATTCTTGTGATCAAGTTTACAACTATTGTCATCTCAATTGACTTTTAGTTCATCCACTTTTGATATATTCTACATCCTAACATTGCTCTTTCATTAACGTAGGACAATTGCATAGGACTCGTATACTGGTACTCTAAATATGATATTTAGTGAGACTTACTATTTGAAATTACACAATGCTATATATTTTTCTAATGTGCATCTCATCTTTTTACTATCCATGATCGAATTGGTTGTTTGGACACAATAAAACATAAACATCAATAATACAAATTTATAGGAACATGTAACTCCAAACAATAAGTCACACTAAATATCATAGTTAGTGTAGTGACATTTGATGATAACACAACTTGAGTGCATTTCAAGTTATGGTGCAGACACAACGCTTTGTTGCCAATGGAAGTGTTTGATAACCATACTGGTAATAAACGACTGATTTGTTCATGTTACTAGTAACTTTGCAACAATCAAAGCGTCAACTTTGCATTAAAAAACTACAGTTAATATAATATTTAGGGTAATTATTTAGTGTAGTTATACATTAAATACCATATTTGTCATATGGTATTTTTATGTCACTATGCTAACTTTTCGGATGACACTTCTTATGAATAAGTGAAAAAGTATTGTAATGGATGATGGATGAGTTCATCCATTGGCCAAATCCCTTTCTTCTCTGGCCAGCAACTTGTGATGAAACATCGTCATGGATGATTCAAATTTGGATGAACAGTCACTTGGTAAGTGACAATACTTGTAACACTGTAAATCTATAATCCTCCAAAAAAATTACGAGGAATGTTGGGTTGACATTTAGTGTCGGTGACACTATACTGCGGTTTACAATTAGTATTGAGAGAGACAATTAGAATTAGTGATGAAATATCATATTTAGTGTAGTTCCCCAAAGTATAGTGTCATTTCTAGTTCGTGATGTGAAAAGGAGTCCACTCATCAATCACACTCTTTATGATGTTTCAATATAATATGCCCATATAAATACATGGCATTAAAATGCACATTAACTTGTTAGGTCACCACTCCCACATACAACCAATTATGTCACTTGAATGTAAGTACACCAATTTGCAAAGTGGAGTGTATGATAATTTTTGCATGCGAGGATGTGCCTCTCACGGGCAAATGTTCACAACACCTACCATTGGGGAGGTTGAAAATGTTGACTCTTATGTAGATTCCAGTGGATACTATGTTAGAGTTGAAGTTTAAGGCTTGATTTGGGGTCAAAGACCATGGATTAGTCTAATGAGACGATCTTAGGGCCAATTTACACTATGGACTATGAAATCATACCATGGAAGAGGGCCTTTTTCAATGGTCCGAGTTCATGGTCCAACTTTCATGGTCCGATTTCTTAAAAAAATCAGTTGTGAAAGCCTTGGGCCCCCCACTAGGTGTAAATTGAATGTGAACCAAGAGGATTGACCATGGACCAAAAAATGAAGGTGCTGATTTTTTTTTATATATGCACAAAAATGCAATTTCCAAAAAAATGAACTTTGACCATTTTCTTGGTTTCACTAGTTTTATTTTGACCTCACTTCTTGTTTTTGCTTGTTTTCACTTTGAATTCCAACAAACATGGTTGTAATGGAGGAGAGGAGGAGAAACCTTGTTTTGCTCTTAGGATTATACATGTTTTTGTACATGCTTGTGAAGCATGTTGTGGACATTGAAGCATTCCTTTTGCGAGAAGAGTGGGAGAAATTCATAATTTTGAGTTTGCGCTATGAGAGATGGGGCATAGAGATAGTAATATATGGAGTCAAGAACAAATTTCAGAATTTGTAGACCGCTTGTTGTTGGGGTGGTAGATGAAGAGAGAGTTTAGGAAGCAAACTTGAGTGAAATAAAATACTTTCATATTTTTGTGTGAAAGGTTGGGCCCGTATTTGAAGAAATAAGACACCTAATTTAGAGGTATTGTGCCAGTGCAAGAGAGGGAGACAATGTCATTGCATAGGTTAGGTAGTGGTGATGGATTGCAAAGCATAGGAGACTTGTATAGAGTTTATAAGAGCACATTGTCAAAAATAGTGAGGGAATTTTATAGGGTTGTTAGGAAGCATTTGCAACCAATTTTTGTATAAACTTTGAATGAACTGTACTTCAGGGTATTAGCTTTAAAGTTTGAACAATTGTATGGTGTACCGTATGTTATAGGATTGTTAGACAATTGGTATATTCATGTTTTAACTTCAGTTGACAGCGGAGAACACTATTATTGTGAGAAATCATTCCATTTTATAGTTTTATAGAGAATTGTCGGACTAGATTGTATGTTTTGAAATTATTCATTTGGATGAGTAGAAAATCTACATGGCTGGGTTGTTTTTTAAACTACAAGAATTGGGTAAACATATATAGAAGGGAAATTTCAACTGTATAAATTTGTAGGAGACACTGCATATCTGGTGAGGCCTTGGATGTATTACATTATCCGGGAAGGAGGCAAATTGTAATTTTATCCAATCTTCATCTAGAACGTATAGAATTGACATATGATATCTCAAAGGATAGATGGAGATTGATAATAAAACGATTGGATGTACATTTGAAGAATATGCTAAATATTATAGCAATATGCATAGTCTTGTATATTTTATACATTATAAACAATGAAGAGATTAAAGAAGACCGATATGTAAAAACAGAAAATAAACTAGTTAGAATAGTTACTGAAGAAGAATTATGAGAAGGTAGTGAATTGTGGGAAGAAAATGTGGAAATTATTGAAATGAAAAGATTTTTTTTGGCTATGGAATTGCTCTAATTACAGACAATGTAAATGATGTAGAATTTGTTTTTCTTGTTAAGAAAAAAAAAAAAAGACAAATTACTTTCTAAAAGAAATCATAGTGAAGCACAACTTATTAGAGAAACAATCTATGGCGATACAAAATATAAAGTACATCCAGTATATGAGATATTGATATTGATGATGAGATATATATAATAAAATCTAGAATTTATCTCACAGAACGGAAAAAATTATATCTATGTTCATCAATTTTTTTGTAAATTATTGGAATGCCACAAGAAAAATTCTAAAATTACCAAAAAATTATTATATTAAAGTTTCGATATTCTCTAAAAACATTTCCTGTAATTTCATTATTGTTGGTGTAGTAGATGATGTTATTTGATAGGATATAAATGTAGATATAATAACATCTTCTGAAAATGACTCCGTTGTACTAGTTGGAATTTAATTACACACCCTTGCTTTATTATCATATAATTCATTCATTTTATGAAATCATGTATATTCTTGTAGTCTATCCGATTCAAAAATTTCATGTGTTGTGTTGTCAGACTTGTATTTTTTCAGATTGCATTTGTAATTTTTTTATAAGACAAGCAAGAACGAATACAATATTTGATTGCAGGTACCAATCAAATTTGAAATTTGATCTTAGTATTTACACCCGTATAAAATAACAACATATTGTGAAATGATAGTTTAAACATAGTAGAAGATTTGGTCTATGAAAATAATATTGATATGTAAATACAATGTTTATTGATGACTACATAATATATATTGTAAAAACAATGTTGAATGAAATAGATGCAAATGAATTAGTGTTTAATTCATGTGGCCGGTGGTGTTTTGAAATGAAGTAACGTGGGTTTGAAACTTTATTCGTGTGCAAATCATAATAGGTAGAATACGAATTCCGAAGTTGTCACGTCAACAATTGACCTTGTTTCGGGGGGAGAAGGACATAATGGCTATAAGGCTAAGACGAAGGTCTTCTATGACCTCATCATATAGCCCATATACACCTTTATATGCCTTCATACATTCACATTCACATTCACATTCACATTCACATTCACATTCACATTTATGTTGTTTGTTTGTTATTTAGGATTTGTTTCGTTCATCTTACATTGAATATCAATAAGGTGATGGATCTTAAAGTCCTTCCACTTTATTTTTTCCATTTTTTTTTAAATTCTACAAACCTCAATAATTTTATTGTTCAGTTAGTTTTTTTTTTAAAAAAAATTAAAGAAGGAATTTTGTTGTTGTTATTTCAATCCTTGAAAATATATCAATGCTATGATTTATTTATTTATTTGTCGACCTTGTAGAAAATAAAATCTTGGTGTTATTGGTTGAAGAGGAAATGTATAAAACTGATAGAAAAAATGGATTCAAACCATGTAACATTTTAGAAATCGATGATTGGTTATTTCTAAAAATTAGAGTCATGTCGTTCATCCATTGTGAATTTTGTGACAACTTTTTTGTGATTCTATATGTGACTCTTCATCTTTGGTATATTCCTTCATTGTTGCTAAAATATAACGTATACTAATATATAAATAATTCTATAACAAATTTAGAAAAGAAATTAGAGGTTACTAAATACAACAACCTCTGGTACAAATTGTAGTTAATTTAATGTTTAATTATTTAATTATAATTTTAGACTTTTCTATATTATTTTTGGTTATGTTTGTAGTAACTTAATCATGTTTCACATTTTACTAATTTGATTTAATTTATTTTTCTACTGGTTAATTTAATTTTAGGTTATATTGATTTTAGTTAATTTAACATTTTATTATTTTTGGGAGTTTAAAGGTTATACTGTTTTTTAAAATTTTAAAATTTTAAAATTATATTATTATTATTATTAGTTTTAATGTTATTCTATAATGAAGGGCAACTATCATATCATGTACAACCTTTTAAAAAATATCCATTAGAAATTTACCAAAATGGTATTTCGTTGCCATAGGCCCTTGCCTTTTCCTACCATACCACCTCTCTTGTCTCTTTCACTGTAAACCCCGTTGGACCATGTTATTAGGCCTTAGAATATGTATTTTGGGAACCTCAACTTTCAAGGTCCATCTACCAACTTTTCCTTAGTGTAAACGAAAGTGGTCCCGGGACGAGTTCAACAACCAATTAGTGCTCTTACAATGCCATGGGACGACTTCTTGGTTCATAGTGTAAACCAACCCTTAGTATAAATAAAAAATAAACCTACATGAATAGGTTTTTATCACATCCCCGATGGTAGGTGTTAAGAAACAAACTCTATCTTTCATTCATGTCCATTTCAAGCCATGTCAATAAAGGTTAGAAAATGAATAGCAAATGTAACGAGTGAGAGCATTGGGCAATGGGAATTGAAGGGTGTGAAAGTTGGGATCCCCTAGTGGAAGCAAACGTAAATTGATACAATAGTAGGAACTAACCATGGCACTTGAAGATCTCACATGGAGTTAAATTCTTATTTATGTTTCCTAAATAAACCTAAACCCTAAACCCTTGATTTAAGATAGATTATTTTGTGGAAAGGCCCACACAAATAGGACAAAAACAAAATAGCATTGGGTTGAGAGTCTGGTCATGTATGTCTTTACATTACACTTGAAGGCCTATAACCAATTCATCCAATTTCAAATTTTCATCGTACGGCATAAGGATGAGCTTTAAGGTTCATTACAATTCCATGACCTCAACCACTATAATCCCAATTAGTGCGTGTGGTACTAATTCCCGAAACATTCATTATTTTTCCAAGTTTTAAAAGCAGTGAGGGTTGAATTTTTATTGAGTGATGCTAAATTCATGAATACATACGCATTTACCTTACATTTCTAGAAAATTAGTGCTTGTTTTGAATAATGTTGTTATGAATTGCATTTTTAATGTATAGTGCCGAGATGAACAATGCCTCCTAGATCTTTTGGCCGCACTAATTTCATAGTGTAAAGAAATTTAGTATCATCTTCACTAGTTTCTCACACACATTATTAGCCCTCCCTCACTAAGTGGGATAATCAATGTAGCCAGAGTGTAAAGTGTCCCCAAGAAGAGGTGCAACAAACCCTAGGTACACATACTCAAAATCAACACCATGTACCACAATCATACATATGAAACCCCCAAATTTGACCATGGTACATAGTGTAGATTTTTGGACTAGTGGTGGCTCTAGGCTTAAGGTGGATGAACCTAATATGGCTACTTCCAAGGGGTTTTGACTTTTCTTATATGCAATAAACACAAGGGAACAAATCAGTTGAACAACAAAAAATTGTACAAATCCAATGCCTTAAGAATGAGACCAAGGTGATTAAAACCTCAATTTTGTGATGAATTTTGAAAGAGCTTCACAAAACATTGATATTCAACAATCATCTAGGTGTGCCTGAAGGGTGCAAGGTAGACATGCCTAATTTCAATACAACAATAATCTAGACACATGTATTTGAGTGGTATGTATTTAGGTGTGAATCTAAGAACGAACACCAAAAAATATAGGTGTTTAAAAGAGGTTGGATTGTGTGCTCAAATATGCTAACTATTCTAGGCTCAATGGTCAACATAATCGCTTGGGTGGGTTGGGGTTTTTTCCTATATGACCAATTAATGGGGATGAGAATATTCACTTTGATAATGATTAAGATACTCACATGAGCTCCATAAATTATGAGTCAAATGTTTGTGGACACGATTTGGATGTGCTACTCATCTTGCACTATTTGGTTCTTCAAATCCTACGAGAAATGGGTGCAAAGAGAAACGTATCCAAATAACACACGTCTACCTTAGTGTTGAATGGGGTGTTGAGCATTGAAATCTTGACTATACCACCCTATGAGCCGTTGCATGAGTCTTTATTGTAATGCTAGAAGTGTTTATTTTAGAAAACCATTGAACCCTTTTGCACCTAAAAGTAGTTATTGTTTAATAAGGATGGTGTTGGAAGAAGGGATGGTTTGCATAGGGTCCCAATTCCCAAGTTCGCAAGTCCCAACATGCAGGCAAAATCACAACTTGTGAATATCAAGAAACCTTTAAAAAGTTGTTAAATATTGTATTAAAGTTGGATCTTGATTGTTTTATGCAAAAACATGCATAGGACTTGGGTTGAGAGTTGGGTCTAACTTTTTGCTCGACCAACTTCCCACCATAAGGGCCAAGTTCCATGTGCCGGTCCCGGTCCGTTTTTTAAATGGGTGAGAAACGGGTGACATCATCCAAAAAATGGGTGATGTCACCCATTTTATGGAGGGGTACTTCTATGTGGGGTGCCGGTTTTTTTTGATTTCCTACTTTCTAACTAAATTTGGTGAGTGATAAGACATGACACTTTATGAAGGTCACCGGCAATGAAGGTCATCTAGATTCTAAAAACATCATAAAATACACGTTCCCTAGGAATACTCCTCAAAAGAAGGGACTAGAAGAACAAAGTGGACTTTAGTATCCAAGGGTGTACCCTAGCTGACCGGCCAATCCGGTCACCGGAGCTTTCTAACCGGCACATGTCCTTCTTGTGACCGTTAGAACCGCCGGTCCTTGGCACCCGTTCTTGCACAACACAAAATGTGGGACACCCATCCATGGGGGGTACCGGTCCTTAGGTAAGAAGGATGGGCACATGGCACCACCCTCTTTTCACCGGCCCACCCATTTATTTTGAAAAAAACGGACCGGGACCGGCACATGGAACTTGGCCCTAAGTCCCAAGCCTCACCTCCAAAAATGTGTTGCCATGTCATACTTAAGACTTAGGACTTGGAACCTATGTGAAGTGGTAAGTCCCAACTTTCATGCTCTCAATGGTTGAGATGGCATGGATTGACCTCAAGTGGCTTGGGACTTGGGGCCATTCACGGTTAGGGTACTACTTTTGGCCGTCTAACGGAAAACGGACTTTTTTGGATAACTTCACATGCTTGGTATGCTTAGATTTGTATTGTGAAGCATATTTTGGATCATACCTACATTTCATACTCCATATCGAGTACACTAACAAAGTTAATTTAGAAGGAATAGGGTCATCTAAGATATCCTTTTGATTCCTTAAAGGACATTCAGGAGTGCTGTCTTAATTGTTCACCTTAAGATCAAGGAATGAAAAGGACAACAAGAATCAATCGGAACGATCCCAAATTTTTTCCTCACACTCATCGTTCAAGTGTGTACCAATAGAACCAAATATGTATTGAATAGCAATTGCCCAACTTTACATGTGGCACCAAACATGTCCAAATATACATATACTCACGGCCACACGTAAAAGGAACGTCTAGTATTAGAATTGGACAAAAAAATTTATATGAATGGACACATGACACTTTTACCAAGGTACCAAGATACATAACAGGAAATAATTGACCACCAATGCACACCTAAATAGCAAAAAAATGCCACTGATGTGGCCTAGGGTTTAGGGTTTAGGGTGATTATTAAATAATAATAAAAATCTTTCTTGATAAAGCTTATGAACTATCTACTTATTTATGTAAAATTTATTGATCAAATAATAGTAAATTGTGATAAAAACCAAGATCAATGCGACAAAGTCCTGAAGTCCTGTGTCCCGAAAGTAGTACCCTGATCGTGAATGGCCCCACTTAGGACTTGGGACCTGTGTGAAGTGGTAAGTCCCAACTTCCATGCTCTCAATGGTGGAGATGACACGGATTGACCCCTCATGTGGTTTGGGACTTAGGACTTGGGACGCGTGTGAAGTGGTAAGTCCCAACTTCCATGCTCTCAATGGTGGAGATGGCACGGATTGAGACCTCAAGTGGCTTGGGACTTAGGACTTGGGACCTGTGTGAAGTGGTAAGTCCCAACTTCCATGCTCTCAATGGTGGAGATGGCACGGATTGACCCCTCATGTGGCTTGGGACTTAGGACTTGGGACGCGTGTGAAGTGGTAAGTCCCAACTTCCATGCTCTCAATGGTGGAGATGGCACGGATTGACCCCTCATGTGGCTTGGGACTTAGGACTTGGGACGCGTGTGAAGTGGTAAGTCCCAACTTCCATGCTCTCAATGGTGGAGATGGCACGGGTTGAGACCTCAAGTGGCTTGGGACTTAGGACTTGGGACGCGTGTGAAGTGGTAAGTCCCAACTTCCATGCTCTCAATGGTGGAGATGGCACGGGTTGAGACCTCAAGTGGCTTGGGACTTAGGACTTGGGACGCGTGTGAAGTGGTAAGTCCCAACTTCCATGCTCTCAATGGTGGAGATGACACGGATTGACCTCTCATGTGGCTTGGGACTTAGGACTTGGGACGCGTGTGAAGTGGTAAGTCCCAACTTCCATGCTCTCAATGGTGGAGATGACACGGATTGACCTCTCATGTGGCTTGGGACTTAGGACTTGGGACACGTGTGAAGTGGTAAGTCCCAACTTCCATGCTCTCAATGGTGGAGATGACACGGATTGACCTCTCATGTGGCTTGGGACTTAGGACTTGGGACATGTGTGAAGTGGGTAGTCCCAACTTCCATGCTCTCAATGGCCAAGATGGCACGGATTGACCTCAAGTGGCTTGGGACTTAGGACTTGGGACCTATGTAAAGTGGAAAGTCCCAACTTCCATGCTCTCAATGGTCGAGATGGCATGGATTGCAACCTCAAAGTGGCTTGGGACTTAGGACTTGGGACCCATGTGTGAACCGGCCGTAAGACACATCTAGCACCATGCACCTTATAGGGGGTCGAATGTCGACCCGAATGAGGGCATATGACACTTGTATACAACAATTCCCTCTCACCGCAATTGGGGTGGGGCCGTCCATGAGGGGTCCTTGAAACACGAGCATGGTGCCAGTGGGCATGGCGATTCCAGCGCTCCCCAGCTCCCCAGAGCAAAAGCCCAGGAGGCCTCTGGGTCATGCCAAGTGGCGGCCACGTCAGCATATCACAGCTGGCAGGAGTACACCTGGCAGATGCCGCTGGAATCCCGGCTGCCAGGCCTAAAAGTCGCAAGGGCAGCTGCTCTTATGTTATAAGCACTCTCGCCCTTCAAGTACCCTTCACCTCAGCCCATTCGAGCACTCGTTCGCCGGCCTCTAGCAAGATCGCCGTCGTGCCTCCCCAACTGCAATTCAATCTTGCCTTAGGGTTCTCCCGAGTCTCTCAAAGCTAGTCGCGATGGCGTTCGGAATTGGGCGGGCCATGAGTACTCCTTTGATGGTCATCAACTTCATTTTGTACTTCATCTCGGCTTGCTTGGCTGGCTCCATCTTGAACAGGAGCTTGGATGGCAGACCTGCTGGTGAGTCAGCCACTTCATGGTGGATTTATTTGAGAATAATGAAGTCTGCCGGGAGTTTGGTTGGGGTTAATTGGACTAGATTAGCGAGTCAGCTCCTCTGTCTTGAAACGATGGGCTTGTTTAGGTAGCCCTAGACTGCGTTAACAGTGGACTAGCATGTAACTCAAATTAAAACGCACTGTCATCTGTTAATGTGATGTTGTGTGTTTGATGCTTGGTGTTGTTGGTTTGGACTCTCGATAGGCGGTCAAGCATACTGACAAGGAGATTTTATGTGTAATTATTGTGCAGGCAACAGTGCGACGAGCTCATTCCTTTTGTTCGCCTTGGTGGCGAGTATGGTTGGTTTGGCCTCAATCTTCGCTGGAGCTCACCACGTGCGTGTGTGGAGAAACGAGAGCCTGGCCGCCGCCGCTGCCACCGCGTTGATCGCATGGCTGCTTACCCTTCTGGCCATGGGTGTTGCCTGCAAGGAGATCCACATCGGATACGGCCGCAACAAGAGGCTGGTATGGATGAGTCATCCTTCTCTCTTCCACTGTCAGTATCACCCGGACTTTCTATAAATTTTCTATCTATATCCATAGGCAGTGCATGGCTGCAATCTGGACTGTTCGATGTGGTTCATAGTATGATTCATCCGCAAGACCCTCTCAGTGGTTTGTTAATGTGTCCGACAGAGGTGTGTTTCCCTCGGGGCATTCTTGCAAATCACTGTACCACCACTGTCTGATACACATACGCGAAAATCCACTTGAAATCAATTTGTTTACTCCCTTGAATGCTACCGTAGAGTCGAGCTATCTGGTTGAACATAATGGACAAGAGATGCGGACTTGAAAATCTATGTCATAACGACACGGGGAAACTTTTTATCGAACAGATAGGCAAGCAACTACAGTGTTGCTTGCCGCTGCAAACAGAGCCAGAAGCTGATTCTAATAAAGGAATGGTTTTCAGCTAGCCCTTCTGACGCTTGGCCTCATTAATAATGAATTTGCAGAAAACTTTGGAAGCGTTCATGATCATCCTGTCGCTGTTCGAGCTGCTGTACTTGCTGGCCCTTCACGCCGGAGGTATGACTGGCGAGGGCTTCGGCAACAACACAGGCAACCGGGCTGTGAAGAACCCCACCTACGGCACCCCTGCCGCCACGGCTGTGTAGAATAACATTCCACTACAAGAGTGTTGGGTTCCCTGCAGCCAGGCAGCAACACTTAGGTACATAGTTTTGTGAGAGGCCATGACCAAGTTCGGCCTGTCTCTACAGTGTTGTTGTCTTTCTACGAGAGTTTCTGTGCATATTGATTCTGCGATTCAAAATCATTGTAACATAGTACAAACACATACATTGTCAATAAACTCTGTCTCAAGAGTTCTTTTAAATTATCCCGAAGTGCATTACCCAGCCCAACGCTCATCCCACGTTGATTGAATGCCTAATGAATGCTCAAAAATGTCTGTTGCGTTCAGATTGCTGACCATTACTGAACATAAAAAGGGCATTGAAAATGAGCTGATGATGGTTTAAGGGTTGTAATCGTTTATTCATGAGAGCCATTTATGCAATGTCAAGTACACTAATGTTTTTTCTGTCACCTTTCTGCGTAAATGGAGATCGAAGATAAGAGGAGGGAATTATTATATAAGAGTGTTCTTCTCATTTCATCTAAAATAAAAGCCCTGGAATAGTATTCAGCCCAGAGACTACCTATTTGTTAGAGTTGGTTTGATACTGGAATTAGTTTCTAAGACCCTGGAATTAGTTTGGTCCATGTCATTTGAGTTGAATCGGTTCATTACAAACCTATAGAGGATTAATTTTATATACTGGATAAATGAGATAATTGCCTCTCTCTCTGTCAAAGAAAGGCAAATTGGTTGCCATTCATGTCGGTGCTAGAACACGAACATTGTATTTAAACGTTAGTACAGAAGTTGATTCTGCTTGAGGTATATAGGTCTATTTTATGATGAGGAGGTGATCTTTTGCATCTGTGCTCGTGCTCATCTTATGCCCCCTCCCCACCTGACTTTACCAAATAACCAAAGTCTCTCCTAGACACCGGGTAAAGGTCCCTCAGTTATAGGGGAGGCATTCAACTATTCCAATGCACTTACAAGAACTTGCTCCGGAGATTTTTGAGTAGGTTTAGTTAAGTAGCTCTCGCACATGTTCATGGTTTTATCTACCAAGCAATGAGTGTTGGATAGTTTTTGTCCCATCTCCAAATCCCTTACTACTCATCTATCTTAGAGCAAGCCCAGTCATTCCTGGATCTGCAACTGCATCCAAGAATGAAAAGTGGCCCCCCTCCAGGATGCACATGCAGACCCAGGCAAACCTGCCAGTCATCCTGCATTCTTCACTTTTGGATTTCCGGCAAAGAATAAACATGAACTGGTTACTTCTCAAACTCAACCAGATCATTTGTAGATCGGTGTTACTGTGCACCCTAAGCATCAACTGGTTGCTTCTCAAACTCATACAAATCTTCTGTAAATTTTTTTTTACTGTGCACCCTAAGCATCAATTGGTTGCTTCTCAAACTCATGCAAATCTTCTGTAGATCTTTTTTTACTGTGCACCGTAAGCATCAACTGGTTGCTTCTCAAACTCAGCCGGTTACTTCTCAAACTCAACCGGATCATCTGTAGATTTGTGTTACCGTGCACCCTAAGCATCAACCGGTTGCTTCTCAAACTCAGCCGGTTACCTAACCTGAACCGGTAATTTCTCAAACCCAACCAGTTATTTCATAAACTCAACCGGCTCATCTGTGATATGTGATTTTTCCGAAGTCATCTTCAACCGGTTCATTTGTAAAGGGTAATTTTCCCGAATCCCCAAACCTCAACCAGTAATTTCTCAAACCCAAGGAGTTCATGTGTACGTGTTACTCTACCTGAGCCGGTAATTTCTCAAACCCAAGCAGTTCATGTGTAGTTCACGCGGAGAATTACTAAACCCTATCTACCCCTGTAGCTATGAAAGGCCTGCAAACTTCATTCACACACCTTGTCTTATCTGGCGAGGTTGATAATGATGTTAAACTTATACTCATAGTAGCCTCCTTGCATAAGTTGATGTTATGCAGGGATTGCGTCTCACCCTGCAGAGTTTTTCATCCAAGGTTATAGTTATGCGGGACCACTGGGGCCTGCACTTGCATCTGCATCCGCATAACGGATGATAAAGAGCAAATGCAGATGCAGGTGTAGGGCGATTGGGCTTGCCCTTACATACCATTGGTTTTTGATCATGTAGCTCCTCGTGCCCTCATAGTTAAGACTAAAAAGCAACCAATCACAAGGGCAAGAGGCGACACTTTTGAAGGTCCTATATTCTTGCCTCATGTCCGATGGAAGGGTTGGTGCCTAAGGCTTAAAACCTCCACTTATAAACCATGCCACATCATTTGCCAACTAGGCTCAACACTAGATAATGCCGACGGTGTGAAGGCCGTGCTTTTAGAACCAACTTTTAGGCTTAGCTAAAGTTAGGTGGGGAGGGGCATTAAGTGCCTATATGAAGCAAACTTATGTATTAGTGGAAAGACGTTCGAACAATTGAATACATATTGGAGCAAGTTTTGCAGAAGTAGTCATTAAAGCTTCTCACAAGTTTACATATTGTTAAGCTAGCAAATGTAGTCCATTGATGCATTATTGCCATGGCCTACATTATACTATGACTATTCTAATGCCCTCTTCCCACCTGCCTTTACCAAATAACTAAAGTATTTCCTAAAACCGGGTAAAGTTCCCTCAGTTATGATGGAAGCATCCGGCTACCCCAATGCACCTACAAGAACTTGCTCTGGAGATTTCTGAGCATATTTTAGTTAAGTAGTTTTCACACATGGTCATTATTTTATTTATCAAGCAATGAGTGTTGGATAGTTTTTGTCCCATCTCGAAATGCCTTACTACTCATCTATCTCACAAATCGGTTTTTGTTGATGAAGCTCCTCATGCCCTCATAGCTAAGACTAAAAGCAACCAATCACAAGGGTGGGAGGCAACACTTTTAAAAGTCCTACATTCTTGCCTCATGTCTAGGTACCGATGGGAAGGTCGGTGCTTGAGACTTAAAACCTCCACTTTTAAACCATGCCACATTATTTGCCAACCAGGCTCAACACTAGATAATGTCGATGGTGTGAAGGCCCTGTTTTTAGAACCAACTTTTTGGCTTAGCTAAAGTCAAGTGGGAAGGGGGCATGAGTGAACTATGTAGGTATTCAGGGTGATGGTGCATTTAATTTTAAGTTATATGCACCGCGTTACAGTCATTGGCACTTGTTATTTGCATACGTTTGGTATCTAAGACCCCTTCTAGGCTTCTCAACCAATGAATGGGGAGGACCGGCTGCTAGTTACAGATGAACCGGTTGAGTTTGAGAAATAATCGGTTGAAGTTCACGACTTCATGATAATTACCCAACATTTGAGAGGAATCTATGGAATATACCCCAATATAATAAAGAAAAACCAAAAGATCACAACAAGTAACCGGTTGGACTTGGAAACACACACTAGAATTTAGACCCCTTGTGCCCAAAATCTCCCTGGACATTGTTCTTGGCATGTTTGTGATTTATATGTTGGTATTGCTCATGATTCAATTGTAAAAGCCGTTCTCCCTTTATCCTTGAGAGATCATTCACATCATTCAATCATCTAAGAATTTATTCTAACTATTTGATCACCTATCCAGTCATAAGAGAGTTCACAAGCATGTATTATTTCTTGAGCTATGTCTTGGATACCCTTAACGGCAGGGAAGAAGATGAGGATATAAATAATGAAGGTGCCGATCAAAAAGCCTAATTTGGGTTGGATCAATTGAACAATATTAGGAATTTTAAAAGTTGCAAGACCAGAATCAAGCAAGGATGTTGAAATGGAAACAAAATAACCCCATGATTACCGTGTTTTGTAGCCAACACAAAAGGATTTCGGTTCAAAACACCTATCGAGGGGGGCAATAAAAATATGTCCCCTATACAATTGTGGATGATGTATCCCAATTTCAAGTCGCCATACTAACTCAAGGTGTCTAATCCCAATTGAGGGCCTACTCTAGCTAAACATTAACAATCTAGGTCTCAATAATAGTAGTCAATGTTATTATATTGCCCTTTGTAAGTGTCACAATACTTCACCCCAAGACACACTCCTAATCTAAAGTATGCATGAGCAAGGTCAAATTTGAAAAGTATCATCATTCTAGAATGTACACACTAAATTAAGTTGCATTCCATTCATAACATTTTTAAAAACCTAGATATGAATCTTCAGCCTTTGTAGCTAATGTCC
Organism: Polytrichum commune; assembly: GCA_950295325.1. Classification (NCBI taxonomy): domain Eukaryota; kingdom Viridiplantae; phylum Streptophyta; class Polytrichopsida; order Polytrichales; family Polytrichaceae; genus Polytrichum; species Polytrichum commune. The sequence goes on from OX485809.1 coordinate 7,277,047, forward strand.
TTATAAGTGTTGGGTTGGTATCGTGTGTGTGTGTGTATGTGTGTGTGTGATTTTTTCACATATTTTTGATACCAATATGGTATGGGTATTTTGATGATATTTTCTTTTGTTTTTGACATCATTTGGGTCTAAATACCATGCAATAATCTTCATACCTAGGTCAAATCACCTTAGTGTCAATATGGTTGAGAATGGTAATGACCCAAATAATAACTTGGGTCTGCAAAGATTCTCTTGGCTTGACATACCCATCAAATGTTGACATTTGATTGTTATTATAATTTTGATGCCCACAAGCATGTGCTTTGATATTGATAGTGATGTTGATTATTAATACTATGCACTTATATATGGGTCCAATATTGGTCCTTACCACAACACTGTAAGGTTTTAGAAACGAAGAGCACTCAATGGTTCTTTGGGGCAATTATCTTCTTGTGTGTGACACCGGAAATAGCTTCAAAGATCTTGAATTTAGTCTAGGAGGACATAAATGAAATGAATTGACCACAAACATGTGAAACATGGACATGGACATGTAGGAGGTAAGACAATCCTTATTCGGTTATAGTTCTAATTGAGACACCTGCATTTGAGTGGGTTGTGGTCTAGTGTGGCTCTAAGAACAAATACCACAAAGACATGTGTTTAACAAAGATTGGACTACGTGTTCAAAATACGATAAACATTTATAGACTCAACAGTCAACATGATTGGGGAGACCTATCCGACCATTTGGAGTAGAGGCACCCCTAACCGATCACTTAAAAGATTATGTACTAGACTTGGAGAAGTATAAAGTGGTGCAAATTTTTCGTGTGTGGGAAGATAGAAATAAGAAGGATTGCAGTTATTTTTGGTAATTTCATTCCTTAAATTGAAATTTTTATGAATTTTTGAAGCCAAAAATTGGCCTTAACATTTTACCAATATCTAGAGTTTGCCATAATTGATCATTTGGAGACGAATTCCTCCTCACTTTAATATTAAAAACCAGGGACATGTATCATGGCACTATCGATTCCAACATGATTGAGATTCAGTCCCAACCTAATCTTACATCCAAATTTGCGCTAATCATCTCATACTCATTGTGTGTTTCATATCCTAAGAGAAGGTGGGATAGTCATGCCCCCCTTCCTACCTGACTTTAGCTAAGACTAAAAGTTGGTTTTAACCTCGAGGAGTTCACTGCGATAATATTAGAAAACAACGTGCGGGAAAATATAGGGTAATTTATATTCACAAAAGGAAAAACTTAGAATTTTCTTAGAAGTAATATAGGTGAGTATGTATGATAAAATTTGTATTATAAATAATATAGGCTTGATACAAATAACGCATATTTTAACGCATATTTGTAAAAATATACCGTAGGATTTAAGGATCCTAGGTTAAAAAAAAAAATAGGGTGTCCTTTGTGTTCAGAGGCTTTCTTTGTTGTTGGTGTTTTAATTGTTTTTTTTGACACTCAATACCGTTGTGTGTTAATTGTGTGTGTAACTTGATTGAGGAACATGGGCTGATTTTGTTGTTTGAAACTGTTTATGAACACTCTTAATGTAAAACCTTGTTGTGCCTTAGATTTTGGTGACGTAGTACTTTAAATGCTCTTAAACCCTTTGGAGCAAAATCAAATAATTATAATGAACATACCTAGCTTAAAATTAGAGCTTCATCAAATTTAAAAGTAATTATAGGGTCATTTAAAAAACAATAAATTATATAATTATATAATTATATGGTACAAAAAAGTAAGGATGGATAATTAAATACCCCCTGAATAAACACCCTTGGACATCACGCACGTGTATACATATATACATGTCTAGTGAACTCCCCAAGGTTTTAACAACCCGGCCTTCACACCATCGACATTATCTACTGTTGAGCCTAGTTGGCAAATGATGTGGCATGGTTTTTTAAAAGTGGAGGTTTTAAGCCTCAAGCACCGACCCACCCTCCCATCGGTACCTAGACATGAGGCAAGAATATAGGACCTTTAGAAGTGTCGCCTCCCGCCCTTGTGATTGGCTGCTTTTTAGTCTTAGCTATGAGGGCACGAGGAGCTTCATTAACAAAAACCAATTGTAAGGTAGATGAGTAGTAAGGCATTTGGGGATGGGACCAAAACTAACCCAACATTCATTGCTATGGTGGATAAAACCATGAACATGTGTGAGAGCTACTTAACTAAAACCTACTTGAAAATCTCCGGAGCAAGTTCTTGTAAGTGCATTGGGAGCTTTACCTGGTTTTTAGGAAATACTTTGGGTCTTAACCCTTAAATTTTTAGAATGCCAAATCGAGCACCTTAGCAAGATCTATACTTCTTTAGAATAGAGCCTATGTAAATTAATTGGTTAATCATGCTTAAAATGAATTAATTTTTTTTTTTTGGGTGTGGTATCGGGAAAGCATATGTCCTTTAAGAATTAACAAAAGTCGGGTGGGAAGGGGCATGAGATAAGTAACCATTTAAAAGCCCCTTTTGGCTTACACTCGCATGCAACAATTCCCTCTCGCCCGGTCGAAGGGGCCAGGGTAATGACTCACCAATCCCATGTGGCGGACACGTCACCATGTCACAGCTGGGGCGGGTACACCTGGCAATCGCGGATGGAATTCCGGCTGCCGGGCGATTGGGAGCTGCGCTTATAAAGCACCCCTGCGCCCTTCAACACCCTTCACCTCAGTCCAATCGATCACTCATCCCTTCGGCCTCGAGCGAGATCGCAGTTCGCACCTCCCCAACTGCAATCCAATCTTGCCTTTGGGTTCTCCCGAGTCTGTCAAAGCTAGAAGTTATGGCGTTCGGGATTGGGCGGGGCATGACTGCCCCTTTGATGGTCATCAACTTCATCTTGTACTTCATCTCGGCGTGCTTGGCTGGCTCTCTCTTGAATAGGACGCTCGATGGCAGACCTGTCGGTGAGTTAGCCATTCACCGAATAATTTATTGTCTTCTTGTTGGGAGGTCGACTCCCTGTTTCCAGTGTGGGTTTAGTCTTCCCCTTTAGGCAGTTGTTGCCTGGATCTTGCGGGGTGGGTTTTCAATTCTATTTCTTGTAGCCTACGACGTGATCAGCAGCTTGGGAGTAATGGGCGACAGAGTGTCGTCCCTTGCAGGAAAATGAAAATGACTTGTGGCTGATCTTACTTCGTTCTTTGGAATTTCTGGAGGATTTAATGGGCGGCGCCACGGCCCCTGTGTATATTGTGTGTTGATGAGGTTTTGCTTATGCTGATTGTGCAGGTAACAGTGCGACGAGCACATTCCTCTTGTTCGCCTTGGTGGCGAGCATGGTTGGTCTGGCCTCAGTGTTCGCTGGAGCTCACCACGTGCGTGTGTGGAGAACCGAGAGCCTGGCCGCCGCTGCTGCCACCGCGTTGATCGCATGGCTGCTTACCCTTCTGGCCATGGGTGTTGCCTGCAAGGAGATCCACACCGGATACGGCCGCAACAGGAGGCTGGTATGGATGAGTTCCCCTTCCCCCTTCCACTTGCACTTCCAACCGGACTTTCTATAAACTGTCCATTTATCTCCATACAGTGCACGGCTGTAGGCTGGACTGTCCGATGGGTTCATAGTATAATCCATTCGCGAGATCCTCTCAGTAGTGTGTTGATGTATTACAGAGAAGTATGTTTCCCTCAGGACGTTCTGCAAATCAACATACCGCCACTGACTGATACACATGTGCGAAACTGCACTTGGATCCAGTTTGTTTACTCCCATGCATGTTACCGTAGAGGGCTATGTGATCAAACCCGCCGAAAAGAAATGTGCACTTGGGAATCTGTAGGGACGTTGAATCGATACACGTGGAAATTCTTATGTTAAACCAGACAAGCATTCCTTACATATATAGTCACAAGCTGATTTAGTGGAGATGTGGTCGGCTACTTTCTAATGCTTGGGTTCATCAATTCTGCAGAAAACTTTGGAAGCGTTCATGATCATCCTGTCTCTGTTCGAGCTGCTGTACTTGCTGGCCCTTCACGCCGGAGCTGTGACAGGCGAGGGATTCGTCAACAACCCAGGGCACCGGGCTGTGAAGAACCCCACCTACGGCACCCCTGCCGCCACGGCTGTGTAGAGTAACATTACGCTATAAAAGAGTGTTGGGGTGCCTACAGGCAGGCAGCAACACATAGGTACATTATAGTTTTGTGACGGGGCATGACCAAGTTCGGCCAGGTCCTGTCTACAGCGTTGTTGTCTTTCTACGAGAGTTTCTGTACATATTGATTCTGCGGTTCAAAGTCATTGTAACATAGCGCAAACACATACATCGTCAATAAACTTTGTCTCAAGAGTTTTTTAAGACCCAAAGCGTATTACCCAGCCTAATGCTTGCCCCGCATGGAATGAATGTTCAAAACTATCTGTTTCAACTTTGTTCCGTTTGAGGCCATTGGAAATGCTGTTACGACGCACACTGGATGACCCGATGATGGTTTGGGGACTGCAATCGCATGAATGCTTTCTTTCTAAGAATTTCTGTTGCAATTTCATATTAAGTGTCTGTTACCTTATCCACTGGTGTTATTTGAGGCAAAACAACGCTAGGCAAGGATGTTGTCATTCATGCCTGTGCTAGGACATGGATATTATACTTCAAATTCTTTGCTTTTGTTTGACGTAAGGCAGCAGAGCCTATCGGACACTTTGTGGACACTTTGAGCACTACAATTTCACATCTTTAAAATCATCAAATGTGGTCTTTATTTATTTTCTGAGTGGTTATGTTATGAGCACAACAACAGTGAGAATACATGAATCAGAGAAGTGATTTACATATTAAGTTATAACGGGGAAGTGATGTCTCAGTATGTCTTTTCTGTACACTATTGTTATACTGCTTGTCTTTCCTACCTCTATCCTTTTATGAAGATGAATGAAGTGTTAGTGGGAAGGTTGAGCAATTGAATACAACGCCCGGAGCAAATTTCGCAGAAGCAGTCAGTAGATTTCACATCGAAGAGCTTTCATAACAGTGTTTGAACAATTATTGTTGGACCCAGATCAATGCCAGAACCCATTTTATATTATGACTCAACTATATAGGAATTCTGGTTGATGGCTGGTTCGATTTCAAGTTTACTGCATTGTGCGACATTCATTGGCACTGATTATTTGTATACGACTGGTATCTAAGAATTATCCTAGGCTGCTTGACTTGTTGGTGATTGATCTGTTGCTAATGTGATAACTTTTAGACCCAGTTTTTCTGTTTATCCTTGAGAGATCATTCAGATCATTCAATCATCTAATCAGTTGTGTTAGTTATCTAAGTAATTATTCAGTCATAAGAGAGTTCATCAATCGTGAATCGTTTTTTGAACTATTAAGGAGTTGCAAGTCAAAAGTCTCAATACGGGTGGATTGATTAAAACAAACTCAGGATATTGGTTGTTGCAAATCCAAAAACTAGCAATTCTCTTGAAATGAAATCAAAAAAAGAGACACCCATAATTACCAGGTTTTGTAAAATTGTAGCCAAGACAAACTCAGTATGGAATCTGGACGATCAAGTCCGAAGTTGAAAATTCATGAATGAATACACTCTAAGTATGCATTCCCTTCATGGTATTAAAAAGTCCTAATGTTTCAGTTTGTGACCTTTTTGACTAACCATGTCCTTATCACTTGACTGCACGTTTTCAACAAGGAAGAACACTCATTGGTTGTTTGGGGTAAAAAATCTTTCAATGTGGGACACTGTAATTATCTTCAAAGGCCTTGAATTAGTCCAGAAACCTGAAATACATGACATGAACCAACCACAAACATATAGGGGTAAGCTTAGGTTATTAACATGGATGGATGGCTTGGGGGGTCACTCCCCCTTGTGTTATGTAACCACGTGCGTACAAAGGGTATTTTTATGGGGGCTATTTACCTCATCATTTAGATTTTAGGGAACCCTTTAAGTAGAAAAAAAAACTACTTTATCAAATATTCAACACCTTATAGGTAATTATAAAAGAAAACCTAGACTATTTCAAATGATGCTAAATTACTTGTAAAATTTTGGTTTACTCGTTTCACATGAAGGCGAACTTTAAACTCTAATATGGCATGGCATATATCCATGTTGCTATATATTATCTAAAAAAAGAATGTACACATCATAACCCAATCGTTCAAATTTTCATCCATTTTGCATGTATTATATGTGAATATACTCATTTAAAAAAATTTCCTTTATTAAATCTGTCATACTAATTTCTTTCTACCTCAAACCTAAAGTGGGGTTTTTCCCTTATACTAAATTACATATAATCACATGTTTCACAACTTAAGTAGGCTATGGTATTGTAGATCCAAAGTTTATATAATTTTTCTTGCCAATGAATAAAAAGCACCCTATAATTTGTTCTCACGTGCTTTCTACTTTTTAGCTGGTCGCCCCCCCTGAGATGGATGAAAGGTACGCTTGTATGCAACAATCCCCTCGCACTGATCCAAAGGGTAATGATGCAATTTTGGCGATTCATGGATACTTTCTTGGTATCTCAAAAATCTCATATGTCAAAAGTTTCTATTTGTCTGTCTGTCTGTCTGCCTGCCTGACATTTGCGATCGATGCGTGTACACTTTGTCTGCAAAACGCTGCCTCAACAATTCTTACGACTGTAATGTTCTGGAGGACTGAAATGCATAATTCCTTGTACACAAAATGCATTTTGATCCATTTTGTGTACAGCTTCTGAAGATCCCACCATTTTTTGTAGATTGAAATGACCACTTTGAGTGCATGTGTGCAGGTTTTTGAACTCATAATGTGCAGATTTTCCACTCGTTTACACCAAGAGTGTTGAACTTGGCTTCGATCTGGTGTTGAAATTAGTGTGAATCATTCGGAACCTATGCCAAGTTCCTAGCTAAAGATTGGTGTGGATCGCATCGTTTTTTTTGCTTTGTAGATGTCACGTGCATTGTGGATACTCATTAATCTTTATTTATAGTGCGTCTAAAGTTAAAGATGAGCACACGGAAAGCCCACCATTGATAGATATATTCTCCATTGACATGGTATTGACTTAATTTTGGAACATATTGAGAAGGCCTTGGAAACATCAGTTGTACGATGGTGAGACTATCAAGCAGCTCAAGGTAGAGGGTGCTTAAACCAACACTTCAAGCTATTGCACATACATATGGCTATGTGGTTGATATATATATAAAATGTATATTCATATTAGCTTTTGGGCTAAACATAGGTATCAAGAATGGAAAAAAATATTTTTAGTCTCAATTGAATATTTGATGAATATTCAAAGTCAAAACTACTAGCTTCGTTAAAACCAATCCATAGGCCCCGTGTATGACAACCTTGCATATGATGAGGACACCCACCTTCATTGCCTAGAACCAACACAACATAGTTGGGTATTAGACCCAAACTACATTAAAGTCCAAGCAGTAATGGTACGCAAAGCCACACAACTACCTCCACGATCCCACTTGGTTCGCTTGCAAAACCATCACCTTGCATCCCAAGAACCAACCCCCTTGCATCTTGGGAAATGACCCTTTTGTGCTCTGTGGGCCTACCTCCTTGGCGTTGTGAATAGAATGGCTAGAATAGGCATTGACAAGCCACTCTAATCCCACCTTGAAGCAACCCGAGATAGAGTGAAGGCCGTTACCTACCCTGCAAGAAGGCAGTGGAGGCTGCTATGAGGTGGCATCACTAATGACACCTAAAATCGTCACTCCGTGGGCCTAGACACTCCTACACCTCCAGGTACGGTTCAAGGTTGTAGAGTGTTGGCAATTGGGAGGCGTTTATAGGTGTTGGTTTTGGATGGGGTGTTGGTTTTAGCACCCTCTACCTTATATTACATTACATGTTTTCATGGAGTTTGCCATCCACACAAATAGGGCAATTCAACGTACTATGGTGTACGCCTAACTCTAGAGCAATTCGTTGTTTGATATGCATCTCATTAGGAATTTTGAATGTGTGTATGCAATCATGTAGTGAATCCAACATTCAGTGATAATTTAGTACATGCTATAATGTTCTCGACTGTTTGTATAGCTAAAAGGTGGGTTAGTCATTCTCTTGATTCGTTTACACTCACAACTTTCTTTGATATGAAGGAAGGTGTGCTTCACAAATGCATAATTCAAGTGGATAAGGTTTTAGGGTACTTACATACAAAATTGGGGTTCTTGGGTATCAATGTCGTGGGGGCAATGTTGGCGACATGATGTGTGATAATATTCCCCAATGCAAATAAACCTTACGATAACACTCATCTATATGATAACTACAATTGACTTTTGTGCTTGTTGTGGGTAACTCATCCCTATATAGTTCTTAATTTAATATTTTAATTTTAATTATATATATATATATATATAATAAATAAATATTAATGTCAATTTCGGATTTTAAATTAGCTTCCAGAAGTGTTATCCAACTATAATCAGTTAGGTTTGTTTCATCTGCTGGATGGATAAATTTACATTGCCAACTCAAATCTCCTCCCCACCTTTGATGCATTTATTTACACAGAAAGCATGCATGCCTTCCAATTAGTACTTCCAAACTCTACGATGTTGAAAATACTATTCTCCCTCTTTAGTATGACACTTTTGGGAAACACAAAAGAAGTTATATTATCGAGGTGTCATCTTCTCATTAATTTGACAAATGGCGTAAAGTTGTCGTATTATTGAGAGAATATGAAAACATAAGTAATATGAGCTTAAAAATATATACAACAAGTTTAAGCAATGTAGATGGTATGAAATAGTAACTTATAACTTCAAACAAATACAAATATTCTCAAGAACTTTGGAATTAGGAGTCAAAAGAACTCTGGTCTTGCCTACCCAAGTTAGCAATTGTCATCTTATCTAAATTCCCTACTAACTTTTGAAAACTAACAATTTCATTAACACCAAAATATAAAGAGTTCTCTAAGAAGAAACCCCTGTGCGGTGGGGGCAAAAATGGTATTTAGCAACACGCCTCTTATAAACACTTGTCATTTGCTTCCCCGCCCAACCCCTCCCCCAACCCTTCTCCCCACGGCTCCTTGGGCATGTTGTCATAGAAACGACGTGTGATAAAATATAGGGTATTCAATATTCACTCAAGGTAAAATTTTGAAGAATTCTATATAAAATATAGGGGGCGAATTAATGTTGGAAACCAATTACATATAAAAAAAATACCATGCAATATAACATGTGTAAGGGGCCACATTTTGCTTCATCAAAGAAGATGAAGGGCTCGATTTTATTCCATGGAGTTTTCTCTTCATTAAGGATACTTTGAACTCCATGTTTAAACATTGACATGAAGGGGTATATTTGAGACAATGTTTGATGTTTGAGATTCTTTTGCAAATGTTGGACATTTGTGTTTCTCAACATACTAAATTTCAAGGTTGCACTCTACTTACATTCTCCATTACAATCTTGTTGATGTAATTAATTTCTATTGTGTTTTTTTCTTGCCATACCACAACAATGCAATCCCGTTATTAAAATGCCAATTCACAATGCAACCCCCCCCCCCTTCGGTTAAAAATTATAGGCTATCAAAAATTTGTAAGAAAAATAGGGTATTTAATATTGAGTGCATTCTAGACTTCTAATTACCAATAGGGTACTAAAATTTTAAGCTCAATAGATTTTTTTCTACTTTAAGGACTCTTGATATCCTAATTTTCAAAGATAATACCTCCTTGAAAATAAGTGGTTGTCATAGGTGTCTCCAAAAATTTACTATGAGTGCCCCCCCCCCCCCCCGCGCCCAGGCAAGAAACTAGATAACAATGATATACGACGTTTAGCAACATACTAGGCAGGAGGCCACTCTAACCCTAATTCTCATTAAGTTCCCAAGTAGTTCCCAAGTGAAAATGGATGTGTTTTAGATGTACATAACATAGACGAAAGGAAATATAGCATAACCTACCTCTTTAATATGACAAAACGGAGATTCTAAATGTCACATTATCGAGTGGTGAGTCATATAAAAGAGAGAGTTTTGAACTAAAAAGTTTGGTCGTCCAAAAATGTGTCGTAATATCGAGGGTGTCGTATAAATGAGTGATTTATTAACGAGGTTAGACTGTAATATTTATGTGTTTTTATATATTGACTTGATAATTCAAATTTTGCTAATGCCTAGCCTTGAGGACATGCACTAGCCATGAGGGGACACTTGATCTAAATCACATCCCTCCACACAAAAACACGCCTTTCAAATTATATCACAAGAGAATTATGGGGTCTACAATGTATTGGCCCCACGAGGAGGACATTCATCAAGGGGAGACGTCTATTTCAAACAACGGGTTAAAATAGACCCATCCTTCTTAAATGGTTAATGGGACATAACCGCTCGGCTATGAAACATCAAATGAACTATTAGAAATCATCACATGTTGTCATCCATGGAGGCACAATATCATCCATATTATTAGCCACTCTTGCAGCTTGTCATCCACTCTCCTGTTGTTGGTTCTTTAGTTCACAACCGCTCGGTTATGAAACATCAAATGAACTATTAGAAATCATCACATGTTGTCATCCATGGAGGCACAATATCAACCATATTATTAACCACTCTTGCAACTTGTCATCCACTCTCCTGTTGTTGGTTCTTTAGTTCACAACCGCTCGGTTATGAAACATCAAATGAACTATTAGAAATCATCACATGTTGTCATCCATGGAGGCACAATATCAACCATATTATTAACCACTCTTGCAGCTTGTCATCCACTCTCCTGTTGTTGGTTATTTAGTTCATAACTAGTCTGCTCATGCACAGAATCTGGTGGTTTGTGGATGCAAGCTCTTTCCATCTATACTCTCTGCGGAGGTTGTGGATGAAAGTCTTGCCTAACTGGATGAAAAACTGGATGAAGGACTAGTTGTGATGTTGTTTGGGTTGCAGAAGAGTAAAGCGAGGTTGTTAGTGGGGGTAAGTGACGAATGGTAAGATTGGAGGAGGGACGGAAAGAGGGCGGGGGACGGAGTTCGTTCAACTGTCGTCAACCGTCTTGGCGCCTTCAAAGTCCGTCTTCCTGCTCGTCTCTCTCCGTTTTCCTTCGCCCTCCGTTCCCCGTTTCTTGCCTCTCGCCATCCTCCGTCCCTCACCTTCCTTTGCTCTCTGTCCGCGTTCGTCCTCACCGTCCTAGGCCACTCTCGCGCCAAACGGAGGGAAGGAGCACACGCCCGCCAGCTTCGTTTGAATTTCCTTGTCGTTCTCTCACTCGTTGTGGACTCTGTGTCGGCTGCATCGATCCAGCTATTCCGTTCTAGTTTTTCGTTTTCCTTTCGCTTTTCGCTGAGTTATTCGAGCGTCGGAGTTTTGGTGATTCGTTAGTTGCGTTTCCTGGTTGATACCTACCGTTCATTTGAACGTGAAGTCCAGTTTCCTGTGAGTGGATGCTTGCCTTCATAGTGGCGACTATGAGTGGACATATTTGGAGAAGAGAATGTGTTAGCCGTTTCTTCTGTAGATGTGTTTTTTTCTGTTGCTTGTGTTGATGCCTGCGTTGCTCTCTATTGTGTCTGTCGAGCTGTGAACTCTGTTGACATAAAAATTTGGTGTACAGTCACTCCTTCTCTTTCATTGAGGAACGAGTGAAAGAAGAGCTTCCTTTCTGCTTGCAGCAGTGTGACATACAGTGCGCATGGTTGTGTGATTGAGCTTCGCTGCATCTTCTTACTGCAATGAGGTGTAATGCTGATGTCATGTTGCGCCGTCTTTCAACCTTCTTGGCTCGTTAAACAAGTGAGACTATTGTCGTAATTGTGTCATAGCTCATCCTTGGACATGCCATTGTGAAAGTTACCTTTCTTGTGCACGTTGCACCATTGAGTTGGCCGTCCTTTGACTTTTAATATAGCAGAGTCGGTTGTTTTCTTGAACCTTGAGTTGCTCCTCGTTTCCTGCATCTACTACAAGGACTCTGACAACCTCGGGATTCTCCTTCTTGATATATGTCATGACGTGCACTTCACAGTAGATCAAATAGTTGCTCAAGACCTTGAGTTGCTCCTCGTTGCGTGCATCTGTTACAAGGACTCAAATAAACGCGGGAGTCTCTTTCTTGATGTCCATGCACTTCACAGATGGGTTTCGTTAGTCAAAAGATCTGAGTTCTAGTTCCGATTTCTGTTAGAAAGTTGTAGGCGAGGTGGAAACTAAATCTCGTCTATTCCAAGAAGAGGCTGCAGCAGGATACTGCGTGCTTTACACAATGGGAACTCACACTAATTGGTGCAGATTGCGGTTCAAGGCTGCGTTGCCTCCGGTAATGAATTAGACGAACCAGGCAACTGTACTTTAAAGTTGACATTCATCCTCTCTTTTGAACCTGTCAGGCTGTCTTGATTTCTTACTTTTTGGCAGCATTTTTTTGACAAGACAAACACGAGCGGATAGAATCAAAATATATAATGTACAAGTACACTAATAATACTCGTTGACGAACAAACATCAAGAAAGACAGTTGAAGAAAAATTATTATCGTTTAAAGAGGTCGAGTATATATAAAGTTTGCGCAGCTGAGTTGTGGGTTTGACATTGACGACAATTTCCTCAATGTGCATGTCAGTAAGAGTCATTGTATAAGGTGCAATCATGTACAAATTACGGTAACTGTGAACAGAACAAATAATTAGACAACCCATGGAGAGAGAATATCCTGTGGCAGTACAAAACTATAAAAATATGTCTCACGGCTGCAAGAAATACGTCTCACAGTTGCAAAAATTGAACTCCAAGAAAGGTCCATACTCCAGCTCAAAATATATCCATTTTCTTGATGAGAACTCTCCCTGAACCCTGCAGTTATACAGTATACTAATGGCAAGTGTAATTCACATCGGCAACTTACTTTCCATTGACAAGTTGAACCTCTGGACCCTGATCTCCTTGAGAAACTCGTCAATGCATCTACCTTCAGCTCGATCGTCAGTTCTTATACCTTCTGCTCATCTGATCAGCTTCATGTCCAGATATTCCAGCCTTTCATCCTGCCAAGGGCCCTTCCTCCCGCCAAGTCGATAGGAAGCTTTGCTTAATTTTCCAGAGATACCTCCTGCGCTGATCCTCACGTTGAAAGTCACCTCAGAGACGATCTCTTCATTGACCTCCCTTCAGGTGCTCTCCCATGCTCTGTCTGCTTCACGATAATCCCCGCTTCAAGTCGCAGGCCTTTATACTGCTCCAATATTGCATCATTGTCCTTGTCTCCACTTCTATACAAAAACTCCGAAGGACTGTCAACCTTACCATCATCGGTCCTGTGATATAGTTGCCGCGGGATATATATATTATCCATACTTATTTGCAACTGGATCAGCACATTCAGAATCCCTTGAAGGGTTCTCCCGTGAGTTTGAAAGCGTAATGATAATGCCATTAAAGTGACAATGTGGGAATACATGTCCTGTTAGCCAATTAGAATACTCATTGAAATCACAAAGCGTATTATATTGGTAGTGATCAAGCGAGAGCGTGAGTAAACTATCATGTACTGGATTCTAATGCAGAAATTTGCATGTGATGGCTGCAGCTAAGAGCATCATCATGGCTTGGCTCGAAGTTATCCATGACACTCATCCTCGTCATGCTACTGGCCTCGACCGCACAGAAAGTGGACTGCCGTCCTCATATTCGAGGCGGCGTCAAATGGCGCACAGCCCATGCTACTTTTTATGGTGGTGCTGATGCCTCAGGAACTATGGGTATGGGAAGATATTCTTCCCCTTGTACATATATACTGACAAGTGGACAGATCAGATGGAACTTGTTTAATTTACTGCACGGATTCACAATAATCAAAATGTCAGATTTCCATATACATTTTGCATTTACTGTCTAGGATAATATAACATCAAAATTGTCCTTCCACTAATACAATTTGCATCAATTGACTAGGATAACATATAGTCAAAATTGTCCTTCACTAATAAAATCGCAAACACAAAGCTGTTTAAAATCGTGTAGACTATTCTCAACTGGACACTTACCATGACAGAATCTGGGAGGGAGGGCGACTGCTTGAGAATGCACTCCAACATCATAGAGTATTTATTTCAATTTCAGTTTGGATATTTTACAATACTGCGTTTCAACTTCAAAGTTTTTCGGGGATTTTCTGGTCCTTTTTCTGAAACTTTCACAACAGTCACCTGAAGGCCTATGAAAATGGACAGGTGTTCATTGTTGTGTGTCATTTGTCATGCACAGGAGGAGCATGCGGGTATGGAAACCTCTACAGTACCGGCTATGGTGTAGATTCAACAGCACTAAGTACTGCACTGTTCAACAACGGTGAAAAATGTGGGGCATGCTTTGCTCTCCAATGCCACAAGACTGAGCATTGCCTCCCGGGTTCTCCTATTGTCACCGTCACTGCAACTAACTTCTGTCCCCCAAACTATAGTGGAGAAACACCTGGGTGGTGCAATCCACCGATGCGTCACTTCGATCTCGCACAGCCTGTTTTCACCAAGCTTGCTGTGTATAAAGCAGGCATTGTCCCTGTTCTCTTCAGAAGGTAAGAACTAGAAGTCTTTCTTGAGGTCTTTGAGTTGGAAGTACGTCTATACTTAATTTGCTGCACAATATGAAGAAATACAGTACACAAAATAGTCATATGCTGGACTGTTTAGTGTAGTTTTCAAGTGAAGAACTTACATGTACACGCCTTGCAAGGCCACTTGTGTTGGTGTTGTCCCATTATGAATTGATTCTGTACATATTTTCTGCACTACACAATTGTTCAATGTTCCCCCCTCTGGCCCAAAACTATGTGTCTGGCAACATTGCTAACTCAAGCTCATGTACTCTTCCCACCAGAGTGCCCTGTATCAAGAAGGGCGGTATCAGGTTCACACTCAATGGCAACAAGTACTTCAATCTCGTCCTGATACACAACGTTGGTGGCAGAGGGGACGTGACAGCGGTAGAATTCAAGGGAACCAACACAAACTGGCAGCCAATGACACGAAATTGGGGCATGAATTGGCAAACCAAAAGTGTTCTGGTTGGTCAAGGCATCTCGTTCCGAGTGACAACCAGTGATGGCAAGATTGCCACCTCCACAAACGTTGCTCCACCACATTGGAACTTTGGTCAAACCTTTGAAGGGGGTCAGTTCCAGTAAGCCACAAAAAAGCCATGTCCATTGCAGCTTTTACATTCTGGCTTCAACCATTGTGGCATGACAATCCATGAAAGCAACGGTCCTTTGTTGTTAATTAGAGCAATTTTCAGGCAGCTCCAGCAATGATAGCACAGCTGGGTTTGTTTTACAGCCCAACCCCAAGAATCATCACTTCTGTCACAATTTCACTCTTAACAGGCAACTCGCGAGAAAAAGGTGCACTGGGAGTAGTGTCAGAAAGTGAAATTGGTTGAAGATGAAACCTATATGAAGAAATATGGGCCACATATTGAAGTCAGGACTCCTAGAAGATCACTTTTCAAACCAATATTCATGTGTCAATAGAAAGTCCAGAGCAGTTAGTACATAGAAGCTTGAGATCTGCATGCCACTTACACATTAGAAAGAGCAAAATTGAGAGTTTTGGAAAGTCATAGGTCTTGGCAAAAAGGGTCAGGATGCAGAACTGATGACACAAATTTGAGGAAGATAGGAATTGCAGATTGATGCTGTTGGCTCAAGGGCCGGGTCTGGCGGAGGTGTGCCTATTACTGAAATAATATGCCACCCGCATCAAGGCCCCTCACTTGTACTATGATAATAAATACAATTTGCTAAGGAAACTAATATGTGTATGGCTAACAGCATCTACTAACAAGGCTGTTTCCATGTTGGAAGCACTATTGCCCACCATGCTTCACTTTTTGGTTGTACCACATTGGCTATGGCGTTCATACATATACATAGACATATCTTCGACCATTCCCAATGTTCTCAACTGCCTTCTATGCTAGATGTAAATGACTATCTTCTGATCTGTGAGTAGAGCTCTCTTCAATTCTGAGATCATGGTGTCAATCAACCTTTCCATACCTGGTATGTCTGTGTAGTCGTCTCCTGCAAGGTCATGTGTGTTTGTGTGCTTGGTCAGAAACTAAGCTTTAGTCTGCTAACTTCTTGCCTCATCCATTACATATGTTCCTTGCTGGATGTGTAGATCCTTTTGAGGAGTTTCATCCCAGAGATGTTCTTTTGAGGGGGCTTGCTTCGACATTTCAGGTGATGTAGTAAGCCATATTGATCTGCTTTCGGAAATTAGGTGTCCTGACGTAAAGGAAGATTAGCTTGCAGAGGTGCTGTGAGAGTCCAGCCAGGAGGATACGAACTCCCTCGCGGTGCTTCCAGGTGGAGGTGCCACACCATCACCTTCAAACATCCAGGTGGCCGCCCTTCCATGTGGCTTTCGTCCGCCACAAGCTGCTCAATAAATGTCGTCTCCTGTACACACAGACAACAAGAAGGCGGTTCTCAACTTGCAGACACTGTTCTACGGCATCTATCTTTTGACAGGTAAAAATTCATACTCGAACACAATCTGAAGTTGCTTGTTCCCATCAAGAAGAGATGACTTCAATGCTGCCACAAGTGTGAATCATGGCGTTGCTTCATTTTTCGAGCTGGTCTCAGTCTATATGTAATCCCAGAACGGGCATCACTAGAATTAGAGCGCCACCCTTCCCCAAGACTGCTGCCTCCTTTTAAGATGGACACCTTGAACGGGTGCGGACAAGCCGGCCCGCATGCATCTAACTCCCCAAAGAGGAAGCCCCTAGTTTCCCACATGGTTGGTTGAAAATATCCAGTTCACCCGGATACCCTCACTATGATTGAGTGGACCATAGGTGGTAGGGTGCACCAGAAATCAAGTTCTAAGCAGGTTACCCATCCGAGTACTGTTCCAGGATTAGGCAGTTTAATCTTAGAGTTTCCATGAGATCCGGGTGAAGGCCTTAGGTTTAAGCCGCCCTTCCCATTGTCTAGTATGTGAAATGCTTTAGTCCTGATAGATTGAGAAATTTTGTGACATTGATCGCTTGAGTGGTGGGTTTTTTTGCTGTTTGTGACTGCTATGTATCCTTTTCAATAATTGAGCTCCTCCAACTGAAGGGCTGAATAGCAGGAATCCTCTTGTCCAATTGAAACATCCTCCAAGAAATGTATTCCCCTCAAAGAGATTATCCAGTTTGATAGGCAGAACACTGACCTGAAAGCCCTCCTTGATAATGTCCAGCTGCCGGATGGGCTCGAGTGTTGGGCGTCGCCACCGCCGTGGGTCCCAGAGAATTGTGGAGTTGAATGCAAATCCAGACATGTCGACATGAAACCTCCTCAGCCTTTTGCTCTTTTCATTTGTGTGCCATCCAATGACTTTCTCCCCTTCACAGACAGGCCCTTCCAGGATCGTCCTTGATTTTCCATGCTCAAGCATTCCCACCAGCCATGTACCAAAGCGCCTGCACGTGCATTCCCCATGTTTAGCTGGAGAGTATGTTTCTTACAAAGACAAGCTTTTGACTCCAGCTGATGGCAGAGTGCACATTGAGAGAAGATGACATTATATACCATACCTATCATATCTTATTGCTTCCAAAAACTTCAAACACTAGAGGTATCCTTGAACTCAAGGGGATCTTTCATCAAGAGTTGGTCCCCTGCGATTTCCCATGAGTTGTTTTGTATGCAATATCAATAATTCTTTCCACTTGTAGTACACTCTCAGAGGTAGTGTTTGAATTTCAAAGAAGAGCAACCTATGTCAGTTCAACGAAGAAGAAAACAAATATCTCTTCTGAGCATTGAGGGCCAAATCCATTTTAGCACCTCTTGGCATGCCAATATGAATTTGACCCACACTGAACCAATGTAGAATGTTCTTTGTTCAAACCTCCACATGAATACCACCAAGAATGCACCAAAAACTTATCGAACATGGAAGCTGTTGTATGCAACACAAATATATACACTTCCAGCTTAAACTGTTTTGAAGTATCTTCACCTCTGGCCCTGCTGCTCCATGGTGTGAAAGGATTAAAAATAGACAAGGAGCACAAAGAGTCACTAACACCTCTCGTTGCACTAGGAGGCATAGAACAAGAGCAAGAGCATGAATACTCACTTGATTTGTCTCATTTGCTCAAAAAGCTCCAAACTATACATGTTGTCATCATCTGCAAAGTAGACAATGCCATCCAGCTGGTGTTGCTCGATGTGAGCCAAGGCGACGTTCCGCTGATAAGTGCCTCGATCCTTCACATTTGTGAGGTTTTTCTCACACACGAGGTGCCTGTACATGACCCCTGTTTCACGCAACAGGGTTGCCGTCTCTAAGGACTGTGTGTGCTCCTCGATCACCAGCCACAATAAAGGTGGTGGGACGAGCTTCAGGGTGTGTGCCAGTCTGGTCAGGTAGTAGTGCTGGAATGGCCTGTTGTATGTCGGAGTCACAACTATGAGTAGCTTCCTTGGCTCCAAGGGCATTCTCAGAGTGGCACTTAGACCTGTTCAATCAAAAATGAATATGTGAGGGGCATAAATTATCACTGACCTAGAAGCAACAATGCAATGGCGGTAACGTGAGGTAATTGGAATATGATGTCCGCCCCTTTTTCTCAACTGTGTCAGCTCAGGATGCACACAAATGCAATTCCTGCATTAAGCGTATCTCCAACAATCACTGTAGGTTTATTCTCTCAATAATCGGCTCTCTAAGTTTTTTTTGGAGCAAGTTGCATGCTCGTCCCGCACCTAAAAGCCCATATGTTATCCAAGTCCTTATTGCCCGCCAATTATTGAGAGAGAGGCAACCCTCTAAGCCCCTACCCATCCTCAAAAATCGAGTGTCCAACGACTTTAGAGGGTTGTCTCTCTCAATAACCGGTGGTCAATGAAGATGTATGATCATCACTGAACTAGAAGCAACAATGCACAGGCGGCAACGGGAGGTTATTGAAATATGACGTCTGCCCTTTTTCTCAACTGTGTCAGCTCAGGATGCACACAAATGCAATTCCTGCATTAAGCGCATCTCCAACAATCACTGTAGGTTTATTCTCTCAATAATTGGCTCTCTAGGTTTTTTTTGGAGCAAGTTACACGCTCTTCCCGCACCTAAAAAGCCCAAATGTTATCCAAGTCCTTATTGCCCGCCAATTATTGAGAGGAGGCAACCCTCAAAAATCGAGGGTCCAACGACTTTAGAGGGTTGTCTCTCTCAATAACCGGTGGGCAATGAAGACTTATGATATCTATATATATATATATAGATATATATGAAGAGAATGAGGTAGATAGACAAGTGGCTGTGGATTTGAAAGCCTACATGAACTGCACCAGTGGGAGAGCATTCTAATGCAGGTGCGTCTCAAATCAGCCCCTAATTTCAACCACTCTTTTTGCAGAAGACATCAATATTCTCATTGCAACAGAATCTTTTCATCCTTGCTCCTTGCTCCTTAACGCTTAATTAGTGACCCCTTGACACTTTCATTAACCATTTTCCGGTCGTAAGTGGTGCACACTGCAGATGCAGCTTCTCAAAAGATTCTTATTGTTTCTCACTACAATGTCAACATTCTTGCAGATCGAAAATTAGTGACCTTGTGACCCTTTCATTAACCATTTGCCAGTTGAAAATTGGTGCACACTGCAGATGTAGCTTCTTAAGGATTCTCAGTGTTTCTCTCTATAGTTTTGCAGGTACGAGGACGAGGATGAGGAGGCTGACATACAAACAAAATAATAATCAATCTCCTACATGCTATTATATTCCTGTGCAGTAATTTTTGTGTTGCAGAAGAACCTCACCTGGAAATCTACTCCCAATCCCCGCATCAACATTGACAGTTACCCTCGCTTGTGGTGAATCCATATTCGTCTCTGCAGCGGCTTTCAACAAATCTCCTTCGATGAAGTTTTTCCCCTCAACTAGTGAATCTGGCACATAAGCAGCCGGCCACTTGTTGTGGGGAGTGAAAAAGCCAAGACACAAGCCCAGGCTGAAACACACCCCAAATTGAAGGAGCAGTTTCCTCCAAACACTGGCTTTGGGACCCCCATCCACCATCGCCACCAACCTCGCCAGCAAAGTCAGAGAAAACAAAGAGAAAGCTTGGGACAAAGTGCTCGAAACTGCAATCTTTCCACTCAAAGGAGAACAATAAGAAGAAGAAGCCCTCAGTTCACAGATCCGCCCCGACAAAGTCCGTCTTACTGAAGCCATGGATGGGCCTACCTGACTAACTTTCACCACAAAAAATTCGCTCCTCCCCTTACCACCACCATTTTCGAGCCAAACCCTCGTTTCATCCACTCAAGCATCTTACCCCTCAATGATTTCCCTTGAAGTGCACTGCTTCTGTGTAAGTAGAACGAGGACCCAAAACAGAGTCAAGAACACCCAGAACGGAGCTCTTTCAATTTGAGAGGAACAAACTCTTGAAGGAACTTGCATCAATCGTGAGTGACAGACAGTCAGTCAGTCCTTTGTGGTGAAGATGATGATGAAACAGAGCAGTACTATGATCAATTTAGTTAGTAGAAATGCTTAATACAAAACAAGAGGGTGGCATCAATCATCTCTCCGACCACTTAACCTACCGGCAAATCTTTGTCTCGTCAGACTCGTTGACCTTCAAATGTAACCTACGAAGTACTTTGGAACTGTAAATTTAGTACACAACTAGAAAGAACCCTAAACTGTATGTTCCACTTGCACCGTGACCTGAAATGTCTGTTTGAGCTTTTGGGTACCAAGACATGTGACTCAAGACTTTTGGCACAACTCCCTTTCGTGCTACTGTGACTGCATAAGTGTAGATCTAACCAAGTAAGTTTTAGGGGTAAGTCGGTCTGATGCTTGAGAATAAGTTCAGGAAGTTGCGAAGCAACCACACACAGTAAGAGTCGCCTCCTTAACTTTCACTTACTTATTAAAACCCACAAGAAATGCAACACCAGCCAGATACCTACCGTAAGCTTAACCAAGTTCTTGCTTTACTTCCAGCCTTCCATCGTGACAGCACTAAAGAGGTTTGACTTGTAGATTAACTCGGTCAACAAGTGGATTATGTAGCCTCTTGCAATCCGCAACTCAAGATCCGTTAGTAATCGCTAACTTTTAGTGTGTCTCGCAACGTGGTTTGGCATTATGTCTTGCGTACCCGGCTATACCCGGAGAGTCCAACAGGCTTTCCATCTGGCAACCTTGCAGTGCCTGCCAGAGAAGCTCTCATTCCTTCACTGGGAAGCCAAGTGAACTTGCTTTCTACTAAATTGCCGCTCCTGTAAGCTTGATAATCTTATTGCTTTCCAAGTTAAGAGCTTTTACTCCATGAAGGACAATCAGCCATAACCCAGATATCTTTATACCCGGAGATACCCGGAGATGAGGATTAGGTTACAAATATCTTTGGTGCCCGAGATAGCCCGAGGGAGAATCCAACAGGCTTTCCATCTGGCAACTTTGCGGTGGGAACCCATCACAGTGACCACCCAGCATCATCACTCACAGTAATAAGCAAAGTAAGTTGTTCCCTTGCTTCCTACTAAACTGCCATTCACTCTTGTAAGCTTAATTCCTTTCTGCTTTAGCCAATTAGCGAGCTTTTTACTCCACGAAGGACAATCAACACATCCAGTATTGGGCGGATAACCCCAGCTCCCTGCTTTACTGTGCTGTCTGTCTCCTGCCTGCTGTCTGCTGCCTTCTCATCACGACTCTCTCTCTCTCTCTCTCTCTCTCTCTCTCTGCAGCAGCAGAGTGCAGTGTAAGTAGTGGAGAGAAGTGCAGAGCAAGTCATCAGCCCTAAATAATTCAGTGAGGCTGCTTGCTCACAAGGCTGAGGGTAGGGCAAGTTTAGGTAAGCAATGGCGATGGCGGTAGCAGCTGGGACAACCACAACAACTATTACAAGTGTTTCCTGGTCTCTGCCCTCGTGTGCTCTCTTCTCCTCCTCGTCGTCGGTGTCGTTGCATTGCAGCCCTTCGTCGCTCTGCTCTCCTCGCAGAAGGTTGACAACCTGCTCGGCCCAGGTGCAGGGTGAGTTTCGATGCAACCAAAGCACATTCATTAGTAATGGGAATTTGTTTGCCGGCTTTTTGAAGTTGTCGCCATCTGCAAAATGTTGATTTTTGTGCCCCCGAAGACTCCTGAATTGGACAAATGCATCGAGTAAAAATTGTTCATGGTTGCCTTTGTTTTTGAGCTTTTGCTGTTGAGCCTGTTTGTTGGGTCACACCATGCAATGTAATCTTTTCCACGTGGCAGATAAAACTTGCAACTACTTTAGAATCTGGTGCCAAAGCTCAAAGCAATGTTGCGAAAGATTGAAGTTTTTTGAAGAATTTGTCGCTTTCAAATGTTTTTGTTCTGCCCTCAAAGATTCCTGAATTGGACAAATGCGCTGAGTGATGCTGGGTTAAGATTGTTCATGGTTACCTCTGTTGTTGAGCTTTGCGATTGAGCCTATTTGTTGGGTTACACCATGTAATGCAGTCGTTTGCACATGGCAGACGAAATTTGCAACATTAGAATCTGGTGCCAAACCTCAAAACAATGGTGTCAAAGATTAGAACTCTGAAGTTTACAGGAGCCAGCTTTTGAAGTTGTTGTGCCCTTCAAGACTCCTGCACCGAGTGATGATGGGTTAAGATTGTTCACGATTTCCTCTCTTTTTGAGATTTTTCTGTTGAGCCTGCTGTTGGGTTACACCATGCAATGTGTTCTTTTTCAACATGGCATTTAAAACATTGTTTGTGCACTATGTTAGTGGAAATGTGCTTCCCAGGTTTTTCGAAGTTGTGACTGCAAATATTAATTTCTGTTCCCTCAAAGACTCCTGAATTCGACAAATGCATTGAGTGATGATGGGTTAATTTTGTTCATCTTTGCTTCTGGTTTTGAAATTTTGCTGTTGAGCCTAGTGCTTTAACACCAGCATTGCACCGGTATCATGTTTTTTATATACCATTAGGGTATCTATAATGAAGATTGACGCAGTTTTTACTACCAGTAGGGTATGGGTATTTGAGAAAGTTGTATTTTTGATACCATTCGGGTCTATATTTCATGCAAGAACGCTCATAGCTAGACAAATTTGCCGTAGTATCAATATGTTTGAGATTGGGATGGACCCAAATATCAACTCAGGTATACAAAGATTATCACCTTGACATACTCACCAAATTTCAATATTTGACTGGTATTACAGTTTTAAGACCCACAGGTAGGTTCTTTGATACCATTATTAATCTTCATTATTGATACCATGCATTTGCCTATATGCCATACCTTGGTTTACACCATGCAATGTGATCATTTGCACACAGCAGACGAAACTTGCAACATGTTGGGTGCCAAAGATTAGAGTTTGAAGTGTACAAAATGCTCTTGTTTCTCAACAGATGAACCCACTGATGAAGTATCTCTTTTTGTGCCTCGATGACTCCTGAATTGTACAAATGCATCAAGTAACACGTAAGATTGTTCATCATTGTTGCCTCTGTTTTTTAGATTACACCATGCGATTTAATCATGTGGATGGCAGAGAAAAATTGCAACATGTTGGGTGTCAAAGACTAGAATCTGAAGTGCACACAATGGGTACTTTGTTACTTAACAAATGAACTCATGTTTACTTATTGATGAAGTATCTTTGTAGAAGCCTGATTTTTTTTTTTTGAGCATTCAACGTCACTGTTGCACGCTGCTCAATTCAATGTGATTCCTGATTCCGCTTTTGCTACTACTCAACCTTTCAAATCAATGATGCGTTAAGATCGTTACTCATTACCTCTGTATTTTGAAGATTCATTGAGCCTGTTGGGTTACCACTTGCAACAATATCAGGTATCAAATGTAGAAACTCTGAAGCGTACAGAAGGTGTAAGCATCTCCATTTTTGCAGGCTATTTGAAATTCCTGGCTCCTGCTGCTTCTTTTAATGTGATGTTTACTCAGCACTTTCTTTCTTTCTTTCTTTTTGTTTTTGTAGAAATAGCTGAACCACTCAAACTTACTAAGTGATCATATAGGTCCCCTCCAATCATTTTGACCATTGAGCCTAGAATGGTTAGCATATTTTGAGCATCTAGTCCAATCTCTTAAACAAATCATGCCTTATTGGTGTCCGTTCTTAGATTCACATCTAACCACATACGACTCAAATATAGATGTCTAGATTATTGTTGTGTTGGAATTAGGGGCATCTACCTTACAACAATATCTAGTGTCAAATGTAGAAACTCTGAAGTGTACAAAAACATGTAAGCATCTCCGTTGGTGCAGGCTATGTGCTTTCAACTTGAAATTCCTGGTGTTTCATTGATGTGATGTTACACAGATTTTTATTTGTATTTGGGTTTTTTTTTTGTAGAAATGGTTGCAGCAAGGACACCGATTACTTTCCACATTGGTGAGACGTCCCTCACCATCCCATTTTCACTTGAATCGGCTAAGGGATTGAGCTCCGCCATATCTGGCCTTTTGACCACCTTCAAGGAGAAGGAGCAGGCAGGCAGGCCACAGCAATGGAACAACATGGAGTATCGCCAAACAGAAGATGGTGTCTTTTTTGAAGTTTTTTGCAACCCAAATGCACATGCCACCGCATTCCAGGCCAAGTATCTGATCACAATCAATGATGAGAAACTGCGAATCACCTCCGAAGGTCAGCTCAGCTCTCTTAAAAATGATGTAGACACATACATCGATGTGCAAGGGTGATTGGTTGGTGTTTTTGAGTTGCAG
The DNA here is from genome assembly GCA_950295325.1 of Polytrichum commune. Lineage (NCBI taxonomy): Eukaryota > Viridiplantae > Streptophyta > Polytrichopsida > Polytrichales > Polytrichaceae > Polytrichum > Polytrichum commune. The sequence goes on from OX485809.1 coordinate 7,301,796, forward strand.
CATCCATTTGTAGGTATGCGTTCACAAAGGTATGCATTTTCACAATCTGAGTAGAGCACATTTGAGTAGAGCATTTGAAGGACGAATCCTATGGGTTCCAATAGACTCTAGGCGACAATCTGTTGATGCACAACGAGATTTAAAACTTGATAGATACAATGTGCCTATTCATCTGTATGTTGGGTGATCCTGTTGTGACTATGTAAATTTGAGCATCAATTGGGAGTGGTTTCTAAAGCTAAGCACTGCCAAGTACCCTTCTGTGATTCCATCATCTTGCCATCATCTTGTTTTGTCTAAAATTGTCCTAAAGCCAAAATATGTTCAATTGATGTCTCACACACCTCATGGATTCTGTTTAACTTGAAAGCCTATTTTAGAAGAACTTATGGAAACACACCACATAGACACATGGCTTTTTTGTCTTAGAATTTCATCACATCATCCTGGTTCTTCAGTTGGTGGAGTTCCAAACCCTAAAAATTAGACTCTAAGCCTTTAACGCCATTGCAGTGTGTAGGCTTCAATTCATTGCATGTTGTTAATGCTCTGAGGAGCTCTAAAGAACGAATGGTTAGGGTTTTAGGGTTTGGGATAATCTTCAAAGCTCCTCAGAGCATCAACAACATACAAATTGCAATGAGTTGAAGCCTCCATGCTGCGAAATGATATGATGTGAAGTGATAGGGATGAATTCTGGAGTATAAAGATTTGTTTTGATCATATGAATCATTCTCAATTCACTAAGGTAAGTGGGCCTGAAATGAACACTTGTACCTCATAAGATATTAAATATCACTACAAGGACAAGTTGACATAGAAATCCAAACCAAGGCTGTAGCTCATTTTCATATAATTTTTGGAGCTTGTATGAATATCTCATTCATTATCGAAGTGAAGGTTCTCTGTTATTATTTGATATATAACTCTCCCCAATTTTGTTGACTGTTTTCCGTCAGTTTCATTCTTAGATCCACATTTGGACACACACGTCCATTCAAGAAGATTAACCAAATCATCGTTGGTTTCTACTTAAAATGGTGGGTGCCCCTCAAATGTATTCCATTGAGCTACAACCCAGAGATGATAATTGGCTGTGTAAACTGACTAGGACAGCCCTCTTTGCCTACATTATTTAAATTAATAAAAAAACATTCCCATCATTGATGTCTTTGGTGGTGGAGAGCTGGAGCCAAAAATTGACATGTCTTTTCCTGTACTAAGATGCAGCGGACAGCATCAAGATTCCTACATGGAGTAAACTAAAAACAAATAAAATAAAAATAAAAATTCAATTCAACCAGACCTCTCTGAGATTTCATAAACCCAGCCTTCTTTCTCACCCGACAGCTGCTTCCTGGTTCCTGGAGCTTCGGTAATATTCATATTTAGTCTCAGCACTTCTGCATTAACTGCTACATCAGTGCTGCATAATTGAGACCACAATGTTTGTTACACAAAAAGAAATTCAATAATGACATGCAAAAGTCATTTAGAATAAAAGCAGTCCACAAAGGTCACATATAGTAGGACATATTGGAGTTATCTGTTATGTCTCCAGATCAAGCTCCAGGTGAGTTGGCTAAAAGGCTACTTTGAGAGCCACCCAAATTTTATCAAGGCTTAAATTAACATGGAGTTGGGTCATACTAGGATCAGTGGGCTAGGCTAGCCCTACATACTCTAAGCCAGGAGACCCTGTTTTAGATCCTAACGTTCTCTCGAAAGTTTTCTGAATTGAGAGAGGAGGTCCAAGGAGTTTCACCCATGTTTCAAAATCAGGCTCCAATCCAAGATGCTCTAGTCAGCTCTCAATAAGAAAAACAAGGACGCTGCTATTAACTATTTTCTACAGTTGAAACTGTAAGATTGAAACTAGAGCTACAGGATTGTGATTGTAGTTTTTAGTAAGCCATGTAAGGTTCAGCATGCTGAAACTAAAACTCCACTCCAAAACTAACACCCTAAAATCTTGCACAATGGAGTTTTGCGTTAAGTCCCTCAAAGAGGAGGGACGAAACCATGGATTTAATCCTTCTTTGAGAAGATTTTCTATTAAGAGCTTGTTAGCTTGTTGTGTGTCAGGGCCACCTTTGAAAGATGGGTGAAACACTCTGGACCTCCTCTTGCCATCCCAAATTTTTTTGAGAACACTTTATGATCTAGGGGTTTGCCCATGAGAAATGTCACACTAAATCCTAGATTGGCCTATGCAAGGCTAGCTTTGACCGACCCATCCTAATAGGAAAAACTACAATGCCAACTTTTGATAGCCCGACACCACTATTTGAATGAGATAATTTAAGCATTAAGAAAACTTAGTGACTTTATGCAGAAGTTCCCAAACTCATGATTTAGCTAACTCTTCAGGAGTTTGATCCCAAGACTTTATGAATAACTCTAATAAGTACACATTGGTTTTCAGAACACCACCACCTTAACATCAGCCTCCCGTGATTATTCTGGATCATCTACCAATAAATCTTTGAACCCTTGTAATACAGACTCAAATAATAAGTTCTTTGGTGCAATGGGATCTTCTGTCAAATGCTAACAGGAATAATAGTATCTATGCTGAGCACTTAATGTGACGGTTTTAGTACCATCTACCTTCACTCACATCACAGATAATGTGTTCAACCAACACCAAAGAATGGAAGTCAATTTGGGTCGCTCATTAGAACATACCTCTTGAATCGGGAGACGTAGCCAAGAACAAACTTGCAGTCACCTGCAGGCCTTAGGTCCATAAGGAACTTCACAGTGGCAAGAAGTGGTTGCACTGAATTTTGCTGATAACGTGAAAACCTGATAGTTAAGGACTGCTTCCTGAAGTGTCTTTATGTTAAGATTCTCCAACTGTTTATGTCAAGTTGGTACTTTTCAGAACTTTTGAGGCAATAGAGTTATCCTCCAACTCAACATGACTTGTGGTCAGGAGTTCACTGTTTTGCATACAACACCTTCCATATTTGGGTAATGCTTGCTTGAAGGTAGTGTGGAGGTTTGCACAAGGAATAGTCCATATCGAGTCTTAGAGGGTCAAACTCATTTTGGCATATGAAGAGGTGCTCAAACGAGTTGGCCCTTAATGAACCGAAATAGGTTGCTCTTCATTTCGAATTCAAACACTGCCTCTGAGGATGCACCACTAGTGGGAAGAAAGTATTGATATTGTATGCAAAACCAACCAATGGAAAATCATAGGGGATGAACTCCCGACAGAAGTCCCATTGAATCCGAGGATGACTCCAATGTATGCAGTGCTAAAGAAATTGTTCCACGAATTTTGGCACACATAAAAATAACTGTTAATAAACAGCCACTCGAAAACTCTACTTTCATGTAGTGATTTCTTAAACCTAGAATTGACGGAAGAATATCTGCTCAAGCTATTGTCCACATAATTTAACTGACCTCATAAGAAAATCCTTGCCAACAAGAGAACAGCAAAAACTTAACAATCGACTGGAAAAAAAGGATATATATATCAGCTCCCAAGATCAAGTCAAAACCGTTTGGGAATTTCTCCTTGATATGCATTAGATGGGTGTCACTACCCCATTCAAGCTCCTCACAATCCACCTCTGGAGGACAAGCAATCACAGTAGAGTTTGGCCTTTAGAGTGAGAAACTTTAATGTACAAGAAATATTTCAATGTTCATTGCAGACACACACAAGGTAAGCAGGCCTATAGCGGAGACATTTAGCTCTGTACCCACTTCTTGTAGGATATAAAACACTTGATTTATGCAAAATGATTACCATATCCAAACAGAGCCTGTCACCATTTTCCTAGTGATTTTCTGAGCTCATAATAATATCTACTCAATATCAAAATGAAGGTTCTCTTTCTTATCCAATGATCATATAGGTCCCCCCCAATGATGTTGACCATTGAGCCTAGAAAGGTTAACAAATTTTGAGCATGTAGTCCAATCTCTTTTAAACACATGATGCCTTTCGGGTGTCTGTTCTTAGATCCACACCTTACTGCACACCACTCAAATAGAGGCTTCCAATTCAGATAAGTAACTGAATCAGGTCCTTTGACCTCACTGAAAATTCCATCAAAAAACTACACGAGAAATCTATGCAAGACAATTTAATTTAGGGGTCCAAGCAGGAAATCATACTTGATAGCAAACTACCACCATTGGATGAAGCCTGCATTTCAACATTCCTCTTCATAACCTGCAAATACCAGTAATCTCAGCCTTCAGAAATTAAACGAAAATTATAAGAAATGATTTGTGGCGTTTGTATATTGCAAATGTATTGACAAGATAACGGGAACATACCTTCATAGTAATATTGCAGGCTGTTGCCTCCCTACTTGGAGGGTTTTGATTTTAACTAACAATAAACCAGGAAGTGCTTCAAATAAAACTCCAAATCGTGTGTAACCAAATCTTTTGAAATTGGAAGTGATTACCCAACCACAGAGTCAACCGACATATTAAGATTAGAACAAAAAAGTTTAGGGGAAATATCAACTAAAATTCATTTGTAAAGAGGCATGCCTTCAATACGGTGGTGTTGTGGTCAGTCATAACTACATGACGACAATATTGAGCACATAGCAGCCCTGTGAGACCTACAATCAACTCCCCACACCGTTGGTTTTCAGTTACTTGTCATGGAATCCCACCTACTCTATTATGACATGATGCACAAACATTTGATGATCTGCATAAGTTTTCCCTCAAAAATGAGCTACTTAAGCATAGTGAAGGTGTCTACCGACTTTGTGAATAGGTGAAAGCTTATACACTACTAACCACAGCCTATTTCTAAACAGATCCTTTAACTTAAGGAGACTTTTCATCAGGAGTTGGTATAAGATTTTTTTTTTAAGTAGCACAAGCACAGTCTTCTTTGCAAAATAATAATAATCAATGGTCAATCCTCCCACATTCATGTTGTAGGAAAAAGACTGGGATTTTGCTTACCTACACCAGAACCAAGTTCTATGACAGATAAGTTGTTGAGAATCTCAGAGTGATTTGCAAGATAGTCATTTAAAAGCTCAGCTCCTGGCCACACTAGCTGCCCTGTCAAATCATAATCGGCTGTCGCCACAACCACCACAACAAAATAACTGTATCATATAAGAGTATTAGTTGGGGGCAGGGGATTAGGGCGCCGTAGTAGTTAACAAATTAAATTGGAATGGCCAATGGTAGGAGGCAGAAGAAGGGATTAAGGTAGATGAAGCCAAAATTTCATAGCTTCTTGCATGCCCCTACTTTTTCCTTACAACACCTAGTCATAATCTTGGAACTTACTAGATCTTCAATGAGGACAATGTATATGCAAGGGAATGGGAAGACCCACGGAAGGCAAGGCAGAGTTTACTGTGTTTGTGAGACTATATGTAGTCATCTATCAAAGACTATGTGGCATCCCCTATGGAATTTGCATTCTTTATATATTTATGGGATACTTCCAAAGGGGGTCTACTATTGAAGAACACAATCAAATTCAAGAATTGAAAAAGAAACCAACATAGTCACCATCATTTTGTGCAAATTCTTGTATTGTAAGGTGCTCCAAAGCTACCACAACTAAGTTGAACATAATTCGGAATACTTACTGGATGAACACTGCAGGCACAAAACTTTGATCGCGTGAGCACCAACGCCGTATTCTTTGATCACATAACTGCAACCACAATGTGCATTTGTTAGCACGATGGAACGATCACGAGATGCCACAAGCGTCTCAGAGTAAATACATGGATGGTTCTGGAATTGACGATTTCTTAAATTCCACTTTAAGTTGAGGCAAAGAGGCTTTGATTGACATTCACTCCCAGAGTCACCTTTGTCCATGTATTACATCAGTAGACAGGGATTTGACAGAGAATTTGATAAGAAAGAAAGTGACAGAGCATCCTAGAGTTCGACATTGGAAATCCTTTTGGAAGTTTTCCCACTAAACCCGACATCCTGATGTGTAAATGTCTTGGATTCCTTCCCGAGAACATAATGTCTACATTAGAGCATCGAAGAATTCAAAATGGGAAATGATTTTGGGGAAAATCTCCACTAACCCCCAAACCCTAAACCCTATTTCTAAATGTCTTGGATGCGTTCCCAAGAACATATTGTCTACATTAATCCACATTGAGATTTTTGCAGATCATGAGAAAGCAGTAACAAGAGACTACAGAAAAAAATAAAAATGAAAGCAATGATCTCTTGAAAGAAACATAAAGTACATCGTTAACATGAAACTCAAATCTCAAGACTCCCTACACTTCTTGCTCACAATCACATGAAAATGAAACGATGGGAGGAAAGGAAAAGCAAAGAAGCTCATCTGCATATGACCTAATGGCCTTTTCCCCCAAAAAAGGGGAAAAACAATCGACAATTGACAAACACCGACTCACAAAAATAATGAAACATGCAGAAGAAAAAGAAGGGCTTCAATTGGCTCCAAAACATGTGCTCAAAGTATCTGCAATCCTCCGAAGTGAGTAAGTAAAGTTAAAGTTTACCTTTCATCCACAAAGAAAGATGCATCAAAAAATTCTTCCTCGCTGTCAGAGGAGGAAGCAGGTGCATGAATAAGCTCCGCCATCGCTACTGCCAAAAAAAATTTCTTGCAAGCTTCAAATTTTCAGGCCAAGTTATTGATCTCTGCCGGCCAAGTTCAACTTGAAGTTTGGGGTTTTAGAGTCCTGTTGATTCAGGGATTGAGGAGAATCCACAACACCTAGTCATTCCAAGTTACAATCTCAAACTTACCCACAACTTCAAAAATTGCATTGAAACGTTTTGTGATAATTTGTGCTCTGCCAAAATTAATTTGAAAGGTAAAGGGACCTAATTCAATTCCTTATCTTAATCGGACACCTAAATTTCAGTGGTGTGATAGTTAGATGTGAATCTAAGAATTGACATCAAAAAGACAAGTGTTCAAAAAGGATTGAACTACTGCACGTGCTCAAAATGTGTTACCCATATTAGGCTTAATATTCAACTAAATTGGGGGGGGACCTATATGATAGTTTGATGAGATAGAAAATCTTCACTTTGATACCGAATACGATATTCGTATGAGCAAAATTAGGATGAAAGTGGCTACAGCCTTGATACGGGTTTGTATGCGCATCAATCGCATGTTTTGTATTCTAGAAAACATGGTTAAAACTGTCCATTTTAGGTCCATGTACGTCAAGTGTGATTTTGAAGAGCGTTGTTACCACATGGGTTGGATCCTCATAGAATGTCTTATGATTGACACTAATGTGTATGATCATATCGTGGGCACTTCCAACTCCACATATATTTTTGAATATTGGATTGGATCGAAAATCATTTGTCTCATCCTATTGGCAAGTACGAATGATGATCATTGTCATTTGAAGCTATAACATCAAAATTGTACTGCAAAAGTTATAAGAGGTCAAAGTGAGGATTCTCTTTTTCTTTTTAGATGTTCGAATAGGCCCTCCTAATTGTGTTGAACATATAATGGTTGTGCCTATCTTTCTCTTGAGCACATAGTCCAACCTCATTGTCACATATGTGCTTTTTATGTTGTGTTTTTTTTCCCCGTAAAGCTTCTCATAATATACCACTCAAGTATAAGTGTTTGATTGACCACATGTGGCCACATACCTCAAAAGTCCAAGAAGAGTGCGGATGACAAATTATGATAGCACCGAGGTTCGTTGTGTGGATTGAAAGGCATAGCGCAGCTTTTGGAAGTGTTGTCCATTTAGAATACTACATTTTGGCATCGTTGGAGTGTCCTTGTTGAGTAGCATTAAAGTAGATGGATCTTAAATGGTTAACTTTTTCCGACTAGCGCAATTCTCCTAGAATATGAAACACGCGATTATTACGAGATGATTGACAAATGCAAACCCAAATCCAAATCCAGGCTATAACTAATTTTTTCATAATTTATGGAGCTCACATGAAAATCTTACTCACTATCAAAGTGTATGATTCTTGTGCTCATTAAATGGTCGTATAGACAATGCTGACTCTTGAGTTTAGTAGAATAATTATGAACACGTAGTCCAATCCTAATCCAATTTTTTAGAAATATGTCTTCTAGTATCCATTCTCGAAACCACACCTAACCGCATACCACTCAATATACGTGTCCCAATAACAAAATAAACGGAGTAAGGATTGTCTATAGATCGTTTAAGTGGATGACAATTATCAACCTTCCAGATCCCACAGAGACTCAGATTTTTTCAAATGCGTTGAACATCCATTTCTTTAATTAATTGATTGCTTGATTTGCAGTGTACACTCTAAAGCCCGTAGTATCAACCTTCTAAATGTCACTCCTTCTCTTATATCCCGAAACCCTAAGGAACATATGTTTTCAGTTTAAATCTCACTCTTTGTTATCATGTTTTCCTCCCATATATCACAGGTCTTGACACTAGGAAAACCACCAAAGCGTTCAAACCACGCGCTCACACGCATCACATTGTCATCATTGTAAGCATTGTCATTATCACAATGTTGAGTTTGTGTTATTCCATAATGTCACATGCTACACTAATTCTCTTTCATCACGCATCCAAGTTAACATCACGTGCACTTTGGTTGCCACAAGCATGAGAATACGTAGTTTAAAGTCTACGTCCATGTAACTACTAGAGAGAAAAAGTTTAATGCACTAGAGGTGAGCTAGTGTGAATCTAAACTACGAACTACAAACAATCTATTGTGAGACCAAGTACTTAGGGAAACTCGAGAGATGCAACTTGTGCATCGAATTATTGAATTTTGGACTTTATTAAGTACACATGCCAGAAACGTGAACTTTTGCAAGACCCGTCGTGATGGAAACGCCAAGCGAGGTTTGAGTGGGGAAGACTTGCACCTTGGAAGTAAGTTTGTTGTTGCATGCAGGCTCCTCGATCTCATAAAAAGTTCATAACATTACTAAGCAGCTAAAACGATCGATGGTTTTGTTATTTTTAAAGAAAGAGGCTGTGATTGAATTTTTTATTCATAATTTACAGTTACTTGTCAAAAAGTTTACAGTACATAGCTTGAGTGTTCCCCCATACATGGGGAATCCTGGAATCAAAGGAGGATTATGTTCATGTGATATATGGTCCCTCGCAATGCAACCAAGGAGTTGTGTGATCTTATGTAGATACATTCAAAGGTTCAAAGTGATGAGTCTAGCATCACCAACCTTAAGGTGCATTCACATTAGAATATGGGTCCAAGAAACTTGGAGTTCGAAACACCCCTTCACAAACTTTATATCCAGACCCGAGATTGGTTTCCCAAACTAGAAAGAGTATTTCTTGAGTGGGGACTATCGAGATTTGAAGGAGTAGTGATGCCACAATATTGCCACTTTAGTAATTCATACATTAAACCCAAACCCTAGTGTGAACTCCTTGGATCCACATATTTTACTCTCCACCAATAGGTTGCTCGATTTTGGTGGCTTTTTGGTCTTGGACCCTAGTGTAAACCCATCCTTAGAAGTTGGTGCATTCACTCATACTTCGGGAGGCTACGGTATCAAATGTTGCTTTCAGTACTATGGTAGACTCATTGAAAGTTTGGATTCTTGCAAATTACTCAAGTTTAAAAAGTTACATTCACTAAAGTGGAAACTTGGAAGTTGGAAGGCATTGGAATTCGGGGCATGCACAAATTATGAGCCCCACTTGCAGTAAGCTAGGTATCATCCATAACAACATCCCATCATGTGGGGGCTACGGCTGTGTAAGTTAGTCCAAAGGAGTTGTGCCTAATTCCGCTACTTGTCTTAATCAAACACCAATATTTATTTGAGTGATACGTGGTTAGGCGTGTCTTCAAAAACAGGTATCAAAAAGACATGTGTTCAAATATGCGATTCAAATATGAGCTCAAAACATGATAAGGATTTGAATTCTAATAGTTGACATAATAAAGAGAACCTATACGATCATTTGATGAGCATGAGAATCTTCGCTTCGATAATGAATAAAGTTTGAACTCCAAGGATCATGAGAAAAGTGACCATGGCCTTGATTTGCTAACCATAACTGATCGCTCATCCAAAAGCATAAGAATTATGAGAACTCGTCACAATGTTTCATCCATGTAGGCATGTTAAATAACCCATTTACAATCAAGGCGAGTCACTTAAAAGACTGTCTGGTGACAGACTGTCTGTGAGAGTCCATTTTGTGCAGACTCTCACAAAGACCCGGTCTAACTATACTGTAGCATTGAGTTTCGAGTAGGTGATCATGATTGAGTGTCGTATGTTTGATGTATTTGGGGACAGAAACAGAAACAAAAACAAAATCAAGGGACGAGTTGGTAAGAATTGGCATCGTTTGGCGATCATGAAGGTTATGCACTCGAATTTCAATCAAAGGCTGTGCTCATTGAGTCGATTGAACTTGGTCAGAAATTGTAGAGACAGCTGGTCAATTTGGCAAGATGTTGAGACTTGTCTTAATCATGAGGCACTTGTGACTCTCACGTAATTGCAGCTATTGGATCGAGTCAGGAATTGTCTCATTCGGTTTGCACTTGCAGATCGGGAGATATTTCAAGTTTCAGGTTGAGTTCCAAGTTGAGATCCAAAAGCTATAAGAGGTCAAGTAGGATTCTCTTTCTCATTAAGATGAGAACTTAAATCTTCCCAGCTGTGTTTAGTTACTGAACCTAGAATGGTATCTTTGTTTTAAGTACATGGTACAATTTCATACAACATGTCAATTAGGTGTATGTTCTTGACTACAAGCGGCCGGGGATTCGTGGCACTCACTTAAAATCATCCGTGCGGATGAAAAAAACACAAGAATCATCTAAATGGCTATTTTTGGGCAATTTGATTCCGGAAATAGAGTCAAAGGCCCCGAATTAGTCTATTGACATCACATTCGAATGAATCGGCCCTCAACCCCATAGGGGGGCTTTTTTTATTGGAGCCACTTCATCCACAATATCTTGGATGGATGATTTTAAGTGAGTGCCACGAATCCCCAGCCGACTACAAGCCTTGCCATACGCCACTTAAATACAAGCGTTTAATTAAGAGAGTGGTTGCATAAGATCCACATACTGTAGTGCACATACCATAATTCTAGACTTTAAATATTTGTTGGAAAATACTAGAAATAAGTTAGGTGTGCATTAGATGGATACTTTTCTTTATGCACCAACTTCTCCCAGGATGTGGGACACGCAATTAGTGCAAGATGATTAGCAACTCTGAATCATGCTTATAACCATTTGTCTCATCACTTTCAGAGCTCATAAGACCATCTTTGAAACAAGTGCCTTTTCAGTGCCAATTCCTAGATACACACCTCCTAACCACATAGCACTCGAACATAGGTGTCCATATCATTATTGTGATCAATCTAGACACTAATCTACCTTACTTCAAATTAGATTCTTTGAGCAAAATCTCTGAATATCTTTTCATAAGCATTTTTCCTATTGTGAGGAACTAAGTAAAAGTTCCTAGTGATGTGGTCACAGATTGTTGAAGGATTTAAACTCACTTGAATGTCCCGAATGTGGACCATCATACAACTCAATAACAAGGTTGTCAAATCATTGGATTCTAAAGAAAAGCCGTTTTCCACAAGAAGAGAAGGCATTTCCTTTCCTTTTTCCCCCTCGCACAATTTTTCGACGGGGTATGATCCCCTCTGACTGCATTTTTGAGCCTTGGTTTAACTTACAGCCCAACAGCATAAAAAATCTCACATGTGCTCCAGGTGTTCCTAAATGAATATAAATTGGACTATCATGTGTGAAACCTCGACTACAAGGTTTCCCCAGGAGACAACCACCCTTCAGTATGTACACTAGTACCGAAATAGGAAGAAAAAAAATTGGTGATAGTGTTCAATGATCTTATTAGGTACTATGGGCTAAGTGCAAAGCAGATTGAAGAACAAGAGACTGGGAAATTTGCCCGTAGTCTTCATAATTTCGGCCCGCTTGGTCGTCTTGGCAGTTGCGTCAGCTCTGTGCGCTTCAGCCTCTGCCTGGAGCTCCTCTGCTTGACGCCGTGCAGATGCTAATTTCTTCATGAGTTTTGCATGCGCACGCGACCTCATGCGCTCTGCCTTGTCCTTCACCAACCCCCAAAAAAATTGTACTTTTTAGTACCGAAACAAAATATTTGTATGCAAGAGGTTATGAGCACGTTCGGGGGGTCCTCGCCAATTTGATCGAATAAAGTGCAGTTCAAAAAAATTGCCAACAAACATCTAAATGGGCTTGTGGTAATTTTGAGATGTTTTGGCAATCAAACTCTAATTTGGGCCAAATTGAAATCTTTCCAAAATCGTCTAAAACAGTTCAATCTAATTCAGCAGCTTTATGAATGAAAACAAAAACAAAAACAGCACTTCTTATGGTATATCTGACCGTACAGATGGCATTTTGGGTGTAGTTAGCATTGTTCACACAGATATTCAGCCATCCATGTGTCCAGAATCAAAAGATTATAATGTAAACGTGTAAGCTAGTGTGGTCGAACAACTGTGACTATCCGGACAAAAACACCCGCCTCGACCTTTAGGGGTTAAGGTAGATGATGCTAAAAATGTCAGTTGAAGCGTTATTTACATACACAAATTACAAAATTCTCAGTAGCAATCGCCAGGGCATTCCAACGCACCAAGGCATGTCTTACTTAAATTCTGATTGCAAAAGTTTAAGAGTTCAAAGTTTTATGGGTAGATTACCCAAAACCAATTGTTATTCTCAAAATCAATATGTACTTATAGAACAAGAAATTAGGGTGTTGGTTCAGGTGGGGTAATGGTTTTTGTATCATCTATCTTATGAGATAATTAAAGTGGATTTGGGCAAAACATGCCAATAAAGTGCCAGAAAAATCGGGCATATAGATTTTTAAGAGTAACTTTTGCCAAGCAACTGCTTATCACCTACGGTTCATGCGAAGAAACTAATTCCAGATCTCATAGAACATGTCAAACATGGAAATAATGTATACCTCTATTTTGCGCATTTCAGCTTCCGCCTTTGCCTTTTCGTTGCTCTCCCAAGCCTGAATCCTTGCCTCCTCCTGCTGGAACCTGATTTACATCCACAAATTTTCACCACCTTGTCAGAACTTGCTAACTTCTCGAAAACATCATGGAAACCATCCATTTATCAAGGCCAATGGTATACTACATCCTTTTCAAGCACCCCACATGATTTTAACGATAACTAAGTTCTCATTATAAGGCCACCCGGTTGACAAAATGATGAGCCTTAGCTGGTTTCTGGCCTTGGTTAATTCAAATCCTTCTGGAGATTAGAAGGTTCTTAATTTCCACCTACTATTTCCTACAGTAAAGAATTGAACTTACTCAATTGGGTTGGGTGCGGATCCAAGCATGGACACACCAAAACAGTAGTTTACTTAACTTCAGTTACTCAACTTGACAAAGTGGTAACCAAAACAGCAGTTTTCTTTACCTGGAAGTGTGCTTAGCCTTCTCTGATTCCTCCCACGCAGCTGCTCTTGTTGCAATGACTGACCTTCGAAGCTCCTGCAAATCGAGAGATTTTTCATCACAATTTTTGGCACTGTGATTCAAATCACCGCCTTTCGTCGTGGCCCATGCAGCAATGTTGGCCTTTCCAAGCCGCTGGCTCAAAGCAAGAATCTCTTGCCTAGTTTTGGCCTGAAACTCCTTATCAGCCAAGGCCATGAGAGCCTCTTCCTTGTTGCTGCTATTATTACTCACAGATTGATCAGCACTGCTATTATCTGAATTGGTTTTCTCATCAGCAGTAGTAGTAGGTGAATCTGAATCTGGTGTGTCCAAATTTTTCACAGGTGTTGTAGTCCCTCTGAGGGGTGTGGCAGTTCGAGATGGATCAGCTGATTCTATGGGTGTCATTGCTGTTCCTGTGTCCTGGACTGACACAGCCTCCGAAGGATAGTGTCCTAATGTGCCATCATCATCTGCAAAATCCATTTGTTTTTGACTTAGCACTTCAGAGTTTCTGGATATTAGATATTATCCTCTAGTTTTTTGGTAGCATGATCATTACACTCATATTAGAGTTATCCTCTAACTTAACATGACTTCTTAATTGGGAGTTCGTTGTTTTGCTTAAGGTTTTGGAGGTAGTGTGAGGTTTGAACACATAGTATTCTATATCGGTTCATTGAGGGTCAAACCTTATCATTTTGGCATGCCGAGAGGTGCTAAAAATGAGTTTGTCCCTCAATGTAACGAAACAGGTTGCTTTTCATTCAAATTCAAACACTACTACCTCCAAGCATCCACCACAACAGGAAAGAAATTATTGATATTGTATGCATTACAACGAACGGAAAATCACAAGGAACGAACAACTCCCAACAGCAGTCCCGTTGAGTTTAAGGATTACTCTAACAAGGATACCTTTCCTTTCAAGAATCAACTAAGGGTTTCAGGTTTAAAATCAAAACACCCAGAACCTAAAACCCACCTATGGAGTAAATCTTCAGAGTGATGGTCAATGGTTGGAGGAAGTACAGAAATGTGGGCTTTATCCCAATTCATATACTTTCAAAAACTCCCGGTTTGGAAATTGATAGATAAAGATGAGAATAAACACTTCCATATTTTCAGGTTCGGGCTTAACTCTACTAGACAGGCAGAGTTTTTCAGGAATGGTATAATACATTTCTGAAACCCACGAATGGTATAAATTGCTTCATAGTGGTGGTAGAAAAAGCACATGAACTTGGGAGTTTGTGAAATGTACCTCTGGTGGCAGATGACTCCTTGGTAGATTTAGCAGTTCTGGAAGGTATCTTCAAAAAACTACCATGATGGTCACATGGTAGCCCTGTCATCAAATTTCCATCTGCATTTCTCGACTTCAATTCCCCAAGAGAGTATCGGTCCAGCAACAAATCCAGCTGCTGCTTCGCAGTTGAATTTGTGAATTCAAGGAACCCAGCTCCACTCACTGCACCTTGCACTCGAATTTTCGGGTTAACAACCTCCACAGCATTCGCATGCAATTCGGTAACTTGAATGGGTCGAGCCGCCGGTTCTCCCCCAACGTTTAGAGGGCCAGAATGTCTTCGATCACTTGTTCCCAAATTTGCACCTTTTCTTTGACCACCCATGCCTGCTTGACTCGCAACCACATGTGCCAAAAGAGGCCCACTCCTTGATTTTGCCTTCACTTGCACATCAGAATTCCCACCTGTGAGCCATTTTTCAGCATCATCCCATTTTGAAGGGGTGGGTTTAAGTAATGGCCCCATGACAGATCGGTGAACACCATTTCGGTTTTGGTGATCCAGTTTGGCCATACTTGCATCTGCCTCACATGGTGGCTCAGTAGATTCGGCATTTCGCAACATGCTGGTAGCATATAAAGTGAACCCATTTGAGGTAGGGCGTGTTATGGAAGGTTTTCTGTATTTGGCTTCCATGGAGGAAGATTTGTCTGCCATGGTGGAAGATTGGATGGCCTTGAATGGCTCAGTTTCCCCTCTAGCCCCATCCTGCATCACGACTGAAAATCCATTCTCTTTAGCTCCACTTAAGTCTTTCTCGGCTGCTGCTTGTTGTGATGATACAGCAGTTGCACCTGAAAAATCAAACCAAGTGGGTTAACTATAAAGTTAAATCATTTCCAATCCCTTGAGTTTGGAGGATTTTGTCTGTGTGGTGGTCCATCAACCCTCAAAAACCCCACTAAACCCCCCACTTTTTGGCTTGCGTGAAGGTTTTCAGGTTGACAGATGAAGATGAGCATGATTCTCCATCTTTCAAGTATTGAAAAACTCTACCACAAAGACAGTTTTCAGGGACAAAATTCCACCTCTAAGCCCCACAAATGGAGCATATCTTCAAGAGTGATGGTCATGGTTGAAGGAAGTACACAATGACCATCACTCTTGGAGATGTGGAGATATGGCACAATCGGTCAAATGTGCCATGTATAGATTGAAGCAAACAATCTATGAGCTTATTACAGTGATCTAATAAGAGACCTATCCTACCCTTGAGAAACGAAGCATCAAAAATACCAAAATGCAGTAACCTGATGATGATGACTTACCCCAAAAAAAAGAAAAATACAAAACAAAACAAAAATTACCTTTCAGCCATGTTCTTCCAGGAGTGTTGACATCCGCTTTCTTGGATGCACGCACATCTCCAACCTGGTGGTTGATACACAATGCATCAATCAATAAAGAATTCTCATAAAAATAGCAAACTTTTTAAAGCTCTCCCTGGGACAATTCAAAGTGTAGAAAATGCAAGAATTTTGTGATGGATTCGGTTTGTTACCTTCCCTGTCTCGGATCCTGGAGACATACCCCTGTAGTTGGATACCTTCACTTGCTCATCGGAGTGTCTGCTCTCCTTGGAGATTGTGGACATTGTTGGACTAGAAGAGGTGCTTCGGATGGTGGAGTTTCGTATCACGCATGTGGGACTGCTGTCTCCTGCATTTTTTTGAGTCGACAGAAAATCAATTTCTGAGTTAGAACATCACATGATTTCACCTAATTCAACTAACTTCCTCTCATTTTTTTTTTCGTGACAATCGACTGGAAATGAGGGGACAGGATTGGTTAGGACATAACTAAATTGTTCATTTCTGTGTATGCAAGTGCCAGAATGTGCTTGAATCCTTGAAAGGAGAGTTTTGTATGATTTAATAATCTTAGAGTTATGGAGATGCTATGATTGTCAGTTGAGAAATAATATCCTTATACGTGGTCATGATCCCCAGTACCGTCGCAACGGTGGGAAGATATGCTGATGATGAGATTTAGTTTTTTGAAACTCTCAAAGTCCGCTACCACCAACACCCTTTCGAGGTAGCTCTACAGGAAGTCCTCCAGAAATTCAATCGAAACCTCACAACCTCAAAGACCCATAGAGACTCTACGAAAAGTAGAAGGAAATGCTGCGACTTGAGTTTTTTCAAACTGTCATTCCTCCTAAAAAAGATAAATCCCCGCCTAACCCACCAAACTCACTCGTGCCCAAAACTCTGACTTTGGTCAAAGACCCAGCATTTAAACCCAGAGAGAGAGAGAGAGAGAGAGAGAGAGATGCACACTTGCAAGATTTGGAGCAAGGATGGAATTAAGGAGCGTTCGGGATAACGAGAACAACAGAAGTCCTCTACAGTAATCCTCCAAAAACTCAATAGAAATCTCATAGACTCGTACAGAATCTACAACAAAATGTCGTCCAGAGAATGCTGCAAATTGATTCTTTTCAAACTCTCGTTCCTCCTAAAGGGGAGATTCAGACTCCGCATAACCCACCGAACTCACTCGTGCCCACAACTCTGGATTTGTAAGAGACCCAAAACTTAAACGAGAGAGAGAGCGAGAGCGTCATCTCAAAACTTCGATAGAAAACTTCACAATCTCAAAAGACTCATACAGAATCTGCAACAAAACGTCGTCCAGGGCAATGCCGCGAATTGGTTATTTCCTCATACTCTCATTTCCTCCTGAAGAACATTCAGACTCCACATAACCCACTGAACACGTTCGTGCCCAAAACTCTGCATTTGGTATGTACAAAATACCACAAACTCAAAGAGTCATGTACGAAAAAGAAGCAGTCAAAGGATATGCTGCAATTTCTTTTCCTATTCCTCAGCAGTGCGGATAGCTCTAGCTTTGGTAAGAGACCCAAAACTGAGAGAGAGAGAGAGAGAGAGAGAGACACTTGTAAGGTCTGGAGCAAGGAAGAGAGTGTTTGGGAAAACAAGAGAGGATAACAGAAAGAAAGAGAGTTTTTCTTCCTTGCTTCCTTCCTACCTGAGCAGCTTTCGCTGTGAAGTTTGACGAAATGATTGTTTCCTTGTTGCTCCCCTTTCACAGTCTTTGAATGTGGTGGTGGTGGTGCCTTGAGTTGGAGCACTTTGTGAGTAGTGGTGATGGCAGTGGTGATGGAGGTGGCTGCTGCTCTTTGTGACTTAGGGAATCGCAAGCTCCCACTCTCTACATCATACACTAGAGTCCTTGGTACCGACTGATGGCGTCGATGTTGACGTTGGGCATGTTGGGCTAATTGCTGCCCCTCTACCTCCTCATTCCCATTTTCATTCTCATCTTCCTCTTCCTCTTCTCCCTCCCACTGCCGACCCTCAGCTTGCTTACAAGTGACCATAGAGATCATCAACACCTCACGTAGCTTGAAACTTCAAACTCTATATTCCTAATGAACTTGAATCCTCTCCCTCAAGATGATAATGATGATGATGATGATGATGATTCACATTCTTGCCAACAGTAGTAGTGTGGGTTTCCGAAGATTGATTTCCCTCCACTCTCCCAAATGTGTCAACCCCATCTCTTCTAGCCTACCTTGACCTCCAAGAAAATGAACGAAAGAAACCAAACAAACAAGCCTCAAGGTGATGATGATGTTGCAGAAGTCGTCGCCTTCTAGACGACTCTGCTGGTGAGCGAAGCCTCCAGAATTCAGGGACTGCTATACTTAGAGTCTCTTGGAGCATGAAGGTGAGGTTGAGGCCACAAGATTCAAGGAAATGTAAGAAGGACTAAGTTAAGTAAGTAGTGGCAATGAATGACCATTTGAAAGGGAGCAAGAAAGCCGAGAGAGAGAGAGAGAGGGGGGGGGGGGGGGGGGGAGATTGGCCACTGTGGAGATTGATGTTGATGTCGATGATGAGAACAGGCTTGGTAGACAAGTTTGAAACGGGAAGAACTTCAAAGTCAACAATCTCCCAAATGTGTCAACCCCATCTCTTCTGGCCTAATTTAACCCACAACACAATGACAGAAAACAAACGAAACAAAACAGCCTCAAGGTGATGATGCAAGAGTCCTCTTTCGACCTTAGCTAAGTCTGCCAAGTGAGCAACGCATCCGGAATTCAGGGTCTACTATACTTAGGGGTTCTTGGAGCACGAAGGTGACGTCGAGGCAACAGAGATTCAAGAAAATGTAAGGAAGACTAACAACTTAAGTGGTGGCAATGAATGGCCATTCAAAAGGGAGCAAGAGAGTCCAGAGAGAGAGAGAGAGAAAGGGGCTTGGCCAACTGTGGAGATTGACGATGCTGGTGATGATGAGAGCAGGCTTGCTAGGCAAGTTTGGAATGGCGAAGAACTTCAAAATTCTTCTCCGAAGTTCGCTGGCATGTAGGCAGTCAAGAGCGACTGGGTCGCTGGCAACAAATTTACTCAAAAGTCCACAATCCATGGTGTCATGGTGATGTCTACAAATAGATTTCCTCTTGCTTGAATCTGGTCAACAAGAATATCAACCCCTCATACCACATTATGAAGCAGTGTGCGTTCGTTCATGTGGGCCTTTGACAATATGACCATGGGATGCCCCAACCCAGTGCAAGGAGACTCATATTACGTCTGAATCTGCAGTAGGGTTGAGGCATCCTAATGGTTATATTCTCAGGGGCCACATGCATGAACGAACGCACACTCACTGCTTGATAATGTTATGTGTGTGGATGACATACATACGTATACAAAACCTCTTCTTCCAGTTCCCGTTCCTATAACCACCAACCCACGATGAATGGAACTGGAATTAGCTTAGTAGAACTTGATTGGGAATTGGTTCAAGCTCTCTCTTTTAACCCCTAAAAACCCCGGGTTTTAGCTTGAATCAAAGATGTAGTATAAAGTATGAATTAGAAAGCTTCATTTTGTGTTGGCATACAAGAGAAAGTTTTGGAGGGTTAATTGAAAATCACATCTATGTAGTTGGGATATGGATCTTTATCCTTTGGTCTCCACGAAATCATTTTACGAGCATTTTGCTTCAGAAAATAATAAGAATTCCAAGTTGTATCAAAAGCACTCAATCTCTAATAAGATTGGCTAAAAATGTGAGTGGCTTAATTTGGTGGGAGAAGCCAAACCAAAAATATTCATGTTAGTAACAGTGTTACTTTCCCGAAATAGCTAATTTTGTAACAAAGAAAGAAAAAAACCAAACCAAAAATATTCATGTTAGTAACAATGTTACTTTCCCGAAATAGCTAATTTTGTAACAAAGAAAGAAAAAAATAAGGGCTCCAACCACCTGAAGGTCCATATCTTTAGACTCGTTGACATACAATTTCAATTGATTTGACTTTATTATGTCAAGGTGTAAGAAAAAAATGAAAAAATGAAAAACAAATGAAAAAAATTGCCCTGAGACCTGTATGTTTGAAAAACGCTCGCGACCACTTTTTTTTATTTCTTGGGCATTTAGGGGTTAAGTTGGTGGCTATCAACATTCATCTGGAAGCAACCGAAATACAAAAACACACTAAAATTAAATTTTAAAAAACAGAAGTTGTTGCCAGTGAACAAGGAGAAGCAACTTTTAAGGTGGATGCATCTTAAGATGTTACTTTTTCCGACTAGCCCACTTCTTCTCAAATATGAAACACGGCATCAGTATAAGATGGTTAGCAAATCCAAATCAAGGTCAAAGCCACTTTCCCTCATAATTTTTAGAGTTCATATGAATATCTTTTTCGTTTATATTTAAGTGAAGATTCTCGTGCTCATTAAGTGGTTATACATGTCCCTCCAAATCATGTTAATTGTAAAACCTAGAATAGCTATCATATGTTGAGCACGTAATCCAATCTCCTTTAAACACACGTCCATTTGACATCCGTTCTGAAAGCCACACCCAAACCACACACCACTCAAATATAGGTGTCCAATGAAGATAAGTAATTGAATCAAGCACTTTACCTTAGTTACAACTGAACCTGTAAAGTTTGAAAAAGAACCAATTGAAGTTGAAGACTTCGTGAAAATCACCAACCATTTTAGAGGGAATCTATAGAATATGCCCCAACTAAAAAATATAAAAACCAAAAGAAAGATGTCAACATGTAACGGGTTGGACTTGGAAACACTAAGACATTGACCAATTATGCCCAAAAAATCTCCATGAACACTAAGCCTAGCCTGTAGAATTCCCCCCAATTGCAGACAACACGGTGGTCAAAGAATTGGCCAAGACTCGGGCCTAGAATGTTGACGATGACGATGATGAAGAATAATTACTTAGGGCCACTTCGAGACACGAGACTGAGAGCCCGTGACCATCACACCTCAAGCACTCTCATTGGTGGAAAAGGCGGACCCGGTCCAAGTTCGCTTCACACTACGCTCAAGGGACCAACGGAGTATGTGAATGCAAGATGGATGTAAAGTCTACATGGATTCCTACATGGCATCGAATGGATCATGTTTCATGGTCACTTGGACTCTTTTCACAAACCACCTCTTGGAGGTAGGTCTGACACAAAACCGGCAGACCATGGGACTCTGAACGTTCACAGTTGTTGATTTATTCTATTTTATCATGTGTGAGGACCCGCGTGAATAGAAATTCATTGAAATAGCATTTGGTTGACGGCTCGGTCACAAATGACTTTACACTACACTTGAGAGTCCGTGACGACACTACATGAGTTTGGAGGTGCCTTGGAACGGCCTTCGGACACTTTCTTTTGGGCTCTCACAATTTCATGGTCACGGCTCTTGGCTCGTGTGTGAAGTGACCCTTAGTGCCATAAAACCGTGATCAAACTCATGCCCCGATCACACCAAAATTTCCGTTTGGTTCCAGCCGTGAAACTGTTGGGGATTGTGTCCACAAACAGATGTTGGCCCACCATTTTACACACCGTTACAGCCAAAGATGCCGACAGATGGTGTCAAAACCGGCCTCTGTGATCAGCCCCTCATGCTAACTTAGAGGATGGAGTGTAGTTTTGGGAGATTCAACAGCGTCAAAGTGGAGTGAGTAGTAGAAAGTTCTAGAGAGCGCATCACTACATTGTTTATGGTAGTTAATTAGTGTCACGTGCATAGTAGTGCCAAATGTGGTTGAATTCCAACATTTTTACGGGCGTCGAAGTGGGGTAGAAATTCCCAGTGAGTGCACATGGCAGAGTGCTATGGTTGAAATCCTTGTTGTAAGAACGTAAAGTACATTGGTGCATGCAGGAAGCATGAATAGAATCCGGGGAGGGTTGGATTGTCAAAGTGGGAGAGAGGGAATTATCGCATCATACGGGCGTACCTCTCATTCATCCAACATCAACACTTGACTCCCTATAAGGTAGGGGTGGCAATTTCCGTCCAAATTTCAGATGCGCCTAGTTGGGATGTTGAAACTATTTTTTTATAAATTTTGAGTGCTCCGTAAAGCAAGTGCAAGAGCAACTATGAAAAAATCAATTTTTTCCAACATGTTTATGATTTCCTACAAATTTTTAAAGGAAACCTTGTAGAGTGACCAACACTCGCACATTGGGTACGTGGTATATCCACAGGGTGGATTTCTAAAACCGACCGCTGGCAGCATTAAACCGACCGCTGGCAGCCAATGAAATGTTGGCAGCGCTGTGAACGGTAAAAACACCTTGATAGGTGCTTTTGTAAACCCAGGTAAAAGCACCTAGATAGGTGCTTTTGTAAACCCAGGTAAAAGCACCTAGATAGGTGCTTCCGACATAGGGGTTGACTTTAGGACCCGCACGGAAATTGCCACCCCTACCTTAGGTTTGCGGTTGATTTATGTTAATTGAGCATGGACTGCACTAAGTCGGGGTCTTCAACACTAATTCTAGTGCCAAATCAATAAAAAATAATAACCTCCGAGTTGCATATTATTTCAGGCTTTGACATTAGATGAATGAGAAGTTCACGCGTATGTGATAATTCCCTCGCATACGAGTGGAAAAGAGAGATTTGAAAGGTGAAAAAGAGGAGGATGAGGAGGAGGAGAAGAAGAAGAAAAAAAAGTTGATTACTCTCTTTCGTTTTTGTTTCTTGCTTTTGTTAGGACACTCCAAATAGAGTTGATCACCCCATTTGTCCAACCGTGGCAATCTCAACTTACATTTTCAAATATTTGGTAGTACTTAAACATATACCACAAATCCTCACGACCTTTTTACACACGTGACCAAGGACCGCAAGAGAAGGTGATTTAGGGTTTCTTGTGGTCATGATCGGTGGCCCAAAGACCATGACCAAGAGACCTCCACGTTGCTTCTTAAAAGGCCTTGGTCACTTTGGTTCTAATGAAAATCAAAACATAAAATATTGTTCAAATAAGGAATGATAGTGCACATACCCTTAGATCTTTGGACTGGATTTGGATCCGGTAGACGCTTGCAGTCCAGTGTAGATTGGAGTGGATACAAGTGGCATCACATAACTCGATGAGCTTTGAAAAAATATGTTTACTTGGTCTCGGCACTTACAAGATTGAGAGAATAATCCGTTGGTGTCCTTGGTTATATGCTTCTACCGTGGAAAGGAACACTTACCAAATAGGCTAAAGAAATGTAGTGTCATGAGGCGTGAGGTTTATAAGAGGTCAAAGTGAAGGTTCTCTCTTTTAAGTGATTACATAGGCCCTCCTTAGTTGTGTCAACGATTGAATCTAGAATCAATGTCTATATTATGAGTATATAGTCTAGACTCCAATCTCACTGTAACACGTGTCTTTTTAGTATTTGTTCTTAAATACAAGTTTGTGTGCCATGCACCACTCAAGTACACATGTTTAAGTATGAAGAGTGACTACATAAGGCCCACGTACCTTAGAGCTCAAGTGGAGTTCTCGATCTTGCAAGTTTCAGAAGTTGGATATTTTACCTTCATACTAGAACCACGACACTCATAATACAACACTTTTTTAGAACCAATTTGTCATAAAATAGGGGTGATAAATGTGCATATTGGTGGGACCTACATGGATTCCAAGGTTTATATTTGATTAGTACCATGGAACATACAAGGGAACCTTAGGGAACATTAAAAGTATTGGGGAACCTTAGGGAATGTTGTGCACATTTGCGAACATTGAGGAATGTTGTGAGTGTATTTCTTCAATGAAAGTGTTCTTTCATACGTATGTATCTTCATTATGTATACAAAATTATTTTTTTACATTGAAATAGGCCAAAATGTCGAGTTAATGAGACCATGGTATTTGGATAATATGATGCTTTCTTGTGTGACCATACGTGTCTTAGCCCCTAACTTCCCAACCAACCCATAAACTCACAACCTTGTGTAATTTGGAGATGATTAGAACCTGTGAATTTTTTTTGTCAAAGGATAAGTGGTCATGTTTTTGTTTTGTTGGGAGCTCATGTGATGGTGTTGGCTCCAATAATTGTTTCCCACTTCAATGCAAATTTTGCATGAACATCAAACATGTTTATTTTGGTGAAAGTGGGATATTTTTATGCTCTTATAAAAATGGCCTCTTGTGCTCACATCAACCGTTAAGTTTAACGTTTCAACACTCTCTAGTTTTTGAAGGATTTTTTTGCAAATATGTTCCCAAATTAGAAATATGGGACAATTTACATACTCCAAATGCAAGGTGGCTAGCCAATTATGGTTTGCACATCTTGGCAAGAAAATTGGTGGAGGTGCTCAATTAACACTACAAGAAAACCAGCCCAATGTGACCGGATGTGACTAAGGGCATATGACTATGTAGTCACCTCAGTCATTGGTTTAGTCTAAAATCAGTCCTAAGAGGGTCCAGTCATGGTCTAGTCATATACGTAGTCATATTTTTGAGGACCTGGGTGGGAACGTCTACGGGAACGGGACATATGTTCTCCTGCCCGGTTCCCAGAGTCATGCTATGAGTGCTCACTATGTGTAGTCATGCTAATGTGCTCACTATGTGTAGTCATGCTAATGCTAATGCGTTATGTATGTCTTACTGCAGTAAGAGAGTTGGTTTGGGTGACTACATGACTTCCTGTAGTAAATGAACTGACTAATAGTTGTCATATATTTCAATCAGATGATTTTGAAGTCCTCTAGTCGTTGGCTCCATGGGTGAGTGTTGTGATATAGAAGTAGGTCTATAATCTTCACTTACATAATAGCTCGTCTATTCAACACTACCATGTCTGCGCGCAAACATGATCACGTGTCATTTTAGAGGCACCCCATCATAGAAACAGGAACTAAACACACCTTCAAAAATTAGTAAGTAATTGGCTTGGGCGTCCAGAAATCATGATTCCACTTGGAATATCTTCCCACTTTCTTTTCAGATGCACGACATTGCCGTGTATGCTTAACCAGGCTACAGAATTCCCATGCTCACAACAAAGCCGTTATTGATCACCTTCCCATACTTTTTTGAGATGCCAAAGTGTTGGCAAAATAACGTAGCCATGTGGACAGTTTTCTTTACTAGATTCAGTCATGACTGCGATATAACATAGTCACAGACACAATTTCCTTTACTTATATTGGTAATGAACCCCCTTTGTCCATACAACTTTAATTTGTTAAGTGTGCAATCTCTGTGACTACTCTTTTGCTGTACCAAAATTCTACAGATAGTAGTTGGGCTCCTACAGTCCTACTGTGGTGATTCATCATTGTAGTCTGCCTCTGTATCCTCCATTTGCATAGCAAGCTGCACCTCGTTGCTAGAAAGCTCCCTGGAACTTGATAAAACAGGTGGCATTGCTACGGTATCATCAGCGACATGATGTGCCATCAATCCCTGAGTTACAACATCGTCGCATAAGCTTAGGCAGTGTAGATCTGGTCTTCCTTCAGCCATGGAAGTCACTCTCACACTTCGTGCCTCTTTGCGTAGAACTACCTTCCATCCAGGATGTGCCACATCGTCAACAAAGAAGACCTGTTGAGCATGAAGAGGAAACGCAAACGAATCTGATGAGTACGGAATGGTACGGTCAATGTTCACGAGAGTGAAACCGTACTCATCTCTTTTCATAGTTGCCCGTGGCCCAATCCACGTGGCGCGGACCCACTTGCAATACAGTAGGAGTATTTCGAACTTCCCATAGTCAGCCCCAATAATCTCTTCAACCCACCCCACGTACTCCACGTTCGCAAGCCTGTGATTCTTGTCCTTTCTGCTGGAACGGCAAGATTGTGAGAATGTTGCAGCTACTCCGCTGTCGCACGTTGACAAGTGGCCCTCTGCTCCTCGCACACGTATATGGTTCCCGTATGCATACATGCTGCGATACGATTTTGCCTCGCATGAAGGTGGTAGGACAAGGCCAAGAATATCTTCATGGACCTCTGTGCCTGCTGCCACATCCCGTTGCACCGCGATTGGAAGCCACTCAGAAAACTGCTCATTCCTTGCGATTGCTGGATACTCTGCTCTTCTGCCCCGTGATCGACGACGTATCTCTGCACGCATTCTGTGCCGCGCTTCCATCTCCAAGTAGTGACGTCTGATTGGAAGCCACAGTGGATGGAATTTTTTTACATAACAAAAACAGCCGGCAGATAAATGTAAATGTCATCAACATCTAATTCCCTAGTCATGTGTTGCAATATGATGACTGAAATTAGTACACAATAGACCTTTGTTGACTATAGAGTCACATTGTCCCTTCTAGACAGAGTGCATGACTAAAACATGTGATGCTTACTATCTGTTAGTCATGTGTTGCAATATGATGACTGGAATTAATACGCAATAGACCTTTGTTGACTATAGAGTCACATTGTCCCTTCTAGACAGAGTGCATGACTAAAACATGTGATGCTTACTCTCTGTATGACTGTAGAGGCTCAGCATTCGTGAGAACAAACTCGTGAATCCGTGTCCTCAGCTCTGATGTCAAGAGTCGATATCGACCTGTACCCTCCGCGACCTCACTCTTGGCCCCTACTTCCTCCTCGTCGTCCCAAGTCCTCCTGCGTGTTAGCTCACAGTCTTGCATGTACTCTGTGCAAAATCCTAACGCCTCCTCTATTGTGTACCCCCTCGCCATGGATCCCTCAGGTTTTGCTCGTTGCCTAACATAGCCCTTCAGTCTCTTCAGGTACCGCTCAATAGGATACATCCATCGGGTGTGTACGGGACCACATATATCCAACTGCTGCACCAGGTGAATGGGGAGGTGCGACATGACATCAAAGAATGAAGGTGGAAAAACCATCTCTAGCATGCATAGAGTCTCAGCTGTGTACTCCAATAACTGTTCCATGGACGAGGGATCTACGGATTTTGCGCACAATCGTACAAACACCCGGCTAAGCCGTATTATTGCCACCCGCGTATCCCTGTCTAAGAGAGTGCGCAAACACAAGGGGAGCAATTGTTGCATCAAGACATGGTAGTCATGAGATTTCAGCCCCTTCAAGTCCCCATCCGACGCAATGCATTTTGCAAGTTGGCCAGCGTAGTTCGTAGGAGTCTTCAAATTGCGGATAATGTCTATGAATTTTGCCTTCTCTTCTTTCGATAGTACATATGGAGCTGTTGGAAGTACGACAGACCCATGTTTCCTTCCTGGAAGAGGGTGCAGATATGGTCGAATGTTGGCCTCTTTTAAGTCTAGCCGGGCCTTCAAAGTGTCACGGACTCCCCAAATTGTTTTCATCACGTTCTCGCAGATGTTTTTTTCGCAGTGCATGGGATCCAAAAGATGTCTAATGAGGAGGTCCTGCCAGAAATCCCAGCAAAGCATTCCAGCGTCAGATTTACTCACTTTCGACAAAGACTCTTAAGCATTCATTGAAAAGATATAGGTCCATATTTTGTTTCATCCATACTGGCAGTCATGGATTTCAGAAATTGCACTATTCACAGTCACTCTTCTTACCAACCAGGTTACTAGAGTCAGTCAACAATTATAACTGAACATACTGGAACCAGTGATTGATTTCAAAAATTGCACTATTCACATTCAACCTGCTAACCGTGTTTGTTACTAGAGTCAGTCAACAATTCTAACTATCAGTTACTGGAACCAGTGATTGATTTCAGAAATTGCACTATTCACATTCAACCAGATAAGCGTGTTTGTTACTAGATTCAGTCAACAATTCTAAATGTCAGTTACTGGAACCTGTGAATGCGCTAAGTACCTGCCAATACGGAAGCTTGTACAGAGCGGAGAGCCGCTTCACTCCGGTACGCTGAATGGGGTCGCCTTCTCCTCCACCTCTTCTTCCCTGTGACTCTTGCAGGAAGGACAATCTTTCTTGTGCATAGCCCTTGATGTCGCATCCTGTTAGAATTGGAGGGGGAGGTCGGTACTCCTGTTGACCATCAAATGAATGCCTGAGCCTACGATATGGATGCCATCTACTGAGATACCGGCGGTGACCTAAATATACATTCTTTCTGAGAGCCTTTGACCGCCGAGTTGTAACATCTGGCCCACACTCGGTACACGCTCTATACCCTTTTGTGACTTGGCCAGATGTGAGTCCGTACGCAGGGAAGTCGTGAATGCACCAAAGAAGTAGAGCCCGTAGTTTAAAATGCTGTCTTGGGGGCTCTTCAGACACATCTATGGCTGGTACCCCTTTCCAAAGTTCCAAGAGCTCTTCAATCAATGGAGTAAGGTACACATCGATGTTCTCCGAGGTCACGCTCTCGCGACCTGGAATAAGCAATGCAAGCATGATGAAAAATGGCTTTGTCACTAGTCATGCAGACAAATTATAGTAAACCTTCTTACCATGCTCGTTACTAGATGCAGTCAACAATTCTGAGTGTAGATACTGGAACCGGTGACTGGTTTCAGAAATTGCACTATTCACAGTCAACCTTCTTACCATGCTGGTTACTAGATGCAGTCATCAGTGCTGAGTGTAAGCAATACCTGGAATAAGCAATGCAAGCATGATGAAAAATGGCTTTGTCACTAGCCATGCAGGCAAATTATAGTTCACCAGAAGGACCGGCCATGTCGAGTGACTGAGCGACTGGTTTCCGAACGGATTCACACCGTCCAATGCCATCCCCAAGCGTATGTTCCTATGCTCATCTGTAAAGTTGGCATCCAACGAATCAATATGCTTCCAGGCCTTCGAGTCGGGGACGCATTCCACGTTAATACCCTCCTTCTTATGATTGGCATGCCATTTGTTAAGTTCCGCCAATCTTTTGCACCGGTACATGCGCTTCAGACGGGGAATCAACGGAAAGTGGCGTAGGATTTTGGATGGGATTGGGCTGGACTCCGACTTGTATCTCGGGGCGTTGCACTTTGAACAGGACTTCGCATCCTGCAACTCCTTCCTGAATAGGCAACATCCATTGCGGCATGCATGAATGTTGTTATAGGACAGTCCCAGCTTCACCACATACTTCCGGGCTTCATAGTGGGAACGGGGTAGGTAATTGTCGCTTGGAAGGAGAATATGCAGCAGTTGAAGTAGTTCATCAGCAAATGCATTCGATACTCCAAACACCGCAAAGCAATTGAGGAGCAGCAGAGTTGCGACCAAGCGACTTGTTGTGGCACCTGCAAAGAGGGGAGTTCGGGCATGCGCAAGTAATTCCTCCATTAAATCTGCCGTGCAATCCCCTTCCTCCCCGGGGATTGCGTCGTCCTCCTCCACATCGTCTGTTCTTCTACAATCCTCACGGTCTTCGTCCTCGAGGTTATCGTATCTAGAGAGGCACTCCATGATCATTCTTATTGCGTCCATGCCCCCATTGTTGTTGTCCAGCTGATGAGGGCTTTCCCTAACTTCCTCTTCAACAAGGTCCTGTTCCGCATCCACGAGTCCAGCCTGAACATAGCACACCCCGGAATTAATAGTTGAAAGTATTTTAGCACTGGAACATTACCTGATTGCGTGTCCGATATGACTGGATTTAGTGAGAATGCATGACTAGTTTTGGTGGGATGTTACTTATGACAGTCAACCTTGATTAGAATCAGTCATATGTGACTAGACCTAGTCACAAATTCTAATAAAAACCAGTAATGTTGGCCATGCCATATTGAACTGTTCTAGTCATATTACAGCTGTTCTCCTAGTAGTTATGTAGACATACCAAAATAGGCACAGTGAATTGAGGGTCTCTTCCGATGGTTCTGAGATGCTTGCGAATGGTTCCCCTACTGATGCAACGACCTCCCATACAGTTCCTACATGGGCAACGGTAATGCGTTAGCCCCAATCTATCTGCCTCTCTCTCCTCTAGTTCCCAGAGGTGGAGGTCGCTTGCCCCCGTCGCTCCACGCCTAGCCATTTGCAATGTAAGGCGGTCAATGCCACTTGCTCCTGTTCAGAAAACCACGCAGAATTGAGCGTGGGAACTAAAAACCCTAATCACACTACAATTTCACAACATGGATCTTGACTGGTTATGCCAGAAATCTCAGTTTAACCATCAAGTTCACCAAATGACTGCTACCAATATCTAGAATACTAGACTCGCTGCCACACGTACTCCCCCCCCCCTTCATGTAAGCTTAAAAGAGAACTTCAGACTGGAAGGATTTTGGTGGCAGTCCTTAAAGTCTATATCTGCTTCAGGATCATCCAACTTATGGACGCCCTAGCTTACAAGACTCACCTAGGTCAGTCATAAGTTTGGTTTTTGTGATTGTACAAAGTCACAATCCTTCTTCATATAGCCAGTTCAGTAGTGAGAAGTTTGGTTCATGTGACTGACTAATAATTCAGAGTAACAACATC
The DNA here is from genome assembly GCA_950295325.1 of Polytrichum commune. NCBI lineage: Eukaryota > Viridiplantae > Streptophyta > Polytrichopsida > Polytrichales > Polytrichaceae > Polytrichum > Polytrichum commune. The sequence goes on from OX485809.1 coordinate 7,332,240, forward strand.
CTCCACAAATTGATATACTATAATAGTTAAATTTGCCAACTATAATAAAATACCAATAGATATGAAGTCTATAAACAACCTATGACACGAGTTCATGAAATCGCGCAGTCAAGTGTCTCAAATGCTTCAACAATTAGGCACGTGCATAAAAATCCCACTGAAATCAAAAAATATAAATCAAGTCCATTGTCAATGTTAAATGTATTGTTAGTTGCTGAACTCATAGTACTTCAGCCAGTTCAATGACCAACAACTTTTGTATGTGGAGAACAACATAGGTATTGCAATTTTATTCAACATATCAAGTCAACTACATATCAAGTCAGACTACATATTCAGCATATCAAGTCAACTACATATCATGTCACTGCCGTCAGTTACATGAACCAAACTGCTAACTACTGAACTCTCTATGTGCTGACTTTTTATGTGACTTCGCACTGTCACATAAACCAAAAGTATGACTGACCCTGGTCAGATCATCCTTCAGCAAAAAGGAATGAAGAAGGGAGCAAGGGTTGCGACCACATGTTTACAGAATTCGACCCTTGGTTGATTGCTAGCAGTCATACGATGCAAATATGTATCCATTACTCTTATTCTTTATTCCACTCACCACTAGCTGCCAAGAATCACACATATCATAAATACTCATCAAAAGCTCACATGTGATGCAACTTCCCACAACTTCCCACAACTTCCCATTCATATTCAATTGAATAGAGTGCTCTTCATGACTTATCATAAATCACCAAGTGTCCTATGACGTCCTCTCTATCTAGAAGCCCATACTGAATCCAACATAGTAATCACCTATCAACACTCTATATAGTGTTAAGCCAAACAACAGTCTACGGTGATCTATCAAATGCAATAATTAAGCGTTCCATGAATATTATTCACTTGAGGCATGGAAGTGAAGTATCCACACTGCACACCTGTGCCCTGTATGTTGAAAGAAAAGTCCGTAAGGCACCTTCACTGGTTGCTTAAATTTACTTGTATCAAGTGTCTTGCCCACCTGTAATATTAGACAACATTATAAACCATGTATTTGGTGCAATAAAACTTGCCATGTACTTCTGTTCAACTAATGTATTTACCAGCATCAGATTGGTATCGACCTTGGGAAGACCTTACATTACTGATTATTACTAAGCGGGGATAATTTCAGGTGCTTTTAAATGTCATCAATGCTATCTAATATAATTCCATAACCCGAATATGGAACTTGGTTCTTGTGATAGCACTCACAACGTTTCACCTCAAAATAAAGCTTACATGATGTACCAGCAACAATGCATTTTTGAGTACATGACCTCAGCTGCAAGTAACTACTGTATGTATGAGTTCTAAGAAATACGACCCTAAAAGATTTGTATCACAACTACTGGCTCTAGAGTACCCTGAAAATGTGCTCTAGAATTACAACAAAATCATATGCAAATTTTGTGCACTGACCTGACCCTAAAAGTGAATCAAGGACACCTCTGCATTTTAATGCATATAAAGGCAATAAAGCTATCCTACAACCAAACTAAGTGTTGAGCAAAAAAACACATTCATGTGAAGGTAGTGGGAGGTAAATTCTCACAGAAACAATGATGATGGGTGAGTTGCCAAGCAGCTTTGTTTCCTTAATTTCAACATCAGAAATGTGCAAAATCTGTTCAAGGATCCAAATATCACTACATTAGATTTTTGATAGAAGGTATACATGTCTAAGCAAAGTCTTCAGGGTTAGTTGTTAATTGAGCAGATCTAAAAGAACCACAAAAATATCATATATACAGGTATACAAGACCATTTGAGCTTTACCTTGTTATCCATGTAGATGCCTTGGCTTTCTAACGCTCTTCTCTCTGCGCGACATCGTTCTACAACCTCCCTAAAACACTTTTTATTTAAAATGGCCAAATCCCCCTGGTGCACAATAAGATAACAAATGTGTGTGAGTGGAACACAAATATGAGAACAGAAATTCCTAGTCAACACACACCAAAACTTTTTGAATAATTGCTAGACTATTGAATAATTGATTTTCGTCAGGGGGGTCATTTGGCCAGAACGTACGTGGCTCATCCAGCATGAGTGTGTTGATGTCCTCCGAGGTATCTTCCAGGAGATCCACCTGTGTGAAGTCCATCACCAACTTTGTGTCAATTATCAAGCTCAACCCCTAAACACTTTTAGCATGTTCATACTAGTTGCGTATTCTCTCTTTACACTGGATGACATGAAATCTTCATCAAACTCCTTTCAAGTTACTTTTTGTGGGCATCAAAAAGAATAACGTTGCAAGACAACAAGCTATCACTACCCACCAAAAAGTCACATTACAATCTATGTTGATCACAAAGTTGATGTAGGACAACCTCACTGAAATAACACATATACATGGAAGCAACCTTGATAACCAAAAAGTATACATAGAGCTTGGTTCCAGAGAAGTTGATCGACAAACAATTCATTTCAACAACATACATGAAACTCCAATTGACTAATCCTGTTCATCTTGATAATAGGTGATGCATAGCAGTTTCATTTCACTATTTGCTACAAATGAATCACAAGAACGACCTTCCAGTGTTGTATGCAAACAAATTCATTTCCCTCATCATTGTTGATTTGAACTGCCTCATAGTCACGGAGAGGTCACAAATTCTCCTGTGTGAGTCATCAATTAGGTGTGGACCATCCATCCTCTCTGGGCAAGAAATCATGGGGTTCCATAATATCAACTCAGAAACATGAAATACCTTGTTCCAGGCTTCCACCATGCAGGTGTCCAGTTTAGCTTGTGGTACACCAATTTCTCGAAGGACTTTTAACACCACCTCCCGCTGCTCATCCGCATTTGGGGCACTGCTATCAATAACATGCTGGAAAAGGGGACGGACATATAATTAAGAGAGTTATTTTCTTTTGCAATACTAAATGAAAGTTTTGATCATCACAATACAAACAATTGTAAGTTTTGCAGAGAGATATATGTTGCAGACTCACCAACAAAAAATCGGCTTCAACAACCTCTTCTAACGTTGCTTGAAAAGCCTCCACCAGCTGCAAATAGGGCTTTGAAACATAAGCCAGAAAATATAATGCCACTATAACACTCTTCAGCTGGAGCATACCTCCTCACCTACTTCGGAATACCTAGTGACCGTTGTCACAATTGACTTTATTTTTACTTCCTCTTTTTTAAAGGTTGTGCTTAATATTAATTCAATATGTTAGACCAAATTAAATATCACTTCAATACTTCTTGGGGGTTTTGTAGTAATTGTCACACATCGCATACAAACACACCCCTGGTGCTGACAAAGTTAAGGACTCTGAATCTTGTCAATTTATGTACACCATCAAATGCAAATACCATATGAACAAAGAACTACGGTGCATAGTGGTAAGCCAACCAACAAGAATTGCATGAAGACTTTGTAAGTCCGCTGACATGACATGCACCAAGAACTGTGTTAACATACCCAAGAATCAAACTAACATGGTGAGGTAGGTCAGATATGAAACCAACTGTGTCGCTTAGCAGTATTTTTTGCCTGCAATTGCAAGAGGTGACAATCACTTTCTTAGTCCACTTTTGTCTGCTACCACCCAAGTGTCCAAGGCAATGATCTACATCCAGAAACATCGATAAATGCATTGATTTCACATGCATGTACTGTTGTAACAGGAATATTTGGGGTCCACGGATTAAGTAAGAAGATGGTTTTGGGGTATGAGGATGATGGGACTTATTACCCTGAAGGCAAGACCACACTTCGCACACGAGAATCAAGTGTTGCAAATAATCTGCAACACCCTCCACCTCATCAGTGAGGTTCAAGAGTTGCACTTCAATGAAAAAAGTTGAAAGAAGGTAGAATAACATAAAATATTTCCAATGAAAAACAAAACATAGAGAGGTCCATCAAATCAGTGCCAAAAGATGCTCAGGACTGTAGTTTAGCATCTGTTATGCATGTCAAATATTAGATGGGTACACACAAGTAAAACGTATAGTTAACTTGAGCATACTCAAAAGCAAAGGCATTTCATCTTATATTGTAGCATGGGGAAACCCATGAACAATACATGGCTAGTGGGGCACTGATGTTAGTAGGGGTTTTTTCTCTATTTGACTTCCTTTATTTGAATCATTTAGTGTTACTTCATTGTATAGATTCTGAAAAGGAGGCACTAATACTAAGGGCAAGATAGTACCTATCATCAACATAGACATCGCTTTGGGATAATGCAGCCACCATAGATGATTTTCCCTGCAAAATAATCCCAAATACATGTGCCCTCAATAAATGGCATGAATCTCCACACTGCTGCTGACTGCACCAACAGGCTCAATGTCGCCATCACTATACCAGAAGTGTTGCATGTTATTCTAAATTGCAACAAGGTCTACATCTGATACTTCCTGACCACTGTGTGAACTTGACCATGAGTTGGTTCAAAGAAAACATAACTTCCGAAGGAAATAGTAAATTGAAGCACATTGAATAAGGGTGGATCTCAAAAAATACATCAGCATGTTATGGCCAAGCTATTCATGAATACCTTTACATGTGCTAACATCCCTCTGGTTGAACAGTCTGAACCCTCTGGACTCTCTTATTATTAGCACAACCACTCACTGTTCTCAATTAACATTGATTTACAGAGAGAAAATAATACCCTCGTGCACTGACCACTTCAGCTTCCCCATCTTGACCAAATCTTAGTCTTCCTCCCTTGCCCATAACACGAACCAATCGTGTTTTCTGATAGTCTAGAGCAGCAAGTTCAACCTGATGCACAAGAATTTCAAGTCATTTAGAGTTGCTCAAAGAACAGGGTCCTAAATCAATGGATATAGCCCAACTTGGATTGTAGAACACAAATAGTTCCGGGCACTTGAAACAACTTCAAACGGCTCTCACCATAGCTAAACCCTAAACCCCTAAAGCAGCCTAGAGAGTAGCAATTAGATCTTCACCTTAATGTGACTAGAATGGATGATAGTTGCGACTTCGTTACAGATCCCTAAACCCTAAAAGCAGCCTACTTACTGGCGGCGTTCAAACGTAGTGGTGCTACTCTCTGATCTAAGCAGCATTAAGTTCACAAATTGACGCTGGCAACGGCTCTCACCTGATTTTCAAAATGGCGATGGCAAGGGCGCTCGAATGCCTCCCACGCCTCAGTGATCCTGCTTGCTATGGCGATGGAGACGCCCACGAACGCCGTTGCAGCGCCTTCGGCAACTGAAGAGGACAACACCAACTCCAAGGACCGGGGTTCGGAAGGATCTGAGGACCAGGCATCGGAGGAAGGGTTTGGGAGAGACGAGGATGCCGAAGTGCCCGAGTACGAGAGGCTGCGGCAGGCGAACTTACGGAAGAACGCCCTCAAGCTACAGGAGCTTGGAGTCCCCATTATGGCAGCATCGTTGAAAGAGTCAACAACCACATGCACGACCGAAGCGGCAACAGGAGAGGGGAATCATGCGACCGTGAAGAGCACCCGCCGCGCCGCCGCGATCTCAGAATCCAAAATAGTTAGTTGGACATTTGACACAGAGATGGGAGCAGTGATACTGATGGTAGTTGTCAATGACGCTTTTGAGGTCAATGTCAGGATGGCATCAGGCGTTGCCTGCACCCACATGCAATACATACTCAAAACTTTGGTTCTTGACCTATGTGCAACCACCTTATAGACCCAGATTCAGATTTTCACAAATATTGCGATGTACACCATCCTGGTACTCCTCAATGTATGTTATTCGAGATTAGACTTCATCACAACTATGAAAACAAGTACCCACATCTAGTTTTCATAATATTTAACAGGCCAATTAAGACTGACTACCATTGCAAGTTATCAAACAAATCAAAACTTATGGACACCAGTCATTGTTGACAGGTAACTAAGGTACGTGAGGCTTACGTGGTCACTCTCCTTCATTGGACACCTATACATGGCTGGTATAGGGTTTAGGGTGTAATAGAAAGAATCATCAAATGCTTAAGTAAATCAAGTGCTTGGCAGAAAGAAAGATAGAAACTTTGAAAGGTAACCAAACTAAGGCAAGTGGGCCTTGTGCGATCACTCTTCTTCGTAGGACACCTATAATGTAACACTCATCTTGTGAAACCATGATTCTGAAATGGTAATGTTGTTGTTAGCAATTCCTGACCAGATTAATCTGTTCAATAGCAAAAATTTGGCTGTTGAGGTGGAAGTGCCCATAATATGGCCATGTATCTACCTTACCCAAAAGCCAAGCATTCAGAAACAATATCGTTTACAATTTAGTGAGTCACAGTTCAGCCAAGCGGATCCATACACAGATTCAAACATCATCTTCTACTCATCACAAGGGTAGTGAGGGTATCTGGTGTGGGCTGCTTTCTTATTGCTGCAAATTTGATTGGGAAAGAAATTACTGCTATTACAATGTAAGGATCCACACATTTAGCCACATTGTCAACTTGGATCCTGGGTTCAGTAAATCACACTGCACTTACCTCCCTGTGCCGAAGTCCCCAAGTAACCCATCTTCCAACATGAAACACTACATGTTTCAGTTTTGAAACTTAAAGTTCTTGGCTTATAATCTCCAACTAGGTCCACTGGCAAACCTAAATATGTCCTGTAGAAGTCTTTAACCTGCAAAAACGCAAGAAAAGGAATGTCAGCATACTCTTGGTGAAAGGAGAAAGCAAACAAATTTGCAGCCTGTAAAAACAACCAGGTCCACCACCAAAGTCATTTGTGCTTCACATTCACAGTCTGCTGTTAACATATACTGTTAACATACTTCAACCAAACCCTAACTTAAGAGTTCTGGACCTAAATGACAATCAAATAAACGCAGTTGACCATCACCCCAGTGGATTGAAATTTTCGAAAACCATAGCTAAACCCAAGGGGTACAAGAAATATTGCAATATGTCATGCTCTTGATGAGCAAACTTCCCAGAATAAATGTAGCGTCATTCAATCAATATTAGGGTTTTAGGGAAAATCATCCAGACCTGCACCTCAATCACACTAGAAACCCTAAATCCTAAACCCTGGAGTTTGATCAATGTTTAAACATTGTCACTGCATTCAGTCACACGAATCAAGATGCTGACTACTTAACTCGCTATACAATGAGATCTTGTGACTGACAGTCGACACCTAAACCATTCTTATGACTAACCTCAGTGACGAATCTCTTGAACAACTTGAAATCTCTTGAACAGCTTTGAGCAACAACTGTAAAGCAGCTTGAGCGACTCACTAACTTAGAATGGATGACAGTTCCAACCCTACCACGCTCGTTACAGATCCCTAAACCCTAACAGCCGGAAAGTTATTGGCGGCATTTAAGTGTAGTGGAGCTACTCTCAGATATAACAAGCATTAAGTTCAGGGATTGAGGTTGGCAACGGCTCCTACCTGGATTTCAAAATGGCGATGCCGAGTGTGCTCGAATGCCTCCCACGCCTCACTGCTCCTGCACGCTCGAGCGATGGAGACGCCCTCGAACGCCGCTGAAGCGCCCTCGGCGAGTGAAGAGGACGACACCAACTCAGGCCTCCGGGGTTTGGAGCGATCTAAGGAGCAGGTTTTGGAGGAAGGGTTTGGTAACATCGCGGACGCCGAAGTACCTGAGTACGAGCAGCTGCGGCAGGAGAACTTACGGAAAAACGCCCTTAGGCTACAACAGCTTGGAGTCCCCCTTCTGGCAGCATCCTTGACGGCAACGGCAGCTGCTAACACGAGGCAAGCAGCCTTGGTACCCAGCAGTCGAGGTTACCGCAAAAACAACAGTTTAGGGTACTGAAACCCTAAACCCTACCTCCTTCGCCGAAATTGCCAGCCTCCTCTATTTATTGTCACCAGCTACCCTCATTGACCTTGTTGCGCATCCTTTGGTAACTTAAGAAAATACCCTCACTGACCTTGCTTTCGCCCTCACTAACTTAAGCAAATACCCGCTGAGCCCTTGTTTTCGCCACTTGGATCCTTTGAAAGTAAGTTCCCTCACTGACCTTGCTTTCGCCCTCACTAACTTAAGCAAATACCCGCTGAGAGCTTGTTTTCGCCCCTTGGATCCTTTGAAAGCAAGTACCCTCACTGACCTTGCTTTCGCTGGGGACTAACTTGATGCTTGCTTGAACTGCAGAGAGAACTGCAACGAGGGGTCGGAGATCGTGCGCCGGAGTTCGCGACTCGGCAAACCGCACCCAAGTTCTGGAATACCGTCGCGGTGTGAAAGGAGGAAGGAGAAGAGGGTGTTGTCGAAGGAATCGAAGGAGGGCGCTCGGAGCGGGAAGAGCAGCTCCGAGGAATGGCACAGTGAAGAGGAGGTTTCGGAGAGCGACACTGACATCCTGAATGTTGCTGAGCGTGGACATGGCGATGATGAGGTCTCGCCAGTAGGAGTGGGAAAGCCCCATCGAGGCGTCCAAAATCCTCAGGTGAGTGTACTAACTTCATATTGGGTTTTTTCCAGATGTGAGTCCTTTCATCTGTGGTGGCACAGTATTAGATTTTCATGCAAGCCATATTATGGTAAACGAATAGTTTATCTCCGTAGGCTCGATGAGTGCTTGTCATCAGTTTATCAATGGCCATGATTGAGTTCAGTAACATGAACTAAATAGATGACTATCAACCATCGTCATTGTTTAGGATGTGTGACTGGTACTAGTCACATGAACTAAAAAGTTGACTGTTTAAAACCGTATGTGTTTCAGATTTGTGACTGGTCGTAGTCATGTGAACAGGGATAATGAATAATTGTCTGCACACATCTGGATGCTAACATGTTCTTATAGACATCAGAAGATATTATAATTCTCGAGCTTGTCTCCATTAAAAAAATGTTTCGTCATCTGTTCAGTCACTTTCAAGGTGGATTTTCAGAAGCCTCACGAGTGTAGAGGGTGGACTGTATTGTCATTGGTCTCGAATTCAGTGCCATATTCCCAAACAATCTACCAACCCACTGAAGTAGTACATGCGTAGAGGAAGATGTAGGATGAGAGTATTATTTCCTATCAAACTGTAAACCAATTTCTGCCATAAACCCTTACTCATAAAATCTTGGTGGCTTAAACATGATGATGAGAACATGAGCTCAGTAAGTGCAATCACACGTGATCAGAATGAACTCTGTTATTCAATTTAGGTCTCCATCTCACAAACTAATGCTACTGAATTCCCCTATATTCTACCTCTTGCTGAAGAATTCCATAATTATTGAATGTGGGAAATAGTGTGAAGCTGAAGTCAATGCCCACAAGCCATAGAGCTTGATGTTGCAACATAGGTAAACATAGAGTATCAGCTATATTTATCAACTATAGTCGTTGTTAAGACAATGATTATATATGAATTCATTGTAACCCTTCACAATAGAGTTATCCTCTAAGTAAATATGACTTTCTGCCAAGGAGTTCATTGATCTGGAGCCTTTCTTTCTATCTTTGTAGCTTGACCCCAGTAGTGTAGTGAAAGAGAGATGTCACAGAGAGGCAATTTTCGTCACTTGGAGCTGTGCACTGGCAATCTGCCATTCGTGTTGGAATGTCCCCTATGCAACCTCGTTCGTATGTTGGAAGAGGATTGATTAAGAGTAGCAGAGCCGAACTGTCTTCAAACCGTCCCAAATTCACATGTTGCAACTCAATTTTCATGATGTGTTCTGAATGGTTGGAGTTCGAAGTCTGTGTCTTAATAGTATTATATGCACATTGCCAGGGCGTGTCAATGGATTCTGATCAACTGTTAGTTACATATGGGCCGGTCGAGTTTGAGAAATGGCCGGTTCAAGCCTCTGAACTTTAGGAAATTCACTCAACATTTAATGGAAACTATAATTGATTATATCTAAAACTCAAAAAGAGAACTGAATGATATCTACATGCAATCGGCTGGACTTGGAAACACCTGGATCTCGACCAATTGTGCCCAACACCTCCCCGAACAGTGGTGGAGATTTATGTCAAGTCAAATCTGGATTTCAAAGGATGGGGCTATGGTGGGAAAGGTTGTAATATCGGGAGCAAATATCTTCAGGGGCTAGGGAGTTCAGTATGTAAATTTATTTTTGGAATGGAAGTAAATGCTCGTATCTGGGAGGTGGAGGAGAATCAAGAGCCTGAAACGTTTTTCCCTACTTTTGGGAGCTTGTCTGGCCTGTTGAAATTGATTCGGTTTTTGGAGGGCCTTTTCTGAAGTGAAAAAAAATATTGTAGATGTCAACAGAGGGGTTTAATTCCTGATTTTTTTCGCGATGGGTCAAAAGATACCAATTTTGAAAATAGCCATTTAGCTTATGCACTTTTCCAATCAGATTATACATAAATGTAACATGAATTATAGGGAGTTTTGAGCTCATACAAATGACCTAGACTGAAAACCAAATATGTGCAAGATATCAATCACAGTTGACTTTTATCTTCTCGTTCCTTTTCTAATAGGCTGTACTAAATATAAATTCAATATCATAGACCAAATAAAGTACTATTGCGATTAAGAAACTTGCATCAGACATAATGGAATTTGAGCAATTTTAGTGTCTGCAAAAATAAGACAACGGTGTAGCAGCAGCAGCAAAGGAATGCTCAACTGGAGTTACATTGAATGTAGATTATGACTGCATCAGAAGGAATTTTGTGACTTGTTAGGAGGAAATAGGCAACTAGCTATATTGTATCAAGAGTCAGCCATGTAGTTTCGGGGTGGGTCTGGCTGTCCTTACTGGCTGAAAGAGAGCAGAATTTTTTCTGGACATGGCTGGGTTGGATTATGGAGGTCATAGATACCAGTGGTAGGATCATCGCTCAGAGACTAAATTAGTGTGGACTGCTGGCTTGTTGACCTTGTATTTTCTGACTAATGTAAGTTATCTTGCTAGATACATAAGCAGCCCTAGCATATTGTTTTGGGGTCTTCTCGATTCTTGGGAATTGTTGTGGTGGGTTGCTTAGGTAGCATCCTTTGAAACATCCTTGAGGTTCGAAGTGCCCGTGCCTCTTGAAATTGGGATTGGTCTCAAGCTAATCGCTTTAAGTTTTGTCCAGTACATCCCCATCATCGATTTGGGCTGATCTTTGAGTTTTGGTAAGCATTTCCATTCAAGTTTAGAACATCAGATTTCAATTTTTCAATCTTAAGAGACAGAGGGATAGCTGTTTAAGTTTCATCAATAGTTCCAATTTTGTTGCAACAATCATAAGCCCAACACTTGAACTGCTTATTGCTTCGATTAGCCCAAGACGAATTTCTGCCCTGCAAGCAGATGTTAGAATGAATCAATTTTAGAATGAATCTTGCTTGAGCCAGATTCAGTCATATCGGCACTGATCCTAGTCACATGAACTAAATAGATGACTAACAAACTTCGTATGCGTTGAGGATTTGTGACTGGTTCTAGTCACATGAACTGAGAGAACGACTAACCTTGACATTGAGATTGATGACCTCTGTATGCACTGTGCAGGCCAGAGCTCAGACAACCGAGCCAACTGTTTGGGAGGTGCGCAAGCGAGGTCGTGGAGGTTGTGGAATTCCAAAACCCACGTCAACGAGCCTCCGTCCGCCGCAAACAGACCGACCCCAACACGACAAACCCCTTAAGATGTCAGAGGATTCACTAACAGGGGAGCCCTTCGATTACTGCAATGACGTAGTACCCGAGCTTCCTCGTGTTCAGGGAGGCAACACACCTCCTTCGCGTGGCCGAGGCCTCCCCCGCCACGGCCCCATTAGCAGCTTGGACCTTCAAATTGCAGAAAAACAACTCCAACTACTGCAATGGAGGCGAGCGATGGAGATGCAGGAGCCTGTGGTGAACTCGTCCACGTATTCCCCATCGGAGATGACTGAGAGCTTAGGTCAACCCTCATATTCCAGAGACCAAAAGTCCAGACGACGGGTCGCTTTGAAGCAACAACAGGCTCAGGAGGTCACTTTTCGAGATGCTGGAGGGCCCAGAAAACACCTTGTGGAGGTCGATCTGAGAGGACATCCACAAGGACAGAATCGTCCGCTGTGGCTAACATGTCTTCGAGGTCATGCGCAGGATATAGATTTCAGCGAAGATAACTACAAGAATCTCAACACTTCGATGCTGCTCGCTGTCAAGGAACGAGTGGACAACACTTTTGAGTACCATGGGGGCCTTGGCAAGGTGACAGAAGAGGCTTTCCACAGCATATTGAAGGGCCAACTGAAGGTGAAGAGATATCAGTTGAAGAAAAGAATGCAAGAAGGGAAGGACAAGCCAAAGCACATTCGGCATGACCATTGGGTGAAGTTGTCAAAACTCATCTTGGAGGAGAAAAAACAACAGGAAGCAGAGAAGTTGCGATACAGCCGAGCCCAAGTGAGGAGGCCATCTTCAGCCGGGCGCAACGAAGAATATGTTCGAGCTCAATTGGTAAGTTTTCAGTCCATTACAACTCCAACCTCACAACTTGCAAAACATCCGTATCCACTCTATATTGGAGACTCACATGCAGCATAATATATGATAACTTTCAACCTGGGAATAGAAACAACCTCCTCTTATGAATGAAGCCTCGTAATATAAGCGATACTCTTTGAGTACTCAATGGCAATTGCCACAATACAACTACCCTATTAGAAATATTTGCAATAGGCAGATAAGGTTGAAGATGATCTCAAAGGCTGTACAACTGTTCCAATGCGAAAACCAAGTCATGATGTGGCTAGGTGCAGTCATCAAATTAGAGTATGTGACTGTCATCAGTCATCACCAGAGTTTGCGTGACTTTTTTGGGTCATAGAGAATCTAAGATTTTGTAATCATGCAGCACTAACTATATGATGTAAGATCTCTGTGCAGGCCATTAAGCTGGAGAGAAGCCCAACTAGGGTTGAAATTGAAAGGGAGCTTGCACGCGACAAAGATGCCCCTCGAAGACTCATTCCTAGAAGTGAAACCTCCCCGAGTAGCCGAGTGTCTGATGCAAAGCCAGAGCAGGACAGTGATTGGCGGAGAGCGATGGAGAAGAACATTGAACGCATCATGCAGCACCTGCAGATTCCCGTTGTCACCCCCATGAAGGCAGCAAGTGCAAAAGGCAGCTCCAGCTCAGAGTCCACCGGCACCGACACTTCACGAAAGCCAGATCAGGTCCAAGAAAGCTTGATGCCACTGCAGGTACAAACATGACTTCATGTGTGTTGTCCAGCTCCTGTTGTTACAGCTCCTGCTTGGGCACTTCTTAAAATCTTGTGCCTTAGTTCTAGAAGAATTCACCATGCCAAGTTCGTTACTGTTTGTAGTCATTGATATGGAAACAGTGACCAGGCTTTACTAGATGCAGTCATGAACATCAAATTCGTGATGGATAATAGTAATGAAGCTAGAATATGTGACTTCTCACAGTCATCAGTTTAATATGTATTACTATCCATTGTCATTGAATTCAAATAAGTGACTGGAATTCACAAGAAGGTGAGGCTTTGTTGAACCCATTTACAAACATTGCTCTTGATCAAAAGCAATGACTGAGTGGATCCTTATACTTTGTAATCAACTGGGTTTGCAGCAAGTAGGGGAGTGCGAATCGCAGCCGGCAGATCCGGAGAAGGCAGAGGAGATTCCTGCAGTAGGTGACGTGAAAGACTCACATCCGTCGGGAACTTCGAGCAACCCTACAGGAGGCACTCCGGATTGTGGTACAGTGACCGTGGCAGAGTCAGGAGGACGTGCCCCAATTGTGTACTCAACTCGGAATTTGAGGGCTTCGAAGCCTGCAAAAGAGGACACTCGCACCCAGAAGAGAATGCGATTGACAGAGGTTGAGAAGCTGAAGAAAGATCACGATGACACAAAGAAGCAAAGGGCAGTCCGGGGGAGCAAAACTCAACCTGAGAAGAGCAAGGAGGCCAACATTGACAGTCAGCAAAACGCGAAAGGGAAGAGGAAGAGAAACATGAACGCAGCGGTAAGTGAAGATGTAAGTGCACACAAGCCATGTATTTTCACAGGTTTCTTTTTCTGAAAGCACCTATTCAGTGATTCAATCCCAACTGATCCATGTTTTGTGTGTGTGTTTTTTTTATAGGTTGTACAAGAAACCGAGGACCCGGATTTAAAGAAGGGTGACCCTGTGATCCTTTCCAAAAACTTGAACGTACAGATAAGTGAACATGTAAGTGCCATGTGCCACTTCCTGGAATGTTGTGCCTTAGGTCTTTAGAAATTCAGTATGGCAAGTTCGTGATTGTTTGTAGACTTGTAGTATGGAACGAGCGACCAGGCTTGATTAGATTCAGTCATGAAGTTAGAATACGTGACTGATATTAGTAATGACGTTAGCATATGTGTCTTCTCACAGTCATAGCATTTGAATAATTCCCATGAGCCTTGGAGATGTACATCGTTGTATGAAAACAGCAATTGAGTCCCAACTGATGCTTGTTTTGTGTTGTTATTATTATTATAGGTTGCAGAAGAAGGTGAGGACCCGGAGTTCAAGAAGGGTGACCATGTGAGACTCAAGGGAATTCAAGAAGGGGAGGAGGATAAAGTTGTGGCACTCGGGAAAGTGCAGAATGTAGCTGGTGCTTCTCTACACGGGAGAACCATAATTGCAGGATGTGTGTCTGTAGAAGTGTTGAAAAGCCTAGATGATGACTACAGTTTGTTTGCACCCATAGATCTAGATGATCCACCCGTGACCTTGGTAGGACAAGCAGTAGGGCACTTTATAATGTGGCCCACAGAGTTCATGGACATTGATATGTCCTTCTCCCAAGCAGTTTAGAGTGATGGAGTTCCAGTTGCAGAGCATCATGTTTCAGCTATGAAATTTTCTCTTTCAATGAAATGTGTTCAAATCATTTGCATGACCTGACGCAGTGCTCACAACCGCACGGTTGACTTGTAATAGTCTTGATGTCTCATTATCCCACTAATCTGAAACTAAAATCTATGACTATGCACCGTAAGAATGGCAGATTCGACTGCATGGCATACGTTTGCACTAAACTAAGGACAATCAAGTCCTAGACAGATGCTTCCGATTTAATATTGAACTTTGACTCCCAGTAGTGAAAGAAACGAGTATACAAGGACTCCATGCAGTCATCAGATGATATGGGTGACTATGTGTAGTGACGCACATTTGACTTTACAGTGTCGTATTCTCTCAGGTGTGTATGATGTAATACAGTCACAATCAAATCACTATGCATAGTGATCAAACCATTGCTATATTCTCTAAACCCTCACTATAATTAGTCATGCCCATCTCATGATTTCAGTACTGGAGACCAATATTTCACTACAATTAGTCATAGCATTCAGAAGTCATTTCAGTATTCGTGACTATGTGTAGTCCAATAGATGCGACTTCAAAGAGTCTTATTATCCCAACTCAATTTATGACGCATTTCAGTCATCATCTCACTACTGTTCGTAGTGATAAAACCAGTCATGTATTGACTGATACCTCACTACAATTTGTCATATCACCACGAAGCTATTTCAACATTTGTGACTATGGGGTGTCAAATAGATGTGACTTCAAAGAGTCGTATGCTCCCAACTCAATGTATGACTACAAACAGTCACCATTTTACTACTATGCGTAGTGATGGAACTAGTCATGTATTGACACATACCTCACTACACATAGTCATGCCAAACAGACCCTATTTGCATATAGATGACTACATATAGTCATAGAGGTATGACTATATAGAGTCATATGGTCCAAGTCTCACTGCAGGTCCCGTTTTGAGGTCCCAAAACACTGTGGGAACGCAACATTGGGAACAAGAAGTGTCCGATATGACCCCTAGTCAGATTGTCCGAAGCGACTAACTCAAAATGACTACAAACAGTGCTAGTCACATTTTGGTTTATGCTGTATTGTAGTCATAAAACCTAGTCACATTGGGCTGGTTTTCTTGTAGTGTAAGTTGTTCTCATCTATTGGATCACTTAAGCATTCTGCTCATTTACCTGGCAAATTTGATTGATCAAAGGTCTTTTTAGGGGGATAAAACTATGCATTTTCTTGTGCATCACTTCCTCCAAGTGCTAAAATCTAGAAATCCAAAGGGTCATTCATGCCCATCCTTTCCCCTTGAAATAGCTCATCTCCCATCTTTCAAGGTCTTACGGATAAATCACATTTTAACCTCAAAACTCGTCCATGAAAATTCCACACCCACGTTGAGTGAAATACACTCAAAACAACCCTTTCATAGGCTTGGGAAGTTAAGGGCTATAGTAATGAAGAGGAGAACAATATAGTCGTATACAATTATGCCCTCTCCCCCATGACATTGTTCAAAGTGTGCAATGTGGACCCTTTACCAAACATGGAAATATTACCTCCATGCCGGCAACTATGAAGGTATGTAGTGACATCCCATACATATCATAATAAAGTAACATATATACTAATCATATCCAAGCCCCTTCAAAGTCACGGTTGAGTTTTGCTACTTGTCACAAACCCCAAATGTATACATGATGCACATTTGAGGGGTATCTAACGGATGCAAGACCCCACATTGTTCAAAATGGCTAAACTACTGAGGAGCTGATTACACCAGCCACTTAAGGCTTCATCTGTCAACATCTCTGGCTGTAATAGTGTGAAAAATGGTGGGCCAACATCTAGTATCTCCAAACATGATCCCCAACAATTTCACACCTGGAACCGGGCAGAAACTTTGGTGTGATCGGGGCATGAAGAGCTCAAATTGGCTAAACTACCGAGGAGCTGATTACAATAGCCACTTCTGGCAACATCCATCAACATCTCTCTGGTTGCAGTAGTGTGAAAAATGGTGGGCCAACATCTAGTATCTCTGAACATGATCCCCAACAATTTCACACCTGGAACCGGGCGGAAAGTTTGGTGTGATCAGGACATGATGAGCTCAAAATGGCTAAACTATCAAGGAGTTGATTACACCAGCCACTTCTGGCACCATCCGTCAACATCTCCGCCTGTAATAGTGTGAAAAGTGGTGGACCAACATCTAGTATTCCTAAACACGATCCCCAACAATTTCCCGGCTACAACCGGATGGAAAGGTTGGTGTGACCGGGGGCATGATGAGCGGCTAGTATACTAATTCGTGTTAGTATTATTGAGCGAGGGAAAATGAAATATAACTTATTCTTGAATGTGTGGCCAAAGATTCCCCCTGATCGAGTCGGTCTTTTAGCTAGGAGTGCAAATCAGCCATGCAGGTAAAAGGGCGATTTGAAAGGGGTGACGCTGCACGCGGAGTTGAACATGCAGCAGACTTTGCGGCTCCAAAAGGTCAAGCTTACTGCTGCCAGTCGGGAGGGTTTTGGATTCCATGCAACGTGCAATTATTAGCCTACGTATGTAGCTATTATTTCTCTACGTATATATGTAGGTGTAATTAAGTATACATACATATCCATATATATATATATATATACAGTCCACCCTCTATAAATGTTACACCTATAAGTGTTAACCCTCTCTAAATGTTAACTTTCTTCTACTCCCCAGATATTGCACACTATAAATGTTAAACGTGTTAATTGTTAACAAAATGGTACTCCCTTCTTTGTAAATTTGACTCTATAAATGTTAACGAATGAAATACAACCATAATGTGGATGATAAAAACTACACATCCAGTTACATTCCTCTCTCTCTCTCAAGTGATTTGTAAACTTGATATTGAATAAAGTTTTGATCGGGTTTGCAATTTTATGATTGGTATTCTCTCACAAAGACTCTTCACAATTGCTTATATTTATAAATGTTAAGATTTGTATATTGCTCCAAAAAAAAATTATAATTATTAACTGTTAACACCTCTATAAATGTTAACTTTGATCCACTCCCAAGGGTTAACATTTATAGAGGGTAGACTTTATATCCCTCTCTTGCTCAAGCCAACGGCTGCACGAAACGAGTGTATTTAATGTCACTAACTCTAATTGTCTCGGTCAAAACTAATCGTGAACCCCGGTGTAGTGGATTTGGGCGAACCAACCTGTACATTGGTTCCTTGGAGGCGAGGGTTTAGGCATCCAACAAGGAACATGTGTATGGGTTGGTTCGCCCCAACCCCTAAACCCTTGTGGGCTAGGGTGAACCAACCCGTACACTGGTTCCTTGGAGGCAAGGGTTAGGCATCCAACAAGGAGACATGTGTATTGGTTGGTTCGCCCCAACCCCTAAACCCTTGGGCTAGAGTGAACCAACCCTTACACTGGTTCTTTGGAGGCAAGGGTTTAAGCATCCATCAAGGAACATGTGTATGGGTTGGTTCGCCCCAACCCCTAAACCCTTGTGGGCTAGGGTGAACCAACCCGTACACTGGTTCCTTGGAGGCAAGGGTTTAGGCATCCAACAAGGAGACATGTGTATTGGTTGGTTCGCCCCAACCCCTAAACCCTTGGGCTAGGGTGAACCAACCCTTACACTGGTTCTTTGGAGGCAAGGGTTTAAGCATCCATCAAGGAACATGTGTATGGGTTGGTTTGCCCAAGCCCCTAAACCCTTGGGCTAGGGTAAACCAACTTGTACATTGGTTCCTTGGACGCAAGGGTTTAGGTATCCAACAAGGAACACATGTATGGGTTGGTTCGCCCTAACTCCTAAACCCTTGGGCTAGGGCAAACCAACCCGTACATTGGTTCCTTGGAGGCAAGGGTTTAGGTATCCAACAAGGAACACATGTATGGGTTGGTTCGCTCAAATCTAAGCCCTTGCCTCCAAGGAACCAATGTACAGGTTGGTTCGCCCCAGTTGGTGTAGTTGTCACTGACACAAAATGTTAACCTAAGATCATTTGTCACTCTCGGTTTCTCTTTTTTTTTAAATGGGGGAACTAAAGATTTACAATGTAGCAATTAATGTCACTTACTAAGTGGGCTTTCATCCAAATCATCCATGACACTTATGTCATCCAAATCATCACATTGAGTGAACTCTCAAGCACATGAGGGGTCATTAGGGTGGAAGTGCAACACAAAGAAGAGCGGTAGGGTTTTAACCGAATGCATGAACTTAAAGTTTTCATGCACCATCCATGACAATATTTGTACACTTATTCATAAGAAGTGTTCATCATAGAAGTCCCATGGTGACATAAAATGCCATGTGGAACAAAATACAATATTTAGTGTAGTCCCAAGCGAACCGGTTGAGTTTTGGAGACAGTCAAAACTTAGAGAAATGACCCATCGTTGTAGGGGGAATCTATAGAATATACTCCAATTTTATAAGGAAATTATCACAACATGTAACTGGTGTAATTGGACTTGAAAAACACTAGGATTTTGACAAATTATGTCCAAAATTCTCCCCAAGACACTGCTCTTGCTTCTCATAAATGCCGGATTGTAAGTTAGCGCCGCCTTAGTTAATGACGTTTAAGCTTACGAGCTGCCTCCATGTTCTCAATTACCGTAAGAAAAGTATGTGGGTCTTTATGTGGTCACCCTTGTTATTTGGAATTTCCATATTTCTTAATTATTGGTCAATTTGGTTGCTTAACACATAACATTATCAAGTAAGTGTGCGTTTTGTTCATGTGGGGTGCGAGAATATACCTAGACTGAATTTGTGCTACACTAAATATGATATTTAGTGTGACTTACTATTTGGAATCACGCAATGCTACAACTATAAACTGTGCATCTTATTTTCCACCAACTTTGGTCGAATGGGTTGTTTGGACATTGTAGAACATTAACATTTTTACTGGGTAAAAAAATACATTAATAATAAAAAGATATAGGAACATGTAGCTCCAAATTTTGAGTCACACTAAATATCATATTTAGTGTAGTTGCGGCATCCCATGGCTATATTCTCGAGGTCCACATGAACAAACGCACATTGCTTGATAATGTCATGTACATGCCAAGGGTTTAGTAGGAAGCACATGTCCCCACATAAGTTGGTTGTTGATTCATCCCAACTGAAGTTCCCAACTTAAGATTGATTTTGGGTCTTTAATCTTGAACTATGTTTAACTTTTCTAAAACATCAAAATTGCATGCGGAGTTGGAGATGCCCACAACGAGGCCATATACCTCATAGGTATGTAAACTAATGAGGTTAAGAGATTGCCTTGATGTTCTAGGTTAGTCAAACATGGTGTACCATATATAGTAGGTGGAATAGTATCTTCAATGTAGAAAATCATGTTCTAGAAGTCAACACTCAAAGTGGTAGGCTACACTTGCATGGTCTACATGACAATTTGTACAAAGCCCTCAACAAGTAATCAAAGTCATAGTTCACTTGGTGTGTGAGATTGAAGTTTATGTTAGTGCAACCTATCACAAAGTAGAAGTCATTTCAATTTACTCCTACGTGACAATAATGGTGATCAATAATACAATGCAAACATTGAAATCTAGATCATTTGTGCAAGATCAAATGTCTATATATATGACATCTGTATATGTGGCGGTCCAATTGGTAGTTCAATGCAATTGGCACATCGTAGATAGTTCACGTATTATTAGTTTCTTACACAGTTAAAATAAATCTATTGCATGGGGAGGGAAACAAAAAACAAAACACCCACATAAAAATACTTAGGGCTACTAAAGAAATCACCCACACTCACACCATGGTTGCAACACCAATCACTTATAAGAACAATCCCTCTACTTACAAATCACACAAACTAGATGATCCTATTTCAGTTACACGTCATAATTCGACACCTAGATTTGAGTGCATATAATTAAACATGGACACCAGAAGACACGTGTTTCAAAGAGATTGGACTACTGCTCTGAAGATGACAACCATTCTAAACCCTATAATCAACACAATTTGGAGTGGGGGAGGGGGTCTATATAACCATTTAATAAGCACAAGAATCTTCACTTGGATAACTAACCATAAAAAAAACCATATGAGCTCCGAAAACCATGAAGGAAGTGGGTTAGTTGGGAAAAATATAAATATTCATATAATTAGGAATAGGAAACATTTAAGACCCACCCACCTTAAGTACATGGTGCCCCCAAAAGGCTCGAGCACCATCAAGTTTGCAGAGAGATTAGTTATGTTTAATGGGGTCGCTTAACTTATGACGACAACAACAAACAACACACAACCTTAACAATATTAGTACATAACCCTAAACACCTCCTTTATGATGCCTTCCGGTTCGGAATGGACTTCCGGAGCCTTTAAATATCAAAGGAAAAAAAATTGAATGCCCATGGATACAGGTCACCTGCCACTACTACTCCTACTACTACTACGACCCTATACTACAATCAATCATGTAAGTTAACACCAGTTCGAGCTCCAATATATATTCACCTGCCTTGTAACTCATAAATTGGGTCGCCAAATTCCAATGCAAAAACCACTTGAAGTACTTGGGCAGCATATATATGGTGTACTGCTTGCTTGCAGACTGGATTGTGAGGATTTTTCATTCAACAACGTACAACCGTGAAGGAAGTCGGATTCCAACAATGAGCCCACCCGCTAGCTAACTTAGTTGTAGATGATCCGGTTGAAGGTCAAGAAGGCGTCCGGAAAATTATGCATCGTTTGTTAAAAGAGGAATCTATGGAATATACCTCGAGTTTAAGAAAGAGAGTCCAAAAGATCGCAAGATGTAATATGCATCGGTTTTTAAAAGAGGAATATATGGAATATACCTCGATTTTAAGAAAGAGAGTCCAAAAGATCGCAACATGTAATACGCATCGGTTTTTAAAGAGGAATCCATGGAATATACCTCAATTTTTTTTTTAAAGTCCAAAAGATCGCAACATGTAATACGCATCGGTTTTTAAAGAGGAATCTATGGAATATACCTCAATTTTAAGAAAGAGAGTCCAAAAGATCGCAACATGTAACCCATTCCAACAATGAGCCCACCCGCTATTTAGTTGCAGATGAACCGGTTGAAGGTCAAGAAGGCTTCGGGAAAATTACACATCGTTTGTTAAAAGAGGAATCTATGGAATATACCCCAATTTAAAGAAAGAGGGCCCAAAAGATCGCAACATGTAACCCATTCCAACAATGAGGCACCGGCTATTTAGTTGTAGATGAACCGGTTGAAGGTCAAGAAGGCTTCGGGAAAATTACACATTGTTTGTTAAAAGAGGAATCTATGGAATATACCCCAATTTTAAGAAAGAGGGTCCAAAAGATCGCAACATGTAAACCGTTGAACTTGGAACGATGAATGGGAAGGAACCGACCGCTACACCAAATATGATATTTAGTGTGACTAAATATTTGGAGTTACACGGTGCTATATCTCTTTTTACTATTGAAATCGTTTTTTACCAAGTCAAGTTGTCAATGTTCTATAATGTCCAAACTACCAGTTTAACATTTGTTGGTAAAATATGAGATGCACGGTAAATAAATATAGCATTGCGTAAGTTCAAATAGTAAGTCACACTAAATATCATATTTAGTGTAGTGCCAGATTAATTGGTTGAGGGTTTGAGAGAGAGCTACAGTAGTTCAAATTCAAGACTTCAGGGGAACTACTGATTGGTTTAGAGAAAATTTGAAGAATTCCTCAAATTGATAAAGAAAAACCCGAAAGATGTCAACATGTAACTGGTTGATGTTGTTCCCCCCTCCCCCCCCCCCCCCCCTCCCAATTGACTTGGAAACACTAGGATCTTGACCAACACCAACATCGGTCTGAAATAGTGTTGGAACCAATGTTAGATCGGTATTGTCTTTTCGAGAAGTCAATCTTCAAGCTTGGGTTCAAATCCTGAGTCCAAAAAGTAAAGTCTATTAGCTCGTAACTATCCACGCCCAAAAGCACCCTACATATATATGGCTAAGACCTTAAAGTTGCTTTGGTGTTTTTGGACCTCCAATCAAAGATAAAGCAGACAATTATGAATGTATATAGGACAACATGGAGTCATGAATATGTAGCAAAACGTTCAAGTGTCCATGTGTCGACATCTAAAAGATTGGAATATAATTTGCAAGGTGGTGGTCATGGGCACCCATAACATTTCTCAACACCCAATGAACAAACGATGGGTGTTGAGTAATATTATGACACTTGGACGGATTTTACTTTATTTTGCGAAACTTTATTACTTTGGACATGTGACGGGATTTGGACGGGATTTACATCCATTTGTGGATGAAACCAATGTTCGCACCATTTGTGGATGAAAGTACCTCATGGATGGACTTTGAGTTTCGTGATTCCCAAGGACTATGGTTTTTGGGAAGGGCTTATTACAACACCGAGGTGTTATAATTTTTTATCTCTTATTTTGCCAACAAATGTCAGTTTAGTTGTTTGGACATTAATTGAACATTAACAACTTTACTTGGTAAAATATTACATCAATGGTAAAAAAAAAGATAAGGTATTGTGTAACTCAAATAGTAAGTGACATTAAATATCATATTTAGTGTAGTTATAGATAAACCGGTTGAATTTGAGAAATGATTGGTGAAGTTCAAGTCTAGAGGAAAATTACCAATCACTGTAGAGGAAGTTAGAGGACATATACACCTCAAATTGATAAAGAAAAACCGAAAGATGCCAACGTGTTACCAGTTAGACTTGGAACACTAGGATCTCAACCGCCAATTATGCCCACAAATATATATCCCTGAATATTGTGAGGTTGGAGACTTTCCCCATTTCAATTTCAATGATCTAATGCATAACATTATTCAAATCCATAACAATGTTCTATGGGACTCACAATATTCCGTGGAATATTGTCATTTCCACATAACATTGTTATGGATTTGAATTTAATGTTATGTGGGCCTACAATGCTCGTTTAAGCTTACATTACCACATTTTATTTTCTTTATATATGGAACAAAGGAGCCGTGCGATCACCTTGCTCCACTAAATAAGATATTTAGCATCACCAACACAAATTGTAAATTGTGGTATGGTGTCACCAACACTAAATGTTAACCCAACATTATTTGTAATTCCTTGTGAATTTTTTGGGGATTATAGATTTACAGTGTTGCAATTACTGTCACTTACCAAGTGATCTTTCATCCAAATTCCAATCATCCATGACAATATTTCATCACAAGTTGTTGACAAGAGAAGGTAGTGTTTTGGCCAATGGACGAACTCATCCGTAATCCATGACGATATTCGTAAACTTATTCATAAGAAGTGTCATTCAAAAAGTTTCTATAGTGACATAAAATATCATGTGATATAACGTATCTTATTTAGTGTACTTTTCCATCAAGTAGAGAGCAGATTTCATGGTCGGGAATTGAACTGCCAACCATCCCATTCAGTTTTGGGTACCTCTCCGCATTCATCCGGTAGTTTAGGGTCATCTTGGACCAAAATAACCTTACCGTCTTCGTTTGAATGTCCCTTAAATGCTGCACGTTGTGGGGAGTGCATTCAATGTAGCTCGGGCTTCATGGGACATGGTATCTTGGTAATGGGTGGGTGGGTTTATGCTAGGGATTATAATTAGGTCCAAGAAACTTGGATCCAAAACGCCCCTAAAGTCCGTGTTCATTTATTGGGTTTTATAAGTAACATGTTGGCTTCACAATGTGAAATGAAAAATGTCATTTGCTCATTTTTTGTGCCGTCCAAATCTAGAGTTGGCAATCATATGTAATTTTTTGTTTGTAAATTGGAGTTAGGTCACAAGGGGGTTGCTATTGTGGCTTATATGTTGGCAATGCCATCATAGGTTGCGTACATGACATTTGAAGTGGAGTTGGCAAGGACCTAATAAACCATTTTTCTTTGTTGACTTTTTGGACCCATTTTTAGAAGTTTCGGTTCTCAAGGAAAAAAAACACCTTAACATTTGTGGTGCAATTTGGCTTCATGAAGAATACACAAAATCATCCCTCACATTCATAGTTTGCATCCATAACCAAACAAACCCTTTAGGTAACCCACAAACCCCACAAGAACTTCAAAGAATCTACAATATCCACACAGACACCCAACACAACCAACCTACCCCCACACTATACAATATCAAATTTTCCCACACATGGAAATTTGCACCTAGAGTTGAGCCCCCCCCCCTCTCTCTCTCTCAAAGCAACCACCATGGTATCCCTACCAAACGAATATCATCACCTTCAAATTTAACCCTCAACAATGCATTCACATAGATGGTTCTTTCATCCCTCCAAAAGAAAATCCGAAGGAATTGGGTGTAAGCACAATAAAGTGGACAATTCTTCAGCCTGGCACATGTCTAAGTGAAGTGATTCAAAACAATATGTTAAGTTTGAATTTTTGTAAGAAAAAATTATCATGATTAATTTTTTTGGCATTGATCTACAAAGGCAAGCAATTTATGTTGACAAAAACAGTCTCAAATACAATATGCATGCTTTAGAATACGGTGCAAGCAGGTGTGCAAGTGGTGACAATGAACAAGTAAGTGTCAGTAGAGTGTTTAAAATATGATAAATTTTCATTGACTTGATGATTTCTATAAAAATATTTGATGATGACCTCAAGTGTATAATGAATTGAAGGAATGTGAAAAAAAGAAATCAAGGTCAATATAGTCAAGGTTGTGAAATTTATGTCCAAAACCAAACCTAGCCATGTGCTTTTAAGCATTATATTTAATGAAAACTTTTGAAGATCTCATCTTGATATTTTACATTTGAGTACTTAAAACAACGATAAAGATCATGATTAAAAAAATCAAGTTAAACAACATTTTGGTACTATTGTGGACTTGGTTTTAGCAGAGTCTCTTCATCGTCAATGATCGAGTTTACACAAACGCCACAAATCTCAAGTCCAACATACCCATGTTATACACGTATATTCGGGTCCAACAGGCATGGGATTCATGACGTCCATGTAAACTCATCAATTGTGGATGCAAAGGCTCTAGTAAAAATAAACAAGTAAAATAAAATAACCCTACACGATTGAGGACTGATTCATTCCAATTCATCACCATTACAGCAATTCAAGGTCTCTGACTCTACTTCCAAATTCAAATAATCTTAAAAATAACCGTTAACAAGATATAATATAATTCAATGCATTTTACACCTTCGCAATGAATGACTTCACATAAACACGCCCCGGGTTAAATCACATCTTCATTCGGTTGGGCCCCGCGACTCCTTCATTGCCCAATCACCCTGCCTACACCTATGTGCGAACTCCTCCTTGTTGGGAACCAATGTGACAATACCCAGTCAAACTTACAAATATTCAAGTTGACATCACTTTCATTATTCCCAAGTTGAATGATGGAATTCCTTCACATGCCAAAGGAGCTTAATGACTTAAGAGACCAGACGTTGAGTGGCTTAAGTGACCATGTACTGTCACATTGGTTCCCAATAGGGAAGGGTTCGCATGCAGGTGTGGACAGGAGAACTGGAGAGTGAAGAAGGCGTGGGAGGGACAAGGCCCAGCTGAATGAAGATGTGATCTAGCCTGGAACCGTAAACACCACAAATCCCTAGCCAATCCAACATTGGTGCTCATCTATGGGTGCATATACTATTTAATATGCTCTTAGTAAGCATAGTCGAGTCATGGGAGCTTATTGATAAGTCGAGGACTTAACCTAACGTATTGTGAAGGTTTGGATCTCTTGGGATTTGGCTCCTTTGAGGGACAGCGAAAGATATGGTCTTATTAGCTGGCCCATCACCCCCTAAAGTTCTAACTTGGCTTAGGGTGGGTGGCATACACACACTAGGGTCCAAGACCAAAGAAACTCCAAAATGGAGCGATTTGATTCGTCGATAGCAAACTCTCAAACTTATGGAGTCTACACTAGGGCCCACGGGCGGGTCCTAGGCATCCAAAAACAATGGAAAGGAGGCTAAGGTGGGTGGGTCTTAAATGGTTACTTTTTTCCCCCGATTTAGCCAACTTCTCCTAGGATATGAAACACACGATTAGTATGAGATGGTTAGTGAATCCATGTCCAAGGTGTAGTTGATGTTCTCATGATGATCGGAGCTCATATGATTACCTTATTCATTGTGAAAGTGTAAAAGTATTTTTCTCATTAAGTGGCCATTTAGCCCCCTCCCTCCAACCAATTATTTTGACTATTGAGTTTAAAATGGTTTATTACATTTTGAGCACGTAACCCAATCTCTTATGATCACATGTTATTTGGTGTTTGTTTTTGGATCCACACCTAATCACACACCACTCATATATATAGTTAAAAGTTAAAATAGTTAAAAGTACTTCTTATTAAAATACTATCAAAAGTTTAATTTTGCGTCAATGATTTAAGGATGTTTATAAGAACAGATGAAAAGAGGTCTTCAAAATCAAAAAGGCGTATCGTTTTTTCACCTTGGGCTTTTTATTGTGCTTCGATCACAAAACAAAATAGAAAAGGTGATTTGAGATTGATACACAAAATGGTGAACCACCAAATATTGCTATGATATGTTCATAACCTTGGCCCATTAGAGAGCTCAAATTTGTCTATATCAAGATGTGTAAGTATTGGGGACAATCCAGGTCCGAGATGACCTTAAACTACCGGGTGATTATGGAGAGGTACCCATTTCCGAATGAAGTGGTTGGCGGTTCGATTCCCACTGTGAAATCTTCTCTCTACTTCATGAAAAAAACTAACTAAGTAGGTAGGAAGCCAAGAGCCCACCCACCGCAAGGTAGGCATTAAACCCCACCCTACACCAAGAGGATTCTTGAGCAAGGTAGGGCCAACGGGCTTAAAATCATGTCGGATTGCTGGACATAGCTTATTTATTGGGGACAATTTAAGGATAACGCTAATCTTTCAAGTATCCACAATATTTTTCAACTTTGAATAGAAATGTGGATCACACAACACTACTAAGCAGTGTGCATTCATTATGTAGACCATGAGAATATAATCATAGGATGTACAAACCTTGCACAAGGAGACTCAAAGTCCAACTCGACTCCTTGCATCCCATGGTTCTATACTCATGGCCCACAATTGCTTAGTTATGTTATGCATATAAAATGTTTGAATGGTTATTTTCAAAAAGTTAGAGGTGAGTAACTTGATATTTCTACTTACCATGGATCCTCTCATGTTTTAGGTAAAACTATAATATCAAAATCATGAGCTTTAATTTTCCACTACAAAACGAAGTCTTCAACCCTTAATAGCCCTAGGGTTTGAACTAATTTCAATGTTAGTCATAAAGTGAGATTTGTAAGCTTGTTTATTGGAACATTCATGAAGCAAAAGTGTTGACACAAAGTTGAAGAACACACATTTTCGAAACAAATATTCAAGCGAAAAGCTTCATAGAATGAAGGAAACATTAGTTTGTATGGGTATTCCGTAGATATGTTCGTTTAATGAAGACTTCTTCAACTTATCTGTATATGACTATAAGAATATATTTGTATGTGTAGAGTGTGAACAACATTGTCTTTATTGAAATTGAAAACTTGTCATTTGATTCATCAAACTTGATGTTGTGTTCCTAACTTTCATTTGCATAATCATGTTGGCGATCTTTTAAAAGCACATGTCTTTCTGGTATCTATTCTTGGCATTGATGATTTGTGACAAAGGGTCCTACCTTTCATGTGATGGCCAATTTCTACATCATCACTTTTAACTCTCTTTTTTTGGGTTGGTCAAATTTCAACATGTCTTTTGACACCTAATTTTTCAAATTGACAGCTTTATAAACTCTTACTAATTTCCAAAATTTTTAATCACAACAACTTATAGAAGTAATGCAAATTGAAACAATATGCAATCCAATCGCATTCATTATGTAGTTATCAATGACCTCTATAACCATTACCATGTGGAAATTGGAATAATGAACTTGTGAGTGTGTTTAGGAAAAAACTCCTTCACATGCAAGTGCTTCTTAAGAATTGACACCAAAATTTATCTATGCTTGAAATTCACAACAATGTTGAACAATCAACAATGATCCGGAAAGTTAACCCACTTGCCGCTGAATTGTAGGCAAAGCCATGTGAAATACGAGCTCAGTTGGTTGTAACCTCCAAAGACAACTACAAAGGTGGATACATGGAGCTTCAAGCATACTACACTGACAATTCATGGTGACAAGATGTACCTAAAATTTCATATGTCAAGTGATGGGCATATTGGGAGTGATATGTCAAGTGACAAGTTGAAGGTCTTGGCCCTCGGTCTTTTGACAAGTCAAGTGGAACCAATGAAAGTGACTGACTATCAAACGGGTCGTGAGGGGTGCAAAAAACAACCTCGCATGTGTACATATTTCGCCCCAGGCTAGATCACATCCTCATTCGGCTGGGCCCTGCCCCTCCCCTCGGGGGGGGGGGGGGTAGTCATTGGTTGGAGTAGCAATATATGTGCGAACAAATGATAGGGTATTTTAAAAACATGGGGGCTAAAAATTATAAATGGACTTAAGAGTAATATAGGGTATCAAAAATGGCACTGGACATTTTTAAAGTACTATAGGGTATGGAATAATAGGTAATTTGGAATTATAAGTAATGCAAGCCATTTTCTATTTACCCAAAGTAGAAATTTACATAATGATAGCATGTGAGAAAAAGAAGAGAATTGAAAGTAATACCCCCCTATAAAATAGTGGTTGTTCGCACCTATATCCTTAACTTTTTAACACACTGCCCCCCCCGAGCCCCTCCCACGCCTCCTTCACTTTCCGGTCTTCCTACCCGCACCTACATGGGAACTCTTCCTCGTTGGGAACTAATGTGATAATACCTTATGAGTTAAGCCATTAAGCTCTTTTGACATGTGAAAAAACTCCATCAATTAACTTGGGAATAATGAAAGTGATGTCAACTTGAATATTTGTTATTTTGACCGGGTATTGTCACATTGGTTCCCAATGAGGAGGAATCCTCACGCTGGTGCGGGCAAGAAGATTGACACTGAAGGAGGTGTGGGAGGGGTGGGGCCCAGCTGAATGAAGGTGTGATCTAGCATGGGGCACATATCTCCACCTATTGTTGTCAACTTAGAGAGCTCCTTGTATCATCTTACTATGCACATTTTGGAGGCAAATTGCAAACATACAAGTGCCCCATTTTGTACATCCCATCTTGGGAGTCCAAACCCTCATTTGACCACGGGTAGATCACTCCATTGTCAAGTTGAACACCACGTGCGACCAAAAAAAATCTTCTTTTGATAAGTTGCACCACCAAAATGGGTCAAAATTTTATCAATTTTTTTTCATGAGTAGATATACACAGTACCTATGACATAGTCAAAAGTGGTTACTAAATTTGATGATTTGTTTTTTTCATAAAACATATCATTTCTAACTAGAATGACACAGAATTGAACTAAAACAATTACTAAAAAAAATTAAGATGACTAAAAATTTCAAAAAAATATACAAAAGATACTATCAATTGTTATGTATATGTTGAAAAAATATCATAAAATTTAAAATTATATATGGCATGTAATATAGGGGTAGCAAACTTTGTCCGCACGTGGTGTCAACTTGACAATGAAGTGACCTCCCCGTACATTTGACTTGACTAGTCAAGTGAAGTTTGACAAAGATTCACATAGGCTTTAGCAAGTGTCTAAGTAATGAATACAACTCCATCTATTGCTATTGTCAACTTAGAGATACATATTTCTTGTGAATGAAAGAAACTAAGCATCGGTGTCCAACGTGAATTAGAAGTTATTCTCAATATGGCTGATTATGTTTTACCAAGCATCAAGATAAGATCTTGCCTCTCTTACGAGAAGTGGATTTAGGGCATTTAATTTCTTCCAATTTCAAGATAGCCACAATGGCGACAATTATTGAAGTGAGGAAGTCACATATGGACGAGAATATGCAGTTTCATCAATTGTGAGCATATCCATCCAAAATTTGACAATTTCATTCATTTATGATTTTTGGGAGTTTTTGACGATTAAGTGGTTGAAAAATGGTAGGATTTTCTATCTTCTATTTTAATCATTAGAGCTTGATGATAGATCAACAACAAATATAGAAAGTTGGGTGGATTCCATAGAAATCGATCCCTATATCTTAGGGGTTGTTGACATCATGGACCATGAAGTCGTCCCAAAGCCCTGTAAAATATGTGATTGGTTGTTGAATTCGTCCCAGGATCACTTCAGCTTACACCAAAGGAAAAAAAAAATGTCACAATGACCATGGAATTCGAGGTTCCCAAAAGACATATATTAAGGCCTACATTATCCACCGATATGGTCCAAGGATTTTGGAGTGGGAGAGGCAAAAGAGGTGCTATAGTAGAAAAATGCAAGGGTTCATGGCAAAGAAATGTTGTTATCATAAAAATTTAATGGAATTTCTTTTGAGGAAGAGAATATAAAGACGAGAGCAGACAAGAGAATGGTCAAACTTGAATTGTTTTTCTTCCAAAACTACCCTTTTTGGGCATATATTAAAATAAATCAGCACATTCACTCTTTGTTGCATGGTCATTCTTTGTGGTCCACACTTGGTTTACTCTTGGTGAGGGGCCCAAAGGTTTTGTAAACTAGTTATTTAAGAAATCAGACCATGGAAGTCGGATCATGAAGTCAGATCATGGAAGATGGCCTTTTTCCATGGTCCAACCTCATGGTCCAACCTCATGGTCCATGATGTAAAGCAACTCTTATGCACATTTTGAAGGCCAACTACTTGTACACTATATACCCATTTTGCACATCCACGCGGGCTTATAGACGATACACTAAATAATCCTATTGCTAAGGGCCGTAATAATTTTCTGCAACCCACGCTAATTATCACGATGAGAATTAATGTGGGCCACAACAACTATTTTCTAAATTATTGTTGTGGACGTTTATCTTCGATTGTGTTGCTTTTCTCCTGCACCAACTGTTCAGTGTGGTGCTCGAAAATCTTCATCAAGACTTAAGAGAAGACCCAAGGTCTTGGAACCACATTATTTCCATCTTGACCAATAAATTATTGTGGCATGCGCTAATTATTTACACGCTCATTTTCCACATGCACTAATGTTTAGTGTACCGTCAATTTGTTACCACCTCCCCCCCCCCTTCTTCGAAACCCGGCCCTTATTTGACTTGACTTATTAAAGTAGAGTTTGACAAAGACTTTAGCAAGGATTTAAGCAACGGTGTCCATCAAATTACACTATGGATCCAAAGGTTCTTTACACTTAAGACCGAGTGTGGTCATAATGGATCGCGCCCTTAGAAACCCATAGAAGCATGCCGAGGCTTACCCTTTTTCCCCCTTTTTCCCTTGCTTTGTTATGAAGCTTATAAAGAAGGAAGTGGCACGAAAATTTGTGTCTCAAAGCACACTTGGAGTATGTAAGATAATAAGGCCACGGGGGAGATCCCCAAAATGACGGGAGGGTTGTTTTATAATAAATGCGGAAACTAGTCCCGACTACCACTATTAAATAAGCTACTAAGTTCAGGCTACCAGCTGCCCGGGACGTTAGTTAGTGTAACTAAGTTTAGCTCAACTACTGCCCGGATGTATAGATTTGTATGGATTTCGGACCTGACACACAACGTGGGCACCGGCCCGGTAAAATCCGGAATTTAAATAAAAGGGGAGGGGGGGGGGGGGGATCGGTCATTCTTCTATTGCAATTCTCAAGAGAACAACATAGGCTATGATCAATGGTGTGGATGAAACCAATATGGATGATAATATACAATTTCATCCATCTATATAGATAGATAGATAGAGAGAGAGAGAGAGAGAGAGATTCATCTAGACATGTGGCAAGTTCATCCAATTTCTATGTTCTTTGGGGTTTTTTTTGTTTTTATTGAATCCATGGGGAAACATGAAAACTGCATTATATTTTGTCTCTTATTTCAAAATTGCCAAATAGAAACACACGTTGGGAGGAATGGGATTATCACATATGTATGAGCATACCTCTTATTCATCGAACATAGAAGTCATGAAGTAGTATGGAGTCTTGATGTTATTGTTTTCAACTTAATCGACACCTGCATTGATTTTAAAGATCCCAAGTTAGTGCAATCCAAGTCATTTTGAGATGAATCAACCACAAACGTGTAGGAGACAAAAAATTTATGTTGGATTGATGAGACGTACGCTTATATGCAATGATCTCCTCTCTCCCCATATTAGGGTATGAAAACCTATAGTGGACTCGTCCATGCACACTTTTTGGTCATTGGATAGGACTGTGAGTTCTTGTCTCACCCAGTTAGCAATTGCGAATCATGAAGACTTTCATTTCAATGATGCAAAGATGGATGAGAGGTCCACACATATACAAGAATTCCCACTCTCCACACGTTTGTGGTTCAAATCAATTTTGCCCCTTTTACGATACTTTAGGATCATTTAAGCTACGTTTGGTGTCAAAAGAACCTCTATCATATTTACTATTTAAAAGACATTTTTTCTTGTTGAATGAAAGGTCCGCTCATACGTAGTAATGCCCTCTTGCCATGGTGTTGTTGTGAAACAATGCTTTTAGATTCACTATGAAAAGAAAAAGAAAAGAAAAGAAGGAGTAGTTTGCCGCCTCCAATGGATGATTGGCAAAAGCTCCCTCACTAATATTGGAGGCATGTGGAATGAGAATTTTGTTTCACAACACCTGCCATCCAAGCATAACATTATTAAGTAATGTATGTTCGTTCATGTGGGCCCCAAGAAAATAACCATGGAATGCCGCAACTAGTGCATATTCATACTATAAATGTTTATTGTATGGTTTTGAAATTATATTAATACTAATATTTTTCAACTCACATTAATTCATGCTCATGTTCAAAACATCAATTTCAAATTCCTAGCCTCGAACAAATGATACCATGAGCTCGAAAAACGCACGGGCCAAGGAAAGTTACTTTGACCAAAATTATCTTGGTATGTCAGAATTATAGTGAGCCACAATAATAGGTGTAAAAAGGTATAGTTGGGATGCAACATACCAATGGCATAACCTTTTTATAATGGTTATGCTAGCCTATTCAACCAAGACTACAGTGGAGGGTGTATACTCATGGCCACTTTACACTAGGAACTAAGGGTCCTTGACTGGTGATATACAAATCATAGGACTGGTGGAGAGCTTGGAGTCGATCCAAGTTCTATGTACACTAGACCTTAAAGGCATGAGTGACCAAAGAAATTTTGAATGGATGAAAGATTACACAATGTCCTACATGACCACAAGTGGGATAAAGATTCATGCTCTACTGGATATTACCTTAGACCCATCAAAAAGAGACGGGTTTACTGCATAACTAAGGAACATGGTAGCCGATTAAACTACCGTTGGCTCCTAGAAACTGCTATGGTGGAGACCCAAACACAAACATATGTTGCAGTCCCTCAACATGCTTTCATTCTACACCAAGCTTGAGGGCCCATCAATTGCAAACTTGGATTTCTATTTCCCATGATATGGCATTTGCATGATTTTCAAGGGAACATAGATTTTCATAGTCACGGGTCTTGGTCTGTGTAAAGGAGCTTTTAGAAAGAGGACTCGCGGCATGCTCTTCACATTGTTATTGTAGAGGTAGGTGATATTTGATACGGAGGTTGCTTTATAAATTATTTTCAAGGTCTTTGAACAAAGTATGAGAAATAACGAATTTTGGAGGTTTCTTCCTTTTTCAGAACACTCATATGGTCAACTATAATGAAACATTTTGTAAAGAGCTGGAGAGCTATGATCGGGGAGAACGGGCACTTAGTTGCAGATGAACCGGTTGAGTTTGAGAAACAACCGGTTGAAGTTCAAGACTTCCAGATAATTACAGTAACCTCCCGCTTAAGTACGCAACTTGAACATGCGCAGTTTGTGCGTACTGAACTGGTAGGTGTGTACTTTAGGATTTAGGGTTTCCCAAATCGCGAGCGGTCGACTTCAAAGCCAAACGCAAAAAAAACTTCAAAACTTACACCACATGACGATTCACGACATGTTCAACTAAGAAATCTTGAACCCTAATTTTTTTGCCAAAAAATGCATACTTAACTGGGATGCGTACTTAAACGGGTGCGTACTTAAGCGGGAGGTTACTGTACTGATCACTTTAGAGGAATATATAGAGGAATATACCTCAAATTAATAAAGGAAAACCAAAAGGATGTCAACATGTAACCGGTTGGACTTGCAAACACTAGGATCTCAACCGATTATGAATGCCCAAAAGTCTCCCCGATCACTGGCGGAGAGTGGTTGCTTTCTTTCAATCACATTTTCATTCAGCTGGGCCCTGCCCTTCCCATGCATCCTTCATTGCCCGGTTTTTTTGCCCGCACCTGCGTGGGAACTCTTCCTTGCTAGGAACCAACGTGCACGGGTAGATCACTCTAAGGCATTTTTGTGCATCACGTGCGGCTGGGGTTTTTTTTGTTTTGGGGTTATTTACCTTCAAGGGCTTAATTAAAGTCTCCCTATAATTACTTAAATTTCAAAAATGGCCCATTTGTTTGCACCCTTTCATTACTTATATTGTCCAAGTCACTGCAATTTTTTGTACTCTATATTCCTTTTAAGGAATAAACAGGCATGGGGAAGACGACCCCAATGACGGAGCGTTCCCTTTTCATCCATTTTGGACAAACGGAAATCCCAATTATCATCCATCCCTGTGAGTCCTAAACCCATTCACATACCATACTAAACATACCTTCTAGGATCCTTATCTTCAGCCCCTATATTAATTTTACAAAAATAATGGCCCGCGTTTTATGTCCATCTAACTTACTTATAATGGGATTGTCTACATTTAATGGCCCTTCATTATTTGGAATTCCTTTATAATTTTTATTTCAAATGATTTTAATCCTCTCTATATTATGCCGCACGTCGTTTTTAAAATGCACTAAGTGATCTACCTGTGCCAATGTGACAATACCCGGTCAAAATTATGAATATTCAAGTTGACATCACTTTCGTTATTACCAGGTTAATTGATGGAGTTCCTGTGCCTTGTGAAGTGCCAAAGGAGCTTAATGACTTAAGTGACAAGGTATTGTCACATTGGTTCCTAACATGGAAGAATTCCCACACATGTGTGGGTAGGAAGACCGGGAAGTGAAGGAGGCGTGGGAGGGGGGGGGGCTAACTTAGCCAAATGAAGATATGATCTAACCTGGGCGTTTGTTGTTATGTGTGTATTTAAGAACACAGACCAGGAGATTGGACTATGTGATCAAAAAGTTGTTACCCATCATGGACTTAGTAGTCTATATATATAAATACACATTGGTTTTCTTTTGGGGAGGGGGGAGGGGGGAGGGGGGTTTTGGTTGGGTTGTATGATCATTTGATAAGAAAGAGAATATTCACTTTAACAATGACTAAGATATTCGTTTGAGCTCCGGAAATTAGGAATGTAATGGCGATATGCACAATTTGGAGATACTAACTATATCACACTATTTGCGTGTTTGATGTCCTCGAAGTGGACGCAAAACCTAAGAGTGCCCATTTTAAGACCCATTCCAACATCATATGCCGCATGAAGCTTGTTTTACTATAAATAAAAGTATGAAGTTGCCTATTTTAGAGCAGAATTTTGTGAACTTTGATTTGTCCCTCAATGTGTGGGTTTTAGTGATCATCCCCACTGCATGTTTAGCTCTTTGAGGGCGGGTTGATTGGTACAACACTTATAATATAAGTGTTCCCACCAAGTTAGGGTGAGGAGGCGCATTTAGCCCAAGAGTCCTTGATTTAGTGGAGGAATTTTGGGTAAAATTAGTTGAAGTACTTAGATCCGTATTTGACCGGATTTCCAAGAAATTTCAATGGGAGGATAAATTATGTTTGAAATTGCGAAAGGCCAAGCCAATGAGACCAATAATTTGTGGCACCCTTGTACGCTAAAGGCGTATGAAAGTATGGGGAGCACTTTCCAGCTCGAAAAGTACCTTTTAAGATGATTTGATCCCGTAATTAGCATCCAAATTAGTTACCGAGACTAGGTTGGAGTGGGGATGATTCGAGCATATTTTACCCATGACGTAGACGTGCTTTAGAGAGTAGACAAACCCATTTCCGATGACTTGAGCAATTTTGCACAAATGTAGTACATGTGTGGGTACTGGAGTGAATTTTCACATGTCTAGAAATTGATATCACAACATTTAACCAAAAATTCATAATTTATTTTAAGTTTTGAAATTATTGTAAAATTTTCCAAGGCAAGATTCTCTCCCAACCCATATTCACATCACATGTCAACCTATTTCTGATAGTTGGGAGATGAAAACTTGAGTGCGGTTTGTGCCCTTTTCAAGGAACCCTAATCCGTGCCTTTCTAACTTACTTTTTCCATCATGTTGAAGGTGACGGTGACATGGGTGGAGCTTCACGGCTTTAGGGGACTATGTGTATCAAGATTGAGGGCATTATTGAAAATGGGCATGTCTACCCTAGATGGACACTTGCCTCTTTGCACCCACTTCTCGTAGGATGTGAAACACTCAATTAGTGAAAGACGATTAGCAAATTCAATTCATGCCCCTAGTCATAAGGTAGCAGGGCACATTCCCGCTCGAATTTCAGATTGGCATGTTCATTGGGGAGTTATTAAGGGGGAATCAATCTTGGAAGATGTGCAAAGTACATTGGAAATTGGACCAATTGGAATAATTAATTTTGGATTAATATTGAATTAGTTATGAATTTTGGAAGGAGAACTCATAGGGGTACCCAAAACCACTCACCCCAAAAATGTACACCATGATTACATAGAAATTTGAGGTTGGAAGCTATAATGTACCTCTTGTTTGGATAGGTCTAGTGAGCGGTTTAAGGACCCGAGCGGGAAAGGGCCCCGCTACCTTATGCCGCGTAATGTTTGGAGCTCGTATGAATATCTTTTTCATTGTCAACGTGATGATTCTTGTGCTCATTGCGTGGTCACATGGATTCCCCTCCCCCTAAATCATGTTGACCATTGAGCCTAGAATGGTTAGCTCATTTTGAACATGTAGTCCAATTTCTTTTAAACACATGCATTTTTGGTGACAGTTCTTAAATTCACACCTAACCACATACCATTCAAATATAGTTGTCCAAATTATTGATGTGTTCAATTTAGGCTCATCTATCATGTTATGGTATCTCAACCTATCATGCTATGTTGGCCGAATTTGGAGAACATCCAATAGAATTGTATGCCTTTAAACTCACAATGGGTTTTTAACACCAGTTAGTCAATCAAGGAGCCTCACTTTCCCAACACCCTGCCGTACAAGGATTCAACACATGGCACAGACAGAAAACCATGTGGCAGGCATCATGGGGTCTATCTTATTGGGAAACCCATGACACAACATCAAAAATCACGCATGATGCTACCAGGGAGGCTCGTCTCGCTGAAGAGTGGAATTCTTCCCATCTCTCACGGAAGGAACTAGATCACCTCCACCTCAAGGATTTTCTCAAAATACGAACGTGAATCGTACTCGAAGCAACCATCGACACCAACACAACACAAGATCATCGTCGCTCGCCGCATCATGAACCACAAAGTTGCAATTGAAAACTAGACGGCGGTTGACAGTCCCTATCTCTAAGAGACAATAGCCACTTTCGCTCTCACAATGCACTTAAAAAACGATGCACACTTTGTGTCGGAGCGCCCCCCTACACAACCCCAGTCGTAACAAATTTCCATCAACACTGGAGAACATACCGTAGTACGACGGAGCCTCTAGACTTTCTTTCAATCGGATCATCAAACTAACATCAGACTCTACCTCACGGAGGCTACTGCACGCTGCCACTCTACGAATTCACCCGGTTTGAAACAATCTTGATGTACTTCGAGTCCCATTAAGGTAGGGGTGGCAATTTCCGTGCGGGTCCTAAAGTCGACCCCTATGTCGGAAGCACCTTTTTAGGTGCTTTTACCTCGGTTTACAAAAGCACCTATCAAGGTGCTTTTACCGTTCACAACACTACCAACATTTCATTGGCTGCCAACGGTCGGTTTTAGAAGTCCACCCAGTGGATATACCACGTACCCTATGTGCGAGTGTTGGTCACTCTACAAGGTTTCCTTTAAAAATTTGTAGGAAATCATAAACATGCCGGAAATTTTTGATTTTTTCATAGTTGCTCTTGCACCAGCTTTGCAGAGCGCTCTAAATTTATAAAAAAAACAGTTTCAGCATCCCAACTAGACACATCTCAAATTTGTATGGAAATAGCCACCCCTACCTTAGCCTTTCGACTTCCTGGACTCTTAAAATCAACTTCATTTCGTTACATTAATTTCATTGAAATCGCGTTGAGTGAGTTGGTTCTCTTTTCCGCTCTCAAAAAGAAGCGGTAAGTTTAACTCATTAAGTCGTTAGACTTCATATACACAGGACGGGAGCCGATATAGTGCCAGTCCCACTTTTTGAAATCACTGCACTATGAATGTACATGTCAGGAGGGTCCTGGACTCGAAGCAATTCTAGCTAGTTGACATGAATATTGGTATAGAGAGGAAATAAAATATCAATGTCTTTGGAAGCTGTGCACTGGTGCAGGCTTGTCAGGACAGTACTTTAGCACATAACATAACATGCTGCCGCAATTTTTTGTTTGTCGTTTGAGTCCCGTTTGTTTACTTTATAGTTTCCAGTTATATATTTGAAGCCCATGCCAATTGCCGTTTTGAAAGTTCATGGTATAAGTTATATAAGGTTGATAGAGCTATCCTTCAATTTAGTGAGATTTTTCCCTCGCAAGTTGGCCCATGCCATGTGGTTATCCCTTCGTCGTTGTTTTGCATGCGATAATAGTAATTTGTTTCCACTTTGTGGGTGCATGCTTGATTGTAGTGTTTGAATTCGAACGAAGCGCCATGACCTATTTCGGTTCGTGGAGGCTAGGGTTGAACTTGTTTGTGCATCTCTTGGCATGCCAAATTGAGTATAATACTCAATGAACCGAATGCCGATGTTTATATGTTCAAACCCCGAGGCTATGTCCAAGTTGCGTTTGAAGCTCAATGGAACGTGGAAGGTGTTGTATGCCAAACAATGAACTTCCAACCAATAGTCACATTGAGTGACTCTAATAGATTCATAATTACAAACCTGATTGGATTTTATTTTTTTGTTTTTGCACAAATGAAGAAACTTTCATCACATTAATTACTGTAGGGAACTTTGACAACAAGCTACTCGACTCAACAATCCCAAAATGGTTACTTTGATGCACATGCACACACGCACCATGCCAATGGGAACATGAACACACAGTCCTTGAACACAAACACACTAAATATGACCCACTGCTTAACACCCTGCAAAGCAAAGGATGGAAAGCAAACCCCCTCATCACAATCACAACTTGGGAAAGAGGAGTCGTACACATAGACTCCATGAGCAAACTCATTAAACTCCATAACCAAAAGTCTAATATTAAGACCCTCATGGAAAACATACACCAAAATGTTGTCGAGTACCTCACTTACTTAGTCCTAACAAAAGAAAACTAGACAACAAACACATGTCCTCCCTCCACGATAACATGGGATAACTATTTTGTTACCGGAGCCCACCCCCCCCCCTTCCAAAAAGGAAGGGTAACTCCTTATGTTGCATCATGGACAACCATGATCAACATCATATTAACTGGCTCACATTCACACCAACACCTAGTTACATTCACTACTCTCCTTGTCTTTTGTGATATTTAGTGTCACTTACTATTTGGAATTACATGGTGCTAAATCTTTGCACTATTGATGTAAGTCTTACCAAGGAAAGTTGTTAATGTTTGACAATGTCCCAACAACCAATTTGACATTTGTTGGTAAAATATGATATATATACAATAAACATATATAGCACTACGTAAATCCAAATAGTACATGACACTAAATACAATATTTAGGGTACTTGTGCGTTTCATGTCATAGGAGAAGTGGACTAATTAGAAAAAAATACCACTTACATAAGACCTAGTTAAAAAGTCTTGAACTCCAACCAATTATTTCTCCATAACTCAACTAGTTCAAATGTAACTACATCATTTTGTCTAATTAGTGTGACCCACACTAATTCCCAACTGCCCACCCTCTTTTGTTTACAAACAACTTGAAGTGGCCTAGTATATGTTTTAGTGTGAAAAGTTAGTGTGGATTTTTTTGTCTGCATATTTAAATGAAATTTCAAGACAAGGCAAGTACTATAAAAAAAAGTACTAATTTAAACCAAGGTAAGTTATTATAAAACCAATGTGGACCACACTAAATTCCAACCCACACTAAGTACACAAAACAAGTGGAGTAGTGGGTTCTCCCCGTTTATTGTCTATGGTCAAAGGTACTAAGTGACCTCCCCTCTAGAATTCAAATGTGACCTTACACCACTAATAAACTAATCCAACCAAACTTCGGAGTCTATCCGCCACCACTCTCTCTCTTTAACCGAGGCGGGCGGGTAAAGGGAGGCGGTTGATATTCATCCGATATTGGGCACCTAACTCACCATTAGCTAGCTAGCTTTAAAAATACCGAAAGATTATTAAGCATATTTCTTCCTTGAGACCGGCGCATGCGTCATTCATGTATTAAATTCATCTTTCTGCCACTACAGCTCGGGTGTGTTAGTGGGTGTTATGTGGTTCGGTTTTCATGTTCTCCAACTTGTACTACAGTCTACGAACCTTGTTAATATGACACCCATTTATACAACACATTCTTCTTCTTCTTCTTCTTCTTCTTCTTGTGTGAGACAGAAGGTCGACATGCCAGTGTCAAAGCACAGGAGGCAGTTCATCACTTGGCAAGTTTTTTTGTCAAGTAGAGAGGAGATTTCACAGCCGGGAATCGAACCGCCAACCTCTTCCTTAAGATTTGGGTATCTCTCGATAATGCGACACTTAGAATCTCCGTTTTGTCATAGTAAAGAGGTAGTTGATGCTAACATTCCTTTCATCTATGTAATGTACAATTAAAATACATCCATTTTCACTTGGGAACTTCACTTCTCATTGGGAACTTGATGATAATCAGGGTTACTAGTGTAGAATGGACTTGGTTAGGGTTAGAGTGGCCCCTGCCTAGTATCTTGATGCTAAATATTATGCATCATTGTTGTCTAGTTTCTTACTAGAGAACTCTTTATATTTTGGTGTTAATGAATGTATTAATTTTCAAAATTTAGTAGGGAATTTAGATAAAATGATAGTTGCTTACTTGGGTACGCAACACCATAGATCTTTGGACTGCTATTTCAAGAGTTCTTGAGAATATTTGTATTTGTTTGGAGTTATAAGTTATTATTTCATACCATCTATATTGCTTAAACTCATTGTATATATTTTTAAGCTCATCTTACTTATGTTTTCGTATTTCCTCAATAGTACGACCACTTTACGCCGTTTGTCATATTAATGAGAAGATGACACCTCAATAATACGACTTCTTTTGTGTTTCCTAAATGTGTCATATTAAAGAGGGAGAACACTGATCCTTTTTTTGTGAACAAAGGAGGCACTTGACCACCTCGCTAGTTTTCCATCAAGTAGATAGACGATTTCACGGCCGGGAATTGAACCACCAACCGCTATGTTCGGTTTGGGTACCTCTCCATCATCATCTAGCAGTTTAGGGTCATCTTGGACCATACTCATCAAATTCACACAACAAATCTCGTGTTGCATGAGCAAATCTACAATGAAACACATGCAAAACGGGTTTGGAAACTATATATACCTTGATTTAGTTATGGTTACTGGAAGTGCATGTTTGTTGATTTCTCGAACTGGATATATAGGTTTTCCCAATTTTGTTCATTATTGAATGTAGAATAATTATTATTACCATTTGAATACATAGTCCAGTCTCTTTGAAACATGTGTCTTCCTGATGTTCACCGAACCACATACCAATCAAGTATAGGGTCCTAATGAAGAAAACAAGCCATGGAAGAACCATTTACCTTACTAGAATCACAATACCATGGATGTCTTAGGGCCACTTCACAAACGAGCCAAGAGCCGTGACCATGGGATTGTGAGAGCCCAAAAGAAAGTGTCTAAATGCCGTCCCAAGACACC
The DNA here is from genome assembly GCA_950295325.1 of Polytrichum commune. NCBI lineage: Eukaryota > Viridiplantae > Streptophyta > Polytrichopsida > Polytrichales > Polytrichaceae > Polytrichum > Polytrichum commune. Next base: position 7,375,254 of record OX485809.1, read on the forward strand.
TCAAATCATGTAGTGTGGTCATGGATCCTCAAGTGTAGTGTGAAGTCATCTGTGCCTAGACCCTCAATCAAATGCTATTTTAATGAATTTATATTCATGCGGATCCTCACACATGATAAAATAGATAAATCAACGGTTCTAAGCATTCAGAGTGCCATGATCTCCGGTTTTTGTGTTAGGCCTACCTCCAAGAGGCGGTTTTTGAAAATAGTCCAAGTGACCATGAAACATGATCCATTCGATGCCATGTACAAATCCACTTAGACTTTACATCCATCTTGCATTCATATACTCCGTTGGTCACTCAAGCATAGTGTGAAGCGAACTTGGACCGGCTCCAATGAGAGTGCTTGAAGTGTAATGGTCACGGGCTCTCAGTCTCGTGTGTGAAGTGGTCCTTGCACATCTCAATAAGTGAGCCATGGTTTACACACATGTGTCACACTTTGGCTTAACTTGTGTGGATTAGTTACTTAATTTACACTACACTAATTGTTGTCATCACTGTCACCGATTCTCTTTTGTCTTGTTCAATACGGATTGTAAACCGTCTGTGTAGTTTCATCAACACTAAAGGTAAACCTAACAATATCCGTCATTTGTTGGAAAACATCTTGGGCATTATAGATTCTCAATGTTGTACTTAAACTATTCTTTAAGTATATTTAGAATTATGCATGAATTGTGGACAATTCCGACTGCCAATATGACGTACACTGGATCGCAAAACTACACAAATATGGTGATTGGCGAACATGGAATTCAAACATTTGAAGTTGTGGTTGTTGTGTTATCGTTGTTCGATGTTTTTTGGTCTCCACAAGTGCACATCCCTTATTATTTTTGAACAAGTGGTTTGTCCAAATATACTCAAACGGCAGTTGTTATTGTCACTTACTAAATGGTTTTCATCCAAATTTCAATAATTCATGACAACCTTTTATTACATAAATGTCAGGATGCAAAATATATCATACTTGTACAATTGGGATGACAATAATGTAAACTTACATATAAGATGTTTGTTACACCAACATTCGATGTCCATTCACTACTGCCCAGTTTCGCATGGATATGGGGGGTGGGAGTGCCTTAATGCTTATTGGTAATATGTGGACCGTTTTGTTGGTACTAGGGCTATTGGGTTAGTATGTCTTAATCTAGTAATACCCGGGCTTGCTTCTTTTCCAATTTTCTTTTGTTAAGAATGACATGTGTTAGGTACTTGATGGCTATTTGTGAAACGTTCTTCATTAATTTTATTGATTTTGTGTCAGGGGATTTTAAGTTCTATTAGGTGTTTGAAGGTTGGTGTGTGGATGAAGTTTCTTTTGCCTGAAGTGATTATTAATTGCGGGGGGCGGGGGGCAAGTCAACTTAGGTTGAGTGAGGAGGGATTGTAGTATTGCATAATTATTTAGTACTTAGGTGGTGGTGGCCTCATGAAATCTATCATTGTAGTATGTAAAGTCCAAGAATTGTACTTTGGTGTTGGGGTGAATGGGGGTTTAGCATTTGGTGGGATCCCTATTAGGCATAGGATGTCCAGGCATAGGCGGACTGGGTAGTTGCATTTTGGTAGGTAACATGTGCATGGTACACTATTTTTTCTAATTAATGTGGGTTACCATTTGGAGTTATCCATTGATGTAGCATTTTAACGAGGGTATCATTTTTTACCCAAATAACATAAGTAGTTAGTATGCAAACGGAAGAATACGATAAAACTTAGTTGGTAAAAAAAATAGTGTCGGTAGAAAGTTATAGCAACACATAATTCCGAATGGTGACCCACACTAATTAGACAAAATAATTTAGTCTCTATGATGGGATAGTGTTGTATGATGCACGGTGTTAAGGGTATTGACATTTATTAATGTATAGCATTGTGTATTAGGGTGTGCCTTTAGGGTGTTAGCCAATGCATGGGTTAATTTGTTGTGGCAGTTGGTGCGAAGGTTATTTATATGTGGGTTTGTGCAACATGATAGTAGGTGGAGGCATATGTCATTTCCTCTAAGGCTACATAGGTTGCATAATGGGGAGTCGTTGTGTGTGTGTGTGTGTGTGTGTGAGTGTGTGTGTGTTTTACTTCCCTACAGTTGCCCATGTATTGGCCATATAATGTTTTTAGTATTTGTGATATTTGTGCATCAAATTCTATTGGGCATCCCATAAGATGTTGGATCATCTTGGGTGGAGATGTTTGTTTGAGAGCCGTTTGTTGACATACGAGACAATGTTTGTTGCTAGGGAGGTAAGTGCATTGTTATGTTCTTTATGTATGTATGTCTTAAGGTTGCGTACAGAGCCGTCGTGTTGAGTGGATGTGTGCAGTATCAAGGGCCAAAATGGCATTTGGTGTCATGTTAGGTGGAAGGGAGTTACTAGTATTTTTGGTTCTTGGGCCTTTTTTTGGGCTAATTTATATGCTTCATAATTACATGCTATATATGTTTGTGTGTGCTTTAACTTTTTGGATTGTGACATTATGTTTGGATGAATTAATGCTTGCAATGATGTGAGCCATAAATAGTTTATATAGGCGGTTGTATTGTGAGGAGGGATGTTTAAAGTGGTTGAGTAGGATGTATATGTTGTTGAGGTTGTCCATGAAGATAAATGTGTTTGTGTTTAGGGATTTAGTGTTTCTATTACCAAGAGTGGTGTGTAAATTTTGGCATGGAGGAGATACATACTCTTGACCCTTGAATGTTACCGTTCCTATTAATATTTTGGGGGTGTAAGGGATTCATATTGTAGTAGTATGATTGGGTGTGTTGGGGGGGGGTCTTAGTGGGTGGATGTTTGTGATTTGTGGAGGGAGTGGGAAAGGGGATAAGGTTTGATTAATGAGAATTTGGGGCTATGGTCTAGCATTTTACCAAGTTTTCGGGACTTCAATGATTAGTGATTGTGTGGAGTGTGATTGTGGCCTGGGGGTTGGACTCTTCATTGGATACTTAAATGACGTGTGTGGGTCACTCAAAATGAAACCCCTTTATATACAAGAAGTTCATAAAGAAAAACAAATGTATATGTACTAATTGCATGGTAGAAAATGGACTCATGTTTTTATACAAGCTTTTCAATTTAATGTCACTTTTTTTATATGAGACTCCAATACATATACAAAATATAAATCATGAATTAAATAGTCCTTTCATACACATAAAATTTGCTTTCACTTTCCAATGAGAAAGTCATTGAATATTTTTCATCTATAGCATGTAACTCAACAATTGTATCAAACAAACAAAGATAAGAGCACAACAAATTAACCACAATCTAGAGAGAGAAACTCAAGGAAGCCCATGAGCGTTCCAAGAGCCTCTAGTATGTAAATACTAAAAACCTAGAACCCAAATACAAACCCTAACAATAACATACATGGTAGTCATCAAGGACAATGACCATATGACAATAATGTATGAAAACGTGAAACCAACATATCTATTGTCAGTATGTTTTCCTCTAAACCTTAGGCCCCCCTTTTCTACATCTACTTATACTTTAAAAAAAGTATAATAGCCTCTTTAGATGTACACACGAGAGAAAAATAATGCCTCTCCCTTATGTGTACTATGTACGGTAATGCCTCAAGTAATACCCCTTCTTACACTCATGTTAATTTGTACGTGGTATGAAGAGTCCACCACCCGGGGATTGTGGTGGATTGGGGTATGTGGTGTTGACCTTTAGAAACGGTTTAAGAAAGTTTTGAAGGAAGGTATGTATGTACACTAAATAGGATATTTAGTGTATCAAACACGAAATACGAATGGATACACTAAATGTCAATAACCCTATGAAAGTAAGTAACATTAAATGTAAATTTAAACACTAAATATCAACTATCATAATATGTGGAAGTCACATGTTTGAATTTAGTATTAGTAAGAATATGAAAAAATGATATGATAAGGGAGGTGACAGTAGGGAAGGTAGCAAGCGCATTTATGTCTAACACTAACTATTAAGGAATTGAAAATTAGTGTTGAGCAGGGTAGGGTGGTAACAACACTAAATATCCTATTTAGTGTAGTGGTGGGTGTTTGCGTGTGTGGTATGTATTATGGAGGTAAGGAGGGGTTATGTGGTGGTGGTTTAATGTGTGATGGCCACCTTGGCGAGTAAGGTTTGAGGTGTTAGGGATTGGTGAGAGGTGAAGGGAATCCACGTATGTGTTCCATCTTATGCCAACATTTGTTGGGTGGGTTATACAGGTGTTGTGCATTTCTTCCAAGAATGAAGACATCTTCGTTAAAGTCACCAATGAAGAGGAGTAAGTATGCATGGGGCGGGGGGGGGGGGGGGGGTTAGAGATAGTTTGTTCTACGATTTGTTATATGAAGGGTATGAGGTGGAGGTCTTCCTCATGTGATGGCATGTATGTGTGGATGAGGTCAAGGGGAGTGAGGGGTTTGTTTGCCATTGGTAGGATTTGTAGGTACTGGGTTAGTTCTAGAGGTGTGGCCATTATTGGCGATGTTTCCGGTATAGGCAATTGTTTTATGGATTATGGTAATTAGTCCTCCTCTTGAGGGGCATATTGTATATAAGGTCTTCTCAAGCATCTGATTGCGTCTAGTGGGTTGTTGTTGTACATTTACGAGATGGGAATTGTATGTCGATGCATCTTTGAAAAGTTTTGTTTCTAGGAGAAACATGATCATGGTTGGGAGATTGTGGATGATAATAAGTTGGTGAAGGTCTTGGAGGCTTGTACTAAAGTGTCCATGGTTCCATGTTAAACATGAAGATGGGGTTGGGTGGTGTTATATATGGGCAATCCATGTTGGGGATTTGGGAGGTGGTGAGAGGTGGGGATAAGGGTGTCATGTTGTAAAATTTAGGGATGGGGGAGAGGATTTTGTGGGCTTCTTGAATGATGTTGGTTGGGTGGGTTGGGAAGACTTTTTGAGTGTTTGATTGTGTGTAGTGGTTTGCTATGGATCTTTTGGTGTAACATTGCGGCATCTATAACCGGTAAAATAAGAGAGTTTGCATCTATTTAGGAGGAGTAAGAGTGGACAATTATTTTCCATGGAAATTCCAGAGTGAATGCAATCATTAAAATAAAATTCATGAATATGGAAATTGCTACAAATTTCGAAGCATAAATTTTAGGGTTACACATAGTCGATTGATAGGTTAACACATAACCACTCATCTCAATGCTACTCCTGGCTATGATAATTGTCAAAACTCTTATGATGGTAATCAATCACAAGCCGCCACCACATAAACTTTAACTTTGTTTGCCTAAAAAATATATAGATTTATATGTCGGCATTACATGACCCTAGTGAGCGGTTAAATGGATTGGGTCAACTATGAATACCTTGACCTTAGCCATCCATGTTATACTTGGGACTTAGGACTCGGGACCCCATGGGAAGTGGTAGAGCAAACAAACCCATTTCCGATAACCCCCCCCCCCATCTTAATATATAGAGTCCCATGAAGCTGTGAAGCTCTGCACATGTAGCCATCATTTTCTAATGTGATGAAAGAAGCCATGAAGTTTCACACATGTCACCTTCATATTCAACGTGATGGAAAAAGTAAATTAAAAGGGCATGGATTTAGGTTCCTTGAAAAGGGCACTAATTGTACTCAAGTTTCCTTCTCCGAGTTATTAGAACTAGGTCCACTTATGTTGTGAATATGGGTTGGGAGAGAATCTTGCCTTTGAAATTTACAGTAATTTCCAAACTTGGAAATAAATTATGATTGTTTATTGTTGAACGTTGTGATACCAGTTTCTAGATTTATAAAAAGAATTCTCCACTTTCACACATATATTATAGTTATGCAAAATTACTTATGTTATTGAAATGGGTTCGTCTACTGTAAGTGCCAACTTCCATGCTCTCAATGACTGAGATTGCACATATTGACCTCAAGTGACTTGGGACTTAGGACTTGAGTCCCGTGTGAACACTAGATCACTCTCATTTATTTGAAGATGATCGAGCGGCCCTTATTACTCCTCCACTCATTGGGAGTCTCCTCCACTGGAGTCACTTGCTACATTCCCTGCTTTAAAATTTCAAAGTACCAGAAGCTTTCTTCTCACCAGGTTCCATCAATACAACTTAATTTCATTTATTATAATTTGCAGGAATGACTATGAGGGTGCAATATACTTAGGACTTAAGGTCACTTCACACATGAGCCAAGAGCCGTGACCATGAAATTGTGAGAGCCCAAAGAAAGTGTCCCAACACACCTCCAAAAGCATGTGGTGTGGTCACGGGCCCTCAACCAAATGCTATACTAATGAAATTCTATTCATGCGGGTTCTCATACATGATAAAATAGAACAAATAACTGGCTGTGAGTGTTCGGAGTGCCATGATCTTCCGGTTTTGTGTTTGGCCTACCTCCACATGATGGTTTCTGAAAATAATCCAAGTGACCATGAAACATGATTCATTTGATGCCATGTAGGAATCCATGTGGACTTTACATCCATCTTGCATTCACGTACTCTGTTGTGAAGCGAATTGGGACCGACTCTGCCTTTTCCAACAATAAGAGTGCTTGAAGTGTAATGCTCAAGGGTTCTCAGTCTCGTGCGTGAAGTGGCCCTTATAGTTGAACCACCTATTCCTGACCAAGACCCCATTGGGAATGTATAGGGTGCTATGTATTTTGATTGGGACCGAATTTCGATCAGGCCAGAACCAATAGTGCCATGACACATGTCCTTGTTTTGAATGCTAAAGTGAGGAGGAATGACTACTTAAAATGAGTGGTTATAGCATACTCTAGACATTGGTAATGTGTTCAAGCCAACTTTTGGCTTAAAAAAATCACAATAATTACCCAAAAATTTGCAGTCCTCCTAATTTCTATCTCCATATATGGAATTTTTTTTGCACCACCTTATACTTCTCCAAAGCTACCACAAATTCTCTTAAGTGATCGGTAATGGGAACCTCTACTATAAATATTTCCTTTTTCCAAGTAGTTCGCTTGTCTTGGGATATGAAAACGCGATTAATACGAGATAGTTAGCGAATCCAAATCAAGGCCATACCCACTTTCCTCATAATTTTTGGAGTTTATGTGAGTTATCTTGTTTATTATCAAAACAATGATTCTTGAGCTCACTGAATGGTCATACATGCCCCCCCTCTCATGTTGGCTTGTCGAACCTAAAATGTTTAACATATATTAAGCATGTACTAGTCCCATGCCTTTTGAACGCATGATGCCTTTATGGTATTTTTTTTGGAGCCTCACCTGACCACATACCACTCAAATATAGTGACTATTGAAGATCATACGGTAACCAAATTAGGCATGTCTACCTTACCTCACTCCAAATTTGATCTTACACCATGCTAATTAAGTTAGCTGCTAGTTTGAGAGACAAGGAATTATCGTATGTGAGCATACGTCTCATTCATCCAACATAAAGTCCTATAACAATATGCAACCCAAGTTACTTCAAAGAAATGGATTTGACACCAAAACTTAGCTTTCAAGACCCCAAATTTGTTTACTCAAAGTCATATGAGATGAATCGACAACAAACCTATAGAGGGGCAAGTCTTTAATGCTGGACAAACGACAATGTCCTCGTATAAGCAAAATGTCGCGGTCACTTATAAGTGTGTGGTGAATGACAAATGACGTTGGGTTTACACTAAGTGTTGGTGACACTACGTGGGCGGCATACATCAACATTGAATGAGACAATTAGAATTGGTGGCACTATATACAGTATTTAGTGTACTTATAGGACAAAAGTAGCACAAACCCACCCACGTCAACTTTCTAGAAGACACAATTAGTGTGACCCACACCACTTTCCTACTGAACATTTTAGTGTGGTTTGAAAATTAGTGTGGCTGTATTTAGTGTGGTTTTTTTTCCGAGACTACTCCTTTTTGGTGGAAGCCCTTTATTCACTCTCTTTGCGTTGACTCCTCTTCTAGTAAGCATTTGCCAATTGGCATAAATTCAATTAATTCTCTGGAACCGAAAACTTTGAAGACGGCAATGCGACACTAAAGTTGTCCTCCATAGCCCATACATTCAATTGATGTGGAGATCATGGATGATGGGATGTTAGATGAATTCGTGAGTGAAAAAATAAGAATAAATTTTTTGAGTCTACTACACTAAATAGGTAGATTAGTGTTGGAAACACTAATAGTCGACGAAAACGCTAAATGTAAATTGTCTTTATAGTGTTAGAACACTAAATGTCAACTCTAACACTATTTGTACCAAGTAGTAACTTTAAATATTTACATGAGCGCATTTAGTGTTAGATGATATTTTGTAAATCTTGGAATGAAGAATTGAAGGAAGAAGAATATGAGAACCTCGTAAAAGGTATAATTTGTTCAAACCCTATTCAAACACTAATTGTAATATCAGTTGAAAATTAGTGTTTTAGGTAACTATTGCATCTAACACTAATCTTCGTCGAACACTAATCTACCTATTTAGTGTAGTGTAAGAAGTTAAGATAATGTGCTTTTGGAGAAGGTGACGATGGATAACAAAACATGCATGACGTGTGTCCCGTCATGGGCCTTTTCGCACTCAAAATACTCTCTCTCTTTGGGATGTTAACTATTATATTTAGGGTGACGTTCCATGTAGGCCGCTCGCCCATTCCATTCTAGCGGGATAAGGACAAACTCGTCCAAATGTAGATGGAATCTTTTGGGGTAGGGTCCATATGTGTCAACTACACTAAATATGTTATTTTATGTCATTTTTGGATGACATTTCTTATGGATAAGTGAACAAAAACTGTCATGGATGATGGATGAGTTCATCCATTGGCCAAAACCCTACCTTCTCTTGTCGGCAACTTGTGATGAATAATTGTCAAGGATGATTGAAACTTGGATGAAAAATTACTTGGTAAGTGATAGTAATTGCAACATTGTATATCTATAATCCCCCCCAAAATTCACAAGGAATGACAAATAATGTTGGGTTATTATTTAGTATTGGTGACACGACACCGTGGTTTACAATTAGGGTTGAGCAAGACAACTAGAATTGGGGACACTAAATATTGTATTTAGTGTGGCACTCTCATCTTTTCAAATCTAGGTCCACCTACTAGCCTCCTCCTCAAGGCTGATTTTTCACAAAGTTTTTGCCCGTCCACGTCCAAAAACCTTGAATTGAAAGGCAAAAAAAATTGCAACACGTCCCAAAATTGGTAATTTCTAAACCAACCCGTCCCAAAACCAGTTTGAAAATGAAAATACCCGTCCCGCAAGAGGTATAAATAAGTCTCTTACAATGTTGGTAAAAAAAAAACAAAAAAACCGAAAGATGTCGACATGTGACTGGTTGCACTTGGGAACAATAGGATCTTTACAAATTATGCCTTCAATGTTCGTCAGTTATTTGTCTTTTGCTGTCGATTCTCATCTTTCCAGTTTACCCCATTCTAAATTTTGTAGTTAATGAATTAATGTATGCAAGTGAATCAAGCACTTCAAGATTGATATTTTGATTGGGTATTAGTGGTTTGATTGCATTGTGCTTATATTCACATGTCATATATGACATAATGTAACTGATATTTGTACCATTTTATTTTTTTGGAAAAATTTATCAAAAGAGCTTTATTTTTAGAACCCGTCCAAAGTGAATTTGACACGTCCAAAAACAAGTTCATTTTCTAAGAATCTGTCCACTGGAAATGTTTATTTTTTATGAACATGTCCTTGGACATGTTAGGGACCTTGTGGAAAATCACCACTGCTCCTCCTCGTAAACCCAATCTTTAATCCTATGGTGGCTGGCACTTGTAGGTTAAAAGGTGCTTTAATGGGCGCATGGAAATCTAATGGCCCATGTCCAAGGCCCCCCACATTCTAGTAGGCCACCCAAATGTGGTTGGTTGGCGGGTTATGCTTATCTATGTGAGAACACCTCCAACCCACTGCTATCTAGAATCTAGTGGGCAAGTCACCTACATGGAAACTCACCCTTAGTGCCACCAATTTCTAATTGTAAACCACATGAATAGTGTCACCAACACAAAATATAAAACTAACATTGTTTGTCATTCCTTGTGAAATTTTCCGGCATTATAGATTTACAATGTTGCAAATGTTGTCATTATAGAAAACATTAGGATGCGCAATATACCAAACTTTGTTTCAACAATTGGCATAAGGGTGAATTGAAAGTACTTGGGATGACAATACTTGTAAACTATTCAAAAGAAGTGTCACTAAAAATGTTACTACAATGACATAAAATAGCATATGACTCTAAATACAATATTTGGTGTGGTATTCAATGTGTTGGTCGGAAGTCTTCATGATGACGTAGGGTTAGTTTTCATGTAGGCTGCTTGCCCACCAAATTATAGTGGAAATGTAGATTTCGTTAAATAAAAAATCTTCATTTCTACTAGAATCTAGTGGGCGAGTGGCCTACATGGAAACTAACCCTTATGGGAAGACCTTGGGTCTGGGGCCCACATTAATTCTACCTTGACTAGAGAATTAGTGTGGCCCATTCTAATCATTTTCATGCTAAATTCACACCCACACTAATAGGGGAGGGGGTACACATATTTGCAATTAAAAAACAATGTGCATGTGTTGTTTGTAAGTTAATTTCCTATATACAAAATTTTGAACCGCTAAGGGGTATAAACATACAAAATTATAGGTAAGAATAGTCTTAGGTACGTGAGGACGCACTTCCAATATTTTCCAATAGGGTGTGGAAAATAACACATAGTGGCACTTATTCTCAAATATATTGGTGTTTTTGAGGCAACGACCTCAAGGGGGTGGACTATTCATTGGATACCTAAATGACATGTTTGTGTCACTATGAAATTAAACCCCCTATATACGAAAAGTTGATAGAGGAAAACAAATGTATGCGTACTAATAAAAAGCTAGATAATCGACTCATGTATTTACACTAAGTTTTTCAATTTAATGTGATAAATGCCTCCACTACACATGCAAACTATAAATTATGAATTAGATTGTCCACCCCCTCGTGTGACAACCCTGAAAATGTCTATTAGGAAGTCCAAAGTGGTATTGCGGCAGTGGCAAGATAGGGGGAAAGGGTGAGATTTGTTGGGTAGATTCGTAGGAACAAATTTGTATTGGAATCTTGAAGAATGTCTTCATTATTTCTCCTCCCACTTTCAGTTTCCAAAATTCCTAAAGATGAATATACAATTGTGGATATGAATGCTCCAGAAAATTACATTCAAGATGCCGGCCCATCAAAAGACTTGAATTACAATATTACAAAATTGAAGGTCATTAAGATGTAGGCCGAAAAAAGGCTTGCTCTAAAATATGTTAAGTATTAAAAATCATGTACAACACACTACACTTGATGCACCCTCGTGCTCAAGTATTTACACAAGTTAGACAATATGATAAATAATGACATGCCATACATGCCATACATACATACATACATACATTCCAAACACATGATGTCTATAACACTTAATGTAGGTTTACATCACTTGTTGCATTCAAATTAACCTAGAATATCTACAAAATGAAAAAAAATGACTACCCTATAGGTGCATATAGTTTGTATCCCTTACCTTACAACAATACCCTTTCTGTGCACCCATGTAGGTAGGTATGGCCAATGCTGCGTGCACCCCTAGGGATATATTAAACCAAGAGTTGTGAGATTTTGAAGTGTCACGGTCTCCCAATTATGTGTTAGACGTGAAATTTAGTATATCACAAATCACAATTGATTGGATACCACATAGGACTCCCTATAAGATTTATCATCCCTTCAAATGTAACTCTTTGCTCCCTTAGGCCCCTTGAGCTTTAGTGTAAAGTAAAATGGGACGGTGTCAACATTTTCCACGAATGAGAGATTGAATTAGGTCATGAGTCCTCACACTCTATTGTAGCATAAAGTGGCCCTTAGATTTTATGGATGCACTGAATGTTAAGGATTGTCCAAGTTATGCACATCAGTTTATGATGGTTTTTTCTTTTGTGTTGTTTTGTTACAAATTGAACAACGTTCGATCAGTGTCAGGGGGAGGTTTTTGAAGACTTTAATAAACTTCTTAGATCTAAAAGAGAAATCCTAGTGTTTCCAAGTCCAACCGGTTACATGTTTAACGTCTTTTGGTTTTTGTTGGGGTTTTGAGGTGTATTCTCTAACTACCTCTAGAATGATGGGTAATCTTTTCTTGAAGTCTTGAATTGCAACTGGTTATTTGAACCTTATGACAGTACTCCGGGGTACCACAATACCCCGACTTTCCCATAAAGTCGAAATCTCACTCAATATAACTCCAATCCCGACGGGAAGGGTGTCAATGGCCTGCATTCAATGAGCACAATCTCATCACCGACCAAAACATAAGAACTTCTTGCCCAAAACTTTTGAGGATTGAAAGAGGATGGAGTGTTTGCTGAAGATCCACTGCTCCCTCCACTACGACACAACGATCTCAGAGACGATGTCGCCCCATCACTAGTGAGATCATCCGCTTCCTCCTCACATAGTTTCAACACGACGATGACCCAAATCTCGCGAATCCCAAAGTGTGCACATGCTGGTATGAGACGACCTTAAACTACTGGATGATGGTGAAGAGATACCCGAACTTCAAGGAAAGGGTGGGGGTTTGATTCCCGGCTGTGAAATCTCCTCTCTACTTGACGGAAAACTTGCTAGGTGGTCAACTGCCTCATGTGCTTTGGCACTGACATATCGGCCTTCTGTCTCAAAAAAAGAAAAAGAAAAAGCGTGCACATGCCGAGGCAATGATAAGGGATATTTAAACATAATCGGTTGAGATCCTAGTGTTTGCAAGTCCAACCGGTCACACGTTGACATCCTCCGGGTTTCCTTTATGAAATTGGGGTATATTCTTCTATAGATTCCTCTAAAACGGTCGGTGATTTTCCTGCAGTCTTGATGAACTTCAACCGGTTATTTCTCAAACTCATACTAGGGCCATGTGAGCCCAAAAGGGTGCCCACATTTAGTCTTAGACCCTTGAAACGTTAGTTGATGCACTTTGAAGTAGCATGTTACTTCACAAAAATATAAAAAGAGTGAAATGTTAGTCTTAGAAGTACCATGTTGTAAGAGGCTAGGATGTGAGTTGTTATTGTGTTTTTACCTTCGGAAGGATTTGAGTGAATGAGGATAGGTAAGGAGAACTTGGATTGAGTAGTTAGTGAGTAGGCTAGTACAAATGGATGGAGACAACCAAAGTGACTCAAGAGGCAAGTGCATTCGAATTGGGATGAATGGAGGATCACATGGAGCGCACAAGTGGACCACCTCATCATGGCCACTTAATGGGGAAGGTCCAAGGAAGAATGCAAGGTGGAGGATAAGCAAATTCTCAAAGCACCAATCAAATCACGAGTTAAGCATCGTGGTTTGAATTAAGTGGTGAGCGACGATTTGGGGAAGTAAGGGGAGAAAGTTATGGCGGCGGAAAGCGAAGGAGGCTAAGTTTGGGTTGAAGCATCCCAAGTTTGGTAAAGTGTGGTAGGTAGAAAGCCAAGCCTAGTTAAATGTTCGAATTAGGATCCTTGTTGATCATTTGAGGGAGGAAGGCTTAGAAGATAGGATTGGCGCCTACTAAGTAGGAGGAAATCTCAAGGGCTTATCGTGAGCCTTGAGGGTGCTCACCCCCTCAAGCTTACTATATAATCCCTCATTCTTCCCTCACTCATCCTCTCTTTCCTTTGTGCTCCAAGGCACCCCACGAGTTATAAGTGTGGGTGTGGGAAGCCATATTGGAGCACATGTGTGTGCTTAGTTTTTAGTTTGAGAGCCAAGGCTTGTTAGCCTTGAAGAGGGCTTGACCTCTTGGTAGAATTAGTGTTGACGTGAAGGATTTTAAAGTTAATTCATGATTCCAATTTGTGGTACTTAAAGTTCATGTTTTGAATACACGTGGTTGCAAGTTCCATGTTTAAGAGTTGAGCACTTGATGTTGTGATGAGTGCAAAAATATACTTGTGTGGATTAGTTAGTCTTAGTGAAGTTAGGAAATTCTCTCTCTCCCTCTCTTCTCTAGGAAGTTGAGCTCTTAGAGCTCGGGAAAAAATGTGGAATTAGGTAGGGGACTTAGTGGGATTAGTGGAATTAGGTAGGTGAATTAGGGGGAGGCCTTGGAGAAGCTCTCTTTTGTTCATTTTCTGGTTTTTGTGGTTGAGGGTGGAGAAACTTAGTTAGAAGTAGCCGCAGCTAAGGAGCTGGGTTTATGAAGGAGCTGGGTTTATTTAATTAGAAGTAAGGAGCTGGGTTTATTTAGTTAGAAGTAAGGAGCTGGGTTTATGAAGGAGCTGGGTTTGTTTAGTTAGAAAGTAAAGAGCTGGGTTTATGAAGGACCTGGGTTTGTTTAGTTAGAAGCTAAGGAGCTGGGTTCATGAAGGAGCTGGGTTTATGAAGGAGCTGGGTTTGTTTAGTTAGAAGCTAAGAAGCTGGGTTTATGAAGGAGCTGGGTTTATGAAGGAGCTAGGTTTATGTAATTAGAAAGTAAAGAGATGGGTTCATGAAGGAGCTTAGTAGATAGCCTACCTAATTAGCTCATAGACAAGTAGTTAGTTACATTATGCTAGTGAGTGTTATGTGTGGCTTTCACAAGTAAATGTATTTGAGATTGACTATAGAGAATAGTGTTTTTTTTAACACTTGCATCCTCTCTTTAAAAATAAACCACGTGCACAACTTAATGGAGAATGTGGAGCACTCTCGCGATGGCAAGACAAAGGAAGCAAAGACCAAAGGTGCGAGGGAGAGATTGACATAAGTCACATAAGTATTTCTTAATACTTAAAGGCTTATGTACGGTATGGAGACACCAAGTGAGACCTCTTATAGTAGCGATACGGAATACACAAGTGATAGTTCAAGTGGTAGTATAGAGTCAACGGCACGGACTCCATTTAGGAGAGGGATATCCTTAAGGGCTTGTGTAGCTAAAGCAGCCGGATGGACGTTAGAAGCAAACAAAGACAAAATAGCACCCGAGCATAAGGAGGTTAAAATAACATAGTTAACTTGTGCATTCTCCACATACGTATTGAAATCGTACATTGAGTTGTTAAAAGTGAAATTCTAGTTAAATCCAAGACCACTTGAAGGGTGAACCTTGTACTATGGACTCATCCAAGTCCAAATCCAATACCGCGGAGGAATGTGAGCCCAAACCCACTACTCGGACTACGGACGCTTAAGGGTGGGGGGTTTGGCCTCACATAATTGGTGCGTCCGCCGGGAGCGAAGCGGAAGGTAGTTACAAGACTTGGAGGCGACTAGGAGATTTGGAGGCAACTAGGAAAAATTGGAGACACAAACTTGAGAGAAGGGAAGGAGCACCCGAAACTCGGTAAGTATTCTCTCTTTGGGTTACATTTGAATTCATTGTATTTCAACTATTCCTTGGAATGAATTGCATTGTCAATTACGCAAATTCATTTTTGAGGAAGGAGCGCGGCGAAGGTGCGTCCTCAACCTTTTTGGGGATTTGCTAAGAACTTAAAAGGAACCTATAACCGAGTAGCTCATTAAAACATTAGAGGGTAAATTCACCTTAGGACATTGAACTTTGACACTCACCTCGGGGTGAGTCTCAAAGTTTTGGGAGTTGTCATTTCATGCTCTAGATTAAATTAATATTTCACAAAGTTTATGGTGTTGTTACATTGAGTCACGATTGAGGGGAGTGCTAACTCACAGGGGGATGCGATTGCTCAAGGTATGTTTATTTCTTCAAAGTGAACTCATTAACTAATTAAGGAATGCCTTTTGTACTCGTGATTGTTGTTATCCGTTGTAGAGGGTAATTCCCAAATTGTGGATGGTGTGAGAAGTTGAAGGGTGAAGCCTCGACTTTTAACATAATCTACTCGGAAGGTCACCCCCTCACAATCGGTATTGTGGTGAGTGTTAATTTGCGGGAAGGTGCGGAGGTGATGCTCCGACTTAACCAAAAAATTAACATGAACATGCATATCCCCTATTGGGATTCTTTCACCTAAGTGGGCTTGCAGGTTCTTTTCCTCACCTCCTAAAAAAATTATAACCACACCAAGACAAGTGAAAATATTAAGAGGGGAATTGCTAGGATTATGTGTGGTCAAGTGAGGGTCGATCGATTCTTATGGAATGCAAGGTAGGACTCGCTCACAAAAACCAAGTTTGATAGTAGGACTAGAGAAATCTACTCGAAAGAGGCGGTCCTCTAAAATCAGTGATAGATTAGAACAAGATAATGTTAGAATAGAGAGTTGTTTGAACGTCGAACCTAGGACTAGGTCAATTCTAGACACCTTAGAACTTGGAGCTCAACTTGAAGAGGAGATCACTCCCTCCAAATTGAGTGGTGAAACTTCTTCGGAAAATTACACACTTAGAGAAGAATTCCCGGTAGAAGTTATAGGGGATTGTTGAATAGTTCACCGGTCACCATGGCCGAGGAACGGGGGATGGATCCACCACCCATACCCCCAATTCCGCCCATACCTCCTATACCTCCAATAGACCCATTGGTTAGGCCAAGAGGCCTACCAATTGTGGTTCCACAAAATTTAGCGGCGATGGATATGCCATCTCATCTCCCTAAATTTTATGGGACCAAGGATGAGGACCCCTCTCGGCACATGGAACGGTATATCGAACGGTTGGCTAGCTTCCTCATAACCGACCCGGGTTATTGGTTAGTGTGGTTTCCTACCACTCTAGAGGGGGAAGCCTATGAATGGTATCGGGATCATGCCGAGGGACATTTTAGGGGATGGGAACAATTACAAAGGGAGTTTCTTAACGAATTTAGGCCGGAAGTGGGTCAAAGTACCGCATTAAGGGCATTGTCGTCATTGAAGCAAGGAAGGGAGGAAGAAATTTCGGCTTACATTAGGAGGTTTGATTTAGTGTGCACTAGATTTGTGGGTACCATGCTCAACGACGACACGCTAAAGCAATTTTTCATTCAAGGGTTTTTTAAGTCCGGAACTATTAGGGGTGTTCTAGAAAGGAATCCCTTGACCTTGGCGGATGCCAAGCGTGCGGCTAGAGATATTGAAAACTTGGATAAAGATCACGAAAGGCTATGGAGAAGGGAGGATGAATTGATCCCACAATTCATCCCCATACGCCCTAGGGTGGTAGCGGTAGAACCCGCTAAGTATGAGAACCAAATTCCATATGCCATTGTGGACACCGGTCCCCGACCTTTAGCGGTTAGGGAACCGGCACCTCTTTTGGCACTACCGGCCCCTAGAACGGATCCACACTTGGAGGAGGTTGAGAGAAGACTAGGTGCTAGCCAACTAGGATTCCAAGAGGCTATGATAAAACAAATGCAAAGCCTCACGGATCAAATGTCATTAATGATCCGGAGTCAACAACCGGGGCCTCCACCCCCGGTTGAGTCGGGTAGGCATTCTTCCGGATTATGGTGTGTCCAATGTGGCCAACCGGGCCACACGCGTCAATTTTGTAGAAGTGGACAAAACCGTGACCAAAGAGGAAACGGTAACCCACCTCAACAAAATCAACGAGGTCAAGCGCCACCTCACTATGGAAATGGAAGCAATAGAGGACCACAACCTAGAGGGCAAGGTGGCCAAAATTTAGAGAAGAAGGAATTTCATCCCTTTTGTGGAAGGTGGCACGCTCAAGGACAATGTTGGTCCGAAGGTCAAGAGTTTAATTGTAGCAATTGTGGAGGAAGTCATCCCTCGGATACGTGTCGCCAACCGGACAAAATAATTAATGTCCCTTACCCGGTGGCTAATCCACAACAACAAGCAAGGGATAATATGCGAGGTGCTAGGCCACAAGGAGTACCGGCCAATGAACTTAGGCCACCTAACTTATACTATGACCATAGTAATGCTAGGCAAACTTTTCATCCACCGGCGGGCTTGCAAACTACAACCGGTTACATTCCAATACAAAATAGACAAGGAGTTCCACCTAATGGTAGTAACGGGAGACAAGCGCCTCCAACGGATCCGGGACCATCTAACTCCCAAGATGTTAGGTTCATGGATGGAGTGTTGGAGGCCACATGTGATGACATGCTTCCTCTCCCAACGAGAATTGGAGAGGAGCAAAGTCAATGGCCTCCTCACACCAATGCTATTACATATGAGTTAGTGAAGGGTAAGGGTGTGGTTGAAGAAGCACCTGCACTAGCGGTAACTACTAGGGCTAGGAGAGGGGATGCCCCGTTGGAGGTAAGAATAGGAGAGCAAGGAAATTACTCTTCGGATGAAGAGATTAATCTCTCCGAGTTGGATAGGGTAGCTAGAAGAGCTACTAAGGATGTGGAGAGGGAAAATATAATTTTACAAGATAGGGAGAGGACTAATGCGGTACATGACTTGGATAATAGCGATGTGGGTGAATGGGAAGGACCGGGGGTTCCCGTAGACGAATTCGACGTAGTGGGTAATTCTAAGGTGGAAAGATCTACCGGGTACGACTTGTGGGCGGACCTTAGTACACTCAAGGCGGATATTACTTTCGGCCAACTATTGGAAATTTCACCCACGGCAAGGAAAACATTAAAGGAGGGAATGCCGGTACACAAGAGGATGAGGAAGGTGAAAGCTAAAATAGCCGCTAGGATCCAATCACAAGGTGGAAGAGACGTGAAAGCTATAGAAATAGAAGTTGTTATAGTAGATAAGGTGGTTCCTAATGTGCTAGTCGACGGAGGGAGTAGTCTAAATATACTACCGGAGGATACTATGAAAAAATTGGGACTTGGACTCACGGGGCCTTCACCTTTGGTCATAAATATGGCAAATCAAAGTTCGACTACGCCTTTGGGGATGATCAAGGATTGTAGAATGACTACGGGAGGTGAGGAGTACTTGGTCACCTTCCATGTCATTAAAATGCACTCCAACAAGGACACCTTCCCCATTTTGCTAGGTAGGCCTTGGTTGCGGATGGCGAATGCTATGGTCAATTGGGGTGGACCTAAACCATCCATCACTTATGGTCCGGAGGGTAATAGGGTCATAGTGTCCATTGGTTCATTAGAAGGATGGATGAAGAAGGAGATGTATTTGCCATTGGAGAAGGAAATTGATGACTTAAACGAGAATGAGATTGGCAAGGCATTGGTGGGAGTCGTCCATCCCGAAGGTCAAAGGGTTGTTATAGATTCGGGCTCGGGAAGTCTAGGTCCTAATTTTTACAATTATGGGGATAATGGGGATTATGCCCAATGGCTAAGGGAGTACCCCGAGTCCGAGGTTGATGTAATGGTTACATTTCACCAAGTAGGCTTAGGGAGTGAATTTCCTAGTGTTAGTTTAGGAGAGGGCTCATTGTTGGAGCCATGTGAGGTGCTCACCGAGGAAGAGTGGGTTAGCGGTGGGTTAACACCTTGGGTAGATGACGTGGAAGAGGGTGAGGTTAGTTTAATTCATGTAGATGGGACTCAAGAGGAGGATGTGATTATTGAGTCATCGAAATTGGAGGAGCCTTTACATTTCAAGACCACGTCTACGGGGATAGTTGTAGGTCAAGATGTGAAAGATTACCCCAATGTGCCTTCCGATTGGTATCGGAACAAAGAGGAACAAGCACATGTGTCGGAAGCGGATTGGCGGTACGTGGATGTGAAATTAAAGAATGGAAAAACCCGACAAATGAAGATGGGCTCCAAATTGGGGGAGAAAGAGGTTAGGGAGTATAGCAATTTGGTGGATGAGTTTAGTGATACTTTTGCATGGTCCTACGATGAGCTTAAGGGAATTCCTAGGGAAATGGTAGAGCACCGGATTCCTTTAATTCCGGGGGCGCGGCCAATTAGACAAAAGGAGAGGAGGATGAATCCTCAATTGCAATTGTTGGTGAAAGCGGAATTGGAAAGGTTATTGAAGGCCGGGTTTATCAAGCCGGTGGAAATCACGGATTGGGTTTCTCCTATGGTCTTAGTAAAGAAAAAAAATGGGAAATTAAGGGTTTGTGTCGACTATAGGAAATTGAATTCGTGCACACAAAAGGATCACTTCCCCTTACCTTTTATCACCTTGTTGCTTGAGGAGGTTGGAGGTCATTCGCGATATACCTTTATGGATGGGTATGCGGGTTATAATCAAATTTCCATAGCCCTCCAAGATATCCATAAAACGGCTTTTACTACACCTTGGGGTACTTTTGTGTGGGTAGTGATGCCATTTGGGTTATGTAATGCCCCGGCTACTTTCCAACGATTAGTAATGTATATCTTCACCGACTTGTTGTTCAAATCCATGACCGTCTTTGTGGACGATTTTAGCACACAAAGTAATGTGGATGATCACGTACATTGTGTTAGGGAGGCATTGGTTAGGTGTAGGAAGATGAGGTTAGCATTGAACCCGGATAAGACATTTTTGGGAGTGAATAAGGGAGTGTTGTTGGGTTATGTTGTTAGTGAGAAAGGTAGAGAACCCGATCCGGATA
This sequence comes from Polytrichum commune, assembly GCA_950295325.1. Lineage (NCBI taxonomy): Eukaryota > Viridiplantae > Streptophyta > Polytrichopsida > Polytrichales > Polytrichaceae > Polytrichum > Polytrichum commune. The sequence goes on from OX485809.1 coordinate 7,395,705, forward strand.
AGATTGCGGCCATAAGCGACTTGGCAACTCCAACCAATTCCAAGGGGATCTCTAAGTTGTTAGGACATGTGGGATGGTACCGGGAACTTATTCCTAATTTTTCAAAGATAGCGGTGCCCATTACCCATTTGCTCAAAAAGGATGTCAAATTCGAGTGGACGGATGCTTGTCAAAAAGCCTTTGAGGAATTGCGGGATAGGTTGAGCACCTATCCGGTGTTGATACCACCCAATTGGGGTAAACCTTTTCACGTCTATTGTGATGCTAGTAATGTGGCAATAGGGAGTGCGCTTTGTCAAGCAACGGGAGAAAAAGAGAAGGATCAACCTATAGCTTATGCGAGTAAGCAATTGACCCCCGCCGAAAGAAACTACTCTACAACGGAGAGGGAGTGCCTAGCCATGGTGTTTTCCGTTAAAAAGTTTAGGCATTACCTCATGTGCAACCCGGTTGTATTTTTTGTTGACCACATGGCTATCAAGTATCTAATTAACAAGGCGGAGTTAAGTGGTAGGTTAGCTAGGTGGGTTTTGTTATTAGAAGAATTCGACTACACGGTGGAATATAAACCGGGTCGTATGCATTTACAAGCGGACCACTTGTCTAGGTTGTCGGAGGAGATAGGAAAAAATCCGGTAAATGATATGTTAGTAGATGATAGCCTCTTTGTGGTCACTTCTACACCGGAGTGGTATGCGGGCATAGTGGAATTTCTAACAACCCACAAGTTGCCCAAAGAGTGGACAAAAGAAGAGAGAAGGAAGGTGAGGGTAAATAGTAGGCAATTTGTTGTAGTGGGCCATAGGTTGTTTAGAAGGGGGTCCGATGGTATTTTACGACGATGCGTGTCAAAAACGGAGGTTGAAGCGATTTTAATCGCTTGCCACGATAGCGCTTGCGGCGGTCACTTCTCGGGTCAACTCACCGGGCAAAAAATACTTAGAGCGGGCTACTTTTGGCCTACACTATTTAAGGACGCCCATGACTATGTAAGGAAATGCGACGCTTGCCAACGGTATGCCCGAGACGACCTTAGAATGGAGATGCCTTTACATGTATCATTACCCTTAATTCCTTTCGAAAAATGGGGCATCGACTATGTGGGTGAGGTCCATCCCCAATCTTCAAAAGGAATGAAATATATTGTGGTGGCAACCGAGTACCTCACCAAGTGGGCGGAAGCCAAAGCGGTGAAGACCGACACGGCGGAACACGCGGCAACATTTATGTACGAAAACATAATTTCGCGGTTCGGGGTGCCGAAGATCCTAGTAAGCGATAGGGGTACTCACTTTTTGAATTACTTGATTCGAGAGATGACAGAGAAATTTAAAATTGATCACCGGAAGACTACTCCCTACCACCCACAAACCAATGGACAAACGGAAAGGGTTAACGGAATTTTGGTGAGTATACTACGCAAGACGGTTATAGACTCGAAGCGGGATTGGGATACGAAACTAACGGCGGCACTTTGGGCATACCGTACAACCTATAAGGTAACTACGCGTGCTACACCATTTTCCTTAGTCTATGGTCTTGAAGCGACACTACCAATCGAATATGAAGTCGAGTCACTTAGGGTGGCCGTGAGTACGAGACTTACCGAAAGTCAATCCTTACGAAATCGACTAACCGATTTGGAAGCACTTGACGAAGGGAGGAGAATGGCGGCTCAACATATTGAGGCAATCCAAAGAAGGAGAAAGATTACTTTCGACAAACGACATAAGAGAAGGGCCCTAACACCGGGAATGATGGTCATGATTCAAGACGCACGAAAGCTTGAATTTCCGGCGAAATTCAATGCGGTATGGTTAGGACCTTACCTTGTCTATGAGGTCTTTCCTAATAATTCAATTCAATTGGAAACGTTGAATGGTGAGCTCTTTCCTACCCGTACATCGGGAAGTAGATGTAAGGAGTACCGAGCTTGACTAGGCAACTTACCCTTGGAGCAAGAGATGTTTGGATTCATCCCCCGATGGTCGCCAATTATGTGAGTCCAAAAGGGTGCCCACATTTAGTCTTAGACCCTTGAAACGTTAGTTGATGCACTTTGAAGTAGCATGTTACTTCACAAAAATATAAAAAGAGTGAAATGTTAGTCTTAGAAGTACCATGTTGTAAGAGGCTAGGATGTGAGTTGTTATTGTGTTTTTACCTTCGGAAGGATTTGAGTGAATGAGGATAGGTAAGGAGAACTTGGATTGAGTAGTTAGTGAGTAGGCTAGTACAAATGGATGGAGACAACCAAAGTGACTCAAGAGGCAAGTGCATTCGAATTGGGATGAATGGAGGATCACATGGAGCGCACAAGTGGACCACCTCATCATGGCCACTTAATGGGGAAGGCCCAAGGAAGAATGCAAGGTGGAGGATAAGCAAATTCTCAAAGCACCAATCAAATCACGAGTTAAGCATCGTGGTTTGAATTAAGTGGTGAGCGACGATTTGGGGAAGTAAGGGGAGAAAGTTATGGCGGCGGAAAGCGAAGGAGGCTAAGTTTGGGTTGAAGCATCCCAAGTTTGGTAAAGTGTGGTAGGTAGAAAGCCAAGCCTAGTTAAATGTTCGAATTAGGATCCTTGTTGATCATTTGAGGGAGGAAGGCTTAGAAGATAGGATTGGCGCCTACTAAGTAGGAGGAAATCTCAAGGGCTTATCGTGAGCCTTGAGGGTGCTCACCCCCTCAAGCTTACTATATAATCCCTCATTCTTCCCTCACTCATCCTCTCTTTCCTTTGTGCTCCAAGGCACCCCACGAGTTATAAGTGTGGGTGTGGGAAGCCATATTGGAGCACATGTGTGTGCTTAGTTTTTAGTTTGAGAGCCAAGGCTTGTTAGCCTTGAAGAGGGCTTGACCTCTTGGTAGAATTAGTGTTGACGTGAAGGATTTTAAAGTTAATTCATGATTCCAATTTGTGGTACTTAAAGTTCATGTTTTGAATACACGTGGTTGCAAGTTCCATGTTTAAGAGTTGAGCACTTGATGTTGTGATGAGTGCAAAAATATACTTGTGTGGATTAGTTAGTCTTAGTGAAGTTAGGAAATTCTCTCTCTCCCTCTCTTCTCTAGGAAGTTGAGCTCTTAGAGCTCGGGAAAAAATGTGGAATTAGGTAGGGGACTTAGTGGGATTAGTGGAATTAGGTAGGTGAATTAGGGGGAGGCCTTGGAGAAGCTCTCTTTTGTTCATTTTCTGGTTTTTGTGGTTGAGGGTGGAGAAACTTAGTTAGAAGTAGCCGCAGCTAAGGAGCTGGGTTTATGAAGGAGCTGGGTTTATTTAATTAGAAGTAAGGAGCTGGGTTTATTTAGTTAGAAGTAAGGAGCTGGGTTTATGAAGGAGCTGGGTTTGTTTAGTTAGAAAGTAAAGAGCTGGGTTTATGAAGGACCTGGGTTTGTTTAGTTAGAAGCTAAGGAGCTGGGTTCATGAAGGAGCTGGGTTTATGAAGGAGCTGGGTTTGTTTAGTTAGAAGCTAAGAAGCTGGGTTTATGAAGGAGCTGGGTTTATGAAGGAGCTAGGTTTATGTAATTAGAAAGTAAAGAGATGGGTTCATGAAGGAGCTTAGTAGATAGCCTACCTAATTAGCTCATAGACAAGTAGTTAGTTACATTATGCTAGTGAGTGTTATGTGTGGCTTTCACAAGTAAATGTATTTGAGATTGACTATAGAGAATAGTGTTTTTTTTAACACTTGCATCCTCTCTTTAAAAATAAACCACGTGCACAACTTAATGGAGAATGTGGAGCACTCTCGCGATGGCAAGACAAAGGAAGCAAAGACCAAAGGTGCGAGGGAGAGATTGACATAAGTCACATAAGTATTTCTTAATACTTAAAGGCTTATGTACGGTATGGAGACACCAAGTGAGACCTCTTATAGTAGCGATACGGAATACACAAGTGATAGTTCAAGTGGTAGTATAGAGTCAACGGCACGGACTCCATTTAGGAGAGGGATATCCTTAAGGGCTTGTGTAGCTAAAGCAGCCGGATGGACGTTAGAAGCAAACAAAGACAAAATAGCACCCGAGCATAAGGAGGTTAAAATAACATAGTTAACTTGTGCATTCTCCACATACGTATTGAAATCGTACATTGAGTTGTTAAAAGTGAAATTCTAGTTAAATCCAAGACCACTTGAAGGGTGAACCTTGTACTATGGACTCATCCAAGTCCAAATCCAATACCGCGGAGGAATGTGAGCCCAAACCCACTACTCGGACTACGGACGCTTAAGGGTGGGGGGTTTGGCCTCACAGGCCACAACAAAAAGCCCAGCCCTACGTATTCTCCGGAAATACAGGGTTGGGATTTCATATGGCTGGAGCTACTGGAGTGGCTTGAAGCAGGCGGGTAGCCTGCAACTAGTAGCTCTAGCCATCTAAAATCCCAGCCCTGTATTTCCGGAGAATACATAGGGCTGGGCTTTTTGGTGACTGGAGCTGCTGAGTATTTCGGTGTGGCCCTGGTATCAACCGGTTCATTTGTAACTCACTGCCGGTTCTCCCCGATTGCATAAGTGGACCACTGATCGCATGAAATTTGTGCAACCCTAAGGCTCATTTCTCAAACTCCACCGATGCATTTGCAACTACATGGCTTTTCAGTCGTTCCAGAAGTCCAGGTTGAATTTGTGCAGAGAATATGTTGGCAGAAAGAGGTACTCTCGGTCTCAAAAAGTGACTCCGTTTTTTAGCATGCGAATTTCAACATAATATACTCCTCCTCCTCCTCCTCCTCCTCATCCACGTTCTGCACATGATTAACTTTAACACAGGATGACTTTGTAATTGATTCGGTAATTATTATTGTACTCCATAACTGCAGGAGAATTATGTTAGCATATTCTCACCAAGAGAGTTGGTGGAATAAACAGATTTAGCTGTAGTGGAAGTATTCACCAAAGGAAGGCCCACTGCATCGTAGTTTAAGTAAGTTCAGTCTAACCTCGTTTACACAACACCCTTGATATTATGACACATCGTGCATGACCAAACTTTTTAGTCCAAAACTCCCTCGCCTATATGACTACGGCACTCAATGATGCGACATTTAGGATCTCTGTCGTTTTGTCATATTAAAGAGGTAGTTGATGCGAACATTTCTTTCATCTATGTTATGTACATCTAGAATGCATGCATTTTCACTTGGGAACTTCTTGGGAGCTTCGCTTACCATTGGGAATTTGATGAGAATTAGGGTTACTAGTGCAGAATGGACATGGTTAGGGTCAGAGTGGCCTCCTGCCTAGTATGTTGCGAAACGTCGTGTATTGTACTTGTCTAGTTTTTCTTATTAGAGAACTCTTTATATTTTGGTGTGAATGAAGTTACTAGTTTTCAGAAGTTAGTAGGGAATTTAGATAAGATGACAGTTGCGAACTTGGGTAGGCAACACATGAGATCTTTAGACTCCTATTTCAAGAGTTCTTGAGAATATTTGTATTTTTGTGAAGTTATAAGTTATTATTTCATACCATCTATATTGCTTAAACTCGTTGTATACAACTTTTAAAGCTCATATTACTTATGTTTTCGTATTCCCTTGATAATACGAAAACTTTACGCCATTTGTCATATTAATGAGAAGACGACACCTCGGTAATACAACTTTTGTTGTGTTTCCCAAACGTGTCATACCAAAGAGGGAGAACAGTAGTCGTGTTGCAGAATTAACAGGGAAGGCACGGTTCCATCATATAGCCATCATCTCGAGACCTATTATTAAAATGGGGTCAAAGCAGTCACTTACTTTTGTTCTCCGATTCCTCTTTTAAAACACCTCGCACTACAATGAGGGCCACCTCACACACGAGCCAAGAGCCGTGACTATGTAATTGTCCAAAGAGCTCAAAAGAAAGTGTCCAAAGGCCGTCCCAACACACCTCCAAAATCATGTAGTGTGGTCACGGACCCTCAAGTGTATTGTGAAGTCATATGTGACCGGGCCCTCAACCAAATGCTATTTCAATGAGTTTCTATTCATGTGGGTCCTCACGTATGATAAAATAGGATAAACCAATGGTTGTGAGCGTCCAGAGTGTCATGGTCTCCCGGTTTTGTGTTAGGGTTACCTCCAAGAGGTGGTTTTTGAGAATAGTCCAATTGATCATGAAGCATGATCCATTTGATGCCATGTAAGAATCCATGTAGACTTTACATCGATCTTGCATTCACGTACTTGGTTGGTCCCTCAAGCATAGTGCGAAGCGAACTTGGACTGGCTCTGCCTTTTCCATCAACGAGAGTGCTTGAAGTGCAATGGTCATGGGCTCTCAATCTTGTATGTGAAGTGGCCATGATACATGCAATTAGGTTGCCCCCACTAATTTACCAACATTTCACACTAATTTGAATATTCAATACCATTATAATAAAATACAATAATTTTGATATACTGTGGGTTGCTACATGGATGAGTAAACAAAGTTTTGTGATCTAGTTCTGACCCAAGGTAATTTGCATGGGTAATGAGGCAACCCACTGGCAAAGCCAAGCTAATTGCGCATATCAATGTAGTTACTTGTCAACTTGACATATATTTTAATTTTGAGATTTAAAGAGTTCAAAGTAACACTAATGGGGATTCCAACATCAAGATTCCTCAACATAGAGGCATGAAGTATGTGAAGAAGTTGTAAGAACGACGTCCACATGGTTAAGGCTAGATATTAAAGTTAGTCGTAAAGTTTGGGGTTAAATTGGGTTCGAAATCCTCCAATGGTTCCTGGTTTGTTTGGTTGTTTGTTTTGTTTTGTTTTTTGTTTTTTTTTGGAACATAGGAGGTGCTTGACCACTTGGCTAGTTTTCTGTCAAGTAGAGAGACGATTTCGCGGCCGGGAATCGAACCGCCACCCACTCTGTTCGGTTTGAGTACCTCTTCATTATCTCCGACTGGTAGTTTAGGGTCATCTTAGACCACAATGGTTTCTGGTTTGACTATTACTATAAATTCTTGGTAGGTTTCTTTGAGTTTGAGACATCAAAACATTTCATATTCGAGAAGAAGTCTATGGGCGATGAAAACAGCTTCTGGCTTCTGGTGAGGCCACGTCGCCTGTACTTTCTTGACCGTCGGATCTGACCCTCTCCCCTAATCTCCTCCGTCCAGTGCCTGTGCAGACAGACAGACAGAGAAGACAGACAAACACTCACTCTTGACCTTCCCGATTCCGATTCTCGTCTGTTCTTTTAAGACTACATCTAGCTTCTCAAAAGTTTTGTTGCCACCAATATGCAGATGTCTCATCTAGGCACTCTTGGCTCCTTTCATCACATGTGTACTCGCCAAATAACATCAAAACTCAAAAAGAGAACACTAGGTCATTGACACGGGTGTGGGAAGTTGCAAAGTTGGGAGTCTCCTTCAAAATTTGAGATTTGGTGCCCACATTTCATTTGAAACTCTATTGTAGTCGATTACTAAACAATCATTTAAGACAAAAAAAAACACAAAATCAAAACCAATTGACATTACTTTTGGTTTAACGGACTAAATGTACGCGTCGGTAGTGAAGAATAGTAGATATTCGCATGCCAATGACCTTTTTACTTACCCCATAGTCTATGAACTAGTTTGAACCACACTAACTACGATACTTAGTGTCATATGGTAGTTTATGTCACTATGGTAACTTTTCGGACGACACTTCGTACAAATAAGTTTACAAGTACTGTCATGGATGATGGATGAGTTCATCCATTGCCCAAAACCCTACCTTGTCTCATCAGCAACTTGTGATGAGATATTGTCATGGACGATTGAAATTTGGATGAAAAATCACTTGGTAAGTGACAGTATTTGCAACACTGTAATATAATCCCCCCCAGAAAAATTTACAAGGAATGACGAATAATCTTGGGTTAACATTTCGTGTTGGTTGACACTATACCACGGTTTACAATTAGTGTTGAGCAAGACAATTAGAATTGATGACACTGAATACCTTATTTAGAGTGTCCCCACCAGACCGGGCATGGGGCATGCAACGCCAAAAATGGGGCATCCCGGGTTCTTAGGTGGCGGTACCGGCATAAATTGAGCCCCACCAATGTCCGGTCCCTCATAATTTAGAACCGGTCCGGGTATAGTAAAGACCTTCCCCCGCCATAAATGGTTCATATAACGGAACACCTCCGGCCCGCCAAGAGATTACTTTAATATCAGATACTCCGATATCCTACTTTATACCATGTCAGATAATAGGTGTCGTTGTCTTATTGATTGCTTCCTAATTATACCGAGGGTATGTCTAGGCTTTGGTGGGCTTTGACTCAAGATGAGCTGCCCTGCCCAAGATAGAGGGCTCCCCAAAGGTATAAAATATTATATACTCTATTTGGCGATCTGGTGGGGATGCCCTTAGTGTAGTTTGACTTGTGCCGTAGCACTGATCTATATACTTGGTCTCACCTCCACAAACTCATCTGGTAGCAGAGACTTTTCACATACTTGGATGCACACTGATGTTTTGTTCTTCCAGTTCTGCAAATTTTGTTGCAATGTTCACCAGTGATGGCCAAGAAATGCTTATGAGGATAAATCAGAGCAATTTGTTGCTCATCAAGAACAGGGACGATACATTTCCTGCACTCCTTTGTCTCGATAGAAATTCATCTTATTCTGAAGTTATGTGTCTGTGAGCAGTGAAGTAGGCGAAAGTAGTTTTGGGACAACTTGCACACACACACACACTCACACACACACACACACTTGGAAGGTGCATTTCCTCGATTTGGGATCACTCAAGCAGGAAGCAACAAAAATTGGAACCACCAGATGTAGCAATCTAACGTACGTGCGGCTGTGTCATTTTGTAAATATATCCATCTATATATAATCACGTCCCAGGGGAATTCCTGGTGCAGCTTGGTCCTGTCAAGGTAATGATCGTGAGAATAAAAACAAACCAGAGTGTTGCTCATCAAGAAACAGGGATGATAGAATTCCTGCACAGTTTGCATTGACAGAAATTAAGCAAGTGGTGAACTTATGTATCTGTGAGCAGTGGAGTAGGTGAAAGTTATGGGCTAGCCTTGCACATACACTTGAAGGTTTCTGCCGTGAATGTGGGATCGCTGAAGCAGGAAGCAAGAGGTAGCAATCCAAAGGACATGCAACTGTGTCTTTTGTGAGCATGTCCTTCTATAATCATGTTACTGCCTAAACTTTCATGCGTGTGGCAACTTACGTTCAAGTGCACATCACTTCAAGCATGATTGGCTTCCTTTGGCAGCTTGTTCCTGTGTGCTTTTTTAAAGAAATGCTTATGAAAATAAATGCAAACCACAGCGATGCTCATCAAGAACAGGGATAATACAAATCCTGCACTGCAGCTTGTATCCGTGAGCAGTGAAGTACGTGAAAATTATGGGAGAAGCTTGCACCTATGCTTGAAGTTGTATGCCCTCAGTTTGGAAACAACCAAGCAGTAAGCCACAAAAGTCGAAAGTAGCCATCCAGAGTACATGCAGCTGTGTCGTTTGTGAGAATGTCCTTCTATAATCATGTTCCTGGGTTGTGTGTAGTAACTTACATTCAAGTGCACATCAGTCCAAGTATGGGTGGCTTCCTTTTGCAGCTTGGTCCTGTCATGTATATTCTCCAGGAAATGCTTCTGAGGATGGAAAAAACAAACCAAAGTATTGCTCATCAAGAGCAGGGATGATGACAATCCTGCACTGCTTGAATCAACAGAATTCAAGCATGTCACGTTGAAATCATGTACCTGTGGGAAAACCTTCCACACATACTTGAAGGTGTATGCCCTCAATTGGGTTCACTCGAGCAGGTAAGCAAGAAGTAGCAAATTCAATGTACATTACAGCTGTATATTTTGTGTGAATGTCCTTCTATAATGACCATGTTCCTGAGTTGTGTGCGGGAACTTACATTCAAGTGCACGTCACTCCAAGCATGGGTGGCTTAAATTCTTTTGCAGTTTGGTCCTCCTGTGTGTAATATTCTCTCTCAGCACCACAGGCAAGTAGACGGACCACCTTGAATGTGAGGCAAGCTCGACAAGCTGCCTGAGGTCAAAATCACCGCCTCGTTATACATGTCAAGGTACCGTGCCTGCTGATCATGTCTGCCGTATTGACAATTACCTTCTGCCGGTACACTGCATGATACATCTCAATGAAGTTATCCTCCACACATAAATTGATGATTTCATTGAATGGACAACCCTAATGATTTGGGGAATTGATCTAGCTGGGTAATGACTGCGTTGTAATCCAGTACAGAAAGAACACATTCAATTTATGTGAATCTAATCAATCCAGGTGAACCTGGGTAATGCTATGTAGCTAAAGAAGTTTCAAGTTGTGGTGCTGTAGTTGATGTTGGGTTACTTACCCTAAACAGAGGATTTTTTTTCACTTCAAGAAATTTCATCTCAGGATGCAGACAAGTGGGCTGGAGCTTCCTGTTCAATCTTGTCCACGACAGGAGCGTCAGTTTGCAACCAAATTTGTGACAGGATTAAATAAGTTCAAATTTCTGTGGCATCATTTATCTAAGATGGATCAACTCCCGTGTCATATCCATAATGAAGCAGTGACACCACATGTGGGAAGAATCATTTCCCACCGATCAACAACAGAGGAGAGTACGTTACTTTGAAGTCCTTATGAATTGAGTTCTAGGGAATTGTGTTGCATAAATACACACATGCGTGATTCATGTCAAAGACGAAATCACTCCATTTCTTTCACTTCTTTGTCCTCTGTAAAAGAGACCTAATTGAAGAAACAGCCTTATGTGGTCAGAGTTCAACCCTTCAACAACCCACTTCACGTGACATTGTTCAGAAGGTAGTTATAATTATACTTGTAGGAGGTGAGGAGATACCGGTAGTTAAGGGTTAGGAAATGCATGGAACTACACTGGAAAAGTTTCTGGTGAACAGATTCTTTTTAACAGACATAACTAACCTTCCACTAACTAACCTTTTTGTATTCCAATCTCATTGCTCCTCTTTCACGGGCTTTGACTGTCCTTCTCTGCTGTCTTTTCTCGAAGGTCTCAACCACCGATCATTAGTATGCACAATGATACATGTTCGGAGATGTGTAAACCACAGAAAAATCACTAAGATCTGGTTGTGAACATTATTGAAAAGAAATTCTTGACAGGATGTAATCACAAGATTCTCTGTTATAAAATATTTAGATGCATGAGTTGATTAATCTGTTTTATTTTTGAAACGAAGTGGCCACCTGGAGCAGGGTTATTGATTGCATCAGCTACTGAAGCAGGAGTTTCCTTGTAACCATGGATACGTAAGAAGTGAAGACGAAGTACAATGATTACGAGCTATGGATCATGGCGAGGGTAAGTGAACTGTTGATGACAAGTTCAGCAACGCATACACTGGTAGCATTGAAAAACAGCTCCGGGTTTTGAATTCCCGGTTTGAGCAACTTCTCACATATAAACCTGAATCAATGCCCCCAGACCTCTGCAACCCTGGTGTGCCAACTTTTGGTAGGATGTTTATCACACTCAAATTAGAGTTATCCTCTAACTTAACATGACTTTTGGTCGGCAGTTGGTTGTTTTGCATACACCACCTTCCATGCTCGGTCGGTAAGTATTCGGTGCATGCTTGGATGCGGTGTGGAGGTTTGAGCATAGAACATTCTACATCGAGTCATTGAGGGCCAAACTCATTTTGGCTTGCCAAGAGATGCTCAAATGAACCAAAATAGGTTTCTCTTCATTCAAATTCAAACACTGCATCCAAGCACGCACCGCGAGTGGAAAGAAATTACTGATATTGTATGCACAGCAACCAACGGAAATTCATAGGAGACCAAACTCCTGACGAAAAGCCCATCGAGTTCAAGGCTAACTCTGTTGTCTCCCCATTATGTATTCTAAATATGTTGCTCTTCACGGACTTGGAATTGATCCAAGTCTTGCTTCAGAACCTCTTTTTGTTTCTGTTTTTATATGTGGATTAAACTGCACAATGACAAGATAAATTAAATCCATGGCTACAACTATGAATGCAACCCTAAAGAGGAACGTGAATGTGAAATCAGTGAGAAAGGAGGACCATAAACTCTCAGCTATCAATGAGAATGAGCAGCCTCTCCTTCGGACAAGGGAATATGGCAAGGCACCACCGAGGGAGATGAATAGAGAGCAGGCTCAGCCTCTTCTACGCACCAGAGAATATGGCACTGCACCACCGAAGGTCAGACACACTAATTTTATTTTATGTGTTTCAAGTCATCAATATTGAGAAAACTGGTAACCCTAAAATGCAGAAGCAGGAACAAAGGCAGGAGTGAACTCACAAAGGGATTGTATTCAGGAGGTTAGAGTACACACTGAAAAGCTTGAAAGGATCTCGAAATCCGTCACCGTGCCGAAGCTAATCCTTCCACCAAGAAAAAGGTCTCAGTCCATGTCAGGTAACGACACATCCTCCAATTGTTCTGGAGTCAGTGAGATTCAATGCAAAGATGATTTATTGATTTATTTTGAAAGTTTCTAATATACTTATTTATTATCAGTCGTCGCGAGGCTTTGATCACCTTCTTCAGATGACGTTTTTCAACAACTTTGCTTGACAGAGTTCTTTTTTTGGTGAGATTTGCAGGTTTGGTCACAAGCAATGACTTCTTCATACCTGCCCCCCTTAATTCCACATCGCACTTATCCTCAGGAAGGTGAGACACTCACCACAATCCCCATTCAATCCCCATTCCTCAACTAAAATGCACAAGAAGGGCTAATGCATAAACATCATATGTGATATATCGAGGTCATGTCAATTGTCCACCTCCGAACAAGTACAACTGACGAAGAAAATTGGGCTATTGTATCACACATTGAAAGGCTTTCTCTCCATCACCTTAAAGGAGGAGAGAACAGTGAATGCTATGAGCTTCATATTCGTGATTTAAGATTGACAACTTCTTCGAGGCCTTGATCACTCACCACATACAAATTGTACCTTACTTCTTCTCATGTATGCAGTTGAATGTCTTATACAGGGTTATCATGCCCGTTTAAGTATAATACCTTCATTCAATTTCGTGGAGCTTGGCCCTGCAGCCTGATATTGTGCCACCGCTTATTGGATGTAGAGTTTCACCTGTGGCTGAAACGCCCAGGAAGGAGGTTCTCCCGGACAGCTTGCGAGGACAATACACGCCGCGAGACTCCACTACAGTATGTCTTCAAAGCTTGAACCTGCTACCTTGACTCCATCTTCGAGTCTGTCATTGTTATCTGGGAAGCAATGACCTTAAAAGTATGAAAGAGCATGTTAATAGTAGCATTTCTAGAGTCAATGACACCTGCTGTCCCTGCAAATTCTGGGACAGGGTGGAGCTGATGTGGGAAGAGAAGGCATCTTCGCCGGTAGTCTTTTAGGGAGAGCAGCCAAGGTGAGGGATCGGTGTGCAAACAGCCGGCTGCAAAATTCATCTTCTCGTCAAAATGGTGGAAACAGAGCTACCACAGTAATCTCCCATCCATCTCAAATCTCCCCAAAAAGATTCTTTTTCTTTGCAGTGGAACTAACGTAGAGCGTTGCACCTCTATTTTAGTCATAAATAAATACTGCTGCTTCACAGTGGATCCTGTTTCCATACATGCAGTGATGGTCAACATGTAACCGGGAGCAGTAGATTGTGAACCTTGCATTCTCATTCCGTGCAATTCTGCAAGGCAGCCTAAGTTGATAGCAACCTGTTTTATTTGAAAGACAGCTCCTAGTTAACCTGGTATAAATTAGCAACAAGATCTGTGTCATCAATAACGAACCTCGGAAAACACCTTCTGTTTACCTGCACATTGTAGCAGTCGAAATGTAACCATGAGCAGCATCCGATCCAACAGTGCTGCTGTGACGCTTGCATTCTCATGAAATTCTTTTATATTCTCTTAGGCAACAAATTTGCCAACAACCTTCACAATAGTAGTATGGTTATCCTAGTAAGAAATTGCAACTGGAGCAATCCAACTGATTCCGTGCTTTTCTTCAAAGACAGCCAAAGTTGACAGAAAATTGTTGTATTTGAAAGGCAGATTTTGGTTAACCTGGTATGAATTAGCAACATGATCAGTGCCATCAATAAAAAATCCCACTACCTGTATTTTTCCTTCTTCCGGATAACATGTCCTGCTTACATGCATATAGTCATGGTCAAAATGTAACCATGAGCAGCATTAGATCAAACGACGCTGCTGCGAAGCTTTTGCATTCTCGTGCCATGCATTTTCTTCTTAAAGGCAGACAAAGCTGCCAACAACCTTCAATATAATTGCATTTGAAAGACAGATTGTGGTTAACCTGGTATGACTCAGTAACATGATTGTGCCATCAATAACGAACCCCACTACCTGTATTTGTTTTCTTCCGGATAACACCTCCTGCGAACATGCACATGGTAATGGCCAAAATGTAACCATGAGCAGCATCAGATTCAACAATGCTGCTGTGAAGCCCGCATTCTCATGCCATGCTTTTTCTTCTTCTTAAAGGCAGACAAAGGCTCCAACGACCTTCAAAGTAGTAGTATACATGGTTAACTTAGAATGATACTGCAACAGGAGAAATTAATCCAGTAAATTTCTGAATCCCACCTTGACTTGTAGGACTTAGAAAGAAAGCTCCAGGAGCAGGGTATGTCTCCTGTGTACTGTCCAGATACACCAATCCGAGAGATGGATACACGGTGTGGGAACATTGCGAAGATGCTGTCAGACTTGCGAGTGTTTCTCGTCCGCCCGGTGCCGCCGAATTGGGGGCCCGTTGAATGCCATATTCGCCGATTCGTGCACACCAAATGGTGGCTTCCCAGGTGATCCCTTGCCCTGTCCATCCTCATTCATCACAGCAAGAGTATAAGTATATCTCGACAGATTCATTCTCATGTTAATTCCGGCAGCTCCTTTGCAGTTATACGATTTATGTGCAGCTAACAAACCATATCTGCACTTGATAAGAATCCAAGTGGCCATGATACAGGCACTCACACGATGTAATTTGACTTGCACAACAGCTACGTATTGTACCTCTCAGATGGAGACCAATTCCTGCTCGCCTCGAAAAAGAAGACGAAGAGCAAGAGCAGCTACGCCATTTCTCTCGACGAAAACGATACTTCCAGAGAATCCGGAAATTATTTTGGCAAGGTTGGGTCATATATATACACACAACTACCCTCTGGATTGAATGTGAAGATAGACAGAATGTTTGATATCAATGAATGTGCATATATTTCATGTGATCAAACACTTGTAAAGGCAAGCCACCAAGTAGATGAATCAGTAGCTAGGGCTGCATGAAGTTACATCTACATCTACTATATCTCACGATCTTCATTTCTGTACACTCACAGCTGCGCTCAAATTTTGTGGGCTCCGAGTTTTGGTTCTATGACAAAGGAATTCGTCCAATACACGGTGCATCTGCGAATGGGTGAGTCTACTCATCCTACCAAGGACCACAAACTCAGGGATGTGCAATTGGACGTGACATGGCCCTTTGATCATCACCTCAATCCCTCACATGCTGTCACGGTTTGTGACAACACACGTGTAATCACCGCAATAAACTAGATTATTTGGAAATTTATGAAAAATGGTCGATGTTGGTGTTGTTGAGGGTTCCTCCACAAATCATGTGTGTTAAGATGCATGTAGAAAGGACTGCGCCGGTTACGGCCTTTAATGTCACGTGCACCGTTTGCAAAGGGCCTAAACTAGATGCCTAGAGGTCTCAAAGTGTCACCTCCACTAAACGCCAATATGACACTATTTGTGAACACCAGCTACTTTCCAAAGTGAAAATTTATTTACATTGCAACGTTTAGCGTTGCAGCTTGGGATACTTTGAGATGATAGTTTTGTGTTTCAATATGGTAGGGGAAGACGTTGTTTGACATACTAAATGATAAGTGTCACATGTTTACATTCTAGTATGCAAGAGGAAGACATTCTTGAGCATACTCATGACAAGTGCCATTTGTGTACACTGCATTCAACTTGTAGACCGTTGTGTAACATAGATATCCAGTGACCACACAACACTACTACCAAGATACTCATGCTAAGATGTTAGTAAACACATTTGAACACCAAGTGTCACGAGATGACACCAAGGGTGAAATTGTTATCATGAGTGTATCCTTGACATACGTGTCAAAAATAGGGTAGCATGAGACACTAAATACCACGAACGCTGTACCATATTCCGATTTACAACTCAAAATGCACTCACTTAGAATTCAGAAATTGAGATGAAGTTGGTTGGCAGAGCTCTGGCGCGGAATCCCACCGTGAAAACCAGGGTGGAAATGGGTGCAGTCAAGTATCACTACAATGTGCTGGGGCTCGGGGGACCGCGCCGAATGACGGCCATTTTACCTGCCCCGCAGGACGATGGTAAACCGTATGTATTTCTGCCATCTTCCATCTCTCACAACGGCCCTGCCATTTTGGATCACTACAATAATGGGCGACAACGAGATAAGATGATCGTCCTGCACAGCAAGCAACCCCACTTCAACAAAAAGGTCAGATACTTCACCTCAGCTCCCCCTCAGCGTACATTTCGATTCGACATGAAATCAAGTTTAGCTCATCGTTGCCATGAAGATGGAAGAAATTATTTGTTGACTTCCAAGTGCGCTAACACTATGATCACGGGATCGGATGTAGTACAGCTTGCAGCTTACTGTCTCAATTTCCATGGCCGAGTCACAAGGCCTTCTGTTAAGAACTTCCAGGTACTACTACGTCGTCAATCCAAAACTTGGACTAGAGAAACAAACTGTCGTTGCTGTAAGCTGGCTTATTACCTCTCTTATTAGTGATCAGATTTGTCGTACAAGCTAAGCATCTCTTCTAATCGTCCGTATCCTAATCCAGCGTCTTTGCTTGGGTGACAGCTGGTTGCAGACTCGGATAAGGACTCTGTCGTTCTCCAGTTTGGTAAGGTACTAATTCAATGAACCACCTTCAGAAACCAAATCAAGTTTGAGTGTAAAGGCGCGTCGAACAAACGTGAATGTTCAATACCTGATAGTAGCCATGGACTGCATGAAAGTAGAATGCATCATGAAGTTGATGTCAAAAGCTAACGCGGCGACTGAGTGGAGATTTGAAGGTGTGTAGATGGGCAGAAATCTTTTCAGCATGGACTACCGGCACCCGCTGTCTGCCTTACAAGTATGTCCTGAATTCAGATGTAAAACACATTTGTTTTGTATGTAGAATAAGAATCATTCTACATGGTCGACTTTCCCCTCAAAGGAGTTGCAATCCTCTTGAGTGCAAGGTTATTGCTGAGGAAGTCCCACAGAGAAACGAACTCTCCATACTCTTGCTCCCATAAATGAGACAATCTGTCAAAAGTCTATAAAAACCGGTAACGGATGTCATTAGGCAATGATACACAGCTTCCACCTTTACTAATGAGAGCAAATCTGGCACCTGATGAAGTCTGCTCTGGAAAAAAACATTGTCAGGCATTTGCGATTTGCCTCTCAAGCTTGGATCCCAAGCTTGCTTGTGAATGACGGCACCCCAGAGCCGACATGTACTAAAACTGGTAATCAACTGACTTTCTTTTTGACGACCCTTAAAAAGTATAGAAGAAGATGAATTAAGTTATGTCATTTCTACCTAATCTTTTCTTTTGACGCTCCATTGCTGGTGATGGGGAGCTGTAGGATGGGGAGTAATTAGCTCCAGTTATCTGGTGATGGACCTGTTGCTCCCCAATTATCTTGCTCCTTCGTCCAGAAGCTCATGCTGATGAACCTTGGATGATAAGTCGAAGTATTACTCCAGCCCTGAGATTGTGGGCCATTGATTCTGTAACATTGATAGGCAGAGTAGTATTGAATCATGAATAGCACATCGGAGACTGGAAGAAGATTTGAGGCTACGGATACTTCACGGTGAAGCAGGTCCACTTAGCAATACCAGTTTCACGAATCACTGTAATGTACCTCGACTATGTCAAGCACGTTAAATTGTTCATAATTTCCAAGTTTTCTAGAGGCTCCCCTCCCAACATGGAGACACACACCAAACATAATGCATACATGTGTTCTCCTTCCCTTGAGCCTTATCCCTATCTATATGTAGTATCTGAGAGATGCTTTTGGAAGTCTCAAGTTGTATTAGTGACTGTAGACTGAGGTTTTCTTATCTTTATACATAGATCATTTTATTGTACGATCCTCTCTTTTATATAGATGACACCTATCTCACTTCTTGTCCATTGATTGGTTTTCATCTAGGCTCCTTAGCCTTGGTTGTCCATCCCTGCAATTTCCCTCCTCCTTAATATTCCATTTTTTATTCCTTCTCTCATCTCTTTTCAATCTTGGCCAAAAATAGTATTTCCTCACTGCTACATATGTTTCATGAAACCCTGGATGAGCTAAGATAGAAAAGTTGTGAGAATCTTGGAGGATGTTTTTTTAAGTAATCCCTTACGTTTGGAACACAAATCCTAGAGTTATAATATAAAAATCCTACATCTAGGACATATTAGGTAATTTATTTATCAATTGCCTCTTGTGTCCTAGTTTCTTTTAACAAACTTGCAAAATGAGTAGAGAAGAACACATCCTCCATATAAAACGGCTTGATGCTATTGAGTATAATATTTTTCAATAAATCTACCGCATTTACAAGTGGTCTATGTGACAAAGAATCCGCTAACACATAGTCTACTCTCTTGACACATTGGATCTTAAAATTGATTTTTTGCATCAATTCTATCCAACGACTTTGCCTGAAATTTAGATTAGTTTGACTAGTCAAACACCACAACGATTGATGAGAAATTTCATTTTTAAATTCAATACCTAATAGATAGTGATACCAAAATATCAATGCATGAATTATCCTTAACAATTATTTCTTATGAATTGGAAAATTCAACTTTTCATTATTTAAATTTCTAGATTCATAAGCAATCACCTGACCTTCTTGCTTCAAAATAGCACCTATAGCCATATCACTAGCATGTGTGCACAAGACCAACCCGCCTTTTAAAGGATACATAATCCTCAAGACTAGGGCTTTTGGTCACATCTTTCTTCAAAGCCTCAAAGCTTACATGATAATTACTTGTCCAAGTAGTCTTTTCAAATTGCCCATTTAGCCAATCCATCATGGCGGTTGCAATCTTGGTAAAATCCCTTATATACTTCCTCATGTTAGAAATCAATCCCAAAAGACTTCCAACCTCAGTCTCATTCTTTGGCACGGCCCACCTAACCAGAGCCTCAATCTTCTTAGCAACCAAGACACCTTCATCAGATTACATATGTTAAGGTATTCGATTTACTATGGAATAAATGACATTTGCTTATCTTAGGATATAATTTATGTCTTCTAAAAACTTCAAATGTGTTCTCAAGATGTCCCTTATGTTCCTTCTCATTTAAAAAACCCACTAATATGTCATCCATGAAAACAAGGGTGAAGACTTTCAAATACGCTTTGAATATAGTATTTATGAGATTTATAAATGTGGCAAGGGTGTTAGTATGTCCATAAGGCTATACCAAATATTCAATGATTAACACAACTATGAAATGCAGATTTTACACTCGGGAAGGTCACTCCTTCTTAAATTAATGCATACACGTGCGTTTAGAACCAATTTATTAGGGGGTTATTTATCTTGTAGAAAAGATTATAAGGTATGGTATTTTTCATAATAAAGATAAATGCTTGTATTTTGATACATCCTATTAGTAATTATAACTTTTTTGGAGAATCATTTATAAATATCCTATTTTATTTATACTGCCAAAAAAAATTTGAAAAAAAAATTGCAATTCAAATAATGTGTTGAAATTCTCCCTCCCGGTACGTAGGTAGAGAACATAAACTCCAAATTGGATACGTTGGTTTAGTAACGTTCAAGCCAGCCAGCCTACAAAGTCATCCATTGTGAGGCCAAACCCACCACCCTTAAGCGTCCTAGTCCGGGTGATGGTTTTGAGAATCACATGTCTTGTATGTATCTTGAAAAATGCTCCCTTTATATCCCAAGGCATTCATGTCATTTTGAATCACTTTGTTTAGTAGTAGTAGCCTCTTGGCTTGGGACCAAATTAGCCTTCTCAAGGGTCCAACCGGCAGCCTTGGCAACACAAGCTCTCAAGGATATTCTCCTTGCACCTTTGATTATCCTCTCCTTCCCTTTGCCATTGCTAGAGTCCTCCTCTTTCTCCATTGTTATATAAGTGATTGATTTTTATCCAAGAGGATGTAAGTGTTGAAAAACACTCCCTCAATGGTTAATCACCAATACATTTAAAAGTCACACACACACTTCCCTCCTAATGAATCCAACACTCACCTAAAAGCTAAGATGGCCTAAAATAATTCTAGTATGGTCTAAATTAAATTTTGCGAAGCAACTAAGTTGCTAGACCTTGATTGATAAATTGCAATCTATGAAAGGCTTAGCCTAACCCACTACCTAGTTAGCTAGCCTAACTAATTAAAAGTTAATCTAACTAGCCTAGGTTCATATCCGGGTTAACCCATTTCTAACTACCTTCAACCTTAGCCCAGTTCGGATGTCTAGCAGCTTCTGGCCTTAGACCAGTTCGGATGTCCAACAACTTCTGGCCTTCGGCCCAGTTCAGATGTCTAGCAGCTTCTGGCCTTCGGCCCAGTTCAGATGTCTAGCAGCTTCTAGCCTTCGGCCTAGTTCAGATGTCTAGCAGCTTCTGGTCTTAGCCTAGTTCGGATGTCTAGCAGCTTCTGGCCTTAGCCCAGTTCGGATGTCCAGCAGCTTCTGGTTTTAGCCCAGTTCGGATGTCCAGCAGCTTCTGGCCTTAGCCCAGTTCGGATGTCCAACAGCTTCTGGCTTTCGGCCCAGTTCGGATGTCCAGCAGCTTCTGGCTTTCGGCCCAGTTCAGATATTAAGCACCATCAAGTGCTTCTATTTAATCATAAATTCCACCCTACAATTCTAAGCCTCATCAGTCTAACTAGAAAAGTGAACACTATAAATCCAAATACTATAATTCCAATCCTAAAAATCTAAACACTAGAGTTAGGCACTTGTTTATAAATGCCTTGAGTCTAAACCACATATCATAATGTAAGGCTAACCTTCAAGACTAATTGGTCTTGGCTAAAAACCTTGCACACACATGTGCATCTCTCTTACTCCACACACACACAAGCTCCCCCCCACACTCTCACATACTCCCATCTCCTCAAGGGAAGAATGGAGAGGTGAAAAACAAAAAGAAAGAAAGAAAGATAATTGAGAGAAGGGAAGATAAGAGGAGAGGGGAGGAGAGCACATGAGGGAAGGATAGGGTGAGAGGATTAGCACCTCCAATCACAATCTCTTAATCCCTTCCTCCTAAGTAGGGACTCATCCCATCCACAAAGCTCTTACATTCCTAAATCAACAAAGTGGATCCTAATGTGGGCATTTAACCCGTGGAGCTCACTTTGCCTCACCTTACTCCATACTCACCTAGTCAAGGCATCACTTATTGAACTTAACCTTGAAACAATCACACAACACCCCCTAATGTCTAAATTTCAATCCACACCACACTTCATTTTTTTAATATTTTTGTGAACAATCATAACACTTCAAAGTCTAACTATAATTGGTTTCAAAGAGTTAATCACCACATGTGGGCACCATTTTGGGCTCATATCCATCCAAGTTTTTTCAACAAAAAATTACCTCTTTTCATCCATTAGCACAGACCCTACCCTAGACCCGCCACCCCTAGTAATTGTTTCCACGCTATTTTATATGTATTAACTAGATTGAAGAGGCCATTATATGCGATGGTATTTTAGATGAAAACATGTTTCATTCTTTTAAAAACCCCCATATTATAGGTATGTTTTTTGCAAAATTTATCCACAATGAATATATAAGACCTTATTTTTATCAAACGTTGTTTCTACGATTTTCGTTTGTGACCTCTCCGAGTTTTCACAATGTCATAGTCTTTTCTAATTTGATTGTATTCAATCCTCAAATTAAAAATTGAAAGCTCCTTAGTCCTACTTAATAGTTGTTTAACTAATTCATAGCCAATGGATATTTTTCTTTTCTTCATGGTAGACTTATTTAGACCTTTATAATCCATACAAAGTCTCAAACTACTATCTTTCTTATTTTGAAATAACACAAATTCAGCACCCCATGGAAAACTACTAGGTTTAATATACCCTTAAGTTATTAAATCGGTTATTTGAATTTTCAATTTAATATTCTCCTTAAAAGAATGTCTATAGGATGCCTTAGCCATCAATATCACACCTACATCAATTCGATTGCATGATCTACCTCTCTTTCAACTGGTATCCCTGGCAACACTACAAGAAAAATATCTTGATGTTTCACAAGAAAATCCTTAACAATTATAGGTTCTTTGCCATCTAATTTAAATTCATCTAAAGTTTTACAAGTATCAATTACAAAGACTTTTTGTTTATTTCTTAAACACCTTTTATTTGTGTAGCAAAAATTTAAGGTACTTTAGGTAAAGCTCTCTTACCTTGGATTTTAAAGGATTTGTTATTGGAAAGCTTGGCATGAACCTCTTCATGCTTGCAAGCAATCCATCCATCCATAACATTGAGCCACGATATTTCCAATATGATGTGGTACTCGCTCCTTGTCCAAACTTCAAAATCTGCAATGGTTTTCGTTCCTTGCAACACCATAGGGAATTCCAATTATTAACATTCAATTGGGTTCGGCTCACTATTGGCTAAGAAAATCTTGCAAGGTTTAATATTGGTGACTGGTAATCCTAACTTTGACGCAAGCTTTGACAACATTAAAGTTATGAGTTGACCATAAATCAATCAACATAGAAATTGATCAAATATCATTGACCCCTTGAACAAGGAGCATTGTAGGTACACCCACTACTTGCTCTTCACAAATTACAGAAAACAAAAACCACCTCTTTGCTCTTGGACGTGATTAATTTATCTACCTCCACCATTGATTGTCTACGGTGTTTTCTAGTTGGTAGCTCGAGGGGTGGACTATTCACTAGAAACCTAAATGAAGTGCGTGGGTCACTATGAAATTTAACCCCGTATATATGAGAAATTTATAGAGAGCATCAAATGTATACATATTAATGGTAAGCTAGAAAATGAACTTATGTATTTATACTAAGTTTTTCAATCTAATGTGATAAATGCCTCTATTACATATACCAAATATAAATCATGAAATAAATATGCCTTTACTATATGCACAATCCACTTTCACTTTCCAATGAGAAAATCATTGAACAAGGTTTATATTTGGTTTCATTGAGTTATTGTTGGTATTTTATAAGTTATTAACTTTTGTTGGAATTAATTCATAGGATGTGACTTAATGATTGTATCAAACAAACAAATACCATAGCACAATAACTTAACCATAATTTGAAGAGCAAAACTCAAAGAACCTAACAAGCTCTTGAAAAATCTCTAGTTTGTAAAAACCTAGAACCCAAATGTAAACCCTAACAAGAAGGAATAGGGTATTTATTGGGGACTACTACAATATGATGACAATAGATTTAAAATGTAAATTTTATTAAACTAATAGATCCATTAGTAAAAAAATCTCTAAACCTTAGGGCCCTTCTTTTGTACATCTACCCTTACTTCAACATTTTGATAGTCTTTTTGATTGTACACACTAAAGGAAATAATACATGTCCTTATGTATACTTTGTACGCTAATGCTAACGCCTCAAATACTATGTATGCTATGTATATTATGTATGCTAATGCTTCAAAGAGTGCCCCTTTCTACACTCACGTTAGTTTGCACGTGGTATAAAGAGTCCATCCCTTGGGGTTGGTCGCAAACAATCCTTAGCAAGGTGCCTTGACTTGTAACAAATGTAACACAAACCTTTCTTTCGATGTTATGCTTGGTATTTGAGTTCCCCGTTTGGTCTGTTGTTGTTTTGTCCTTCTAGATATGACAATTCTTGGACCCTTTCCCAATTCCCAAGATTGTTTTTCACATTGTTGTGATCTCTCATCAAAAGAAGAGTTTTTTTTCTCTCTAGCTAACTTAACATTCGTACTCTCAAATGTTAAGGCCATGCAATATGCTTTTCCAAGCGTGTAAGACTTCACAGCCTTAACATAATGTTTGATTGAACTCAAGAGACTTGTAAACAAAAAATAAATAAAAAATTGTTTGTCTATCAAAAATATTTGGAAAATATTTGACCAACTGGTCAAGCCTATCTTTGTACTCTTGAACTGACAATGCACCGTCTCTGAAGTCTTTCAAGTGCTCTTTCTTGTTTTGAATGTGGTCACGTACTAAAAATATATTCAAAGAACAACTCCTTGAATTTAGACTACGTCTCCATTGGACCTTTGTTAGCATCCACAGTGTTGGTTTTTACATAAGTCCACCTAAGGTGGGCTCATTCTCTCAACAACCCAAAAAGGAAAAAAAAGAAAAAGAAAAAGCCTTTTTTCTTTCTTTCTTTGAAGCTCTCCATTAGACAAGTTTTCCACCATTCCTTAAAATGATAGAAGTGTTTCAGGCTCAAGATTCCACTAGAAAAAGTTGGTTGTTGTACACTCTTATGGATGTCGTGCAAGAAATTGTTCTTATCCTTGTTCTCCTCTCTCCACCCTCCATCTCCTTGTTTTCTTCTTTTTCTTCTCTCTCTTGTCTTTGCCATTTTGTTTGCTTTACTTTCTCTTTTATTTATTTATTAATTATTTTATGGGGTTCTCTCTTTGCTTTCATCTCTTTGTTCACTTATCATGTAGAATAACTTATGCCTACCTTAGAAGGATGTGATGAGTAGACAAAGAAAGACGTAGAAGTTGGAGATGAAGGAGACATTGTTTTTTTTTGATAAATAAGTAATTAAAAAATCACGACCATATGTATGTTTCTCCATAGCCATGACAACGGCTTGGAAGATTGCATCAAGAATTGGTTGAGATGACAACTCAAGGTTGGGAACCGAGGGAAACTAAGACATGAGAGATGATTGATAATCGGTAAAATATGAATGATGAAGTGAATTTTAGTAAATGCGAATGGTTTTGGGATCCATATCTCAAATTGAATAAGCATTTATTACATATAAAATTTACTTTCACTTTCTAATAAGAAAATCATTGAACTTTTTCATCCATAGCATGTAACTCAACAATTATATCAAACAAACAAAGATAAGAGCACAATGACTTAGTCACATTCTAGAGAGCAAAACTAAAAGAAGCCCATGAGAGAGCTCCAACAACTTCTAGTTTGTAGGAACCGAGAATCCATTCAATGCAAATACTAACAAGAAGACACATGGTAGTCATTGAGGACTATGAATATATGAAAACAATGGATGAAAATGTGAACTGGGTGAAACTAGCATGCTTATTGTCAAAAAAAATTCAAACCTTAGGGCCCTATTTTATACATTTATCTTTACTCATAAAAGTTTAATAACATTTTTAGATGTACACACTAGAGAAAAACAATACCTCTCCCTTCTGTATACTATGTACGCTAATGCCTCAGATAATGCCCCTTCCTACAATCACGTTAGTTCATATGTGGTATGAAGAGTCCACCGCATGGGTGTTGGAGCCACTTGTTGTGCACAATCTCTATAAGGTTACACGTTGGCATTACTGTACCTTCATGTATTGTCATGTCCTGCACACACCATTAAAATTGTAGAAAACCATATATTATGTTATTTAGATGTTCAAATTGAAATGACATTAAAGGGTATAATTTGATAATACACTTACAATTAACATATGACCACCCCATTGCTTATAACATAAATTCCAAGCCCCAACTACTCAGAGAGACCGAGATGCCTTCTTTTGCAGCATCTCCAGATAACAACCACCATGAACAAATCACATGGTACTTAATCTTAGCTTCATTCATTGTCTTAGTGCTTTTATAATCCTTGCATATTTGTTTGTGTTGAAATTGCATTAATGGTTTGATATA
This sequence comes from Polytrichum commune, assembly GCA_950295325.1. Taxonomy (NCBI): domain Eukaryota; kingdom Viridiplantae; phylum Streptophyta; class Polytrichopsida; order Polytrichales; family Polytrichaceae; genus Polytrichum; species Polytrichum commune. The sequence goes on from OX485809.1 coordinate 7,421,700, forward strand.
CTTTTGTGTCACCTTATCCAAGCTCGAAGACCAACTCAAAACACATGTGCACTTAGGACTGACTATAGGTAGACCTGGATTACCATATCTATAAAGCTTCTTAAGTGCATTCCAATTGGCTTAAACACTGTCTGGCATGAAACCCTTGAAGTTTACATTTGACACTTCATTATCCACCATGACATATTTCAACTAAACTCATAAGAAAATATTTGTTGCGCCATCCTTATATTGCATGTCACAACACGCAGTTGTCAATACCTCTCAATAATTGTTATTGTACACATGACATGCCAAGGAAGTCCAGTCCTACAAATGTTTGACATGATCAAACATTATCCACAAATTTTCCACGTCCCCACCAACCTGCATATGCTTCACCTAGGGGGTGGACTCTTCATTGGAAACCTAAATGATTTGCGTGGATCATTATAAAATTAAACCCCTTATATATGAGAAGTTTATAAAGGAAAAATATATATACGTACCAATGCCATGTTGGAAAATGGATTCATGTATTTATATTAAGTTTTTTAATGTAATGTGATAAATGCCACCACTAAGTATGCAAAACGTAAATCATGAATTAAGTAAACCTTTCTTACATATAAAATCTACTTTCACTTCCTAAGGTTGAAGAAAAAAATTTCATTTAAAATGTAATATATGAAAGAATGTTAAACTCTAAATCCTTTCAACAACAACGAGTATAAGAACCATTTCATAATCAACCAAAAAAATGTGATTATAATAAGTCAATTTGATTTGTAATTCTCACACACTACCTTTATCCGCTCCATCGTAGTGACATACTCCATTTCATAAATTTTCTTGTAAAGATATATGTATTCAATACTTAGCCACTATTAGCAAAAAAATGTAAACATTAGATTCAAATAATGAAAAATAAATTGAAATATAAATATTGAAGACCAATAAGAAATAAAACGTTATGAAGTAAGCATTATAAATGAATAAATAATTTAAATGAATATGGAAATACTTACATTTTAGAGGAAAATTTAGTACGCTGCTATGTCAAAATTGGAGCCACGAATTCATTCCTTGTATTTTCATTTTGCTTCCAATCCTTAGGTAGAACTAAAATCCCAATTGCCTTGATGACTCTCTTGTTAGTAGAAGAACAATCATGAACTAAAATAGCCAAAACTTGAGAATTGTGTAACTTTTCAAATTTGGTCACATCAATCATACGCTTGTCCAAAGATATGATTTCCAAAAGCTCTTCAAGCTTATGAGATTTCTGAATGAAAATTAAAATTGTAGGACAAAAACCGTTGTGTTTGTTGTCAATGTTTTAAGCTTCTAACTTCTCCTATATTATCTTTGTTTTTACCTCTCATTGCTTGAATTATGTCCTAAATTTTTTTCTTGTCCGCTTCAATGAATTTGACATAACTTTAAAATTCATCTCTTTTGCATTGACCACCATTGAATTTTTTTTGCATTATTCTTGGACGTAGTTGCAACTTTTGGGCCCGGCTTGATTTGAGAAATTATCATAAGATGGATTTTCCTCATGTAATCATTCAAATAAAATCAATGTTTGAATGGACTATATAGGTACTTCTTTCCTCTTGCCTTTACAAGACAATGAAAATGTATTTGCTCATTGACAACTTTCATTTAATCTTGCTTCTGTGATCCTCAAAATTGCCCCCAACGGTAATTTGGCTCACAATTGAGGTGTTTTAGCAAAATCATTAGATTAGTAATAGGGAAATGTAGAAAAATACCATTTAGATTAATGTACGTTGGCTAGGGTTGTTTTACACTTGGGGTAAAACTCTTGGGCAAGTAGAAATTAGAAACCGAAGAAATAAAAAGGAAATGCCCTTTACTCGAATCGGAAGTGTGAAAATAGTGGGCTAGTAAGCAGGTAGGTTAAGTTAGGAACAACTAATTCAAACAAACAAAAATCAAGCGGCGGCAAAAAACAAGTATAATTCCGGAAGCGGCCAAAAAAAAAATGACAACTACGAGTGTAAGAGATCTTGCCAACTAGGGCAAGGGGCCATGTTGCCACCTTTGTCAACTAAGAATGAAGTTTAAACATAAATGAAAAAGCCGTTCTAAGTGTTTGAGCAAGTGGGGTGCGAGGTGACATCTCTTCCCTATATTTACCTTCGAGGGCTTGGTTGCCACCGGTCAAGGAACGGAACCCCTCGGTGAACAGAAGGAAGAAGGGGCCCAACCCTTCATTTGAAGGGTGATAAAAACCCCTCTTTCCCTTTCAATCATCTCTCTGAATTTTCATTTTAGAACGGCAAAGTCCTCTAGAATTTTATTTAAAATAAGAAAACATTCTCATTCATTCAATATAGACATAAGTTAAAATTCTTATAGCTAGAACTCTTGAGAGAAGATAGTGTATTTTTTGAACACACCCTTAAGTAGCTGTGTCACTTCCAATCGAATGTAATGGACACAAAAGTTAGAATTTAGTCTTTAGATTTTGAATGAATCTAATCCTATATGTTAGCTTTCCAAAAAACCTAATGTCGTGTAAACTAAGATCGTTAAACACAACAGATTGAGTGTCGTCATCAACATCAATTAGCAAAATAAATATAGCAAACTAATATGCTAAACAACCACCTCTTCAAGATGAGGGTTTCTCTTTTTCCAAGCTCAAGAAACTAAGAAGTCTCCTTACAAAGCTTAAGAAATTCTAAAATTCACACACAAGAGTCAAGCTATCTCTCACTCCACAAAGGGAGAATCCAAGAGTGCAAGTGATGGAGAAAGAATGCAAAGGCTTTACTCATGATCTACTACACCATAGCCATAAGATAGCGACAACAAGCTCTCTCTCTCTCAAAACACATTCACAAGACTTGACTTGACAACAATGGCAAGTCAAGATGCCTTCCTCTCCACATAACCCCAATCCTATGTGGATTTCATCCATGGAGTGGATGAACAACTAATTAGGACTCCCAATGGAGTCCATAATCCATCCAAATACACATGGACTCCTAATGGAGTCCATTTACTCCTAATTTGACGTGACTTAGCCCCTGATGTCGCCTCACGTGACAGCTGTCGTGTAAACTAAGATCGTTAAACACAACAGATCAAGTGTCGTCATGAACATCAATTAGAAAAATAAATATAGCAAACTAATATGCTAAAGAACCACCTCTTCAAGTGCCCCCCCTAGCAGATAAGGAGCCCTTCCAATCGGCTAGGAACAAACACACTCATCGGTAGAGGTGTTGAACATGATGAAGTTGTTGCTACATCTGTACAACCCAATTGGGTAGTGGTAATCTAAGGAATTAAATTCATGATTGAAGAAGTAACCCAAGAATTGTAGGCTGGGTGCAATGTGAGCCCCATCCTTAATCGCCTTCAACAATTTATGTTGAATTATTTGATAACTCTCCCAATGTGATTTTCAATCCCATAAAACTTCCGACCAACTAGATAACAACTTCACCACTAAGACATGTGGCAAACATACACAAAGTCCCTAATCATGACCATTAACGGCCATGGAGTGGGAGGCTTTCCGACAACGAGGACAAACCCAATTGCCAGAAGGAAGAGTCAAAAGGGGAGGTGTCAAACATGCCATGTGCCATCCACGTTGACAATGGTCGCACAATAACATCGTTGCAGCTCCTTTCTTCTCTCGACACACACAACAAGGCAGACCCTGTGGTACAACCGCCAACTCGGGATGCACAGAGCCGTCGATGAGAAGGTGACATGGAGCACAATTCTTTGAATGCTCACGACATTCCCGTCCATCCTTGCCTTCAAGCAATAATATACCACTTGGTAAAACATCTTTTACCCGTAAAATTGTGCGCCCAGCCTTAACATCCAATGTCGTAGGCGCCTCCCGTTGCAAGTAAACATAATTTCCCTTGGAAAATCTACGAACCTGAGATCGATAAGCTCCACTACGGATCCGGGCATACTATAATGTATCACGATGTTGAGCTACGTTTAAGTTCTCCATGGCTATAGGTATGGCCTTTTGAAAGAGTTCTGCTCGGTCATGAAGACATTGAGCCCAAACATCTGGATCATCCAAGTCTACCACAGGAGCCAATTTCTCTCGCACAGAGCTAGGTAAAATTGGTTCCCGTCCATACAAGAGTTGGTAAGGACTATAGGATGCCAAAGATGTTTGCCTGCTGAAACGGTAACCCATTGCTATCCATGGTAACATCAAGTCCCAATCGCGATGGTTGCCATGAAACAACCCATACTTCCGCAAACCGCGCTTGACAGTCTGAACAACTCGTTCAGCTAAGCCATTTGCCTCAGGGTGATCTCTGGAAGTTGTTCGATGATCAATCAAAGCCTTAGTACACAAAGCCTCGAAAGATCCAAGAAATTCTCTCCCTTGATCCGTTAACACCTCTGCAGGTGCTCCAAACCGTGCCAAAATTCGATCAAGAAATGCCATAGCCGCCAATTATGAGGAATTTTGGGGAAGAGCCACGAGTTCAATCCACTTACTAAAATGCTCCACCATCACAAGTACATACTTTGTCCCACGTGGAGTGACAGTAAGTGGTCCGGCAAAATCCAAAGACCAACGATATCCCAAGCCCATAATAGGTAAAGGCTGAAGTTGGGGTGATAAAGTATTAAAACTTGACCTGACCCGGTGACACACTTCATACCTAGAAACATAAGTAGCAACCTGTTTATTTATCAACCTCCTCATCTTGTTCTTCCACAATGATCTCAGCAGCCAATCCCGACATCATTGTGAGATATGTGGCAGCATGCCAACCCGGCACTGCCTCACGATCACAATCTCCATGCCACCTGGCTCCAGTTAAATCCTTATCTGAAGGACTTGGATTGCGAGACAATCCGTCTGCATCCAAGTTGGCAATTCCTGCTCGGTGAACAACTTCAAAGTCATATTCTTGAAGTAACAATGCCCACCTAGCAAGTTTCCCGGTGAATTTATCTGATTCCATAAGCCAATTTAAAGGCTGATGATCAGTTACCAAAGTAAATTTTTTTCCATACAAATAAGGTAAAAAATGTGCAATGGTCCAAACGGCCGCCAAGGCCTCGCCTTCATAAGAAGAATAATTAGATTCAGCATTATTATTGCTTCTACATGCATAAGCCACCACATATTCTTTTCCCTCTTCATCTTTCTGTGTCAATACCGCTCCCAACCCCACTGCATTCCAATCCGTGTGCAATTGAAAAGCTCTAGACACATCCGGGCGTCGAAGCATTGGCGTTGAACCGAGCCTCTGCTTCAATGTATCAAATGCCTGTTGTTGTTCCCGACTCCAAATCCATGGTTGGTCTTTCTCCGTGCGAATGGTGAGAGGTTTGGCAATCAAACTAAAGTTTTTGACAAACCTTCTATAATAATTTTCCAATCCTAGAAATGCCCGAAGTCGTGGTACATCACTAGGTGCGGGAATTTTGTACAAAGCATCCACCTTCGCCTGTTGCACACCAAGACCGCCATGAACAATCATGTGGCCTAAATAGGGCAATTGATCATGGAAAAATTTACATTTGCCATGATGTAAACGGAGTCCCCACCGTTGTAGTCGTTCAAATACCGCTTGTAAATGTCTCACATGATCATGTGGACTATTACTAAAGATGATAACATCATCAATGTAACATCTAGCAAACGGTAAACCAGCCAATAATTGGTCCATCACCCGCTGAAATTTAGCTGATGCATTCTTGAGACAAAATGGCAAAAAATTCCAATGATAAAGTTGATCCTTCCCATTTTTATCAATTCTCCAAAATATGGTCTTCACCCGATCACCCAACAACAAAGGTAATTGATGATAACCAGACCTCAAATCCAGAGTGCTGAAGATTCTAGCAAATCCCAGTGCATCAAACAACTCCTCTGGCATCGGCATTGGATATCGATCCGACTTGGTCTTGCGGTTGACTGGACGATAATCACCACATATCCGTTTTTCCATCCAGTTGCCAAAGATATCTTTCTTTGAAGGCATAACCGTGGCACAAGCATACTCTCCATTGGAGAGTTCAATCAATTCCGCTGCCAATAATTCTTGACATCGAGTTTGAACACCCAACCTTTCAGATGTACTAAGTCTGTACGGCCGTCTGAAAATAAGATGGTCGTCCTCGAGTTGAATACGAACAGGTTTACCTTTATATCCTTCAAGATCATGAAGACTAAAGACAAAACAATTACGGTAAGAGCGAATAAATGCCCGTACCTTTCGTGCTTCGACACCAGTAAGTTTTGGCCCCACTTCAATTGGCCAATCGTCAAACTCCGTGGTTTCCTTCTTCATAGAAGGATTGCCACTTGGTGCCAGCACAGCCTGTGATTGCTAGTCCGTGGAAAGGGCAACACCTTTGCCCCCATCATCTGTACTTGAATCCAAATGCGTATCATTTCTACTACAATCAGTTTGTATAGCTAAATAGCTACACACATATGAAGTGTCACCAAGAAATAGAAGTGGAAACATTTTATGGACCTCTAACTTCCCAAAATCTTGGGCCAAAGCCGAAAAAATACGTTGGGCTCGAAACTCTTCTGCAACCTGTTGTTTCAAAGAAAATAATCCCTTGGTGTCATTAACCTCCATGTGATCCTTGGATTGCGGCTCTATTGCCCCTTAACCATTGTTCTCAGTCCTTAGAGGAAGCAATTGGTCATCCATACGTTGTTGAGCAGCAAGACAAATTCCGATTATCCACACAATGCTATTGAGATCCATAGCTTGTCCCAATAGGAAACGTCTCTGACCTTCCTGAAGCCCATGAGCAGTTGTGGTGCCTGTAGGAAAACCCATGGCTCGTTCTCGCTCATCTACCGTAGGCTCATCATGAGTTTGGGATTTTGAATCCCAAACCATGCCTGGTCCACGAGATCGAAATACAAAAGACCATGGATATGTCACAAAAGTAAGTAGTACACCTCTCGGAATTCCCACCTTGTTAATTAATGCAAATGGCAAGGTGTCATCCTTGGTAACTGCCAAAGAAACACGATGAGCATCTAAAATGTCATCCACCTTGCGATTCATAAGGCGGGGAATGTGGGCGATCGCCGCTGACAGCACCTGAGGTGTTACCAAATTGGTCCAAAACCAACGAGGCCGATGAGCAAAGGATCCCAAGGATACAGCATCCAGAAATGTTGGAATACCCAAAATTTGGTTAATGTACTCACCATCCTTCACCACTTTGTGCTGTGTATCACCCAATAATGGCACATTTTCAAAAATGTACCCTGGCGAAGTTGATTGGTGGGTAAACCACCATTGTGTCAATCGCATCAAATCCGTGAACAAACTAGACCTAGGATCATCTAAACCCTGGCCAGTTCCTGCCCGTGAATGGCCTTGACAAGGCCATCCTGCAATAATTAAATCCACGTGGCCCAATCTTCTCAAATCCTCATCACTAATCATAGTGACATCTTGAGAAAGTTGACTACAACATCCAAGAATGGCAGGGGCTGACAATTGTGCGGGGTACCTCAACAACAATTGTTGAATGTGGTGTCGGACGGCTCTGTTGGCTACATATCCATTATCCACATGAATATATCGCCTAACTGTAATCCCAGCCTCCAACACTGCCGCCAAACCTGTGCCAATGCCCCCAAAGATTTCTACAAGGACAATACCTTCAGGTGGTGGTTGCCAACGAATGGGTTGAACAAAAGAAAATGAGGATGACGTTGGAGGTGTCTCTCCAAGCCCCAAATCCGCTACAATGTGTCGACAATGGTCGGATAACTCGCCATGGTGGAGGTGGATCCTTGAAATGTCAAGCAGAAATTTGTAAAGATGGCAAAATTTGTTGCTCTGCTGCATTACAAGCGTAGTCCAATGTTTCTTCCAACAAAACTGGAGCACAAGGCAAATCCGCAACTGAACCGCTGCAACCAAACATTGTCTCCGCAACCATAGTCATAGAAGTAGCTGCAAATGCTACAGGAATAAATACCTTCCTGCCATCTCCAGAAGACCATTCCGGTCTAATCCATGCTTCTTCAGTCCAATTATCCAAACCAAAGCCAAGTGGATAAAGAGCTTGCTGACCAACAAATATATCATAGTTGGTAGCATTAGTAACAACACACTTCATTGACAAATGGGTGTAGGTAGGTCCTGCCCCCACATTAAAAATCAAACGTAGAGGTGCCTTGGTGTAACCTGTTGCACGTTCAGTGCCCCCTACTGAAGTCACAATTATGAATGGACAAGGATCTAAGTTTGCTGGCGTCAATCCAAGACTGTCAGCAAGTCCTTTGCCAATCCTAACCGGTTGAGCACTGGAATCCATCATAATTCTCAGTGGTGTAGCACGAATAGTAGGCATATCCGCGCGTGAAACGACAAACAAAGATTTATCGTTCATCAGCCGTACAACTCCATGTTGCAAATTATGCCGCTCGCGCGCAGGCCTTGCAGAAATATCTGCAAGATATGCCGCTCCCGCTGCATAATTCGAAAAGGACGTGTCCACTGCTGAAATTGTTGATGGAGGAATATCAGTGTGCTTACCAAAAGCAATGATCGCCGCATCCGCAACGCTCGCTCGCAAATTGGCTAAGTCCTCCACCTCCTCAGCCACAGGTACGTCAACAACAGCTTGGGATACTTGAAGGGATGGCAAATCCACCTTTCCTTCTAACATTTTCCCAGCTAAATGGAAAACTCCAGCAGGCTTGAAATCCGGAGCCATCAACTCCGAACCCGAGAAAATTGGCATATGGAAAATTTTATATGCCAATGCCTGCGTAACATCCTTCGAGATGGAATCCCCATCTCTCAAAGGTACAGGGTTTTTAGCCCCAACAACAGTGGTGTCTACCAATCCAAATGAGAGAGATAAACGTGCTTGACCAACTTGATCCGTTGGTCCGGCATGGCGAGGATGTGACACCTCGTTGCTACCACCACTTGAAGAAGCCACCGCATTTGCCAATGTTTGTGATCGAGTATAAGCCGCAGCCACCACCTCTCCAGATGCCCCAAACATATACATGTCCGAACCCGAGGTGCCCCCACCCGCATGCGGCTCATAAATTTGAGCAAAAGATGCAGAAGATTTGAGCTTTTGCTCAAGCTCTGCCACTTTAGCCTCAAGACTCTGCTCCCTTGGAGATTTTCCAGTGACATAACTAGCAGGCCGCATCTCAGGATGAAGTTGGAAACAATGATCCACATCGTGATTAATGCCACCACAATGGTTACATTTCAATTGTCTCTTCTTAGAATTGTCCCCTGCCTTTACTGGTTCTATCTTTTGTTTTAATTTTCCCAAAGGTTGGGTTTTTTTCTTCTTAGGACAATTGGGATCATTCTTCGAATGACCAGCTTCTCCACAACCCCAACAATGCAAAATCTTTTGCTCCTTAACGGTTTGAGTCTCAGCTAAACTACTAGTAGCTGTGACAATTCTTCTTGATTTCGTACTCTCTGTCATCCAAGATACCATGTCTGTGGCATCGTGTTGACAGAGAGCCCGATCACATCTCTCAACCACGGCAAACGCTTGTGCAAGCGTAGCTCTGCCTTCGTAGTCGAGGATAATCCGAGGTGATGCCAACTCAAATAGCCGCTTGTCAATCTTAGACAAGAAGATTTTGACAAGCTGACTCTCAGCAAAAACACCTCCCGACTCAACAGCAAAGCATGCGAGTCGCGTATACATGGTCCATAGAGTGTCATCCTTCTCTCGGCGGAAATCCTGAATGCATTGCATCTGGTCTCGCCGAAATCCACCATACTCCACCTCCAAATGTGCGACAAATTCAGCAAGGGGATTAAATGGAGGTGGTGGACCAACAGCCGTCAATGTTGCCTGTGTAGCATGTGCCATCCGTGAAAGGGTAGCCGTGCTACTGCTAGCCACTATTGGCCCAAGTGCCAGTTCTTGGTCCTTAGACTCCTCCGGTGGATCCTCCTCCTTTAAGGTGGGTGGAGCTAAGGTGGCAATCACCCCATCTTTAAGGGTTGAAATAAGCTCAACCTGGGCCTCCCAATACTGCTCCACCTCCCGAAGTTGTCGCTGATGACCCTCTGTCCAACGTTCGTAAGTTTGGAGTGCCTCATACTCCAAATGCTGAGGCAGAAGTTCAAAGGCATACCAATCATTGAAATTGGAAGACCTTTGGCGTTTCTCCTTAATCCAGGTACGAAACCGGAGTTTCCAATCGGGCAAGGAAATGCCCCCAGCTCGACCTGAGAACTGATCACGCATTGAACCGTGGTGATCGTCGTCCATTTCGTCGAACGTGCCAACACTCCAAATCCGAAGCCTACTAGTAGTGTCCAACGCCGAAATAGGCTCAAAAGCCTCGTTGGTATCTACCTCTGGCTCAAGATTTGTGGTATGCACATCCTCCAAGTAATCTGGTGATGGAGATCGATAATATCGGCTCCTAGTTTGCACCATAAAATAATCACTTGAGTACCGGCAACTATCTACAAGGTAATGGCAACCTGCACCTGTTGCGGACTATCTAAATGGCAATCCCTTGCCAAATGCCAAGTGTTTATTTAGGCCCCCAGAATTCCAAAATTGTGCAAAGGTTTGAGATTGGTAATTAAAATTTTAAAAATCAGCGTTGAAAATGTTAATTTCCAAGGTGATTATGGACTCCAATCAACAAACTAATTGCCCCAATGGACTCCTAGGAAGATTTCACGCAAATTAAGCTCAAATTTCACTCCGTTCGGAGTGAATTTGCTCCCAAAAACAAAAAATCAGCGTTGAAAATGTTAATTTCCAAGGTGATTATAGACTCCAATCAACAAACTAATTGCACCAATGGACTCCTAGGAAGATTTCACACAAATTAGGGTCAAATTTCACTCCGTTCGGAGTTAATTTGCTCCCAAAAACAAAAATCAGCGTTGAAATTAATAATTTCAGCAATGATTTTGAATTCCAATCAACAATCCAATTACACCATTGGATTCCTTGGCAAATTTCACACAAGATAGGCTCAAATTTCACTCCAATCGAAGCTAGTATGCCCCCAAATTTGAACCTTAAAGTTTGTGAGAGTCAAATGCCAAGTTTGAAAGGTGAAAGTAAAAATGTGAAAATAAAAATAATTGTTTTTATTTAAAAAAATAAAAAAATAAAAAATAAAGGGGAAGGGCTTACCTGGGGCCAGGCTGGCGCCGCCCACCCGCCCCTGGCCCGGCCTTCGCCGCCCGCCCGGTTTGCAGAACCGGAGCTCCAAGAGCTCTAGGAGGGTCCGGTGAGCTCCGGATCCGTCCGGAGCTCAACAATTAAAAACAAATCGGATTTTTATTTTATTGTTGTGTTTGTTTTAAAATAACAAAAATTAAACTTTGCTTCCACAATTTGCAAGCAAGAAAGATGTGACTTGAGATTCCATTTGGTCTCAAGATTCAACCATCAACAATTCAAGAAAAAAAACAAAGAGACACCAAAAGAGAAATGTGAAGATTTTGAGAAAAATCTTCTTGAGGGTTGCAAGGAATTGCAAACTAAGCTTTCATACACTTGTATCACTCATTTGCTCCCACTACTGGGCCCTTCTAGCTCAGAAATACAACCAAAAATGAAAAATAAACGAATTGTTGTCAAGTATGAGGGTTTCTCTCTCCAAGCTCAAGAAACTAAGAAGTCTCCTTACAAAGCTTAAGAAACTCTAAAATTCACACACAAGAGTCAAGCTATCTCTCACTCCACAAAGGGAGAATCCAAGAGTGCAAGTGATGGAGAAAGAATGCAAAGGCTTTACTCATGATCTACTACACCATAGCCATAAGATAGCGACAACAAGCTCTCTCTCTCTCTCAAAACACACTCACAAGACTTGACTTGACAACAATGGCAAGTCAAGATGCCTTCCTCTCCACATAACCCCAATCCTATGTGGATTTCATCCATGGAGTGGATGAACAACTAACTAGGACTCCCAATGGAGTCCATAATCCATCCAAATACACATGGACTCCTAATGGAGTCCATTTACTCCTAATTTGACGTGACTTAACCCCCGATGTCGCCTCACGTGACACTAAGTTTGTTAGAATCAGAGTTAGGGAGAAAAAATTATGAATATTTGAATGAAGGTATGTCAGCTGCTACTCAATTTACAAGCGTTGACTTTGCAAGCGCATAACTAAACGACAAATTGTTCAGTTGCTTTGATATTTGGATTTGTTATAGATCTTATTGTTAGCGTTTTAGAATGTATAAGCTTGCTAGAATCTAAGTTGATGTGTAATAGTTATGAGTAGTTGAATGAAGATGTCTCAACTACCTATTACATTACAAGCGTTGACTTTACAAGCATATAAGCAAAAACCAAGTTATTCAGTTGCTTTGATATTTGAGCTGGAACGGGAGCGAAAGTTATTTTATCATTATCAGAAGTGATTAACATCCAAGTGTGTTCAATTCCATTTGTATTCCACACCCACCCTGATATCCTAGTGTGTTGATTTCCATCAACAATAATTCTAATGCATTGGTTTTTCAAACCACAACTTGGAAACTCACAAAAAATGATTGTCAAATTTGACTCTTCCTAAAATTAATTATCCCTCTTTGATTTAGTGAACTAATGGTCGTCCTATTATTGTGATCTTCTTATGCCATCCCCAAAAGGTTTAAAAGCTAACCTCAAGCCGCACTCCTTCCTCAAAAACAAAATGCATAAATGAATTTGCACTTCATTCCAAGGAAAAGAAATTCAACTAACCTAACCAATTGACAAAAATCAACACCCAAGTGAGATACTTACCTCACACCAAGTGCTCCTTCCTCACCCTCAAGTTTGTTGCTCCAAGCTCGAATCTCCCAATCCCGCTTCGCTCCCAGCGGACGCACCATTTATGTCAGCCATAAACCCCCACCCTATGCGTCGTAGTCTAGGTGAGGGCCTGTGGCTCACATGTGATCAACCAACACCACTTGGCCTCTTGAGGGTGGCACCCAATGTTTCCAACAATGATGATTTCACACACACAACTTTACTCCAAAGGGATCTAAGTTACAAGCATTTAGGAAAGCCCTCCTTCTTTGTGATCCTTACCCCACACACTCTCTCATTAATTCCTCAACATACTAATCCTTAAATCCCAAACTCTACCCTAATGCACTAGCCTAAGTTTGGTTTTGGGCCACCCTCAGTTAAGAGTTAGGCTTGGCCACCCTTCCAACTATGAATCATCTAATTAATTATTCCCTTACATAAACACTTCCTACTCTTATCCATCCCCCATCCCTTCAATCCAGTCTCATTCCAACATGACTCTGGCCATGACCTTCAATTTGATTAACCTCCGGCTATGCCGGTCTTCCTCCCCCAGATTGTCCCATATTAAGGCCATTACCAAGCCCCTGGACTTAGCAGTCCAAGCACTGTTGCCTGGAGCTTCACCGAACAGCTCAATGTCAGCTCTCCCTCGGTTCACAGACTGATCTTTTCGGGGGGGATTTCAGTGCCGCCACCGAGTCACCCCAACCTCCTGGTCCAAGGATTACCACAGGTAAAATTCTCCTCCTTAACAGCCCATCATCCTGGAAACTGACTTCCTTCTCAACCCGCCATCTGCATTGGGCATTAAGGGGTGTAGAGGCAGTCCCCCGCCATCATCTCAGTTCGATCACCCAACTTACTCCCGGGACAGTTGAATCGCTGCCTAGAGTCGACTGCTCTTCCCTTTGTTGCTACCTAGCCTATTCTGCCCATTATCAGTTGCCTCCTCCGCATTTCCACTTTGTTGTTGAGTTGATGTGGGTGGTTGAATGCCTTACTCCCGGCCTCTAGCAGTTCCGCAATACATGAAACTCCTCCCCTGGTGCATTAAACTCATCTCTCCCTTCCTTCCGCTCTGATGGGTTGTGAGCCCAACAGAATGTGCCACATGTGTTTTGAGTTTAGAATTTATTAAGGCTCGAGTTTGAGCCAATTATTATTTGGTTGAAACATAAAAAGAGTGACGCTTACTCGGTTAGATTATGATTAAGCTAATAGTGGGATTTGGGTAAGGGCCTAGTTAGAACCTAGGACTAGAAGTTTAAATTCAGGGTTTTAGGATGTGAATTGGGCAACACCCCTGTCCATTCAAGGGTTGCCGGGGTTTTAGAGGATAGGTTGGGATTCCGGGCGAGAGAGGCACTCTCGGGAGGCGGGTTCTCACTTTAGCAGGTAGGCTCCGGCGGGAGGAGCTTGGATTTGGCCAGAGGCTACTTCGGAGAAGAGCCTGGATTCGGCCAAGGGTGAATGCGGGAAGAGCTGAGATTCAGCCAAGGCTACTTCGGAGCAGAGCGTGGATTTGGCCAAGGGTGAATGCGGGAAGAGTGAGATTCAGCCAGAGTATGAGCCCAAAATGGTTGCTCATATTGGTTTTATGTTAGAATTTACTTGAATTGCATTGGAAGTTATTATTTGAATCGCAAAAAAGATTAAAAAGAGTGAGGCTTGGTGTGGATTTATGTTTTAGGCCTTAGGCTTATTTAGTGTGGTTAATTAAAGGATGAGTGGCATTAGGGGATTGGGTTAGTTAAGTTGATAGCATGTGTGTTAAGTAAAGGGAAGTGCCTCGGGGTTTAAATGTTTGAATTAGGACCTATCGTGTTGGTTTAGGGGGTGAGGGTTTAGTGGATAGGATAAGGTCCTACTAAGTAGGAGAGAGGGGTTAAGCCCTCTTGGTTTTTTAGGTGTGTCTTTTTTTTTTGTGTGTGTGGGAGTGGGGGTCCTAGTGGGGGTCTCTCTCTTGAATTTTGAGAGAGGAGGCTCCGAGAATGCGGCAGTGGCTTGGCCGAATGCGGCAGTTTCAAGGAGCTCAATCCAGCAAGCTGGAGGTTTAAGGCTTGGCCGAATGCGGCAGTGATAGAGGCCATCCCAGTCTACCCGGTGACGGGCGATGACGGGCCAGCCCCGAGCCCAAACAACGCAAATTATTAGTCTTGTACCGGAGACTAAGATTGAGTTAGGGGTGGTGGTTAGAAGCATTAACACTATATTACATAGTGTGGTAGTTAATTAGACTAGGAGATAAGGCTCACACTTGGGAATGAGATTAGTAACGTGGGAGAGGGCATAAGTGAGAGGGGGTGACATTAGGGGGTTAGGCTTAGGAAGATATTTGAGTGGTGGAGTGTGCTAGAGTGTAGTAAGAAGGAACCTAGTGGAAAAAAAACATTTTTCAATGCTTGTACTCTTATATTGGAATAAACTAGTGTGCCAATGTTGATGAGGAATAAGTTGGAAGTTGATGATGCCGCGAACAACGAATGTGAGCTACATACCCCCACCCGGACTACGACGCATAAGGGTGGGTGGTTTGGCCTCACACAGAGGCTACTTCGAAGGGAATATGGGGCTCAGTCAGGGGCTAATGCGGAGGAGACGAGAAGAGAAGCCGGCTCTGGGGTCCCGGCCAACCCAGTGACGGGCGATGACGGGCCGGTCCCAGAGCCGAACAACGCATATTCACAGTCCGACCCCCGAGACTGAGGGGGAGTTAATGGGCTGGGCAGTTAACCTCAAGGTTACCCTCTTAAGTAGATTAGTGATTAGGCTAAAGGTGAGAGCTAGCTTAGTAAATTAGATGATTAAGGAATTAAGGGGCCACAAAGTGAAGGATCGTGGCATTAGCAAGTTAGCCATAGGTAGGGATTTAGTGTGGGATTGTGATGTAGTGTAGGGGAAAAGGAATGGGTAGAGAAGAACATTTGTAAATGCTTGTACTTCCATCCTGGAATAAACTGGTGTGTCAGCATTGATGTTAATCGTGGTGGAGATTGATGAGATTGACGGGGGGAAAGAATGCCTTAAGCATTGAATGTGAGTTACATGCCCTCACCCGGACTACGACGCATAAGGGTGGGTGGTTTGGCCTCACATGGGTATCACCTGAAATCCTCTCCTCCTTCCCGAATCGACGCTGCCCTGCCTCACATTAGATTTCTTCCCCGGACCAGAGGCCAGCAGCCTTGTGAGCCCAAGATTGAGCCCACATATGTTCCTAACCCTTAAAATCATAAAAAACTTAGGCTTTGATTTTCTCAACAAGTATTTAAAACATAAAAAGAGTGGGGCTTTGAAGTGGATTGCAATTTAAACTTTAGGCTTGGGCATTAGTGCCTGTGAGCCGTGAGTTAAAAGAATTTACTTAGAAGAGTAGTTAATGGGATTGTGTAGCTTTAGAAGGATAGGCTAAGTGGGTTGGGATTTTATTGGTTAAGTTAGGACTCGTTGTTGTTCGTTATAGGGGGGGGGTCACTATTCGCCCTAGGAAAATCCGGGCTTCTGGACTCGGGAGCAGTTAGGTGCGGCTGCCAGTTTGAGCAGTCTCTCTCTCTCTCACTAGTGTGTGCTTGAACTGGGGGCGGAACCCTGCTGGTTTCGGGAGGCAGGGAGCCTCATGCTTCGAATGAGATTTAGCGGGAGGTGCTGATTAATGAGGGTTCGGTGGAGAGCTGCAATGTGGCGACAAGGAGGTTGGGTTTGGAAAACCAGGGAGCATCCTGAAACAGGAGGGAGGAAGTAGCATTGCCGCTATCGAAAGGTGGATTAGCAGTAATGAGGAGATTGGCGGACGAGGTAAGTGGTTGATGCCTGGGTGTACGAATGGGTTGAATGGTCGGCTTAGTCCTAGCAATGGAAGAAGGAGAGTAGAGGCATTAGCCTCGACACTGAATTATGAGGAAAAGGGCAGCAGATTCACAGTGGGTTGGGGCGACCTCAGTAACATAATTCAGAACTCCGTTGGCTTCAATGATTGTGATTCAACTGGACTGCGAGGAATGCGGATCAACCACCAGGATGTGAGTTTAGCAATGAAGGGCAGTCAGTGATCGCAAGCTGACAACGGAAGTTGGGTGCCAAAGGCAGGGTAAAAAGTCAACTTTGAAGCAGACGGATGTGTGGAGGGTGCCACTAATTCCACCCTTGATTGCTGCCTTTATGCTGGAATGCAGTTCATGGATAGGAGAGTGCAGGCATGAGGCATTTTCGCCTCCCCTATTTCGTCCTCGAACTAGATTGGTCATCTCACTGGGCAGAAGGGTGATTACGGGGAAATCTCAGCTACTGAAGGGCGAGGGGTGAACAACTGTTAGGAGGCATGTAGGCTGTAGCGGCGAAGAGAGGAGTGAGTGGAGCTAAGGACTGTATGCATACATGGGAGACGAGCAGCTAAGGAGTGTAACGGCCAGCAGCTCGACTGGGTTAACTGCTACTTGTTTACTGATGTGAGGAGATCCTTCACTGGACCAGCAGAGTCCCTTCCAACCTCGAATAGGGGAGGCTTGTGAACGCCTGTCCGATTGGCGAAGTTTCTGGAAATTGACGGGCCTTGACGGGATGAAGGGCAGTGACGAGCGACTGCAGAGACCAACAGAGCTGCAACTCTGTTAAGCCGAGCAAATGAGGGAGGGTTCTAATCTCAGCCTTAGACTGCGTGGCAAAACTAAACAATTGAGGTAGTGGAGTTAGTTAGGACTGGACGTAGTGTTCATCAAACAACATGTGTGGGGTTAATCATGTACTTAAGTTGATTTTAAGCCATTAAACTGTAGTTAAGGTAGCCCAGTTAGAGTAGTGTGTGGATTCATGCCTAAAGTAGGTGTTGGTGTGTGATGTTGAAGATGGGAAGTAGGAGTATTTTTAAATACTCAGACTTCACGCTAGGTGAATAAAGATGTAAGTTTGGATATTTGCATTGGAAGCATTGGAAGCTAAATCGCAAGTACTAAGGGAGGTTGGCTAATCACATGTGAACCTCGAACTCTAACCTGGACCTCAGACGCTTAAGGGTAGGAGTTTAGGGCTGACAAACCTCCCCATCCACCATCACAGTATGCGGTTCACCTCCAAGGCTAGCAGACTGTCGAATTTCGCCGAGCTCAGGCTCTCCAGCGGAGCAGACCCATCTATGTTCATCCTTATTCTTTCTATATCGTCCGACCCCCCTGAGTAGACAGAGGTTGGGAGGCCCTTGCTACCCTGTGCCAAGCTATCAACCACAATCCATGGCCTCCGCCTTCTGAATCCCCAGCTACCAACGCTTTAGCCTTCCCCCTTTTCTCAGCCCCCGAGTGAGAGAAAATGCGGCTACTCTCTAACCTTCCAGGGACCCCCCCTGCCGGATCCGAGATTTGGGGCCTCATCCACAACTTGGAGTAATGGTTCCTCTCCTCCTTCAACCTAGCCTCTACCCAAAATGACAATAACAACTGCCTAAAACAAACACTTAACATTGGCTCACACCATTCCTTGCTTAACATCAACCCACATCTAATTAAAATGAACTACCTTCTTTTTGGTTTTTTTCCCTTTTTCTCATAGTTGAGCTTCATATATAAATCGAGTTCAACAACAACAACATTAAAACCACTTCAATTCTATATAGCTCTAAGGCTAATTCTACCAAGTGCTAATTCCAATGTTTGGATGTAATTTTGAATCAAGTTAGAATGTGGGCACAATTTTGGGCTCACACATATATGGAAGATTGTCATCGAGTTAGTTTGATATGGTGTTGTAAGGAGAGATGAGGACCACCAATTGAGTTCAATGTTTGTATTTTCAAAGTTTTATGCAACATTTTACTATTGTATTGGGTAGTAGCCAATAAACCTTTACACTCACTAGTGCCTATTGCTTTATGATTGGAATGATCAACATATTCCTTGTGGATTCTTCTTGGTAAAGCCGTTGGAATGTGGACAACATATGACGACAACAACCATCTTCTTCCAATAGGCGATCCTCATCCCATTCCAATGGAACTATTGTGGGGAAATGTAGAAATTAATCGGCTCAAATATATGTAGAGAAGGAGACGATAAGGGCTTGCAAAAGCATCAAGGAAAAGAAATTGCACTATCAATGGAATCACCAAATATATTGAGTACCAAAAATTTGGTATGGATTGGAATGAGATGTATGCTCAAGGGATGGTTAATTATGTCACATTCCCCACGTTGTCATTGGCCCTTTATCGGTCACTGGTGAAAAGTTACAAGTTGGATTTTGATCGCTCTCTAATTGTAAGACTGACCACAGATGCAATAATTTGGGCCTTTGTGTGGATGAGGCCTTTGTGTGGTTTGGAAATCTTTGAATGTGGCTAAGGGTACATCCGTAGGGATTTGAAGGGATCAATTAAAGGAAATTTGTATTATAATGGTGGACTCCTATGTGTGGGGAAAATAAGGAAAAATGACCATTGTTAGAGAATGTTGGACAAGGCAATGCACAAAAGTGGCAACACTTCCCGAGGTCATGCATTGCAAAATTGTCTTAATATTCTCTCACATGATATTGTCTCATGCAAAATGAAGGTTGCTTACAATGTATTTTATCCCCAAAGTGTATGTAAATGTTGCAATGACAAACCTAATGTTTGTAGGTGTTGTCGCAGACCTTTCTGAGAATTGCAAATACTAATCCTATACGCTTTGGGTTCCTGTCATGATATTGATTGGTACCAAATACAAACTATAGTTCAACAAAAATGGCATGGATTTGAGTCTATGCAAATGTGGATTACTAAACATGCATATGTAATTTCATGCATGCAATGTACCTTCTAACAATGAGTGAAGAATTCTATATTGAGTTGTGATCCATGGATTCGTATCATTCCAAAATATAATTTTCTTGCATGTCTTCTAGGATCTAATAGTGGTGTCGGACCCTATATTATATATAGAGGATTACAATTGACACCACAACTTTTGAAAAAAATTCAAATTTTGTTATTAATGGAAATGTGTTTTGTATTGTGTTCAAACAATAGGACGAATCCATGAAGTCAAGTTCCCCAATCCCTCCGGTAATGTTGTTAGGCTTGAACAACACGACAAATTGAGGGTTGTCAAAAAAATCAAGTTCCCCAATCCCTCGGGTATTGTTCTTAGGCCTGAACAACTCTCCAAATCGAAGGTTGTCAAAGAAGTCAAGTTCCTCAATCCCTTTGGTAATGTTGTGAGGCTCGAACAAAAAGAGAAATCAAGGGTTGTCAAAGAAGTCAAGTTCCCCAATCCCTCCGGTAATGTTGTTAGGCTCGAACATTTGGATAAATTGAGGGTTGTCAAAGAACTCAAGTTCCCCAATCCCGCCGGTAATCTTGTCATGCTCGAACAATCAAACAAACAGAGGGTTGTCAAAGAAGTCAAGTTCCCCAATCCCTCCGATAATGTTGTCAGGCTCGAACATTTGGACAAATTGAGGGTTGTCAAAGAACTCAAGTTTCCCAATCCCTCGGGTAATGTTGTCAGGCTCGAACAATCGGACAAATCGAGGGCTTTCAAAGAAGTCATGTTCCCCAATCCCACCGGTAATGTTGTCAGGCTCCAACAAAAAAACAAATCGAGGGTTGTCAAAGAAGTCAAGTTCCCCAATCCCGCCGGTTATGTTGTCAGGCTCGAACAAAAAGACAAATTGACAGTTGTCAAAGAACTCAAGTTCCCCAATCCCGCCGGTAATGTTCACTACAAGAGAAACAAAGGTTTTTAGTACAGTGTTTTAGCATGCATGTGCTAATTGGACCAACACTTCATGAAAAAAAAGATATCGACATGTTTCTAGTATAAGTGTTGGAAAATAGTCATTGTTGACACATTAACGCCCCGATATTGTTTATAGGACGACTCACATCGTCCTATAAACAATCAGACAATTTGCCCAATAGATTGTGTGAATTATGGTCGGTAATTTTTAGGGCGTATGTGGAAAATCATGTACACAGTAAATAGTAGACAATTTATAGTATATAATAAATAAAAGTCCGTTAATAGTAAAATAATATACTATAAATAATAAATAAGAATAGCACACCATTAATAGAAATACTATAATAATATAACAAAATAATAAATATCAGACCATAAATAGTAAATAATATACTATATACAATAGATAAGAATAACATACTGAAAATAATAAATAATATACTATATAAAGTAGATAATAATAAAATACTATAAATAATAAACCGAAGACCATTAATAGTACTAATATACTATGAATATTGAAAATTAAATATCAGACTATAAATAGTAAACAATATACTATATACAGTAGATAATAATAACATACTAAAAATAATAAAGAATATTCATTAGATCATTAATAGTAATAATATACTATAAATATCAAATATTAAATATCATACACTAAATAGTAAATAGTAAATAATATACTATATACAATAGATAATAATAACATACTGAAAATAATAAATTATAAACTATAAACACTGAATATTAGGCAGTACATAGTAAATATGATAATATAAACAATAAATACAAGGCAATAAATAGCAAATACGAGACACTTAATAATAAATAATAGGTAGTATACAACAAATATTGGATAATAAACTATAAGTAGTAAATAATAGACAGTAAATAATATACGCCGTATATAGTTGATATTATATTGTATACAGTAAATAAAAAATAAAAAATAACTTAGGGCCTCTATATACAAATGTTTTAAATACTTCTAATATATCATGCGTGGAATGGTGGCTTAGTGGCTAAGGGCTCTAAGTGGGAGCCAAGGGGTTCAAGGATCAAATCCCTTGGCCCCCGCCCTTGGCTTAGCCTACTAGGTAAGTGGCTAGGCACTTAGAACTATAGGTGCTTATAGATGGCAAGGCTCGGAAGGTGAGGATTAGACTTACTAATGGTGGACATCTCTTTTAAATGACACTCATTTGTTAAAAAACAGGACCACTCATTATTCAACATATCAACCAATAATAGCCCTACACATGCATGCACGTTTTAACGTTAAGTAATAATTTAGTGTGAAGCCCGTAAAATAATTAGTAAATTTAGACATCATAAGCAATGGTCCTAAACATATTGCCTATGTCCAAAAGGACGATCCATGGGGTGTAGGGCATGGTCCCCCAAGACATGTCGTAGACAACACAATTTCTAGTAATATATGCTATTAAGTCACGTCTTTGTTTACTTCAATAAATGTCTTGTTACATGTCTAGATTGTACACAATCTCTAGTACTGGTTGTCATGCTCGAACAATTGAACAAACAGAGGGTTGTCAAAGAAATCAAGTTCTCCAATCCCTCCGGTAATGTTGTCATGCTCTCACAATGGGACAAATCAAGGGTTGTCAAAGAAGTCAAGTTCCCCAATCCCGCCAGTAATGTTGTTATGCTCGAACAATCAAACAAACGGAGGGTTGTCAAAGAAGTCAAGTTCCCCAATCCCCTTGGTAATGTTGTCAGACTCGAAAATTTTAACAAATTGACGGTTGTCAAAGAAATCAAGTTCCCCAATCCCTCCGGTAATGTTGTCAGGCTCGAACAATCGGACAAATCGAGGGCTTTCAAAGAAGTTAGGTTCCCCAATCCCGCCGGTAATATTGTCAGGCTCGAACATTTGCACAAATCGAAGAATGTCAAACAAGTCAAGTTCCCCAATCCCACCGGTAATGTTGTAAGGCTCGAACACAATGGGACAAATCAAGGGTTGACAAAGAAGTTAAGTTCCCCAATCCCGCCGGTAATGTAGTCAGGCTCGAACAACCGAACAAACGGAGGGTTGTCAAAGAAGTCAAGTTCCCCAATCCCTTTGGTAATGTTGTCAGACTCGAACATTTTGACAAATTGACGGTTGTCAAAGAAGTCAAGTTCCCCAATCCCTCCGGTAATGTTGTCAGGCTCGAACAATCGAACAAATCGAGGGCTTTCAAAGAAGTTAGGTTCCCCAATCCCGCCGGTAATATTGTCAGGCTCGAACATTTGCACAAATCGAAGAATGTCAAAGAAGTCAAGTTCCCCAATCCCTCCGGTAATGTTGTCATGCTCTCACAATGGGACAAATCAAGGGTTGACAAAGAAGTCAAGTTCCCCAATCCCGCCGGTAATGTAGTCAGGCTCGAACAACCGAACAAACGGAGGGTTGTCAAAGAAGTCAAGTTCTCCAATCCCTTTGGTAATGTTGTCAGACTCGAACATTTTGACAAATTGACGGTTGTCAAAGAAGTCAAGTTCCCCAATCCCGCCGGTAATGTTGTCAGGCTCGAACAATCGGACAAATCGAGGGTTGTCAAAGAAGTCAAGTTCCCCAATCCCTCCGGTAATGTTGTCATGCTCTCACAATGGAACAAACTGAGGGTTGTCAAAGAACTCAAGTTCCCCAATCCCGTCGGTAATGTTGTCACGCTCGAACATTCTGACAAATTGAGGGTTGTCAAAGAAGTTAAGTTCTCGAATCCCTCCGGTAATATTGTCAAGCTCGAACAACGTCTCAAAGTGAGGGTTGCCAAAGAAGTCAAGTTCCCCAATCCCTCGGGTAATGTTGTCAGGCTCGAACAAAAATACAAATCGAGGGTTGTCAAAGAAGTCAAGTTCCCCAATCCCTCCGGTAATGTTGTCAGGCTTGAACATTTTGACAAATTGAGGGTTGTCAAAGAACTCAAGCTCCCAATCCCTCCGGTAATGTTATCAAGCTCTCACAATGGGACAAATCAAGGGTTGTCAAAGAAGTCAAGTTCCCCAATCCCTCTGGTAATGTTGTCATGCTCGAACATAAATACAAATTGAGGGTTGTCAAAGAACTCAAGTTCCCTAATCCCGCCGGTAATGTTGTCAGGCTCGAACAAAAAGACAAATCGAGGGTTGTCAAAGAAATCAAGTTCCCCAATCCCTCCGGTAATGTTGTCATGCTCTCACAATGGTACAAATCAAGGGTTGTCAAAGAAGTCAAGTTCCCCAATCCCTCCGGTAATGTTGTCAGGCTCGAACAATTGGACAAATGGAGGGCTTTCAAAGAAGTCAGGTTCCCCAATCCCTCCGGTAATGTTGTCAATGACCTACATATCAATAGACGCAGGGAGCTGAATTGCATGTGTACAATGCTTGTGTGAATGTTGAAAGGGCTTGGCCAAATTTCTTCATTTATTAAAATGCCTTCAACTTTCTGGAATATCTGTTTTTTGAAAATGTCCAAAATGTCAAAATAGGAATTTTCTAAATAAAAATGTTGATTGATATCAAATGTTACCCTTACCAAACAACAACAAATGTAGATCATTTAAGTGCACAATAAATAATCATCTAGGATACGTTTAAACAACTTAGAAATGAACCCTTTGACTTACAAGTTTGCAACTCAATCTGGCTACAAACAACCTAATTCAAATTGCTTGCATAGAAAATACCTTGTTTGTTTGTCCAGTTGTTGAAGGAATCATGTTTTTTTTCCAAATTCGAGTATCCTTATACACCTCCTCCGTCTCAACCATCATTCGTCCCATGTCACGTAGTTGGTCATGCATCTCTAGGTCTCCGAATTGATCTATCTTGACCAAGGACTTGTCCACCAACACATCAAGCACATCACTTGGAGATGCACACATAAGCAAAGCTCTTTCTTTCCGATGTCGCATGGGAAAGAAACATGCTAAGTCTAGAAACAACTTTTTCTCTTCGTCTTTCAATGCATCAAAACTAACCCTCAAGGTACTCCACAGCCCTTCATCACCATCCAAACATCTGCCTCTTGTCATCCTTTGGAAAGCCCTTTCCCAACTTCGAATCCTCTCCTTTCCTTGCAAGAATGCACCCATGACTTTCAAGCTTAAAGGCAAGCCGTTGCAAGCTTCCACAATTTTGTCACGTATATCAAAGAACTGTGGTGACAATTGTCCTTCATGTGAAGAAGCATAAGAATTAAAGAGTTCTTTTGCCGCATTTCCATCTAACTCCCTAACGTCTATCTTACCGTTCTCCTCCACAAAATCCATCATTAGACCCCAATCACGGGTTGTTATGATAATATTGGTACCTTTGTTGACAAATGAAGCATGTGCTGGAATAATATCACGCACTTGAACTTGATCTAGTGGATCGTCCAATATTAGAATGATTTTCTTGCTGGCCAACAACTCCCTCACCGTTTGTTGAGCATCCACCTTATTAGGCTTGTCTTCTTTGTCCAAGCATTCGAGTTTTTCTAAAATTTCCCATAGGACTTCATGTGAACTTTTGCTTTTCAATTGTTCAATGAAGCATGATGCATTGTATGTGGATTTCACATCATCAAATACGACCTTAGCCAAGGTGGTCTTCCCTATTCCTCCCATACCAATGACACCCAAAATTTTCACTTGTTTAAGACGAGATTTCACTTTAGCAAGTTTGCTTTGAAGACCAACGAGTTTTTCGTTTTGTGTTGATGGTTCATCCACCTATACGAAGAACACAGACGTTAGGATTCTATGTTCAAATATTGAAGTCCAATTTCAAGCAAATTAAATTCAATAACAATAAAAACATGACATCTGATAGGTAAACAATAAGCACATTGTAATAGACTTGGTTCATACCTTCTTTGTAGCAGGGATGTTTTTGACATGCTTTGAGGCTTCCGATTTCCTTTCCATATTTTGGGTCATAGACTGGTCTCTCTTGAACCGTGGTATGTCATTGGAATACGTTCTAGTCATGAACTTCTTCTTCAAGGTTGTGAGTCGATCGCAAATATTAGAAAATGTTGGCCTCCGTGAAGGATCTTCAACCCAACATTCCTCGATCAACATGGTGAGCTCCTCACAATTGATAGGTAGGTCTGGCCTGACATGATCTTTTATCTTTTGCAAAATGTCTTTCCTTGTTTTGGTGTTTGAAAATGGTTGCTTGAGAGAAAGAATCTCTGAACATGTCATAGCAAATGACCATACATCAGCTTCAAAAGGACATGCCGCACAAGGTGGGTCATCTTTGTTCTTCATCTCCGGTGCCATATACTTTGGTGTACCAATTGTATGAATTTGTGGTTCTGGTTTGCTTTGAACCTCCAATTTAGAAGTATCATAATCCATCAATTTGACAAAACCATGGCCACAATTCCCCTTTACTCCTGCAACTGTCATGGAGCTTAAAAGCACATTGTCTGGCTTTAGATCAAGATGGGCAACATACATGTCATGAAGGTAACACATGCCCTTTGCAATTTGATACATTATATCAATTGCTTCAATATATGGTAAGTTTTTCTTTTGCTTCTTCAAGAAACCACCCAAGCTCGTTTCCATAAACTCCATTACTAAATATAGTTCTTTGGAGGCTTCTGTTGTCTGATGGAGATTGTTCTCATGGTTTTCATCAGTTCCACAACCAATGAATTTGATGATGTTCGGATGGCTCAAGCCTGCTAAGATGTTGGCTTCTTTGAGACAGTTTGGAGAAGCTTTCATTATTTTTGTTGCACTTTGTAATCCCATCCAACTTGATTTGTACACTTTGCCCGTCTGCCCAGAACCTATTTCTTTGTTGAGCTCCGGTTTCACAAAATCCTCCGAAACCTCCGAAGCATCCAATTCTGCACCTTTCACTCGTTGCAAGTCATATTGCAATCTCCTCAACAAATATTTTGATAAGTCATAGTCCTCCAAATCATTGGGCGTCGTTTGGAGGCATTGTAGAAGCCTATTTTCCAAATCTTCTTCATCACCTTGAATTTCGTCATAAGTGGCCACGTCAAAATCAATAAGTGGGATGTCATATTTTGAATCCACACAAAAAGGTGAATATATTTCACATATTGCATCCCATATACACTTCAAATCATACACAAGTTCTCGAAAGGCCTCCATGTTGTTCATTTGGAATGCAACTGCATGGCACCATTTTTGCTTCCCACAATCTTCCACCAATACTCGTACTCTTTGAATAATGCGACATAACTCCTCAAGTACAAGCCCGATATTGGAGGCCTCATTAGTAGACATGGTCATCACATTGAAATTATCCACAACTTGGACGAGTTTGTTGAGAAGATTTTCGCATTGTCTCTTATTCAACACTTGCTTTGTTTTGAGAACCTCGTGAAGTTTGCTTACTTCTTTGCTCTGCCATTCTAAAATACATCCATGCTCTCTTTGTTCGTGTCTTTTTCGCACATATGTCCAAAGCTTTAAGGAGCAAATACTTATGAAACCCCAAATCAAAACCCGTTGCAAGATCTTAGCCATGACGGAACACCTATTATTTATCCCAGCATGTGGATCTTTATTCACTTTCCTGTTTTGCACACCATAACCTTGTAAGTATACAACCATTGTCTTCATCTACCACAATAAAATAAGAACATCATTATTTTAACAAAGTTATAAAATGAATACAAACAATAATAAGTTAATTACTCCACAAAATACAATGCAAAAGTTGATCATACTAAAGGAAAATCCACACTCTAATTTTGGGATACATTATTTACAATATAGACAAATAAATGGTGATTATAATGTCAAGAATGAATGTGAAAGTAGTTTCTCTACATAGCTTCAAAACTACTCAAAAAACATTATGTAGTGGCATTTATCATTTGGACTTGCATTTTGGTATACGTTTTTACAAGCGAATTACAAATAAGTATTATTCTAGTAATATGCAACACTGCACATGGTAAAATATGCCATTCCAATTAAAGAGTAAAAGCGATACGACAATCAAGTGCATCGTGCTAATTAATGTTATAACACATGGTTTTATTCCCTAAAGAGGCCTAATCTAGTTTTTCTTTGGTCAAACATAGCTAGAGAGGTGTATACATAGGAAATGAACTTCCAACTCTAAGAGATGGACCCTAAACATCACCTTCCTCTCTCCCTTCGAAGCAATCAATCAAATTCAAAAGTCTATACCTCAACTAACCAATAAAGAACCAAACACTTCAAAAATAACACATCAATATTCCCAAAAGTTTCATAGGAGCAACCTTGGACGATAAGATATGTATAAACGAATCTCAACACTAACAATTCATTTGCATTTTGGTGATTGAAACACACAACCAAACTAAATGACTAATCAACATCGCCTTCACAACAAGTGAGTGTAGAGTAAATAAACTTCACGCTCATCAAAAACAAGCGTTTCCACTCAAAAACAACATTTACCAATTGTGCTTCCATGTTCAATTGGATAACCACACCCACATGTGCCTCATTCAATGGCATATAGTAGTTCAGTAGATAGACCATGTGCATAGACAAACACCAATAGCACATACCATGTCAATAATTAATTGTTCATATAATTGAGTTTCACGTTCATTTTTAAGAGATGATCGATGGCACTGTTGAATTTATGTAAAAGCATTTCCCTACTCATAGCATTAGTTTTTTATACGGTCTAAAAGCCAACCTAACATCGTGGCTTTCATAGGATAGGAGAAGATAAAAATATTTTGTGTGAGAGGTCAATATGCCTAGAGATATAGAACATGCCAATTTGCCTAGAATCCATTATGTTCCTTGACTACGAACCTCACAAAGAAAAGAACGAACTTATCATAACATACATGAGGTTTCAATAAAATCACGCAAACAATGTCACCACACAAAAATGGCAAACACAAACATGTTTCTACGTGTCTACTTCATATGGACAGTACATTAACAATAACCAAAGTCTTAAAAGAACCCTCAAAAACAAACATTCATGCCCCTTCGGAAAGACAACACAATCATGAAACTTTAAACTTACAAGATAGGTATATCACCACAAAAGCTTCACGCTCAAACCTTTTCTTGAGCCCTTCAACCAAATCACCTCTTCGTGTGTACACCTCATCCATTATTCATCCTATGCAACCTCCCAAATGTGTTGGCAAGACTACTTAGGAATATGAATTACACATCCGCTTTTAACTAATACGGGCTAGGTTGGAGAGGGGAAATGTTGGACTATACAAACATATGACTTACAAATTAAGATATTCATTCCTTCCCTCCCCCAAGATCCACACGATTGATTGATCCAAATAACCAACTCAAATGCAATCTATTGATGCCTAATCCACCTTCATCTCCTCCAACTAGGCTACAACATGTTTCGAGAAAGGATGAGGCAAGGACGCCACCTAATATTATGAAGTTGACATTAACATCTTATACTAAATTAGTCAATGATATGATCCATAATCTCTTATCATTCTAATGTAGGGGGGGGGGGCTCGAGGTCAATTAACGTAATTTGTCACAATTAATGAGACATAGGCAACAAACGTCAGAGGCACAGTAGTAGCGTTGAGTTAGTGTTATCAAGAAGTACATGATTGACATGGGCATGTATAGGGCCTTGCAACTCATCGCCTTAGTCCTAATATCTAGGATTTTAGTAGATGTCCCACTTTCGCCAGGGGGACCATCTACCTCCAGCCTAGATATTAGTGCAAAGGTGATGAACTCAAGGGCTACAAACGGGGAGATTTGACTGCTAATATCTACAAATGGGCCGGTTGAGTTTGAAAGATAACCAGTTCACGGTCAAGACTTTATGCAAATCACCAATCATTTTAGAAGAATCTATATAAAAATATAAAAATATAAAAAATCAATTGATAAAGGAGAACTGAAAGATATCAACATTTAAACCGGTTGGACTTGGAAAAATGAACGGGGAGAACCGACCCCTAGTTACAAATTAACCGGCTGAGTTTAAGAAATAACCTGTTCAAAACTTCAAAAAAATTACTGATCATTTTTAAGGAATCTATAGGATACTATATATCTAAAATCAATAAAGTAGAACGAAAAGATTACAAGTAACTGGTTGACTTGGAAACACTGGGACTTTGACCAATTATGCCTAAAAATCTCCCGGGACATAAACTTTCAAACAGGTGGATCTCAATTGGTTTTGTCCAAAATCTTCCCGGACACTGCTCTAGGGCTCTTATCAGGCCCTCTGAAGGCCAACACCTCACATGTCCAATGTCTTTGATGTATGTAGTTATATGGTGTTCCAGGAGCTCTCATGACCGGAAATAGCCAGTGTTGAACTTGATGAGGCCCATATAATTTGTGTATTGGGTTGTACGTTGAGACCCTCTGTCCTTTGAGGGTCCTTTGGGTGTTAAGCTTAAGTGGAAGATCAGTACCATGGGAGTGAATTTATTTGAGGGCTCTTGACGTACACGTGGCCTTCTCTATTCATTCAATCTATTTGAGATTTGAATGATGGAATGACCATTCAACGAATTGCAATATACTATGAACAGGAATGACATGACAAATTTGAAACAACCTCTTCAATGTTTCTCAAATGTTGGAATTTTGTTGTTCAAAGGAGTCCACAAAGACAAACGTACAATTTTGTTCAGAGTGATCAATAAGGTGCGTCATTGAAGATACATGACAAGTCTACTTTCAAAGATTCCGTAGAATAATGTTGAAGACAAATCTTAATACTTGGCTATCATAGTTGTTAATCAAACCACCAACACACTCAATCCTTCACCTCACCAACCAACCAATGACCCTTGGTGTGTCCCAAAAGCAACGCTCCTTTATCCTCTAGGTATGTGGGTGTTCTTTGGTTCACTTTTCATGTTTTCCGACTTCAACCAATTAGATATATACAACGAAACTTATGTCACACTAGCGAATCTTTGATGAGAATAAATAAGCAAATATTTGATTGAAAATCAAACCTCATATGATTAGGTTATGGTTATTAGAAGTGAATGTTTGTTGATTCCTTAACCGAATACGTAGGTCTTCCCGACTGTACTCACTATTAACTATGCAATAGTGACTACGATCTGAAAACATAATCTAATCTCTTTTAAACATCACGTATCGTTATGATGTTTGTTCTTCGATCCCCGTGTAACCACACACCAATCTAAAATAGGTGTCAGATAAAGGAGAGTCCCACTCCCTTGTACGCACTCATGTAACCACACACCAATTGAATATCGACGTCCCATTAAGAAGAGTCCGATTCCTGTATACGCCCTCTCGATAATTGTATCATGAGGCATCCCAGAGGAGCTTGCCAACTACTCCAATCTTACAGCGCTCAATCCATGCAGGAACAAACCAGGTGGACCTATTCCGCGAGCCTGGGGTAATTCTAACCGGCTTGAATGGATAAAGCTAACAAATACCAACATGAATGAATGGAACCCTACCGTTGGAGCTGGGAAGGCTGAGCCATCTGATCGGACAGTTTTACCAAAAGAATTCTCTTTCAGGGTCCATTCCAGCAAGTTTTAGGGCAGTGGCAAAACTTCAATAGTTATATTTGTACCAAATCCAATCAATGGCAGTATTTGTCAAGAGTTAGGATGACCAACTACAAGCTAAACGCCTACCTCAACCTCAGATACAACTCAATCGCAGGCACATACCTAAAAATGCTCCACAGCAATGCAAAATCGAAGAAGTGTGTCACCAAACGTAATCCAGAGGAAGTGTGATCGCCAAACGTAACCCTCCACAGATCTGCAAAATCCCCAAATCGAGCACTTCACATGGACTTAGACAATACACCTCCAATCAACACAGGGAAATCGAAACATGTCATCATGTAGCCGGTTGGACTTGGAAACATTAGGATCTCTACCAATTCAGCCCAAAATTCTGTAACAAAACCAGTACCAAGTGCCAAGCAAATCCTCATAGATTTCAACAACTCATAACATGGTCTGCCACTTTCAAACTGTCCAAGTTTAGGTTTGAAAGCACAGGGCTGGCTCGGGCACTAAGTGATAGAGACACCTTCAGAGTGTGAGACGATGAACAGGGAGAACCAACTGCTAGTCACAGATGAACCGGTTGCGTTTGAGAAATAACCAGTTCAAATTCCAAGACTCCAGACAAACTATTGAGCACTTCACTAGAATTTAGACAACACACCTCCAATCAACAAAGGGAAATCGAAACATGTCATCATGTAGCCGGTTAGACTTGGAAACATTAGGATCTCTACCAATTATGCCTAATATTCTGTAACAAAACCAGTACCAAGTGCCAAGCCAATCCTCACATAATTCAACCATGATTCATAACAGGGTCTCCCACTTTCACAAACACTAAGCTCTAGATGATAGACAAAATCACCACATGAACGAAATCCCGGGTCCTAAGTTAGATGAACACAATCAATCCTAAGATGCAAACTAGTAACTCAATGATGAGCGAGGCGACAACCTTAGTGAAGTTGGTAAGCACTTTGTAAGGAGAGTCAGCAACTACCGCCTAGTCTTCTCGCTTTCATACATATTCACATCATAATGTATTCACCTCATGACTTTCAGTCGCCTCTAATTTTTCCAAACCCGCCGCCGGCTACCAATTCCACTCCTCGATCTCATCTCCATGTACATGCCGCCTTTCTCTCTGCGTCTCTCCACCTCGAGCTTCTCAGTCTACTCATACCCACAACTAAAATCCTTGCTGTTGGCCTTGGCTATGGGATTCTTGAGTCAATCAGCATGCACTCCGATCCGCGAGACAAGGCAAGGAAGAGCGCACAGTGTAGGCGCAAGGAGAAGGTGAGGTCGCCATAATACACAGAGCCGAGCCTTGGCTGACAATGTCCTCGCTCCATTCATCCATCCAGCCCCCCATCCTGCCTCCATTCATCCATGACTACTTGCTCTCCCCGACAGGAACTCACCCATTCGTCTATCCTACCACCTGACTAATTAATTATACAGAATAATTACACAGGAGAGCTTCTGGAGCTGGAGGTTCTTATGATACTACTACCTGACTTGTTGGTTTGTGTGGTGGCATGGGTATCTATGCATATCACCAGGCACGAGACTTTTGTGCACCCAAGTCAAGTATCTCAGCACCTAACTTAACTTATATATGTTAGGTTTCCCCACTTGCACACACAATAGTTAACAGTAGAAATAAGGCATGTATGTGAATCCATGCTATCATTAATTATATGATGGAACTTCATGCGACAGGAATGAAGTCCTGGATTAATTACTGTATTCACATTTGCTGGGCCTGGTATATATATATATATATCTCACGAGAGAAAAGGACTACAGTAGTACATGTGCACCTAAGTCAATTATTGGAGGACCTACTTACTGTACATTACGTTTCCCCACTTGCACATACAAGAGTCAGCAGTAGAAATTTGGCATGTAGGTGAATCATTTGGTATCATTGATTAGATGATCGAGCTTCATCCGACAGGAATAAATTCTTGTATTTCTGTATTCAGGTTTATTTTGGGGGCCTGGTAGGCTGGTATACATATATATCACGAGAGAGAAGAGGACTACAGTAGTACCTGTGCACCAAATAAGTCAATTATCGACGGACCTACGCCACGGATGAGGCCTCTATGACCAATAAAATAAAAGATTTTGCATCTGCTTAGGAGTAATATATAGCAGGGAATAATGTTTTCCCGATGGGAAACCACGTTTTAAGGAAAATGTGATTGTTTTTTTTAATTCACAAATTTGGAAACAATAGCGATGGCATGCGCCAAACATTGGTTTGGTTGGCTATATCAATGAAAAAATGTATATGACATATTGCTCCAAAAAAAAGGCGATAGCAAATTATTGCATACTAGTGTACCTCTCATTCATCCAACACTAAAGCCCATAAATAGTATGTAATTAGCATCAAGCATAAAACGTAGTATCTGTGACACTACAGTTGAGGCATCTACAACAAATAAAATAAGAGAGTTTGCATTTCTTTAGAAGGAGTAATAGTGGGGAATTGTTTTTCTTGTGAAGAGAAACAAATTCCAAAGACAATGTAATTATTTTTTAAATTCATAACATGGAAATTGCTACAACTTTTGAAGCATGAAATTTTGGGTTACACTTATATATAGGTTCACCATATAAAAGCTCATCTAAATACTACTCCTCAACTACTATAATTGTCAAAACTTTAATGAGGGTAATCAATCACAAGCCACCACCATATATACTTTAATTTTGCTTGCCTTAAAAATATAGATCTTGTCTATGTTGGCGTTACATGACCCTAGTGAGCGATTAACTGGACCTCATCAACTATGGACATCTCAACCTTAAATACAATATGTAGTGTAGTGTTGCTTTGGATTTTCACCCTCCCCCATAAGTAGGTGTCACGTAACTTTACCCCTTGAGATTTTGGTGGGGTTTTCCCCATGAACCAAAATATCACCCCTTCTTTCATCCTATCTATGCAGACCACTTCATCCTTGTGACTTTATTCACTTGCATGCAATCTATAGGGTATCAAAATTTCGATCATGTTGGGACTAAATTCCACTTAGGCTGGGACTGAATTTTGATACGGTTGGGATTAACTTTCGATCAAGCCGGAACCAATAGTGCCATGACACATGTTCTAGTTTTGAGTGCTAAAGTGAGGAGGAGTGAGCGGTTATGACAAACTCTAGACACTTGTAATATGATCGGGCCAACTTTTGGCTTAAAAAACTCACAAAATTTTCAATTGAAGGAATAAAATTATTGGGACAAAATCCCGTCCTCCTGTTTTCTATCTTCCTACACGGGAGAAATTGCACCGCCTTATACTTCAAATTTGGCGCATTATCTCTTAAGTGATCTGGTTATAGGCTTTGTCATTATGTTGGTGAGCCCAAAAGTTTTATTTACTTCTGTTATTTCTTCACATCCAACTTCAATGTCGTGTAGAAGCCCTAGGCTTCATCCATCGAATATTTATGAATTGCATCTACAAAGGTAAACTTTCGCATCCATGCAAAAGGATTAATTGGGTGAAATATAGTTCACTACATGTTCAACATGGGAGGGGCGGGTTTTTTTCGCGGCTAGAACCATATCCCGGTCACAAACAAGAAAACACTGCTCTTCCATGTATAATAGATTCCCTAGATTGCCATTTGTTTTCTTCAAATTTTTATTTGGCAAAAAATGTTTTATTACCACATGCGATGTTTGAACAAAATCATTTGTGCCATTTTGGATGGATTTTTGATACAAATCACAAGTTCGTATGAAAGTCAAGGTCATGTATGGCCCCAAGCATTTAGGGCTTAGGTTCTTTTCTATAACTAATCATACCATGCATCCACCTGCAGACCAATTCAGTAGTGTATGCAAGTGGAGAAACCTAAGGTCAAGGCATCCATAGTCGACCATGTCCATTTTACTGTACCATGTCCATACCATGGATTCATGTACATGCCCAATTTCTACTCTTGCGTGTGCAAGTGGGGAGCCTAACGTAGGTGCACAAAAATCTCATGTCTAGTGATATACCCACCACACAAACCATGCATGTTGTTACGTCAACATGATAATTTGTTTTATTGTAGCAATGTTCTGGTAAAAAAAAATCTTACTTTTTTTATTGAATGTTGTAGTCAACTTCTAAAAATCAAATTCATTTTTTATTCAAAAAGCTCCAAACATATGGTCCTTTATGTGATTGTGGTATGTTCTCTAATGACACTTCTTATGAATAAGTTTACAAAAACTGTCATCCTAATTTAGTTCTAGTTCATCCATTTCGGTATATTCTGCATAACAAAAAAATTCATAAATAAATATTGTCACGGATTGAAAATCACTTAGTAAGTGACAATAATTGCAACTTTGTGGAGAAGGACATGGTTCCAAGGAATGACAAATGATGTTATATCCATCACCGGTCCTCCTCCTCATTGATCATCGTTCACTTTGCTATTGAGGCCACATGTTCATCACAATGTCGTGGATCAAGCGGTTCCTCCTAAAGCACGAGGGATCTTGACAACTTGGTTCGGTTCCGTTCCTTGAATAACAAGTGCAATATTGGAGGTCCATGTGATCAAGGGGCAGCGTCAACACAATAGCTTATTTTAACAATGCCATGAACACATTTCTATCACACTTCAAGCTTACCCAAACTGCCCAGGCCTATGGGGAGAGAGGGACCTATCGTATGTGAGCATACCTCACATACATCCAACATAAAAACATGACCCCTATGAGATGGAAGGCCTTGCCACGTTTCTGGAGATCCCTAGGGTAAAATACTTTGTAACAAATAATCCATCCATATTATTCTTGTACATTCATACTAAAGAACAATTTCACAGATCTTAGAATGAAGTGATGTAGTGCACATTGAGATTGTCCATAATACGTAACAATGTTTTGATTTGAACATGTCTATGTGTTATAATACATGAATTACTTAAAAATAATGTGGACTTTCTCTTGGACAAGGGGGGCAAGTCCATCATCTAGTCGTCATAATACCTAATCATAATTTATATAATCTGCATAAATTTGAAGAAGATACAGATTATTTTGGCATGTAAACCCTAATCCTAACTCTCTTCCCGGCTTCTCTTGGTGGCTTCTCTCCCGTTTCTTTTCAGAAACTCCTCAACCCCTCTTTAATAGTTGAAAGTTGTAGATTACTTGAAATACAATCTAGATTATATGTACGAGTATGTGTGCATAACCTCTGCCTTTGCAGAAAATTTGGATGAGCCCCCCTGTAATTATTTATATGAGTTGCCACCCCGGGTGGAGATCCAATACGCGTTTGAACAGATTCTCGAATCCTGGTGGCAGTATCTTGATGAATGTTGAGGAGACGAGTACTTGATGCATGCGTCGAAGAATGCGGAGAAGAGATTGAAGTCCATGGATGATCCAGATGCACAAATAAACGACGATGTATTAGGTAATCATTTTATTGGAAAGGTTATCGGTGCAGAACCGGTTCTGTCAAGGTGGCGAGCCCGTGAGGGCGAGCCAGCTGGACAGAACCTGTTCTGCACTGATGACTGGTTCCAATAAAATGATTACCGGACGTAACCGGTTGGCCGCTTTGTTGAGCTGCGTAGGTGACCTAAACAGTGGGTCACTTGTCGTCTTCTTCAACGATGTCGTCTTCCTCCAGCATTTGAGATTTGGGTGATTTTGTAATCTGTCTATATCCGATTTAGATGATCATAACCGGCTGGGATGTCGAGGTTATCGTCTGCAAACCTGTGTGCTCAGAGCCAATCGTGTAGTGCCACCTCGGCGAAACAAAGCGGCCAACCGGTTACGAATCAAAACTCCGGTTCAAAACCTTTCCCTGAATATGCCTGATGGGCCAAGCAGCAAAGATCGGCGACGTACCCGGCCATAACATGAAACAGAATAGTATGGAGGATAATATGGAGGAGGATAAGCAGAAGGAAGCCAACATCTTTAATCCCAATCCCTTAATCACTTTTGATGGTGCCATTGTAATGAAATTTACTCTCAGAGTCAATTACGAGGATACTATTCAGGAAGTCACCGGACACCGGACACTGATGGAATCTGCTCTCCATAGCCACAGGACACAAAATACGATATTCAGTGTTTGATACACTCAATGCGAACGCATACACTAAATATCAACTACCCTATGAAAGTAAGTAACATCAAATGTAAACTCAAACACTGAATATCAACTATGGAAATATGTGGAAGTTACATGTTTGAATTTAGTGTTAGTAAGGATATAATAAGGGAGGCGGTAGTAATGAAGGTAGTTGCACATTTACGTCTAACACTAATTGTCAAAGAATTGAAAATTATTGTTGATCATGGTAGGGTGGTAACAACACGAAATGTATTCAAACACTAAATATCTCATTTTGTGTAGTTTGGTGACAATTTCCTGATAGGGTTCCGTGACGCGAGATTGAAGATGAACTACATGTATATGTGTGGTTGTTGTGATGCTACTACGTGACGCTAGCTTTAACCATCACAACGGCTGTAGCTACCAATATTTTGTCGTATTGTGACCAAGGTGTCGAAGTGACTACATTGCCGATTCAAGGTACACCAAAAAGATAACTAACATGAGACAATTAACCACATCAAAGTGCATTTAGTTTTGATAAAGAGACGAAATGGGTTACTACATGGAAGACAATTGACGGTGGTTGAAGCCTATGCATGCGCATTACACAAGGCCCATTTAGAATGAGCTCATTGCCATACTATTGCCAAGGTGAATAATGTGATATCGAACAACTATCACCAAAATGCATGTACTGTGATCCAAAGATTTTTTTCTTGAAAT
The DNA here is from genome assembly GCA_950295325.1 of Polytrichum commune. Taxonomy (NCBI): domain Eukaryota; kingdom Viridiplantae; phylum Streptophyta; class Polytrichopsida; order Polytrichales; family Polytrichaceae; genus Polytrichum; species Polytrichum commune. Next base: position 7,459,526 of record OX485809.1, read on the forward strand.
TCTTGTCAACCAAAATCCCAAATAATTTGAAATAAACCCAAAATTGTTATAATAAAACTTATCGAAAAGACACCTAGATGACATAAGAGATCAAATTTTTAGTCTTCCCTAAGGGTTTTCTTGGATTTTTTTCCCTAACCTATATATGACCAACAATACCCAAACAACCGATCTTGAATACAAATTTTAGTACTACTAACCACTTTAGGTCGCATAACTACTTAAGAAGGTTGCATATATGCTATTTAGTGTTGCATTTTTTATTCTAGAGGTTGGAGGTGGCATTATAAAATGTTATTTTTAAATACTTTAAATTTTGTGTTTTTTATTGAAAATCATCAAAGACATCAACCCGTGAGGTCCTTTATGGCAAATCATTGTCGGAAACATTCCCCTCTTCTAAGATTAGTTCTTCGACCTCTTCTCCTCCCAAGTATTAATCCAAGAATGAAGACATTGCGAACACAAACCGCCATTCACGACTTGTCCGGTGTCCCATGTGGTGCATTATGTATTCCAATATTTGTCAGTTTGTGTGGCGACACTCAAGACTCAAACATTGCCATTGAGTTTGAATGTACAAATGTTATATGGTAATATGCAACAAATGGCAAAGTTGAGCGTGTTTATATTTGCCCTACTAGCCTAGACTAAATGTAGTCGTGAATTTATAATAAAAAACATTAAAAAATGCCTCAAATTTTGCTGAGTATTTTAAAATACATTCTAACATGTGTATTTTAAAATAAATTAAAAAGAAATGCACCACTAATGCTATTCAAAAATTCATCATAACTTGAGGCTTCATCACCTTAATTCCATTCTTATGGCATTTGATTTAGGCAAGATTTGATAGTTAACTCAACATTATCTTGGAACTATTGCATGTCAAAAGATTATTATTTCAACCCTCTTGGAAGTAACTACAAAAGGCTCATCCACATTAGCACCAAAACTATTATAATTTGAAAAGAAAACCCCTAAATATCAATGGGTAGTATGGGGTGAATAAGGATGAACTCAGTGACTCTTGAGTTTAGGAAATTATTGAAAGCAATAACACATGTTTGGTGAAATTTATTCATATAGATGTGAAATGATTTTAGTTTTTAATTCCACGCATTTTGGTGGCCATGCACATGTCATATTTAGGTGGATTAGAACCGTTCTATAAAAGGTGGTATGAAACAAGCATCATTGACAACTTTTATTGAGAGTGAAAAAGTGAAGACTTCCCCATTAGATTAATGACTTTTGAAAAAAGACTACAAGGAATTTATTCATTGTCTCAATACCAATGCACCACAAAAAAAAAATCAAATGTTTTTTTTTTCACAATGCTTCTAATGCCTTCATGTTGTCTCAAATGAGCCTAAAAACGAACGGATAGACGTTGGAACTACAAATCTAGAAAATCCAACAATGTAACTTCATCAAACGCCATTCAATACTACCACACAACATTTCAACTACGTCAAATCATATTCTAGTAGGTGCAACCTCATTCAATTACCCAACCTAGATTGCCATTCGTTTGGTGAGGTGTTTCCACATGATTTGTTGACATACTGCGTACTTAGTACCAATGGGGCAAACAACATGACTGAAAAGGGCAACATGAATGCGTTGGACATCGGTTTAGTTGACTAGATATCATTGAAGAAATATACATGACATATTGCTTGAAAACAAAAGGCGATAGCGATTTATTGCATAATAGCGTACCTCTCATTCATCCAACATTAAACCCCAAGAGTATTATGCAATTATGTGGTACCATTTTTTGGTCTGAATGCTTAAGTTTTAGTTTTGAGATGTAAATGAATGTCAAATTTTACTCAAGACTAGTGAAATAGTGAAGTATTAGACACTTAGTCACTCCGAAATGGAAACAGGCTAGGGAAGAAGAATTTCCTTTGCTGCCCAGAGTTTAGAAGGATATGAGGGGGCATGGAATTCACATGTGACAATTAGAAGTAGCACTTGGAATCCTAGCTGCAGACAGTCACCACTTTTTGAGGATAGAAAGATAAGAAGAAGGAAGGAGAAGACAAGGGGGGGGCATTGTAATTTGGATCTTCCTCTCGTGAAGAGAGTGAATTCCTCAACTCTCAGGGTGTGAAGCCCTTAATTTCATGTGTACATTCTCTCTTTATATCAATACAAAGTGCCATTATTAAATCCTTCTTTAAGTTGTGAATGTGAAATTGAAAGTCTTGTGATTGGATCGGTGTGTGGGTGTCCTAGAGTTGTTACCACTGTGGAAGTGAGAAGTGGGAGTGTTGTTGTTAATGTGGAGTTGTGATTCAGGAGTGTGAAACTCTTGAATTGAATAACACATGTTTTATGATTGGATCGTAAACAGTCTAGTCCCAAATTTCTTGGACAGTGTCTTAAGATTCTAAACTCTAAAACTACAGTTGATGTAGGGACAGTGAATGTCCCTAGTTCGAAGTAAGACCCGAGAGAATCCATAATATCCTACTCTTGTGAAGGGAGTAGGACTTCGTTGTGTGATTTTGAAACTCTTGTGAACCCGGTGAAAGAACTTTCAATTCCTCTCAGGAGAAGATAACGAATAATCTACATATGGTAGTAATATCACAGAATTCTTCTGAGGGAATCTGGAGGTAGATAGTCATCTTGTGACTGAATTTGAATACGAGAGTAGACTTGAGGTATATTTCCTGTGGAAGAGGCAAAATTGAGGTTGCTTGATGTGATAAAGTGTGCGCAACTCTTCGGGTTGTTGTGAGAATTCTTGTTTGAAATATAACTGTTTATGGGACATTGAAGTGTACATCTCCTACGCGTGGTTGGAGTGATTCAAATTTATTCTTACGCTGAACACTGAGAAGGACGAGAAGTCCAGTGGGCGTTAGGATTGGAAATCTTCTCAAGACGTGAATACAGATAAAATAATTACAATACCTCAACCCCTTTTCTTTCACGCGTAATCATCAATCGAGGAGTGAATGTGAAATTTCATTCAGTAAAGGCATCAAACAACTCTGAAAGTTCATTGGGTAGGTTTATAATACTCCTCTCGGGAAGAGAAGGAGAGAACCGTGTACCCTTTGAATTGATTTCCCTGACTTATTTCAAGGGAACTTAAGGACAGAAAGTCATGAGTTTAGTTGAATCGGTGTACGAGTGTAAGTTCTAGGAGCGAATAACTGTGAAGAGAGATGTTGTCTGTATTCGTTGATAGGAAATATTCTATCATACTTAGTGATGTCTCTCTCTGAAGTCATGAGATTGTGTTTGAATACTGAGAAATTTGAAATCAGTATCTCTTTGATTCGTAGAGAAGAGTGATCTCATCCTTGCCGCGAGAACTTTATTCCTTAGAATGAATATAGGGTAGGGAATATATGATTGAATTGATAAAAGGATCCCCGTTTTTCCCGAGAAAGGAATGATCTCTAATGAACCAGGTTCCAATTCTCTCGTGAGAAGTCATTGCGGAAGCGATGCATTACCATATGGAAGGACAGTTGTGAGATTATTGAATCCATGTGAGAAGAACAACAGATAGCTATAGAGACTGTGAGATGGTGGTCATGAATGTAATGGTGAGGAGCGAAGAGAGAATCTGTTCCACAAAGAATCCGCATCGGAGACGAAGAAATCGTGTGTGAAAGGAAGGAGTTGCGTGCGGAAGATAAGTGCGCCTTTATCCCATATCGGTTGGGAGTTCCAACAAAGGCAGGTATAAAGCCTATTCCTTCCCAGTGGCTAATGTGTCCAGACGCTTCTCACGACACAAGACTGTCTACTGGTTACTGGTTACTAGACTCGTTACTTGGCACTGGTGACTAGGTTGTCTACTTGAGACTCTGGTGTTGGACTCTTGGCACTTGACTCGAACACTAGACTCGTGACACTTAGGCCGATTAAGACGCTTAGACTCGGTCCTGGTTACTTGTCACTAGACTTTTGTTAAGTTTGACAAAATGATAATTTATGAACACCTAGACTCTTTATAAGTCAAATACTACTCACAAGTGAACCCTAAGTGCAGATGGGAAACTAAATTCTAAGTTAATTGACTGTCGAAAGCATTTTATAACTATCTCAACCTATCAATTAATCTTATAATGACACACTAAAGTTACACCTGACACTTATTTGGTCTTCCCTGGGGTTTTTGAGAGTATGAACCCAAACCTAAAAACCTAACTACAAATTAGTATCGAGCAAAAAAAGTAGTATCCATGACACTAAGGTTGAGGCATCTACAAGAGATAAATAAGAGAGTTTGCATTTGTTCAAAAGGAGTAATAGTGGGGAATTATTTTTCTTGTGAAGAGAAACAAATTCCAAAGACAATGCAATTATTTTAAAAATCCATAACATGGAAATTGCTACAACTTTTGAAGCATAATATTCAAAGCTACACATATGTAAAGGTTAACCATATAAAAGCTCGTTTCAATGCTACTCCTTGGTTACGATAATTGTCAATATTTTTATGAGGGTACTCAATCACCAGCCACCACCATATGTACTTTAATTTTGCTTGCCTTAAAACTATAAATCTCATCTATGTTGGCATTACATGACCCTAGTGAGCGATTAAATGGACCTCATCGACTATGGATGTCTCAACCTTAAATACAATATGTAGTGTAGTGTTGCTTCAATATATTATATATATGGTGAACCTATATATATATTATATATAGGTTCACCATATAAAAGCTCATCTAAATACTACTCCTCAACTACTATAATTGTCAAAACTTTAATGAGGGTAATCAATCACAAGCCACCACCATATATACTTTAATTTTGCTTGCCTTAAAAATATAGATCTTGTCTATGTTGGCGTTACATGACCCTAGTGAGCGATTAACTGGACCTCATCAACTATGGACATCTCAACCTTAAATACAATATGTAGTGTAGTGTTGCTTTGGATTTTCACCCTCCCCCATAAGTAGGTGTCACGTAACTTTACCCCTTGAGATTTTGGTGGGGTTTTCCCCATGAACCAAAATATCACCCCTTCTTTCATCCTATCTATGCAGACCACTTCATCCTTGTGACTTTATTCACTTGCATGCAATCTATAGGGTATCAAAATTTCGATCATGTTGGGACTAAATTCCACTTAGGCTGGGACTGAATTTTGATACGGTTGGGATTAACTTTCGATCAAGCCGGAACCAATAGTGCCATGACACATGTTCTAGTTTTGAGTGCTAAAGTGAGGAGGAGTGAGCGGTTATGACAAACTCTAGACACTTGTAATATGATCGGGCCAACTTTTGGCTTAAAAAACTCACAAAATTTTCAATTGAAGGAATAAAATTATTGGGACAAAATCCCGTCCTCCTGTTTTCTATCTTCCTACACGGGAGAAATTGCACCGCCTTATACTTCAAATTTGGCGCATTATCTCTTAAGTGATCTGGTTATAGGCTTTGTCATTATGTTGGTGAGCCCAAAAGTTTTATTTACTTCTGTCATTTCTCCACATCCAACTTCATCCATCATCCATTCATTTTCATCAATGTCGTGTAGAAGCCCTAGGCTTCATCCATCGAATATTTATGAATTGCATCTACAAAGGTAAACTTTCGCATCCATGCAAAGGGATTAATTGGGTGAAATATAGTTCACTACATGTTCAACATGGGAGGGGCGGGTTTTTTTCGCGGCTAGAACCATATCCCGGTCACAAACAAGAAAACACTGCTCTTCCATGTATAATAGATTCCCTAGATTGCCATTTGTTTTCTTCAAATTTTTATTTGGCAAAAAATGTTTTATTACCACATGCGATGTTTGAACAAAATCATTTGTGCCATTTTGGATAGATTTTTGATACAAATCACAAGTTCGTATGAAAGTCAAGGTCATGTATGGCCCCAAGCATTTAGGGCTTAGGTTCTTCTCTATAACTAATCCCACCATGCATTCACCTGCAGACCAATTCAGTAGTGTATGCAAGTGGAGAAACCTAAGGTCAAGGCATCCATAGTCGACCATGTCCATTTTACTGTACCATGTCCATACCATGGATTCATGTACATGCCCAATTTCTACTCTTGCGTGTGCAAGTGGGGAGCCTAACGTAGGTGCACAAAATTCTCATGTCTAGTGATATACCCACCACACAAACCAATAAGTCAGGTAGTAGTATAATATGAACCTCCAACTACAGAATATAATAAGGTCTTGTGTATAATTATTCGGCCAAGCCGATCAATTAAGGCATTATGTGCCAGATTTGGAGAAGTATAAGGTGGTGGAATTTTTCCTGTGTAGGGAGATAGAAATAAGGAGGACCATTTATAATTATCCGGTAATTTTATTCCTTCAATTGAAAATTTTGTGAGTTTTTGAATCCAAAAGTTGGCCCGTCCATATTACAATGTTTAGAGTTTGCCATAACTGCTCACTCCTTCTCATTTTAGCACTCAAAACTAGAAAATGTGTCATGGCACTATGGTTCTGGCATGATCAAAATTCATTCCCAACCTGATTGGAATTTAATCCCAACCGTATCAAAATTCAGTCCCAGCCTAAGTGGAATTTAGTCCCAACATGATCGAAATTCCAATACCATATAGGTTGCATGCAAGTGAATAAAGTCACAAGGATGAAGTGGTCTGCATAGATAGGATGAAAGAAGGGGTGATATTTTGGTTCATGGGGAAAACCCCACCAAAATCTTGAGGGGTAAAGTTACGTGACACCTACTTATGGGGGAGGGTGAAAATGCAAAGCAACACTACACTACATATTGTATTTAAGGTTGAGATGTCCATAGTTGATGAGGTTCATTCAAGCACTCACTAGGGTCATGTAACGCCAACATAGACACGATCTATATTTTTAAGGCAAGCAAAATTAAAGTATATATGGTGGTGGCTTCTGATTGATTACCCTCATTAAAGTTTTGACAATTATAGTAGTTGAGGAGTAGTATTTTAGATGAGCTTTTATATGGTGAACCTATATATAAGTGTAACCCAAAATTTCATGCTTCAAAAGTTGTAGCAATTTCCATGTTATGAATTTAAAAAATAATTGCATTGTCTTTGGAATTTGTTTCTCTTCACAAGAAACACAATTCCCCACTATTAATCCTTCTAAAGAAATGCAAACTCTCTTATTTTATTTGTTGTAGATGCCTCAACTGTAGTGTCACAGATACTACGTTTTATGCTTGATGCTAATTACATACTATTTATGGGCTTTAGTGTTGGATGAATGAGAGGTACACTAGTATGCAATAATTTGCTATCGCCTTTTGTTTTTGAGCAGTATGTCATATACATTTTTTCATTGATATAGCCAACCAAACCAATGTTTGGCGCATGCCATCGCTATTGTTTCCAAATTTGTGAATTAAAAAAAAACAATCACATTTTCCTTAAAACGTGGTTCTCATTGGGAAAACATTATTCCTTGCTATATGTTACTCCTAAGCAGATGCAAACTCTTTTATTTTATCGGTCATAGAGGCCTCATCCGTGGCGTAGGTCCGTCGATAATTGACTTATTTGGTGCACAGGTACTACTGTAGTCCTCTTCTCTCTCGTGATATATATATACCAGGCCCCCCAAATAAACCTGAATACAGTAATACAAGAATTTATTCCTGTCGGATGAAGCTCGATCATCCAAGGAGTAAATTTGAAGGGCTATTACCCTTATTTTGGGGTCCAACCCTTCACTTTCCCTTCAAATATTTTGCAACCCTTCAAAAAGGAAGGGTTAATTTTCTATAATCCCTTCAAAATGAACGGCAAAAAAAAGTAACCCTTCCCTAATAATACTTTGAGAAAAATGAGATCACTTGCTCATCTCACATCTGTCACCCCTCAGTCTGACAAAATTGCAGTAGAAACTGAGAGTCTGAGAGAGTATGGCCTCACAGAGACAGGTGGAGACTCGAGAGTGATTTAGCCCTATTTCTTATCCTATGGAATTGCCACTTCTATATCGGAATGCACACTTATGGTTACAAGTCTTGCTTAATCACTTTTGTTTAGAAGGATGCAAACTTGTAAATCATGATGGATGTATTTCTGAGCTCAAGAGTTTTGTAGATACTCTTCAAGTAGCTTGTGCAGGATTAAAAATGCACCATGCATGGGCAATTTTTGCATCTACCGAAGACTACTTGAGCAGATTTCCACACATGACACAATTGTGGCAAGTGATCTTGACTCTTCCTGCAAGCACAACTAGTTGTGAGAGGGGATTCTCAACTCAAAATCTTATCAAATCTTATAGGAGATGTGCTCTAAATATCACCACCTTGGACGCTTTGATGAGGATTGCGATGGCGAAGATTCCTATGGAGTCTCTTGATTTTGAAGATATTTGGGAGAGGTGGATGAATGTGAAGGATAGAAGGTTTCAAGAATGATTTAGATTGTGAGTTTTGAGTTTCTTACATCTTACTATTATTGCTTTCTTGTTGTCCTCAAGATTATCATTGATGCCAATATGTTGAGATGTCATTACCATTTCAATATACTCAAACATCAATGTTTCATCAATGAAATAGTTCTATCTTTTCACCATGTGTGTTCTTTGGTCTCACTTATATTATAGTTTTCAACATCGCTTAAATGATAAACATGATAATGTGCACTTTCAACAAAAACTTCAATACATACATGAAAGGCAATTTTTGAGGTAACCCTTTATTTTGAAAGGGAAAATTTTGAGTTACCCTTCCCTATGAAATACAAGCAACCCTTCAAATTTATGCCCTGCGATCATCTAATCAATGATACCAAATGATTCACCTACATGCCAAATTTTTACTGCTGACTCTTGTATGTGCAAGTGGGGAAACGTAATGTAAGTAGGTCCTCCAATAATTGACTTAGGTGCACAAGTACTACTGTAGTCCTTTTCTCTCGTGAGATATATATACCAGGCCCAGCAAATGTGAATATAGTAATTAATCCAGGATTTCATTCCTGTCGCATGAAGTTCCATCATATAATTAATGATACCATGGATTCACATACATGCCTTATTTCTACTGTTAACTATTGTGTGTGCAAGTGGGGAAACCTAACATATATAAGTTAAGTTAGGTGCTGAGATACTTGACTTGGGTGCACAAAAGTCTCGTGCCTGGTGATATGCATAGATACCCATGCCACCACACAAACCAACAAGTCAGGTAGTAGTATCATAAGAACCTCCAGCTCCAGAAGCTCTCCTGTATAATTATTCTGTATAATTAATTAGTCAGGTGGTAGGATAGACGAATGGGTGAGTTCCTGTCGGGGAGAGCAAGTAGTCATGGATGAATGGAGGCAGGATGGGGGGCTGGATGGATGAATGGAGCGAGGACATTGTCAGCCAAGGCTCGGCTCTGTGTATTATGGCGACCTCACCTTCTCCTTGCGCCTACACTGTGCGCTCTTCCTTGCCTTGTCTCGCGGATCGGAGTGCATGCTGATTGACTCAAGAATCCCATAGCCAAGGCCAACAGCAAGGATTTTAGTTGTGGGTATGAGTAGACTGAGAAGCTAGAGGTGGAGAGACGCAGAGAGAAAGGCGGCATGTACATGGAGATGAGATCGAGGAGTGGAATTGGTAGCCGGCGGCGGGTTTGGAAAAATTAGAGGCGACTGAAAGGCATGAGGTGAATAAATTATGATGTGAATATGTATCAAAGCGAGAAGACTAGGCGGTAGTTGTTGGCTCTCCTTACAAAGTGCTTATCAACTTCACTAAGGTTGTCGCCTCGCTCATCATTGAGTTACTAGTTTGCATCTTAGGATTGATAGTGTTCATCTAACTTAGGACCCGGGATTTCGTTCATGTGGTGATTTTGTCTATCATCTAGAGCTTAGTGTTTGTGAAAGTGGGAGACCCTGTTATGAATCATGGTTGAATTATGTGAGGATTGGCTTGGCACTTGGTACTGGTTTTGTTACAGAATTTTGGGCATAATTGGTAGAGATCCTAATGTTTCCAAGTCCAACCGGTTACATGTTGACATGTTTCGATTTTCCTTTGTTGATTGGAGGTGTGTTGTCTAAATTCTTGTGAAGTGCTCAATAGTTTGTCTGGAGTCTTGGAATTTGAACTGGTTATTTCTCAAACGCAACCGGTTCATCTGTGACTAGCAGTTGGTTCTCCCTGTTCATCGTCTCACACACTGAAGGTGTCTCTATCACTTGGTGCCCGAGCCAGCCCTATGCTTTCAAACCTAAACTTGGACAGTTTGAAAGTGGCAGACCATGTTATGGGTGGTTGAAATCTATGAGGATTGGCTTGGCACTTGGTACTGGTTTTGTTACAGAATTTTGGGCTTAATTGGTAGAGATCCTAATGTTTCCAAGTCCAACCGGCTACATGATGACATGTTTCGATTTCCCTGTGTTGATTGGAGGTGTGTTGTCTAAATTCTTGTGAAGTGCTCAATAGTTTGTCTGGAGTATTGGAATTTGAACTGGTTATTTCTCAAACGCAACCGGTTCATCTGTGACTAGCAGTTGGTTCTCCTTGTTCATCGTCTCACACTCTGAAGGTGTCTCTATAACTTAGTGCCCGAGCCAGCCCTATGCTTTCAAACCTAAACTTGGACAGTTTGAAAGTGGCAGACCATGTTATGAGTGGTTGAAATCTATGAGGATTTGCTTGGCACTTGGTACTGGTTTTGTTACAGAATTTTGGGCTTAATTGGTAGAGATCCTAATGTTTCCAAGTCCAACCGGCTACATGATGACATGTTTCGATTTCCCTGTGTTGATTGGAGGTGTATTGTCTAAGTCCATGTGAAGTGCTCGATTTGGGGATTTTGCAGATCTGTGGAGGGTTACGTTTGGCGATCACACTTCCTCTGGATTACGTTTGGTGACACACTTCTTCGATTTTGCATTGCTGTGGAGCATTTTTAGGTATGTGCCTGCGATTGAGTTGTATCTGAGGTTGAGGTAGGCGTTTAGCTTGTAGTTGGTCATCCTAACTCTTGACAAATACTGCCATTGATTGGATTTGGTACAAATATAACTATTGAAGTTTTGCCACTGCCCTAAAACTTGCTGGAATGGACCCTGAAAGAGAATTCTTTTGGTAAAACTGTCCGATCAGATGGCTCAGCCTTCCCAGCTCCAACGGTAGGGTTCCATTCATTCATGTTGGTATTTGTTAGCTTTATCCATTCAAGCCGGTTAGAATTACCCCAGGCTCGCGGAATAGGTCCACCTGGTTTGTTCCTGCATGGATTGAGCGCTGTAAGATTGGAGTAGTTGGCAAGCTCCTCTGGGATGCCTCATGATACAATTATCGAGAGGGCGTATACAGGAATCGGACTCTTCTTAATGGGACGTCGATATTCAATTGGTGTGTGGTTACATGAGTGCGTACAAGGGAGTGGGACTCTCCTTTATCTGACACCTATTTTAGATTGGTGTGTGGTTACACGGGGATCGAAGAACAAACATCATAACGATACGTGATGTTTAAAAGAGATTAGATTATGTTTTCAGATCGTAGTCACTATTGCATAGTTAATAGTGAGTACAGTCGGGAAGACCTACGTATTCGGTTAAGGAATCAACAAACATTCACTTCTAATAACCATAACCTAATCATATGAGGTTTGATTTTCAATCAAATATTTGCTTATTTATTCTCATCAAAGATTCGCTAGTGTGACATAAGTTTCGTTGTATATATCTAATTGGTTGAAGTCGGAAAACATGAAAAGTGAACCAAAGAACACCCACATACCTAGAGGATAAAGGAGCGTTGCTTTTGGGACACACCAAGGGTCATTGGTTGGTTGGTGAGGTGAAGGATTGAGTGTGTTGGTGGTTTGATTAACAACTATGATAGCCAAGTATTAAGATTTGTCTTCAACATTATTCTACGGAATCTTTGAAAGTAGACTTGTCATGTATCTTCAATGACGCACCTTATTGATCACTCTGAACAAAATTGTACGTTTGTCTTTGTGGACTCCTTTGAACAACAAAATTCCAACATTTGAGAAACATTGAAGAGGTTGTTTCAAATTTGTCATGTCATTCCTGTTCATAGTATATTGCAATTCGTTGAATGGTCATTCCATCATTCAAATCTCAAATAGATTGAATGAATAGAGAAGGCCACGTGTACGTCAAGAGCCCTCAAATAAATTCACTCCCATGGTACTGATCTTCCACTTAAGCTTAACACCCAAAGGACCCTCAAAGGACAGAGGGTCTCAACGTACAACCCAATACACAAATTATATGGGCCTCATCAAGTTCAACACTGGCTATTTCCGGTCATGAGAGCTCCTGGAACACCATATAACTACATACATCAAAGACATTGGACATGTGAGGTGTTGGCCTTCAGAGGGCCTGATAAGAGCCCTAGAGCAGTGTCCGGGAAGATTTTGGACAAAACCAATTGAGATCCACCTGTTTGAAAGTTTATGTCCCGGGAGATTTTTAGGCATAATTGGTCAAAGTCCCAGTGTTTCCAAGTCAACCAGTTACTTGTAATCTTTTCGTTCTACTTTATTGATTTTAGATATATAGTATCCTATAGATTCCTTAAAAATGATCAGTAATTTTTTTGAAGTTTTGAACAGGTTATTTCTTAAACTCAGCCGGTTAATTTGTAACTAGGGGTCGGTTCTCCCCGTTCATTTTTCCAAGTCCAACCGGTTTAAATGTTGATATCTTTCAGTTCTCCTTTATCAATTGATTTTTTATATTTTTATATTTTTATATAGATTCTTCTAAAATGATTGGTGATTTGCATAAAGTCTTGACCGTGAACTGGTTATCTTTCAAACTCAACCGGCCCATTTGTAGATATTAGCAGTCAAATCTCCCCGTTTGTAGCCCTTGAGTTCATCACCTTTGCACTAATATCTAGGCTGGAGGTAGATGGTCCCCCTGGCGAAAGTGGGACATCTACTAAAATCCTAGATATTAGGACTAAGGCGATGAGTTGCAAGGCCCTATACATGCCCATGTCAATCATGTACTTCTTGATAACACTAACTCAACGCTACTACTGTGCCTCTGACGTTTGTTGCCTATGTCTCATTAATTGTGACAAATTACGTTAATTGACCTCGAGCCCCCCCCCCCCTACATTAGAATGATAAGAGATTATGGATCATATCATTGACTAATTTAGTATAAGATGTTAATGTCAACTTCATAATATTAGGTGGCGTCCTTGCCTCATCCTTTCTCGAAACATGTTGTAGCCTAGTTGGAGGAGATGAAGGTGGATTAGGCATCAATAGATTGCATTTGAGTTGGTTATTTGGATCAATCAATCGTGTGGATCTTGGGGGAGGGAAGGAATGAATATCTTAATTTGTAAGTCATATGTTTGTATAGTCCAACATTTCCCCTCTCCAACCTAGCCCGTATTAGTTAAAAGCGGATGTGTAATTCATATTCCTAAGTAGTCTTGCCAACACATTTGGGAGGTTGCATAGGATGAATAATGGATGAGGTGTACACACGAAGAGGTGATTTGGTTGAAGGGCTCAAGAAAAGGTTTGAGCGTGAAGCTTTTGTGGTGATATACCTATCTTGTAAGTTTAAAGTTTCATGATTGTGTTGTCTTTCCGAAGGGGCATGAATGTTTGTTTTTGAGGGTTCTTTTAAGACTTTGGTTATTGTTAATGTACTGTCCATATGAAGTAGACACGTAGAAACATGTTTGTGTTTGCCATTTTTGTGTGGTGACATTGTTTGCGTGATTTTATTGAAACCTCATGTATGTTATGATAAGTTCGTTCTTTTCTTTGTGAGGTTCGTAGTCAAGGAACATAATGGATTCTAGGCAAATTGGCATGTTCTATATCTCTAGGCTATTGACCTCTCACACAAAATATTTTTATCTTCTCCTATCCTATGAAAGCCACGATGTTAGGTTGGCTTTTAGACCGTATAAAAAACTAATGCTATGAGTAGGGAAATGCTTTTACATAAATTCAACAGTGCCATCGATCATCTCTTAAAAATGAACGTGAAACTCAATTATATGAACAATTAATTATTGACATGGTATGTGCTATTGGTGTTTGTCTATGCACATGGTCTATCTACTGAACTACTATATGCCATTGAATGAGGCACATGTGGGTGTGGTTATCCAATTGAACATGGAAGCACAATTGGTAAATGTTGTTTTTGAGTGGAAACGCTTGTTTTTGATGAGCGTGAAGTTTATTTACTCTACACTCACTTGTTGTGAAGGCGATGTTGATTAGTCATTTAGTTTGGTTGTGTGTTTCAATCACCAAAATGCAAATGAATTGTTAGTGTTGAGATTCGTTTATACATATCTTATCGTCCAAGGTTGCTCCTATGAAACTTTTGGGAATATTGATGTGTTATTTTTGAAGTGTTTGGTTCTTTATTGGTTAGTTGAGGTATAGACTTTTGAATTTGATTGATTGCTTCGAAGGGAGAGAGGAAGGTGATGTTTAGGGTCCATCTCTTAGAGTTGGAAGTTCATTTCCTATGTATACACCTCTCTAGCTATGTTTGACCAAAGAAAAACTAGATTAGGCCTCTTTAGGGAATAAAACCATGTGTTATAACATTAATTAGCACGATGCACTTGATTGTCGTATCGCTTTTACTCTTTAATTGGAATGGCATATTTTACCATGTGCAGTGTTGCATATTACTAGAATAATACTTATTTGTAATTCGCTTGTAAAAACGTATACCAAAATGCAAGTCCAAATGATAAATGCCACTACATAATGTTTTTTGAGTAGTTTTGAAGCTATGTAGAGAAACTACTTTCACATTCATTCTTGACATTATAATCACCATTTATTTGTCTATATTGTAAATAATGTATCCCAAAATTAGAGTGTGGATTTTCCTTTAGTATGATCAACTTTTGCATTGTATTTTGTGGAGTAATTAACTTATTATTGTTTGTATTCATTTTATAACTTTGTTAAAATAATGATGTTCTTATTTTATTGTGGTAGATGAAGACAATGGTTGTATACTTACAAGGTTATGGTGTGCAAAACAGGAAAGTGAATAAAGATCCACATGCTGGGATAAATAATAGGTGTTCCGTCATGGCTAAGATCTTGCAACGGGTTTTGATTTGGGGTTTCATAAGTATTTGCTCCTTAAAGCTTTGGACATATGTGCGAAAAAGACACGAACAAAGAGAGCATGGATGTATTTTAGAATGGCAGAGCAAAGAAGTAAGCAAACTTCACGAGGTTCTCAAAACAAAGCAAGTGTTGAATAAGAGACAATGCGAAAATCTTCTCAACAAACTCGTCCAAGTTGTGGATAATTTCAATGTGATGACCATGTCTACTAATGAGGCCTCCAATATCGGGCTTGTACTTGAGGAGTTATGTCGCATTATTCAAAGAGTACGAGTATTGGTGGAAGATTGTGGGAAGCAAAAATGGTGCCATGCAGTTGCATTCCAAATGAACAACATGGAGGCCTTTCGAGAACTTGTGTATGATTTGAAGTGTATATGGGATGCAATATGTGAAATATATTCACCTTTTTGTGTGGATTCAAAATATGACATCCCACTTATTGATTTTGACGTGGCCACTTATGACGAAATTCAAGGTGATGAAGAAGATTTGGAAAATAGGCTTCTACAATGCCTCCAAACGACGCCCAATGATTTGGAGGACTATGACTTATCAAAATATTTGTTGAGGAGATTGCAATATGACTTGCAACGAGTGAAAGGTGCAGAATTGGATGCTTCGGAGGTTTCGGAGGATTTTGTGAAACCGGAGCTCAACAAAGAAATAGGTTCTGGGCAGACGGGCAAAGTGTACAAATCAAGTTGGATGGGATTACAAAGTGCAACAAAAATAATGAAAGCTTCTCCAAACTGTCTCAAAGAAGCCAACATCTTAGCAGGCTTGAGCCATCCGAACATCATCAAATTCATTGGTTGTGGAACTGATGAAAACCATGAGAACAATCTCCATCAGACAACAGAAGCCTCCAAAGAACTATATTTAGTAATGGAGTTTATGGAAACGAGCTTGGGTGGTTTCTTGAAGAAGCAAAAGAAAAACTTACCATATATTGAAGCAATTGATATAATGTATCAAATTGCAAAGGGCATGTGTTACCTTCATGACATGTATGTTGCCCATCTTGATCTAAAGCCAGACAATGTGCTTTTAAGCTCCATGACAGTTGCAGGAGTAAAGGGGAATTGTGGCCATGGTTTTGTCAAATTGATGGATTATGATACTTCTAAATTGGAGGTTCAAAGCAAACCAGAACCACAAATTCATACAATTGGTACACCAAAGTATATGGCACCGGAGATGAAGAACAAAGATGACCCACCTTGTGCGGCATGTCCTTTTGAAGCTGATGTATGGTCATTTGCTATGACATGTTCAGAGATTCTTTCTCTCAAGCAACCATTTTCAAACACCAAAACAAGGAAAGACATTTTGCAAAAGATAAAAGATCATGTCAGGCCAGACCTACCTATCAATTGTGAGGAGCTCACCATGTTGATCGAGGAATGTTGGGTTGAAGATCCTTCACGGAGGCCAACATTTTCTAATATTTGCGATCGACTCACAACCTTGAAGAAGAAGTTCATGACTAGAACGTATTCCAATGACATACCACGGTTCAAGAGAGACCAGTCTATGACCCAAAATATGGAAAGGAAATCGGAAGCCTCAAAGCATGTCAAAAACATCCCTGCTACAAAGAAGGTATGAACCAAGTCTATTACAATGTGCTTATTGTTTACCTATCAGATGTCATGTTTTTATTGTTATTGAATTTAATTTGCTTGAAATTGGACTTCAATATTTGAACATAGAATCCTAACATCTGTGTTCTTCGTATAGGTGGATGAACCATCAACACAAAACGAAAAACTCGTTGGTCTTCAAAGCAAACTTGCTAAAGTGAAATCTCGTCTTAAACAAGTGAAAATTTTGGGTGTCATTGGTATGGGAGGAATAGGGAAGACCACCTTGGCTAAGGTCGTATTTGATGATGTGAAATCCACATACAATGCATCATGCTTCATTGAACAATTGAAAAGCAAAAGTTCACATGAAGTCCTATGGGAAATTTTAGAAAAACTCGAATGCTTGGACAAAGAAGACAAGCCTAATAAGGTGGATGCTCAACAAACGGTGAGGGAGTTGTTGGCCAGCAAGAAAATCATTCTAATATTGGACGATCCACTAGATCAAGTTCAAGTGCGTGATATTATTCCAGCACATGCTTCATTTGTCAACAAAGGTACCAATATTATCATAACAACCCGTGATTGGGGTCTAATGATGGATTTTGTGGAGGAGAACGGTAAGATAGACGTTAGGGAGTTAGATGGAAATGCGGCAAAAGAACTCTTTAATTCTTATGCTTCTTCACATGAAGGACAATTGTCACCACAGTTCTTTGATATACGTGACAAAATTGTGGAAGCTTGCAACGGCTTGCCTTTAAGCTTGAAAGTCATGGGTGCATTCTTGCAAGGAAAGGAGAGGATTCGAAGTTGGGAAAGGGCTTTCCAAAGGATGACAAGAGGCAGATGTTTGGATGGTGATGAAGGGCTGTGGAGTACCTTGAGGGTTAGTTTTGATGCATTGAAAGACGAAGAGAAAAAGTTGTTTCTAGACTTAGCATGTTTCTTTCCCATGCGACATCGGAAAGAAAGAGCTTTGCTTATGTGTGCATCTCCAAGTGATGTGCTTGATGTGTTGGTGGACAAGTCCTTGGTCAAGATAGATCAATTCGGAGACCTAGAGATGCATGACCAACTACGTGACATGGGACGAATGATGGTTGAGACGGAGGAGGTGTATAAGGATACTCGAATTTGGAAAAAAAACATGATTCCTTCAACAACTGGACAAACAAACAAGGTATTTTCTATGCAAGCAATTTGAATTAGGTTGTTTGTAGCCAGATTGAGTTGCAAACTTGTAAGTCAAAGGGTTCATTTCTAAGTTGTTTAAACGTATCCTAGATGTTTATTTATTGTGCACTTAAATGATCTACATTTGTTGTTGTTTGGTAAGGGTGACATTTGATATCAATCAACATTTTTATTTAGAAAATTCCGATTTTGACATTTTGGACATTTTCAAAAAACAGATATTCCAGAAAGTTGAAGGCATTTTAATAAATGAAGAAATTTGGCCAAGCCCTTTCAACATTCACACAAGCATCGTACACATGCAATTCAGCTCCCTACGTCTATTGATTTGTAGGTCATTGACAACATTACCAGAGGCATTGGGGAACTTGACTTCTTTGAAAGCCCTCGATTTGTCCAATTGTTCGAGCCTGACAACATTACCGGAGGGATTGGTGAACTTGACTTCTTTGACAACCTTTGATTTGTCTCTATGTTCGAGCCTGACAACATTACCGGCAGAATTGGGGAACATGACTTCTTTGAAAGCCCTCGATTTGTCCGATTGTTCGAGCCTGACAACATTACCCGAGGGATTGGGGAACCTGAGTTCTTTGACAACCCTCAATTTGTTTCGTTGTTCGAGCTTGACAACATTACCCGAGGGATTAGGGAACTTGAGTTCTTTGACAACCCTCAATTTGAAATATTGTTGGAGCTTGACAACATTACCAGAGGGATTGGGGAACTTGACTTCTTTGACAACCCTCGATTTGTCTTTTTGTTCGAGCCTGACAACATTACCGGCGGGATTGGAGAACTTTACTTCTTTGACAACCCTCGATTTGTCTTTTTGTTCGAGCCTGACAACATTACCGGAGGGATTGGGGAACTTGACTTCTTTGACAACCCTCGATTTGTCCGATTGTTCGAGCCTGACAACATTACCGGAGGGATTGGGGAACTTGACTTCTTTGACAACCCTCGATTTGTCTTTTTGTTCGAGCCTGACAACATTACCGGCGGGATTGGAGAACTTTACTTCTTTGACAACCCTCGATTTGTCTTTTTGTTCGAGCCTGACAACATTACCGGCGGGATTGGAGAACTTTACTTCTTTGACAACCCTCGATTTGTATTTTTGTTCGAGCCTGACAACATTACCCGAGGGATTGGGGAACTTGACTTCTTTGGCAACCCTCACTTTGAGACGTTGTTCGAGCTTGACAATATTACCGGAGGGATTCGAGAACTTAACTTCTTTGACAACCCTCAATTTGTCAGAATGTTCGAGCGTGACAACATTACCGACGGGATTGGGGAACTTGAGTTCTTTGACAACCCTCAGTTTGTTCCATTGTGAGAGCATGACAACATTACCGGAGGGATTGGGGAACTTGACTTCTTTGACAACCCTCGATTTGTCCGATTGTTCGAGCCTGACAACATTACCGGAGGGATTGGGGAACTTGACTTCTTTGACAACCCTTGATTTGTCCCATTGTTGGAGCATGACAGCATTACCGGAGGAATTGGGGAACTTGACTTCTTTGACAACCCTCGATTTGTCCGATTGTTCGAGCCTGACAACATTACCGGAGGGATTGGGGAACTTGACTTCTTTGACAACCCTCGATTTGTCTTTTTGTTCGAGCCTGACAACATTACCGGCGGGATTGGGGAACTTGACTTCTTTGACATTCTTCGATTTGTGCAAATGTTCGAGCCTGACAATATTACCGGCGGGATTGGGGAACCTAACTTCTTTGAAAGCCCTCGATTTGTTCGATTGTTCGAGCCTGACAACATTACCGGAGGGATTGGGGAACTTGACTTCTTTGACAACCCTTGATTTGTCCCATTGTTGGAGCATGACAGCATTACCGGAGGGATTGGGGAACTTGACTTCTTTGACAACCCTCGATTTGTCCGATTGTTTGAGCCTGACAACATTACCGGAGGGATTGGGGAACTTGACTTCTTTGACAACCCTCGATTTGTCCGATTGTTCGAGCCTGACAACATTACTGGAGGGATTGGGGAACTTGACTTC
Source organism: Polytrichum commune (assembly GCA_950295325.1). Taxonomy (NCBI): domain Eukaryota; kingdom Viridiplantae; phylum Streptophyta; class Polytrichopsida; order Polytrichales; family Polytrichaceae; genus Polytrichum; species Polytrichum commune. The sequence continues at coordinate 7,479,441 of OX485809.1, forward strand.
TTTGACAACCCTTGATTTGTCCCATTGTGAGAACATGACAACATTACTGGCGGGATTGGAGAACCTAACTTCTTTAAAAGCCCTCGATTTGTCGGATTGTTCGAGCCTGACAACATTACCGGAGGGATTGGGGAACTTGACTTCTTTGACAACCCTTGATTTGTTCCATTGTGAGAGCATGACAACATTAGCGGAGGGATTGGGGAACTTGACTTCTTTGACAACCCTCTGTTTGTTCGATTTTTCAAGCATGACAACATTACTGGCGGGATTGGGGAACTTGACTTCTTTGACAACCCTTGATTTGTCCTATTGTAAGAGCATGACAACATTACCGGCGGAATTGGGGACCTTAACTTCTTTGACAATCCTCGGTTTGTGCAGCTGTTCGAGCCTAACAACATTACCGGTGGCATTAGGGAACTTGAGTTCTTTGACAACCCTTGATTTGTCAAAATGTTTGAGCCTGACAATATTACCGGCGGAATTGGTAACCTTAACTTCTTTGACATTCCTCGGTTTATCCAGATGTTCGAGCCTAACAACATTACCGGCGGGATTACGGAACTTGAGGTCTTTGACAACCCTCGATTTGTCTCTTTGTTCGAGCCTGAAAACATTACCAGCGGGATTACGGAACTTGAGTTCTTTGACAACCCTCAAATTGTACAAATGTTCGAGTCTGACAACATTACCAAAGGGATTGGTGAACTTGACTTCTTTGACAACCCTTGATTTGTCCGATTGTTCGAGCATGACAACATTACCGGCAGAATTGGGGAACTTGACTTCTTTGACAATCCTCGATTTGTCTTTTTGGTCGTGCCTGACAACATTACCAGAGGGATTGGGAAACCTCATTTTTTTGACAACCCTCAAGTTGTTCGATTGTTCAAGCCTGACAACGTTACCCGAGGGATTAGTGAACTTGAGTTCTTTGACATTCCTCAATTTGTCCAAATGTTCGAGCCTGACAACATTACCGGAGGGATTGGGGAACTTGAGTTCTTTGACAACCCTCAATTTGAAACGTTGTTCGAGCTTGACAACATTACCGGAGGGATTGGGGAACTTGGGTTCTTTGAGAACCCTCAATTTGAAACGTTGTTCGAGCTTGACAACATTACCAGAGGGATTGGAGAACTTGACATTTTTGACAACCCTTGATTTATCCCATTGTGAGAGCATGACAACATTACTTGAGGGATTGGGAAACCTCACTTTTTTGACAACTCTCTCTTTGTTCGATTGTTCGAGCCTGACAACTTTACCCGAGGGATTAGGGAACTTGAGTTCTTTGACAACCCTCAATTTGTCCAAATGCTCGAGCATGACAACATTACCGGAGGGATTGGGGAACTTGACTTCTTTGACAACCCTCAATTTGTCAGAATGTTCGAGCGTGACAACATTACCGACGGGATTGGGGAACTTGAGTTCTTTGACAACCCTCAATTTGTCCAAATGCTCGAGCATGACAACATTACCGGAGGGATTGGGGAACTTGACTTCTTTGACAACCCTCAATTTGTCAAAATGTTCGAGCCTGACAACATTACCGGAGGGATTGGGGAACTGGACTTCTTTGACAATCCTTGATTTGTCCCATTGTGAGAGCATGACAACATTACCGGAGGGATTGGAAAACTTGACTTCTTTGACAACCCTCCGTTTGTTCGATTGTTCAAGCATGACAACATTACGGGCGGGATTGGGGAACGTGACTTCCTTGAAAGCCCTCGATTTGTCCGATTGTTCAAGCCTGACAACATTACCGGAGGGATTGGGAATTTGACTTCTTGGACATTCCTCCATTTGCCCAAATGTTCGAGCCTGACTACATTACCGGCGGGATTGGGGAACTTGACTTCTTTGACAACCCTTTGTTTGTTCGATTGTTCGAGCATGACAACATTAGTGGCGGGATTCCGGAACTTGACTTCTTTGACAACCCTTGATTTGTCCCATTGTGAGAGCATGACAACATTACCGGCGGAATTGGGGACCTTGACTTCTTTGACAACCCTTGATTTGTCTTTTTGTTTGAGCCTGACAACATTACTGGCGGGATTAAGGAACTTGACTATTTTGACAACCCTCAATTTGTCGTGTTGTTCAAGCCTGACAACATTACCGGAGGGATTGGGGAACTTGACTTCTTTGACAACCCTCGATTTGTCTTTTTGTTCGAGTCTGACAACATTACCGGAGGGATTGGGGAACTTGACTTCTTTGACAACCCTCAATTTGTCCCATTGTGAAAGCATGACAACATTACTGGAGGGACTCGGGAACTTAACTTCTTTGACATTCCTCGATTTGTCCAAATGTTCGAGCCTAACAACATTACCAGCGGAATTCGGGAACTTGAATTCTTTGACAACCCTCAATTTGTCCAAATGTTCGAGCCTGACAACATTACCGGAGGGATTGGAGAACTTGACTTCTTTGACATTCCTTGATTTGTCCAAATGTTCGAGCCTGACTACATTACCGGCGGGATTGGGGAACTTGACTTCTTTGACAAACCTCCGTTTGTTCGATTGTTCGAGCATGACAACATTACCGGCGGGATTGAAGAACTTGACTTCTTTGACAACCCTTGATTTGTCCCATTGTGAGAGCATGACAACATTACCGGAGGGATTGGAAAACTTGACTTCTTTGACATTCCTCGATTTGTCTCTTTGTTCGAGCGTGACAACATTACCGGAGGGATTGGGGAACCTAACTTCCTTGAAAACCCTCGATTTGTCCGATTGTTCAAGCCTGACAACATTACTGGAGGGATTGGGGAACCTGACTTCCTTGAAAACCCTCGATTTGTCCGATTGTTCAAGCCTGACAACATTACCGGAGGGATTGGGGAACTTGACTTCTTTGACAACCCTCAATTTGTTCCATTGTGAAAGCATGACAACATTACCAGAGGGATTGGGGAATTTAACTTCTTTGACATTCCTCGATTTGTCTTTTTGTTCGAGCCTGACAACATTACCGGAGGGATTGGGGAACTTGACTTCTTTGACATTCCTCTATTTGTATAAATGTTCGAGCCTGAGTACATTACCGGCGGGATTGGGGAACTTGATTTCTTTGACAACCCTCCGTTTGTTCGATTGTTCGAGCATAACAACATTACTGGCGGGATTGGGGAACTTGATTTTTTTGACAACCCTCTGTTTGTTCGATTGTTCAAGCATGACAACATTACCGGCGGGATTGGGGAACTTGAGTTCTTTGACAACCCTCAACAATGCGTATGAATACTTATGAAAGTAGACGGCATTACCTAAAATATTATAAAATACACATACTAAATCAGCACACTAAATTTAAGTGTCATTTTAGAATGACAAAGACAATTTCAAATTGTGAGTCACAAAAAGTATAACCTCAGTGCTAGTGAGGGTTTTGTAATATTTTTGACTTCCAAGTTAATTACTTGTTTTATTGACAGTTTCACTTTGATAATGAAACCCCAGTCAATTGCTTATTTATTCAATCACTATAAGAAAACGTTGTTTTTTGCGATGTCAAAAAAAACGTCTGTGCGCATTCGCTTTGACATGGAAGTTCTTCTCTAGGACGTCACCTAAAATCCGTCATGTCAGACAGGGAAAAAACGCGGTGTGGACATGTGAAAACATGTTGAATTTCAGCACGTTTTTATGTGACGTCAGATAAAACATGGTGTTCCATGTTGTCCACGCACAGACACGTGGAGGGCACCTGGACGCCACGCAAGCAAGTTTTTTGCGGGCAGTGCCACGTCGTGAGTTTTTTCATTCGTTCCATTGCTGACGTGGATTGCCGCGTGGATGCTTTTCAAATGACGTGGACTGCGAGGTTTGTGACGTGTCATTCACTGTTGCTAATGTGGAAAGTGCGTGACGTGGCGATGTGTGGTTTCGCCAACATCGTCTGCGACACGAAGATGTCACATGAGACATCTTGCTCGACGGGGGTATTTATTTTTTAGTTTTGTTGAGGTGATGCATTGTTTTCTTGGACGGTCTTGTGACAGTAGGATGTTCTGTGAGACATCATATTGGGCATTACGAATTCTTCGGATGTGTTGTGGGCAAAAACAGTGCGGGTTTATTCATGATGATGTCGTTTACAAGCTTAGCCCGCCTTGCTGTGGATGCTTGCCTCAAACTCTCAAACACGTTACTGACATGAAGCTGTTTGGCTATTAGGACAACCAATTCTGAGATGCTCGTCACTTAGGGCATCTACGGGAATAAACATCGACGTCACGTGTTGCACCAGAACGCCGGAACAGACATAAAGAACATAACGAACAATTGTACTCCAAGACTTTGCAAATCATGAAATGCAATGTATTGATATTGGAAAATGTTGCCATCCTACAGGTCACATTTACACATCAAACGGAATTCAAACAAAAATTTAAACATTATGCATGATCGCGGTTTCAATGTCTACAGCGTCAATTCTAGTCCTGCATGACTACGTTGAGGAATCGAGAGCACTCGAACGGATAGCCGCAGCGTCATTGATGTCGTCCACTCATTTCTTCTTCTGTGTCTGTGTCTTCGTGCTAGTTCCCACCTGCCCCATCCCACCGCCATTTACAAAACCACATGACGTCTATTAGTGGTGATCCAAAACATCACACGGGATCACATGGTTGAAGTAACTACATACGAGTCCTCCTCACTCCTCCTGCATGCTAGCAAGCAATGTAGGCATACAAACACAAGTTCTCTCACCTTCGCAAGAATTTGGGGAGGTTTAGGCAAACCAACCGCTTTGGGTGCACCGAGTTTGGCCATTGTTGATTTTGCTTGTGCACTTCTACCCACACAGCGAGGTCGGCCGGCTGACTCCTCCGGTACGGGCACATCATCCTGCCACAACATCACACATCAGTTCTCATTGGTTTCAGCTGATGTCCACACGTGTCTGCTAACATTGCAGTCTGTCAAGGCAAACGTCCAAGCAAATGTGCTTCTCGACATCTCGGATGGCACGATGAACAACATGCTAGACGAAAACATGAAAGAAAACTCGAAGAGGCAACGAGGAGAGGGTTTCGTGTATGTCAGGTATTCATGCGGCTTACTCATTGTTACCTGCTCCAGAGACACAATCTCTTCAGGCACGTCCGCAACGCCGGATATCTCGGGGTGTCCCTCCTTACCGTCCTCCATGGCTTGCACTGGCACTTCCTCATTCGTGGGCTCCACATGGTCATCAACTACGGGTGTCTCCGTCAATTTCTTCCCCTCTTCAAGTATATCCTCAATAATAGACGCAATAATATGTTGACTGCTGGTCTGCACTCCTTGGACGTCTGGAGCAGCATCGGTCGCAGCATCCTCAGCCACGTCGCTGGGAACATGAACCACGGACGCCAAGCGCATGTCCGCACCGCCCATGACGCTCAAACCAACAGTGGGAGGTTGTTTCTGTGCCAACATTGTCAACTCGACCGTCGTGGACATCAATGCCGAAGTGTCATGCATCTTCACGGAGGATGAGGGTTCCGTCGTATCGTCGATGGGAGTCGGGAGTTTCTGACCTTGATTCTGAAGAATCATCCGCATCATGTCCTCCATGCGTTTGTGCGACGCTGCGACATTCTCGCCAAGGCGTGTGATGCTGCCCTCCAAATCCGTCATTCGAGTGCGCATCGCCTCAATTTCGGAGCCATGATCGGGACGCACTTTGCATTTTTCATCCTGTATCCGTTGATACTCTTTTGCAACCTCGGCATCAACCTCCGCATCGTAGGGTGCCCTGTTTTTCAACATCGTCTGCAACAAACAACAAAGGCATTTCGGATTGAACACGACATCAAACATTAGAATGTAAAAGGTGCAGGCCCTGTGAATGTCTTATAACGAACATGCTTAACATATCCAACCATCTGAAAGCTCTAAAGTGACATTGCCAACTCGGCAGACGTCTAAGTGCACGTTTTCACAGACATCTTTTGTCGACATTGACGTTGTCAGGGATATGAGCCGTCATAGATAGATAATATTTATGTCAGCATCAACATGCGGTGTCAACATAGACATTCTTGCAGACTTACCAGGTGGGACACGACCTCCCTTTCAATTGCTTTCATTTGTGTTGTGGTCGACCCTTTCCCTTTTGAGATTGAGCGCATGTGCTCAGACTTCGCGTGTGCAGCCTCAGTGGCGCGCATAGCTACAAGTGTCTTCCAATGCTCTGCATCCACATCCGCTGGTTTCCCCGCATTGTTGTCTATGAGCTGGTTCAGTCTCCACCGGGTGTTGATGAGGGGAAAAGCTATTTTGCGAGCGGTGAGCAGTGAGCGGTGAGCGGTAAGTTTTGTAGAATATTGAAATTTTGTGTGGTGAAACATGCCCTATGACCGCGGTGTAAAGCTAAATATTGAAATATTTATTGATAAAAATAACCTATAACCGTGGTTGAGGAACCTATAACCATGGTTGAGGAACCTATACTATATTTGCTTGCACATTCTCTTATAAGGTTTGTAGGTTGGGAATGGGTCTCGGATGGTTACAGGTTGTCATTTGAGGTGGACTAAGTCCCACTTGGAGAAGGCCTGGGATCCGAGGCCTCGTGGCTGTGGTATCATTTCAGATTGGATATAAGGTTTAATTTGTAGGTTGGGAATGGGTCTCGGATGGTTACAGGTTGTTATTTGAGGTGGATGAAGTCCCACTGGGAGAAGGCCTCGGACCCGAGGCCTCATGGCTTGAGCCCCTACATTCTGATTGTGTTTAAAGGGTGTGGTTTCTGGGTGGGTCTCGTCATTTCAAGTGGATTGGCTACTTTGCAGGAGGCCTCGGATCCGAGGTTTGTTGGCCTTGGGGTTTGCTGTCTGATTTGAGGTGAAGTTTATGGTTTCAGGTTGAATGTAGGCATGCCATGTTTGGGTTTCATGTTTAGCTACATTCAACCTGACTCCATAAATTTGAAATCGAATCATTGGTTTCAATTTGGGTCTCGACATGCCCAATGGCTTAGATTTCATGTTCGGTCTCGGCATGGCCACTTTGGACAAGGCCTAGGGATTTTATGTTTAGAATTTAGTGTTGTTGGTGTACACTTTAGTGAACTTGTAGACCATTGTGTAATATAGGTGTGCACCTCATATCATTGTTGAACATACTCATGCAGAGATATTAGTAAAGACACTTGAATGCCACGTTTCATGAGGTGACAGTAATGGTTTAGGGTCATTTATTCAAACCAGCATTCGCCTAAAATCGCAAGCAATCATTGAAAAAGTGTATGAAAACCATAATAGAAGAATAGTGGAAACCCTTAAAGAAACATGAGAATGGTATGAACTAATACGCCGATTATGGAAGTAAGTGATGAACAATAAAATTATTCGTTAACTCAAACGTTAACAAGAAACCAAGTGGTGTTCGAAAATATTTTAAACAATATCCCATAAACTCCGAAAGTAATACACATACAATGAATTCCATGCGGAATGAGTGCATAAAATGAAAAACCAACGGAAGAAAAAACGGTATATTAGATAGTACACAGACATACACATGAAGTTATTACATCAAATCCGAATCACTATGATCACCTGATGATGAAGACATTCTAGAATCACTAATATTTGAATCAGAGGAGGCATGACCATCAGATTCTAAAGCTTCTATATCCAAAACTCTAAAACTCTTCCCGGACGATATTTAGATGTAGAAGTCTGATAAAAACCTCCAGCTAGTTGATTAGCAATATCATTTGCATATGTAAGAAGTTGCCAAGACTTTGGAGGGCTGGGATTGAATTTAGGGTCACAAAAAAAAGGCCGGTGAATAGGATAGCTCAATTTATCGCATCTGCAAATGCCAATGGTACCATGTTCATAACTCAACTTTAGAAGAAATCACAACAAAAAACATAACACTAGTAAGAGAATTTTTATGGACCATACTCACTTAGTAAAGCGAGATCTTTTCACAATCCTCTCAACGGGGATATCTTCACCCTCATGATCCTCTAAAGTAGTGACACGGTCTTCAATAGTGACTGCAGAGGCTGCTCTAGAGATAAATCAATGGAGCAAGTAAGGCCTCAAAAATATCAACATCAGCCTCTAATGCCGCAATGTGACGGTGCACATTGCGGCATGCATGAATGGAAGATCCTACAAATAAAGAAGTTGGAAAAACTTAGTGCAAAAACCACAATAAATTTTCAGAGCAAAAAAATATTAACCATTAACCAACTAAAATGGAAGATTACAAAGACATACCGGTCGATGCCGTGCAATCTAGAATAATATCCCATGGGGAGCTACATGCTTCAATTAGCATTTGCATTAGAAACACGGACTTTTCACGAGGCCCTCGCCATGGTGTGGATCCATTAGTTAGCTAGTCCTCACGAGAGACCAATGTGAACCCTTTGAGTGGTCCACCACTCTGCGGGATCACTTTTAGTTAGAATGTTAGCATTAAAAGTTAGAATTGATAGGGAATTTAGGGAAAATTAGTTCATTTAGCATTTAGCCTAGAAGAAGGAAGGTCAAAATGAAACTAAGTAGTGCTAGAAGATAGCAAAGTAGAAAAAATGTGCTAGCTAGTAAAAACAACTAGCTAAGCAAATATTAGTAGATGCTAGTTATTAAGCAAATGTTAGTAGATGCTAGCTAAGCAAGTGTTAGTTTATTAGTTAGTGTGAGGCACACAAGACTATTGGAGGTGTTTTACGTAAGAAGATAAAATCGGCGTGAAGAATTTTGAAGACAAAAAAGAAAGAGAGCAAGGGGGATACTTGCCCACTTGCCCCCTTGCCAACTCGATGGCGGAAAAATTAGAAAGATTTCTAAAGGTTTTTTGTCGGAGCCACCTCGGCGAGAGGGTGGCAACCTCAACCGGGAAAACCCCCGAGCCAAAATTTCGGGAAAGGGTTTGAAAAATGGATCCGGTGGAGGAGGGGTCCAACCCTTTTGTGAGAGGGTTTAAAAACCCCTCCTTCCACCTTGTAGCTCTCTCTTTTTCTCTAGTTTTTGGGCGAAGCCCTGCTTCAATGTAGTTAGGAAAAAATCCTTTAGCATGTATTCTCAATGGTCTAAAAGAAAGGCTTGAGAACCTCCTCTACTCTCTCTCTCCTAGTTAGGTTGTGTGTTTATTAACACACCAACAAAATTATTCCTTCTTTTGTAGAGGTAGGTTGGATGGTAGAATTTTGAGTAGAGGCATTATAGACCTCATCTGCCAATGCCCTGAAGGCTTAGTTCAAAAGCTAGAACAAGATACTTATCATTTTTCTCTTAGAGAGATTTCATATAGCTATCCATAGCCGTTTCCCATTTGTGATTTGGTTGAGATGACAATTAGTTATGGATTTTCAAAGATGGAGTAGAAAAACTGGGTGGTCTTGTGGGTAGCGGCTGCTGGATCAGACCTGCGAGCCCAATAGGAATTTTAATTCCAAGAAATTATATTTTTCCCAAGTAGAACGTTTGTGTAGCTTTCCAAAATGGCTTAGAACATTTGATTTGAGCATGATTTGAATTAGATATGAATTGTGCAAGATGGGACACATAGTTTGAGAACTTTTGGTTGACTGCTGCATTACAGAGGACCTGCTGGGTTCACTTCGGCTTACCTTTCTAATCACATATTTTTATCAAATACATCTTTTTAATATCTCTCCAGGGTCATATAGAACGTTTAATTTGACTAAGATTTGAATTAGATATGAATTGTTGAAGGCGAGATACATAGTTTAAGCCTTCTTGATTGACTGCTGTGTTACAAGGAGTCCGCTGAATTTCTATTAGCTTAACCTGCTGATGTCATAATTTTTCTAGTTAGAGCTTGTTCATAGCTTTCCAATGGTATAAGGAAAGCCTAGATCCAAGTAGTAAGGAATGTGCTATGAATTTTTGAAGTTAGAAGGTAGATAGGTGGGTTGGAAGGGTCGGTTGAATCGACCTCACACTTCCAACCCTCATAACTTTTGCATTTCTTATCCGATTAGAGTGATTTTTAGATCATTGGAAAGATAATTTGGTGCACTAAGTATAAATATTATGCTTAGGATTAAATTACAGGGAAGAATAACACTTTATATTTTAATTGTTAACTAAGGTACGCTTACTACCAAACTAGTTACAAAGAAGGAGGCAAGGTCGACGCTCGGAAAGTGGAGCAAGGAAGGAGGTAGCGGCTCGGCCTACATCAAGCCCAAATCAACCGAGGAAAATTGAGGTAAATTAACTAACCTTAAGCCTTCCATTTAGGATTGGAGGGAGCACGGCTAAGGTACGCATCTCTAAACCCACTCACCTATCTCGTAAGGTCAAGTGGCTTGACCACTTGACCACCAAGGGAGTACCCAATTCCATTGTTTTCGGGGCCCTTGGTATGTTTTGTGGTAGTAGCTTCATTTATTAGCAAATTTCGTGTGTGGTAAGTCGGATTAATCACCGACACGACCACTCTGAATGTTGTTGGTGGAAAGGTGGGGTTAATGACCCGCGAATCCACTATTATGTTGTTGGCCCCATAGATTGGGAGTAATGGCCCCAATTTATGAAGATTGCGCAACAGGTTGAACCTACAGGTCGCCCGTCACCCTGGTCCCATTGAGTTGCATTTCGTGGTCTATCCAGTGTAAACACATTTAACAATCAAAACATACAAAATAAATCGTAAACCCTTGTTGGCAAGAGACCCGAGGTAAGGGGTGATGCCTAATATGTTAATGTAGTAAGTTAGGACGTGCAAACAAAAGTAAATAATTAAGAAGGAATTTGTGTGAAGGGTGGGACTTAGGCCAAGTTCCCCCGCTTAGAAAACTAAATAGAACTAAATAAAGAAATAAGAAGAATTGAATGGTCCATCAAATTGTCGTTATTCCGTTCGTTGAGTTAGGGTGGTATGAGTCACACCCGGTTGGGTGTATCAGAACCATCCCAATTCACAAATTAGGATTGCCTTGGTTTCAAAGCTGGTGCGTCTGCGCGTAGAATAGGTTGTAGGTTAAGGTTAGAACTAGATATGAAATTGGTTAGTGGAGTTTAAAGCCACACTAGTAAAAAACTAAGGCCTAACCTCCGGAGGTACTACGACGCATATTTAATCTCCCTTAAAAATCTAACTACTCACGTTATACACCTATCATCCGGGTTCGGCTTGGGCGCTTGCAAATGCAGGCCACCTTCACCGAAGGGCTTGTGTGATACTTTTAGGCTCCCTCGAAAGGGGGTGGCCCAAAAGTACCACAGGCCTCGGATCCGAGGCCTCTCGGGGGAGGCCACTTGAGGTTTTTTGATTCAAAGTATAACTTGTATGAATGAGGCACTTTGCTTGTTTTTGAGGATGTAAACTAGTTTGTGAATGAGGCCTCGGATCCGAGGCCTCTTTTATGTGTTCCAAAACAAGTGTACGGAAGAGGCACTTTGGTTTGTTTTGAATATGTAAAGTAGTTTGTGAATGAGGCCTCGGATCCGAGGCCTCTTTTATGTTTTCCAAAACAAGTGTACGGAAGAGGCACTTTGGTTGGTTTTGAGTATGTAAACTAGTTTGTATGTAAGGCCTCGGATCCGAGGCCTCTCGGCGGAGGCCACTTGAGGTTTTTTGATTCAAAGTATAACTTGAATGAATGAGGCACTTTGCTTGTTTTTGAGGATGTAAACTAGTTTGTGAATGAGGCCTCGGATCCGAGGCCTCTTTTATGTGTTCCAAAACAAGTGTACGGAAGGGCACTTTGGTTTGTTTTGAGTATGTATAGTAGTTTGTAAATGAGGCCTCGGATCCGAGGCCTCTTTTATGTGTTCCAAAACAAGTGTACGGAAGAGGCACTTTGGTTGGTTTTGAGTATGTAAACTAGTTTGTGTGTAAGGCCTCAAATCCGAGGCCTCTTTTATGTGTTCCAAAACAAGTGTATGGAAGAGGCACTTTGGTTGGTTTTGAGTATGTCAATTAGTTTGTGTGTAAGGCCTCGGATCCGAGGGCTCTCGGCGGAGGCCACTTGAGGTTTTTTGATTCAAAGTATAACTTGTGTGAATGAGGCACTTTGCTTGTTTTTGAGGATCTAAACTAGTTTGTGAATGAGGCCTCGGATCCGAGGCCTCTTTTATGTGTTCCAAAACAAGTGTACGGAAGAGGCACTTTGGTTGGTTTTGAGTATGTAAACTAGTTTGTGAATGAGGCCTCGGATCCAAGGCCTCTTTTATGTTTTCCAGAACAAGTGTACGGAAGAGGCACTTTGGTTGGTTTTGAGTATGTAAACTAGTTTGTGAATGAGGCCTCGGATCCGAGCCCTCTTTTATGTGTTCCAAAACAAGTGTACGGAAGAGGCACTTTGGTTTGTTTTGAGTATGTAAAGTAGTTTGTGAATGAGGCCTCGGATCCGAGGCCCCTCGGCGGAGGCCACTTGAGGTTTTCTGATTCAAAGTATAACTTGTGTGAATGAGGCACTTTGCTTGTTTTTGAGGATGTAAACTAGTTTGTGAATGAGGCCTCGGATCCGAGGCCTCTTTTATGTGTTCCAAAACAAGTGTACGGAAGAGGCACTTTGGTTGGTTTTGAGTATGTAAACTAGTTTGTGTGTAAGGCCTCGGATCCGAGGCCTCTCGGCGGAGGCCACTTGAGGTTTTTTGATTCAAAGTATAACTTGTATGAATGAGGCACTTTGCTTGTTTTTGAGGATGTAAACTAGTTTGTAAATGAGGCCTCGGATCCGAGGCCTCTTTTATGTGTTCCAAAACAAGTGTACGGAAGCGGCACTTTGGTTTGGTTTGAGTATATAAACTAGTTTGTGAATGAGGGCTCGGATCCGAGGCCTCTTTTATGTGTTCCAAAACAAGTGTACGGAAGAGGCACTTTGGTTGGTTTTGAGTATGTAAACTAGTTTGTGTGTAAGGCCTCAGATCCGAGGCCTCTTTTATGTGTTCCAAAACAAGTGTATGGAAGAGGCATTTTGGTTGGTTTTGAGTATGTAAATTAGTTTGTGTGTAAGGCCTCGGATCCGAGGCCTCTCGGCGGAGGCCACTTGAGGTTTTTTGATTCAAAGTATAACTTGTGTGAATGAGGCACTTTGCTTGTTTTTGAGGATCTAAACTAGTTTGTGAATGAGGCCTCGGATCCGAGGCCTCTTTTATGTGTTCCAAAACAAGTGTACGGAAGCGGCACTTTGGTTTGTTTTGAGTATGTAAACTAGTTTGTGAATGACGCCTCGGATCCGAGGCCTCTTTTATGTGTTCCAAAACAAGTGTACAGAAGAGGCATTTTGGTTGGTTTTGAGTATGTAAACTAGTTTGTGTGTAAGGCCTCGGATCCGAGGCCTCTCGGCGGAGGCCACTTGAGGTTTTTTGATTGAAAGTATAACTTGTATGAATGAGGCACTTTGCTTGTTTTTGAGGATGTAAACTAGTTTGTGAATGAGGCCTCGGATCCGAGGCCTCTTTTATGTGTTCCAAAATAAGTGTACGGAAGAGGCACTTTGGTTGGTTTTGAGGATGTAAACTAGTTTGTGAATGAGGCCTCGGATCCAAGGCCTCTTTTATGTTTTCCAGAACAAGTGTACGGAAGCGGCACTTTGGTTTGGTTTGAGTATATAAACTAGTTTGTGAATGAGGCCTCCGATCCGAGGCCTCTTTTATGTGTTCCAAAACAAGTGCACGGAAGAGGCACTTTGGTTGGTTTTGAGTATGTAAACTAGTTTGTGTGTAAGGCCTCAGATCCGAGGCCTCTTTTATGTGTTCCAAAACAACTGTATGGAAGAGGCACTTTGGTTGGTTTTGAGTATGTAAATTAGTTTGTGTGTAAGGCCTCGGATCCGAGGCCTCTCGGCGGAGGCCACTTGAGGTTTTTTGATTCAAAGTATAACTTGTGTGAATGAGGCACTTTGCTTGTTTTTGAGGATCTAAACTAGTTTGTGAATGAGGCCTCGGATCCGAGGCCTCTTTTATGTGTTCCAAAACAAGTGTACGGAAGCGGCACTTTGGTTTGTTTTGAGTATGTAAACTAGTTTGTGAATGACGCCTCGGATCCGAGGCCTCTTTTATGTGTTCCAAAACAAGTGTACAGAAGAGGCATTTTGGTTGGTTTTGAGTATGTAAACTAGTTTGTGTGTAAGGCCTCGGATCCGAGGCCTCTCGGCGGAGGCCACTTGAGGTTTTTTGATTCAAAGTATAACTTGTATGAATGAGGCACTTTGCTTGTTTTTGAGGATGTAAACTAGTTTGTGAATGAGGCCTCGGATCCGAGGCCTCTTTTATGTGTTCCAAAATAAGTGTACGGAAGAGGCACTTTGGTTGGTTTTGAGTATGTAAACTAGTTTGTGAATGAGGCCTCGGATCCAAGGCCTCTTTTATGTTTTCCAGAACAAGTGTACGGAAGCGGCACTTTGGTTTGGTTTGAGTATATAAACTAGTTTGTGAATGAGGCCTCCGATCCGAGGCCTCTTTTATGTGTTCCAAAACAAGTGTACGGAAGAGGCACTTTGGTTGGTTTTGAGTATGTAAACTAGTTTGTGTGTAAGGCCTCAGATCCGAGGCCTCTTTTATGTGTTCCAAAACAACTGTATGGAAGAGGCACTTTGGTTGGTTTTGAGTATGTAAATTAGTTTGTGTGTAAGGCCTCGGATCCTAGGCCTCTCGGCGGAGGCCACTTGAGGTTTTTTGATTCAAAGTATAACTTGTGTGAATGAGGCACTTTGCTTGTTTTTGAAGATCTAAACTAGTTTGTGACTGAGGCCTCGGATCCGAGGCCTCTTTTATGTGTTCCAAAACAAGTGTACGGAAGCGGCACTTTGGTTTGTTTTGAGTATGTAAACTAGTTTGTGAATGACGCCTCGGATCCGAGGCCTCTTTTATGTGTTCCAAAACAAGTGTACAGAAGAGGCATTTTGGTTGGTTTTGAGTATGTAAACTAGTTTGTGTGTAAGGCCTCGGATCCGAGGCCTCTCGGCGGAGGCCACTTGAGGTTTTTTGATTCAAAGTATAACTTGTGTGAATGAGGCACTTTGCTTGTTTTTGAGGATGTAAACTAGTTTGTGAATGAGGCCTCGGATCCGAGGCCTCTTTTATGTGTTCCAAAACAAGTGTACGGAAGCGGCACTTTGGTTTGGTTTGAGTATATAAACTAGTTTGTGCGTAAGGCCTCAGATCCGAGGCCTCTTTTATGTGTTCCAAAACAAGTGTACGGAAGCGGCACTTTGGTTTGTTTTGAGTATGTAAACTAGTTTGTGAATGAGGCCTCGGATCCGAGGCCTCTTTTATGTGTTCCAAAACAAGTGTACGGAAGAGGCATTTTGGTTGGTTTTGAGTATGTAAACTAGTTTGTGTGTAAGGCCTCGGATCCGAGGCCTCTCGGCGGAAGCCACTTCAGTTTTTTGATTCAAAGTATAACTTGTATGAATGAGGCACTTTGCTTGTTTTTGAGGATGTAAACTAGTTTGTGAATGAGGCCTCGGATCCGAGGCCTCTTTTATGTGTTCCAAAACAAGTGTACGGAAGCGGCACTTTGGTTTGCTTTGAGTATATAAACTAGTTTGTGAATGAGGCCTCCGATCCGAGGCCTCTTTTATGTGTTCCAAAACAAGTGTACGGAAGAGGCACTTTGGTTGGTTTTGAGTATGTAAACTAGTTTGTGTGTAAGGCCTCAGATCCGAGGCCTCTTTTATGTGTTCCAAAACAAGTGTATGGAAGAGGCACTTTGGTTGGTTTTGAGTATGTAAATTAGTGTGTGTGTAAGGCCTCGGATCCGAGGCTTCTCGGCGGAGGCCACTTCAGGTTTTTTGATTCAAAGTATAACTTGTGTGAATGAGGCACTTTGCTTGTTTTTGAGGATCTAAACTAGTTTGTGAATGAGGCCTCGGATCCGAGGCCTCTTATATGTGTTCCAAAACAAGTGTACGGAAGAGGCACTTTGGTTGGTTTTGAGTATGTAAACTAGTTTCTGAATGAGGCCTCGGATCCGAGGCCTCTTTTATGTTTTCCAAAACAAGTGTACGGAAGAGGCACTTTGGTTGGTTTTGAGTATGTAAACTAGTTTGTGAATGAGGCCTCGGATCCAAGGCCTCTTTTATGTGTTCCAAAACAAGTGTACGGAAGAGGCACTTTGGTTGGTTTTGAGTATGTAAACTAGTTTGTGAATGAGGCCTCGGATCCGAGGCCTCTTTTATGTGTTCCAAAACAAGTGTACGGAAGAGGCACTTTGGTTTGTTTTGAGTATGTAAACTAGTTTGTGAATGAGGCCTCAGATCCGATGTCGCAACCCTTGCTAGGTCCCTTAACAATCTTGCCAATTTTCGTTTCTAGCAAAGGTTACGAGCGCTAACCATTCGCATTCCGCCATGCTAATGGATAGCTCATCTTACCCCGGACCAATAGTTCATAGGAGGGAACCAACCCTCCTACTTTGCTTTCGGGACTCACCCCTTAATCGGTAACCCATTTCCCCAATGTGGACTTCCATCCATGGAAGTCCAATCCTGTGTTGATCATCGCGTTGCCGGAGCAACACTACAACAACCTGAAGCATACTAGGCAACTATGGCCTCACAATAGGCCAAAGCCCATGGAGGCCTTACCGTTCGGCCTCGGGTGGGTGAGGCCACACCACCTCACCCTTATAAGCCTCTAGGACTCTACGCGGGGCCCCTACCCCACCGTCAACCAACCTCTTGTCTCTCTACCAAGAGTTGGGGCCAAGTGGACATTTTCCCTTAGCCGCGGGGCCTAGAAGCCCCCAGCAGCTTCAGACCATCATAACTTCCTTGTATGATGTCTGATTCCAGCAACCAACCACTCCATCTTCATCTACGCTTCACGTAGATGCCGATGGACTCCTCACTTGCCCCATCCGGGCAAGTGCTGAGGAAGTTATGCCTGTTTGAACCTTGGCAGTCCCGGGAATCACTCCCAGGCACTGCTGTACCAGGGCGCTGTCCCGGGACAGCGCCCCACTCAAATGGCCATAACTCCTAGCTCACACCTCGGATTGAGGTGTTCTTGAGCATTCTAGAATCACCACGCCATGAGCTACGCATAGCTCATGGCCTTACCCTTGTGCCTCCTAGTCTTCGTGGATGGGAGGCGTTCCCAACGCCCGGGGCCCTCACCCACACTAGGATCACTTGGGCCCTCTCACCAACGGCGCCACAAGTCCCGGGTGTCACTCCGGGGTCCCCCTTGTGCCCATGGTGTTTCGGGCACTCCTCATGGAGAGGTGCGCGACACTCACCCCCACCAAACGGAGTCGATGCCCTCATCGACTATACTCGTAGTCGGCACACCAATTCTCAAGTTGCCATCCTCTATGGTGCGGCATTGTGTTTACCTTAGGACGCGACCCCCACAATGCATCTTCAAATTTGGCATAGTCCCAAAGGTGTCGTTCCTAGGTGGTCCGTTAGCGACCTTGGATCTCTCATCCAAGGACCTAACCTATACTAGACCAACCTACTTTGGGACTCACTTGGGTTGCCCCTCCTTTGGGGCCGCCCCCGTTAGGCTCCACTAGCCTAACGTGACACATCTAGGCGAGACCTCAACGCTTCCACTAAGTTGTCTCGGTTGCAACTCCGAGATGGCTTTCCATTGTTAAGCCACGCCTCGATCGCACGGGGTTGATGCCAAGTCCCGCCCGACTCGGTTCCCACTTTGCTCTTTCGAGACATGGGTTCATGACTCCCATGCGCCAACTCTCGTTAGCTCGCGGGTAGCACTTTTATGAGCACGCGCCATCACCTTGTCCCCGCCCGGACAAACCCACAACTAAGAAGTTTCTTGGTTTTATCCAAGGCCCCTCCAAGCCATGGCCCCCAATTACTCGGCTTACCCAACCTAGTTTGGCATGTCTATTCCCCCTCTTCCACTAACCAAGCACAAGTACAAGACTAGGACCTCATCTCATACTTTTCTCTTTGCACCACTAAAGTTTGGACTTTATTCCCTCAAGCCAAAGAACAAGTTCATGTTGTGGAGTAATTAACCTCGAAGCTAAGTGTACTACTAGCGTCTCTCCCCCACTAAAGGAGATTGATGTCCTCATCAATGCCTATGCTTCATTTTATTGGAATCCTTAGCCTTAGTTTCTTCAAAGTGCTTCACCAATTCATTGGTGTTCACCATGTCTCTTGCCGCCACCCAAGCGGTTTCTTTCTCATGGTATCCTCACCATTTCACCAAGTACTCCTTTGTACATTTTCTTTCATTTTCACTTGGGCTTCCTACACTTGAGGATGCCCTCCTACCTCATGTTCCAAATGACCTCCACAAGGTCGGGATGTGGCATAACCACTTGCTTGTGTTCGGGCCACAAGGTGTCGTCCTAAAATGACTTTCGTAATGAGACATGAAATGTGGGATGCACTTTGATCTCGGGCGGTAATTCCAACTTATACATGTCCTTGAACACTTGTTCCACAATGGAAAACGAAGCTCCAATTTTGGACATGAACTTTTGCAGTAAGGCCTTTGGGCAAGGTGAAGTTGTCCACATTCAACAACACCTTATTGGCCCACCTCATACTCCACTTCGCGTCTTCCGGCATTGATTTGCACTCCGTAGCACCTTCGGGTTTTTTCCACCAACAACTTGGTCATCTCCAAGACTTGTTTTTGCTCCTTGGCCAAGTCCTCACCATCTTGGTTGAACTCTAGTGTTGAATGTGCCCCCTCGAGAGCTAGGTTAATAGGTTGGAGCGCATCCACTCCATAAGCCACCACGAAAGACCACCCCTTGGTAGCCAAGTGCGTGGCTACATTGCAATTACACTCCGCTCGACCCACATAGTCCGCCCAATCTCCTTGGTCCGCCCCCACCAAGTTCCTCAAGTATTGCTTCAAGACTCCATTCACATGCTCCGCTTTCCCATTCATTTGGGAATGCAAGGCCGTGCTAAACCTTAGTTTCATTCCGACCTCCTTAGAGCAATGCATTGAAAATGCACTTGTGAACTTTGGATCTTGATCCCACACAATCACTCTTGGCAACCCGTGGTGCCTCAACCATCCTTTGAGAAAAGGCTATGCGGTCTCCAACGCGGTGGCGGTTCCCACAATCGGCACCATGTGTGCCAACTTGGCAAACCGCTCTACCATCAACAAGATGGCATCATACCCATGTGACTCCGGCAAACTTGTGATCAAGTCCATGCACATACTATGCCATGGCGCCGACGGGATAGGCAACGGTTGCAAGAAACCGCCTTGCTTTTGGTAAGAGGCTCGGTTCACTTGGCACTTTATTCACGCCTTCACAAAGTGGGCTATATCCTCCTTTATGCACCGCCAACGGTACCTCTTTGACACCATTCTATGGCGGCTTTTTGTTTCTCCTCTATGGCCGGCAATAGGACTATCATATTCTTCCTTCAAAACCGATAGCCTCAACTTGCCTTGTGGCACATACACCCAACTTTGCTTGCACTTGAACAATCCGTTCACCAACTTAACCTCTTTGAACACCTTGCTCTTGCGAAGCTCACCTAAAAGCTTTTGTGCTTTGGGGTAGTTAATTTACCCCTCCCGTATCTTGCATCACAAGTTTCCTTTGCCGGCACACATTAGCCACAAGGTTTGGATGGTTCTCATTGCTTGGAACTCTTCCGGTCTACTTCGCGCATCCGGCACCACATTTCCACGGTCTGGTTTGTGGATCAAATCCACCTTCATAAGCGCCAAACTATCATGCCACCGCAATGAGTTGGCGCTCACTTGCGCTTGTATGTCAAAATTCTCTTAGGACACATTGTCCATGTAGACCTTTGCTTTGTGCGACCTCAAATAGTGTCATCACATTTTCAAGCAATGCACTACGACAAAGAAGTTCTTTGTCATGAGTTGGTTGTCTTCTTTGACAACCATCGAGCTTCATGCTCCCATATACAATGGCCATCCAATTACACATAATCCACCATTGGCAAAGTCGCTCACCCCCGTATGCACCTCAAAAGGTTTGTCAAGCTCCGCGAACTTGAGCACGGGCGTCTAAGAACACTTGCTCTCAAGCTCCCCAAAGACTTGGTGGCAAGGCTCATCCCACTCTTGGGATAGCCATTTCTTCCACAAGTCGGATAAGGTCGGATAACCATCAAGCTTAACGCTCTCATATGCAATGGCCATCCATCTTACGTTAACCATCCGCCAATGGCAAAGTCACTCGCCCCCCGTATGCACCTCAAAAGGTTTGTCAAGCTCCGCGAACTTGAACACGGGTGGCAAATACAACTTTGTATTAAGCTCCCCAAAGACTTTGGGGCAAGGCTCATCCCACTCTTGAGATAGCCATTTCTTTCACAAGTCGCACAAGGTTTGACAACCTTTAAGCTTAATGCTCCCATATGCAATGGGCATCCATCTTGGATCAACATCCGCCAATGGTAAAGTTACTCGCCCCCGTATGCAACTCAAAAGGTTTGTCAAATTTCGCAAACTTGAGCACGGGCGGCGAAGAGAACTTGGTTTTAAGCTCCTTAAAGACTTGGTGGCAAGGCTCATCCCACTTTTGGGATAGCCATTTCTTGCATAAGTTGGACCAGGTTGGACAACCATCGAGCTTCATGCTCTTATAATATGCAATGGTCATCTATTTTGCCTCAACATCCGCCAATGCTAAAGTCACTCGCCCCCGTATGCACCTCAAAAGATTTGTCAAAGTCCGCGAACTTAAGCACGGGCGGCGGAGAGAACTTGTTTTTGAGCTCCCCAAAGGCTTGGTGACAAGGCTCATCCCACTCTTGGGATAGCCATTTCCTCAATAAGTTGAATAAGGTCCTAGCAACCTTAGAAAACTCTCGAATGAAGTTGTGGTACTAATTGGCTAGGCCAACAAATGACCTAAGCCTTTTTTGAATCAAGGGCCAATTCTCCTTTTGGATTGCCTTGACATTCTTCATGTTCGTCCACCAACTTCCTTTGTCACCACACACCTCAAGAACTCAATCTCTCGTTGAGCAAAGTTATTTTTCACTCCTTGGCGGTAATGTTTTTTGGGCAACACATTGGTGAATACATCCTTGTATCTCACCAACATCACACCAATGTTGTTTGGGGGAGGCCCATCTTTCCTAGCCTCCCCATACGTTCCTTGGAGTTGCTCCAATTGAACCACGACCATAATTTTTTTTTTTTTTTTTTTTTTTCATTCGGTCCATTAAGACCAAATTCAACTTAGGTCCTCCTACCATAGGAGTCCTTGTTAATTTGAACTTCAATTCTTTGCCATTATGACACATTATAATGCACCGCAAGCACACCGGCTTGCACCTCACATCTATCATGTGAGTTTCAAAGAAGGCGGCCTTCACAATGACATGCATTTCATCTATTTCACTTGGTGTGAAATTTTGACAAAAATCCAATGTCCCACATTGAAAGGTTACATGCATCGCGGCCTCCTTTGTCTCATGCGGTTCGCCCTTTCCAAACCGCACCTTGGTGGGCTTGCCCGCTCTACCAATCGGCAAGCCCCAACTCCCTTATGAGTTTTGGGCTCAAGAAGGAGTGGTAGCCTCTTTGTCAATACATGAGACATTTGTCCCATTCATTTGAGCCTCAAGGTACAAAAGATTTGGCCTCGGCTTAAGGCTACTAGCCTTGGCCACAATGTCATCGTCTTACATTCGGTCCGCGGCATAAGTATTATTTGGCGTGGTACCTATCTCCCCTCAACGTCCATTGTTGTAAGGCACCGCCAAATTTCTTATTGGGGTCATCGGCTTTAATGCTCGTTGCAATTTTGATGATCCCCGCCACAACCTCAATAAACTTTGGGAAATTAGAACTTGGTATTCACCACCCGCTTTTGAAACCCCATCTAAAACGATGTGTTTCTTGGCCAACTAGTCAATCTTAGTTCTACCATTCGTTATGGTGGTTAAATCGCAAACATAGGCCTAAAAGCCTTGAGTGCCGTATTTGCACCCATTCCAACTTCACCACATTCTAAGCAATTTGGATTGGAATTTCAATCCAACATTACCACCGTCCAAGCTTTCGGATGCCTTCGGTATTCTAGCCCCCGAATACTTTTCGAGGTTTGCGGGAGCCCTTTCAAAGCACTCCTCCATTTTCCTCACCGAATCCACCCTCATGCCCACCATTGTCATTAGAATCAATGGTATGGTCAAAATCCACTTGCACATAATCCTTGTTCCAATTTGAGCCTCACAACCTTTTGGAAACCCCGGGCTCACCATCATAACCCGCATTTTTAATAGCCATGTCTACCTCAAAGTGCTAGCTCAAAAATTGGAACCCTGCTCTGATACCACGTGTCGCAACCCTTGCTAGGTCCCTTAACAATCTTGCCAATTTTCGTTTCTAGCAAAGGTTACGAGCGCTAACCATTCGCATTCCGCCATGCTAATGGATAGCTCCTCTTACCCCGGACCAATAGTTCATAGGAGGGAACCAACCCTCCTACTTTGCTTTCGGGACTCACCCCTTAATCGGTAACCCATTTCCCCAATGTGGACTTCCATCCATGGAAGTCCAATCCTATGTTGATCATCGTGTTGCCGGAGCAACACTACAACAACCCGAAGCATACTAGGCAACTATTGTCGCAACCCTTGCTAGCCCTCCTTGACCATCTTGCCAATTTTCATTTCCTAGCAAAGGTTACGAGCGCTAACCATTCGCATACCGCCATGCTAATGGTTAGCTCCTCTCACCCCGGACCTTATAGTTCATAGGAGGGGAACCAACCCTCCTACTTTGCTTTCGGGACTCACCCCTTCAATCGCTAACCAACCCCTTTAATCGGTAACCAATCCTTAGATGTGGACTTCCATCCATGGAAGTCCCATCTTATGTTGATCATCGCGTTGCCGGAGCAACACTACAACAACCCGAACCATACTAGGCAACTATGGCCTCACATTAGGCCAATGCCAATGGAGGCCGTGCCGTTCGGCCTCGGGTGGGTGAGGCCACACCACCTCACCCATATAAGCCTCTAGGACTCTACACGGAGCCCCTACCCCACCGCCAACCAACCTCTTGTCTCTCTACCAAGAGTTGGGGCCAAGTGGACATTTTCCCTTAGCTGCTGGGCCTAGAACCCCCCCAGCAGCTTCAGACCATCATAACTTCCTTGTATGATGTCTGATCATAACAACCAACCACTCCATCCGCATCTACGCTTCACGTAGATGCCGATGGACTCCTTGCTTGCCCCATTCGGGCAAGGCTTGAGGAAGTTATGCCTGTTTGAACCTTGGCAGTCCCGGGAATCACTCCCAGGCACTGCTGTACCAGGGCGCTGTCCCGGGACAGCACCCCACTCAAATGGCCATAACTCCTAGCTCACACCTCCGATTGAGGTGATCTTGAGCATTCTAGAATCACCACGCCATGAGCTACGCATAGCTCATGGCCTCACCCTCATGCCTCCTAGTCTTTGTGGGTGGGAGGCGTTCCCAACGCCCGGGGCCCTCACCCACACTAGGATCACTTGGGCCCTCTCACCAACGGCGCCACAAGTCCCGGGTGTCACTCCGGGGTCCCCCTTGTGCCCATGGTGTTTCGGGCACTCCTTATGGAGAGGTGCGCGACACTCACCCCCACCAAACGGAGTCGATGCCCTCATCGACTATACTCGTAGTCGGCACACCAATTCTCAAGTTGCCATCCTCTATGGTGCGGCATTGTGTTTACCTTAGGGCGCGACCCCCACAATGCATCTTCAAATTTGGCATGGTCCCAAAGGTGTCGTTCCTAGGTGGTCCGTTAGCGACCTTGGATCTCTCATCCAAGGACCTAACCTATACTAGACCCACCTACTTTGGGACTCACTTGGGTTGCCCCTCCTTTGGGGCCTCCCCCGTTAGGCTCCACTAGCCTAACATGACACATCTAGGCGAGACCTCAACGCTTCCACTAAGTTGTCTCGGTTGCAACTCCGAGATGGCTTTCCATTGTTAAGCCACGCCTCGATCGCACGGGGGTGATGCCAAGTCCCGCCCGACTCGGTTCCCACTTTGCTCTTTCGAGACATGGGTTCATGACTCCCATGCGCCAACTCTCGTTAGCTCGCGGGTAGCACTTTTATGAGCACGCGCCATCACCTTGTCCCCGCCCGGACAAGCCCACCACTAAGAAGTTTCTTGGTTTTATCCAAGGCCCCTCCAAGCCATGGCCCCCAATTACTCGGCTTACCCAACCTAGTTTGGCATGTCTATTCCCCCTCTTCCATTAACCAAACACAAGTACAAGACTAGGACCTCATCTCATACTTTTCTCTTTGCACCACTAAAGTTTGGACTTTATTCCCTCAAGCCAAAGAACAAGTGCATGTTGTGGAGGAATTAACCTCGAAGCTATGTTTGCTACTAGAGTCTCTCCCCCACTAAAGGAGATTGATGTCCTCATCAATGCCTACGCTTCTTTTTATTGGAATGTCTAGCCTTAGTTTCTTCAAAGTGCTTCACCAATTCATTGGTGTTGACCATGTCTCTTGCCGCCACCCAAGCGGTTTCTTTCTCATGGTATCCTCACCATTTCACCAAGTATTCCTTTGTACTTTTTCTTTCCTTTTCACTTGGGCTTCCTACACTTGAGGATGCCCTCTTACCTCATGTTCCAAATGATGTCCACAAGGTCGGGAGGTGGCCTAATCACTTGCTTGTGATCGGGCCACAAGGTGTCGTCCTAAAATGACTTTCGTAATGAAACATGAAATGTCGGATGCACTTTGATCTCCGGCGGTAATTCCAACTTATATATGTCCTTGACCACTTGTTCCACAATGGGAAACGAAGCTCCAATTTTGGACATGAACTTTGGAGTGAGGCCTTCCGGCTAAGTGAAGTTGTTCACATTCAACAACGCCTTTTGGCCCACCTCATTCTCCACTTCGCGTCTTCCAGCATTGACTTGCACTCCGTAGCACCTTCGGGCTTTCTCCACCAACAACTTGGTCATCTCCAAGACTTGTTCACGCTTCTTGGCCAAGTCCTCACCATCTTGGTTGAACTCTAGTGTTGAATGTGCCCCCTCGAGAGCTAGGTTAATAGGTTGGAGCGCATCCACTCCATAAGCCACCACCAAAGACCACCCCTTGGTAGCCAAGTGCGTGGCTACATTGCAATTACACTCCGCTCGACCCACATAGTCCGCCCAATCTCCTTGGTCCGCCCCCACCAAGTTCCTCAAGTATTGCTTCAAGTCTCCATTCACACGCTTTGTTTTCCCATCCATTTGGGAATACACGGCCGTGCTAAACCTTAGTTTCAATACAACCTCCTTAGAGAAATGCATTGAAAATGCACTTGTGAACTTTGGATCTTGATCCCACACAATCACTCTTGGCAACCCGTGGTGCCTCAACCATCCTTTGAGAAAAGGCTATGCGGTCTCCAACGCGGTGGCGGTTCCCACAATCGGCACCATGTGTGCCCACTTGGCAAACCGCTCTACCATCAACAAGATGGCATCATACCCATGTGACTCCGGCAAACTTGTGATCAAGTCCATGCACATACCATGCCATGGCGCCAACGGGATAGGCAACGGTTGCAAGAAGCCGCCTTGCTTTTGGTAAGAGGCTCGGTTCACTTGGCACTTTGATTCAAGCCTTCACAAAGTGGGCTATATCTTCCTTTATGCACCGCCAATGGTACCTCTTTGACACCATTCTATGGCGGCTTTTTCTTTCTCCTCTATGGCCGGCAATAGGACTATCATATTCCTCCTTCAAAACCGATAGCCTCAACTTGCCTTGTGGCACATATACCCGACTTTGTTTGCACTTGAACAATCCGTCCACCAACTTAACCTCTTTGAGCACCTTGCTCTTGTGAAGCTCACCTAAAAGCTTTTGTGCTTTGGGGTAGTTAATTTACCCCTCCCGTATCTTGCATCACAAGTTTCCTTTGCCGGCACACATTAGCCACAAGGTTTGGATGGTTCTCATTGCTTGGAACTCTTCCCGTCTACTTCGCGCATCCGGCACCACATTTCCACGGTCCGGTTTGTGGATCAAATCCACCTTCATAAGCGCCAAACTATCATGCCTCCGCAATGACTTGGCGTTCACTTATGCTTGTATGTCAAAATACTTTTAGGACACATTGTCCATGTAGACCTTTGCTTTGTGCGACCCCAACTAGTGTCGCCACATCTTCAAGCAATACACTACGCAAAGAAGTTCTTTGGCATGAGTTGGTTGTCTTCTTTGACAACCATCGAGCTTCATGCTCCAATATGCAATGGCCATCCATCTTACATCAACAATCCGCCATTGGCAAAATCATTCACCCCCATATGCACCTCAAAAGGTTTGTCAAGCTCCGTGAACTTGAGCACAGGCGGCGAAGAGAACTTGGTCTTAAGCTCCCCAAAGATTCGTGACAAACATCATCCCACTCTTGGGATAGCCATTTCTTCCACAAGTCGAACCATCGAGCTTCATGCTCTCGTATGCAATGGCCATCCATCTTGCATCAACATCCGCCAATGGTAAAGTCCTCGCCCCCCGTATGCACCTCAAAATGATTTTCAAGCTCCGCGAACTTGAACACGGGTGGTAAAGAGGAACTTGGTCTTAAGCTCCTCAAAGACTTGGTGGCAAGGCTCATCCCACTCTTGGGATAGCCATTTCTTGCACAAGTTGGACAAGCTTCTACAAGCATGGAGCTTAATGCTCCCATAAGCAATGGTCCTCCATCTTGGATCAACATCCGCCAATGGTAAAGTCCTTTGCCTTCATGTGCACCTCAACATGCTCATGAAAACCCGAAACTTAACCACATCTTGTGAAGAGAATTTTTTCTTAAGCTCCCCAAAGGCTTGGTGACAAGGCTCATCCCACTCTTGGGATAGCCATTTTTTCCAACATGTTGACTAAGGTTCTAGCAACCTTAGAAAAACCATAAATGAAGTGGTGGTAGTAGTTGGTTAGGCCAACAAATGACCTAAGCCCTTTTCTTGAGTCAAGGGCCAATTCTCTTCTTGGATTGCCTTGGCATTTGTCATGTTCATCCACCAACTTCCTTTGTCATCACATACCTCAAGAACTCAATCTCTTGTTGAGCAAGTTTTTTTTTTTTTTCACTCCTTGGCGGTAACTCTTTGGGCAACACATTGGTGAATACATCCTTGTATCTCACCAACATCCCACCAAATGGTTTAGGGGAGGCCCATCTTTCCTAGCCTCCCCATAAGTTCTTTGGAGTTGCTCCAATTGAACTCCAACCATTATGTTTTCCATTTTGCATTTGGTCCATTAAGACCAAATTCAACTTGGATCCTCCTACCATAGGACTCCTTGTCAATTTGAACTTCATCTCCTTGTCATTATGACACATCATAATGCACCGCAAGCACACCGGCTTCGGCCTCACATCTATCATGTGAGTTTCAAAGAAGGTGACCTTTACAATGACATGCACCTTATTAATTTCAAATGGTGTGAAATTTTGACAAAATTCAATGTCCCACATTGAAAGGTTACATGCATCGCGGCTTCCTTTGCTTCATGCGGTTCGCCCTTTGCAAACCGCACCTTGGTGGGCTTGCCCGCTCTATGCGTCGACAAGCCCCAACCCCCTTATGAGCTTTGGGCTCATGAAAGAGTCCATTGCCTCTTTGTCAACTCATGAGACATATCTCCGATTACTTGAGCCTCAAGGTATAAAAGACTTGGCCTTGGCTTAAGGCTATTAGCCTTGGCCACAAAGCCATAGTCTAACATTCGGTCCACGGCAACAATATGTTTTGGCTTGGTCCGCAAAGCCAACTTTTAACATCCCGTCCGCGGCACAAATATGTTCTAGCTTGGTACCACCAATTCACATTGTAACATTCTGTCCGCGGCCCAAACATTATATGGATTAGTAGCATAAAACCAACTTCTAACATTCCGCATACAGCACAAATATGATTTGGCTTGGTACCACAAAGCCACCTTCCCACATTGCGTCCGCGGAACGAGCATGATTTGCCTTGGTATAACGGCCACACTACTTATGCCCATTTCCTTGAGACCTTTTTCGGCTAAACCCACTTCATGGTGGTACGCCGTCGAACTTCTTTTTAGGACCATCGACTTCAATGTTCTTCAAATCTTAAAGATTCCCGATACGTCCTCAAGAAGCTTTGGGGACTCGGACATGGAATTCACCACCCGCTTTTGAATTCCCACCTAAAACGATGCATGTCTCACAAGGTCGTCCATTTTAGGTGTATCTTTCACTTGTGCGTTTGAATAGCGCACATAGGCCTTAAGAGGCCCCGGGTGCCTCATTTGCACCAATTCCAACATCACCACCTTCTAAGCATTTCAAATTGGAATTTCAATCCAAAATTAATACCCTCCAAGGTTTTAGGTGCATTCGGTATTCTAGGCCCCAAATACTTTTGGAGGTTTGTGGGAGCCCTTTTCAAAGCACTCCTTCATTTTCCTTACCGAATCCACCTTAGTGCCCACCATTGTCATTAGAACCAATGGTATGGTCAAACTCCACTTGCACATGATCCTTGTTCCAATTTAAGCCTCACAACCTTTTGGAAACCACGGGCTCACCATCACAACCCGCATTTTTTTGATAGTCATGTTTCCCTCAAAGTGCGAGCTCAAAATTTGGAACCCTGCTCTGATACCACGTGTCGCAACCCTTGCTAGCCCTCCTTGACCATCTTGCCAATTTTCATTTCCTAGCAAAGGTTACGAGCGCTAACCATTCGCATACCGCCATGCTAATGGTTAGCTCCTCTCACCCCGGACCTTATAGTTCATAGGAGGGGAACCAACCCTCCTACTTTGCTTTCGGGACTCACCCCTTCAATCGCTAACCAACCCCTTTAATCGGTAACCAATCCTTAGATGTGGACTTCCATCCATGGAAGTCCCATCTTATGTTGATCATCGCGTTGCCGGAGCAACACTACAACAACCCGAACCATACTAGGCAACTATGGCCTCACATTAGGCCAATGCCAATGGAGGCCGTGCCGTTCGGCCTCGGGTGGGTGAGGCCACACCACCTCACCCATATAAGCCTCTAGGACTCTACACGGAGCCCCTACCCCACCGCCAACCAACCTCTTGTCTCTCTACCAAGAGTTGGGGCCAAGTGGACATTTTCCCTTAGCTGCTGGGCCTAGAACCCCCCCAGCAGCTTCAGACCATCATAACTTCCTTGTATGATGTCTGATCATAACAACCAACCACTCCATCCGCATCTACGCTTCACGTAGATGCCGATGGACTCCTTGCTTGCCCCATTCGGGCAAGGCTTGAGGAAGTTATGCCTGTTTGAACCTTGGCAGTCCCGGGAATCACTCCCAGGCACTGCTGTACCAGGGCGCTGTCCCGGGACAGCACCCCACTCAAATGGCCATAACTCCTAGCTCACACCTCCGATTGAGGTGATCTTGAGCATTCTAGAATCACCACGCCATGAGCTACGCATAGCTCATGGCCTCACCCTCATGCCTCCTAGTCTTTGTGGGTGGGAGGCGTTCCCAACGCCCGGGGCCCTCACCCACACTAGGATCACTTGGGCCCTCTCACCAACAGCGCCACAAGTCCCGGGTGTCACTCCGGGGTCCCCCTTGTGCCCATGGTGTTTCGGGCACTCCTTATGGAGAGGTGCGCGACAACTATGGCCTCACAATAGGCCAAAGCCCATGGAGGCCTTGCCGTTCGGCCTCGGGTGGGTGAGGCCACACCACCTCACCCATATAAGCCTCTAGGACTCTACGCGGGGCCCCTACCCCACCGTCAACCAACCTCTTGTCTCTCTACCAAGAGTTGGGGCCAAGTGGACATTTTCCCTTAGCCGCGGGGCCTAGAAGCCCCCAGCAGCTTCAGACCATCATAACTTCCTTGTATGATGTCTGATTCCAGCAACCAACCACTCCATCTTCATCTACGCTTCACGTAGATGCCGATGGACTCCTCACTTGCCCCAGCCGGGCAAGTGCTGAGGAAGTTATGCCTGTTTGAACCTTGGCAGTCCCGGGAATCACTCCCAGGCACTGCTGTACCAGGGCGCTGTCCCGGGACAGCGCCCCACTCAAATGGCCATAACTCCTAGCTCACACCTCGGATTGAGGTGTTCCTGAGCATTCTAGAATCACCACGCCATGAGCTACGCATAGCTTATGGCCTTACCCTTGTGCCTCCTAGTCTTCGTGGATGGGAGGCGTTCCCAACGCCCGGGGACCTCACCCACACTAGGATCACTTGGGCCCTCTCACCAACGGCGCCACAAGTCCCGGGTGTCACTCCGGGGTCCCCCTTGTGCCCATGGTGTTTCGGGCACTCCTCATGGAGAGGTGCGCGACATCCGAGGCCTCTTTTATGTGTTCCAAAACAAGTGTATGGAAGAGGCACTTTGGTTGGTTTTGAGTATGTAAACTAGTTTGTGAATAAGGCCTCGGATTCAAGGCCTCTTTTATGGGTTCCAAAACAAGTGTACGGATGAGGCACTTTGGTTTGTTTTGAGTATGTAAACTAGTTTGTGAATGAGGCCTCGGATCCAAGGCCTCTTTTATGTGTTCCAAAACAAGTGTACGGATGAGGCACTTTGGTTTGTTTTGAGTATGTAAACTAGTTTGTGAATGAGGCCTCGGATCCGAGGCCTCTTTTATGTGTTCCAAAACAAGTGTACGGAAGAGGCACTTTGGTTGGTTTTGAGTATGTAAAGTAGTTTGTAAATGAGGCCTCGGATCCGAGGCCTCTTTTATGTGTTCCAAAACAAGTGTACGGAAGAGGCACTTTGGTTGGTTTTGAGTATGTAAACTAGTTTGTGAATGAGGCCTCGGATCCGAGGCCTCTTTTATGTGTTCCAAAACAAGTGTACGGAAGAGGCACTTTGGTTGGTTTTGAGTATGTAAACTAGTTTGTGAATGAGGCCTCGGATCCAAGGCCTCTTTTATGTGTTCCAAAACAAGTGTACGGAAGAGGCACTTTGGTTGGTTTTGAGTATGTAAACTAGTTTGTGAATGAGGCCTCGGATCCGAGGCCTCTTTTATGTGTTCCAAAACAAGTGTACGGAAGAGGCACTTTGGTTGGTTTTGAGTATGTAAAGTAGTTTGTAAATGAGGCCTCGGATCCGAGGCCTCTTTTATGTGTTCCAAAACAAGTGTACGGAAGAGGCACTTTGGTTGGTTTTGAGTATGTAAACTAGTTTGTGAATGAGGCCTCGGATCCGAGGCCTCTTTTATGTGTTCCAAAACAAGTGTACGGAAGAGGCACTTTGGTTGGTTTTGAGTATGTAAACTAGTTTGTGAATGAGGCCTCGGATCCGAGGCCTCTTTTATGTGTTCCAAAACAAGTGTACGGAAGAGGCACTTTGGTTGGTTTTGAGTATGTAAACTAGTTTGTGAATGAGGCCTCGGATCCAAGGCCTCTTTTATGTGTTCCAAAACAAGTGTACGGAAGAGGCACTTTGGTTGGTTTTGAGTATGTAAAGTAGTTTGTCAATGAGGCCTCGGATCCCAGGCCTCTTTTATGTGTTCCAAAACAAGTGTACGGAAGAGGCACTTTGGTTGGTTTTGAGTATGTAAACTAGTTTGTGAATGAGGCCTCGGATCCGAGGCCTCTTTTATGTGTTCCAAAACAAGTGTACGGAAGAGGCACTTTGGTTGGTTTTGAGTATGTAAACTAGTTTGTGAATGAGGCCTCGGATCCGAGGCCTCTTTTATGTGATCCAAAACAAGTGTACGGAAGAGGCACTTTGGTTGGTTTTGAGTATGTAAACTAGTTTGTGAATGAGGCCTCGGATCCAAGGCCTCTTTTATGTGTTCCAAAACAAGTGTACGGAAGAGGCACTTTGGTTGGTTTTGAGTATGTAAACTAGTTTGTGAATGAGGCCTCGGATCCGAGCCCTCTTTTATGTGTTCCAAAACAAGTGTACGGAAGAGGCACTTTGGTTGGTTTTGAGTATGTAAACTAGTTTGTGAATGAGGCCTCGGATCCAAGGCCTCTTTTATGTGTTCCAAAACAAGTGTACGGATGAGGCACTTTGGTTTGTTTTGAGTATGTAAACTAGTTTGTGAATGAGGCCTCGGATCCAAGGCCTCTTTTATGTGTTCCAAAACAAGTGTACGGAAGAGGCACTTTGGTTGGTTTTGAGTATGTAAACTAGTTTGTGAATGAGGCCTCGGATCCAAGGCCTCTTTTATGTGTTCCAAAACAAGTGTACGGAAGAGGCACTTTGGTTGGTTTTGAGTATGTAAACTAGTTTGTGAATGAGGCCTCGGATCCAAGGCCTCTTTTATGTGTTCCAAAACAAGTGTACGGAAGAGGCACTTTGGTTGGTTTTGAGTATGTAAACTAGTTTGTGAATGAGGCCTCGGATCCGAGCCCTCTTTTATGTGTTCCAAAACAAGTGTACGGAAGAGGCACTTTGGTTGGTTTTGAGTATGTAAACTAGTTTGTGAATGAGGCCTCGGATCCAAGGCCTCTTTTATGTGTTCCAAAACAAGTGTACGGATGAGGCACTTTGGTTTGTTTTGAGTATGTAAACTAGTTTGTGAATGAGGCCTCGGATCCAAGGCCTCTTTTATGTGTTCCAAAACAAGTGTACGGAAGACGCACTTTGGTTGGTTTTGAGTATGTAAACTAGTTTGTGAATGAGGCCTCGGATCCGAGGCCTCTTTTATGTGTTCCAAAACAAGTGTACGGAAGAGGCACTTTGGTTGGTTTTGAGTATGTAAACTAGTTTGTGAATGAGGCCTCGGATCCAAGGCCTCTTTTATGTGTTGCAAAACAAGTGTACGGATGAGGCACTTTGGTTTGTTTTGAGGATGTAAACTAGTTTGTGAATGAGGCCTCGGATCCGAGGCCTCTTTTATGTGTTCCAAAACAAGTGTACGGAAGAGGCACTTTGGTTGGTTTTGAGTATGTAAACTAGTTTGTGAATGAGGCCTCGGATCCGAGGCCTCTTTTATGTGTTCCAAAACAAGTGTACGGATGACGCACTTTGGTTGGTTTTGAGTATGTAAACTAGTTTGTGAATGAGGCCTCGGATCCGAGGCCTCTTTTATGTGTTCCAAAACAAGTGTACGGATGAGGCACTTTGGTTTGTTTTGAGGATGTAAACTAGTTTGTGAATGAGGCCTCGGATACGAGGCCTCTTTTATGTGTTCCAAAACAAGTGTACGGAAGAGGCACTTTGGTTGGTTTTGAGTATGTAAACTAGTTTGTGAATGAGGCCTCGGATCCAAGGCCTCTTTTATGTGTTCCAAAACAAGTGTACGGAAGAGGCACTTTGGTTGGTTTTGAGTATGTAAACTAGTTTGTGAATGAGGCCTCGGATCCGAGGCCTCTTTTATGTGTTCCAAAACAAGTGTACGGATGAGGCGCTTTGGTTGGTTTTGAGTATGTAAACTAGTTTGTGAATGAGGCCTCGGATCCAAGGCCTCTTTTATGTGTTGCAAAACAAGTGTACGGATGAGGCACTTTGGTTTGTTTTGAGTATGTAAAGTAGTTTGTGAATGAGGCCTCGGATCCAAGGCCTCTTTTATGTGTTCCAAAACAAGTGTACGGAAGAGGCACTTTGGTTGGTTTTGAGTATGTAAACTAGTTTGTGAATGAGGCCTCGGATCCGAGGCCTCTTTTATGTGTTCCAAAACAAGTGTACGGAAGAGGCACTTTGGTTGGTTTTGAGTATGTAAACTAGTTTGTGAATGAGGCCTCGGATCCGAGGCCTCTTTTATGTGTTCCAAAACAAGTGTACGGAAGAGGCACTTTGGTTGGTTTTGAGTATGTAAACTAGTTTGTGAATGAGGCCTCGGATCCAAGGCCTCTTTTATGTGTTCCAAAACAAGTGTACGGAAGAGGCACTTTGGTTGGTTTTGAGTATGTAAACTAGTTTGTGAATGAGGCCTCGGATCCGAGGCCTCTTTTATGTGTTCCAAAACAAGTGTACGGAAGAGGCACTTTGGTTGGTTTTGAGTATGTAAAGTAGTTTGTAAATGAGGCCTCGGATCCAAGGCCTCTTTTATGTGTTCCAAAACAAGTGTACGGAAGAGGCACTTTGGTTGGTTTTGAGTATGTAAACTAGTTTGTGAATGAGGCCTCGGATCCGAGGCCTCTTTTATGTGTTCCAAAACAAGTGTACGGAAGACGCACTTTGGTTGGTTTTGAGTATGTAAACTAGTTTGTGAATGAGGCCTCGGATCCAAGGCCTCTTTTATGTGTTCCAAAACAAGTGTACGGAAGAGGCACTTTGGTTGGTTTTGAGTATGTAAACTAGTTTGTGAATGAGGCCTCGGATCCGAGGCCTCTTTTATGTGTTCCAAAACAAGTGTACGGAAGAGGCACTTTGGTTTGCTTTGAGTATGTAAACTAGTTTGTGAATGAGGCCTCGGATCCGAGGCCTCTTTTATGTGTTCCAAAACAAGTGTACGGAAGACGCACTTTGGTTGGTTTTGAGTATGTAAACTAGTTTGTGAATGAGGCCTCGGATCCGAGGCCTCTTTTATGTGTTCCAAAACAAGTGTACGGATGACGCACTTTGGTTGGTTTTGAGTATGTAAACTAGTTTGTGAATGAGGCCTCGGATCCGAGGCCTCTTTTATGTGTTCCAAAACAAGTGTACGGATGACGCACTTTGGTTGGTTTTGAGTATGTAAACTAGTTTGTGAATGAGGCCTCGGATCCAAGGCTTCTTTTATGTGTTCCAAAACAAGTGTACGGAAGAGGCACTTTGGTTGGTTTTGAGTATGTAAAGTAGTTTGTGAATGAGGCCTCGGATCCAAGGCCTCTTTTATGTGTTCCAAAACAAGTGTACGGAAGAGGCACTTTGGTTGGTTTTGAGTATGTAAACTAGTTTGTGAATGAGGCCTCGGATCCGAGGCCTCTTTTATGTGTTCCAAAACAAGTGTACGGATGAGGCACTTTGGTTTGTTTTGAGTATGTAAAGTAGTTTGTGAATGAGGCCTCGGATCCAAGGCCTCTTTTATGTGTTCCAAAACAAGTGTACGGAAGAGGCACTTTGGTTGGTTTTGAGTATGTAAACTAGTTTGTGAATGAGGCCTCGGATCCGAGGCCTCTTTTATGTGTTCCAAAACAAGTGTACGGAAGAGGCACTTTGGTTGGTTTTGAGTATGTAAACTAGTTTGTGAATGAGGCCTCGGATCCGAGGCCTCTTTTATGTGTTCCAAAACAAGTGTACGGATGAGGCACTTTGGTTGGTTTTGAGTATGTAAACTAGTTTGTGAATGAGGCCTCGGATCCGAGGCCTCTTTTATGTGTTCCAAAACAAGTGTACGGAAGAGGCACTTTGGTTGGTTTTGAGCATGTAAACTAGTTTGTGAATGAGGCCTCGGATCCGAGGCCTCTTTTATGTGTTCCAAAACAAGTGTACGGAAGAGGCACTTTGGTTGGTTTTGAGTATGTAAACTAGTTTGTGAATGAGGCCTCGGATCCGAGGCCTCTTTTATGTGTTCCAAAACAAGTGTACGGATGACGCACTTTGGTTGGTTTTGAGTATGTAAACTAGTTTCTGAATGAGGCCTCGGATCCGAGGCCTCTTTTATGTGTTCCAAAACAAGTGTACGGATGACGCACTTTGGTTGGTTTTGAGTATGTAAACTAGTTTGTGAATGAGGCCTCGGATCCAAGGCTTCTTTTATGTGTTCCAAAACAAGTGTACGGAAGAGGCACTTTGGTTGGTTTTGAGTATGTAAAGTAGTTTGTGAATGAGGCCTCGGATCCAAGGCCTCTTTTATGTGTTCCAAAACAAGTGTACGGAAGAGGCACTTTGGTTGGTTTTGAGTATGTAAACTAGTTTGTGAATGAGGCCTCGGATCCGAGGCCTCTTTTATGTGTTCCAAAACAAGTGTACGGAAGAGGCACTTTGGTTGGTTTTGAGTATGTAAACTAGTTTGTGAATGAGGCCTCGGATCCGAGGCCTCTTTTATGTGTTCCAAAACAAGTGTACGGAAGAGGCACTTTGGTTGGTTTTGAGTATGTAAAGTAGTTTGTGAATGAGGCCTCGGATCCGAGGCCTCTTTTATGTGTTCCAAAACAAGTGTACGGAAGAGGCACTTTGGTTGGTTTTGAGTATGTAAACTAGTTTGTGAATGAGGCCTCGGATCCGAGGCCTCTTTTATGTGTTCCAAAACAAGTGTACGGAAGAGGCACTTTGGTTGGTTTTGAGTATGTAAACTAGTTTGTGAATGAGGCCTCGGATCCAAGGCCTCTTTTATGTGTTCCAAAACAAGTGTACGGATGAGGCACTTTGGTTGGTTTTGAGTATGTAAACTAGTTTGTGAATGAGGCCTCGGATCCGAGGCCTCTTTTATGTGTTCCAAAACAAGTGTACGGAAGACGCACTTTGGTTGGTTTTGAGTATGTAAACTAGTTTGTGAATGAGGCCTCGGATCCGAGGCCTCTTTTATGTGTTCCAAAACAAGTGTACGGATGACGCACTTTGGTTGGTTTTGAGTATGTAAACTAGTTTGTGAATGAGGCCTCGGATCCGAGGCCTCTTTTATGTGTTCCAAAACAAGTGTACGGATGACGCACTTTGGTTGGTTTTGAGTATGTAAACTAGTTTGTGAATGAGGCCTCGGATCCAAGGCTTCTTTTATGTGTTCCAAAACAAGTGTACGGAAGAGGCACTTTGGTTGGTTTTGAGTATGTAAAGTAGTTTGTGAATGAGGCCTCGGATCCAAGGCCTCTTTTATGTGTTCCAAAACAAGTGTACGGAAGAGGCACTTTGGTTGGTTTTGAGTATGTAAACTAGTTTGTGAATGAGGCCTCGGATCCGAGGCCTCTTTTATGTGTTCCAAAACAAGTGTACGGAAGAGGCACTTTGGTTGGTTTTGAGTATGTAAACTAGTTTGTGAATGAGGCCTCGGATCCGAGGCCTCTTTTATGTGTTCCAAAACAAGTGTACGGAAGAGGCACTTTGGTTGGTTTTGAGTATGTAAACTAGTTTGTGAATGAGGCCTCGGATCCCAGGCCTCTTTTATGTGTTCCAAAACAAGTGTACGGAAGAGGCACTTTGGTTGGTTTTGAGTATGTAAACTAGTTTGTGAATGAGGCCTCGGATCCGAGGCCTCTTTTATGTGTTCCAAAACAAGTGTACGGAAGAGGCACTTTGGTTGGTTTTGAGTATGTAAACTAGTTTGTGAATGAGGCCTCGGATCCAAGGCCTCTTTTATGTGTTCCAAAACAAGTGTACGGATGAGGCACTTTGGTTGGTTTTGAGCATGTAAACTAGTTTGTGAATGAGGCCTCGGATCCGAGGCCTCTTTTATGTGTTCCAAAACAAGTGTACGGAAGACGCACTTTGGTTGGTTTTGAGTATGTAAACTAGTTTGTGAATGAGGCCTCGGATCCGAGGCCTCTTTTATGTGTTCCAAAACAAGTGTACGGATGACGCACTTTGGTTGGTTTTGAGTATGTAAACTAGTTTGTGAATGAGGCCTCGGATCCGAGGCCTCTTTTATGTGTTCCAAAACAAGTGTACGGATGACGCACTTTGGTTGGTTTTGAGTATGTAAACTAGTTTGTGAATGAGGCCTCGGATCCAAGGCTTCTTTTATGTGTTCCAAAACAAGTGTACGGAAGAGGCACTTTGGTTGGTTTTGAGTATGTAAACTAGTTTGTGAATGAGGCCTCGGATCCAAGGCCTCTTTTATGTGTTCCAAAACAAGTGTACGGAAGAGGCACTTTGGTTGGTTTTGAGTATGTAAACTAGTTTGTGAATGAGGCCTCGGATCCGAGGCCTCTTTTATGTGTTCCAAAACAAGTGTACGGAAGAGGCACTTTGGTTGGTTTTGAGTATGTAAACTAGTTTGTGAATGAGGCCTGGGATCCGAGGCCTCTTTTATGTGTTCCAAAACAAGTGTACGGAAGAGGCACTTTGGTTGGTTTTGAGTATGTAAACTAGTTTGTGAATGAGGCCTCGGATCCCAGGCCTCTTTTATGTGTTCCAAAACAAGTGTACGGAAGAGGCACTTTGGTTGGTTTTGAGTATGTAAACTAGTTTGTGAATGAGGCCTCGGATCCGAGGCCTCTTTTATGTGTTCCAAAACAAGTGTACGGAAGAGGCACTTTGGTTGGTTTTGAGTATGTAAACTAGTTTGTGAATGAGGCCTCGGATCCAAGGCCTCTTTTATGTGTTCCAAAACAAGTGTACGGATGAGGCACTTTGGTTTGTTTTGAGTATGTAAACTAGTTTGTGAATGAGGCCTCGGATCCGAGGCCTCTTTTATGTGTTCCAAAACAAGTGTACGGAAGACGCACTTTGGTTGGTTTTGAGTATGTAAACTAGTTTGTGAATGAGGCCTCGGATCCGAGGCCTCTTTTATGTGTTCCAAAACAAGTGTACGGATGACGC
Organism: Polytrichum commune; assembly: GCA_950295325.1. Classification (NCBI taxonomy): domain Eukaryota; kingdom Viridiplantae; phylum Streptophyta; class Polytrichopsida; order Polytrichales; family Polytrichaceae; genus Polytrichum; species Polytrichum commune. The sequence goes on from OX485809.1 coordinate 7,517,709, forward strand.
ACTTTGGTTGGTTTTGAGTATGTAAACTAGTTTGTGAATGAGGCCTCGGATCCGAGGCCTCTTTTATGTGTTCCAAAACAAGTGTACGGATGACGCACTTTGGTTGGTTTTGAGTATGTAAACTAGTTTGTGAATGAGGCCTCGGATCCAAGGCTTCTTTTATGTGTTCCAAAACAAGTGTACGGAAGAGGCACTTTGGTTGGTTTTGAGTATGTAAAGTAGTTTGTGAATGAGGCCTCGGATCCAAGGCCTCTTTTATGTGTTCCAAAACAAGTGTACGGAAGAGGCACTTTGGTTGGTTTTGAGTATGTAAACTAGTTTGTGAATGAGGCCTCGGATCCGAGGCCTCTTTTATGTGTTCCAAAACAAGTGTACGGATGAGGCACTTTGGTTTGTTTTGAGTATGTAAAGTAGTTTGTGAATGAGGCCTCGGATCCAAGGCCTCTTTTATGTGTTCCAAAACAAGTGTACGGAAGAGGCACTTTGGTTGGTTTTGAGTATGTAAACTAGTTTGTGAATGAGGCCTCGGATCCGAGGCCTCTTTTATGTGTTCCAAAACAAGTGTACGGAAGAGGCACTTTGGTTGGTTTTGAGTATGTAAACTAGTTTGTGAATGAGGCCTCGGATCCGAGGCCTCTTTTATGTGTTCCAAAACAAGTGTACGGAAGAGGCACTTTGGTTGGTTTTGAGTATGTAAACTAGTTTGTGAATGAGGCCTCGGATCCAAGGCCTCTTTTATGTGTTCCAAAACAAGTGTACGGAAGAGGCACTTTGGTTGGTTTTGAGTATGTAAACTAGTTTGTGAATGAGGCCTCGGATCCGAGGCCTCTTTTATGTGTTCCAAAACAAGTGTACGGAAGAGGCACTTTGGTTGGTTTTGAGTATGTAAACTAGTTTGTGAATGAGGCCTCGGATCCGAGGCCTCTTTTATGTGTTCCAAAACAAGTGTACGGAAGAGACACTTTGGTTGGTTTTGAGTATGTAAACTAGTTTGTGAATGAGGCCTCGGATCCAAGGCCTCTTTTATGTGTTCCAAAACAAGTGTACGGAAGAGGCACTTTGGTTGGTTTTGAGTATGTAAACTAGTTTGTGAATGAGGCCTCGGATCCGAGGCCTCTTTTATGTGTTCCAAAACAAGTGTACGGATGAGGCACTTTGGTTGGTTTTGAGTATGTAAACTAGTTTGTGAATGAGGCCTCGGATCCCAGGCCTCTTTTATGTGTTCCAAAACAAGTGTACGGATGAGGCACTTTGGTTTGTTTTGAGTATGTAAAGTAGTTTGTGAATGAGGCCTCGGATCCAAGGCCTCTTTTATGTGTTCCAAAACAAGTGTACGGAAGAGGCACTTTGGTTGGTTTTGAGTATGTAAACTAGTTTGTGAATGAGGCCTCGGATCCGAGGCCTCTTTTATGTGTTCCAAAACAAGTGTACGGAAGAGGCACTTTGGTTGGTTTTGAGTATGTAAACTAGTTTGTGAATGAGGCCTCGGATCCAAGGCCTCTTTTATGTGTTTCAAAACAAGTGTACGGAAGAGGCACTTTGGTTGGTTTTGAGTATGTAAACTAGTTTGTGAATGAGGCCTCGGATCCGAGGCCTCTTTTATGTGTTCCAAAACAAGTGTACGGATGAGGCACTTTGGTTGGTTTTGAGTATGTAAACTAGTTTGTGAATGAGGCCTCGGATCCCAGGCCTCTTTTATGTGTTCCAAAACAAGTGTACGGATGAGGCACTTTGGTTTGTTTTGAGTATGTAAAGTAGTTTGTGAATGAGGCCTCGGATCCAAGGCCTCTTTTATGTGTTCCAAAACAAGTGTACGGAAGAGGCACTTTGGTTGGTTTTGAGTATGTAAACTAGTTTGTGAATGAGGCCTCGGATCCGAGGCCTCTTTTATGTGTTCCAAAACAAGTGTACGGATGAGGCACTTTGGTTGGTTTTGAGTATGTAAACTAGTTTGTGAATGAGGCCTCGGATCCGAGGCCTCTTTTATGTGTTCCAAAACAAGTGTACGGATGAGGCACTTTGGTTGGTTTTGAGTATGTAAACTAGTTTGTGAATGAGGCCTCGGATCCCAGGCCTCTTTTATGTGTTCCAAAACAAGTGTACGGATGAGGCACTTTGGTTTGTTTTGAGTATGTAAAGTAGTTTGTGAATGAGGCCTCGGATCCAAGGCCTCTTTTATGTGTTCCAAAACAAGTGTACGGAAGAGGCACTTTGGTTGGTTTTGAGTATGTAAACTAGTTTGTGAATGAGGCCTCGGATCCGAGGCCTCTTTTATGTGTTCCAAAACAAGTGTACGGAAGAGGCACTTTGGTTGGTTTTGAGTATGTAAACTAGTTTGTGAATGAGGCCTCGGATCCAAGGCCTCTTTTATGTGTTCCAAAACAAGTGTACGGATGAGGCACTTTGGTTGGTTTTGAGTATGTAAACTAGTTTGTGAATGAGGCCTCGGATCCGAGCCCTCTTTTATGTGTTCCAAAACAAGTGTACGGAAGAGGCACTTTGGTTGGTTTTGAGTATGTAAACTAGTTTGTGAATGAGGCCTCGGATCCCAGGCCTCTTTTATGTGTTCCAAAACAAGTGTACGGATGAGGCACTTTGGTTTGTTTTGAGGATGTAAACTAGTTTGTGAATGAGGCCTCGGATCCAAGGCCTCTTTTATGTGTTCCAAAACAAGTGTACGGAAGAGGCACTTTGGTTGGTTTTGAGTATGTAAACTAGTTTGTGAATGAGGCCTCGGATCCCAGGCCTCTTTTATGTGTTCCAAAACAAGTGTACGGATGAGGCACTTTGGTTTGTTTTGAGGATGTAAACTAGTTTGTGAATGAGGCCTCGGATCCGAGGCCTCTTTTATGTGTTCCAAAACAAGTGTACGGAAGAGGCACTTTGGTTGGTTTTGAGTATGTAAACTAGTTTGTGAATGAGGCCTCGGATCCAAGGCCTCTTTTATGTGTTCCAAAACAAGTGTACGGAAGAGGCACTTTGGTTGGTTTTGAGTATGTAAACTAGTTTGTGAATGAGGCCTCGGATCCGAGCCCTCTTTTATGTGTTCCAAAACAAGTGTACGGAAGAGGCACTTTGGTTGGTTTTGAGTATGTAAACTAGTTTGTGAATGAGGCCTCGGATCCCAGGCCTCTTTTATGTGTTCCAAAACAATTGTACGGATGAGGCACTTTGGTTTGTTTTGAGTATGTAAAGTAGTTTGTGAATGAGGCCTCGGATCCGAGGCCTCTTTTATGTGTTCCAAAACAAGTGTACGGAAGAGGCACTTTGGTTGGTTTTGAGTATGTAAACTAGTTTGTGAATGAGGCCTCGGATCCAAGGCCTCTTTTATGTGTTCCAAAACAAGTGTACGGAAGAGGCACTTTGGTTGGTTTTGAGTATGTAAACTAGTTTGTGAATGAGGCCTCGGATCCAAGGCCTCTTTTATGTGTTCCAAAACAAGTGTACGGATGAGGCACTTTGGTTTGTTTTGAGGATGTAAACTAGTTTGTGAATGAGGCCTCGGATCCGAGGCCTCTTTTATGTGTTCCAAAACAAGTGTACGGAAGAGGCACTTTGGTTGGTTTTGAGTATGTAAACTAGTTTGTGAATGAGGCCTCGGATCCAAGGCCTCTTTTATGTGTTCCAAAACAAGTGTACGGATGTGAGGCCAAACCCCCCACCCTTAAGCGTCCGTAGTCCGAGTAGTGGGTTTGGGCTCACATTCCTCCGCGGTATTGGATTTGGACTTGGATGAGTCCATAGTGCAAGGTTCACCCTTCAAGTGGTCTTGGGTTTAACTGGAATTTCACTTTTAATAACTCAATGTACGATTTCAATACGTATGTGGAGAATGCACAAGTTAACTATGTTATTTTAACCTCCTTATGCTCGGGTGCTATTTTGTCTTTGTTTGCTTCTAACGTCCATCCGGCTGCTTTAGCTACACAAGCTCTTAAGGATATCCCTCTCCTAAATGGAGTCCGTGCCGTTGACTCTATACTAGCACTTGAACTATCATTTGTGTATTCCGTATCGCTACTATAAGAGGTCTCACTTGGTGTCTCCATACCGTACATAAGCCTTTAAGTATTAAGAAATATTTATGTGACTTATGTCAATCTCTCCCTCGCACCTTTGGTCTTAGCTTCCTTTGTCTTGCCATCGCGAGAGTGCTCCACATTCTCCATTAAGTTGTGCGCGTGGTTTATTTTTAAAGAGAGGATGCAAGTGTTAAAAAAAACACTATTCTCTATAGTCAATCTCAAATACATTTACTTGTGAAAGCCACACATAACACTAACTAGCATAATGTAACTAACTACTTGTCTATGAGCTAATTAGGTAGGCTATCTACTAAGCTCCTTCATGAACCCATCTCTTTACTTTCTAATCACATAAACCTAGCTCCTTCATAAACCCAGCTCCTTCATAAACCCAGCTTCTTAGCTTCTAACTAAACAAACCCAGCTCCTTCATAAACCCAGCTCCTTCATGAACCCAGCTCCTTAGCTTCTAACTAAACAAACCCAGCTCCTTCATAAACCCAGCTCTTTACTTTCTAACTAAACAAACCCAGCTCCTTCATAAACCCAGGTCCTTCATGAACCCACAACTTTGTAGTTGTAATCCCCAACTACCTCACTAATTATTCAAGCCCTTAACTAATCTTCCTACCTAATTTCCCTAATTCTACTAACAACCCCTTTCTAATCACACAATTCTTCTCTAATCCTAAAATCCTAAAATCCTAGAGAGGAGAGGGGGAGAGAGAATTTCCTAACTTCACTAAGACTAACTAATCCACACAAGTATATTTTTGCACTCATCACAACATCAAGTGCTCAACTCTTAAACATGGAACTTGCAACCACGTGTATTCAAAACATGAACTTAAAGTACCACAAATTGGAATCATGAATTAACTTTAAAATCCTTCACGTCAACACTAATTCTACCAAGAGGTCAAGCCCTCTTCAAGGCTAACAAGCCTTGGCTCTCAAACTAAAAACTAAGCACACACATGTGCTCCAATATGGCTTCCCACACCCACACTTATAACTCGTGGGGTGCCTTGGAGCACAAAGGAAAGAGAGGATGAGTGAGGGAAGAATGAGGGATTATATAGTAAGCTTGAGGGGGTGAGCACCCTCAAGGCTCACGATAAGCCCTTGAGATTTCCTCCTACTTAGTAGGCGCCAATCCTATCTTCTAAGCCTTCCTCCCTCAAATGATCAACAAGGATCCTAATTCGAACATTTAACTAGGCTTGGCTTTCTACCTACCACACTTTACCAAACTTGGGATGCTTCAACCCAAACTTAGCCTCCTTCGCTTTCCGCCGCCATAACTTTCTCCCCTTACTTCCCCAAATCGTCGCTCACCACTTAATTCAAACCACGATGCTTAACTCGTGATTTGATTGGTGCTTTGAGAATTTGCTTATCCTCCACCTTGCATTCTTCCTTGGGCCTTCCCCATTAAGTGGCCATGATGAGGTGGTCCACTTGTGCGCTCCATGTGATCCTCCATTCATCCCAATTCGAATGCACTTGCCTCTTGAGTCACTTTGGTTGTCTCCATCCATTTGTACTAGCCTACTCACTAACTACTCAATCCAAGTTCTCCTTACCTATCCTCATTCACTCAAATCCTTCCGAAGGTAAAAACACAATAACAACTCACATCCTAGCCTCTTACAACATGGTACTTCTAAGACTAACATTTCACTCTTTTTATATTTTTGTGAAGTAACATGCTACTTCAAAGTGCATCAACTAACGTTTCAAGGGTCTAAGACTAAATGTGGGCACCCTTTTGGACTCACATAATTGGCGACCATCGGGGGATGAATCCAAACATCTCTTGCTCCAAGGGTAAGTTGCCTAGTCAAGCTCGGTACTCCTTACATCTACTTCCCGATGTACGGGTAGGAAAGAGCTCACCATTCAACGTTTCCAATTGAATTGAATTATTAGGAAAGACCTCATAGACAAGGTAAGGTCCTAACCATACCGCATTGAATTTCGCCGGAAATTCAAGCTTTCGTGCGTCTTGAATCATGACCATCATTCCCGGTGTTAGGGCCCTTCTCTTATGTCGTTTGTCGAAAGTAATCTTTCTCCTTCTTTGGATTGCCTCAATATGTTGAGCCGCCATTCTCCTCCCTTCGTCAAGTGCTTCCAAATCGGTTAGTCGATTTCGTAAGGATTGACTTTCGGTAAGTCTCGTACTCACGGCCACCCTAAGTGACTCGACTTCATATTCGATTGGTAGTGTCGCTTCAAGACCATAGACTAAGGAAAATGGTGTAGCACGCGTAGTTACCTTATAGGTTGTACGGTATGCCCAAAGTGCCGCCGTTAGTTTCGTATCCCAATCCCGCTTCGAGTCTATAACCGTCTTGCGTAGTATACTCACCAAAATTCCGTTAACCCTTTCCGTTTGTCCATTGGTTTGTGGGTGGTAGGGAGTAGTCTTCCGGTGATCAATTTTAAATTTCTCTGTCATCTCTCGAATCAAGTAATTCAAAAAGTGAGTACCCCTATCGCTTACTAGGATCTTCGGCACCCCGAACCGCGAAATTATGTTTTCGTACATAAATGTTGCCGCGTGTTCCGCCGTGTCGGTCTTCACCGCTTTGGCTTCCGCCCACTTGGTGAGGTACTCGGTTGCCACCACAATATATTTCATTCCTTTTGAAGATTGGGGATGGACCTCACCCACATAGTCGATGCCCCATTTTTCGAAAGGAATTAAGGGTAATGATACATGTAAAGGCATCTCCATTCTAAGGTCGTCTCGGGCATACCGTTGGCAAGCGTCGCATTTCCTTACATAGTCATGGGCGTCCTTAAATAGTGTAGGCCAAAAGTAGCCCGCTCTAAGTATTTTTTGCCCGGTGAGTTGACCCGAGAAGTGACCGCCGCAAGCGCTATCGTGGCAAGCGATTAAAATCGCTTCAACCTCCGTTTTTGACACGCATCGTCGTAAAATACCATCGGACCCCCTTCTAAACAACCTATGGCCCACTACAACAAATTGCCTACTATTTACCCTCACCTTCCTTCTCTCTTCTTTTGTCCACTCTTTGGGCAACTTGTGGGTTGTTAGAAATTCCACTATGCCCGCATACCACTCCGGTGTAGAAGTGACCACAAAGAGGCTATCATCTACTAACATATCATTTACCGGATTTTTTCCTATCTCCTCCGACAACCTAGACAAGTGGTCCGCTTGTAAATGCATACGACCCGGTTTATATTCCACCGTGTAGTCGAATTCTTCTAATAACAAAACCCACCTAGCTAACCTACCACTTAACTCCGCCTTGTTAATTAGATACTTGATAGCCATGTGGTCAACAAAAAATACAACCGGGTTGCACATGAGGTAATGCCTAAACTTTTTAACGGAAAACACCATGGCTAGGCACTCCCTCTCCGTTGTAGAGTAGTTTCTTTCGGCGGGGGTCAATTGCTTACTCGCATAAGCTATAGGTTGATCCTTCTCTTTTTCTCCCGTTGCTTGACAAAGCGCACTCCCTATTGCCACATTACTAGCATCACAATAGACGTGAAAAGGTTTACCCCAATTGGGTGGTATCAACACCGGATAGGTGCTCAACCTATCCCGCAATTCCTCAAAGGCTTTTTGACAAGCATCCGTCCACTCGAATTTGACATCCTTTTTGAGCAAATGGGTAATGGGCACCGCTATCTTTGAAAAATTAGGAATAAGTTCCCGGTACCATCCCACATGTCCTAACAACTTAGAGATCCCCTTGGAATTGGTTGGAGTTGCCAAGTCGCTTATGGCCGCAATCTTATCCGGATCGGGTTCTCTACCTTTCTCACTAACAACATAACCCAACAACACTCCCTTATTCACTCCCAAAAATGTCTTATCCGGGTTCAATGCTAACCTCATCTTCCTACACCTAACCAATGCCTCCCTAACACAATGTACGTGATCATCCACATTACTTTGTGTGCTAAAATCGTCCACAAAGACGGTCATGGATTTGAACAACAAGTCGGTGAAGATATACATTACTAATCGTTGGAAAGTAGCCGGGGCATTACATAACCCAAATGGCATCACTACCCACACAAAAGTACCCCAAGGTGTAGTAAAAGCCGTTTTATGGATATCTTGGAGGGCTATGGAAATTTGATTATAACCCGCATACCCATCCATAAAGGTATATCGCGAATGACCTCCAACCTCCTCAAGCAACAAGGTGATAAAAGGTAAGGGGAAGTGATCCTTTTGTGTGCACGAATTCAATTTCCTATAGTCGACACAAACCCTTAATTTCCCATTTTTTTTCTTTACTAAGACCATAGGAGAAACCCAATCCGTGATTTCCACCGGCTTGATAAACCCGGCCTTCAATAACCTTTCCAATTCCGCTTTCACCAACAATTGCAATTGAGGATTCATCCTCCTCTCCTTTTGTCTAATTGGCCGCGCCCCCGGAATTAAAGGAATCCGGTGCTCTACCATTTCCCTAGGAATTCCCTTAAGCTCATCGTAGGACCATGCAAAAGTATCACTAAACTCATCCACCAAATTGCTATACTCCCTAACCTCTTTCTCCCCCAATTTGGAGCCCATCTTCATTTGTCGGGTTTTTCCATTCTTTAATTTCACATCCACGTACCGCCAATCCGCTTCCGACACATGTGCTTGTTCCTCTTTGTTCCGATACCAATCGGAAGGCACATTGGGGTAATCTTTCACATCTTGACCTACAACTATCCCCGTAGACGTGGTCTTGAAATGTAAAGGCTCCTCCAATTTCGATGACTCAATAATCACATCCTCCTCTTGAGTCCCATCTTCATGAATTAAACTAACCTCACCCTCTTCCACGTCATCTACCCAAGGTGTTAACCCACCGCTAACCCACTCTTCCTCGGTGAGCACCTCACATGGCTCCAACAATGAGCCCTCTCCTAAACTAACACTAGGAAATTCACTCCCTAAGCCTACTTGGTGAAATGTAACCATTACATCAACCTCGGACTCGGGGTACTCCCTTAGCCATTGGGCATAATCCCCATTATCCCCATAATTGTAAAAATTAGGACCTAGACTTCCCGAGCCCGAATCTATAACAACCCTTTGACCTTCGGGATGGACGACTCCCACCAATGCCTTGCCAATCTCATTCTCGTTTAAGTCATCAATTTCCTTCTCCAATGGCAAATACATCTCCTTCTTCATCCATCCTTCTAATGAACCAATGGACACTATGACCCTATTACCCTCCGGACCATAAGTGATGGATGGTTTAGGTCCACCCCAATTGACCATAGCATTCGCCATCCGCAACCAAGGCCTACCTAGCAAAATGGGGAAGGTGTCCTTGTTGGAGTGCATTTTAATGACATGGAAGGTGACCAAGTACTCCTCACCTCCCGTAGTCATTCTACAATCCTTGATCATCCCCAAAGGCGTAGTCGAACTTTGATTTGCCATATTTATGACCAAAGGTGAAGGCCCCGTGAGTCCAAGTCCCAATTTTTTCATAGTATCCTCCGGTAGTATATTTAGACTACTCCCTCCGTCGACTAGCACATTAGGAACCACCTTATCTACTATAACAACTTCTATTTCTATAGCTTTCACGTCTCTTCCACCTTGTGATTGGATCCTAGCGGCTATTTTAGCTTTCACCTTCCTCATCCTCTTGTGTACCGGCATTCCCTCCTTTAATGTTTTCCTTGCCGTGGGTGAAATTTCCAATAGTTGGCCGAAAGTAATATCCGCCTTGAGTGTACTAAGGTCCGCCCACAAGTCGTACCCGGTAGATCTTTCCACCTTAGAATTACCCACTACGTCGAATTCGTCTACGGGAACCCCCGGTCCTTCCCATTCACCCACATCGCTATTATCCAAGTCATGTACCGCATTAGTCCTCTCCCTATCTTGTAAAATTATATTTTCCCTCTCCACATCCTTAGTAGCTCTTCTAGCTACCCTATCCAACTCGGAGAGATTAATCTCTTCATCCGAAGAGTAATTTCCTTGCTCTCCTATTCCTACCTCCAACGGGGCATCCCCTCTCCTAGCCCTAGTAGTTACCGCTAGTGCAGGTGCTTCTTCAACCACACCCTTACCCTTCACTAACTCATATGTAATAGCATTGGTGTGAGGAGGCCATTGACTTTGCTCCTCTCCAATTCTCGTTGGGAGAGGAAGCATGTCATCACATGTGGCCTCCAACACTCCATCCATGAACCTAACATCTTGGGAGTTAGATGGTCCCGGATCCGTTGGAGGCGCTTGTCTCCCGTTACTACCATTAGGTGGAACTCCTTGTCTATTTTGTATTGGAATGTAACCGGTTGTAGTTTGCAAGCCCGCCGGTGGATGAAAAGTTTGCCTAGCATTACTATGGTCATAGTATAAGTTAGGTGGCCTAAGTTCATTGGCCGGTACTCCTTGTGGCCTAGCACCTCGCATATTATCCCTTGCTTGTTGTTGTGGATTAGCCACCGGGTAAGGGACATTAATTATTTTGTCCGGTTGGCGACACGTATCCGAGGGATGACTTCCTCCACAATTGCTACAATTAAACTCTTGACCTTCGGACCAACATTGTCCTTGAGCGTGCCACCTTCCACAAAAGGGATGAAATTCCTTCTTCTCTAAATTTTGGCCACCTTGCCCTCTAGGTTGTGGTCCTCTATTGCTTCCATTTCCATAGTGAGGTGGCGCTTGACCTCGTTGATTTTGTTGAGGTGGGTTACCGTTTCCTCTTTGGTCACGGTTTTGTCCATTTCTACAAAATTGACGCGTGTGGCCCGGTTGGCCACATTGGACACACCATAATCCGGAAGAATGCCTACCCGACTCAACCGGGGGTGGAGGCCCCGGTTGTTGACTCCGGATCATTAATGACATTTGATCCGTGAGGCTTTGCATTTGTTTTATCATAGCCTCTTGGAATCCTAGTTGGCTAGCACCTAGTCTTCTCTCAACCTCCTCCAAGTGTGGATCCGTTCTAGGGGCCGGTAGTGCCAAAAGAGGTGCCGGTTCCCTAACCGCTAAAGGTCGGGGACCGGTGTCCACAATGGCATATGGAATTTGGTTCTCATACTTAGCGGGTTCTACCGCTACCACCCTAGGGCGTATGGGGATGAATTGTGGGATCAATTCATCCTCCCTTCTCCATAGCCTTTCGTGATCTTTATCCAAGTTTTCAATATCTCTAGCCGCACGCTTGGCATCCGCCAAGGTCAAGGGATTCCTTTCTAGAACACCCCTAATAGTTCCGGACTTAAAAAACCCTTGAATGAAAAATTGCTTTAGCGTGTCGTCGTTGAGCATGGTACCCACAAATCTAGTGCACACTAAATCAAACCTCCTAATGTAAGCCGAAATTTCTTCCTCCCTTCCTTGCTTCAATGACGACAATGCCCTTAATGCGGTACTTTGACCCACTTCCGGCCTAAATTCGTTAAGAAACTCCCTTTGTAATTGTTCCCATCCCCTAAAATGTCCCTCGGCATGATCCCGATACCATTCATAGGCTTCCCCCTCTAGAGTGGTAGGAAACCACACTAACCAATAACCCGGGTCGGTTATGAGGAAGCTAGCCAACCGTTCGATATACCGTTCCATGTGCCGAGAGGGGTCCTCATCCTTGGTCCCATAAAATTTAGGGAGATGAGATGGCATATCCATCGCCGCTAAATTTTGTGGAACCACAATTGGTAGGCCTCTTGGCCTAACCAATGGGTCTATTGGAGGTATAGGAGGTATGGGCGGAATTGGGGGTATGGGTGGTGGATCCATCCCCCGTTCCTCGGCCATGGTGACCGGTGAACTATTCAACAATCCCCTATCAACTTCTACCGGGAATTCTTCTCTAAGTGTGTAATTTTCCGAAGAAGTTTCACCACTCAATTTGGAGGGAGTGATCTCCTCTTCAAGTTGAGCTCCAAGTTCTAAGGTGTCTAGAATTGACCTAGTCCTAGGTTCGACGTTCCAACAACTCTCTATTCTAACATTATCTTGTTCTAATCTATCACTGATTTTAGAGGACCGCCTCTTTCGAGTAGATTTCTCTAGTCCTACTATCAAACTTGGTTTTTGTGAGCGAGTCCTACCTTGCATTCCATAAGAATCGATCGACCCTCACTTGACCACACATAATCCTAGCAATTCCCCTCTTAATATTTTCACTTGTCTTGGTGTGGTTATAATTTTTTTAGGAGGTGAGGAAAAGAACCTGCAAGCCCACTTAGGTGAAAGAATCCCAATAGGGGATAGGCATGTTCATGTTAATTTTTTGGTTAAGTCGGAGCATCACCTCCGCACCTTCCCGCAGATTAACACTCACCACAATACCGATTGTGAGGGGGTGACCTTCCGAGTAGATTATGTTAAAAGTCGAGGCTTCACCCTTCAACTTCTCACACCATCCACAATTTGGGAATTACCCTCTACAACGGATAACAACAATCACGAGTACAAAAGGCATTCCTTAATTAGTTAATGAGTTCACTTTGAAGAAATAAACATACCTTGAGCAATCGCATCCCCCTGTGAGTTAGCACTCCCCTCAATCGTGACTCAATGTAACAACACCATAAACTTTGTGAAATATTAATTTAATCTAGAGCATGAAATGACAACTCCCAAAACTTTGAGACTCACCCCGAGGTGAGTGTCAAAGTTCAATGTCCTAAGGTGAATTTACCCTCTAATGTTTTAATGAGCTACTCGGTTATAGGTTTTTTTTTAAGTTCTTAGCAAATCCCCAAAAAGGTTGAGGACGTACCTTCGCCGCGCTCCTTCCTCAAAAATGAATTTGCGTAATTGACAATGCAATTCATTCCAAGGAATAGTTGAAATACAATGAATTCAAATGTAACCCAAAGATAAAATACTTACCGAGTTTCGGGTGCTCCTTCCCTTCTCTCAAGTTTGTGTCTCCAATTTTTCCTAGTTGCCTCCAAGTCTCCTAGTCGCCTCCAAGTCTTGTAACTACCTTCCGCTTCGCTCCCAGCGGACGCACCAATTATGTGAGGCCAAACCCCCCACCCTTAAGCGTCCGTAGTCCGAGTAGTGGGTTTGGGCTCACATTCCTCCGCGGTATTGGATTTGGACTTGGATGAGTCCATAGTGCAAGGTTCACCCTTCAAGTGGTCTTGGATTTAACTTTGGTCTTAGCTTCCTTTGTCTTGCCATCGCGAGAGTGCTCCACATTCTCCATTAAGTTGTGCACGTGGTTTATTTTTAAAGAGAGGATGCAAGTGTTAAAAAAAACACTATTCTCTATAGTCAATCTCAAATACATTTACTTGTGAAAGCCACACATAACACTAACTAGCATAATGTAACTAACTACTTGTCTATGAGCTAATTAGGTAGGCTATCTACTAAGCTCCTTCATGAACCCATCTCTTTACTTTCTAATTACATAAACCTAGCTCCTTCATAAACCCAGGTCCTTCATAAACCCAGCTTCTTAGCTTCTAACTAAACAAACCCAGCTCCTTCATAAACCCAGGTCCTTCATAAACCCAGCTCTTTACTTTCTAACTAAACAAACCCAGCTCCTTCATAAACCCAGGTCCTTCATAAACCCAGCTCTTTACTTTCTAACTAAACAAACCCAGCTCCTTCATAAACCCAGGTCCTTCATGAACCCACAACTTTGTAGTTGTAATCCCCAACTACCTCACTAATTATTCAAGCCCTTAACTAATCTTCCTACCTAATTTCCCTAATTCTACTAACAACCCCTTTCTAATCACACAATTCTTCTCTAATCCTAAAATCCTAAAATCCTAGAAAGGAGAGGGGGAGAGAGAATTTCCTAACTTCATTAAGACTACCTAATCCACACAAGTATATTTTTGCACTCATCACAACATCAAGTGCTCAACTCTTAAACATGGAACTTGCAACCACGTGTATTCAAAACATGAACTTAAAGTACCACAAATTGGAATCATGAATTAACTTTAAAATCCTTCACGTCAACACTAATTCTACCAAGAGGTCAAGCCCTCTTCAAGGCTAACAAGCCTTGGCTCTCAAACTAAAAACTAAGCACACACATGTGCTCCAATATGGCTTCCCACACCCACACTTATAACTCGTGGGGTGCCTTGGAGCACAAAGGAAAGAGAGGATGAGTGAGGGAAGAATGAGGGATTATATAGTAAGCTTGAGGGGGTGAGCACCCTCAAGGCTCACGATAAGCCCTTGAGATTTCCTCCTACTTAGTAGGCGCCAATCCTATCTTCTAAGCCTTCCTCCCTCAAATGATCAACAAGGATCCTAATTCGAACATTTAACTAGGCTTGGCTTTCTACCTACCACACTTTACCAAACTTGGGATGCTTCAACCCAAACTTAGCCTCCTTCGCTTTCCGCCGCCATAACTTTCTCCCCTTACTTCCCCAAATCGTCGCTCACCACTTAATTCAAACCACGATGCTTAACTCGTGATTTGATTGGTGCTTTGAGAATTTGCTTATCCTCCACCTTGCATTCTTCCTTGGGCCTTCCCCATTAAGTGGCCATGATGAGGTGGTCCACTTGTGCGCTCCATGTGATCCTCCATTCATCCCAATTCGAATGCACTTGCCTCTTGAGTCACTTTGGTTGTCTCCATCCATTTGTACTAGCCTACTCACTAACTACTCAATCCAAGTTCTCCTTACCTATCCTCATTCACTCAAATCCTTCCGAAGGTAAAAACACAATAACAACTCACATCCTAGCCTCTTACAACATGGTACTTCTAAGACTAACATTTCACTCTTTTTATATTTTTGTGAAGTAACATGCTACTTCAAAGTGCATCAACTAACGTTTCAAGGGTCTAAGACTAAATGTGGGCACCCTTTTGGGCTCACAACGGATGAGGCACTTTGGTTTGTTTTGAGGATGTAAACTAGTTTGTGAATGAGGCCTCGGATCCGAGGCCTCTTTTATGTGTTCCAAAACAAGTGTACGGAAGAGGCACTTTGGTTGGTTTTGAGTATGTAAACTAGTTTGTGAATGAGGCCTCGGATCCAAGGCCTCTTTTATGTGTTCCAAAACAAGTGCACGGATGACGCACTTTGGTTTGTTTTGAGGATGTAAACTAGTTTGTGAATGAGGCCTCGGATCCGAGGCCTCTTTTATGTGTTCCAAAACAAGTGTACGGAAGAGGCACTTTGGTTGGTTTTGAGTATGTAAACTAGTTTGTGAATGAGGCCTCGGATCCAAGGCCTCTTTTATGTGTTCCAAAACAAGTGTACGGATGACGCACTTTGGTTGGTTTTGAGTATGTAAACTAGTTTGTGAATGAGGCCTCGGATCCGAGGCCTCTTTTATGTGTTCCAAAACAAGTGTACGGATGACGCACTTTGGTTTGTCTTGAGTATGTAAAGTAGTTTGTGAATGAGGCCTCGGATCCGAGGCCTCTTTTATGTGTTCCAAAACAAGTGTACGGAAGAGGCACTTTGGTTGGTTTTGAGTATGTAAACTAGTTTGTGAATGAGGCCTCCGATCCGAGGCCTCTTTTATGTGTTCCAAAACAAGTGTACGGAAGAGGCACTTTGGTTGGTTTTGAGTATGTAAACTAGTTTGTGAATGAGGCCTCGGATCCGAGGCCTCTTTTATGTGTTCCAAAACAAGTGTACGGAAGAGGCACTTTGGTTGGTTTTGAGTATGTAAAGTAGTTTGTGAATGAGGCCTCGGATCCAAGGCCTCTTTTATGTGTTCCAAAACAAGTGTACGGAAGAGGCACTTTGGTTGGTTTTGAGTATGTAAACTAGTTTGTGAATGAGGCCTCGGATCCAAGGCCTCTTTTATGTGTTCCAAAACAAGTGTACGGAAGAGGCACTTTGGTTGGTTTTGAGTATGTAAACTAGTTTGTGAATGAGGCCTCGGATCCGAGGCCTCTTTTATGTGTTCCAAAACAAGTGTACGGAAGAGGCACTTTGGTTGGTTTTGAGTATGTAAACTAGTTTGTGAATGAGGCCTCGGATCCGAGGCCTCTTTTATGTGTTCCAAAACAAGTGTACGGATGACGCACTTTGGTTTGTCTTGAGTATGTAAAGTAGTTTGTGAATGAGGCCTCGGATCCGAGGCCTCTTTTATGTGTTCCAAAACAAGTGTACGGAAGAGGCACTTTGGTTGGTTTTGAGTATGTAAACTAGTTTGTGAATGAGGCCTCAGATCCGAGGCCTCTTTTATGTGTTCCAAAACAAGTGTACGGAAGAGGCACTTTGGTTGGTTTTGAGTATGTAAACTAGTTTGTGAATGAGGCCTCGGATCCGAGGCCTCTTTTATGTGTTCCAAAACAAGTGTACGGAAGAGGCACTTTGGTTGGTTTTGAGTATGTAAAGTAGTTTGTGAATGAGGCCTCGGATCCAAGGCCTCTTTTATGTGTTCCAAAACAAGTGTACGGAAGAGGCACTTTGGTTGGTTTTGAGTATGTAAACTAGTTTGTGAATGAGGCCTCGGATCCAAGGCCTCTTTTATGTGTTCCAAAACAAGTGTACGGAAGAGGCACTTTGGTTGGTTTTGAGTATGTAAACTAGTTTGTGAATGAGGCCTCGGATCCGAGGCCTCTTTTATGTGTTCCAAAACAAGTGTACGGAAGAGGCACTTTGGTTGGTTTTGAGTATGTAAACTAGTTTGTGAATGAGGCCTCGGATCCGAGGCCTCTTTTATGTGTTCCAAAACAAGTGTACGGAAGAGGCACTTTGGTTGGTTTTGAGTATGTAAACTAGTTTGTGAATGAGGCCTCGGATCCGAGGCCTCTTTTATGTGTTCCGAAACAAGTGTACGGAAGAGGCACTTTGGTTGGTTTTGAGTATGTAAACTAGTTTGTGAATGAGGCCTCGGATCCGAGGCCTCTTTTATGTGTTCCAAAACAAGTGTACGGAAGAGGCACTTTGGTTGGTTTTGAGTATGTAAACTAGTTTGTGAATGAGGCCTCGGATCCGAGGCCTCTTTTATGTGTTCCAAAACAAGTGTACGGATGAGGCACTTTGGTTTGTTTTGAGTATGTAAAGTAGTTTGTGAATGAGGCCTCGGATCCGAGGCCTCTTTTATGTGTTCCAAAACAAGTGTACGGAAGAGGCACTTTGGTTGGTTTTGAGTATGTAAACTAGTTTGTGAATGAGGCCTCGGATCCGAGGCCTCTTTTATGTGTTCCAAAACAAGTGTACGGAAGAGGCACTTTGGTTGGTTTTGAGTATGTAAACTAGTTTGTGAATGAGGCCTCGGATCCGAGGCCTCTTTTATGTGTTCCAAAACAAGTGTACGGAAGAGGCACTTTGGTTGGTTTTGAGTATGTAAACTAGTTTGTGTGTAAGGCCTCGGATCCGAGGCCTCTCGGCGGAGGCGACTTGAGGTTTTTTGATTCAAAGTATAACTTGTATGAATGAGGCACTTTGCTTGTTTTTGAGTATGTACACTAGTTTGAAAATGAGGCCTCGGATCTGAGGCCTCGTTTTAGTGCCCTCGATCAGCAGTCCCCAGGGAGTGGCTCCCGGGACTGCGAATGTTTAAACACGCATAACTTCCTTGATTTTTGCCCAAATGGGGCAAGTGAGGTGTCCATCGGCATCTACATTTTATGTAGATGACGATAGAGTGGTTGATTGTTAGATTCGGAGACCACACGTGGACGATATGGAGGTCTGAAGCTGCCGGGGGGGGGGGAAATGTGTTTTGTTAAGTGCATATGTAGGAGCTAGGAGAAGAGGCCTCGGATCCGAGGCCTCTTTTATGTGTTCCAAAACTAGTGTACGGATGAGGCACTATGGTTGGTTTGGAGTACGTAAATTACTTGGTGTGTGAGCCCTCGGATCCGAGGCCTCTCAGCCGAGGCCACTTGAGGTTTTTTGATTCAACGTATAGCTTGTATGAATGAGGCACTTTGCTTGTTTTTGAGTATGTACACTAGTTTGAAAATGAGGCCTCGGATCCGAGGCCTCCTTTTAGTGCCCTCGATCAGCGGTCCCCTGGGAGTGGCTCCCGGGACTGCGAATGTTTAAACAGGCATAACTTCCTTTATTTTTGCCCAAATGGGTCAAGTGAGGTGTCCATCGGCATTTACATTTCATGTAGATGACGATAGAGTGGTTGATTGTTAGATTCGGAGACCAGACGTGGAAGATATGGAGGTCTGAAGCTTCGGGGGGGGGGGGGGGATTGTATTTTGTTAAGTGCATAAGTAGGAGCTTTGGGAATAGGCCTCGGATCCGAGGCCTCTTTTTTGTGTCAAGGTTTGTGCTTGAAAAATTAAAAATTTATATTAATTTTTGAATGCTCTTGGCGCTCTTGTTTTTGGTAGTGCATAAGTAGGTACTTTGTGAAGAGGCCTCGGATCCGAGGCCTCTTTTTTGTGTCAAGGTATGTGGTTGAAAAATGAAAATCTTATGTTCATTTTTGAATGCTCTTGGCCTTCTTGTTTTGGGTAGTGAATAAAGTATGTGTTTTGGGAAGAGGCCTCGGATCCGAGGCCTCATTTTTGTGTCAAGGTATGTGCTTGAAAAATGAAAATCTAATGTTCATTTTTTAATGTTGTTGGGCTTCTTGTTTTGGGTAGTGAATAAGTATGTGTTTTGGGAAGAGGCCTCGGATCCGAGGCCTCATGTTTGAGTCAATTTTATTTAAGAAAAATCAAAATGTTATGTTCGTGTAAGATTGCTCTCGGCCATCTTGTTTTGGGTACTACATGAGTAGGAGGTTTGTGAAGAGGCCTCGGATCCGAGGCCTCTTGTTTGTGTAAGTTTGAGTATGTGAAAGGTAGGGTTTTGAGAGGGGCGAGGTTCTTGATTTCTCAAACTAATGGAATGTCAACTTTCTTGCTTTCTTGATTCTTTGCTCTCGGCCATTTCTTCTATTGGGTAGTGCATAAGTGGGAGCCATAGGAAGAGGCCTCGGATCCGAGGCCTCTTATTTGTGGGTAGGTTTGTGCTTGAAAAATCAAAATGTTATGTGCACATCAATTTTTGTCGGCCTTGTCTTTTTTTGTGTAGTGCATAAGAAGCAGCTAGGGGAAGAGGCCTCGGATCCGAGGCCTCATATTTGTGTAAGTTTGAGTATGTGAAAGGTAGGGTTTTGAGAGAGGCGAGGTTCTTGATTTCTCAAACTAATGGAATGTCAACTTTCTTGCTTTCTTGATTCCTTGCTCTCGGCCATTTCTTCTATTGGGTAGTGCATAAGTGGGAGCCATAGGAAGAGGCCTCAGATCCGAGGCCTCATATTTGTGTAAGTTTGAGTATGTGAAAGGTAGGGTTTTGAGAGAGGTGAGGTTCTTGATTTCTCAAACTAATAGAATGTCAATTTTCTTGCTTTTTTGGTTCCTTGCTCTCTGCCTTGTGCCCCACGGGCGAACGCCCGTGGGCCATGTAACAAGTAACTTGGTTAGGTTTTAACATCATCAAATGTGTGCCCCACGGGCGAACGCCCGTGGGCCATGTAACAGGTAATTTGGGTAGGATTTAGCATCATCACGGGGAGATGTCTCCATGTCAAATATTTTTAAAAATTATGATTTGTTTTCTCTATATTCACAACCATTGATTATATCTTTTGTATATTTTTTTGAAATTTTTTGTCATCTTCATTTTTCCTAGTAATTGTTTAGTTGAATTCTGCGTCATTCTAGGTAGAAATGGTATGTTTTCTAGAAAAATGTGGTCATCAAATTTGGTCATAATTTTTTAGTCCGTAATAGATATCATGTATATCTACCTCCCAAAAAAAATTGAGAAACTTTTGACCCATTTTGGTGATGCAACTTGGCAATGCAGTGACCTCCCCTGGAACATCATCAAATGTGAACCTCACGGGTGAACACCCGTGAGCCATGTAACAAGTAAATTGGTTAGGTTTTAAAATCATCAAGGAGGGGCATTTGGAAGAGGCCTCGGATCCGAGGCCTCATTTTTGAATCAGGTTGTGTGCTTGAAAAATGAAAATGTTAGGTTCATTTTTGAATTCTCTCGGCCATTTTCTGTAGTATGTATTTCATAAGGAGGGGCATTCGGAAGAGGCCTCGGATCTGAGGCCTCATTTTTGTGTCAAGGTATGTGCATGAAAAGTTAAAATGTTATGTTCATTTTTTAATGCGTTTGGCCCTCTTGTTTTGGGTAGTGCATAAGTAGGTACTTTGTGAAGAGGCCTCGGATCCGAGGCCTCATTTTTGTGTCAAGGTATGTGCTTGAAAAATGAAAATCTTATGTTCATTTTTGAATGCTCTTGGCCTTCTTGTTTTGGGTAGTGCATAAGTAGGTACTTTGTGAAGAGGCCTCAGATCCGAGGCCTCGTTTTTGTGTCAAGGTATGTGGTTGAAAAATGAATATCTTATGTTCATTTTTGAATGCTCTTGGCCTTCTTGTTTTGGGTAGTGAATAAGTATGTGTTTTGGGAAGAGGCCTCGGATACGAGGCCTCATGTTTGTGTCAATTTTATGCTAGAAAAATCAAAATGTTATGTTCGTGTAAGATTGCTCTCGGCCTTCTTGTTTTGGATACTATATGAGTAGGAGGTTTGTGAAGAGGCCTCGGATCCGAGGCCTCATTTTGGAGACAGTGTATGGGCTTGAAAAGTCAAACTACTATGTTCACATAAGATTTCTCTCGGCCTTTTTCTTTTGGGTAGTGCATAAGGAGGAGGTAGGAAAAGAGGCCTCGGATCCGAGGCCTCTCATTCGTAGGTAGGTTAGTGCTAGAGTTGACCACTTGACTTAGCATTCGGCCATTTCCATTTGTAGTTTGCTCTCGGCCTTGTATTGTTTTTGTGAGGATTTGTTTCTTTATAGTTACGAAGTTATTGACTTTTCTTTGTAAAATTCTCATTTTCTCCATGTTCTTAGGATATGGACTCTTCACAGGTTGCGCAATCGCAACCCCAATCTGGAGAGGATGTTGTTCTTGCGGCCCCCGCGGTTGAAGTTGAAGCTGTGCAGGTTGAGAGTCTCAATTCGCAGGGCCCATTACAAGTAAAGGTGAGTTGAATAGTTGTTGAGTAATTTGTTGAGCAAGTTTTTTGAGTTCTAGCTTTCTAAGCATGGTTTTATTGTTTTTGTTTTTGTTAGGCTCTCGCAATGAGCGAAGATGCCGTTCAAGCAGTTGCCGACACGGATCCCGTGGTGTGTGAGCTTGAGCTTCGGAAATCACAAAAGGAGGACTCCATTGGTGTTATCCAACGCCTCCGGATTAAGCCAACCTGTAAGTCCCGCTTATCCATTCCTTTGTGCCGCTTGTGAGCCCTCCCTCTCGTCCGTCCTATCAGTGAGGTTGAGGTGCAACGCTTGGAATGTGAATTTGTAATGGGATACCGAGAGGGTGATCGGGTTTTTTACGTGTCTGCTTTCAACGACGTTCTCGTGGACCTCCCCATTCCCCCTGGCATTATGGCCTCTTGGAGCCCTCTCTGGCAAGAGGCCTCTGCAGAATTTGACGCCAAGCTCAAGGAGGATCCGGATCTTGCACATTTCACCGGGAAGATGTTCTTTGTCTGGGAAGGCAATCATCGTCTCATCGCTTGGTGGAGACACATCAATAACCACGACGCCGATGACAAGAGTTGGCATATCTCGGTGGATTGCATTGTTGTTGACCCTAGAGGATACACCGGTGTATTTTTCAATGCCATGAGCGACATTAATTGGTAAGCTCACTCCATTTTTTCATTCATTTGTCATTTTTGTTTCAATTCTTTTCCATTCTTTTTACCTCACGTTCTTCACATATTTTCTCTCAGGTCAACCGAGCATGATTATGTCAAGGCAAACATTCCAGCCAAGCTCCTTCGAATCTGCACTTTTGGAAGGTTAGAGTTATCCACCTTCAAGGATCTCATATCGCCATCTGATTACAAAGCATGCGAGAAGATAAAGGAGAGTCGTCCAACTTGGTACACCTTGACCACGGATGTGTTCGTTAAGTTTCTTTACAAGGTATAGTTTTGTACATTCAATCATTTAGAGCTTCCAACATAGATAATTTTCATGCCGATTATATGAACTCACAAGGTCATTTCTTGCAGAGAGACATTTCGTCTCAAGCAGACCTTGCAGTGGGACATTACCGTGAGACCACACCCATTGCGGAGAGGTCGGCCACTGAGATTTGGAATGTTATGACCAAGGCCCAGGAGAGGACAATCAAAAGTATTCGGACCCGTTCTTTTGAGAAGTACATATCCGTTGTACACCCTGACAATGGAGAGGATTTCTTTCATGAGGTATTCTTTTGAACTCAAATCACTCTTGAATGCAATTCATCCAAATCACTCTTCAATTCTATTACTCTTTTGAATTCAAATCATTTTTATTTTGTGCACAGATTGACCGCCATTTTAATGAGTTCTCTTCGACGGTCATGACAATTGAAAAGTTGCAAAAAATTGTCACATGCCCGGTCGAAGCTTCATTAAAAGCTAAGTGGCTTTACTGGTGGAACGCCCCCCTTCGTGAAATGTTAGATAACAAGTTCCCCGAGGACAAGCCTATGAGGGAGAGGGCTTTGGACGACTAGCTACACAAGGCGTCCTTATGGGCTCAGGTAAATCCATTCCTCGGCCTTCTTCATTTTCATTTTCCTCTATTCTATTTATCTCATATCTAATCATCTCCCTCTCTGTAGTTGGAGAAGGAAGTCGCGGTTGAAATTGAGACCTTAGAGGAGAGCCTCTCCGTCGACATTGATTGGGACGCATCAGAAACTATCTTGCGCCCTCGTGAGTACGTTGATCATTGGCGGATTGTCCTTTGGGACAAGGCCTTCAAGCCTTACCTCGGCGATAAGCCTGACATCACCTTTGCCAAAGGTGATAATCTCTTGGAGTTCGAGGAGGGGACTCTCGCTATCAAGTGTGTGGCCTATCGGTAATACATCTATCCTCCACTTTGCACCTCTCCTTAATTTCATTTCTTGCTCGTTTTCTTGGTTTTCTTACATTCTTGTTTTGTCATATAGGTATATCATGAGAGAATTGGTTGTGAAGAATGCATTGGCCTCATCTTCCTTGCCGGACTACCTCTCGGACTGGGTGAATATTTTTTCTAGCCTCTGCGTGTACACGACCGTGCAAACAAACAAGTTCTCCGAATTGCACTTGCAAGGTGGTGGATGGTACTTGGATTGTGCTGCAGGATTTGTCCCCGGGGAAGAGAAGGCTTTGTTTGCTAGCCTTGTGGGTAGTGCTCCGGATGATAACATTGTTACCTTGGAGGAGCCTGACATCGTTGAACTTCCCCCTCCTCCTTCTAAGGCACCAAAGAGAAAGGGCAGAGCAAAGAAGACCGCGACTCAAGCATCTTCCCAAGTTCTCACTCGGTCTGCTTCTAAGACTCCGGTTGAGCCACCCACCCTAAACACAGTCCGTCTATCGTTCCCTCCGTTGCTCCCTCTCTTGCCCCCTCTGTTACTCCATCTGCATTTCATCCACAATCTCTTGCCACTCCATCTCACAGTGGCACTTCTCTCCTCTCTTTGCCTCGCAAGAGGAAGGCCGCTCTCTTGGATACCAGTGCCACCTCTTCGGATGCCCCTAACACGCTTTCCCTCATCGAAAATGTGGACATGGTTCAACTAATGTTGGATTCCGAGGTTGCCAGAGGTCCCGTTCCCGCATATACCCGCATCCAAGAGTTCATTGCAAAAGTTTGTATACTTGCCTTCGTCAATTCTCAATTTTTTTTCCTTTGCTTTGCTTATTTCTTTCCTTTTTGTTTTCTCATGAAGTTTCAATTGCAGGTTGGGGCAGGTCATTCCCGTGTGAACACCTCGACTACAACTCACAAGGGCCTCGATTTGCTCTTCGCCGACATTCCCGAGAATTTGCCGGTGCCGAACATCTCCACCGATGTTCCTGCTTGGAACAAGCTCCATAAATCATACTATGAGTGTATTTTTGCATTTGCAAAATCTAACCTCTATGATCATGGTGTCCTTGTTCTTGCCCATTGTGCGAGTGCCAGTGTTTCTAGGAGTATTTTTTATTGGGCACACACTTATGACTTCTACGTCGCGGAAGATTGGTTTGGAATGAATGATTTGGACCTCCAATCTCCCGTTGTTCCCTCTGGAGTGGTAAGCAAGTCTCCCTCTCTTCCCCTTCCGTATTGCTTATCATTTCAATTTCAATTCAATTTCAATTCCATTTCATTTTCATTGTTGCAGACTCGGAAGTTCAACATCAAAGTTCTTGTTCGTGTTAACTCCGTTCTTAGAGTGCGGGAAGAGGCCATACAAGAGTATGGTTACAACCTCCAACGAGATGGATGGTTGAATACCTTCACCGATGAAAAGAGCCAGGCGATGCGCAGTGATGGGGTACCTTGGCGAGGTGCCCGTGAGAAGCATCATGTTTTTTTTTCCATCCTTCTCGCTACTCTCACCGACAAGAATGATGTTATTATGGACTAGCAGTGTGGTGTAGGTACGCCTTCTTTTTCAACTTCATCCTTACTTTGAATTTTCCATTATTTTTCATTGACTAGTTTTCATACTAACATTTTACCTCTCGTTGCTTTAGGTGGTTCGATTACAGCATGTCGCTCCCTTGAGCGGCATATTGTGGCCCTTGAGAGTGACCCCGTCATTTTCAATTCACTCCTACTCCCCATGCGCGATCCCCAGCCTGCGCGTATATCTCGCTCAGTTGCCGCACCGTCTATATCTATCTTTGATCCTCCTCAAAAGATGACCAAGAGGGCATTCGGATTCCTTTGTGCGTAAGTTTGCTTTCTATATTTTGCCATGTTTGCCTTGATTTCAAATTCTCATTTTCTAGTGTCATCATGTTTCTAATCCTTTTGCTTGGGTGTTTAGAGAGCCAGCGGAGGTCGCAGTCATTCGTCGAGACATGTTTTCAAGTCCTCCGAAGCCGTTTGAGCTTCCCCCGTATGCTAGTGCAATGGCGGATTGTTTTGCGAAGGCGGAGTCCCCATCTCCTCCTCGCGTTCGTCATTTCTCGCGTGGAACACGAAATCTTTTCTTGTTAGAAGCAAATGAGGGTGAGGAGAGTGATAGGGAATGTTCTCCAAGTCCTTAGTTTATCATTTTGGTTTTGGAGATTATAACTCCGTTTGTTGTTGTTATCCGGCTTTAATAAAAGTTGTGTGTTGGTTTTATTTTTGATATCCGGCGCAAGTTTCATTCTTTCTCTCCATTATTTCATATTCATAATGTCAACCCGCATTGCATTCTTTATTTTTTCTTCATCGTTCAGATCTCTTAACTTCTAGTCACAGAACAATCTAGCTCTCGGCTCTTAGTGTGAGATCTTAGTTATAGGGAGACCATATTTTCTATTAGTGTGGATGGTTTATTTAATGGTTGTGCACACTAATCACATTGGCCGTCTTCCAATCCCAATTGCTATATAGCAATTGGAAGTTTTGTTTGGCACGCGAACATAACCTCGTCAAACTTTTTAAATTGAACTTCATGTTGTTCTCAAAGAGCCGGCACGTCACCTCAAAAATTTCCAAGAGGATTCTAAGGTTGGACTTGGGGGATTTGTCTTTGAGGTCTTTGGCTAAGCTAAGGACTGAATTGGAAGGCTGTTATGGTGCAACGGAGTTTTATGGCATGTTCTTTGGATCATTTTACCCATATTGGACATGCCCGGCAGATAGGGTGTAGATGGCCCTAAACTAGAGTATATAGCTATTTTAACTAACTACCCATTTTTGTAAGTCTTGAGGTTGGCTACATTTTGTTGACCAATAAAATATTTTGTGTATGGTATTTTGATTTCAATTTGGTGACGTCAGCCCTAATTTAATATGATACATTTGAAAACATATACTATAAGATGTTTGATAACAAATGCAATCTTCCACGCCTATAGGATCCGTTGGTTTCTCAAACAATTTTGGGTTATTATGTCCACGGGAATGGGGGTACCTTTCCAAATATAGAATTCAAACTATCTCTAATTCCACGGAAATAGGCACTGCTTCTCCTAAAATTACCCAACAAAATCTAAATTTTCCGCTCTCCAATCTCCGCTCTCCGCTCTCCGCTCTACGCTCACATACTTGAGTTTCCCTCTCACGGCACCAAATTAAATGTCAATCATGCACGACAAGTTTGTGCACACACATCAAAAGGTTGGGATGGGTTTACTTGCATGACAAGTCTGGGGAACACAAACCCAAGAGGTGTCAGTTGAAAAATCAACAAGCTGGCATAAAACACAACACAATACTGAATATGTGAAGGATGAACACAATGGAAACCCTGGTCATGATCGAAACCATCTCGGATGACCAGTGGATGACTTCGATGCCCACTACCATGACACAGTTTGCAATCGCTAGTCATGTTACAACTCCCCGTAAGCAGAGGGACATGCGATGCTCCGCAACTGCACCATACGCCAACGGGATGCTGCGCCGAAGATACCCCACATAAATGCCGCTATTTCTGTGCGACAAGGAAAACACATGTTGTGAAAATTCCTCACTGGTAACGAAGTTAAAGTAGTCAACAGAGTGGTACATTGTTGGCACGCGTTGCAACACCGGATCTAGAAACAAAATTGTGATTACTTGGTTTTGTTCACTATGTTAAAGTGGTCACTAGAATGGTACATTGTTGGCACGCGTTGCAGCTTGGATCTAGGACTAAAACCGTCTTGTAGCATGGATACCTGCACATCCGGGGCCTCTCGAAGTCATTCTGAAGCTAACAACAGCATTGACTTCAACAGTTTGGACGCACAAGAACCAAGAGCATTGACTCGAACAGTTTGGACGCACACTATTTATCTGCATACTTAAAATACGTGCATGGTTGCGGTCCAAAGTCAACAAAATCGGCATTCCACCATAACGGACAACGTCCGCAGTTAACAACACCAGCAAGCAGGCACAATAACTGTGTCTTCCACAGTGCACAAATGGAGGGCTACGCCTTGTTTTCCTTGAATAACACACTGCATATCACAATGAATATCACAATGAATATCACAATGAATCAACATAGCAAAGCAAAGTGCGATCTGCGTAACGGAAATGAAGTCTGCCCGGCCGCAGAACTCATAGGCAGTCCCGCATCATTAATCGGGTGGCGTGTGTGCAAATGTCAATGAAGCAGGTCACAAGCAAAAACCCAGCTGCCACAAAGGCAGTCTCCCCCGCATTCGATCCCCCGCCACATGAGCAAGCCACATGCCGTTGGAGTCGCAGCGAACAAGAGGATGCACCTTGTAGTGGGACATGGATCCGATGATCAAAAGCCTTTTCTCTTTGCATGCATTCTCCGACACGAATGCCACGCCCAATTTTCAAGGTTGCTGAGTGTATGGGGGCAGAAGTTTCTGAAAACAGACTAGACGCAAAGGACATTGACGGTGAGGGAGGTGCAATGGGAGGGGGATGGACGGCGATGGAGGTGGGAAGCGAAGGCGAAGGCGAAGGACGGCGAAGGCGAAGGATGGCGAAGGAGGTGCACATCGAAAGCGGAGGAGTTGGAAGAAAGCGGGATGAAAGTCCTCTGGGCGAGAAAGAGGAGCTGCAGGTGAAGGACATGCCACTGGTAAAAGTGAAACGGACACGGATGACTGGGACGACAACCAGAGGGTCCGGACAGGCATATCCGCCACCGACGTGGGAAATCTGTGGCTGCCCAAGCACATCTCAACCGTCGATCCGCAAACCCCCTGCCCGAACCCCTAAATCCAGCCATG
The DNA here is from genome assembly GCA_950295325.1 of Polytrichum commune. Taxonomy (NCBI): domain Eukaryota; kingdom Viridiplantae; phylum Streptophyta; class Polytrichopsida; order Polytrichales; family Polytrichaceae; genus Polytrichum; species Polytrichum commune. The sequence goes on from OX485809.1 coordinate 7,545,369, forward strand.
CCCGCCTGATCTGGTCCGCACATGTGCAACCCCCCCTGCCCGTACCCCACACGCCATCATTGACGGGGGCTAGCAGATTCGAGTACGACGTTGGAGCGATTTGAAGTTTTGATTTGTGGCAGGGCCGGCAATGATGGCCCCCTGGGGTGAATCCACGCAATGTAGGTTCCCCCCCCCCACTCTGGTCATGATTGCCCCTACCCGGGGCCCTTGCCTAGACCCATGGGGCTCCATGATCCAACTATGCCAATGATTTCTCCTAGTCCCCCACTAGCTAGGTGGGCAGTTGGGCAACCCCGTAGTCTAGGGAGGCGGGAAGTGTATGGAGGTCCGCCATCATCCCCCCCCATCGAGGTGCACTTTGTGGGGGGGGGGGGACTCCCACAGATTGCCATCTCCCTCGCCCCGAGGATTGCCTGAACTCTGCTAGTATCTCAATTAGATCAACTTGGTTTGTTGATTTCTCGCCCACAGTACGTGGCCTTCTCGTGGATCTGTTGCAGTGGCCTCGGAATCTCGCAACTACCAAGTTTTGTGAATCTGCTTGCATGCGTTTCTGTTCTGGGGAGTGTAATGTAGCGGTGTGCGAGGCCCCAGTTTAAAGTGGTTCTCATCCTTTTCATTGTGCTAGGTCGTCGTTGCTGGGAACATGAATTACGATGTTGCATCCGCGTGTTGTGGGCCGTCGTGTTGGGCGGAGGTCCGCCATGTCGAGTGTGGGTGGGATATCATTTGCTAGCGTGGTCATCAATGGCACTGTGGGTTCCATGCAGATGTGTGGTTTCCTTGCACCGGGGTGTCTCCTTTGGCTGACACACACACATGCTTTGAACCCATGTTTTGAACCCATGTTGTCCTTGGTATGAACCACAAGGTGATATGCCCCGGCCATACCAGTGGTTGTCCTCCTACAACTGTAAGGTGGATCTAGTCGAATTGTCTGTAAGCGACCAAGTCTATTTGTCCTCAAGCAGGACACGTGCACGATTTGCTTATAAAAATATGGTCAAGTATGAGAGAAGAGGTCATAATGCACGTTGCATGTTTGTGTGAAATGGTATCTGCAATCTCCTGTCATTTCCTCACATGTTGGTCTTGTGGTGTGGCGTCAGGGTGTAATGACCTGGTGCGGTGGATCAGAGAGACACGGTCGTGTGTGACTTTGATGCACCCGTGATCTGGTGCGCGATATTTTGCTTGTGTTGATTTCTTGATCGTTCACAGAAATGGCAGAGGTACTCAATGTGGGGGAGGCGTTTGCAAGTCAGGTACCCCGCAACATAGGCGCAGTGCCTATCGTTGAAGCTCTTATTCCGGCATTCTGAGGTTATTGTTTGGTAACAAAGGGTCGATGCTCGTGCAGCAAGTAAGTAACAAGCTCTCCCCACATCATTCAAATTAATCCATAACATCCAAAATATGGAGACTTTTTTTTTTCTTCATGCTTCTACAATTAGTGGACAACGTTGGGCTTTGGGGTTGGCATTGCCCATTTGGGGTTGGTCTAGTGCTCTGTATTGCACCGTGACAAGTATGTAGTGCATGCGCACCCGAGGTAAGCCCATCTAATCTGACAACCCACTGTGGCGCCGTCGAGTCTACAATGTGCAATTTTTGTTGAAAAAAACACAATTAAGGCTGTGGAGATTTATTGATTTTGTGTTGGGTAAAGTACACTAGACACATTGCGATTAGTCCATTGTGAAACAACTCGCAGTAGACACTTCATTCCCACATCACAATTCGATATTAGATGGTTTCCATGGCTGACGAGGTCAGTTTTCGATGCAGGGTTCAAATACCAAGGTCAAAAACTTCTTTAAGCCAAGGAGGATACAGACCACAATTGCACAGCAGGTTGAATACTCATCCACGCTTGTATTGGTGTCCCTATTTGTTATTGTGGCGACATTTGGTGTGGCTTGCAGCAGCAAGGACAAATAGATGTCTATAGGCCCCACACTATCATAGTTGTCATGCAAATAATGTTCCGCGTGGGAGTTAGGGTTGAAACTGATGTTGTGGTAGGCTTGATGCAGGGGTATATCATGGCTGAGCACTACGAGAATGTGAGCCTCGCGGACTTCGATGTTGTGAGGAGCACGCAATTTCCGGACGACATGTCGTCTGGAGTATGTGTCCATCGCTGTACACCTTTCCAAGTTGTTGCAATTTGATGCTTGGATGTATTGCAATATGTAATGCATGCCATGACTGGGCGGAATCCTCGTAGGTCAGATGAAGGGAAATAACGATTTGCATCTGAGCTGTCACATTTCGACATGTGTCAATTCAGGTTTACAGAGTTGGCCAGTCCCAACCCCAGAGACTTGATCGAACACAGGTATACCGCACTCCCATCCTGCAACTACACAACGACTGTAACTCCTTGAATCTGGGTCACCTTGCTCTTAATCATGAATGGCATGTAGTCAGGACCTTTCGTCGAAGCAAGTTTTTGTCTCAATTCCCATTTTCATTGTGCACATGATATGAATAGAGCATCACATGCATGTTCAGAAACCCAGTCTTGTCGAAAATAATGCATGTAAGTTGACATGTCATGCAGATTTTGGGGATGCCTTATGCGACGAGCTACCATCAACCGCGTGCAACAATGCCTTGGCAGAATGCCCAACCCGTTTTTGGACATATAGGTCCTCCAAACCAACCCATGTACAATCCGTGCATGGGGACACCCGTCGCATCACCGAATGCATTCAACAACCAAATGACATACCCTGCACAGCCAAGGGATAGCCAGTACTGTCGCGCACCTCTCCATGAGGAGTGGCCGAAACACCATGGGCACAAGGGGGACCCCGGAGTGACACCCGGGACTTGTGGCGCCGTTGGTGAGAGGGCCCAAGTGATCCTAGTGTGGGTGAGGGCCCCGGGCGTTGGGAACGCCTCCCACCCACGAAGACTGGGAGGCACAAGGGTAAGGCCATGAGCTATGCGTAGCTCATGGCATGGTGATTCTAGAAAGCTCAAGAACACCTCAATCGGAGGTGTGAGCTAGGAGTTATGGCCATTTGAGTGGGGCGCTGTCCCGGGACAGCGCCCTGGTACAGCAGTGCCTGGGAGTGATTCCCGGGACTGCCAAGGTTCAAACAGGCATAACGTCCTCAATACTTGTCCGAATGGGGCAAGTGAGGAGTCCATCGGCATCTACGTGAAGCGTAGATGAAGATGGAGTGGTTGGTTGTTATGATCAGACATCATACAAGGAAGTTATGATCGTCTGAAGCTGCTAGTGGGTTCTAGGCCCAGCAGCTAAAGGAAAATGTCCACTTGGCCCCAACTCTTGGTAGAGAGACAAGAGGTTGGTTGACGGTGGGGTAGGGGCCCCGCGTGAAGTCCTAGAGGCTTATATGGGTGAGGTGGTGTGGCCTCACCCACCCGAGGCCGAACGGCACGGCCTCCATGGGCATTGGCCCATTGTGAGGCCATAGTTGCCTAGTATGGTTCGGGTTGTTGTAGTGTTGCTCCGGCAACACGATGATCAACATAGGATTGGACTTCCATGGATGGAAGTCCACATCAAAGAAATGGGTTAGCGATTAAGGGGTGAGTCCCGAAAGCAAAGTAGGAGGGTTGGTTCCCCTTCTATGAACTATGTGGTCCGGGGTAAGAGGAGCTAACCATTAGCATGGCGGTATGCGAAGGGTTAGCGCTCGTAACCTTTGCTAGAAAGAAAAATTGGCAAGATTATTAAGGGACCTAGCAAGGGTTGCGACACTTGGTATCAGAGCAGGGTTCCAAGTTTTGAGCTCGCACTTTGAGGGAAACATGGCTATCAAAAATGCGGGTTATGATGGTGAGCCCGGGGTTTCCAAAAGGTTGTGAGGCTCAAATTGGAACAAGGATCATGTGCAAGTGGAATTTGACCATACCATTGGTTCTAATGACAATGGTGTGCATGAGGGTGGATTTGGTAAGGAAAATGGAGGAATGCTTTGAAAAGGGCTCCCGCAAAAAAAAAAAAAACATTTGGGGCCTAGAATACCGAATGCACCCAAAACCTTGGAGGGTATTAATGTTGGATTGAAATTCAATTCGAGATGCTTCGAAGGTTCGGATGTTGAAATGAACTTGGTGCTAATGAGGCACCCATGGCCTCTTATGGCCTATGTGCGCTATTTAAACGCACAAATGAAGGATACACCTAAAACGGACGAGCTTTCTAAGAAATGCATCGTTTTAGGTGGGGTTTTAAAAGCGGGTGGTGGATGCCTTGTTTAAGTCCCCAAGGCTTCTTGAGAACATGGTGGGGACCATCAAGTTCGCAAGAGCATTGAAGCCGATGGTCCCAAAGAGAAGTTTGGCGGCGCATCACCACAAGTGGCTTTAGCAAAAGTAGGTCCCAAAGAAATGAGTGCAAATTGTTTGGTCCATTTTACTTAGGCAAAACATGTTGGTGCCGCGGACGGAATGTTGAAAGGTGGCTTTATGCTTCCAAAGCAAATCATACTTGTGCCGCGGACGGAATGTTGGGAGGTGGGTTTGTCCTACCAAGGCAATTCATGTTCGTGCCGCGGACGGAGTGTGGGAAGGTGGCTTTGTGCTACCAAGTCAAAACATGTTTGTTTTGCGGACAAACTATTAGAAATTGGTTTTGTGGCACCAAACCAATTTGTCCCGCGCACGAAATGTTTGAAGTTGGCTTTGCGGACCAAGCCAAGCCAAGTTGCGGAGGACCAAATGTAAGACGATGGCATTGTGGCCAAGGCTAGTAGCCTTAAGCCGAGGCCAAGTCTCATGTGTTGACAAAGAGGCAAGCCATTCCTTCTTGAGCCCAAAACTCACAAGGGAGTTGGGGCTTGGCGATTGATAGAGCGGGCAAGCTCACCAAGGTGCGGTTTGGAAAGGGCAAACCGCATGAGACAAAGGAGGCCGCGATGCATGTAACCTTTCAATGTGGGACATTGGATTTTTGTCAAAATTTCACACCAAGTGAAATAGATGAAATGCATGTCATTGTGAAGGCCGCCTTCTTTGAAACTCACATGATAGATGTGAGGTGCAAGCCGGGTGTTTGCAATGCATTATGATGTGTCATAATAGCAAAGAATTGAAGTTCAAATTGACAAGGACTCCTATGGTAGGAGGACCCAAGTTGAATTTGGTCTTAATGGACCAAATGCAAAATATAAACATAATTGTCGTGGTTCAATTGGAGCAACTCCAAAGAACGTATGGGGAGGCGAGGAAAGATGGGCTCCCCCAAATCACATTGGTGGGATGTTGGTGAGATACAAGGATGTATTCACCAATGTGTTGCCCAAAAAAATTACCGCCAAGGAGTGAAAAATAACTTTGCTCAACGAGAGATTGAGTTCTTGAGGTATGTGGTGACAAAGGACGTTGGTGGATGAACATGAAGAATGTCAAAGCAATCCAAAAGGAGAATTGGCCCTTCATTCAAAAAAATTCTTAGGTCATTTGTTGGCCTAGCCAACTACTACCACCACTTCATTCAAGAGTTTTTGAAGGTTGCTAGGACCTTAATCAACTTATGGAGGAAAATGGCTATCCCAAGAGTGGGATGAGCCTTGTTACCAAGCCTTTGGGGAGCTCAAGAGCAAGTTCTCTTCACAAGATGTGGTTAAGTTTCCGGATTTTCGTAAGCATTTTGAGGTGCACATGGAGGCGAAGGACTTTACCATTAGCGGATGTTGATCCAAGATGGATGACCATTGCTTATGGGAGCATTAACCTCCATGGTTGTTGAACCTTGTCCGGCGTGTGCAAGAAATGGTTATCCCAAGAGTGGGATGAGCCTTGCCACAAAGCCTTCGGGAAGCTTAAGACCAAGTTCTCTTCGCCGCCCGTGCTCAAGTTCGTGGAGTTGGCAAACCTTTGAGGTGCATACGGGGGCGGGTGACTTTACCATTGGCGGATGTGATCCAAGATGGATGCCCATTGCATATGGGAGCATTAAGCTTAACGGTTGTCGAACCTTGTGCGACTTGTGAAAGAAAAGGCTATCCGAAGAGTGGGATGAGCCTTTTCACCAAGTCTTTGGGAGCTTAAGAGCAAGTTCTCTTCGCCGCCCGTGCTCAAGTTCGCGGAGCTTGACAAACCTTTTGAAGTGCATACGGGGGCGAGTAACTTTGCCAATGGTGGATTATGTGTAAGATGGATGGCCATTGCATATGGGAGCATGAAGCTCGATGGTTGTCAAAGAAGACAACCAACTCATGCCAAACAATTTCTTTGCCGTAGTGCATTGCTTCAAGATGTGGCGACACTATTTGGGGTCGCACAAAGCAAAGGTCTATATGGACAATGTGTCCTAAAAGAATTTTGACATTCAAGCGCAAGTGAGCGCCAAGTCATTGCGGTGGCATGATAGTTTGGCGCTTATGAAGGTGGATTTGATCCACAAACCGGACCGTGGAAATGTGGTGCCGGATGCGCGAAGTAGACCGAAAGAGTTCAAGCAATGAGAACCATCCAAACCTTGTGGCTAATGTGTGCCGGCGAAGGAAACTTGTGATGCAAGAAACGGGAGGGGTAAATTAACTACCCCAAAGCACAAAAGCTTTTAGGTGAGCTTCGCAAGAGCAAGGTGCTCAAAGAGGTTAAGTTGGTGGACGGATTGTTCAAGTGCAAACAAAGTCGGGTATATGTGCCCCAAGGCAAGTTGAGGCTATCGGTTTTGAAGGAGGAATATGATAGTCCTATTGCCGGCCATAGAGGAGAAAAATAAAACCGCCATAGAATGGTGTCAAAGAGGTACCATTGGCGGTGCATAAAGGAAGATATAGCCCACTTTGTGAAGGCTTGAATCAAAGTGCAAAGTGAACCGAGCCTCTTACCAAAAGCAAGGCGGCTTCTTGCAACCGTTGCCTATCCCGTTGGCGCCATGGCATGGTATGTGCATGGACTTGATCACAAGTTTGCCGGAGTCACATGGGTATGATGCCATCTTGTTGATGGTAGAGCGGTTTGCCAAGTTGGCACACATGGTGCCGATTGTGGGAACCGCCACCGCGTTGGAAACCGCATAGCCTTTTCTCAAAGGATGGTTGAGGCACCACGGGTTGCCAAGAGTGATTGTGTGGGATCAAGATCCAAAGTTCACAAGTGCATTTTCAATGCATTGCTCTAAGGAGGTCGGAATGAAACTAAGGTTTAGCACGACCTTGCATTCCCAAATGAATGGGAAATCGGAACGTGTGAATGGAGTCTTGAAGCAATACTTGAGGAACTTGGTGGGGGCGGACCAAGGAGATTGGGCGGACTATGTGGGTCGAGCGGAGTGTAATTGCAATGTAGCCACGCACTTGGCTACCAAGGGGTGGTCTTTCGTGGTGGCTTATGGAGTGGATGCGCTCCAACCTATTAACCTAGCTCTCGAGGGGGCACATTCAACACTAGAGTTCAACCAAGATGGTGAGGACTTGGCCAAGAATGTAAACAAGTCTTGGAGATGACCAAGTTGTTGGTGGAGAAAACCCGAAGGTGCTACGGAGTGCAAGTCAATGCCGGAAGACGCGAAGTGGAGAATAAGGTGGGCCAAAAGGCGTTGTTGAATGTGAACAACTTCACTTAGCCGGAAGGCCTCACTCCAAAGTTTATGTCCAAAATTGGAGCTCCGTTTCCCATTGTGGAACAAGTGGTCAAGGACATATATAAGTTGGAATTACCGCCAGAGATCAAAGTGCATCCGACATTTCATGTCTCATTACGAAAGTCATTTTAGGACGACACCTTGTGGCCCGATCACAAGCAAGTGATTAGGCCACCTCCCCACCTTGTGGACGTCATTTGGAACATGAGGTAAGAGGGCATCCTCAAGTGTAGGAAGCCCAAGTGAAAATGAAAGAAAAAGTACAAAGGAGTACTTGGTGAAATGGTGAGGATACCATGAGAAAGAAACCGCTTGGGTGGCGGCAAGAGACATGGTGAACACCAATGAATTGGTGAAGCACTTTGGAGAAACTAAGGCTAAGGATTCCAATAAAATGAAGTGTAGGCATTGATGAGGACATCAATCTCCTTTAGTGGGGGAGAGACGCTAGTAGCACACTTAGCTTCGAGGCTAATTGCTCCACAACATTAACTTGTTCTTTGGCTTGAGGGAATAAAGTCCAAACTTTAGTGGTGCAAAGAGAAAAGTATGAGATGAGGTCCTAGTCTTGTACTTGTGCTTGGTTAATGGAAGAGGGGGAATAGATATGCCAAACTAGGTTGGGTAAGCCGAGTAATTGGGGGCCATGGCTTGGAGGGGCCTTGGATAAAACCAAGAAACTTCTTAGTTGTGGGCTTGTGTGAGCCCAAAAGGGTGCCCACATTTAGTCTTAGACCCTTGAAACGTTAGTTGATGCACTTTGAAGTAGCATGTTACTTCACAAAAATATAAAAAGAGTGAAATGTTAGTCTTAGAAGTACCATGTTGTAAGAGGCTAGGATGTGAGTTGTTATTGTGTTTTTACCTTCGGAAGGATTTGAGTGAATGAGGATAGGTAAGGAGAACTTGGATTGAGTAGTTAGTGAGTAGGCTAGTACAAATGGATGGAGACAACCAAAGTGACTCAAGAGGCAAGTGCATTCGAATTGGGATGAATGGAGGATCACATGGAGCGCACAAGTGGACCACCTCATCATGGCCACTTAATGGGGAAGGCCCAAGGAAGAATGCAAGGTGGAGGATAAGCAAATTCTCAAAGCACCAATCAAATCACGAGTTAAGCATCGTGGTTTGAATTAAGTGGTGAGCGACGATTTGGGGAAGTAAGGGGAGAAAGTTATGGCGGCGGAAAGCGAAGGAGGCTAAGTTTGGGTTGAAGCATCCCAAGTTTGGTAAAGTGTGGTAGGTAGAAAGCCAAGCCTAGTTAAATGTTCGAATTAGGATCCTTGTTGATCATTTGAGGGAGGAAGGCTTAGAAGATAGGATTGGCGCCTACTAAGTAGGAGGAAATCTCAAGGGCTTATCGTGAGTTAGAAGGAGAACTTGGATTGAGTAGTTAGTGAGTAGGCTAGTACAAATGGATGGAGACAACCAAAGTGACTCAAGAGGCAAGTGCATTCGAATTGGGATGAATGGAGGATCACATGGAGCGCACAAGTGGACCACCTCATCATGGCCACTTAATGGGGAAGGCCCAAGGAAGAATGCAAGGTGGAGGATAAGCAAATTCTCAAAGCACCAATCAAATCACGAGTTAAGCATCGTGGTTTGAATTAAGTGGTGAGCGACGATTTGGGGAAGTAAGGGGAGAAAGTTATGGCGGCGGAAAGCGAAGGAGGCTAAGTTTGGGTTGAAGCATCCCAAGTTTGGTAAAGTGTGGTAGGTAGAAAGCCAAGCCTAGTTAAATGTTCGAATTAGGATCCTTGTTGATCATTTGAGGGAGGAAGGCTTAGAAGATAGGATTGGCGCCTACTAAGTAGGAGGAAATCTCAAGGGCTTATCGTGAGCCTTGAGGGTGCTCACCCCCTCAAGCTTACTATATAATTCCTCATTCTTCCCTCACTCATCCTCTCTTTCCTTTGTGCTCCAAGGCACCCCACGAGTTATAAGTGTGGGTGTGGGAAGCCATATTGGAGCACATGTGTGTGCTTAGTTTTTAGTTTGAGAGCCAAGGCTTGTTAGCCTTGAAGAGGGCTTGACCTCTTGGTAGAATTAGTGTTGACGTGAAGGATTTTAAAGTTAATTCATGATTCCAATTTGTGGTACTTAAAGTTCATGTTTTGAATACACGTGGTTGCAAGTTCCATGTTTAAGAGTTGAGCACTTGATGTTGTGATGAGTGCAAAAATATACTTGTGTGGATTAGTTAGTCTTAATGAAGTTAGGAAATTCTCTCTCCCCCTCTCCTCTCTAGGATTTTAGGATTTTAGGATTAGAGAAGAATTGTGTGATTAGAAAGGGGTTGTTAGTAGAATTAGGGAAATTAGGTAGGAAGATTAGTTAAGGGCTTGAATAATTAGTGAGGTAGTTGGGGATTACAACTACAAAGTTGTGGGTTCATGAAGGACCTGGGTTTATGAAGGACCTGGGTTTGTTTAGTTAGAAGCTAAGGAGCTGGGTTCATGAAGGAGCTGGGTTTGTTTAGTTAGAAAGTAAAGAGCTGGGTTTATGAAGGACCTGAGTTTGTTTAGTTAGAAGCTAAGGAGCTGGGTTCATGAAGGAGCTGGGTTTATGAAGGAGCTGGGTTTGTTTAGTTAGAAGCTAAGAAGCTGGGTTTATGAAGGAGCTAGTTAAATCCAAGACCACTTGAAGGGTGAACCTTGCACTATGGACTCATCCAAGTCCAAATCCAATACCGCGGAGGAATGTGAGCCCAAACCCACTACTCGGACTACGGACGCTTAAGGGTGGGGGGTTTGGCCTCACAGCTTGTCCGGGCGGGGACAAGGTGATGGCGCGTGCTCATAAAAGTGCTACCCGCGAGCTAACGAAAGTTGGCGCATGGGAGTCATGAACCCATGTCTCGAAAGAGCAAAGTGGGAACCGAGTCGGGCGGGACTTGGCATCACCCCCGTGCGATCGAGGCGTGGCTTAACAATGGAAAGTCATCTCGGAGTTGCAACCGAGACAACTTAGTGGAAGCGTTGAGGTCTCGCCTAGATGTGTCATGTTAGGCTAGAGGAGCCTAACGGGGGAGGCCCCAAAGGAGGGGCAACCCAAGTGAGTCCTAAAGTAGGTGGGTCTAGTATAGGTTAGGTCCTCGGATGAAAGATCCAAGGTCGCTAACGGACCACCTAGGAACGACACCTTTGGGACTATGCCAAATTTGAAGAAGCATTGTGGGGGTCGCGCCCTAAGGTAAACACAATGCCGCACCATAGAGGATGGCAACTTGAGAATTGGTGTGCCGACTACGAGTATAGTCGATGAGGGCATCGACTCCGTTTGGTGGGGGTGAGTGTCGCGCACCTCTCCATGAGGAGTGGCCGAAACACCATGGGCACAAGGGGGACCCCGGAGTGACACCCGGGACTTGTGGCGCCGTTGGTGAGAGGGCCCAAGTGATCCTAGTGTGGGTGAGGGCCCCGGGCGTTGGGAACGCCTCCCACCCACGAAGACTGGGAGGCACAAGGGTAAGGCCATGAGCTATGCGTAGCTCATGGCATGGTGATTCTAGAAAGCTCAAGAACACCTCAATCGGAGGTGTGAGCTAGGAGTTATGGCCATTTGAGTGGGGCGCTGTCCCGGGACAGCGCCCTGGTACAGCAGTGCCTGGGAGTGATTCCCGGGACTGCCAAGGTTCAAACAGGCATAACGTCCTCAATACTTGTCCGAATGGGGCAAGTGAGGAGTCCATCGGCATCTACGTGAAGCGTAGATGAAGATGGAGTGGTTGGTTGTTATGATCAGACATCATACAAGGAAGTTATGATCGTCTGAAGCTGCTAGTGGGTTCTAGGCCCAGCAGCTAAAGGAAAATGTCCACTTGGCCCCAACTCTTGGTAGAGAGACAAGAGGTTGGTTGACGGTGGGGTAGGGGCCCCGCGTGAAGTCCTAGAGGCTTATATGGGTGAGGTGGTGTGGCCTCACCCACCCGAGGCCGAACGGCACGGCCTCCATGGGCATTGGCCCATTGTGAGGCCATAGTTGCCTAGTATGGTTCGGGTTGTTGTAGTGTTGCTCCGGCAACACGATGATCAACATAGGATTGGACTTCCATGGATGGAAGTCCACATCAAAGAAATGGGTTAGCGATTAAGGGGTGAGTCCCGAAAGCAAAGTAGGAGGGTTGGTTCCCCTTCTATGAACTATGTGGTCCGGGGTAAGAGGAGCTAACCATTAGCATGGCGGTATGCGAAGGGTTAGCGCTCGTAACCTTTGCTAGAAACGAAAATTGGCAAGATTATTAAGGGACCTAGCAAGGGTTGCAACAAGTACGAAGGGACGAATTCCAGCCACATGTTAATGTCGATGCACAATGTGCACCATGGTGGAACATTTAGCTCACAACCTGGCCAGATGTCAGGTCCAGATTTCTATATGTCCAAACAATTCAATGGGGTTGGAGGTGAAAACACGCAACCTCGCCCATGGAGCTACTGTATGCCACTTGAAGATGTACAGGGGCAGGGCATGCCTGGAGTAGCTCCCAATCTGGGAAAAGGGCCACAAACGTCTCTGCATGGTACGCCAGATTTGAGGGGAGTTCGCGGGGCTCCAATACCAGATAAGGAGGCATCAGCGGCAACACCTGGTCCTTCTGCATTGGGGCGTTCTGCAACCAATAAAACCTCCAGCGCCCCCACAACATCAGGAGGAGGTAACTCGCGCAACCCACATGACTCCGGGATGGAGGAAGTGCTCCCATTGCAAACAAGCAATAATCCCATATTGTTAAGCACGAACTCCAGTAAGTCATCCCCCCCTTACACGTCCTCTCAGAGAAAACAACTTAGAGTAGAAGAGAAGTCATATTTAAAAGAAGTGAAAAGGTCCATAGCGGAAGGTAGAGTGCCACAGGTCCACCTTCGACAAAACAACACCGGAGACATAGTGCAGTTCAAAGCCCAATTTTTAAACGCACTAAAACTAGCTGCACTTGCAATTGTTCCGGACGCTGATATAGACATTAAGAATCCCGCAACAATGCAAGAAATCATGAAAGAAGTGAGGAGACAATTCATAATAGAGAAGCCTCTTCCAGAAGGCATGGTAGCAGGATTTCTACAACGTCTTTATAAGAGAAATAGAGCTGTGTATCATCGTCACTGGACCCTACACGGTGACGAGAGTACGCCTGACGATTGTTCATCAGCTGCGTGGTCACAATTGGTAGATTATTGGCAATCAATGGAAGGGACCAAAGAATGCGAGAGAAACAAGGCAAACGCTTCGTCCAGAAAAAGTGCATCAGTAAGCTCTCTTGCTCTGGCCTCTTCGTGTTTAAATCTGGAATGACCATGTGCGCGTCACAAAATATGGGGGCAGTGCTGCCCAGTTCATATGCTTGACTATGTGGAGTTGCAGAATTAATGATGGACACATGTGGAGAGTTTATTGACATTTTAGGGCTTCCCATGTGAGTTTTTTTTTCGTGCAGGAGAAGCGTTCCAACATGGCTGATGGGAAGAAAATGACACCCGGAAGCTCAGATGGCATGCGGAGCATTACAAATGAACACAACAAAACATTAAAGCCCAAAGTATGTAAGCACCAACACATACACCTCAATGTTTGCGTGCATTTACATAATATCCCCAGTCCTCGATTATTTCATGAAGTTGTGGGAGTCTCATATGTGCATTATTTTCGATGCCAAAGTTATGTATATGGCAAATGGTAAGAAATTGGCTTCGTCTTGATGCCTGTGACAGTTGAAAGGAAATATCACACATGATAAGACACCACTTGGCCGTATTCAAGGCACACGTCCATCCAAGATATCATCCTCGGACAGCACTTTGGAGCGTCCACCCATGATCGATATTAGCAACAAGCTCCATGCTCTGGTAGACGAATTCGTGTCCAACCTGTCCTCAGAGTGTGACTCCCTGGCGAACAACATTTCTAGCCAGGCTCAAAAGTATGTGGCGATGGACACCAAAGCAGAGGCAGCGAAGACTCCGAGGCTGAGCAACCGCACCACGACGGAGGTCTTGTATGGATTAATAAGGCCAAAATTTGATCGTGCAATTTCACATCATCACACGGAGGGGAAGCCCCATATGGATCATGACACTGCGAATGTGCAAGAAGGGAAGACTAGAACCAGGGATAGAGGGAGATTTGTTCGCAATGCGGGGGAGAAGAAGCCTCGGAGCTCCACATTGGAGGAGAATGGCAACCACAATGATGTCACATCCGTGGAGTTTGACAGCGACAATACATTGTCAAAAGACGAATCAAACCATGGCCGAGGCACATCTGGCCTGAACACGATAGGTAAATCCATGCATACCATTGAAATTTTGTCTTCAGACCAGTCATCTGATGAGGGCATTCGTACCAAGCACAAACAATCCAAGAAACCTATGGTGAAACAGAGCAGACCAAAGATTACGAACCCTTCCTCACGGGGCAGGTCCACAAAGGCAGATTTTAGAAGCCCGCCAAGGTCTCCTGAAAGCAGTCATGTCCTGAACTACAGCTACGAGGAGGACACCCACAGCCTAGGTGGGAGAAGTCCGGCCATTGAAACCATCTTTCCGAAGCTGAGGTGGCCCAAACACGACGATACTTCGCAGGAGGGCGGGATAGGGAAGGCGACGGAGACTAACACTGTACATGGCAACAACGAGTCCCGTAAGAAAACTGATAGAAAGAAAGCCGATGAGAATATGCGCCTCCAGGAAGGCGATGAGTCCAATGAGGAGGATTCTGAGGGCCCTGAAAATGGAGGCGAGTCCGACGGTGAAGAACTGCCGGTGCTGCCCAAGGTACCCGTCAAGCGGAAATTGATGAGTGAGCCCAGAAGTGCCGAGAGATCTTCTCAGAGAGGCAAGACAAAATCCGGAAACCTGCAAACCAAGAAGCAGAGAACACCGGTCATTGATGCATCTGTCATAACTCAGCTGGAATTTGGGAAGCGACCCCAGAATTGCGTGAGTATCGCGACTTTGTCATTGTGTGTTTTGTTGATGTGTGGATTTGAGATATGTAATGCTCATTGAGCTACATGAAGTCCATAATCCTACTTTGATATTAATGAACTTGTGCGCTACCCATCTATGTTGTAGAATCCAATCAGGGTAAGAGTGAAGGTTTGGGTATTGCACCCACAATATGAAGGAAAAGTGGTTGCAGAGGCGTATGCTGGAATTAACCATAAGTCCAGGTGCATAAACGACGAGCAAGACTTGTGCAAGAAAGGGGAACAAATGATTTCCATAATCAGAGTATTTTACAAGGACACGCCGGTGATGTTCAAGAAAGAGGGGCGTTTTCCAAAGCATATCGCCTACCTGGATCAAGCGGAGGGACTACCCAATAGCCCCATTTTGTGGGGTGTTTGTTACATTATGCAGATTCCAAGCATGGAAGAAATTACGCGCATGATGAGCAATGTCACTTCAGTCGCCTGTGGTAGGGCCTCATCTATTGCACTAGAACAAGGGCTGGAGGGTAAGACACCCAAGTCCTCGGGCAAGAAAGTTGAGGTTCCTGAACCTGTGAAAGTGCGTGACTGCGCCAAATCGAGGGGCAGAACTGAATCATCAAAAGATTTGGGGAAAAAAGCCATAGAATGACCTTCCAGGTGATTGCTATGTTTGTTGTTGTCTCTATTAGCAACTATTCAGGTTATGTTACTATACAATCCTCATTGTGTCATGTGTTCTTCAAACCTCTGGCAATTATGCGGCCGGATCTCCTCCAACAGATATCCATGTAAGAGTTTTTGTACACCCCTGTGCCTAATGTGTGTCATCCCAGTCCTTGAGTTTGAAATGGATTTCTACAGTTTAGGTGAATTGAGGCTTCATGGGCACTATGAGATGCAACTACCTAGCATGCGACTGTGCCCATGATCTACACTTTTGGCAATGAGCCCCAGACTGGCCACATACGGTTCCACTACGCGGTAGACCTGTTCCTACACCGCATGGTGTAGGACACACCCTACAGAGTGTGACCCAGAGCTCATTTCTTGAACTCAGCTTCTCCTTCTGTGCCTAGTGGTCGGTTCCCTCCCAATCAGTGCATATATAGCATGTGTATATGGATTGTAGAAAGTGTTGTTGTGTTGGTTATGGTGGATGCCCACAACAGTGACTTCATTGGCACTAGCGATTGCCAACAACAAGCGTGACTTGTATTAGAGGTGAGTATGCTTGCTTGGTCTGTTTGTGCTGCATAATGTTATTGGCAACATGTTCACAGAACATTTGTTGCACCGAAGGCCCTTCCAAGAGGATTGTCATTGACTTGCCGACATTTGTTATTTCAATATATTGTTTGTGAATGAGAATGAAACTGTTCCGTGATGCAATCCCGGCTCCGGCAGGTGGTGGGCAGTGGCGCAGCGCGGTCTTGGAGCTTGGCGGACCGAAGCAGTGATTGTTCGGGTTCTGCCATTACGATAATTTGTAGAGATCCGCAACAAAGGGCAATAGTGTAGAAGCACAAGTTGTTGGATTTCCTCGTATATGTTAACACTGTTGCATGAGTGCGGGACCTGGTGCATGTAAGGGGTGTATGTAATAGATATACATGTTCAAGGTGAGACTTTTAATGAAAGAAATGTGCTTCCACAGGATGAAGGCATGGGAGTCGCAAAGTTCTTGGAAGACCGAATTCATCGAGTCTGACAGAACTGCAATGGCGGATAGCATACCAGCGCGTGAAGAGTTTTGATCGGCATGCCTCACCGATTTTTCATGCAGAGGAACAGAATGACGGCATCTTTGGAATATTGCCACTCTTTGTGGATTTATAAGAACTAGCTCAGTAGGTCTAGTCAATTACATGCAACCAGTGGGGAGCTGTTTGCGGAGGGTGGAACACGAACTGTGTCCTGAGCACGTTGTTGTCATGGCGGCTGCTCATCGCCAGTGATCACATAGTGGGAGGACGTTTGGCTGTAACTTTGCCATACTTGGCGTGCAATCCGTGTGATGACTACATTAGGTTCTATGTATGAAACAATTTTTCAACAAACATTCTGCCTGAACCGGGGCACTGTGTGTGTTGTTTTTCTCCAAAATTCCAATTTTATATATAGAGTATACCATATTCTCTTTTTACCCCACACTTTTATGCAACGCTTTTTTTCCCACATATGACTTCGGCATGCACATATCGTTGGGGAGCAGAGTTCGAAGGTCTCTCACACATTTGCAGTTACCTAGAACACTGAGGACGTATTCTTATCAGAAGGTTAGGATGATGGTGGCATTGTGTTGCATGGATATTTTGTTCATTGATGTAAATTTAATGTAGTCCTCCCACAATCTTGTTGTACGTTATATTTGTAAAGAATTCCAATTTTATAGATGAGGGCTATGGGCACTGGACTGAGACAATGTAATGAAGTGGTTCTACACTGGAACACCGGTGTGGTTATGGGAGCACAATTTATGTAGGTGCACCAGACGATGCATAAGAGTGAAATTGGTCATAGTATGCAAACCTGATGTATCCTGTCACAGAAGCACCCTAGCTCGCCCCATCGATGGAGCACTTTTTGCTTGGAGATCCTGCACACAGAAGGAGAATCCGCGGTGCATTGTAGCGCAGATAGCTGTGTGCTAATAGAACGAATATTGTAGGATAACTGTGGCACTGAATTTCACAATTGTTGTTGTGGCCGGCCGGCGGAAGTTCACCAGTAGTGGTCTCCGAGGAGATGCAATTAATTGTTGGTATTTAAATCGCGGGCCCCCACTATGACATAATCAAAGATAATAGTTTCACACAATTCTGGCGAAGTGTTACAGGCCACACGAAAGGCATAATAAATTGCAGTCTCTCTCCTAATTAAAGAACAGTAGGCAGTCGAACAGTGTCCCAGTGCACGCTTGAATTTTTCTGTGTATCCCAGGGTGTACACGTATAACCCCTCAAAAAATTGCATTCATGTGAGCACTTATGAGCTAGCTGATGCTTGAACCGCAGCCAATTCTGGCTGCATTTCATCCGGGCGTTGTGGACTTGTGTTCCACTAATCCGAGGCAATTACTTCGAGTGTACGTAATCACAGGGTCTGACAAGCCCACCACAGCTTGTCTCTCCTTTTCACCGCTCAAAGGGGATGAGCGATCCGTAAACGTACAGTACTGTGGAATTCACAACATGTCCACTTACATGTGAATTGTAACTTTATGTATATATATGTAAACAACAATTTTGATTCAAATTATACAACAACGAACTTTTGCACCTGCTGATTACATATATACGTACACATATATGTGCATTAGCATGTCGCTGTGAACACCTAGCTAGCTAATACACAAATGGAATGCGGGACAGTGCCAATTCAATTGGTCGACCGGAAGAAATTAGTATTTCCACGCGACAGCCAATGGAAATGCCAAATGTAACATAATTTGGCGTTAGGTGGTCAACGCCACAAAACAATGGTCAAAAGAACCGCAATGGGAATATGACTGCGGTTTTTTTTTACCATGTTTTCTACTAGTGGATGTGGCATATGTGGTCACCTATGGGTTAATGATTGTGGATTGTGGTTGTTGTAGCCGAGGATACGCAACGCACTCGGGCACCGAAGACACCTCCGACCAGGATCACAGCGATGGCATGGATACGTCACAGCCGCCACCAACACGGAAGGGAGGGGGGAGCACCGCCATGAAGAAACGCGTGGAGCTCGATGCGCAAGGGCAGCCGTTTGGCTCAATGAAGGCGGTCCTTTGTGGAGATATCAAGAAGTATGCAAAGGACCTCGATCCCACAACGGGATGGGAAGGCCAGCCACGACACGAGAGGAAGCGGTTATTCAGACGCTTATACTCAGGTAAGTGTTATACATTTTATTCGGCATCAATGTTTGTGGCGAAAGTGTAATGTTCATTATGAAGTTGAAATTTTCTGCCAAACCAAACATCGCGTGTGACATGAGCAACAGGTTGCATGTTGGTGAAGTCACTTCAAACATTCGTACAGACGTCATAGTAGACATGTGTTTCTCCTAGGTTGTCATGTTGGTAATCTCCTAGTGCAACGAAGCAGGACATGTGCGCAGACACCCTTTCAGACATGGTTCCTGACACAGTGGGCAGTCGCTGGAGACATCTATTGCGACGTAGCCGACGTCATGAGTGTTTCGTAGGTTGCCATACTGGTGCATCTTCTCTGCAGACTTAGGTGTAGTGTTGTTCCTGAACGCTTGGAAAATGTAACGACTGTCTCAGCACAATGACCTTCGCGTGTGG
Source organism: Polytrichum commune (assembly GCA_950295325.1). Classification (NCBI taxonomy): domain Eukaryota; kingdom Viridiplantae; phylum Streptophyta; class Polytrichopsida; order Polytrichales; family Polytrichaceae; genus Polytrichum; species Polytrichum commune. Next base: position 7,564,179 of record OX485809.1, read on the forward strand.
CATACAGATTGGGAGATGTGCGGGCATTGTGACAAAGTGTGCGAGAAGTGGATGCGGCCTATTATAACAAAGGTCCTCATCAACAGGACGAAGCTATTTTGCGAGCGTTGAGCGGTGAGCGGTGAGCGGTAACTTCCGAGATATTTTGATTAAAATGTTATTTTAAGCAGTAAGTTTATGGTATTTTTGGACTAAAATTATTTTTAGGATTTTTTTTTCTAAACTTAGTGAACAGTGGGACCTATGACCGTGGACAATTAAGGGCTCTGATACAGGAAAAAATGTTATTGTATCAGTGAAAAATATGGTTTAGGGTGTTTAATTGAACATTTGGAAGTAATATCAGTAATAAATATGGGTTTGTCTCAAGTCAAACACATATTGTTTTAGTATAATGAGAATTAGTGGTACTCTAAAAGGGTCACGCAACTTTGGGAAAGAGAAATACATGTGGTGCGTCAAATGTCTTGTAGTGGCCCTTTTAGTCTCACTACATCATCATTATAACATATCTTGCATACATATGTTTCTTTAAAGAAACAGAAAACTCTAAGAATCAAGGTACTTCAACAAACCACCCTCCAAAACTCGCTTCACTTCGTTGAAGCTAAAACTAGCTGCATGAATGAACGTGTCTGAATCCGAGTCCAAATCACACACTATAGTAAACAAATAATACAAATGCTTACAGTTGGCCCATTGACCCCGTTTTCCAATTGCTTTAGTCGCCATCTCCTTGAAGTTAGGACAAGTGCATGCTGGCAGCTACGAAATCGTCAAGTAGTATTGCTGAACCTTTGGGGGCGTGCCGGAATCCAATGAGACGATGCATCCTAAGGCAGGGGCTGGAAGCATGCACAATTTGTGCACTTTGGCTTTCAGTGATAGGGTTGAGGCACAATTATTGGCGTGTTTTGTTGACGGGGCCTTCTTGTTGCGCCTAATCAATTTCCTTGAATGCCGGGTGGGAAACTCATCTGGATAATGGCGGAATCAATGTAGTTGAACTATAAAAAATGAACTATACATGAAATATAGAGGCAAGTATAGACTTACCAACTCGAGTTTCGAGTTTCCTGTTTTTGGTATGTTTCTCCAAGGATTGCATCCAATGCGTGTGGAGAGGTTGACACAGGTCATCAGATAGGAACATGGAACTACAACCAATAGAGGAAGAACAGGAGCACAGAGGATCACGCGAACCATCAATGACAGAGAGTGAGCATCGCAACAATCCCAATAAGAGCGGATCAGACGAGGAGACAAAAGAATACTCAATTTGCACAGTTTGTTTGGGTCACAGATAATATGCAATAAGGGCAGATACACGTTTAGATTTTTGCAAAAATGGCATGTGAAATTGAGTTCTCTGAATATGGATGAAAATAAGTCACACTATAGATTGAATGGTAGGTTGAAAGGATTTCAGGTTAGGGGGAGTTGCTTTGATGAATGTTTTGTTATGTCACATTATGGGGTTCTCGGTTCCAAGAGGCGGTAGGGGGTGGATGTCGCGCACCTCTCCATAAGGAGTGCCCGCAACACTATGGGCACAAGAGGGGACCCCGGAGTGACACCCGGGACTTGTGACGCCATTGGTGAGAGGGACCAAGTGATCCTAATGTGGGTGAGGGCCCCGGGCGTTTAGAACACCTCCCACCCACGAAGACTAGGAGTCATGAGGGTAAAGCCATAAGCTATGAGTAGCTTATGGCGTCCCAATTCTAGAACGCTCAAGAACACCTCAATCTGAGGTGTGAGCTAGGAGATATAGCACTTTGAGTGGGATGATGTCCCGGGACAGCGCCCTGGAACAGCAGTGGCCTGGGAGTGGCTCCCGGGACTGCAAAGGTTTAAACAGGCATAACTTCCTTGGTACTTGTCCGAATGGGGCAAGTGAGGTGTCCATCGGCATCAACGTGAAACGTAGATGACGATAGAGTGGTTGGTTGTTAGATTCAAAGACTGCACGTGGAAGTTATGAAGGTCTGAAGCTGCAGGGAGGCTTCTAGACCCAGCGGCTAAGGGAAAATGTCTACTTGGCCCCAACTCTTGGTAGAGAGACAAAAGGGATGTTGACGGTGGGGGAGGGGCCCCGCCAAAAGTCCTAGAGGCTTATATGGGTGAGGCGGCTTTGCCGACCGACCCCCCCGGAGCATACTTGGCAATGTGCTCCGGGTGGTTGTAGTGTTGTCCTACCAACACTATGACCAACTAAGGAGTGGACTTCCATGGATGGAAGTCCACCTTAGCCATGGGTTACCTACTAAGGGGAAGAGTCCCGAATGCATGTGTAGGAGGGTTTGGTGACCAAATATGAGATTGAAGGTCCACGGTTTTGAAAGCTAACCATGCATGTGCGTGGGATGTGCAGGTTAGCGCTCGGGACACTTGCTAGGGTTGGAAAGTGATTGAGCTAAGTGAAGAAAAGCTAGCAAGGGTCGCGACAGTGGAGGTGTGAGGTAGGAGATATGCCAATTTCAGTGGGGCGCTCGCGCAGGACCAAGCCCTAGACATCATTGACCCGGGAATGGCTCCAAGTGGAGGATGTTTAGGTTGTGCTTGAGAGAAGGTAAGGTATTTAGTGATTTTGATTAGAGGCTGAAAATATTTGGTTGAAATTGAGTGTGAAATTTGGAATGTGGGGGGAGGTCTTGGAACCAACAGGGTGGAGGACGTCAATACTAATCAGGTCCCGTTCAACACATACCTTACCCTCTCGGAGCCGAGAGGGTCCCCGAAACAAAGATTGAACCCAACCCCCTACCCCTTCTCGGGGCCGAGAGCGTCATTACATGACACAACTTAGCCCCTAATATCTTCGGACCTTCATAACTTCCACTTGCAAAAAAACCCAACCCACCCACTAATCTACCACCTATTCCCCCTCAAAATCAGACTTAGCAAAAATCAACCCATATACATGAGCATCCTCACCCCCTCTCCTATAGTGTTTCGGTGCCGAAACACCCTAAAATGAGAAAAAATAAACCCAACCCACCCACTAATCTACCACCTGTTCCCCCTCAAAATGAGACTTAGCAAAAATCAACCCATATACATGAGCATCCTCACCCCCTCTCCTATGATGTATCGGTGCCGATACACCCTCACATGAGAAAAAAAAAACCCCAACCCACCCACTAATCTACCACCAATCCCCCCTCAAAATGAGACTTAGATGTCAATGCACACCTCACTTGCCCCATTCAAGCAAGTACTGAGAAAGTTATGCCCCTTCAAACCTTAGCAGTCTTGGGAGCCACTCCCCGGCCACTGCTAAGGTTTGAAGAGGCATAACTTTCTGAGTACTTGCTTGAATGGAACAACTAAGGTGTGCATTGCCATCTACGTTGAATGTAAATAACAATAGAGCGGTTGTTTGTTAGAATTGGACAACGCAAGTGGAAGTTATGAAGGTCCAAAGATATTAGGGGGTTTGTTTTTTTTCATTTGAGGGGGTGAGGATGCTCATGTATATGGGTTGATTTTTGCTAAGTCTCATTTTGAGGGGGAATTGCTGGAAGACTAGTGGGTGGGTTGGGGGTTTTTTTTTTTTTTAATGATTTGAGGGTGTATTGGCAAATCAACACATATACATGAGCATCCTCACCCCCTCTCAAATGGTGTATCGGTGCCGATACCCCCTCAAATAAAATAACATAAAACCCAAACCCACCCACTAATGTACCATCAATTCCCCTTCAAAATAATACTTAGCAAAAATCAACCCATATGCATGAGCATCCTCACCCCCTCTCAAATGGTGTATCGGTACCGAGACACCCTCAAATGAGGAAAAAAAAACCCCAACCCACCCACTAATGTAGCATCAATTCCCTTTCAAAATGAGACTTAGCAAAAATCAACCCATCTACATGAGCATCCTCAACCCCTCTCAAATGGTGTCTCGGTACCGAAACACCCTCAAATGAGGAAAAAAAAACCCCAACCCACCCACTAATGTACCATCAAATCCCTTTCAAAATCAGACTTAGCAAAAATCAACCCATCTACATGAGCAACCTCACCCCCTCTCCTATGGTGTCTCGGTACCGAGACACCCTCAAATGAGGAAAAAAAAACCCCAACCCACCCACTAATGTACCATCAATTCCCTTTCAAAATGAGACTTAACAAAAATCAACCCATCTACATGAGCATCCTCACCTCCTCTCCTATGGTGTCTAGGTACCGAGACACCCTCAAATGAGGGAAAAAAAAACCCAAACCCACCCACTAATGTACCATCAATTCCCTTTCAAAATGAGACTTAGCAAAAATCAACCCATCTACATGAGCAACCTCAACCCCTCTCCTATGGTGTCTTGGTACCGAGACACCCTCAAATGAGGAAAAAAAAACCCCAACCCACCCACTAATGTACCATCAAATCCCCTTCAAAATGAGACTTAGCAAAAATCAACCCATCTACATGAGCAACCTCACCCCCTCTCCTATGGTGTCTCGGTACCGAGACACCCTCAAATGACAAAAAAAAACCCCAACCCACCCACTAATGTACCATCAATTCCCCTTCAAAAAGAGACTTAGCAAAAATCAACCCATCTACATGAGCATCCTCACCCCCTCTCCTATGGTGTCTCCGTACCGAGACACCCTCAAATGAGAAAAAAAAACCCAAACCCACCCACTAATGTACCATCAATTCCCCCTCAAAATGAGACTTAGCCAAAATCAACCCATATACATGAGCATCCTCACCTCCTCTCAAATGGTGTCTCGGTACCGAGACACCCTCAAATGATTAAAAAAAAACCCCAACCCACCCACTAATGTACCATCAATTCCCTTTCAAAATGAGACATAGCAAAAATCAACCCATCTACATGAGCATCCTCAACCCCTCTCCTATGGTCTCTCGGTACCGAGACACCCTCAAATGAGAAAAAAAAAACCCCAACCCACCCACTAATGTACCATCAATTCCCTTTCAAAATGAGACTTAACAAAAATCAACCCATCTACATGAGCACCCTCACCTCCTCTCCTATGGTGTCTAGGTACCGAGACACCCTCAAATGAGGGAAAAAAAAACCCAAACCCACCCACTAATGTACCATCAATTCCCTTTCAAAATGAGACTTAGCAAAAATCAACCCATCTACATGAGCAACCTCAACCCCTCTCCTATGCTGTCTCGGTACCGAGACACCCTCAAATGAGAAAAAAAAAACCCAAACCCACCCACTAATGTACCATCAATTCCCCCTCAAAATGAGACTTAGCAAAAATCAACCCATCTACATGAGCATCCTCACCCCCTCTCCTATGGTGTCTAGGTACCGAGACAACCTCAAATGAGGGAAAAAAAAACCCAAACCCACCCACTAATGTACCATCAATTCCCTTTCAAAATGAGACTTAGCAAAAATCAACCCATCTACATGAGCATCCTCACCTCCTCTCCTATGGTGTCTCGGTACCGAGACACCCTCAAATGAGGAAAAAAAACCCAAACCCACCCACTAATGTACCATCAATTCCCTTTCAAAATGAGACTTAACAAAAATCAACCCATCTACATGAGCATCCTCACCTCCTCTCCTATGGTGTCTAGGTACCGAGACACCCTCAAATGAGGAAAAAAAAACCCCAACCCACCCACTAATGTAGCATCAATTCCCTTTCAAAATGAGACTTAGCAAAAATCAACCCATCTACATGAGCATCCTCAACCCCTCTCAAATGGTGTCTCGGTACCGAAACACCCTCAAATGAGGAAAAAAAAACCCCAACCCACCCACTAATGTACCATCAAATCCCTTTCAAAATCAGACTTAGCAAAAATCAACCCATCTACATGAGCAACCTCACCCCCTCTCCTATGGTGTCTCGGTACCGAGACACCCTCAAATGAGGAAAAAAAAACCCCAACCCACCCACTAATGTACCATCAATTCCCTTTCAAAATCAGACTTAACAAAAATCAACCCATCTACATGAGCATCCTCACCTCCTCTCCTATGGTGTCTAGGTACCGAGACACCCTCAAATGAGGGAAAAAAAAACCCAAACCCACCCACTAATGTACCATCAATTCCCTTTCAAAATGAGACTTAGCAAAAATCAACCCATCTACATGAGCAACCTCAACCCCTCTCCTATGGTGACTTGGTACCGAGACACCCTCAAATGAGAAAAAAAAAACCCCAACCCACCCACTAATGTACCATCAATTCCCCTTCAAAAAGAGACTTAGCAAAAATCAACCCATCTACATGAGCATCCTCACCCCCTCTCCTATGGTGTCTAGGTACCGAGACACCCTCAAATGAGGGAAAAAAAAACCCAAACCCACCCACTAATGTACCATCAATTCCCTTTCAAAATGAGACTTAGCAAAAATCAACCCATCTACATGAGCATCCTCACCTCCTCTCCTATGGTGTCTCGGTACCGAGACACCCTCAAATGAGGAAAAAAAACCCAAACCCACCCACTAATGTACCATCAATTCCCCCTCAAAATGAGACTTAGCAAAAATCAACCCATATACATGAGCAACCTCAACCCCTCTCCTATGCTGTCTCGGTACCGAGACACCCTCAAATGAGAAAAAAAAAACCCAAACCCACCCACTAATGTACCATCAATTCCCTTTCAAAATGAGACTTAACAAAAATCAACCCATCTACATGAGCATCCTCACCTCCTCTCCTATGGTGTCTAGGTACCGAGACACCCTCAAATGAGGGAAAAAAAAACCCAAACCCACCCACTAATGTACCATCAATTCCCTTTCAAAATGAGACTTAGCAAAAATCAACCCATCTACATGAGCAACCTCAACCCCTCTCCTATGGTGACTTGGTACCGAGACACCCTCAAATGAGAAAAAAAAAACCCCAACCCACCCACTAATGTACCATCAATTCCCCTTCAAAAAGAGACTTAGCAAAAATCAACCCATCTACATGAGCATCCTCACCCCCTCTCCTATGGTGTCTAGGTACCGAGACACCCTCAAATGAGGGAAAAAAAAACCCAAACCCACCCACTAATGTACCATCAATTCCCTTTCAAAATGAGACTTAGCAAAAATCAACCCATCTACATGAGCATCCTCACCTCCTCTCCTATGGTGTCTCGGTACCGAGACACCCTCAAATGAGGAAAAAAAACCCAAACCCACCCACTAATGTACCATCAATTCCCCCTCAAAATGAGACTTAGCAAAAATCAACCCATATACAGGAGCATCCCCACCCCCTGTCAAATGGTGTCTCGGTACCTAGACAACCTCAAATGAGAAAAAAAAAACCCACACCCACCCACTAATGTACCATCAATTCCCCCTCAAAATGAGACTTAGCAAAAATCAACCCATCTACATGAGCATCGTCACCCGCTCTCCTATGGTGTCTCGGTACCGAGACACCCTCAAATGAGAAAAAAATAACCCAAACCCACCCACTAATGTACCATCAATTCCCTTTCAAAATGAGACTTAGCAAAAATCAACCCATCTACATGAGCAACCTCAACCCCTCTCCTATGGTGACTTGGTACCGAGACACCCTCAAATGAGAAAAAAAAAACCCCAACCCACCCACTAATGTACCATCAATTCCCCTTCAAAAAGAGACTTAGCAAAAATCAACCCATCTACATGAGCATCCTCACCCCCTCTCCTATGGTGTCTAGGTACCGAGACACCCTCAAATGAGGGAAAAAAAAACCCAAACCCACCCACTAATGTACCATCAATTCCCTTTCAAAATGAGACTTAGCAAAAATCAACCCATCTACATGAGCATCCTCACCTCCTCTCCTATGGTGTCTCGGTACCGAGACACCCTCAAATGAGGAAAAAAAACCCAAACCCACCCACTAATGTACCATCAATTCCCCCTCAAAATGAGACTTAGCAAAAATCAACCCATATACAGGAGCATCCCCACCCCCTGTCAAATGGTGTCTCGGTACCTAGACAACCTCAAATGAGAAAAAAAAAACCCACACCCACCCACTAATGTACCATCAATTCCCCCTCAAAATGAGACTTAGCAAAAATCAACCCATCTACATGAGCATCGTCACCCGCTCTCCTATGGTGTCTCGGTACCGAGACACCCTCAAATGAGAAAAAAATTACCCAAACCCACCCACTAATGTACCATCAATTCCCTTTCAAAATGAGACTTAGCAAAAATCAACCCATCTACATGAGCATCCTCACCCCCTCTCCTATGGTGTCTCGGTACCGAGACACCCTCAAATGAGAAAAAAAATAACCCAAACCCACCCACTAATGTACCATCAATTCCCTTCAAAATGAGACTTAGCAAAAATCAACCCATCTACATGAGCATCCTCACCCCCTCTCCTATGGTGTCTCGCTACCAAGACACCCTCAAATGAGAAAAAAAAAACCCAAACCCACCCACTAATGTACCATCAATTCCCTTTCAAAATGAGACTTAACAAAAATCAACCCATCTACATGAGCATCCTCACCTCCTCTCCTATAGTGTCTAGGTACCGAGACACCCTCAAATGAGGGAAAAAAAAACCCAAACCCACCCACTAATGTACCATCAATTCCCTTTCAAAATGAGACTTAGCAAAAATCAACCCATCTACATGAGCATCCTCACCCCCTCTCCTATGGTGTCTCGGTACCGAGACACCCTCAAATGAGAAAAAAAAACCCCAACCCACCCACTAATGTACCATCAATTCCCCTTCAAAATGAGACTTAGCAAAAATCAACCCATCTACATGAGCATCCTCACCTCCTCTCCTATGGTGTCTAGGTACCAAGACACCGTCAAATGAGGAAAGAAAAACCCAAACCCACCCAGTAATGTACCATCAAATCCCTTTCAAAATGAGACTTAGCAAAAATCAACCCATCTACATGAGCAACCTCACCCCCTCTCCTATGGTGTCTCGGTACCGAGACACCCTCAAATGAGAAAAAAAAACCCCAACCCACCGACTAATGTACCATCAATTCCCCTTCAAAATGAGACTTAGCAAAAATCAACCCATCTACATGAGCATCCTCACCTCCTCTCCTATGGTCTCTCGGTACCGAGACACCCTCAAATGAGGAAAAAAAACCCAAACCCACCCACTAATGTACCATCAATTCCCCCTCAAAATGAGACTTAGCAAAAATCAACCCATATACAGGAGCATCCCCACCCCCTGTCAAATGGTGTCTCGGTACCTAGACAACCTCAAATGAGAAAAAAAAAACCCAAACCCACCCACTAATGTACCATCAATTCCCCCTCAAAATGAGACTTAGCAAAAATCAACCCATCTACATGAGCATCGTCACCCGCTCTCCTATGGTGTCTCGGTACAGAGACACCCTCAAATGAGAAAAAAATAACCCAAACCCACCCACTAATGTACCATCAATTCCCTTTCAAAATGAGAGTTAGCAAAAATCAACCCATCTACATGAGCATCCTCACCCCCTCTCCTATGGTGTCTCGGTACCGAGACACCCTCAAATGAGAAAAAAAAAAACCCAAACCCACCCACTAATGTACCATCAATTCCCTTCAAAATGAGACTTAGCAAAAATCAACCCATCTACATGAGCATCCTCACCCCCTCTCCTATGGTGTCTCGCTACCAAGACACCCTCAAATGAGAAAAAAAAAACCCAAACCCACCCACTAATGTACCATCAATTCCCTTTCAAAATGAGACTTAACAAAAATCAACCCATCTACATGAGCATCCTCACCTCCTCTCCTATAGTGTCTAGGTACCGAGACACCCTCAAATGAGGGAAAAAAAAACCCAAACCCACCCACTAATGTACCATCAATTCCCTTTCAAAATGAGACTTAGCAAAAATCAACCCATCTACATGAGGATCCTCACCCCTTCTCCTATGGTGTCTCGGTACCGAGACACCCTCAAATGAGAAAAAAAAAACCCCAACCCACCCACTAATGTACCATCAATTCCCCTTCAATATGAGACTTAGCAAAAATCAACCCATCTACATGAGCATCCTCACCCCCTCTCCTATGGTGTCTCAGTACCGAGACACCCTCAAATGAGAAAAAAATAACCCAAACCCACCCACTAATGTACCATCAATTCCCCCTCAAAATGAGACTTAGCAAAAATCAACCCATATACATGAGCATCCTCACCCCCTCTCAAATGGTGTCTCGGTACCGAGACACCCTCAAATGAGGAAAAAAAAACCCCAACCCACCCACTAATGTACCATCAATTCCCTTTCAAAATGAGACTTAGCAAAAATCAACCCATCTACATGAGCATCCTCACCCGCTCTCCTATGGTGTCTCGGTACCGAGACACCCTCAAATGAGAAAAAAATAACCCAAACCCACCCACTAATGTACCATCAATTCCCCCTCAAAATGAGACTTAGCAAAAATCAACCCATATACATGAGCATCCTCAACCCCTCTCAAATGGTGTCTCGGTACCGAGACACCCTCAAATGAGAAAAAAAAAAACCCCTAATATCTTCAGACCTTCATAACTTCCACTTAAAATGTCCAAATCTAACAAAACACCACTCTATTAGTATCTAAATTCAACGGAGATGGCAATGCACACCATAATTGTCACATTCAAGCAAGTACTCAGAAACTTATGCCTCTTCAAACCTTAGCAGTGGCCCGGGAGTGGCTCCCAAGACTTCTAAGGTTTGAAGGGGCATAACTTTTTCAATACTTGCTTGAATGGGGCAAGTGAGGTATGCATTGCCATCTACGTTGCATTGACATCACAATAGAGTGGTATTTTGTTAGATTTGGACATTTTAAGTGGAAGTTATGAACGTCTGAAGATATTAGGGGTTTTTTTTTTTTCTCATTTGAGGGTGTCTCGGTACCGAGACACCATTTGAGAGGGGGTCAGGATGCTCATGTATATGGGTTGGTTTTTCCTAAGTCTCATTTTGAGGGGGATTTGATGGTACATTAGTGTGTGGGTTGGGGTTTTTTTTTTCTCATTTGAGGGTGTCTCGGTACCGAGACACCATTTGAGAGGGGGTGAGGATGGTCATGTATATGGGATGGTTTTTGCTAAGTCTCATTTTGTGGGGGAATTGATGGTACATTAGTGGGTGGGTTGGGGTTTTTTTTTCTCATTTGAGGGTGTCTCGGTACCGAGACACCATTTGAGAGGGGGTCAGGATGCTCATGTATATGGGTTGGTTTTTCCTAAGTCTCATTTTGAGGGGGATTTGATGGTACATTAGTGTGTGGGTTGGGGTTTTTTTTTTCTCATTTGAGGGTGTCTCGGTACCGAGACACCATTTGAGAGGGGGTGAGGATGGTCATGTATATGGGATGGTTTTTGCTAAGTCTCATTTTGTGGGGGAATTGATGGTACATTAGTGGGTGGGTTGGGGTTTTTTTTTCTCATTTGAGGGTGTCTCGGTACCGAGACACCATTTGAGAGGGGGTGAGGATGCCCATGTATATGGGATGGTTTTTGCTAAGTCTCATTTTGAGGGGGAATTGATGGTACATTAGTGGGTGGGTTGGGGTTTTTTTCTCTCATTTGAGGGTGCCTCGGTACCGAGACACCATAGGAGAGGGGGTGAGGATGCTCATGTATATGGGATGGTTTTTGCTAAGTCTCATTTTGAGGGGGAATTGATGGTACAAACGTTAACAAGAAACCAAGTGGTGTTCGAAAATATTTTAAACAATATCCCATAAACTCCGAAAGTAATACACATACAATGAATTCCATGCGGAATGAGTGCATAAAATGAAAAACCAACGGAAGAAAAAACGGTATATTAGATAGTACACAGACATACACATGAAGTTATTACATCAAATCCGAATCACTATGATCACCTGATGATGAAGACATTCTAGAATCACTAATATTTGAATCAGAGGAGGCATGACCATCAGATTCTAAAGCTTCTATATCCAAAACTCTAAAACTCTTCCCGGACGATATTTAGATGTAGAAGTCTGATAAAAACCTCCAGCTAGTTGATTAGCAATATCATTTGCATATGTAAGAAGTTGCCAAGACTTTGGAGGGCTGGGATTGAATTTAGGGTCACAAAAAAAAGGCCGGTGAATAGGATAGCTCAATTTATCGCATCTGCAAATGCCAATGGTACCATGTTCATAACTCAACTTTAGAAGAAATCACAACAAAAAACATAACACTAGTAAGAGAATTTTTATGGACCATACTCACTTAGTAAAGCGAGATCTTTTCACAATCCTCTCAACGGGGATATCTTCACCCTCATGATCCTCTAAAGTAGTGACACGGTCTTCAATAGTGACTGCAGAGGCTGCTCTAGAGATAAATCAATGGAGCAAGTAAGGCCTCAAAAATATCAACATCAGCCTCTAATGCCGCAATGTGACGGTGCACATTGCGGCATGCATGAATGGAAGATCCTACAAATAAAGAAGTTGGAAAAACTTAGTGCAAAAACCACAATAAATTTTCAGAGCAAAAAAATATTAACCATTAACCAACTAAAATGGAAGATTACAAAGACATACCGGTTGATGCCGTGCAATCTAGAATAATATCCCATGGGGAGCTACATGCTTCAATTAGCATTTGCATTAGAAACACGGACTTTTCACGAGGCCCTCGCCATGGTGTGGATCCATTAGTTAGCTAGTCCTCACGAGAGACCAATGTGAACCCTTTGAGTGGTCCACCACTCTGCGGGATCACTTTTAGTTAGAATGTTAGCATTAAAAGTTAGAATTGATAGGGAATTTAGGGAAAATTAGTTCATTTAGCATTTAGCCTAGAAGAAGGAAGGTCAAAATGAAACTAAGTAGTGCTAGAAGATAGCAAAGTAGAAAAAATGTGCTAGCTAGTAAAAACAACTAGCTAAGCAAATATTAGTAGATGCTAGTTATTAAGCAAATGTTAGTAGATGCTAGCTAAGCAAGTGTTAGTTTATTAGTTAGTGTGAGGCACACAAGACTATTGGAGGTGTTTTACGTAAGAAGATAAAATCGGCGTGAAGAATTTTGAAGACAAAAAAGAAAGAGAGCAAGGGGGATACTTGCCCACTTGCCCCCTTGCCAACTCGATGGCGGAAAAATTAGAAAGATTTCTAAAGGTTTTTTGTCGGAGCCACCTCGGCGAGAGGGTGGCAACCTCAACCGGGAAAACCCCCGAGCCAAAATTTCGGGAAAGGGTTTGAAAAATGGATCCGGTGGAGGAGGGGTCCAACCCTTTTGTGAGAGGGTTTAAAAACCCCTCCTTCCACCTTGTAGCTCTCTCTTTTTCTCTAGTTTTTGGGCGAAGCCCTGCTTCAATGTAGTTAGGAAAAAATCCTTTAGCATGTATTCTCAATGGTCTAAAAGAAAGGCTTGAGAACCTCCTCTACTCTCTCTCTCCTAGTTAGGTTGTGTGTTTATTAACACACCAACAAAATTATTCCTTCTTTTGTAGAGGTAGGTTGGATGGTAGAATTTTGAGTAGAGGCATTATAGACCTCATCTGCCAATGCCCTGAAGGCTTAGTTCAAAAGCTAGAACAAGATACTTATCATTTTTCTCTTAGAGAGATTTCATATAGCTATCCATAGCCGTTTCCCATTTGTGATTTGGTTGAGATGACAATTAGTTATGGATTTTCAAAGATGGAGTAGAAAAACTGGGTGGTCTTGTGGGTAGCGGCTGCTGGATCAGACCTGCGAGCCCAATAGGAATTTTAATTCCAAGAAATTATATTTTTCCCAAGTAGAACGTTTGTGTAGCTTTCCAAAATGGCTTAGAACATTTGATTTGAGCATGATTTGAATTAGATATGAATTGTGCAAGATGGGACACATAGTTTGAGAACTTTTGGTTGACTGCTGCATTACAGAGGACCTGCTGGGTTCACTTCGGCTTACCTTTCTAATCACATATTTTTATCAAATACATCTTTTTAATATCTCTCCAGGGTCATATAGAACGTTTAATTTGACTAAGATTTGAATTAGATATGAATTGTTGAAGGCGAGATACATAGTTTAAGCCTTCTTGATTGACTGCTGTGTTACAAGGAGTCCGCTGAATTTCTATTAGCTTAACCTGCTGATGTCATAATTTTTCTAGTTAGAGCTTGTTCATAGCTTTCCAATGGTATAAGGAAAGCCTAGATCCAAGTAGTAAGGAATGTGCTATGAATTTTTGAAGTTAGAAGGTAGATAGGTGGGTTGGAAGGGTCGGTTGAATCGACCTCACACTTCCAACCCTCATAACTTTTGCATTTCTTATCCGATTAGAGTGATTTTTAGATCATTGGAAAGATAATTTGGTGCACTAAGTATAAATATTATGCTTAGGATTAAATTACAGGGAAGAATAACACTTTATATTTTAATTGTTAACTAAGGTACGCTTACTACCAAACTAGTTACAAAGAAGGAGGCAAGGTCGACGCTCGGAAAGTGGAGCAAGGAAGGAGGTAGCGGCTCGGCCTACATCAAGCCCAAATCAACCGAGGAAAATTGAGGTAAATTAACTAACCTTAAGCCTTCCATTTAGGATTGGAGGGAGCACGGCTAAGGTACGCATCTCTAAACCCACTCACCTATCTCGTAAGGTCAAGTGGCTTGACCACTTGACCGCCAAGGGAGTACCCAATTCCATTGTTTTCGGGGCCCTTGGTATGTTTTGTGGTAGTAGCTTCATTTATTAGCAAATTTCGTGTGTGGTAAGTCGGATTAATCACCGACACGACCACTCTGAATGTTGTTGGTGGAAAGGTGGGGTTAATGACCCGCGAATCCACTATTATGTTGTTGGCCCCATAGATTGGGAGTAATGGCCCCAATTTATGAAGATTGCGCAACAGGTTGAACCTACAGGTCGCCCGTCACCCTGGTCCCATTGAGTTGCATTTCGTGGTCTATCCAGTGTAAACACATTTAACAATCAAAACATACAAAATAAATCGTAAACCCTTGTAGGCAAGAGACCCGAGGTAAGGGGTGATGCCTAATATGTTAATGTAGTAAGTTAGGACGTGCAAACAAAAGTAAATAATTAAGAAGGAATTTGTGTGAAGGGTGGGACTTAGGCCAAGTTCCCCCGCTTAGAAAACTAAATAGAACTAAATAAAGAAATAGGAAGAATTGAATGGTCCATCAAATTGTCGTTATTCCGTTCGTTGAGTTAGGGTGGTATGAGTCACACCCGGTTGGGTGTATCAGAACCATCCCAATTCACAAATTAGGATTGCCTTGGTTTCAAGGCTGGTGCGTCTGCGCGTAGAATAGGTTATAGGTTAAGGTTAGAACTAGATATGAAATTGGTTAGTGGAGTTTAAAGCCACACTAGTAAAAAACTAAGGCCTAACCTCCGGAGGTACTACAACGCATATTTAATCTCCCTTAAAAATCTAACTACTCACGTTATACATCTATCATCCGGGTTCGGCTTGGGCGCCTGCAAATGCAGGCCACCTTCACCGAAGGGCTTGTGTGATACTTTTAGGCTCCCTCGAAAGGGGGTGGCCCAAAAGTACCACAACCAAGTTCTGGAGAATATCATCCCGTGCAACATCCACCCCATAAGGATCCAATTCAGGGACATGGCGAAATGAAAACTTCGATGCAGGTGACCCCGGCACGCTCCTGACCGCCAATGAAATAACGAACCTCATGGTCTACAATGTACCCGACATAAAAATCAATATTACTTTACAAAGTAAACAACACAACTAACTTAAGGATGAAATTGAAACTGAATGCGGTGATGAGAAAGAAGGTTGAAGCTTTATCTTACAGTTGATGCTGGATTTATTGGGGATGTAAGATGAAGGCGGTTCATTTCCCACCACTCTTTCCGAATTGCAAAACCATACGATTTGCAATATCCAAGAATATTGGACTTCGTACTCATGCGAAAAGGGTGAAACAAAATAATTGCCCCATCGTCGTGCAAATGTTCGTCGGCAAAGTCAATTAGTGGTTGTAACGACTCTTTCGATTCTTGATTCCAAGCGGGAATGGATGATGGTGGATTTGATATGCCAGGAACAGGAAGACTTTCCGGTATATCTGCAAGAATCAAGTCCAAACAGGGATGGTCTTCCGGAGAACCCTTGTAGTGCCGGGTTTTGTCTTTTGAGTGATGCACAATCAAAGGAGATTGTCACAATTTATACATGACAAATGACTTCAATAAAACTAGGTTAAGGGTGAATAGAACAAGCATTCAACTAGTTCCATTCAACGAGGAGTTTAAATCATTTTGAAGTTTACCTACCTCTACAACAACCACAAGACATGAATCTCCCTGATGATGTGTGACTTCATAAAAAATTTGTAAGCAGTGACTGTCGGACAATAACAAATTTGAGGACCCTTATCAACAGGATTAAAAGAATCCTCGCTTTATACATTGCCTAGTACTAGAAACACACTCAAATGAAAAAAAAACCCCAACCCCACCAACTAATCTACCACCAGTTCCCCCTCCAAATAAGACTTACAAAACATTCAACTCATATACATGAGCATCCTCACCCCATCCCATATGGTCTCTCGGTACCGAGACTGTCGCGCACCTCTCCATGAGGAGTGCCCGAAACACCATGGGCACAAGGGGGACCCCGGAGTGACACCCGGGACTTGTGGCGCCATTGGTGAGAGGGCCCAAGTGATCCTAGTGTGGGTGAGGGCCCCGGGCGTTGGGAACGCCTCCCACCCACGGACACTAGGAGGCACAAGGGTAAGGCCATGAGCTATGCGTAGCTCATGGCGTGGTGATTCTAGAATGCTCAAGAACACCTCAATCGGAGGTGTGAGCTAGGAGTTATGGCCATTTGAGTGGGGCGCTGTCCCGGGACAGCGCCCTGGTACAGCAGTGCCTGGGAGTGATCCCCGGGACTGCCAAGGTTCAAACAGGCATAACTTCCTCACCACTTGCCCGAATGGGGCTAGTGAGGAGTCCATCGGCATCTACGTGAAGCGTAGATGAGGATGGAGTGGTTAGTTGTTATGATCAGACATCATACAAGGAAGTTATGATGGTCTGAAGCTGTGGGGGCTTCTAGGCCCAGCGGCTAAGGGAAAATGTCCACTTGGCCCCAACTCTTGGTAGAGAGACAAGAGGTTGGTTGACGGTGGGGTAGGGGCCCCGCATAGAGTCCTAAGGCTTATATGGGTGAGGTGGTGTGGCCTCACCCACCCGAGGCCGAACGGCACGGCCTCCATGGGCTTTGGCCCATTGTGAGGCCATAGTTGCCTAGTATGGTTCGGGTTGTTGTAGTGTTGCTCCGGCAACACGATGATCAACATAGGATTGGACTTCCATGGATGGAAGTCCACATCAAAGAAATGGGTTAGCGATTAAGGGGTGAGTCCCGAAAGCAAAGTAGGAGGGTTGGTTCCCCTTCTATGAACTATGTGGTCCGGGGTAAGAGGAGCTAACCATTAGCATGGCGGTATGCGAAGGGTTAGCGCTCGTAACCTTTGCTAGAAACGAAAATTGGCAAGATTATTAAGGGACCTAGGAAGGGTTGCGACACTTGGTATCAGAGCAGGGTTCCAATATTTTGAGCTAGCACTTTGAGGGAGACATGGCTATCAAACCTGAGGGTTATTATGGTGAGCCCGGGTTTTCCAAAAGGTTGTAAGGCTCAAATTGGAACAAAGATCGTGTGTAAATGGAATTTGGCCATACCATTAGTTCTAATGACAATGGTGGGCATGATGGTGGATTTAGTAAGGAAAATGGTGGAGTCCTTTGAAAGGGCTCCCGCACACCTCAAAAAAACATTTGGGGCCTAGAATACCGAATGCACCCAAAACCTTGGAGGGCATTAATGTTGGATTGAAATTCCAATTCGAAATGCTTGGAAGGTATTGATGTTGGAATGAATTTGGTGCTAATGAGGCACCCGGGGCCTCTTAAGGCCTATGTGCGCTATTCAAACGCACAAATGAAGGATACACCTAAAATGGACGAGCTTTCTAAGAAATGCATCCTTTTAGGTGGGGTTTTAAAAGCAGGTGGTGGATGCCTTGTTTAAGTCCCTAAGGCCTCTTGAGGACATGGTGGGGACCATCAAGTTTGCAAGAGCATTGAAGCCGATGGTCCCAAAGAGAAGTTTGGCGGCGCATCACCACAAGTGGCTTTAGCCAAAGTAGGTCCCAAAGAAATGAGTGCAAATTGTTTGGTCCATTTTACTTAGGCAAGATTATTAAGGGACCTAGCAAGGGTTGCGACACACACCCTCAAATGAGAAAAAAAAAACCCCAACCCACCCACTAATGTACCACCAATTCCCCTTTAAAATGATACTTAGCAAAAATCAACTCATGTACATGAGCATCCTCACCCCCTCTCCTATGGTGTCTCGGTATCGAGACACCCTCAAATGAGAAAAAAAAAACCCCAACCCACCCACTAATGCACCACCAATTCCTCTTCCAAATGAGACTTAGCAAAAATCAAGCCATTATACATGAGCATCCTCACCCCCTCTCCTATGGTGTCTCGGTACCAAGACACCCTCAAATGAGAAAAAAACAAACCCCAACCCACCCACTAATCTACCACCAATTCCCCCTAAAAATGAGACTTAGCAAAAATCAACCCATATACATGAGCATCCTCACCCCCTCTCAAATGGTGTCTCGGTACCGAGACACCCTCAAATGACAAAAAAAACCCCAACCCACCCACTAATGTACCATCAATTCCCCCTCAAAATAAGACTTAGCAAAAACCATCCCATATACATAAGCATCCTCACCCCCTCTCAAATGGTGTCTCGGTACCGAGACACCCTCAAATGAGAAAAAAAAACCCCAACCCACCCACTAATGTACCATCAAATCCCCCTCAAAATGAGCCTTAGCAAAAACCATCCCATATACATGAGCATCCTCACCCCCTCTCAAATGGTGTCTCGGTACCGAGACACCCTCAAATGAGAAAAAAAAACCCCAACCCACCCACTAATGTACCATCAATTCCCCCTCAAAATGAGACTTAGCAAAATCCAACCCATCTACATGAGCATCCTCACCCCCTCTCCTATGCTGTGTCGGTACCGAGACACCCTCAAATGAGAAAAAAAAAACCCCAACCCACCCACTAATGTACCATCAAATCCCCCTCAAAATGAGACTTAGCAAACACCATCCCATATACATGAGCAACCTCACCCCCTCTCAAATGGTGTCTCGGTATCAAGACACCCTCAAATGAGAAAAAACAACCCCAACCCACCCACTAATGTACCATCAATTCCCCCTCAAAATGAGACTTAGCAAAAACCATCCCATATACATGAGCATCCTCACCCCCTCTCAAATGGTGTCTCGGTACCAAGACAACCTCAAATGAGAAAAAAAAACCCCAACCCACCCACTAATGTACCATCAATTCCCCCTCAAAATAAGACTTAGCAAAAACCATCCCATATACATGAGCATCCTCACCCCCTCTCAAATGGTGTCTCGGTACCAAGACAACCTCAAATGAGAAAAAAAAACCCCAACCCACCCACTAATGTACCATCAATTCCCCCTCAAAATAAGACTTAGCAAAAACCATCCCATATACATGAGCATCCTCACCCCCTCTCAAATGGTGTCTCGGTACCGAGACACCCTCAAATGAGAAAAAAAAACCCCAACCCACCCACTAATGTACCATCAATTCCCCCTCAAAATGAGACTTAGCAAAAACCATCCCATATACATGAGCATGCTCACCCCCTCTCAAATGATGTCTTGGTACCGAGACACCCTCAAATGAGAAAAAAAAACCCCACCCCACCCACTAATGTACCATCAATTCCCCCTCAAAATGAGACTTAGCAAAATCCAACCCATCTACATGAGCATCCTCACCCCCTCTCCTATGCTGTCTCGGTACCGAGACACCCTCAAATGAGAAAAAAAAAACCCCAACCCACCCACTAATGTACCATCAAATCCCCCTCAAAATGAGACTTAGCAAACACCATCCCATATACATGAGCATCCTCACCCCCTCTCGAATGGTGTCTCGGTATCAAGACACCCTCAAATGAGAAAAAAAAACCCCAACCCACCCACTAATGTACCATCAATTCCCCCTCAAAATGAGACTTAGCAAAAACCATCCCATATACATGAGCATGCTCACCCCCTCTCAAATGGTGTCTCGGTACCGAGACAACCTCAAATGAGAAAAAAAAACCCCAACCCACCCACTAATGTACCATCAATTCCCCCTCAAAATGAGACTTAGCAAAAATCAACCCATCTACATGAGCATGCTCACCCCCTCTCCTATGGTGTCTCGGTACCGAGACACCCTCAAACGAGAAAAAAAAAACCCCAACCCACCCACTAATGTACCATCAAATCCCCCTCAAAATGAGACTTAGCAAAAACCAACCCATATACATGAGCATCCTCACCCCCTCTCACTTGGTGTCTCGGTACCAAGACACCCTAAAATGAGAAAAAAAAAACCCCAACCCACCCACTAATATACCATCAATTCCCCCTCAAAATGAGACTTAGCAAAAACCATCCCATATACATGAGCATCCTCACCCCCTCTCAAATGGTGTCTCGGTACCGAGACACCCTCAAATGAGAAAAAAAAACCCCAACCGATCCACTAATGTACCATCAATTCCCCCTCAAAATGAGACTTAACAAAAATCAACCCATCTACATGAGCATCCTCACCCCCTCTCCTATGGTGTCTCGGTACCGAGACACCCTCAAATGAGAAAAAAAAAAACCCAACCCACCCACTAATCTACCACCAATTCCCCCTCAAAATGAGACTTAGCAAAAATCAACCCATCTACATGAGCATCCTCACCCCCTCTCCTATGGTGTCTCAGTACCGAGACACCCTCAAATGGGAAAAAAAAACCCCAACCCACCCACTAATCTACCACCTATTCCCCCTCAAAATGAGACTTAGCAAAAACCAACCCATATACATGAGCATCCTCACCCCCTCTCCTATGGTGTCTCGGTACCGAGACACCCTCAAATGAGAAAAAAAAAACCCCAACCCACCCACTAATCTACCACCAATTCCCCCTCAAAATGAGACTTAGCAAAAACCAACCCATATGAATGAGCATCCTCACCCCCTCTCAAATGGTGTCTCAGTACCGATACACCCTCAAATGAGAAAAAAAAACCCCAACCCACCCACTAATGTACCATCAAATCCCCCTCAAAATGAGACTTAGCAAACACCATCCCATATACATGAGCATCCTCACCCCCTCTCAAATGGTGTCTCAGTACCGAGACACCCTCAAATGAGAAAAAAAAACCCCAACCCACCCACTAATGTACCATCAATTCCCCCTCAAAATGAGACTTAGCAAAAACCATCCCATATACATGACCATCCTCACCCCCTCTCAAATGGTGTCTCGGTACCGAGACACCCTCAAATGAGAAAAAAAAACCCCAACCCACCCACTAATGTACCATCAATTCCCCCTCAAAATGAGACTTAGCAAAAATCAACCCATATACATGAGCATCCTCACCCCCTCTCAAATGGTGTCTCGGTACCGAGACACCCTCAAATGAGAAAAAAAAACCCCAACCCACCCACTAATGTACCATCAATTCCCCCTCAAAATGAGACTTAGCAAAATCCAACCCATCTACATGAGCATCCTCACCCCCTCTCCTATGGTGTCTCGGTACCGAGACACCCTCAAATGAGAAAAAAAAAACCCCAACCCACCCACTAATCTACCACCAATTCCCCCTCAAAATGAGACTTAGCAAAAACCAACCCATATACATGAGCATCCTCACCCCCTCTCAAATGGTGTCTCCGTACCGATACACCCTCAAATGAGAAAAAAAAACCCCAACCCACCCACTAATGTACCATCAATTCCCCTTCAAAATGAGACTTAGCAAAATCCAACCCATCTACATGAGCATCCTCACCCCCTCTCCTATGGTGTCTCGGTACCGAGACACCCTCAAATGAGAAAAAAAAAAACCCAACCCACCCACTAATCTACCAGCAATTCCCCCTCAAAATGAGACTTAGCAAAAACCAACCCATATACATGAGCATCCTCACCCCCTCTCAAATGGTGTCTCGGTATCAAGACACCCTCAAATGAGAAAAAAAAACCCCAACCCACCCACTAATGTACCATCAATTCCCCCTCAAAATGAGACTTAGCAAAAACCATCCCATATACATGACCATCCTCACCCTCTTACAAAAGGGTTGGACCCCTCCTCCACCGGATCCATTTTTCAAACCCTTTCCCGAAATTTTGGCTCGGGGGTTTTCCCGGTTGAGGTTGCCACCCTCTCGCCGAGGTGGCTCCGACAAAAAACCTTTAGAAATCTATCTAATTTTTCCGCCATCGAGTTGGCAAGGGGGCAAGTGGGCAAGTATCCCCCTTGCTCTCTTTCTTTTTTGTCTTTAAAATTCTTCACGCCGATTTTATCTTCTTACGTAAAACACCTCCAATAGTCTTGTGTGCCTCATACTAACTAATAAACTAACACTTGCTTAGCTAGCATCTACTAACATTTGCTTAATAACTAGCATCTACTAATATTTGCTTAGCTAGTTGTTTTTACTAGCTAGCACATTTTTTCTACTTTGCTATCTTCTAACACTACTTAGTTTCATTTTGACCTTCCTTCTTCTAGGCTAAATGCTAAATGAACTAATTTTCCCTAAATTCCCTATCAATTCTAACTTTTAATGCTAACATTCTAACTAAAAGTGATCCCGCAGAGTGGTGGACCACTCAAAGGGTTCACATATGTCGGCCATCAGGGGAGCTGCTCGTTCGAGCGCTACGAACACCAGCTCTTGCTCGCACGCCAATCCTGGGTACACGGTCACCTGCATGCACACCACCACTTACACATATATTTTTGTTTTTTTTTTTTTTATTTCTTATTATTACTTGCACTTTTATCCGTTTAAAGATGTGAAGAGGAGAGAGAAAAGAAGAAGATAGTACTATACTAAAGCCAAAAAACACTTCAAAGCCGCCACACTCCCCCACCGGACTGGGTTTGTGTCTATCTAGGACACCCCCTCCGCCTTGCGGGAGCAACTTGGAGCTATAGAAGAAAAAACTTTCAACCCGCTTCCTTCCTCTTCGGAGAGAGTTCGGACTACAAGAGCAATTCCCAGGCGCTGAAGAAAGAAGGTCCCCCTACTGGTTTCCTTCAAACAATGACCACGGAGGGCCGACCTCTAACCTAGCACCTATTGCAGGAATTTGAAACCCTCCGCCTTTGCTTTGGGTCTAAAGGTATCACATCGCATTTAATCCGCTAGTTGCACCTGTCACACATTATACAACTTACACCGACCCCCGTTAGTTCGCGTAGGGAAATATGTGCCATCAAGTGTAGCCAATTGAACCGAATCATTGTCATACACGTTCGTGACCCAAAAAGGGCCCAACCACAAGGCGTGAGACTTACCTGGGAACTCCAGTTTCCTCGCATCTTGGAGCATTACCGACGTCCCGGGTTGCAAAGTTCTTACCTTGTGTCGTTTGTTGAAGACGGCCTTGCGCCTCCGTTTCATCGCCTCGAGATGTTGCACACTAGCTCGTCGTCGCTCGCTAAGACTCTCTAACATTAGCAACCTATCTGATAGTGACTCGGCTACCGTAAGTCGTGAATCAACTGCAATTCGCAAAGAGGGGATCTCCAACTCGATTGGGAGCACTGCTTCAATCCCGTATACAAGGGCAAACGACATTTGGTTGGTTGGACCTTTATACCAATCGTTTGGCACCGAAGGATATGACGCGAAATCATGGCCTACCTGAATTCCGGTAGAGGTGTTCTTGAAATGCAAGGATGGAACAATATCTTCTTCGAGCACGAGGTCCTCTAGGACTATAGGTTGCGTGCCATCAATCTCAAAGGAATAAATTGACTCAAGCGGTAGGTCATCGGCTATGAGCACGAATCCGGTGTGTCCACGTGACGTGTCCTCGGTGGCGGTGATCGCATATACCTGGGTGTGGTTGGGAATTTCTTCCGGGTTGAGTTCCATCCATGCTGTGAACTCACCTGTGTCCTCCCAGCCATAGAGGCCAGGACCCATGTCCTTTACTGGGCCTAGATGGGTCTTAGTGCCCAATGTTTGGTTGGCTAAGTCTACCGAAACTATGTTGGGTTCTGGCTTCGACTTGGGTAGGTCGGATTCCGTGAATTCTGTCGAAGGCTTACGGAGTGCAATTCTTGTCGTTGTTCTGTTGTGAGGGGGCCCAAATGTTATTTGGGAGGTACCCGTAGACCACTCGGTTGTGGCATTTGCTCTCCGAAGCCAGTCTCTACCTAAAAGTATCGGATAACTTTTGGATGTTACAGGGAGCCTCAAAACTTGAAACGTGATCGTATAGACTTCTCCCCCGACTTTCATCAAGCAATCCTTTACCTGTCC
This sequence comes from Polytrichum commune, assembly GCA_950295325.1. Lineage (NCBI taxonomy): Eukaryota > Viridiplantae > Streptophyta > Polytrichopsida > Polytrichales > Polytrichaceae > Polytrichum > Polytrichum commune. Next base: position 7,588,580 of record OX485809.1, read on the forward strand.
AAGGGGGGTGACTTGTCTTTGGTCTGCGACATTGATAACAAAGGGTGAAGGGCCAGTGAGCTCGAGGCCAAGTTTTTCCAACGTTGAGAGTGGCATAATATTGATCCCACTACCCCCATCAACCAGGGTGTGCGGGATTATTTTGTCCATAATCTCAACCTCCACCTCGATTGGTCCTTCGTCCCCTAGGGGGGTTCTTCGGACCTCAACTGCCATCGTTGGGATTTTAGCCTTCCTAACCTGGGTGGCTCCTTCCTTGAATTCCTTTCTTAAGGCGGGAGCTACTTGAATTAGTTGTGCCAAAGAAATGTTGGCTCGTAGGCTACAAAGGTCTGACCAAAGGTCGTAGTCCTCGGCCGGGTTAAAGGCGCGACTAGGCCGGGGTTTCGGTGGGAAGTTAGCGGGCAGGCCATTGCCCCATGTGTCTCGTCTATCCACAAATCGGAAGAGGTCTTCCTCTTCCTCCAGTAATGGTTCCTCTACCGGTTCGTCATCAGGGTTAGGCTCTAGGGAAGTTGTGGGAACCTTAGCCTTAAGGGCTGCGTTCTGCAAGAACTCTGGAAGTTCTGCGAATTTTGGTGACTTTTCAGACTCATTCGACTTCTCGGAACCTTCACTTATCACGGTTTGTGCCCTCTTCTGAGCCCTAGTGACCACTGCCACGTCTATTTTCTGCTTTAGTTTTTTAGGGGGAACCAGGATAGCCCGTAAAGAAGAATCGGCTAGCTCGTGAGAGATGAAGTTGCTATGACTATCATTTGGGATAGGAAGGAATGGAGCTGAACAACTTGTGCTCGCCCTATTGTTATCAATGAACCTCGCGTCTTGGGTTTGTGCATGACCAAGGTTAAGGGGACCTTGGGATGTTGGAGGCCCATTCATGTTTTGCGCCCATTGTTGGTTAGTATCCTGTCCACTCCCCATAAGATGTTGAGGAGGGTTGTCGGTATACTGACCGTGAAGACCATAAGCCTGACCTTGGTTCATTTGGTACCCATAGAATGGGTTGCCTTCATTAGGGGAGTTATTGAAGGTATTACCTTGTTGTGCAACTTGGGGTCCATTGTTGAACCTATTTGGTTGGTTCCGGCCCATCTGAGGGACATACTGTTGGCTTACCATTCCTACCAAGTTCGAGTCGGCTTGCCTACCACCGGCTGGGGGGTTTTGAGGGTACAAATTTTGTGGACCTTGATAGTTGTTCCCCCTATTACCTTGGTTTTGGTGGTTGGGTGGACTGTAGTTTTGTTGGCCATTGCTTTGAGGGTTACCTTGGTGATAATTAACCGACATTCCTCCTTGGTTCTGTTGATTCCTATCATAGAAGAATGCCGGAAGTTGTTGATTCAGCTGAGAGTAATGGGAGGGTCGCTCCGCGAGAATCCTACGACAATTATCGACCGGGTGATTACCCCCACAATGGTTGCAGACCACCCCCGTCTCGATCCAACACTTACCTGGCCCCAAAATGTGAACCTTGCCGCAAGTGGGACAAACTCTTTTACCGTTGTTCCGGGCTTGAGTCTGGGAGTGGCCTTGTTGTGGACGGGGGGGTGGGGCTACTAGGTTACCTGTGAACCTAGGCTCCGTGCAAAATTGATTACTGTGGCCAGGTTTGTTGCAATTACGACACCAAATGTTGGTGCCATAATTACCTGCCTCCGAGGCCGGCGGAACTGGTTGTGCTAAGGGCCTAGACGTGATTGCCATTGTTAGCTGCTCTGTGAGGGTCTTGAGCGACTGCATGACATCGCTCCTCAACTCGTCGTTGGCCTTCTTAACTCTAAGTTCTAGCTCCTCGATCGTGGTGTGGCTCGGAGGGCTAGGGAGTGCTAAGAGCTCAGGGGGTGGCCTCGTAGCCAAAGGAACCGGGGCCGCTCGGTGGACTGCGTATGCATCCGGTCGGGATGGCTCCAGCTGAGGAGGCTTACTCTGCTCGGGAGGAATGTAGGTTGTGGGTAGGAAGGCTGGCACAGGTGCAATAGTGCAATTCCACATCCGCTCATTTTGTTTGTCTACACCTTCGATCCTCCTAGCCTCGGCTTTAGCTTCTTCCAAATCCTGAGGATTGGAGTTAAGAATTTCTCGGATTGTACCTTGTTTGTTGAACCCTTGTATGAAGTAGAATTTAATCGTGTCATTTGTGAGAAGGGTTCCTACATAACGAGTTACCACCGTCTCGAACCGTCGGATGTATGATGTAATACCCTCGGATGGGCCTTGCCGCATGTTCGTTAACGCCACGAGTGCGCTTTGTTGGCCCATTTCCGGTCTAAATTGTCTAAGGAATGCCGTCTGCAATGCTCGCCAGTCCCTAAATGTCCCCTCATCGTGGGATCGGTACCACTCATACGCTATACCCTCTAGCGTAGTAGAAAACCAAACGAGTTTGTACGTGTCTTCGGCTATCACGTTGGCCAACATTACCTCAATATATCGTTCAATGTGGGTTGAAGGATCCTCATGCGGGAGGCCACCGAACTTCGGAAAATAACTCGGCATCGCCCTTGGCGCTAATGCTTGTGGCATTACAATGGGAGGCCCTCTAGGAGCCATCATTGCATCCAAAGGATTCGCCATGAGTTGGGGTCGTGCCACCCTAACCGGACTTTGTGGGGTGGGGGATTTCTCCCTCTCGCGCTCGGACTCTGGACCTAGACCTTGATATTTATTTTCCTTAGTCTTTCCGGGTTTTGGTGGTTCGTTCTTCGACCTCTTACCTGGTGTTGCCTCCGATGCAAATGCGGTTGTTGTTGTTGGGGTGTCGTACGATCGTCCCCTAGTACTAACCATAGCACAAGTGGCCCATGACGTATGACTAATTTCTATTGGACTAAACTCTTCTTCTCTTAGTCTAAACGTATAAGTACTCAAAGAAATATCATTCGAGTATGGCAGGGACATCCACCCTCCCGGCGGACGCACCAATTATGTGGTACTTTTGGGCCACCCCCTTTCGAGGGAGCCTAAAAGTATCACACAAGCCCTTTGGTGAAGGTGGCCTGCATTTGCAGGCGCCCAAGCCGAACCCGGATGATAGGTGTATAACGTGAGTAGTTAGATTTTTAAGGGAGATTAAATATGCGTTGTAGTACCTCCGGAGGTTAGGCCTTAGTTTTTTACTAGTGTGGCTTTAAACTCCACTAACCAATTTCATATCTAGTTCTAACCTTAACCTATAACCTATTCTACGCGCAGACGCACCAGCCTTGAAACCAAGGCAATCCTAATTTGTGAATTGGGATGGTTCTGATACACCCAACCGGGTGTGACTCATACCACCCTAACTCAACGAACGGAATAACGACAATTTGATGGACCATTCAATTCTTCCTATTTCTTTATTTAGTTCTATTTAGTTTTCTAAGCGGGGGAACTTGGCCTAAGTCCCACCCTTCACACAAATTCCTTCTTAATTATTTACTTTTGTTTGCACGTCCTAACTTACTACATTAACATATTAGGCATCACCCCTTACCTCGGGTCTCTTGCCAACAAGGGTTTACGATTTATTTTGTATGTTTTGATTGTTAAATGTGTTTACACTGGATAGACCACGAAATGCAACTCAATGGGACCAGGGTGACGGGCGACCTGTAGGTTCAACCTGTTGCGCAATCTTCATAAATTGGGGCCATTACTCCCAATCTATGGGGCCAACAACATAATAGTGGATTCGCGGGTCATTAACCCCACCTTTCCACCAACAACATTCAGAGTGGTCGTGTCGGTGATTAATCCGACTTACCACACACGAAATTTGCTAATAAATGAAGCTACTACCACAAAACATACCAAGGGCCCCGAAAACAATGGAATTGGGTACTCCCTTGGCGGTCAAGTGGTCAAGCCACTTGACCTTACGAGATAGGTGAGTGGGTTTAGAGATGCGTACCTTAGCCGTGCTCCCTCCAATCCTAAATGGAAGGCTTAAGGTTAGTTAATTTACCTCAATTTTCCTCGGTTGATTTGGGCTTGATGTAGGCCGAGCCGCTACCTCCTTCCTTGCTCCACTTTCCGAGCGTCGACCTTGCCTCCTTCTTTGTAACTAGTTTGGTAGTAAGCGTACCTTAGTTAACAATTAAAATATAAAGTGTTATTCTTCCCTGTAATTTAATCCTAAGCATAATATTTATACTTAGTGCACCAAATTATCTTTCCAATGATCTAAAAATCACTCTAATCGGATAAGAAATGCAAAAGTTATGAGGGTTGGAAGTGTGAGGTCGATTCAACCGACCCTTCCAACCCACCTATCTACCTTCTAACTTCAAAAATTCATAGCACATTCCTTACTACTTGGATCTAGGCTTTCCTTATACCATTGGAAAGCTATGAACAAGCTCTAACTAGAAAAATTATGACATCAGCAGGTTAAGCTAATAGAAATTCAGCGGACTCCTTGTAACACAGCAGTCAATCAAGAAGGCTTAAACTATGTATCTCGCCTTCAACAATTCATATCTAATTCAAATCTTAGTCAAATTAAACGTTCTATATGACCCTGGAGAGATATTAAAAAGATGTATTTGATAAAAATATGTGATTAGAAAGGTAAGCCGAAGTGAACCCAGCAGGTCCTCTGTAATGCAGCAGTCAACCAAAAGTTCTCAAACTATGTGTCCCATCTTGCACAATTCATATCTAATTCAAATCATGCTCAAATCAAATGTTCTAAGCCATTTTGGAAAGCTACACAAACGTTCTACTTGGGAAAAATATAATTTCTTGGAATTAAAATTCCTATTGGGCTCGCAGGTCTGATCCAGCAGCCGCTACCCACAAGACCACCCAGTTTTTCTACTCCATCTTTGAAAATCCATAACTAATTGTCATCTCAACCAAATCACAAATGGGAAACGGCTATGGATAGCTATATGAAATCTCTCTAAGAGAAAAATGATAAGTATCTTGTTCTAGCTTTTGAACTAAGCCTTCAGGGCATTGGCAGATGAGGTCTATAATGCCTCTACTCAAAATTCTACCATCCAACCTACCTCTACAAAAGAAGGAATAATTTTGTTGGTGTGTTAATAAACACACAACCTAACTAGGAGAGAGAGAGTAGAGGAGGTTCTCAAGCCTTTCTTTTAGACCATTGAGAATACATGCTAAAGGATTTTTTCCTAACTACATTGAAGCAGGGCTTCGCCCAAAAACTAGAGAAAAAGAGAGAGCTACAAGGTGGAAGGAGGGGTTTTTAAACCCTCTCACAAAAGGGTTGGACCCCTCCTCCACCGGATCCATTTTTCAAACCCTTTCCCGAAATTTTGGCTCGGGGGTTTTCCCGGTTGAGGTTGCCACCCTCTCGCCGAGGTGGCTCCGACAAAAAACCTTTAGAAATCTTTCTAATTTTTCCGCCATCGAGTTGGCAAGGGGGCAAGTGGGCAAGTATCCCCCTTGCTCTCTTTCTTTTTTGTCTTCAAAATTCTTCACGCCGATTTTATCTTCTTACGTAAAACACCTCCAATAGTCTTGTGTGCCTCACACTAACTAATAAACTAACACTTGCTTAGCTAGCATCTACTAACATTTGCTTAATAACTAGCATCTACTAATATTTGCTTAGCTAGTTGTTTTTACTAGCTAGCACATTTTTTCTACTTTGCTATCTTCTAGCACTACTTAGTTTCATTTTGACCTTCCTTCTTCTAGGCTAAATGCTAAATGAACTAATTTTCCCTAAATTCCCTATCAATTCTAACTTTTAATGCTAACATTCTAACTAAAAGTGATCCCGCAGAGTGGTGGACCACTCAAAGGGTTCACAAGGCCTTACACACAAACTAGTTTACATACTCAAAACCAACCAAAGTGCCTCTTCCGTACACTTGTTTTGGAACACATAAAAGAGGCCTCGGATTTGAGGCCTCATTCACAAACTAGTTTACATCCTCAAAAACAAGCAAAGTGCCTCATTCATACAAGTTATACTTTGAATCAAAAAACCTCAAGTGGCCTCCGCCGAGAGGCCTCGGATCCGAGGCCTTACACACAAACTAGTTTACATACTCAAAACCAACCAAAGTGCCTCTTCCGTACACTTGTTTTGGAACACATAAAAGAGGCCTCGGATCCGAGGCCTCATTCACAAACTAGTTTACATACTCAAAACCAACCAAAGTGCCTCTTCCGTACACTTGTTTTTGAACACATAAAAGAGGCCTCGGATCCGAGGCCTCATTCACAAACTACTTTACATACTCAAAACAAACCAAAGTGCCTCATCCGTACACTTGTTTTGGAACACATAAAAGAGGCCTCGGATCCGAGGCCTCATTCACAAACTACTTTACATACTCAAAACAAACCAAAGTGCCTCATCCGTACACTTGTTTTGGAACACATAAAAGAGGCCTCGGATCCGAGGCGTCATTCACAAACTACTTTACATTCTCAAAACAAACCAAAGTGCCTCATCCGTACACTTGTTTTGGAACACATAAAAGAGGCCTCGGATCCGAGGCCTCATTCACAAACTACTTTACATCCTCAAAAACATGCAAAGTGCCTCATTCACACAAGCTATACTTTGTATTAAAAAACCTCAAGTGGCCTCCGCCGAGAGGCCTCGGATCCGAGGCCTTACACACAAACTAGTTTACATACTCAAAACCAACCAAAGTGCCTCTTCCGTACACTTGTTTTGGAACACATAAAAGAGTCCTCGGATCCGAGGCCTCATTCACAAACTACTTTACATACTCCAAACAAACCAAAGTGCCTCATCCGTACACTTGTTTTGGAACACATAAAAGAGGCCTCAGATCCGAGGCCTCATTCACAAACTAGTTTACATCCTCAAAAACAAGCAAAGTGCCTCATTCACACAAGTTATACTTTGAATCAAAAAACCTCAAGTGGCCTCCGCCGAGAGGGCTCGGATCCGAGGCCTTACACACAAACTAGTTTACATACTCAAACCAACCAAAGTGCCTCTTCCGTACACTTGTTTTGGAACACATATAAGAGGCCTCGGATCCGAGGCCTCATTCACAAACTAGTTTACATACTCAAAACAAACCAAAGTGCCTCATCCGTACACTTGTTTTGGAACACATAAAAGAGGCCTCGGATTTGAGGCCTCATTCACAAACTAGTTTACATCCTCAAAAACAAGCAAAGTGCCTCATTCATACAAGTTATACTTTGAATCAAAGAACTGAAGTGGCCTCGGCGAGAGGCCTCGGATCCGAGGCCTCACACACAAACTAGTTTACATACTCAGAACCAACCAAAGTGCCTCATAAAGACATGCCTAACCAAGTTACTTGTTACATGGCCCACGGGCGTTTGCCCGTGGGGCACAAGGGAGAGAGCAAGGAATAAAAAATGGAAGAAAGTTGACATTCCATTAGTTTGAGAAATCAAGAACCTCACCTCTCTCAAAACCCTACCTCTCACATACTCAAACTTACACAAATATGAGGCCTCGGATCCGAGGCCTCTTCCCCTAGCTCCTTCTTATGCACTACACGAAACAAGACAAGGCTGAGAGCAATTGATGTGCACATAACATTTTGATTTTTCAAGCACAAACCTACCCACAAATAAAGGGCCTTGGATCCGAGGCCTCTTCCTATGGCTCCCACTTATGCACTATACAATAGAAGAAACGGCCGAGAGCAAGGAATCAAGAAAGCAAGAAAGTTGACATTCCATTAGGTTGAGAAATCAAGAACTTCGCGTCTCTCAAAACCCTACCTCTCACATACTCAAACTTACACAAATATGAGGCCTCGGATCGGAGGCCTCTTGCCCTAGCTCGTTCTTGTGCACTACACAAAACGAGCCAAGGCCGAGAGCAATTGATGTGCACATAACATTTTGATTTTTCAAGCACAAACCTACCCACAAATAAGAGGCCTGGGATCCGAGGCCTCTTCCTATGGCTCCCACTTATGCACTACACAATAGAAGAAATGGCCGAGAGGAAGGAATCAAGAAAGCAAGAAAGTCGACATTCCATTAGTTTGAGAAATCAAGAACCTCGCCTCTCTCAAAACCCTACCTTTCACATACTCAAACTTACACAAATATGAGGCCTCGGATCCGAGGCCTCTTCCCCTAGCTCGTTCTTGTGCACTACACAAAACGAGACAAGGCAGAGAGCAACATGATGTGCACATAACCTTTTGATTTTTCAAGCACAAACATACCTTTCCTGACATGTTCCTAAACCCAAATCAAGACAAGGCCGAAAGCAAGTCAAGCTGATATTCCAAATACTATGAGAAATCAAAGTGATAGAAAGCAAAAACGTTGGCGAACATAGCTTGGCCGAGATCCCGACACCTTACCAGAATTTGGAGTATGCCCTCCACCGAAGCCCCTATATTGGCGCCACTATCTTCCGAGGTCCCGTCCTCTGTCGGCGTTATTGGAGTGCTTCTCGAATCTCCGAGGTTTACTTGCGCCATTCCTCTCCCGCGGCCACGCCCTCGCCTTGATGTTTGTTGTGTTCCGCCCGCCTTGCTTCGCAGAAATCTTGAAGCAGGGGTCACAACATCCACACTTAGGGTTTCTGCGCATGGGTCTCCTCCTTCAGCTCTTTCGCGGCCTCCCAACAAATTTGATTTCAGATCTTCCTTTGCCGCTTTCGTCTTGGACGCCTTCATTTTTTCTCTTGCTTGAATCGTTGGTTGTCCCGACATCGGTTCTCGCTCTTCTAACGCCTTCTCAATTTGTTGTGCTACCTCCTTGTTGTCTTCTTCGTAGATATTTCCACTATCTCCACTCCCCCCCTCTTCCTATATTTAAGATAAAACAATGTTTATAACAATGATGACAAACCATAATATCTAAAAGAAAAGTTGTTTCACAGTTGAATATGTTCTACCATTTTCATTATGTGCTCAAACAACTGAATATATGGAGAACCCGAAGAATACGTACGACACTTGTAGAGTTTGTCTCTTCGCGTGAGTCCTCTTGGATGCTGTCGTTTCCCAACTCCTCCACTTCTGCCATTGGTTGCGCTTTACTTCCGTCCGCCTCTTCTACAATCGGTGATAAATGAAAAGGCGGAATCCCACAGTCTAGCCTCCACGAAGGTTTCCGCAGGTCCTTTATGCTTTGGCTCAAATCCTCGGGCGTCCCACGGCCCTCGATTGGCGCTTTCCTTGCCTGTGACTTTTGTGTCCTCATTGTTTTTCTCTTCTTATCAGTGTAATGTGTAGACGATCGCCTCCTCTTCTTTTTCTTAGATGGTTCCGTTGTTGGAGGTTGTGAATTGCCTATTTCCTTCATGTGTTCAACCCTCCCGCAATTCAGACCTATTCGCTCTATTTCCTTTCCACAACCTCACCACATCAAACTCACACATTGGAAAGAAAGTGAGCAATCGCATTCTTCTCAGTATATAATTGCAATACCTCCCGATGGGAGGCGCGCTTTACTATCTGACAACCATCTTTGTAATTAGGGGTATCTTTTTTTAGGATGCCTGACAGTTTTGTCTCCTTCCTGATATTCATGCGTATTTGTTTATAACTTCATCGTCATCACCATTCTTCTTCTCTATGCATCTTTGCATCTTTGTTCCTTCACGTTTGCTTTCTCTGCCTTCATGGCTTCCACCTCAATTCTTCCTCCCGTCTCTGAGATGGCCGACCTTCGTTCACATGGCATCGGGGTCCCTATTATATTCCCCATTGGTGCACAAGGTATTGTTGTTGTCTCGGAGCTTCATCTTAGCATTAGGTTCTCTTTGAAAGCTAGTACAATATGGGTAGAGCGTGAGATCTACCATCCTGATACTGGATTGCTCGTTCATACCTTCCATGAGACCTCCAAGGTAACTGACAATGGCAATGTAGTGTGGGAGCTTGGCGCGGGAAAGTATAGGGTTTGTGGCTGGCCAGATTCTCAGATGGGAGTGTCAACAGAAATCCTTCCTCCTCTTCGATCATCCACTGTTGCCTTTAGCACACCTCCGGTAATAAGCGTCAAGACCGAGCCTGGTGTAGACAACGTTATAGACTTGTCTGATTCTTCGAGTGAAGATGTACCAGTGCATAAGGTTGCTGTCCATGATTCCCCTCATTTGTTTCCCTTTGCATCCTACGTAACGCCTTCTCCATCTAGCTCTGTCCCTTCAACTCCTTCGGTCCCTACGTCTAAACCTCCTCAAACTATTGTTCAATGTCTTCGTCGTCTTGGCTCTATGCCCGGTAGTAAGAACGTCCTCAAGAAAATAGATTACGATAAAATCAAAATCCAAGAAGTTAATCACCTTCCCCCTCGTTTCGATGGCACCCAATTATTTGTCCTCCCTGCAGCAGAAGTCTCTTCATCTCAAACCAAGGCCAAGTCGTTGGACGGCATGGACAAGCAATATGATGGCCATGTTTGGACTAAGACTCAAACCACCAACATTACAAACGACGTTGGCCTTGCATTTCGTTCCTCTACCTGTGTTGGCCATCTCCAATGCCAAAACCCGAGTTGTGATTACCTTCAACGCGCCCATCGTACCTCTAAGGTCAATGACACAGAATTTGAAGGTTTCACTAAAGATCCTTTCCCTCTCTCTGGCTTTGTGCCATCCGGATCTACTCTTGTCTACAGGATCTGTAAAGAGCCTCCCAAATGCATTGCACTATGCGAGGCCAAAATCTTCTACGTCCATGGGAAGGTGTCATCCCAAAGAGCCTGCATTCATCTCAGTTCTCATCAACATCTAGTGAAGGTTGGAGACTGCAGAGACAGTCGGAAGCGTATCAATGCACTTCTTGAGGAGCACGTTGAACGTACGCCTCAAGCCACCCACAGCAAGATCGTCCTTGAAGCTAGCAAGGACATTGTTGGTGAGTTTCTCCTTTCTGGCGATAATGACACACACCGTCTCTTCTCTTTAAAAGAGCTTGAACCTGTTTTTGAGAGTTGTAGAGAGTTGAATTCCCCAAACCTTCGCTCTAAGGTTACCTCTTTCAAATATTTGCGGAGGTTTGGTGTTATGGATGGCATCGCAAAGCTCCGAGGCGTTAGCAATTGGGCCTACGTCCAACGGAACCAATTCCCAGGACAAGGTGACGATACAGACAAGGTGTTCGTCTTCAAGATGTCGGAGGTTGGTCCTGGAAGTGGAGTGGATTTGGTTCGTCGGATGCAACCGGGTGGGGACCTGGAGAACGCGTGGATGATGTCCGATCACGTGAAGTGGGTCAAAGGGTGGACCACCATGGCCGCTCATGTGTACGATGGGACTTATCAACGGGTCATGACCATTTCATGTTGTGATTTCCAATCGGAGGATAAGGATGCCCAAGTTCTCTTCTGGCAGAACCTCAACCACGTCATGGCCCGACACGGTATCCCACATCCAAACTTTATAGGCTTCATGGCGGACAGTGCCCAAGCCAATTGGAATGTTGTTCGCATTGTGTATGGTTCAGGGGATCCCAAAGTTCCAATGGAGGGTCGTGAGCGCACTTGTTTTTTCCATTGGAAACAATCGCTCGAAAAACATACGAAATCGTATATAAAGCATGAGTTACAAGACCAACATAGACATCTTTGCCTTCAATATCGAAATGCGTCATCTATGGAAGAGGCTGAGACTAGGTACCTAGCTATCAAGGCTTGGTGGGCGTCATCGAATTGTACAAGTGAGGACGGTCTCAAGCATCTTCAGTTCTGGCTTGCTTTTTGGCACTTCCGCTACCTTCAATGGGGTGGTTTCATGGAACTGGTACATCTCCTTCATAATTCATTATTGGTTTTTCTTGGATTCGATTTCCTCTCTCTGTACATTTATATTAATACTTGATTTCTCCAATCAGGAAAAAGTTTTAACCCAAGACCAATTGGCCGAGATGCCGTCGTGCAATCTTGCGGAGTCCGTCCACAACAAGTGGCTTCAAGCCTCCGGCAACAAGGGTGGAGATCTATACGTGGCTACGGTTGACGACTACATTCGTGCCTTCTTACAAGTTGTTGCATACTACCAGTTCCTTAAAGGTGGAATTGGCGGAGATGGTCCAAGCAAAGAAGAACTAAAGCTCAGGGGTGCTCAACGTCGAGCTCAGCGTACTGGCGACCCCACAGTGTTGCAGAAGGTCTTGCTTGACATGTCCGGTGGGGAAGAATTTTGCACTCGCGATCCACACCTTGAGGGCGCCGAGGTGTTTGGATCGCAGAAGCGAAGACCGGACACTCCAATTGGTGATGATGGCGAGACCCACCGCCCCGATACCGTGAACTTCTCTCGCCCTCCCCCCGGTAAGCGTGTCACTCGATCTCAACCAGAAACACTACCCACTATCATTGAGGAGTCTTCCCCCTCTGTACAAGAGGTTCAAGTACCTTCATCTGCAGGACTTGGTTTCCAGCGTGTCACTGCCGTGCAAGAAACCAAAGTAGATGTCTCTCTTTGGCATATTGCCCGCATACCCTATACGTCTAGGAAGTCTTGTTGGGCTAATCATGCGGGCACGAAGAAGAAGTGCATCGCAAGAATCGTCACTAATAATAAGAGCGTCCCTGCGCCGACCTACACCGGTATGTGGCATCATTACAAACTCCAATCTATGAAGCGCACGGACTTTGTCTTTTGCCCAGACGACATTGAGCGTTGCGTGAAGAGCCCTCATCGGAACTGGATCATGCCGTTCTCTGCTGATGACCAGAAGCCTCCTATTCCCCCAATCTGGCCCGTAAAAATTGGTACCAACCTCACCCGCTCGGAGATCTTCGCCCTTGAGAACGCAGGTTTTCAACTCCCACCAAAGGAGCGCATCACACCGACTCAACTCTTCACCAACTCTGCTCCCCCGCTGGATATGTCTGGAATCCGTGTTCCAGAAAACCCGGACATGATCCCTCCGACAAGATTGTCCAAGCTTGTTCGGCGATCCAGCAGCGCACCTTCGGCAAAGCAGAGGCAGATGGTGGCCTCTGCTGAAGCTATACATGGTACCGTTCTGAAGTTAACTATGATCCCTCAACCGGGATTTGGTTGCATTATCACACTGCAGTCCAAATCAAAACCCCAACCACCGATCTACCAAGTGACAGTGAGTTCTCTTCCAGAGTGCAACTGCGCATACTTCTTGGATATGATTTCCAAGTTCAGCCGCAAACGAAATTCTTATCTGAATTGTAAGCATTTGTATTACATTTTCATCAAGGTTTCTAATTTGGATGCGGAAGTGAATTTGTTCATTCACGCCCCGACATTTAGCTTCAACGAAGTCAAACTTATCCTCGAAGGGGGTCTTTTGACAAAATCTACTTCTTAGGATTTATCTCAGCCTAGCAGTACTTTGGGCTATGATATATGTGTCCATTTCTGGACCTCTTGTGAAGCAATAATTGATTGATATAATAAAGGTATAATCTCAATGATTATTTTTATTTGCTTCAAAATTTTGTATTACAATGCTTCCTATGTCTATCAACTCTATTTCCGTTTTACATATTTCTTAGATGATTGCGAGGGAGGTGGACCCGGTCGAAGCAAATCCATATAAGAAACTGTCTTATCTCTCTTTCGATCCTTCAGCGGAAGATGATGCGGCGTCATTCCTCTCATCCGTTCGCGAAATGAAAGAGACTTCGAAGATTCCCCTTCCACCTTCACCTCCTCCTCCTCCGTTTCGTTCGATTTGTCTTCATCCAAATCAGCATCCTTCTCCGACACATCTTCCTGCATTTTTTCTTTTTTCTTATATTGTTTTTGCTCCTCCTGCACCCTCCACCTCCATGCTTGTGTAGACTGCGAAAATGGAGTCAGTTCGTAGTCATCACTACTTCGATTTCCAGCAGCAAACTCAAATTCCGGCGATGAATTAAAGGGAATATGAGGATCTCCTAAACTTCTAATTTCTTTCTCCCATCCTAATCCAGCAAACATGTCTCTCTCATCTCCCATTGTGTGCAACTGTATATACAATCATGTTGGGTATGAGTCCAATTTATAATTTATTCGGCCACAAACAATAATTGCTAAAGTCCAAGCTATAGAATAGACTCACATATAAGACAAAGAAAAAAGTGATGAATAAAAACTAAGCAAGTTTATTATTTTGATTCTTTTGTATTTTGATTGACTCATTCTTCAATTATACCAATCTCAAAAAATCCATTTTCATTGATTTTTTCTTGTAGTCATTCTTGGTTTTAATAATTCAACCACCTCATGGTTTCCAAACTTAATGAGACCATTTCAAATTCAGGGTTTTTATTTTATTTTATGACCTATACATCCCACGGAAATAGGTCCAATTTTTTTACTATTATTGTCAGATTCTGGTATATTCTTGGTATATTCTTGGCTATTTTGAAATATCCTAATTTTAGTATGACAAGTTTACTATTTTTATTTCCTCTACGCTCTCCGCTCTCCAAATCTCCGCTCTCCGCTCTACGCTCACATACAAGTGTCGTCCTGCCGTGAGACTCTTGGCGTGTTACTCTTGTAGCGCCGGTTTGTTTTGAGTTATTTATGGTTTTAAGCTTCCGGCTACATGCTTAGAGTTATGTATGTCTTTTTGTAGGTCCTTAATCCTCTCAAATCTTCTTTAACTGCTTATTGTGCATGTATTATGGTGCCAATAATGGAAAGGTATCGAGAACCTTGGATTGTGTATATTAGTTCATGTAGCAAGGACTGTGTCGCCACCCTTGCTAACCCCCTTAGCAATCTTGCCAATTTTCAATTCTAGCAAAGGTTACGAGCGCTAACCATTCGCATTCCGCCATGCTAATGGTTAGCTCCTCCTACCCCGGACCTTATAGTTCATAGGAGGGAACCAACCCTCCTACTTTGCTTTAGGGACTCACCCCTTAATCGGTAACCCATTCCTAGATGTGGACTTCCATCCATGGAAGTCCAATCCCATGTTGATCATCGCGTTGCCGGAGCAACACTACAACAACCCGAACCATACTAGGCAACTATGGCCTCACATTGGGCCAATGCCCATGGAGGCCGTGCCGTTCGGCCTCGGGTGGGTGAGGCCACACCACCTCACCCATATAAGCCTCTAGGACTCTACGCGGGGCCCCTACCCCACCGTCAACCAACCTCTTGTCTCTCTACCAAGAGTTGGGGCCAAGTGGACATTTTCCCTTAGCCGCTGGGCCTAGAAGCCCCCAGCAGCTTCAGACCATCATAACTTCCTTGTATGATGTCTGATTCCAGCAACCAACCACTCCATCTTCATCTACGCTTCACGTAGATGCCGATGGACTCCTCACTTGCCCCATTCGGGCAAGTGGTGAGGAAGTTATGCCTGTTTGAACCTTGGCAGTCCCGGGAATCACTCCCAGGCACTGCTGTAGCAGGGCGCTGTCCCGGGACAGCGCCCCACTCAAATGGCCATAACTCCTAGCTCACACCTCCGATTGAGGTGTTCTTGAGCATTCTAGAATCACTACGCCATGAGCTACGCATAGCTCATGGCCTTACCCTTGTGCCTCCTAGTCTTCGTGGATGGGAGGCGTTCCCAACGCCCGGGGACCTCATCCACACTAGGATCACTTGGGCCCTCTCACCAACGGCGCCACAAGTCCCGGGTGTCACTCCGGGGTCCCCCTTGTGCCCATGGTGTTTCGGGCACTCCTCATGGAGAGGTGCGCGACAGACTGTGAATGTAGTGGGTTCTCTGCAACCCCAGGGTGTCGCAAAGGGTGTCGCAAAGGGTGACACACACGGCTTCACCACTTCTTGGCCAGGTAAGTAAGGTTGTTTAGCAGGTTTTTCACAACATGATTGTGTGGCCACGTTGTTTAGCAAGTATTTTTTCTTAATACACCTGATTTTGCGATTCAACGTCTCTACGTGTGTGTCGCAACCCTTGCTAGCCCCCCCTTGACCATCTTGCCAATTTTCAATTCTAGCAAAGCTTACGAGTCGCTAACCCTTCGCATACCGCCATGCTAATGGTTAGCTCCTCTAACCCCGGACCATTAGTTCATAGGAGGGGAACCAACCCTCCTACTTTGATTTCGGGACTCACCCCTTTAATCGGTAACCAAACCTTAGATGTGGACTTCCATCCATGGAAGTCCAATCTTATGTTGATCATCGCGTTGCCGGAGCAACACTACAACAACCCGAAGCATACTAGGCAACTATGGCCTCACAATGGGCCAAAGCCCATGGAGGCCGTGCCGTTCGGCCTCGGGTGGGTGAGGTCACACCACCTCACCCATATAAGCCTCTAGGACTTCACGCGGGGCCCCTACCCCACCGTCAACCAACCTCTTGTCTCTCTACCAAGAGTTGGGGCCAAGTGGACATTTTCCTTTAGCTGCTGGGCCTAGAACCCCCTAGCAGCTTCAGACCATCATAACTTCCTTGTATGATGTCTGATCATAACAACCAACCACTCCATCTTCATCTACGCTTCACGTAGATGCCGATGGACTCCTCACTTGCCCCATTCGGACAAGTATTGAGGACGTTATGCCTGTTTGAACCTTGGCAGTCCCGGGAATCACTCCCAGGCACTGCTGTACCAGGGCGCTGTCCCGGGACAGCGCCCCACTCAAATGGCCATAACTCCTAGCTCACACCTCCGATTGAGGTGTTCTTGAGCTTTCTAGAATCACCACGCCATGAGCTACGCATAGCTCATGGCCTTACCCTTGTGCCTCCTAGTCTTCGTGGGTGGGAGGCGTTCCCAACGCCCGGGGCCCTCACCCACACTAGGATCACTTGGGCCCTCTCACCAACGGCGCCACAAGTCCCGGGTGTCACTCCGGGGTCCCCCTTGTGCCCATGGTGTTTCGGGCACTCCTCATGGAGAGGTGCGCGACACTCACCCCCACCAAACGGAGTCGATGCCCTCATCGACTATACTCGTAGTCGGCACACCAATTCTCAAGTTGCCATCCTCTATGGTGCGGCATTGTATTTACCTTAGGACGCGACCCCCACAATGCATCTTCAAATTTGGCATAGTCCCAAAGGTGTCGTTCCTAGGTGGTCCGTT
Source organism: Polytrichum commune (assembly GCA_950295325.1). NCBI lineage: Eukaryota > Viridiplantae > Streptophyta > Polytrichopsida > Polytrichales > Polytrichaceae > Polytrichum > Polytrichum commune. Next base: position 7,605,520 of record OX485809.1, read on the forward strand.
AGCGACCTTGGATCTCTCCTCCAAGGACCTAACCTACACTAGACCCACCTACTTTGGGACTCACTTGGGTTGCCCCTCCTTTGGGGCCTCCCCCGTTAGGCTCCACTAGCCTAACGTGACACATCTAGGCGAGACCTCAACGCTTCCACTAAGTTGTCTCGGTTGCAACTCCGAGATGGCTTTCCATTGTTAAGCCACGCCTCGATCGCACGGGGGTGATGGCAAGTCGCGCCCGACTCGGTTCCCACTTTGCTCTTTCGAGACATGGGTTCATGACTCCCATGCGCCAACTCTCGTTAGCTCGCGGGTAGCACTTTTATGAGCACGCACCATCACCTTGTCCCCGCCCGGACAAGCCCACAATTAAGAAGTTTCTTGGTTTTATCCAAGGCCCCTCCAAGCCATGGCCCCCAATTACTCGGCTTACCCAACCTAGTTTGGCATATCTATTCCCCCTCTTCCATTAACCAAGCACAAGTACAAGACTAGGACCTCATCTCATACTTTTCTCTTTGCACCACTAAAGTTTGGACTTTATTCCCTCAAGCCAAAGAACAAGTTCATGTTGTGGAGCAATTAGCCTCGAAGCTAAGTGTGCTACTAGCGTCTCTCCCCCACTAAAGGAGATTGATGTCCTCATCAATGCCTACGCTTCATTTTATTGGAATCCTTAGCCTTAGTTTCTTCAAAGTGCTTCACCAATTCATTGGTGTTCACCATGTCTCTTGCCGCCACCCAAGCGGTTTCTTTCTCATGGTATCCTCACCATTTCACCAAGTACTCCTTTGTACATTTTCTTTCATTTTCACTTGGGCTTCCTACACTTGAGGATGCCCTCCTACCTCATGTTCCAAATGACCTCCACAAGGTCGGGACGTGGCCTAATCACTTGCTTGTGATCGGGCCACAAGGTGTCGTCCTAAAATGACTTTCGTAATGAGACATGAAATGTCGGATGCACTTTGATCTCGGGCGGTAATTAATTCCAACTTATACATGTCCTTGAACACTTGTTCCACCATGGAAAACGAAGCTCCAATTTTGGACATGAACTTTTGGAGTAAGGCCTTTGGGCAAGGTGAAGTTGTCCACATTCAACAACACCTTATTGGCCCACCTCATACTCCACTTCGCGTCTTCCGGCATTGATTTGCTCGACCACATCTTGTGAAGGGAACTTGCTCTTGAGCTTCCCGAGGGCTTGGTGACAAGGCTCATCCCACTCTTGGAATAGCCATTTCCTCAATAAGTCGAGTAAGGCCCTAGCAACCTTAAAACAAATCTAGAATGAAGTGGTGGTAGTAGTTGGCTAGGCCAACCAATGACCTAAGCTTTTTTTTTTGAGTCAAGGACCAATTCTCCTCTTGGATTGCCTTGAAATTCTTCATGTTTGTCCACCAACTTCCTTTGTCACCACATGCCTCAAGAACTCAATTTCTTCTTGAGCAAAGTTGCAATTCACTTCTTGGCGGTAACATTTTGAGCAACACATTGGTGAATACATCCTTGTATCTCACCAACATCCCACAAGTATGGTTTGGGGGAGGCCCATCTTTCCTAGCCTCCCCATGAGTTCCTTGGAGTTGCTTCAATTGAACCACGACCATTATGTTTACCATATTTCATTTGGTCCATTAATACCAAATTCAACTTGGGTCCTCCTACCATAGGAGTCCTTGTCAATTTGAACTTCAATTCTTTGCCATTATGACACATCATAATGCACCGCAAGCACACCGGCTTGCACCTCACATCTATCATGTGAGTTTCAAAGAAGGCGGCCTTCACAATGACATGCATTTCATCTATTTCACATGGTGTGAAATTTTGACAAAATTCCAATGTCCCACATTGAAAGGTTACATGCATCGCGGCCTCCTTTGTCTCATGCGGTTCGCCCTTTCCAAACCGCACCTTGGTGGGCTTCACCACTCTACCAATCGGCAAACCCCAACTCCCTTGTGAGCTTTGGGGTCATGAAAGAATGCCTTAACTCTTTGTCAACCCATGAGACAAGCCTCCCATTCATTTGAGCCTCAAGGTACAAAATACTTGGCCTCGGCTTAAGGCTACTAGCCTTGGCTACAAAGCCATCGTCTAACATTTGGTCCTCGGCAACACCATGAGTTTGGCTTGGTCCGCAAGGCCAACTTTTAACACTCCGTCCGTGGCACAAATATGATCTAGCTTGGTACCACCAAGCCACCTTCTCACATTCCGTCCGCGGCACGAGCTAGCATGATTTGCCTTGGTATAATGGGCCAAACTACTTGTGCTCATTTCCTTGGGACCTCTTTCGGCTAAACCCACTTTGTGGTGATGTGCCGCCCAACTTCTTCTTAGGACCATCGGCTTCAATGCTCTTCAAACTTGATGGTCCCCACCATGTCCTCAAGAAGCCTTGGGGACTTAAACAAGGCATCCACCACCCGCTTTTAAAACCCCACCTAAAAGGATGCATTTCTTAGAAAGCTCGTCCGTTTTAGGTGTATCCTTCATTTGTGCGTTTGAATAGCGCACATAGGCCTTAAGAGGCCCCGGGTGCCTCATTAGCACCAAATTCATTCCAACATCAATACCTTCCAAGCATTTCGAATTGGAATTTCAATCCAACATTAATGCCCTCCAAGGTTTTGGGTGCTTTCGGTATTCTAGGCCCCAAATGTTTTTTGAGGTTTGCGGGAGCCCTTTTCAAAGCACTCCTCCATTTTCCTTACCAAATCCACCCTCATGCCCACCATTGTCATTAGAACCAATGGTATGGTCAAATTCCATTTACACATGATCTTTGTTCCAATTTGAGCCTCACAACCTTTTGGAAACCCCGGGCTCACCATAATAACCCTCAGGTTTGATAGCCATGTCTCCCTCAAAGTGCTAGCTCAAATACTGGAACCCTGCTCTGATACCAAGTGTCGCAACCCTTGCTAACCCCCCCTTGACAATCTTGCCAATTTTCCTTTCTAGCAAAGGTTACGAGTGCTAACCCTTCGCATACCGCCATGCTAATGGTTAGCTCCTCTTACCCCGGACCATATAGCTCATAGGAGGGAACCAACCCTCCTACTTTGCTTTCGGGACTCACCCCTTAATCGGTAACCCATTCCTAGATGTGGACTTCTATCCATGGAAGTCCAATCCCATGTTGATCATCGCATTGCCGAAGCAACACTACAACAACCCGAACCATACTAGGCAACTATGGCCTCACATTGGGCCAATGCCCATGGAGGCCGTGCCGTTTGGCCTCGGGTGGGTGAGGCCACACCACCTCACCCATATAAGCCTCTAGGACTTCACGCGGGGCCCCTACCCCACCGTCAACCAACCTCTTGTCTCTCTACCAAGAGTTGGGGCCAAGTGGACATTTTCCCTTAGCCGCTGGGCCTAGAACCCCCCCAGCAGCTTCAGACCATCATAACTTCCTTGTATGATGTCTGATTCCAGCAACCAACCACTCCATCTTCATCTACGCTTCACGTAGATGCCGATGGACTCCTCACTTGCCCCATTCGGGCAAGTGGTGAGGAAGTTATGCCTGTTTGAACCTTGGCAGTCCCGGGAATCACTCCCAGGCACTGCTGTAGCAGGGCGCTGTCCCGGGACAGCGCCCCACTCAAATGGCCATAACTCCTAGCTCACACCTCGGATTGAGGTGTTCTTGAGCATTCTAGAATCACCACGCCATGAACTACGCATAGCTCATGGCCTCACCCTCATGCCTCCTAGTCTTTGTGGGTGGGAGGCGTTCCCAACGCCCGGGGCCCTCACCCACACTAGGATCACTTGGGCCCTCTCACCAACGGCGCCACAAGTCCCGGGTGTCACTCCGGGGTCCCCCTTGTGCCCATGGTGTTTCGGCCACTCCTCATGGAGAGGTGCACGACACACATAGTCCGCCCAATCTCCTTGGTCCGCCCCCACCAAGTTCCTCAAGTATTGCTTCAAGACTCCATTCACATGCTCCGCTTTCCCATTCATTTGGGAATGCAAGGCCGTGCTAAACCTTAGTTTCATTCCGACCTCCTTAGAGAAATGCATTGAAAATGCACTTGTGAACTTTGGATCTTGATCCCACACAATCACTTGTGGCAACCCGTGATGCCTCAACCATCCTTTGAGAAAAGGCTATGCGGTCTCCAACGCGGTGGCGGTTCCCACAATCGGCACCATGTGTGCCAACTTGGCAAACCGCTCTACCATCAACAAGATGGCATCATACCCATGTGACTCCGGCAAACTTGTGATCAAGTCCATGCACATACTATGCCATGGCGCCGACGGGATAGGCAACGGTTGCAAGAAACCGCCTTGCTTTTGGTAAGAGGCTCAGTTCACTTGGCACTTTGATTCAAGCCTTCACAAAGTGGGCTATATCTTCCTTTATGCACCGCCAATGGTACCTCCATGATACCATTCTATGGCGATTTTTTCCTTTCTCCTCTAAGGCCGGCAATAGGACTATCAAATTCCTCCTTCAAAACCGATAGCCTCTACTTGCCTTGTGGCACATACACCCAACTTTGCTTGCACTTGAACAATCCGTCCACCAACTTAACCTCTTTGAGCACCTTGCTCTTGCGAAGCTCACCTAAAAGCTTTTGTGCTTTGGGGTAGTTAATTTATCCCTCCCGTATCTTGCATCACAAGTTTCCTTTGCTGGCACACATTAGCCACAAGGTTTGGATGGTTCTCATTGCTTGGAACTCTTCCCGTCTACTTAGCGCATCCGGCACCACATTTCCACGGTCCGGTTTGTGGACCAAATCCACCTTCGTAAGCGCCAAACTATCATGCCACCGCAATGAGTTGGCGCTCACTTGCGCTTGTATATGTTAAAATACTTTTAGGACACATTGTCCATGTAGACCTTTGCTTTGTGTGACCCCAAATAATGTCGCCACATCTTCAAGCAATGCACTACGGCAAAGAAATTCTTTGTCATGAGTTGGTTGTCTTCTTTGACAACCATCGAGCCTCAAGCCCCCATATGCAAAGGCCATCCATCTTACATTAACAATCCATCATTGGCAAAGTTACTCACCCCCGTAAGCACCTCAAAAGGTTTGTCAAACTCCACGAACTTGAGCACGGGCGGCGAAGAGAACTTGCTCTTAAGCTCCCCAAAGACTTGGTGACAAGGCTAGTCCCACTCTTGGGATAGCCATTTCTTTCACAAGTCGGACAACCATCGAGCTTCATGCTCCCATATGCAATGGCCATTTTTTTTTAACATCAACATCCGCCAAATAAAGTCCCTCGCCCCCGTATGCACCTCAAAAGGTATGTCAAACTCCGCGAACTTGAGCACGGGCGGCGAAGAGAACTTCGTCTTAAGCTCCCCAATGGCTTGGTGGCACGGCTCATCCCACTCTTGGGATAGCCATTTCTTGTACAAGCCGGACAAGGTTCGACAACCATGAAGCTTAATGCTCTCATAAGCAATGGTCATCCATCTTGGATCAACATCCGCCAATGATAAAGTCCTTCGTCTCCATGTGCACCTCAAAATGCTTATGAAAACCCGGAAACTTAACCACATCTTGTGAAGGGAACTTGCTCTTGAGCTTCCCAAAGGCTTGGTGACAAGGCTCATCCCACTCTTGGGATAGCCATTTTTTCAACAAATTGACTAAGGTCCTAGCAACCTTAGAAAAACCTCGAATGAAGTGGTGGTAGTAGTTGGCAAGGCCAACAAATGACCTAAGCCATTTTCTTGAGTCAAGGACCAATTCTCCTTTTGGATGGCCTTGATATTCTTCATGTTTGTCACCAACTTCCTTTGTCACCACATACCTCTAGAACTCAATATCTTGTTGAGCAAAGTTATTTTCATTTCTTGGCGGTAACTTTTGGGCAACACATTGGTGAATACATCATTGTATCTCCCCAACATCCCACCAAAGTGGTTTAGGGGAGGCCCATCTTTCCTAGCCTCCCCATAAGTTCTATCGAGTTGCTCCAATTGAACCACGACTATTATGTTGGCCATTTTTCATTTGGTCCATTAAGACCAAATTCAACTTGGGTCCTCCTACCATAGGAGTCCTTATCAATTTGAACTTCATCTCTTTGTCATTATGACACATCATAATGCACCGCAAGCACACCGGCTTGCACCTCACATCTCTCATGTGAGTTTCAAAGAAGGTGACCTTTCCAATGACATGCACCTCATTTATTTCACATAGAGTGAAATGTTGACAAAATCTAATGTCCCACATCAAAAGGTTACATGCATCGCCGCCTCCTTTGCTTCATGCGGTTCGCCCTTTGCAAACCGTACTTTGGTGGGCTTGCCGGCTCTACCCGTCCGCGAACCCCAACCCCCTTGTGAGCTTTCGGCTCATGAAAGAGTCCGTTGCCTCTTTGACAACTCATGAGACATATCTCCCATTCATTTGAGCCTCAAGGTATACATGACTTGGCCTTGGCTTAAGGCTACTAGCCTTGGCCACAAAGCCACCATCTAATTCTCCGTCCACCGCAATAATATGTTTTGGCTCGGTCCGCAAAGCCAACTTTTAACATTTCGTCCGTGGAACGAATTGGTTTAGTGCCACAAAAGCAATTTCCAATAATTTGTCCACAAAACAAACATGTTTTCCCTTGATAGCACAAAGCCACCTTCCCACACTCCGTATGCGGCACGAACATGAATTGCCTTGGTAGGACAAACCCACCTTCCAACATTCCGTCCGCGGCATGAGTATGATTTGCCTTGGAAGCATAAAGCCACCTTTCAACATTCCGTTAGCGGCACCAACATATTTTGCCTAAGTAAAATGAACCAAACAATTTGCACTCATTTCTTTGGGACCAACTTTGGCTAAAGCCACTTGTGGTGATGCGCCGCCAAACTTTTCTTCGGGACCATCGGATTCAATGATCTTGCAAACTTGATGATCCCTACCATGTCCTCAAGAAGCCTTGGGGACTTAAACAAGGCATCCACCACCCGCTTTTAAAACCCCACCTAAAACGATGCATTTCTTAGAAAGCTCGTCCGTTTTAGGTGTATCCTTCATTTGTGCGTTTGAATAGCGCACATAGGCCTTAAGAGGCCCCGGGTGCCTCATTAGCACCAAGTTCATTTCAACATCCGAACCTTCGAAGCATCTCGAATTGAAATTTCAATCCAACATTAATACCCTCCAAGGTTTTGGGTGCATTCGGTATTCTAGGCCCCAAATACTATTTGAGGTTTGCAGGAGCCCTTTCAAAGGACACCTCCATTTTCCTCACCGAATCCACCCTCATGCCCACCATGACCATTAAAATCAATGGTATGGTCAAACTCCATTTGCACATGATCCTTGTTCCAATTTGAGCCTCACAACCTTTTGGAAACCCCGGGCTCACCATCATACCCCGCATTTTTGATATCCATGTTTCCCTCAAAGTGCGAGTTCAAAACTTGGAACCCTGCTCTGATACCAAGTGTCGCAACCCTTGCTAGCCCCCCCTTGACCATCTTGCCAATTTTCAATTCTAGCAAAGGTTACGAGTCGCTAACCCTTCGCATACCGCCATGCTAATGGTTAGCTCCTCTAACCCCGGACCATTAGTTCATAGGAGGGGAACCAACCCTCCTACTTTGATTTCGGGACTCACCCCTTTAATCGGTAACCAAACCTTAGATGTGGACTTCCATCCATGGAAGTCCAATCTTATGTTGATCATCGCGTTGCCGGAGCAACACTACAACAACCCGAAGCATACTAGGCAACTATGGCCTCACAATGGGCCAAAGCCCATGGAGGCCGTGCCGTTCGGCCTCGGGTGGGTGAGGTCACACCACCTCACCCATATAAGCCTCTAGGACTTCACGCGGGGCCCCTACCCCACCGTCAACCAACCTCTTGTCTCTCTACCAAGAGTTGGGGCCAAGTGGACATTTTCCTTTAGCTGCTGGGCCTAGAACCCCCTAGCAGCTTCAGACCATCATAACTTCCTTGTATGATGTCTGATCATAACAACCAACCACTCCATCTTCATCTACGCTTCACGTAGATGCCGATGGACTCCTCACTTGCCCCATTCGGACAAGTATTGAGGACGTTATGCCTGTTTGAACCTTGGCAGTCCCGGGAATCACTCCCAGGCACTGCTGTACCAGGGCGCTGTCCCGGGACAGCGCCCCACTCAAATGGCCATAACTCCTAGCTCACACCTCCGATTGAGGTGTTCTTGAGCTTTCTAGAATCACCACGCCATGAGCTACGCATAGCTCATGGCCTTACCCTTGTGCCTCCTAGTCTTCGTGGGTGGGAGGCGTTCCCAACGCCCGGGGCCCTCACCCACACTAGGATCACTTGGGCCCTCTCACCAACGGCGCCACAAGTCCCGGGTGTCACTCCGGGGTCCCCCTTGTGCCCATGGTGTTTCGGGCACTCCTCATGGAGAGGTGCGCGACAGTGTGGCTGCAACGTCGTGCTGGGTTGGACATGTCCACATACTCACTGGTGCGTGCTCTTCCAGCCAATGCTTGTTTAAATTACCAGCTAGTGTTGAAAGTGTGTACATGTCATGTGTCCGAAATGACAGGAGTTCCTCATTGTGTTGGCGCTTCGATGCGTAGGTCAGTTTGCTCACATACTTTTTGGTGCCAATAATTTTTGGGTTTAATGCAATATGATCCTCCCAAAATTGCGGGGTGCAATGAAGCATTTTTAGTTTGAAACATTTGTTGGCACACGACTAAAACCAAACCTAACATTATGAAACATCCCCAGCGGCTTCAAATGATATATTTTTCAAGTTTTGCTTGTTTTCCACAACAAAAAATATATCTTCTAGAGCTTCCCATTCAATTACCATAGACACCATGATCGCCAAAACCCTGAACTCTAAGTCATTTGGGTGCAGTGACCATCAAAGATAGGTTGCCTTGATGTTGATCTTTTCATGTTTTCTTGCTTAATATTCAGACTTAGGAAGTGAGGCCAGCCTCTTTGGATCCGCATTCTCAATAGTACCGGTTGATACCTTACCCTCCACTGGAGTGGAAGAATGAGAACATAGTGAGCGGTTGAAGATTCATACGTAACTAGGGTTGCATCCTATTTTCTTGCTTTAGGCAGTCCTGTAGTGATGTTAATAGTTTTCATGCCCATATTGATTACTTATGTTCAATGGACACCTATATTCAAGAACGGGGACCAAAAGACATGTGTTGAAAAGAGTTTGAACATTATTTGGAGGGTTTATGTGACCAACCTATGGCTCTCTGTCTGTAACCTTTGGAAAGATTCCCCTGTTCAAGGCATGCTCCAAATCTCTCTGTGATTGATTGTAGACTCCTCCTTGCAAGATAAGCACTAATGATATGATATTCAGGATTCAAGATGGCACTAACTAGTTGCAAGACAGAGTTGATGTTCCGACCGGGAGGGGGATGCGAAGAGGTTTGGGATTGAAGCATTCGAGATCTGGGTTGTTTAACGGGTATCAAGACAAATCCACATGGAGGGTGAACCTACAGCTCGACTCCCACTGAATCATCCGCTTCGAATTAAGGCAAGGGACTTAAAGTTGCAACAAAGGGATGAAGAACGTGCACGTAGGAATGAACTCCGTCGGTACAGGTGTCCGTGCAATTTATGCGGAGGTCGAAGGCGGCCCTACAACAGCGCCACTGTTGCACGACACCTGAGGCATCGAGGCAGGCATGGTGCCCTTAGAGGGTGGACTCAGGTATCCATTTTATTACACCGCGCCCGAGAAGATGGTCAAAGTCCGCATTTTTGTCCGTTGCTGCATGATTTGTTCATATTTTTGCGGCAAAATGTTAACTCATTGATTGTCATTGTGGAGCAGGGCGACGTTTGCGACTCCTCGGATGAGGAGTGGGACCAACACATTGGGAGAAACGCGAGAGCATTTCTGGGCCTTAACGAGCCAGTAGCTGAAATAGCACTAGACGAAGGGGTGGGGATGGGCACGATGGTTCGGAACGCATTCGCATGTGCGGACGACATTCACATGCGGGCATCGTTGTTTGGTTACACCTCAACTGACATTGCAGATGGATCAGATGTCGACGGGCAGGCGCTTCGGGGGGTCAACTTGGCTGGGGTTGACAATGTAAACATGAGTGCCAATGATGGAATGTTTGGTGGTAATGTAAGTGGCCACGTGCTTGGCCATGCCTCTGACGTGGACATGCTTCCTGGTAACCCTGCAAGCATGGCCACAAATCCATCTGAAGGGGAAGGCAGCGACAGCGTGGAATCGTCTGCCGACGGAAGAGGTCCTGCATTTAGAGTGGACCACGCGCAAGAGGGAATTTTCGGCATGGGGGAGAATGGGGCACCGCACAACAACTCCACCGACTCTTCTAGTGCCGAAGAGGGTTCCAGTGCCGAAGAGTGGGATGCAGGGGATGACATTTCCAGCGACGGCGAAGATCTGGAAGAGATGTTGGGACAAATTCCACCTGATCGCATGGGGTCAAACCCCAAGATTGACATGGCTGCCACTTTGCCCCTATATGAAGGCAGCACATTATCAATGTTATGTGCGACTTTACTCATAGTGAACTGTTGCAAGACACACGGTGTCTCCAACATGTTCATGAATGAGTTACTCATGCTCTTGAGCATGAGCATTCTGCCAGCTGGGAATTGCTTACCCAAAACGGAGTACGAGGCGAGCAAGATTCTGCGAAGACTTGGTTTGGCATATAACATGATTCATGCTTGTCCTAATGGTTGTTGTTTGTTTCAGGGTGAATTAGAGGACTTGGAAAAATGCCCAGTGTGCGATCAGGAGAGGTATAGGAGGTGCGGTAGGTCAAGGGTACCAAACTTGATATTACGCCACTTCCCTCTCATTCCTCAGTTGCAAAGAATGTTTAGTTCGAAAAAATTGTCCAAGTTAAATGTGTGGCACCATTTTCACAAGAGTGAGGATGGAAAGATGAGACACACGGCTGATTCTCCGCAGTGGAATTTTGTGCACACAGATTTGGAGCCCGAGGCAGGGAATGATAGATTCGGGCAGGATCCAAGGGATATCCATTTGGGACTTGCCCTAGACGGCATGAACCCATACTCGGAGAAGCGTAGTACATCTAACTTGACTCCGGTGATTGTGTTCAATTACAATCTACCTCCATGGATGGTAACCAAAAAATATTTTGTAATGTTATGTCTACTAATTCCAACTAAATTAAGTCTAACTGGGCTGAATTTTGATGTGTTCCTACAGCCTCTTGTAGATGAATTGCAAAAACTTTGGAGTCGGGGAGGTGTTCCCACACGGGATGCCAGAGCGCACATGGGCAGGTCCATCTTTAATATGCGGGCTGTATTGATGTGGACTTTGCACGATTTTCCAGCTTATGGCCTTATTTCACGACTGACCACAAAAGGATTCAAGGCTTGTCCTATATGCGGGCCACATACAAAATCACGGCGGTCAAAGGTACTCCAAAAAAACGTGTACTGCAACTGCCATCGAAGGTATCTTCGACAAGACCACTACTTCCGCGGTGCAGTCGATGCCTTTGACAATGAATCCAATGATGAGACTGAAGAGGAGCCGCTAAATGGAAATCAAACAATTCGACGCGGCAATCAATCTGAGGCCTTCATTGACGGTGGCGGCACTGAGAAGGACGAGGGATTTCCAGCCAAAGAGCATGGTGTGAAGAGAGTATCAGCCTTATATCAGTTGCCATACTGGAGGGTTAGTTCATTAAACACAAATCAATGATGTTTGAATGTTTGTGCTTGATTAGAAACCACATGTGACCATGACGGATGGCTTTAAATTGTTGTCTGCCATACAACCAAAGAAGGTAACATTCTCTAAGGCCGGTATGGGGAAACTGCAGATTCAGGCAATAACGAGGTATGAGGTTTATGTAGACCCCGAAATCACAGTTGCAAAATCTGTATTTCCCTTAATGCTGGCTTGTCCTGACATCTATGCGCCCATTCTATGTCTATACATTCTCCAATTCTGTGGGCTTGGGTGTGGCCATGGATCAGTCAAACTTCAAGGACCATGAGTGCATCGTGGGTTTTTTTTTTGTTTTAAAAATATAATTTTCTGTCCTCGATGTATCCCTTAGCTAATGAATGAGAGCCCTTGTATGCAGTACTCACTATTGTGTGGTCAAGCACTCCCAGGTACAAGGATGGAGGGTGCGAACAAGACATGAACCCCAGTTACACCCTGATTCAATTTAGAGCTCATTGGAGCGGCCTGAAGCAACAGCGTGGATCCTGACCGAACCTATATTATTACTCTTGCTTGTAGAAGCAAAAACTTTGTTCAATCTCATTATCTGCTCAAGGAATGATAGGCATTGATTGCCGTATGGACTGTACAGGTCCATAGTTCCAGTCCGCCTCCATGTCTTCACCTTCTAATCACGTGCATACATTGTTTATGGTCTACATGCTCCGATGCAAGACTCTTTCTAACTCTGATTATGTTTTTGATGCAGAGGCTTCCAATTCGCCATCTATTGGACATAATGCACATTGAGCGAAACATCTGTGAATCCATGTTGAAACTATTATTTGGAGCCAAGGACACGGCAACATCACGTCGAGACATGGAAGAAGAGGGAATCCGAGAACATTTGTGGATTCGCCGCGGCCTTCAAGCAGGTGGGCATTACTTCAAACCTCCTGCGCCGTATGTGCTGAAGAAGGAAGAACAAAAGATTTTTCTGGACCAATTGGATGGCATAACACTACCAACGGGTTATTGCGGGCCAATGAAGAAGCACATCATCAAGAACAAAATTGGTAACATGAAGTCACACGACTTTCACATTTTTTTCCAATTTATCCTACCTGTTTGTTTGAGACATCTTCTAGACTCTGGCCCTCGGCAGGCCATAATTCGGTTGGCCCGGTTGTTCACAATGATTTGCAAGAAAGTCATCAATGTTGCTGAATTAGATGGTCTCCAACATTATGCGGCCGAAACCATGTGCCTGATGGAGATTTGGTTTCCTCCTTCTTTCTTTGACATTATGGTACACTTGCCAATCCACCTTGTTAGACAGGTTAAGTTGTGTGGACCTATTGCTAATGCATGGTGCTATCCGGTAGAGAGACACTTGCACGTTTTGAAAAAATATATACGGAGCAGGGCACACCCCGAAGGTGCCATTGCGAATGCTTATATGTATGATGAAGCTCTCGGTTTTTGCACCGAGTACTTGAAATTGTATCCGCACACACGACGGCGGATTTGGGACGATGAGGAGGAGCCAGGCGATTGTGGGGAGTTGTTGGAAGGGAAGGCCTCGAACCGAGAGCTAACTAGCCAAGAGCGTCGTGGAATCCATTCTTGGATTATCCGCAATTCAGAAGCAACTATGCAGCCTTGGAGGTACGCGACCTGTCACCCTTGTCATGATTTATGTGCATCTTGTTCAGTTCGGGTGGTACACAACTGCGATGTCAGCATTGTGCGCTCTACAATATAGTTACTTCAGATGTTTATGTTGCAGAGAGTACCAGGCACTTACAGAGGAGCTGGAGGCTGAAAGGGACTCATTCAGAAGAGATGTTGCTGCGAGGGGACTTACTCGAAGAGCGCAATACGAATACCCTGATCACCTATTGAATGATCTGCCAGACTTTATCGAGTGGTTGGCCCAGTACACAAATCAGTTGGTGAAAGCTCTAGGCTCCAGCAATGTCAACATTGAATTACTACGATTATCAGCTCTACCTTCAAGGCAAGCCGAGAATTACCAACAAATGTGGGCATATGGCAATCATTATAGGGTGGCGAACGAAGGTGTCGAACATGGGTACATCACGCAGGATTATGGCATCGCCAACATTTTTGGAGCAGAGGAAGGACGAAGTGCAGGGTTGAGCATGATAGGAGTCTTGAAAGAGATAATTGTCGTGAGGTACTCGGCCCAACGGAGAGTCGTATTTCGGGGTTCATGGATCCGCAATGATCCTGGGCCACGGTCATCAACAAAAATAGACCAATATGGCTTCACAACGGTACGTTTCAACGATCGAATTGCACGAGACAGAGAACCATATGTTTTGCCGGCTACGGTGCGCCAGGTATTCTATCCCGTGACCCTATTTGAGTTGATGAAGAATTTGCGGTACTACTGGTCGCAATGAGTTGCAATATATGTAGCAAAACAGGCTGTGAGTTTGTGTTGTTTGAGGGACACAATGATGTGTTGGCAATTTGCACCAATGGAGCAGGTGTTCTTCATCAAAGATTGGCGACATCCGGGGTGGCGCGTTGTCCTTCAGAAGGAGCCGCGGTCCAGGAGAGTCGTGGATAACAATGACGAACAGATATTAGGAATATCAGGAGATTTGATTGGATTGCAAGTGCCTGTGAATATGAATGCAGTAGAATATCGCCGCAATCCTGGCCATGCCGGGGAGAGAGTTCCAGCAGCAAAGGTTGCTAGGTTGAATGCATTGGTGAGGGGTGAGAGAATTGAGGAACACGAACCCGGAAGAGCCCGCGGACGAAGGGGAAGGGGAAGGGGAAGGGGAAGGGAGCCCATCAGAAGAAGGCCGACGCGAACAAATGTGTAGAAATCTACCGACGCAATTCTTCTCGAAAATGGTGTCTGGAAATTGGTAAGTAGCGGTTAGCTCAATGACTGTGGTCTGTACAATGTGCTTAGACCTGTGGAGGAGTATGTCTATACGATATCTTAGTGGAAGTCTTTTGAATTTGCCCACTTCAAGAAGTTCTACAATCTTGCGTTTGACATTTATGGAACACTCTGTTGTAGACTGTGTGCTGAGCATTGTGGGCTCCGAGTATGGTTTCTGTGATGTGTGTAGACACCTTCCTAATGCATACAGTGGGGGGGATCAGAGAATTTGCACAACAGGGCCCGGCTTTTGCATGAATACTAACCCCGTGCCAGATTGTGGAATTAATATCGTTGAACATGTCTTTGGGAATACCTGAACATGTTGCAGTGTGACATTCTATATGTGTGCCAGGCCAATAACCTTGTTCCCCTGTGTAGTTTACACAACGCATCGTATGGCCAGTCTTCCTGGTGGTCATCGTTGATGTAGCCCAGGCGATTCTAGCATGCAATGGTTGCGGGGTTTACCAAATGGCCTGCAAGTATACCATATATACTTGTGGTTGTACTTTGCAGTTACATTTCGCCGGTGGGACAATAGTGCAATTAATGTAGGTGTTCAATGTGTGAACAACGGGGCATTGGAGACTAGGTGAGTAACTAGTAAACAACTGACAAGTTATTATTCATGTGTTGGCCTTTTGGAGTGCATTTGGAACCCTAAATCCCTTTGTGGCCAAGAATGTGCAACGCGGCTTCGGTGACATCGGCACTTATTGGAAGTGCAAGTGCACATATCCATCACGATGTAGTCCTTTTTATGTGGTGCAAAGCGGAAATGTGTGACCATCAAGGATCTTGCTGCAGCACTTGCATCGCGTTAGGGCCAATTCCATTATTAGAAAGTGCATGTTTATGAGTAAACAGAGTGATGCTCGTCCGGAAGGTACAACAAGACTTTACCTGATGACATTAACATTATGTGGTGAATACTAAGCTATAGTGCACTTGGCATTGTTTGTGGGATTAAGCATAAGTAACATTTGAATTAGCAGTGTGCGCATTGTAGCTATGGGTTTTTTGAGACACACTCTTGCTTTGTCTTTGTGCGTATAGAAGAACTTATTTTATTTGGCAACCATCATGATGTGCAGGGAGCACACCATGAGCAACTCGAGCACGCGGTGGATTTTTTTGTAGGGCACAACGCATACGGTGGTGGAGGCTGGCACGGAGGTCTAGGCAGAAGGTGTTAGACCGCACTGGAGATGGTGTCTCATCTGTGCATGCAGTTTTGGATTTGCAAATTGGCAACATTTTTTGATGACATACGGCACTTTTCAGCACACACGTCACTATTCTCTGGCTGTTGTGGGGGCAGAGGTTCCCAATTTTGTCATCCCACTGCACTGCATGGAGTCAGTGTTTGGTATATTTTCCATCCGAACATTTATGCATTGATTTCATATTCTTAGGAATGGTCCTCAATCTGGCCCAGGATTATTTTGAGAAGCGACAGTCGTGGCAACATTATATGTATAGTGTGCATAGTTGTTCACCAAAGATGACAACAAGTGGAGTGAATGCATATAGTGTTGGTGACAATATTGGGTCAGTTTACCATCATTGTTTAGGCAGACAAAAAGTGTTGCTCCCACTCAATGAAATATGTAGTGTAGCCAAATTCCTGTTTGCCATGATTTTAATTGTGGGTGTGTATGTGGACCCTCTGACACTATCCAATGTATGCTTCTCAGTTCTTCATCATTTTGTCCCGGACCCCAAGCACATAGATCTACATGAAATGTTATCCAGAGACCATATATATAGCACTCCTTTGCGTTACTCTTTGTGCATTCTCCAAAGTAACCTCAATCCGTGCACGGAGAGAAATGACGGTGGCAGATAGTGGATTTCGTATCCCACTTTAATTCAAGCCCCTGCCGATTTCGGGTTACAGTCGAATTTGAGTGTTTAACGATACAACCTTGTAGTCAAATGTGAGTGACCCTAGTCTTTGCGTGGGATTGGAGTTTAGTCGGCATTTCATTTCAGAAGGCAGTCGAATTCGAGTGGCAGTCGATTTTGAGTGGCAGTCAAATTCCAGTGACAATGGATATTGAGTGAGAGTTGGACGTCCCACTCACTGAATTCTGGGTGGCATGCGAATTTGGGCGTCACTGGACATGGGCACTGTATGAACATGAATGAGCGAAGAGTGTACACTTGCGATGTGGGTGACTGTACAGACGTTTATTCCACCTAATTCCGGTTGCAACAGATGGCCATTGCAACACAAATGATCAGAGATATGAACACATGGCAGGCATGGCATCACCCAGCCAAATATAATTATGAACATTTGATTAGCAGTCACAGTAGTCAATGTGCAAGTTGCATATTATAAGTCATGTGATGGCAATGTTATGTAGCAAATAGTAAGTGTATATGTACTACCAGTGCGGTGTTAGATCACCAAGTGCTGGAATTTGCAGTGCAAAATGGGACTGAAATTAGGAGGCCCTACAAACTAAACCAAATACCAATATTGCTCAATCAGTATATAAATTGTCGCATTTCCGGGAAACTCATTAATTGCATGCACATGCTTGTAGCCGCTCTGGAAAATTGATCAAGGAATGCAAAAATAGTTGCAACCTTAAATGACAATGACTCAAAATTTGAAATTTTTTTAAAAAAAAAATCCCTGCAAAACAGTGGTCAAAAGAACCGCAATGGAAATATAACTGCGGTTTTTTTTTACCATGTTTTCTACTAGTGATCCCATGACGACGGACCAGCCACGCAAAGACCAGGATCAAACACCTATTCAGTCACATGTCTATGTGCGAGACGTCACTCGCAACGTCCAGGAATCGACCAAAAAAGCGTGATGGCATTCAATTCAACATATGACCTCGAACTGATTAAATTCTGAGCCAGGTTCAAGTGATGCATAATTAGCCCGAACAGGTAATGTGATGCCCCAATCCTCGAGTGCGCATCTCGGCCACTGAACCAAACCCTAATGGACTCCCTACCACCTCATCATCACTTCGGCGACATGTTAGGGGTAAGTTGGAATTGCGAAGGATTGCAACCTGTCGAC
Source organism: Polytrichum commune (assembly GCA_950295325.1). Taxonomy (NCBI): domain Eukaryota; kingdom Viridiplantae; phylum Streptophyta; class Polytrichopsida; order Polytrichales; family Polytrichaceae; genus Polytrichum; species Polytrichum commune. Next base: position 7,623,186 of record OX485809.1, read on the forward strand.
AACCAAATGTCACTTCCAGTGCTCGGCCAATGCTTGCCGAATTTTGACGACCATTCGGCGCCCAGCAATTGAGTCACAACCGGCCACACTTAAGCCGATTCCTAAAAGTGTGTCGATCCTCAATTCGACAGAGGGGTACAGGCTGCTACTATGCGTTCTTAAGTGCCATCAGGGAATTGTGCAGGTAGTCTTCAATTACAGCAACACCCCAAGTGACGCCAATTGGGGAGTACGACGCCTGCTGTCGCTATTCAAGCCACGGAGACTGCCCTACAGTACGGCGTTTTCTGATGCAGTAAAGAAAGCGCCCAATTCAACTAGCAGGGGGAAACTTAGTAGTGTGAGCGTAGAGCGGAGAGCGGAGAGCGGAGAGCGGAGAGCGGAGAGCGGTGATTGGAGAGCGACAAAATTTAGATTTTATTAGGTAATTTTAGGAGAAGCCGTGCCTATTTCCATGGATTTAGGGGTAGTTTGAATTCAATTTGTTGGAAAGGCACCCCATTCCCGTGGACATAAGAAACCTGAATTGTTCGAGAAACCAACGGATCCTACAGGCGTGGAAGATTCCATTTGTTCTCAAACATCCTAGAGTCTAGGTTTGAAATGTTTCATATTAAATTAGGGCTGACGTCACCACTTGAAATCAAACATAAACATATGATGAACAATGTAAGTGTACATAAATGATTTCCACAAAGTGATAAATTGCGCCAAGTAGGTTGGGTACTATTTCCAAGTACGATTAGATTTCAATAATTACCATACACAAAATATTTGATTGGCCGAGAAAATGTTCATGAAGATAGGTGCCAAACTCAAGACTTACAAAAATGTGTATTCAGTTCAAGTAGCTATATACAACCATCCTCTACTTTATTTCCATCTACACCCTATCGGCCGGGCATGTCCAATATGGGTAAAATGATTCAAAAATCATGCCATATAACTCCTCCGCACACCAGCAACTCTCCAATTCATCCCTTAGTTTAGCCAATGAACGCAATGATATATCCCCCAAGTCCGACATAAGAATCCTCCGCGAAATTTTTGAGCTGACGTGGCGGCTACGAGAGAACCACATCATGTTCATTTGAAATTGTGTGATGAGGTTATGTTCGCGTGGCAAACACACCCTTAAGTCTACATTGGGACCCATGGCGTATTCATATTGAGCCAAACGAAGAGCATTGTACTCCACACTTTTATCCACAACATTTTTCCATGATTTGCAACATAGCCTCAAATCGTGGATTAGCGACAAACGACGTTGGGTGTCCAATACCGTCTCCCGGCCCGTATCCACATTTGCGGCACCCACCAATAAGTTGGGAACTAAGACTGACAATTGTACATATAGGTCCAGATGTAGTACGAGTGGCTCCATGACGTGCAATTAGAGCGATCTTCCACAACCTGATGAACAAATGATGAGGTACACAAATGAACTCAAAAATCAAGTAAATTTTGGCCAAGAACTTAACCTCAACCCAAAGACTCAAGAATGCTTAAAATTCACAAGAGTCTTAAACTCACACACAAGAGCATACAATTTGAAATTTTTGGCCAAGGCCTCAACCCCATAAACAAGAGCTAACAATCACAAACTTTTGGCCAATGCCTTAACCTCACACACAAGAGCCACTAATCTGATATGTTTGGCCAAGGCTTTAACCTCATATACAAGAGCCCACAATCTGAAATATTTGGCCAAGGCCTTAACATCACATTCAAAAGCCTACAATCTGAAATTGTTGGCCAAGGCCTTAACCTCACACACAAGAGCCAACAATCTGAAATTTTTGGCCAAGGTCTCAAGACCATATACAAGAGCTAACAATCTGAAATTTTTGGGCAAGGGCTTAACCTCACACACAAGAGCCACTAATCTGATATGTTTGGGCAAGGGCTTAACCTTACACACAAGAGCCACTAATCTGATATGTTTGGCCAAGCCCTTAACCTCATATAGAAGAGGATACAATCACAAATTTTTGGCCAAGGCCTTAACCTCACATACAAGAGCCACTGATCTGATATGTTTGGCCAAGGACTTAACCTCATATACAAGAGCCTACAATCACAAATTTCTGGCCAAGCCCTAAACTTCATATAGAAGAGGATACAATCACAAATTTTTGGCCAAGGCCTTAACCTCACATATAAGAGCCCCTAATCTGATATGTTTCGCCAAGGCTTTAACCTCATATACAAGAGCCCACAATCTGAAATATTTGGCCAAGGCCTTAACATCACATTCAAAAGCCTACAATCTAAAATTGTGGCCAAGGCCTTAACCTCACACACAAGAGCCAACAATCTGAAATTTTTGGCCAAGGCCTCAACACCATATACAAGAGCTAACAATCTGAAATTTTTGGGCAAGGGCTTAACCTCACACACAAGAGCCCCTAATCTGATATGTTTGGCCAAGGCCTTAACCTCACATACAAGAGGCTACAATAACAAATGTTTGGCCAAGGCCTCAACCCCATCTACAAGAGCTAACAATCACAAACTTTTGGCCAATGCCTTAACCTCACACACAAGAGCCACTAATCTGATATGTTTAGCCAAGGCTTTAACCTCATATACAAGAGCCCACAATCTGAAATATTTGGCCAAGGCCTTAACATCACATTCAAAAGCCTACAATCTGAAATTGTTGGCCAAGGCCTTAACCTCACACACAAGAGCCCACAATCTGAAATATTTGGCCAAGGCCTTAACATCACATTCAAAAGCCTACAATCTGAAATTGTTGGCCAAGGCCTTAACCTCACACACAAGATCCAACAATCTGAAATTTTTGGCCAAGGCCTCAACACCATATACAAGAGCTAACAATCTGAAATTTTTGGGCAAGGGCTTAACCTCACACACAAGAGCCACTAATCTGATATGTTTGGAGAAGGCCTTAACATCACATACAAGAGCAACCAATCTGATATGTTTGGCCAAGGACTTAACCTCACAAAGAAGAGCCTACAATCTGAAATTTTTGGCCAAGGCCTCAACACCATATACAAACCATAGAATCTGAAAGTTGTGGGCAAGGGCTTAACCTCACATACAAGAGCATAGAATATGAAATTTTTGGGCAACGGCTTAACCTCACACACAAGAGCCACTAATCTGATATGTTAGGCCAAGGACTTAACCTCACAAACAAGAGCCTACAATTTGAAATTTTTGGCCAAGGGCTTAACCTCAAAAACAAGAGCGTAGAATCTGAAATTTTTGGGCCATTAAAAGTGAGAGCATCCAAAAATCCTAACCAAATCAACACCTGAATCCAACTCAAGAATAAGGACTACACATCTAGGGCAATCGGAAGTGAGAGCATTCACCTGAAACAAGGTTGACAATCTTGTAGAAACAGAGTTGAGAGTCCGAGCACTCAATAGGTTGGAGTAGCACAATGCTTGGGCTTGAAAGTATTACATGCCGAAATAGGAGAGCACGTGCTTGGAGCGGCACAATGTGAAAAGGGTGCACGGGGATGTGACCATAATTGGAAGGAGATATGCATTCAATGCATTACATTAATGGGATGAATCTGAACTTAACTAGGGGATCTTAACTAATATTGCACATAATGACAGAGGATGCAATATATAACATTATGGCTATAATGCCACATGCAAAAATCTGGGATGAACCCCATACCCGGGGACCCTCTCGGAACCGAGAGGGTTCCCAAATAGTCGAACCCCTTGACAAATATGAACCCCAAAAAGAAACCCCCAACCACTGGATGAAACCCCCAACCACTGGAACCTCTCGAAACCGAGAGGGTCCACAAGTAGTCCAACCACTCAAGTTGACAAAATCTAATTACCTACCTAATCCACATACATTCATGTAAAAATGAATACTATCCATAATATCCCCACCTTGACCCTCTCGGTTCCGAGAGGGTCTCACTGTCAAGGATACACAAACGTTTTCAACCTAAGTACCTACGTAATACACATACATGCACATACAGAAGGCACATAATAGTTGTGAAAATCTGGTCCTTACTATCACAACCTACACCCGAGAGGGTATCACTCTCATGCATATACAAAAATTTCAAACGTAAGTACCCACCTAGACCACATACATTCACATCCACAAGGCACATCATAGTTGTAAAAATCTGGTCCATACTATCCCAACATTGACCCTCTCGGTTCCGAGAGGGTGGGCCTCTTATGAATACACAAACATTAACAACCTAAGTACCTACCTAGTCCACATACATACACATAGACAAGCCAAGTCATAGTTGTCAAAATCTGGTCCATACTATCCCCAACTTGACCCTCTCGGTTCCGAGAGGGTCTCACTAACATGCACCCAAAATCAATTTCATTATTACTAACTAGATGGACCACATACAAACACATAGACAAGCCAAATCATAGTTGTCAAAATCTGGTCCATACTAACCCCAAATTCACCCTCTCGGTTCCGAGAGGGTCTCACTCTCATGCACACACAAAAGTTTTGAACATGAATAACTACTTGGTCCAAATACATTCACATAAACAAGCCAAATCAGAGTTGTCGAAATGTGGTCCACACTATCCCAACCTCGACCCTCTCGGTTCCGAGAGGGTCTCCCTCTCATGCACTCGCAAACATTTTTGAACATGAATTACTAGTTGGTCCACATACATTCACATACAAAAGCCACATCATAGTTTTCAAAATCTGGTCCATACTAAACCCATCCTAGACACTGTCGGTTCCGAGAGGGTCTCATCCTAGTGCACAAACAAAACTTTTCAACATGAACTAATAATTGGTCCACAAACAAACATATACACAAGGCAAATCATAGTTGACAAAATCTGGTCCATACTGTCCCCAACTTGACCCTCTCGGTTCCGAGAGGGTCTCACTCTCATGCACCCAAAATCAATTTCATTATGACTAACTAGATTGACCACATACATACACATAGACAAGCCAAATCATAATTGTCAAATTCTGGTCCATACTAACCCCAAATTCACCCTCTCGGTTCTGAGAGGGTCTAACACTCATGCACACACAAAAGTTTTGAACATGAATAACTAGTTGGTCCAAATACATTCACATACACAAGCCACATCAGAGTTGTCGAAATCTGGTCCACACTATCCCAACCTCGACCCTCTCGGTTCCGAGAGGGTCTCCCTCTCACGAACCCGCAAACAATTTCAACATGAATTACTAGTTGGTCCACATACATTCACAAACAAAAGCCACATCATAGTTTTCAAAATCTGGTCCATACTAAACCCATCCTAGACCCTCTCGGTTCCGAGAGAGTCTCATCCTAGTGCACACACAAAAATTCTCAACATGAATTACTAAGTGGTCCACAAAGAAACATATACACAAGCCACATCATAGTTGTCAAAATCTGGTCCATACTATCCCCACCTTGACCCTCTCGGTTCCGAGAGGGTCTCACTCTCTTGCAAACACAAATCTTTTGAAGATGAATAACTAGTTGGTCCAAATACATTCACATACACAAGCAAAATCATAGTTGTCAAAATCTGGTCCTTAATATCCCCACCTTGACCCTTTGGTTTCCGAGAGGGTCTCCCTTTCATGCACCCGCGAACAATTTCAACATGAATAACTAGCTGGTCCACATACAGTCACATACTGAAGCCACATCATAGTTGTAAAAATCTGGCCACATCCTAGACCCTCTCGGTTCCGAGAGGGTCGGCCACTTATGGACATAAGATAAGTAATTGAAAGAGAGATTGAAAGGTAAAAAACACATAAGATGATGGAGTTAAATGGGGTTTTAAAAAGGGCAATGGAAATTCAACAAGGGAATTTGTAAGTAATTCAAACATAAAGAAAACATAGAGAATAGGGGTTCCAAACGCACCAGGTGTAGTCAACAACTAGGACTATCATGTCTATCACTAACCTCGCCCTGGTCGGCCTCTATGTCTAGGAAATCAAATACTACTTTGTTGAGAGGGCGAATGCGACGAGGAGGTGGGGAAGGTGCTTCTGCCAAAAGATTGGCAAGGTTAGCGGCATACGAAGGGAGTTGGAAGGTTGTCGAAGGGGTTGCAAACATGTCCGCATTAAGAACACGAATGGGACTCTCATTTTGAACTCTGCACAGTCAAGACGGAAAAACAAAACAAATTAGTACAAGCCAAAAAATCCGATAGAAGAAGATACAAATACAAGCAAGTAAGAAGACAAAAACGAATTTACGCACACAGCAAATCGAAATTGCGCTTGGCCATCTTCCGGGGAGGAGGAGCAAAAACGGATCCTCGTTGTGGGGCAGCATGCTGAGAAGTGTGTTCTTGCTCAGTTTCACGCATAGGAAGGATGATGGACTTAAAGATGTCGAGATCGGACTCAAGCGCCATAATATGGCGTTGAATGGAACGACATGCAATCACGGAACCTCCTATAAAAACAAAATGGCATAAGATGAGCATAAGGGAATGAATGGGAAATGAAGTAAGGAAAAAAAGCAAAGAAATGAAACAAGGAAAAGAAAAACCGACCAAGGCCACATTGCCAATCCATAATAATGTCGTCCTTATCCGTGAGGGCGGAGAAAAGGATGGAGAAGAACTCCGGGCGCTTCTCACGAGCACCTCTCCAAGGGACACCGTCCTCCTTCATGGACTAGTTTTTGGCATCCGCAAAACTGTTGAGCCAACCATCTCTCTTCAAATTGTAACCCATGTCTTCGAAGTCCGAAGTCCGGACATTCAAAACCGAATCATTGCGCACGAGAACCTTGATGAAGAACTTGCGAGTCTGTAAGAAATGAAAATGGTAGTATTAGGAAAACAAAATGGAAGAGCAAAAAAGAGAAAACTAGAAATGGATGAGGCAAAAAAGACATACCAAATCAGCTGGATTAGTAGGCGATTGGAGGTCGAGGTCATTCATCCCAAACCAGTCTTCGGCAACGTAGAAATCCTCTGTGTGTGCCCAGTTATGTATGGATCTAGAGACGTCAGGATCGGCGGCGTGTGCAAAAACAAGGACGTCGTCATCATAGAGGTTTGCGTTAGCAAAGGCAAATAGAACCTCAAAGTAAGAGGAAGAACGCTTGTTCCATTGAGGAACATCGGACGAAGATGACGAAATGCCAAGAACACATAGGTTCTCCGGCACATCTGCGAAGAGAATATCAAACCCTGTATGCACCTTAGGTTTGGTATTAGAACGAATACGACCCGCTCCCACCTAGAAATAAAAAAGCCAAAGAAAAATATAAGAAACCAATTGGTGAAATAGAATGAATGAACGAGAAAACAACAGAATGTCGCACAAACCTTAGTAAGAAATTCCTAGATGCGACGGTAAGCCGGGGGGGCAACCTTGGACCGCATGAGTTCCTCTATGAGCTCCCCCATATCGACATTCTCAAGCAAAGAGAGAGAAAACGACTTCTCCGAAGAAGTTGCGGAGGTATCCGGAGCGACGGCCTTCCTCTTGCGTGGCACGGAGGGAATGGTGACACCGCTATGGGAAGGAGCAGGAACATGGTCTCGAGAAGGGACAGAAGGAGTGGCCGTTGGACTTCCGACAACTGTGGTAGCGGGCGTTGTGAGTCCAAAAGGGTGCCCACATTTAGTCTTAGACCCTTGAAACGTTAGTTGATGCACTTTGAAGTAGCATGTTACTTCACAAAAATATAAAAAGAGTGAAATGTTAGTCTTAGAAGTACCATGTTGTAAGAGGCTAGGATGTGAGTTGTTATTGTGTTTTTACCTTCGGAAGGATTTGAGTGAATGAGGATAGGTAAGGAGAACTTGGATTGAGTAGTTAGTGAGTAGGCTAGTACAAATGGATGGAGACAACCAAAGTGACTCAAGAGGCAAGTGCATTCGAATTGGGATGAATGGAGGATCACATGGAGCGCACAAGTGGACCACCTCATCATGGCCACTTAATGGGGAAGGCCCAAGGAAGAATGCAAGGTGGAGGATAAGCAAATTCTCAAAGCACCAATCAAATCACGAGTTAAGCATCGTGGTTTGAATTAAGTGGTGAGCGACGATTTGGGGAAGTAAGGGGAGAAAGTTATGGCGGCGGAAAGCGAAGGAGGCTAAGTTTGGGTTGAAGCATCCCAAGTTTGGTAAAGTGTGGTAGGTAGAAAGCCAAGCCTAGTTAAATGTTCGAATTAGGATCCTTGTTGATCATTTGAGGGAGGAAGGCTTAGAAGATAGGATTGGCGCCTACTAAGTAGGAGGAAATCTCAAGGGCTTATCGTGAGCCTTGAGGGTGCTCACCCCCTCAAGCTTACTATATAATTCCTCATTCTTCCCTCACTCATCCTCTCTTTCCTTTGTGCTCCAAGGCACCCCACGAGTTATAAGTGTGGGTGTGGGAAGCCATATTGGAGCACATGTGTGTGCTTAGTTTTTAGTTTGAGAGCCAAGGCTTGTTAGCCTTGAAGAGGGCTTGACCTCTTGGTAGAATTAGTGTTGACGTGAAGGATTTTAAAGTTAATTCATGATTCCAATTTGTGGTACTTTAAGTTCATGTTTTGAATACACGTGGTTGCAAGTTCCATGTTTAAGAGTTGAGCACTTGATGTTGTGATGAGTGCAAAAATATACTTGTGTGGATTAGTTAGTCTTAGTGAAGTTAGGAAATTCTCTCTCCCCCTCTCCTCTCTAGGATTTTAGGATTTTAGGATTAGAGAAGAATTGTGTGATTAGAAAGGGGTTGTTAGTAGAATTAGGGAAATTAGGTAGGAAGATTAGTTAAGGGCTTGAATAATTAGTGAGGTAGTTGGGGATTACAACTACAAAGTTGTGGGTTCATGAAGGAGCTGGGTTTATGAAGGAGCTGGGTTTGTTTAGTTAGAAAGTAAAGAGCTGGGTTTATGAAGGAGCTGGGTTTGTTTAGTTAGAAGCTAAGGAGCTGGGTTCATGAAGGAGCTGGGTTTGTTTAGTTAGAAGCTAAGAAGCTGGGTTTATGAAGGAGCTGGGTTTATGAAGGAGCTAGGTTTATGTGATTAGAAAGTAAAGAGATGGGTTCATGAAGGAGCTTAGTAGATAGCCTACCTAATTAGCTCATAGACAAGTAGTTAGTTACATTATGCTAGTTAGTGTTATGTGTGGCTTTCACAAGTAAATGTATTTGAGATTGACTATAGAGAATAGTGTTTTTTTTAACACTTACATCCTCTCTTTAAAAATAAACCACGTGCACAACTTAATGGAGAATGTGGAGCACTCTCGCGATGGCAAGACAAAGGAAGCAAAGACCAAAGTTAAATCCAAGACCACTTGAAGGGTGAACCTTGCACTATGGACTCATCCAAGTCCAAATCCAATACCGCGGAGGAATGTGAGCCCAAACCCACTACTCGGACTACGGACGCTTAAGGGTGGGGGGTTTGGCCTCACAGGCGTGCGCTGAACAGAGGCCTTGGTGAAAGAACGGGTGGACACTTGACTAGAAGCTACCCTCTTACCCTTGCCTTTGGCCTTCACCGGTGCTACCTCTTTGTCAATGGCGGCAGGAGTAAGATTCTCATCTTCATCTGGCTCTCCAATTCAATGACCTCAGGGGCAGCGGAAACAAGGCTCCTGTAGAGGGGTTCTTCAACTTCTGGAACAAATCCACGAGAACAATCCAGGTACCAACCACCAGCGACCAAATGGACGTGTGGAAATTTTGCAAGTTGCATGGGCGTGTACACAAAAAGGTTGGAGTTGTCATCGACCCACTCGTGAAGGAAAGACGGCAATGACGAAGCTGGAAGAGCATTCTTAACGACAAGCTCACGGTGAATGTACCTACGAAGTGAAGAAAATTAGAACAAAAGAATGTAGTGAAAAGAAACGAAGATATGAAGCACGAAAGAAAAAGAAAAAATGATTACCGGTAAGCAACGCGCTTGATAGCAATTGGTCCTTCCTCGAACTCCATGAGATTGAGCCCTTTGGTGAACTTGAAGTCACCTTTGTCATCAAAATATACTCGAAATGCCTTGTCCCACAAAATGAGCCTCCAATGCTCGACAAAATGAGCAGGTGGGAAAAGGTCCTCCATAGAAACCCAGTTAATGTCGATGGAGCATTCATTTTCAAATGAGGCAATCTCACCCTCAACACCTTTCTCCAACTAAGATAACAGAAAAACAAAGTAAGTCCAAGATGGAAAGCCGACACTAAAAATCTCAACTTTAGTACCATCCTAGTCCACATACAATGACATACAAAAGCCACATCAAGGTTGTCAAAATCTGGTCCATACTAAAACCATCCTAGACCCTCTCGGTTCCGAGAGGGTCTCATCCTAGTGCACACACAAAACTTCTCAACATGAATAACTAGTTGTTTCAAAAACAGGTCCATACTAAAACAATCCTAGACCCTCTCGGTTCCGAGAGGGTTCGTTGCTAGTGCAGAAACAAGAAATTTCAAAATGAATAACTGGCTTGTCCACATACATTCACATATACAAGCCACATCATAGTTATTAAAATCTGGTCCATACTATTCCCAACTTGATCCTCTCGGTTCCGAGAGGGTCTCATTCTAATGCAATCACAATCCATTTAAACATGAATTACTAGTTTGTCCACATACATTCACATACAAAAGCCACATCAAGGCTGTCAAAATCTGGTCCATAACAAAACCATCATAGACCCTCTGGGTTCCGAGAGGGTCTCATCCTAGTGCACAGCCAAGAAATTTCAAAATGAATAACTAGCCGGTCCACATACAGTCACATACTCAATCCACATCATAGTTGTCAAAATCTGGTCCATACTAAAACCATAGTAGACCCTCTCGGTTCCGAGAGGGTCTCATCCTAGTGAACACACAAAACTTCTGAACATGAATTACTAATTGGTCCACAAACATTCATATACACAAGCTACCTCATAGTTGTCAAAATCTGGTCCTTACTATCCCCACCTTGGCCCTCTCGGCTCCGAGAGGGTCTCACTCTCATGCACACACAAACAATTTCAACATGAATAACTAGCTGGTACACAAACACTCACATACTGAAGCCACATCATAGTTGTCAAAATCTGGTCTTTAATATCCCCAAGTTGACACTCTCGGTTCCGAGAGGGTCTCCCTCTCATGCACCCGCAAACAATTTCAACATGAATTACTACTTGGTCCACATACATTCAAATACAAAAGCCATCCTAGACCCTCTTGGTTCCGAGAGGGTCTCATCCTAGTGCACGCACAAAACTTCTCAACATGAATTACTAATTGGACCACAAACATTCATATACACAAGCCACATCAGTTGTTGTCAAAATCTGGTCCATACTAAAACCATACTAGACCCTCTCGGTTCCGAGAGGGTCTCAACCTAGTGCACACACAAAACTTCTCAACATGAATAACTAGCTGTTTCAAAATCAGGTCCATACTAAAACAATCCTAGACCCTCTCGGTTCCGAGAGGGTTCGTTGCTAATGCACAAACAAGAAATTGCAAAATGAATAACTGGCTTGTCCACATACACTCACATATACAAGCCACATCCTAGTTTTTAAAATCTGGTCCATACTATCCCCAACTTGACCCTCTCGGTTCCGAGAGGGTCTCACTCTAATGCACCCACAAGCAATTTCAACATGAATTACTAGTTGGTCCACATACATTCACATACAAAAGCCACATAAAGGTTGTCAAAATCTGGTCCATAACAAAACCATCCTAGACCCTCTCGGTTCCGAGAGGGTCTCATCCTAGTGCACACACAAAACTTCTCAACCTGAATATCTAATTGGACCACATACAAACACATACACAAGCCACATCACAGTTGTCAAAATCTGGTGAGGGTCGGCCTCTATTGCAATTCCAAGAATTTCAATATGTGACACTTGGTGGTCCACATACATACAAATACATAGTAGCCCATTATTCACATGAAGGTATTGAAGTACCTGTGCCCAAAAGGAAGCTTTGTGAAGCCAATCGTTGAGGACTTTCTCACGAAGAGGAAGAGAAGAGGGGAACTTGTTTTTGTTTTTGACATCGGCGGGGGAATTCCACCATCGAAGCCACCTAGCCTTAAAGGAAGCATCCACATGTGTAGTGGCAACTTTTTGTAGTTTCTCAATAGTCATATCAGGGACAAGGAAGGACGAAAAATGACGGTCAATCTACAACATTGAATAATGCAAAGTAAGAAAATGTACTTGAAGTTGAAGTGGAAAAATACGAACCATGAAACAAACTAAAAGTGAAGAGGTGAAGGGAGTACCTCTTGGAAGAAGTCATCGCCGTTGTCCTTGTGGGCGACGGAGATGAACTTTTCAAAGCTTCTAGATCGAATACTTTTGATCAATCTGTCTTGGGTTTTTGTCATAGCGTCCCAAATCCCAGGAGCAGATCTAAAAGCCTCGGGAGTGGCCTCGCGGTACAACCGTGCAGCTGTATCCGCCGCATTGGATATCTCCCTCTGTAACAAACAGAGAAGTGAGTAAAGACAAATGCATAGAACATGAGGAAAGGAAAAACAATAGACAGCAGTAAAATTACCTTGTACAAGAACTTGACGAAGACATCCAATGTGAGAGGATACCAAGTAGGATTCTTGTCCATCTTAGACTCGCACATCTTGTAGTCGTCAACCGAAATGAGGTCGGAGAAATCCTCAAGCTTCATTTTTCCAAATGTACGAATGCGAAGCAATTTGGCAGGGAGGTTGTCTTTAACATGATCGTGCTCCGTGGACCTAAAAGGCAAAGTAATGAGAATCAAAGAAACAATGCACCACACCAAAATCGAGGAAGAAAACAAAATGAAAAGTGAACTCACCAATTGATGTCATTCATGGCATTCAAGAAAACCGCGGTGGAATTTCTTGGATCCACGACAATACAGTCAACAGAGATGTGCCAATCTTTCTCCAGCGAGTGATGCTTATTGATGTGCCTCCACCATGCCGACAAATGGTGGTTACCCTCCCACACGTAGAACATCTTGCCAGAAAGGTGGGCAAGGTCAGGGTCATTTTGGAGCATGGCGTCGAATTCCTCATTGGCCTCTTTCCACAATGAACTCCAAGAATTTTGGATATCATCGGAGACATTGAGTACCTCATTGAGGTTGTTGTAGGGAGAGACATACAAGGCCCGGTTACCTTCGCGGTAACCCATGACGAACTCATTTTCCAACCGAGCGACCTCAACCTCGTTGAGGGGACGAACAAGTGGAAGACAACGCAATCGGCATAGTGGAATAGAGAAATGCGACTTAAGAAGGGGTTTGATTCGAACCCGGTGTATAACAGAATTAGAGTCCTCTTTCTGTGACCTCCGAATCAATAGCTCAGTCTCCTCTGGGTTGGACTCATCAAGCGGACGCAAAGAATCTGTTGCAACAGGTGGATCAACAGGTAACACAGGACCCTCCAATGGAACATTATAGTCATCCATAGAGGGCTCCTCCATGATAATAAGGTCCATCGATTGTGATTCCTGGAAAAATGAGGCATACAATCTTTAGAACAACCGACACCTTGACCCTCTCGGTTCCGAGAGGGTCTCTCTCTCATGCACACACAAAAAGCTTCAACCTAAGTTGCTACGTTGTCCACATACATTCATATACACAAGCCAAATCAGAGTTGTCAAAATCTGGTCTATACTATCCCCACCTTGACCCTCTCGGTTCCGAGAGGGTCTCACTCTCATGCACACGAAAACAATTTCAACATGAATTACTAGTGGGTCCACATACATTCACATACAAAAGCCACATCATAGTTTTCAAAATCTGCTTGATACTAAACCCATCCTAGACCCTCTCGGTTCCGAGAGGGTCTCACTCTCATGCACACACAAGAAGTTTGAACCTAAGATGCTACCTTGTCCATATACAATCATATACACAAGTCACATCAGAGTTGTCAAAATCTGGTCCACACTATCCCCACCTTGACCCTCTCGGTTCCGAGAGGGTCTCACTCTCATGCACACGAAAACAATTTCAACATGAATTACTAGTTGGTCCACATACATTCACATACAAAAGCCACATCATAATTTTCAAAATCTGGTTGATACTAAACCCATCCTAAACCCTCTCGGTTCCGAGAGGGTCTCACTCTCATGCACACACAAGAAGTTTGAACCTAAGTTGCTACCTTGTCCATATACAATCATATACACAAGTCACATCAGAGTTGTCAAAATCTGGTCCACACTATCCCCACCTTGACCCTCTCGGTTCCGAGAGGGTCTCACTCTCATGCACACGAAAACAATTTCAACATGAATTACTAGTTGGTCCACATACATTCACATACAAAAGCCACATCATAGTTTTCAAAATCTGCTTGATACTAAACCCATCCTAGACCCTCTCGGTTCCAAGAGGGTCTCACTCTCATGCACACACAAGAAGTTTGAACATAAGTTGCTACCTTGTCCATATACATTCATATACACAAGTGACATCAGAGTTGTCAAAATCTGGTCCACACTATCCCCACCTTGACCCTCTCGGTTCCGAGAGGGTCTCCCTCTCATGCACACGAAAACAATTTCAACATGAATTACTAGTTGGTCCACATACATTCACATACAAAAGCCACATCATATCTTTCAAAATCTGGTTGATACTAAACCCATCCTAGACCCTCTCGGTTCCGAGACGGTCCCACTGTCATGCACACACACTCAATATCATGATGATTGCCTAGATGGTCAACAAACATTCATAGACACAAGCCACATCAGAGTTGTCAAAATCTGGTCCACACTATCCCAACCTTGACCCTCTCGGTTCCGAGAGGGTATCACTCTCGTGCACCCACAAATTAGTTTCAACCTAAGTACCTACATAGTCCACATACATTCACATACACAAGCCACATCATAGTTTCCAATATCCCCATCCTTGACCCTCTCGGAACCGAGAGGGTCTCACCTCAGTGCATTCACAAAACTGTTCACCCAAAGTCCTACCTAGTCCACATACATAATTCCCACCATATGGTACACAAATCCAGCACGTAGACCCTCTCGGTTCCGAGATGGTCTCAATATTGTGCATACACAATAAATTTCACCATAAATACCTGCCTTTTACATATACATACCCCATTATTGTACAAAACTGGTACAAAACTGGTACAAAACACCTCAAGGTATACCCTCTCGGTTCCGAGAGGGTATCATTCTAGTGAACACACTACAAATTTCAACCTATGTACCTACCTAGACCACATACTATCACATACACAATGCACATCATACTTGTCAAAATCTGGTCCAAATTGTCACAACCTAGACCCTCTCGGTTCCGAGAGGGTCTAGCTCTTATGCACCCACAAGAATTTTGAACCAAAGTCCACACACCTTGTCCACACACTTTCACATACCTTGACCCTCTCGGTTCCGAGAGGGTCTCATCCTAGTGCAAACAAAAAACTTCTCAACATGAATAACTAGCTTGTCCACATACAATCACATACACAAGCCACATCATAGTTGTGAAAATCTGGCCCTTAATATCCCCACCTTGACCCTCTCGGTTCCGAGAGGGTCTCCCTCTCATGCACCCACAAAACTTTTGAACCTAAGTTTCTACCTTGTCCACACACATTCACATACACGAGCCAAATCACAGTTTTCGAAATTTGGTACATACTATCCCCAACTTGACCCTCTCGGAACCGAGAGGGTCTCCCTCTCATGCACCCGCAAACAATTTCAACATGAATTACTACTTGGTCCACATACATTCAAATACAACAGCCATATCAGAGTTTTCAAAATCTGGTCGATACTAAACCCATCCTAGACCCTCTCGGAACCAAGAGGGTGTCATCCTAGTGCACACACAAAACTTCTCAACATGAATTACTAATTGGTCCACAAACATTCATATACACAAGCCACATCATAGTTGTCAAAATCAGGTCCATACTATCCCCACCATGACCCTCTCGGTTCCGAGAGGGTCTCCCTCTCATGGACACACAAACAATTTCAACCTGAATAACTAACTGGTCCACGAACAGTCACATACTGTAGCCACATCATAGTTGTGAAAATCTGGTCCCTACTAAAACCATCCTTGACCCTCTCGGTTCCGAGAGGGTCTCATTGTAGTGTACAAACAAGAAATTTCAAAATGAATAACTAGCTGGTCCACATACTGTCATATATTCAATCCACATCATAGTTGTCAAAATCTGGTCTTTAATATCCCCAACTTGACCCTCTCGGTTCCGAGAGGGTGTCATCCTAGTGCACACACAAAACTTCTCAACATGAATTACTAATTGGTCCACAAACATTCATATACTCAAGCCACATCATAGTTGTCAAAATCAGGTCCATAATATCCCCACCTTCACCCTCTTGGTTCCGAGAGGGTCTCACTCTCATGGACACACAAACAATTTCAACATGAATAACTAAGTGGTCCACGAACAGTCACATACTGTAGCCACATCATAATTGTGAAAATCTGGTCCATACTAAAACCATCCTTGACCCTCTCGGTTCCGAGAGGGTCTCATTCTAGTGCACAAACAAGAAATTTCAAGATGAATAACTAGCTGGTCCAGATACAGTCACATACTCAATCCACATCATAGTTGGCAAAATCTGGTTCTTATTATCCCCACCTTGACCCTCTCGGTTCCGAGAGGGTCTCATTCTTGTGCACACACAAAACTTCTCAACATGAATTACTACTTGGTCCACATACATTCAAATACAAAAGCCATATCAGAGTTTTCACAATCTGGTCGATACTAAACCCATGCTAGACCCTCTCGGTTCCGAGAGGGTGTCATCCTAGTGCACACACAAAACTTCTCAACATGAATTACTAATTGGTCCACAAACATTCATATACACAAGCCACATCATAGTTGTCAAAATCAGGTCCATACTATCCCCACCTTCACCCTCTTGGTTCCGAGAGGGTCTCACTCTCATGGACACACAAACAATTTCAATATGAATAACTAAGTGGTCCACGAACAGTCACATACTGTAGCCACATCATAGTTGTGAAAATCTGGTCCATACTAAAACCATCCTTGACCCTCTCGGTTCCGAGAGGGTCTCATTCTAGTGCACAAACAAGAAATTTCAAAATGAATAACTAGCTGGTCCACATATAGTCACATACTCAATCCATATCATAGTTGGCAAAATCTGGTTCTTATTATCCCCACCTTGACCCTCTCGGTTCCGAGAGGGTCTCATTCTTGTGCACACACAATATTTCTCAACATCAATAACTAGCTGGTCCACACACATTTACATTCAAAATCCACATCATAGTTGTCGCGCACCTCTCCATAAGGAGTGCCCAAAACACCATGGGCACAAGGGGGACCCCGGAGTGACACCCGGGACTTGTGGCGCCATTGGTGAGAGGGCCCAAGTGATCCTAGTGTGGGTGAGGGCCCCGGGCGTTGGGAACGCCTCCCACCCACTGAGACTAGGAAGCATGAGGGTAAGGCCATGAGCTATGCGTAGCTCATAGCGTGGTGATTCTAGAATGCTCAAGAACACCTCAATCGGAGGTGTGAGCTAGGAGTTATGGCCATTTGAGTGGGGCGCTGTCCCGGGACAGCGCCCTGGTGCAGCAGTGCCTGGGAGTGACTCCCGGGACTGCCTAGGTTCAAAGAGGCATAACGTCCTCATAACTTGCCGAAATGGGGCAAGTGAGGAGTCCATCGGCATCTACGTGAAACGTAGATGAAGATGGAGTGGTTGGTTGCTAGCCTCGGACATCATACAAGGAAGTTATGATGGTCTGAAGCTGCTGGGGGGTTCTAGGCCCAGCAGCTAAAGGAAAATGTCCACTTGGCCCCAACTCTTGGTAGAGAGACAAGAGGTTGGTTGACGGTGGGGTAGGGGCCCCGCGTGAAGTCCTAGAGGCTTATATGGGTGAGGTGGTGTGGCCTCACCCACCCGAGGCCGAACGGCAAGGCCTCCATGGGCATTGGCCCATTGTGAGGCCATAGTTGCCTAGTATGCTTCGGGTTGTTGTAGTGTTGCTCCGGCAACGCGATGATCAACATAAGATTGGACTTCCATGGATGGAAGTCCACATTGGGGAAATGGGTTACCGATTAAGGGGTGAGTCCTAAAAGCAAAGTAGGAGGGTTGGTTCCCTCCTATGAACTATTGGTCCGGGGTAAGAGGAGCTATCCATTAGCATGGCGGAATGCGAAGGGTTAGCGCTCGTAACCTTTGCTAGAAACGAAAATTGGCAAGATTATTAAGGGACCTAGCAAGGGTTGCGACATTTGGTATCAGAGCAGGGTTCCAATATTTGAGCTAGCACTTTGAGGTGGATATGGCTATCAAAAATGCGGGTTATGATGGTGAGCCCGGGGTTTCCAAAAGGTTGTGAGGCTCAAATTGGAACAAGGATCATGTGCAAGTGGATTGTGACCATACCATTGATTCTAATGACAATGGTGGGCATGAGGGTGGATTCGGTGAGGAAAATGGAGGAGTGCTTTGAAAGGGCTCCCGCAAACCTCGAAAAGTATTCGGGGGCTAGAATACCGAATGCATCCGAAAGCTTGGACGGTGGTAATGTTGGATTGAAATTCCAATCCAAATTGCTTAGAATGTGGTGAAGTTGGAATGGGTGCAAATGCGGCACTCAAGGCTTTTAGGCCTATGTCTGCAATTTAACCACCATAATGAATGGCATAACTAAAATTGACTAGTTGGCTAAGAAACACATCGTTTTAGATGGGGTTTCAAAAGTGGGTGGTGAATATCATGTTCAACTCCCCAAAGCTTCTTGAGGACGTATCGGGAATCTTTAAGATTTGAAGAACATTGAAGCCGATGGTCCCGAAATGAAGTTGGGCGGCGCATCACCACAAAGTGGGTTTTAGCCGATATTGGTCCCAAAGAAATGGGCGAAAGTAGTTTGGCCCATTATACCAAGGCAAAACATACTCGTGCCGCGGACGGAATGTTGGGAGGTGGGTTGATCCTACCAAGGCAATTCATGTTCGTGCCGTGGACAAAGTGTGAAAGGTGGCTTTGTGCTACCAAGGCAAATCATGTTTGTTCCGCGGACAAACTATTAGAAATTGGTTTTGTGGCACCAAACCAATTTGTCCCGCGGACGGAATGTTTAAAGTTGGGTTTGCGGACCAAGCCAAAGCAAGTTGCCGAGGACGGAATGTTGGACGATGGCTTTGTGACCAAGGCTAGTAGCCTTAAGCCAAGGCCAAGTCTCATGGATTGACAAAGAGTCAACAAACTCCTTGATGAGCCGAAGCTCATAAGGTGTTGGGGCTTGCCGACGCGTATAGTGGGCAAGCTTATTAATGTGCGGTCTCTAAGGGTGAACCCCATGAAATAAGGTAATGGCGATGTCTTTCACATTATAACATGGGACATTGGAATTTGTGGACATTTTACACTATGTAAAATGGATGAGGTGCCCTCACTTTGGAGGACACCTTCTTTGAAACTCACATGAAAGATGTGAGGCGCAAGCCGGTGAGCTTGCGGTGCATTTGTGATGTGCCATGATGGCAAAGAATTGAACTACAAATTGACAAGGACTCCTATGGTAGGAGGACCCAAGTTGAATTTGGTCTTAATGGACCAAAGGAAAAATGGAAAACACAATGGTTGTGGTTCACTTGGAGCAACTCCAAAGAACTTATGGGGAGGCTAGGAAAGATGGGCCTCCCCCAAACCATACTTGTGGGATGTTGGTGAGATACAAGGATGTATTCACCAATGTGTTGCTCAAAATGTTACCGCCAAGGAGTGAATTGCAACTTTGCTCAAGAAGAGATTGAGTTATTGAGGCATGTGGTGACAAAAGGAGTTGGTGGACAAACATGAAGAATGTCAAGGCAATCCAAAAGGAGAATTGGCCCTTGACTCAAAAAAGACTTAGGTCATTGGTTGGCCTAGCCAACTACTACCACCACTTCATTCTAGATTTGTTTTAAAGTTTCTAGGACCTTAGTCAACTTATTGAGGAAATGGCTATCCCAAGAGTGGGATGAGCCTTGTCACCAAGCCTTTGGGAAGCTCAAGAGCAAGTTCCCTTCACAAGATGTGGTTAAATTTCCGGGTTTTCATAAGCATTTTGAGGTGCACATGGAGACGAAGGACTTTACCATTGGCGGATGTTGATCCAAGATGGATGCCCATTGCATATGGGAGCATTAAGCTTAAAGGTTGTCAAACCTTGTGCGACTTATGAAAGAAATGGCTATCCCAAGAGTTGGATGAGCCTTGCCACCAAGTCTTTGAGAAGCTTAAGAGCAAGTTCTCTTCGCCGCCCGTGCTCAAGTTCGCGGAGTTTGACAAACCTTTTGAGGTGCATACGGGGGCGAGTGACTTTACCATTGGCGGATGTTGAGGCAAGATGGATGGCCATGGCATATGAGAGCATGAAGCTCGATGGTTGTCCCACCTTGTGCGACTTGTGGAAGAAATGGCTATCCCAAGAGTGGGATGATTTTGTCACGAGTCTTTGGGGAGCTTAACACCAAGTTCTCTTCGCCGCCCGTGCTCAAGTTCGCGGAGCTTGACGAACCTTTCGAGGTGCATACGGGGGTGAGTGCCTTTGCCAATGGTGGATTATGTGTAAGATGGATGGCCATTGCATATGGGAGCATAAAGCTCGATGGTTGTCAAATAAGACAACCAACTCATGACAAAGAACTTCTTTGCCGTAGTGCATTGCTTGAAGATGTGGCGACATTATATGGGGTCGCACAAAGCAAAGGTCTACATGGACAATGTGTCCTAAAAGTATTTTGACATACAAGCGTAAGTGAACGCCAAGTCATTGCGGAGGCATGATAGTTTGGCGCTTATGAAGGTGGATTTGATCCACAAACCGGACCGTGGAAATGTGGTGCCGGATGCGCGAAGTAGACCGGAAGAGTTCCAAGCAATGAGAACCATCCAAACCTTGTGGCTAATGTGTGCCGGCAAAGGAAACTTGTGATGCAAGATACGGGAGGGGTAAATTAACTACCCCAAAGCACAAAAGTTTTTAAGTGAGCTTCGCAAGAGCAAGGTGCTCAAAGAGGTTAAGTTGGTGGACGGATTGTTCAAGTGCAAACAAAGTCGGGTGTATGTGCCACAAGGCAAGTTGAGGCTATCGGTTTTGAAGGAGGAATATGATAGTCCTTTTGCCGGCCATAGAGGAGAAAGAAAAAGCCGCCATAGAATGGTGTCAAAGAGGTACCATTGGCGGTGCATAAAGGAAGATATAGCCCAGTTTGTGAAGGCTTGAATCAAAGTGCCAACTGAACCGAGCCTCTTACCAAAAGCAAGGCGGCTTCTTGCAACCGTTGCCTATCCCGTTGGCGCCATGGCATGGTATGTGCATGGACTTGATCACAAGTTTGCCGGAGTCACATGGGTATGATGCCATCTTGTTGATGGTAGAGCGGTTTGCCAAGTGGGCACACATGGTGCCGATTGTGGGAACCGCCACCGCGTTGGAGACCGCATAACCTTTTCTCAAAGGATGGTTGAGGCACCACGGGTTGCCAAGAGTGATTGTGTGGGATCAAGATCCAAAGTTCACAAGTGCATTTTCAATGCATTTCTCTAAGGAGGTCGGAATGAATCTAAGGTTTAGCACGACCTTGCATTCCCAAATGAATGGGAAATCGGAGCGTGTGAATGGAGTCTTGAAGCAATACTTGAGGAACTTGGTGGGGGCGGACCAAGGAGATTGGGCGGACTATGTGGGTCGAGCGGAGTGTAATTGCAATGTAGCCACGCACTTGGCTACCAAGGGGTGGTCTTTGGTGGTGGCTTATGGAGTGGATGCGCTCCAACCTATTAACCTAGCTCTCGAGGGGGCACATTCAACACTAGAGTTCAACCAAGATGGTGAGGACTTGGCCAAGAAGCGTGAACAAGTCTTGGAGATGACCAAGTTGTTGGTGGAGAAAGCCCGAAGGTGCTACGGAGTGCAAGTCAATGCCGGAAGACGCGAAGTGGAGAATGAGGTGGGCCAAAAGGCGTTGTTGAATGTGAACAACTTCACTTAGCCGGAAGGCCTCACTCCAAAGTTCATGTCCAAAATTGGAGCTTTGTTTTCCATTATGGAACAAGTGTTCAAGGACATGTATAGATTGGAATTACTGCCGGAGATCAAAGTGCATCCCACATTTCATGTCTCATTACGAAAGTCATTTTAGGACGACACCTTGTGGCCCGAACACAAGCAAGTGATTAGGCCACGTCCCGACCTTGTGGACGTCATTTGGAACATGAGGTAGGAGGGCATCCTCAAGTGTAGGAAGCCCAAGTGAAAAGGAAAGAAAATGTACAAAGGAGTACTTGGTGAAATGGTGAGGATACCATGAGAAAGAAGCCGTTTGGGTAGCGGCAAGAGACATGATGAACGGCAAGGAATTGGTAAAGCACTTTGAAGAAACTAAGGCTAGACACTGCAATGAAATGAAGCGTAGGCATTGATGAGGACATCAATCTCCTTTAGTGGGGGAGAGACGCTAGTAGCACACTTAGCTTCGAGGTTAATTACTCCACAACATGAACTTGTTCTTTGGCTTGAGGGAATAAAGTCCAAACTTTAGTGGTGCAAAGAGAAAAGTATGAGATGAGGTCCTAGTCTTGTACTTGTGCTTGGTTAATGGAAGAGGGGGAATAGACATGCCAAACTAGGTTGGGTAAGCCGAGTAATTGGGGGCCATGGCTAGGAGGGGCCTTGGATAAAACCAAGAAACTTCTTAGTTGTGGGCTTGTCCGGGCGGGGACAAGGTGATGGCGCGTGCTCATAAAAGTGCTACCCGCGAGCTAACGAGAGTTGGCGCATGGGAGTCATGAACCCATGTCTCGAAAGAGCAAAGTGGGAACCGAGTCGGGCGCGACTTGCCATCACCCCCGTGCGATCGAGGCGTGGCTTAACAATGGAAAGCCATCTCGGAGTTGCAACCGAGACAACTTAGTGGAAGCGTTGAGGTCTCGCCTAGATGTGTCACGTTAGGCTAGTGGAGCCTAACGGGGGAGGCCCCAAAGGAGGGGCAACCCAAGTGAGTCCCAAAGTAGGTGGGTCTAGTATAGGTTAGGTCCTTGGATGAGAGATCCAAGGTCGCTAACGGACCACCTAGGAACGACACCTTTGGGACTATGCCAAATTTGAAGATGCATTGTGGGGGTCGCGCCCTAAGGTAAACACAATGCCGCACCATAGAGGATGGCAACTTGAGAATTGGTGTGCCGACTAGGAGTATAGTCGATGAGGGCATCGACTCCGTTTGGTGGGGGTGAGTGTCGCGCACCTCTCCATAAGGAGTGCCCAAAACACCATGGGCACAAGGGGGACCCCGGAGTGACACCCGGGACTTGTGGCGCCATTGGTGAGAGGGCCCAAGTGATCCTAGTGTGGGTGAGGGCCCCGGGCGTTGGGAACGCCTCCCACCCACTGAGACTAGGAAGCATGAGGGTAAGGCCATGAGCTATGCGTAGCTCATGGCGTGGTGATTCTAGAATGCTCAAGAACACCTCAATCGGAGGTGTGAGCTAGGAGTTATGGCCATTTGAGTGGGGCGCTGTCCCGGGACAGCGCCCTGGTGCAGCAGTGCCTGGGAGTGACTCCCGGGACTGCCAAGGTTCAAAGAGGCATAACGTCCTCATAACTTGCCGAAATGGGGCAAGTGAGGAGTCCATCGGCATCTACGTGAAGCGTATATGAAGATGGAGTGGTTGGTTGCTAGCCTCGGACATCATACAAGGAAGTTATGATGGTCTGAAGCTGCTGGGGGGTTCTAGGCCCAGCAGCTAAAGGAAAATGTCCACTTGGCCCCAACTCTTGGTAGAGAGACAAGAGGTTGGTTGACGGTGGGGTAGGGGCCCCGCGTGAAGTCCTAGAGGCTTATATGGGTGAGGTGGTGTGGCCTCACCCACCCGAGGCCGAACGGCAAGGCCTCCATGGGCATTGGCCCATTGTGAGGCCATAGTTGCCTAGTATGCTTCGGGTTGTTGTAGTGTTGCTCCGGCAACGCGATGATCAACATAAGATTGGACTTCCATGGATGGAAGTCCACATTGGGGAAATGGGTTACCGATTAAGGGGTGAGTCCTAAAAGCAAAGTAGGAGGGTTGGTTCCCTCCTATGAACTATTGGTCCGGGGTAAGAGGAGCTATCCATTAGCATGGCGGAATGCGAAGGGTTAGCGCTCGTAACCTTTGCTAGAAACGAAAATTGGCAAGATTATTAAGGGACCTAGCAAGGGTTGCGACAATAGTTGTCAAAATCTGGCCAATACTATCATAACCTACACACTCTCGGTTCCGAGAGGGTCCGCCTCTTAGCACCCACACAAAATTTTGAACCAAAGTTTCTTCCTTGTCCACACATTCACATACACAAGCCATATCGTAGTTTTCAAAATTTGGTCCATACTCTCTTAACCTCGAACCTCTCGGTTCCGAGAGGGTCGGCCTCTTGTGCACCCACACAAAATTTTGAACCAAAGTTGCTACCTCGTCCTCACATTCACATACACAAGCCATATCCTAGTTTTCAAAATCTGGTCCATACTCTCTTAACCTCGAACCTCTCGGTTTCGAGAGGGTCGGCCTTTTATGCACCCACAAAAATTTTGAACCAAAGTTGCTATCTTGTCCACACATTCACATACACAAGCCATATCCTAGTTTTCAAAATCTGGTCCATACTCTCTTAACCTCGAACCTCTCGGTTCCGAGAGGGTCGGCCTTTTATGCACCCACAAAAATGTTGAACCAAAAGTGCTACCTTGTCCACACATTCACATACACAAGCCATATCCTAGTTTTCAAAATCTGGTCCATACTCTCTTAACCTCGAACCTCTCGGTTCCGAGAGGGTCGGCCTTTTATGCACCCACAAAAATGTTGAACCAAAGTTTCTACCTTGTCCACACATTCACATACACAAGCCATATCATAGTTTTCAAAATCTGGTCCATACTCTCTTAACCTAGACCCTCTCGGTTCCGAGAGGGTCGGCCTCTAAGCACCCACACAAAATTTTGAACCTAAGTTTCTTCCTTGTCCACACACATTCACATACACAAGCCATATCATAGTTTCAAAATTTGGTCCATACTATCCCAACCTCGACCCTCTCGGTTCCGAGAGGGTCGGCCTCTAAGCACCCACACAAAATTTTGAACCAAAGTTGCTACCTTGTCCACACATTCACATACACAAGCCATAGCCTAGTTTTCAAAATCTAGTGCATACTATCTTAACCTCGACCTCTCGGTTCCGAGAGGGTCGGCCTCTTGTGCACCCACAAAACTTGTGAACCTAAGTTTCTACCTTGTCCACACACATTCCCATACACAAGCCACATCATAGTTGTCAAAATCACATACACAACTCACCTCTAAAGTGAGAATTGATGTATACACAACCGCCCCAAGTCCACTCTCGGAACCGCGCCCACTACACACTCGGAACCGCACCCACCACACTATCGGAAACCTAGTTCCTTCTCAAAGAGCTCCAACTAGTTCAGAAGTCGCCGCTTTTTAGTCATAACCTACGACCTCAACCCAAAACCCGAGATGGTCTGGCTCTCGTTCATACACAAATAATATGAACATATTATCCTGTCTTTTCCACATACCTATAGACACACACCGCACCTCTTCCTCGTCAACATGTGTTTCACCCAATACCCTCTCGGTCTGTCCCTAGTGCATACCAACCAACCCAACCCTCTCGGTTCCTAGTGTGTCGTCCCCTTGTGCATTCCCAAAGATTTCCAAGTTATCGCACTACCTACGTAACACATATTACAACCTATTCAAGTGAAAACCCCACGTACGCGCAAGTTTCTTGTTTTCAAAATGCAGACCCATATCTGAATTGCCCTATTGTCTGCAAGTCTTCTTCTTTATTTAGAGTTTTGAATTTCCTTTGTCTTGTTCCCATAAACCTATATCTTTAAGTGCCCCTTGTGCATATATCCTCCACGACAAACTTACAGTAATCATCGAATTCTCCCTTCTCTCCTCGCGAGACCCGCTCTGATTTGAACTGTTCGGATGCTCGCTCTCTTCCATAGATATTGCCTGTGAACCACTGTCCTCCGCTTCTTCGTCTATCGATATCAGATTCAAGCCTCCCTTGTCCACTGCACACGTGTTATGTGAGTCTGTAGGGGTCCCTCTTCCTTCTATGCACGTTTCTTCCTTCTTCTTTTGTTCTCTCCGTCTCCTCTGTTTCGAATTGCTGAAACTAGTCCCTCCCTTTCTCTTCTTCCGCTTCTTTCCTGGATCTATTGTGGAATCTGTAATGTGCTCTGGTTCCTTCATGTGTGCGTCCAACTTCCCCTCTATTGCTCTCTTCTGTTCTCCCTACTCTCTGGGCAGCCTTCTCCTTCGCTCACAAAATGACCCCTCTCCTACCTCTCAGACCTATATATTACCACTGTTGAATCTTTAGGGTTTCCAATCGTTCGGTAGCCTTCCCTCTTTTTCCTTTTTTGGGGTCTTTTTCTTATTCGTCCATCTCTTTATCCATGGCTTCCTCGTCCACAATGTCTTCTTTAACGGAAATGGTTGAGCTCCGTGCCACTGGCATGGGCATCCCCCTTCTTTTCCCCATAGATGCGCACGGTTTTGCATCTGTCTCTTCTCTGGACCTTAGTATTAGGTTTTCTTTGCAAAACAGTACAATATGGGTCGAACGCGAGATTTATGATACTGTTACTTCTCTTTTGTCATTGTCCATTCGTGAGAATCCTAGGGTTGCCGACAGTGGCTCGTCAACGTGGGAACTCTGCGCTGGTAAATACAGGGTGTACGGACTCCCATGTCCTTGCACGAATGTATCCACGGATATCCGTACCCCTCCCCATTCCTCTGTGTCCACTTTCAATACTCCTCCCTTGGTCAAAGTTAAGACTGAGCCCGGTACGCAGACTGTCATACATCTTTCCGATTCCTCGATGGTGATGATTCCCCCCTTTCCACTCCCATTCACAAGCCATCCCCATCCTCCGTCCATTCCACCTTTGTTACCCCCATTCCTCCGTCTCCTCTTCCTCCCTTTCTAGGCAAACCCCCGATTTCCATTCTTCAATGTCTACGTTCTCTTGCCTCCATGCCCGGTAGGAAGAACATCCTCAAGAAGCTGGATTATGACACCTTGCAAATTCAAGAGGTTAATTACCTGCCGCCTCGCTTTGATGGTGATCTCATGTTTGTCCTACCCCCACTCGGTGTCTCTTCCTCTCATAAGAAGGCCCAATCCATGGATGGCATGGACAAACGCTATGACGGCCATGTTTGGACTAAAACCCAGACCACCAATATCACCAATGACATGGGCCTTGCTTTTCGCTCCTCCTATTGTGTTGGCCACCTCGAATGCCAAAATCCTCTGTGCGATTACCTACAACGTGCTCATCGGACTTCCCCGGTCAATGATACTGATTTCGACGGTTTCACCAAGGAGCCCTTCCCCGTTGGTGGACCCTTGCCTCTGGGATCCACTCTAATGTGCCGGATATGTAAGGAGCCTCCCAAATGCATTGCTCCATGTCATGCCAGAATCTTCTACGTCCACGGCAAAGGCACCACTCAGCGTGCCTGTATTCATCTTGGCAACCATCATCATCCCGTCAAGGTTGGCAATTGTAGAGATAGCCAACAGCGCATCAACTCCCTCATCGAGGAGCACGTCGAGCGAACGCCCCAAGCCACTCATAGCAAAATCGTCCTTGAAGCCAGCAAGGACCTTGTGGGTGAGTTCCTCCTCCGCAATGATACTGATCCTCATCACCTTCTCTCGTTGGAAGAACTTGAACCAGTTTTTGATCGTTGCAAAGAGTTGAATTCCCCCCACCTCCGTAACAAGGTTACTAGTTTCAAATACTTGCGTAGGTTAGGGGTTATGGATGGAATCACCAAACTTCGAGGTGTCAGCAACTGGGCCTATGTCCAGCGTAATCAATTTCCGGGCCAGGGTGACGAAAAGGACAAAGTTTTCGTTTTCAAGATGTCCGAGGTTGGCCCTGGTAGTGGGGTCGACTTGGTTAAGCGTATGCAACCTGGTGGGGATCTCGAGCATGCTTGGATGATGTCTGACCATGTCAAACGCGTCACCAAGTGGACCACCATGGCCTGCCACGTATACGACGGTACCTACCAGCGCATCATGACCATCGCTTGCTGCGACTTCCAATCCGAGGACAAGGATGCTCAAGTTTTTTTCTGGCAGAACCTCAACCAAGTCATGGCCCAGCACGGTGTCCCACATCCAAACTTCATTGGCTTCATGGCAGACAGTGCCCAAGCCAATTGGAACGCTGTGCGAATTGTGTATGGTTCAGGAGATCCTAAAGTTCCACTGGAAGGCCGTGAGCGCACTTGTTATTTTCATTGGAAACAATCGCTCGAGAAACATACAAAATCGTATATTAAACATGAGTTACAAGACCAACATAGACACCTTTGCCTTCAATATCGGAATGCGTCGTCTATGGAAGAGGCCGAGACTAGGTACCTAGCTATCAAGGCTTGGTGGTCTTCGTCGAATTGTACAAGTGAAGACGGTCTCAAGCACCTCCAGCTATGGCTTGCTTTTTGGCACTTCCGCTACCTTCAATGGGGTGGTTTCATGGAACTGGTACATCTCCCTTCTCTTTCTTTCTTGTTTTTTCCTTTCATTATTTTCATGTTTCTGTGCTCGCTCTAATACTCCATTTTTTCAATCAGGAAAAGGTATTGACCCCAGACCAGTTGGCCGAGATGCCGTCGTGCAATCTTGCGGAGTCTGTCCACAACAAGTGGCTTCAAGCCTCCGGCAACAAGGGTGGAGACCTATACGTTGCTACCGTAGACGACTACATTCGCGCCTTCTTACAAGTTGTTGCATACTTCCAATTCCTTAAAGGTGGAGTTGGCGGTGATGGTCCAAGCAAAGAAGAACTCAAGCTTAGGGGAGCTCAACGTCGAGCTCAGCGTACTGGCGACCCCACAGTATTGCAGAAGGTGTTGCTTGACATGCCTGGTGGGGAAGAATTTTGCACTCGCGATCCACACCTTGAAGGCGCCGAGGTGTTTGGATCGCAGAAGCGAAGACCGGACACTCCAATTGGCGATGATGGCGAGACCCACCGCCCCGACACCGTCAACTTCTCTCGCCTTCCCCCCGCGAAGCGCATCACTCGATCTCAACCTGTATCACTACCTACTATCATTGAGGAGTATTCCCCATGTGTTCAAGAGGTTCAAGTGCCTTCTCCAGCAGGAATTGGTTTCAGCGTGTCACTGCCGTACAAGAAACTAAAGTAGATGTCTCTCTTTGGCATATTGCCCGCATACCCCATACCTCAGGAAAGTCTTGTTGGGCTAATCATGCTGGCACAAAGAAGAAGTGCACTGCAAGAATCATCACCAATAATAAGAGCGTCCCTGCACCAACCTACACCGGTATGTGGCATCATTACACACTCCAAGCGGAGAAGCGAATGGAATTCGTCTTTTGCCCATATGACATCGAGCGTTGTATAAAGGGCCCTCGTCGGAAATGGGTCATACCGTTCTCTGCTGATGATCAGAAACCTCCTATTCCCCCAATATGGCCCGTCAAGATTGGGACCAACCTCACCCGTTCGGAGATCTTCGCGCTTGAAAACGCAGGTTTTCAACTCCCACCAAAGGAACGCATCACACCAACTCGACTCTTCACCAATTCCGCTCCCCCACTGGATATGTCTGGAATCCGTATTCCAGACAACCTAGACTTCATCCCTCCGACAAGATTGTCCAAGGTTGTTTGACGATCCACCAGCGCACCTTCGGCAAAGCAGAGGCAGATGGTTGCCTCTGCTGAAGCTATGCATGGTACTGTTCTGAAGTTAACAATGATCCCTCAACCGGGATTTGGTTGCATTATCACTCTGCAGTCCAAGGCAGAACCGCAACCCCCCATCTACCAAGTGACAGTCAGTTTTCTTCCAGAGTGCAATTGCGCATTTTTCTTGGATATGATTTCCAAGTTCGGCCGCAAACGAAATCCTTATCTGAATTGTAAGCATCTCTATTACATCTTCATCAAGGTTTCTAATTTGGATCCTGAAGTGAATTTGTTCATTCACACCCCGACCTTTAGCTTCAATGAAGTTAAACTCATCCTCGAAGGGGGTCTTTTGACACATTCTACTTCCTAGAATTCATCTCAGCCTACCAATACATTGGGTCCTACTAGACGTGCCAATTGTGAACATCATGTGAACTCATAATTGTTTGCTATAATAAATAAAATTCCATGCATTGTTTTTATTCCCTTCAAGATCTTTTATTACAATACGGAATTGTATCAAGCATGCCTACTATGTCTATCAACTATACTTCCGTGTTTCCATCCTCCTACATGCTTCGGACTTCTTTTCATCGTCCCTTCTTGATGGAGGTGGACCCGGTTGAAGCAAATCAACGTACGAAACCGTTTTATCCCTCATTCGATCCTTCAATGGACGACGATGCGGTGATAATCCTCTCATTCTATCGCGAAACGACAAAGACCTCGAAGATTCGCCTACCATCTTGACTTCCTGCTCCGTGTCGATTGCCTTGTCTTCATTCAAATTAGCCGCATCATTTACCTCACTATTCATGCACCTTGTTTCCTCCTTCTCCTGCACATCACCTCGCATTTTATCTTTTTTTGCATATCGTTTCTGCTCCTCCTGCATCCTCCACCTCCATGCTTGTGTGGACTGCGAAAATGGAGTGAGCTCATAGTCATCACTATGTTGATTTCTAGCACCTATGTCATGTTTCGACGATGTATTAAAGGGAACATGGGGATCTCCTAGACTTCTAATCTCTTTCTCCCATCCTAGGCCAGCAAACATGTCTCTCTCCTCTCCCATTGTGTGCATATGTCTCTACATCCGTATTGGATGCAAGTATAACTTATGTCCTCATTTATATACAGCTGAAGATAATATCACAAACAATAATTGTTGGAGTCCAAGTTCTAGAGTTGACTCACACATAGGACAAAGACAAAATTTATAGAATAAAAACGAAGCAAGTTGATCGTCCTTTGTATTTTGATTGACTCATTCTTCAATTATACCAACCTCCATATAATTATTCTCATTCGTTCTTTCTTGGTTCATCATTGGTTTTATCATATATTTTTTTGTTTTATCTTAATTTTATCTCTTCCTGATTTCCAAATGTAATGAGACCCTTTCAAATTTTGGGCCTTTTGTTTTATTTTTTGACCTAAATATTCCACGGAAATAGGTCATGATTATATTCTATTTTTAAGAGAATCTGGAATATACTGAGAATATTCGGCCTTTTAAAAAATACTTCTAAATTTGGTATGAGAAGTTTACTAAATTTAATTCCTTTCCGCTCTCCGCTCTCCGCTCTATGCTCACATAGCTGTGTCGTCCAACTAGCAGGTCGTTTGAAAACCTTAGGGTTTTGCGTCAGATTGGACATCATGATGTCTGGCCAGACATCTAGACAAACAAATTAAGTGCCGCCCTGGACATATTAATGTCCACGGAAACGAGCGAATCTCTTGCCCGCACAGCGGTATCCATTACGACCCTATGCGGCAACATTCACAGACGCAAGGAAGTGCGAAAACAAGGGCGAAATAGTGACTAACCTCCACGATTGCTGCCGATCACTCATGCCACGACTGTGTTCGGACTCCTCTTCCGCCTCCTCCGATGTAGACACCTCAATTACTCTCCCCCACTTCACAATAGGAGAGCCATGCCGTGACAGCTCCCGTGTTTTGGTGGTGTGCACTCGCCTGGCGTCCTCCCTGGCCTTCGACCTCCTCTCGCCAGCTGCTCGCCTGTGTTGCCTCAGTGCTGCCATATCCTCGGGGGGTGGCACATCAGCTGGAGAGGTCGCCTTGCGCTTGCGCTTGTCCAATGGCCGCACCATTTTCAATCGCCAGGACCAGCACCGAAACGGAGAGCAGCACCAAAACACAGAGCAACACAAAAACGTCCTATAAACGTAGATGCTCTATCCTAAGCCCGTGAACGTACCCTATAGGCGTAAGGGACACTGCCTAAACTCGTGACCGCGGCCTATGGCCGGGAGTCCCACAGCCGGGTGCGGCCCCGTGTCCGACCACCGAGGAGGCGCGATTTCTCGAGGAGTAGCCACCCTCGGTCTTCGCGACCAGATTTCAACGCCGCCCTCAAATCAACAGAGAAAATGCCCTAGAATTTGAAATGAACATTGCGTCATGTAAGACTCAACTGATTTGCAGGTGGGTTGTGATCATCGTGTCTTTCAGCCTCCCTTGTTGTGTAGTTCTCACTCCTGAAGAATTGGAGCAAGCGTGAGCTCAGGCGACAATGTGTGCGTTCATTTGGAGCCACAAATGTGTTTGGTCTCGTGGATGACGTCGTGGCATTCTCCTCTCCGCATCGCGACACCAGATTTGAAAGCACTGCAGCTGCCTCACGGGTAGATCACTCTAAGGCATTTTTGTGCACCACGTGCGGCTAGGGGTTTTTTGTTTTGGGGCTATTTACCTTCAAGGGTTAAATTAAAGCCTCCCTATAATTACTTAGATTTCAAAAATGGCCCATTTGTTTGCACCCTTCCATTACTTATATTGTCCCAACCACTGTAATTTTTTGTACTCTATATTCATTTTAAGTAATTTTGGACAGACGGAAATCACAATTATCATCCATCCCCGTGAGTCCTAAACCCATTTACATACCATACTAAACATACCTTCTAGGATCTTTATCTTCAGCCCCTATATTAATTTTACAAAAAAATAATGGCCCACGTTTTATGTCCATCTAACTTACTTATAATGGGATTGTCTACATTTAATGGCCCCTTCATTATTTGGAATTCCTTTATAATTTTTATTTCAAATGATTTTAATCCTCTTTATATTATGCCGCACGTCGTTTTTAAAATTCACTAAGTGATCTACCCGTGAGCTGCCTCGGAGTCATCCGCATCCACTCTGCACGGTTGTGGGAGGATGTTGGCCAAATGGACAACCCTAGCACGCTTTCGTGCTGCACGCGACATTGCTCTCGACGTAAGTGATGCGCCTCAAATGTGCCGAAGAATGTTCAACGCAGCTCTTAGGGTTTCGAGTATGTCTTCGACCTTTTCGGTCATTTTTGGGGCTTGCACTGTGCAGGTTACCCTGTGGGACATGTGGGAAATGGTCATTTACATGCCATTTTTACTTTGGGGGTAGAATCCAGTGTCTTCTCGGATGTCCTGATGGACACCCAATGTGACATGTGCGTAATTTTGACTGTGCTTGTTGCTCTGAGTGTTCTGTTGTTCTCATGTATGGAAGTGGTGCGTGGATGCAGATACACGCACCCAATTCATGCAAAGTGAATCTCAAAAAATGATGTTGTCTAGTGACTTCAGACTCTCCACACGTACAGTATTCAATTGTACATGCCATTCTGCAGCACTCGATACATGCCAATACATGTGTTTTGATGGAGTACAATGCCATGTAGTGAGGGTCCCTTCATTTTGGTGTCCTGGAAGATGTCAACCTTGTCATGAACACATCAACAATAATACCCAAGTGGACATTCGCGTTGACATGCACACCCTGAGCGGATGACCCCCCAGACGAAGACCGTGACACGAACTTCGTGGTAAGTGACGTCTACGTGTATGAGAAGCTGTTCGCACGAGGCCTTGCAACCAATGAGTGCAAGTTCGGTTGTCACAACATGGGCTCCGCTGTGTGTCGTGGTGCGACCATTCGCTTGACGGAAGATGGATGCACACTTCGCCACGTCCATGTTGGGGACATGATACTTCACACGGAGCTCCGCGTGGCTACAGAGAACAATGTACACACATTTAGGTGCCCATGCAAAGACTGCAAGGGTGGACGTAGGAAAACCATCCAAGTTATACGACAACACCACGTTGCGGTAGGGCGTGATCCATTCCTACATAAGTCTTTACTAGGCGGTGACCCCCCAGAAGGCTACCCAGCGGCTGGAATGTGGGTAGAGGATGTCTGCTGTGACAACGACGTTGTAGAAGACATCCCTTCGGACACAGTACATCAACATGTGGACACCGACGACGGTGGACAACACCCCCCCTGTTGGATGAATTCCACGAAGTTGAACGGCAGGTGCTGGAGGCACTTGGCAGAGGGGATGCACTGCACGAAGAGGCCGAAGCTGAAGATCAATTGCATGCAGAGAATAAAGAAGACCTTGACATTGAAGATGAATTGGATGGTTTGTACACTGAAGCCACCACTCCAGTGTACCCGGGTTCAAAAATGAGCGTTGTGTCAGCTACGATCATCATAATGAACATGTGCTCGGTGTTTCGTGTGAGTAACACATTTACCGATGAGTTGTTCCGTTTCTTGTCCGCTGACTTGTGCCAATGCCCAACAAGTTGCCAAAAACTCATTATGCGGCTCGGAAGAGCATCCGTCGACTTGGTTTGACGTACAACAACATCCATGCCTGCCCCAATGGATGTATTCTATATGACGAAGAATATGCAACACATGATACATGTCCCAAGTGCACGCATCGACGTTGGCTAGATGGCAGCAACAACATTCCAGCGAGAGTAATCCGACACTTTCCTCTGATTCCTAGGCTGAAACGGATGTGGCGCTCGTCTGAGATAGCGCGTCTATTGACAGGCCACACCAAACACGTCAGCAGTGATGGCATCATGCGTTCAGTAGTTGACAGCCCTGCATGGAAGCAATGTCGAGGTCACCTTCAAACCCTCAGCAAACTTAGACGGTGTAACCCGCTGCTGACCGGTTTACATGGAAGTTACTCCCACCAAAATTAGACCTTCATTAGGTTTTCCATTTCTGGTGAAGGTGTTTGCACTCATATAATCTTAATTTTGTGATACATAATCTTAATGCTCTTTTGAATCCTCAAGGACAAATTGACCTAAGTTTTCAAGTTTATGTTCCCCGAAATCTAATGTCAAGGTTAGGTGTTCCTAAACCTTTATTAGATTTTGCATCTTATATGGATTCAGTAACATAATCCTTTTTCTAATCAAAACCCTTTTATAAATCTCTAAGGATAAAGTGTCCAAGTCTTTAAGTTTATGTTCCCCGAAACCCTAATGTCAAGGTTAAGTGTTTTAGGGAGAACATCGTTCATACATACAATATCTTTCATGGTTTGAATGATCGTAAAAGATTCTTAATCCCTTTAAGAATATGTACTTATGATAAGGTTACAATTCCTTGAAAGTCAAAACATACTCCCTCACTAAAGTATATTCATAAGATTTCCTTCCTATACTCAATTCCTAGAGTCGCATTTATATGCATGAAATCTTTCATTCCAAATGCTTGCCCTATGGTTACTCAAGTTCTTTCCTTTGTGATCCTAAATCATCATTTTAGAGTTTCTTTGGAGATCTTTAGGGATTCCTACGTAATCATTCCAAGTCCATTTGAATGACAAGATGTGTTTAGAGATGACATCTTGGATTGTAGTTGATGTGGCCTAATCGACGGCCATCTCCTTTCGGTCCTCCTCTTGATGGTGAAACCGATATCTCCACCGAGTAAAGTACCTTGTACTTTTTAACTCATGATTCTCCGATTTCCAAACTAACTTTAGATGAAATTGCTCCGATTCCGAAACCGTATCCTCCAAGTTCAAATTGTAATTTCTCAAAGAGGTCCTTCTCTTTTTGCTATTTTTACCCGCCTTCGGTTTTCAAACTTCTCCAAACGAAACTAGGCTTGGGTGTTGTTTTACGGCCGTACACCTTCAAATTCTCCTATTTGCACATTCTCCAAGTTTTCGAGGACTTCCC
Organism: Polytrichum commune; assembly: GCA_950295325.1. Lineage (NCBI taxonomy): Eukaryota > Viridiplantae > Streptophyta > Polytrichopsida > Polytrichales > Polytrichaceae > Polytrichum > Polytrichum commune. The sequence continues at coordinate 7,658,985 of OX485809.1, forward strand.
GAATCCTTCCAAGTCTTCGAGTGCAAGGATTGAATCTCGAATGCCGAGGATCTTTCGATCCTTAATATTTTCTAAACTCGCGGCCTCCAGTCTCAAGGGCCTCCAGTCACTCATGGGCCTCCAATCTCAAGGGCCTCCAGTCACTCATGGGCCTCCAGTCTCAAGGGCCTCCAGTCACTCATGGGCCTCCAGTCTCAAGGCCTCCAGTATCCAAGGCCTCCAGTCTTCTTCAAGTCCGAGGATAATATTTTAATCCTTTTAAGTTCGAACGCCTCCGAGGATATATTTCAATCCTTTAAGTTCGAACGCCTCCGAGGATATATTTCAATCCTTTAAGTTCGAACGCCTCCGAGGATATATTTCAATCCTTTAAGTCCGAGCGCCTCCGAGGATAATATTTCAATCCTTTAAAAAAACTCCGCGAGGATGTATTTCAATCCTTTAGGTCTTCGTAAGCCACCGGTCTTCTAGTCCGCCACCTCGAGTTGCTTGCGTTGAATGAGGTGAATTAGGTGCCATATGTGGCCCCTTTATATAGGCTTTGAGATCTAGGAAAATGGGGATTAGGCGGTTAGGTCTTTTCTCAATGTAAAATGTTTGTATTTACTAATTTTAGCTACTGTATGTAATTACAGTCTAAATCCGACCCTGGAATATCTATTAATAGTACTGGCACGTGCTAAATTTAGATCAGTCAATAGGGTACATTCGGGCATGTATTAGGCGTCTAGATGTGCCAAGAGTGCAACTCTTCTAATCTCATCCATACCTCCGTTCATTCCAAAGTTTACTCCCCATTCATTGACGGTAATGGAATTAGGTAAGTTCATCCAGAAATAGTCCTCCTCCTTTGTCCTTTCATCCGCTCTTCTACGGGTTCATCCTCCTACTCCCTTACTATCTCTACTTACTAATCTACTAAGTGCCTCCTAACTCATTAGTATAAAAGTTCTCACTAATAGACCTATTCAAAATTGAGCCTCTAACCTACTAGTCTAAAAGTTCCTACTAATAGGTTTACTAAAATTTGGGCTCGGGCCCCTAGCCCTAATATTGCGGTGGGTCCTACAAAAGGGAGCGGCCCGACCCTCATTTCTCGCGGCCTTCTAACCACTTGGGCTCCTGGCTCCCCTTAGGCTCCCAGCCTCCTCAACTGGGCTCTCAGCTCCGCGCGCCACGTGTCCCGTTCCCCCCGAGGCCGGCTTCCTGTCCATTCTTCGGCGCGGCTCTCGGTCACTTGCTCGCGCTCCTCTCCAGCGGTCACTTGCTCTCGCTCCTCTCCAGCGCTGGTTCCATCCTTGCCTCCGTCCAATTCTCACTTCCATCTCCTGGTTTTGCAATGAGGGTTTGGAGGCTCCACATTTATCCTCCCCCTCCCAGAAAGAGCATGTCCCTATGCTCGTGCTTGAGAGTGGTGATCCGGTTGCAGGATTGTCCGGGAGCTCGGGGTACCGAACCGCCGGGTGGAGATGGTTGCTTCTTTTTCCTTGATTACCCTCATCACATATTCCTTAACCTGTTGAATCGTGTATGGACCTGGTAACCTATGTGGATGCCGTTCCTGCAACCATGTGTAGTGTTGTACAGCCTCATGACAAATGGTTGTGTCTTCTGTGGTGAGATTTTTCAGGGTTTGGGTGAATGTGATGGGCTGGTTCTTTATGAGTTCCCTGATCTGACGGAAAACAGTGTTTGGGTATGACTTAAGAGTGGGTAACCTGTGTAGTGGAATGTGGCTGTAATAAGTTGAGTGGTGGTGACTGATGAAACTCAGTGTGCGAAGCACAAATCTGCCCACATAGAAAGGCGGTGATCCTGTCACCAACTCCATAATCCCTGTCTGCATTTTGATCTCTCCTGTCACCCACATAAATGCTATTGTGTCTCGGGCAGTAGCATCAGCCATGTCCCAGATTCGTTCGAACTGAGTTTTGGAGAGTGTGGTACCTGGTTTGAGAAGGGGTACCCTGCTGGTTAATAAATTCAACCCCTTTAAAGTATGGTAACACTGCATAATGGTTGTGAAAGGGGGAACGTTGGCCGTCAGTTGTTGGTAGACAATAGTCTTTGGCAATGTGTTTGCCCTAGAAATGTCTGCTGGGTCAAGGGTCGCCTCCTTAATTTTGTGAGGGCTCTCCATTACCCTCTCTATGGTCACTTGGAGATCATCTCTCTCACGTCGGATGTACGTGAGTTCCTGTTCTAGCCCCTTGATAGTCCGCTCTTGGACTTCAGGGAGATTCAATGCTCCTTCCACCATTGAGTACAGTCCCGAAGTATCAGCCTGTCGCAACCCTTGCTAGGTCCCTTAATAATCTTGCCAATTTTCAATTCTAGCAAAGGTTACGAGTCGCTAACCCTTCGCATTCCGCCATGCTAATGGATAGCTCCTCTTACCCCGGACCAATAGTTCATAGGAGGGAACCAACCCTCCTACTTTGCTTTCGGGACTCACCCCTTAATCGGTAACCCATTTCCCCAATGTGGACTTCCATTCATGGAAGTCCAATCCTATGTTGATCATCGCATTGCCGGAGCAACACTACAACAACCCGAACCATACTAGGCAACTATGGCCTCACAATAGGCCAAAGCCCATGGAGGCCTTGCCGTTCGGCCTCGGGTGGGTGAGGCCACACCACCTCACCCATATAAGCCTCTAGGACTCTACGCGGGGCCCCTACCCCACCGTCAACCAACCTCTTGTCTCTCTACCAAGAGTTGGGGCCAAGTGGACATTTTCCCTTAGCCGCTGGGCCTAGAAGCCCCCAGCAGCTTCAGACCATCATAACTTCCTTGTGTGATGTTGAATGCTAACACTTGACCACTCCATCTTCATCTACGCTTCACGTAGATGCCTATGGACTCCTCACTTGCCCCATTCGGGCAAGTGGTGAGGAAGTTATGCCTGTTTGAACCTTGGCAGTCCCGGGATGCACTCCCAGGCACTGCTGTACCAGGGCGCTGTCCCGGGACAGCACCCCACTCAAATGGCCATAACTCCTAGCTCACACCTCCGATTGAGGTGTTCTTGAGCATTCTAGAATCACCACGCCATGAGCTACGCATAGCTCATGGCCTTACCCTTGTGCCTCCTAGTCTCCGTGGGTGGGAGGCGTTCCCAACGCCCGGGGCCCTCACCCACACTAGGATCACTTGGGCCCTCTCACCAACGGCGCCACAAGTCCCGGGTGTCACTCCGGGGTCCCCCTTGTGCCCATGGTGTTTCGGGCACTCCTCATGGGGAGGTGCGCGACACTCACCCCCACCAAACGGAGTCGATGCCCTCATCGACTATACTCATAGTCGGCACACCAATTCTCAAGTTGCCATCCTCTATGGTGCAGCATTGTGTTTACCTTAGGGCGCGACCCCCACAATGCATCTTCAAATTTGGCATAGTCCCAAAGGTGTCGTTCCTAGGTGGTCCGTTAGCGACTTTGGATCTCTCATCCAAGGACCTAACCTATACTAGACCCACCTACTTTGGGACTCACTTGGGTTGCCCCTCCTTTGGGGCCTCCCCCGTTAGGCTCCACTAGCCTAACGTGACACATCTAGGCGAGACCTCAACGCTTCCACTAAGTTGTCTCGGTTGCAACTCCGAGATGGCTTTCCATTGTTAAGCCACGCCTCGATCGCACGGGGGTGATGCCAAGTCCCGCCCGACTCGGTTCCCACTTTGCTCTTTCGAGACATGGGTTCATGACTCCCATGTGCCAACTCTCGTTAGCTCGCGGGTAGCACTTTTATGAGCACGCGCCATCACCTTGTCCCCGCCCGGACAAGCCCACAACTAAGAAGTTTCTTGGTTTTATCCAAGGCCCCTCTAAGCCATGGCCCCCAATTACTCGGCTTACCCAACCTAGTTTGGCATATCTATTCCCCCTCTTCCATTAACCAAGCACAAGTACAAGACTAGGACCTCATCTCATACTTTTCTCTTTGCACCACTAAAGTTTGGACTTTATTCCCTCAAGCCAAAGAACAAGTTCATGTTGTGGAGTAATTAACCTCGAAGCTAAGTATGCTACTAGCGTCTCTCCCCCACTAAAAGAGATTGATGTCCTCATCAATGCCTACGCTTCATTTTATTGGAATCCTTAGCCTTAGTTTCTCCAAAGTGCTTCACCAATTCATTGGTGTTCACCATGTCTCTTGCCGCCACCCAAGCGGTTTCTTTCTCATGGTATCCCCACCATTTCACCAAGTAGTCCTTTGTACATTTTCTTTCATTTTCACTTGGGCCTCCTACACTTGAGGATGCCCTCCTACCTCATGTTCCAAATGACATCCACAAGGTCGGGAGGTGGCCTAATCACTTGCTTGTGATCGGGCCACAAGGTGTCGTCCTAAAATGACTTTCGTAATGAGACATGAAATGTCGGATGCACTTTGATCTCGGGCGGTAATTCCAACTTATACATGTCCTTGAACACTTGTTCCACAATGGAAAACGAAGCTCCAATTTTGGACATGAACTTTTGGAGTAAGGCCTTTGGGCAAGGTGAAGTTGTCCACATTCAACAACACCTTATTGGCCCATCTCATACTCCACTTCGCGTCTTCCGGCATTGATTTGCACTCCGTAGCACCTTCGGGCTTTCTCCACCAACAACTTGGTCATCTCCAAGACTTGTTTACGATCCTTGGCCAAGTCCTCACCATCTTGGTTGAACTCTAGTGTTGAATGTGCCCCCTCGAGAGCTAGGTTAATAGGTTGGAGCGCATCCACTCCTTAAGCCACCACGAAAGACCACCCCTTGGTAGCCAAGTGCGTGGCTACATTGCAATTACACTCCTCTCGACCCACATAGTCCGCCCAATCTCCTTGGTCCGCCCCCACCAAGTTCCTCAAGTATTGCTTCAAGACTCCATTCACATGCTCCGCTTTCCCATTCATTTGGGAATGCAAGGCCGTGCTAAACCTTAGTTTCATTCCGACCTCCTTAGAGAAATGCATTGAAAATGCACTTGTGAACTTTGGATCTTGATCCCACACAATCACTCTTGGCAACCCGTGGTGCCTCAACCATCCTTTGAGAAAAGGCTATGTGGTCTCCAACGCGGTGGCGGTTCCCACAATCGGCACCATGTGTGCCAACTTGGCAAACCGCTCTACCATCAACAAGATGGCATCATACCCATGTGACTCCGGCAAACTTGTGATCAAGCCCATGCACATACTATGCCATGGCGCCGACGGGATAGGCAACGGTTGCAAGAAACCGCCTTGCTTTTGGTAAGAGCTCGGTTCACTTTGCACTTTAATTCAAGCCTTCACAAAGTGGGTTATATCTTCCTTTATGCACCGCCAATGGTACCTCCATGACACCATTCTATGGCGGTTTTTTTCTTTCTCCTCTAAGGCCGGCAATAGGACTATCAAATTCCTCCTTCAAAACCGATAGCCTCAACTTGCCTCGTGGCACATACACCCAACTTTGCTTGCACTTGAACAATCCGTCCATGAACTTAGCCTCTTTGAGCACCTTGCTCTTGCGAAATTCACCTAAAAGTTTTTGTGCTTTTGGGGTAGTAAATTTACCCCTCCCGTATCTTGCATCACAAGTTTCCTTCGCCGGCACACATTAGCCACAAGGTTTGGATGGTTCTCATTGCTTGGAACTCATGCGGTCTACTTCGCGCATCCGGCACCACATTTCCACGGTCCGGTTTGTGGATCAAATCCACCTTCATAAGCGCCAAACTATCATGCCACCGCAATGACTTGGCGCTCACTTGCGCTTGAATGTCAAAATTCTTTTAGGACACATTGTCCATGTAGACCTTTGCTTTTTGCGACCCCAAATAGTGTCGCCACATCTTCAAGCAATGCACTACGACAAAGAAGTTCTTTGTCATGAGTTGGTTGTCTTCTTTGACAACCATCGAGCTTCATGCTCCCATATGCAATGGCCATCCATCTTACATCAACAATCCGCCATTGGCAAAGTTAATCAACCCCGTATGCACCTCAAAAGGTTTGTCAAGCTCCGCGAACTTGAGCACGGGCGGCGAAGAGAACTTGGTCTTAAGCTCCCCAAAGACTCATGACAAACATCATCCCACTCTTGGGATAGCCATTTCTTTCACAAGTCAGATAAGGTCGGATAACCATCAAGCTTAACGCTCTCATACGCAATGGCCATCCATCTTACATTAACCATCCGCCAATGGCAAAGTCACTCGCCCCCCGTATGCACCTCAAAAGGTTTGTCAAGCTCCGCGAACTTGAACACGGGTGGCAAAGACGACTTTGTATTAAACTCCCCAAAGACTTTGGGGGCAAGGCTCATCCCACTCTTAAGATAGCCATTTCTTTCACAAGTCGCACAAGGTTTGACAACCTTTAAGCTTAATGCTCCCATATGCAATGGTCATCCATCTTGGACCAACATCCGCCGATGGTAAAGTCCTTCGCCTCCATGTGCATCTCAAAATGCTTGTGAAAGCTCGGGAACTTAACCACATCTTGTGAAGGAAACTTGCTCTTGAGCTCCCCAAAGGCTTGGGGACAAGACTCATCCCACTCTTGGGATAGCCATTTTTCCAACAAGTTGACTAAGGTCCTAGCAACCTTAGAAACACCTCGAATGAAGTGGTGGTAGTAGTTGGCTAGGCCAACAAATGACCTTAGCCCTTCTCTTGAGTCAAGGGCCAATTCTCCTCTTGGATTGCCTTGACATTTGTCATGTTCATCCACCAACTTCCTTTGTCATCACATACCTTAGGAACTCAATCTCTCGTTGAGCAAAGTTATTTTTCACTCCTTGGCGGTAATGTTTTTTTGGGCAACACATTGGTGAATACATCCTTGTATCTCACCAACATCACACCAATGTTGTTTGGGGGAGGCCCATCTTTCCTAGCCTCCCCATACGTTCCTTGGAGTTGCTCCAATTGAACCACGACCATTATGCTTTTTATTTTTCATTTGGTCCATTAAGACCAAATTCAACTTAGATCCTCCTACCATAGGAGTCCTTGTCAATTTGAACTTCAATTCTTTGCCATTATGACACATCATAATGCACCGCAAGCACACCGGCTTGCACCTCACATCTATCATGTGAGTTTCAAAGAAGGCGGCCTTCACAATGACATGCATTTCATCTATTTCACATGGTGTGAAATTTTGACAAAAATCCAATGTCCCACATTGAAAGGTTACATGCATCGCGGCCTCTTTTGTCTCATGCGGTTTGCCCTTTCCAAACCGCACCTTGGTGGGCTTCACCACTCTACCAATCGGCAAACCCCAACTCCCTTGTGAGCTTTGGGGTCATGAAAGAATGCCTTAACTCTTTGTCAACCCATGAGACAAGCCTCCCATTTATTTGAGCCTCAAGGTACAAAATACTTGGCCTCAGCTTAAGGCTACTAGCCTTGGCCACAAAGCCATCGTCCAACATTTGGTCCTCGGCAACTTGGCTTGGCTTGGTCCACAAAGCCAACTTTAAACATTTCGTCCGCGGGACAAATTGGTTTGGTGCCACAAAACCAATTTCTAATAATTTGTCCGCAAAACAAACATGTTTTGCCTTGGTAGTACAAAGCCACCTTCCTACACTCCGTCCGCGGCACGAACATGAATTGCCTTGGTAGGACAAACCCACCTCCCAACATTCCATCCGCGGCACAAGTATGATTTGCTTAAGTAAAATGGACCAAACAATTTGCACTCATTTCTTTGGGACCTACTTTGGCTAAAGCCACTTGTGGTGATGCGCCGCCAAACTTTTCTTCGGGACCATCGGATTCAATGATCTTGCAAACTTGATGATCCCCACCATGTCCTCAAGAAGCCTTGGGGACTTAAACAAGGCATCCACCACCCGCTTTTAAAACCCCACCTAAAACGATGCATTTCTTAGAAAGCTCGTCCGTTTTAGGTGTATCCTTCATTTGTGCGTTTGAATAGCACACATAGGCCTTAAGAGGCCCCGGATGCCTCATTAGCACCAAGTTCATTTCAACATCCGAACCTTCGAAGCATCTCGAATTGAAATTTCAATCCAACATTAATACCCTCCAAGGTTTTGGGTGCATTCGGTATTCTAGGCCCCAAATACTATTTGAGGTTTGCGGGAGCCCTTTCAAAGGACACCTCCATTTTCCTCACCGAATCCACCCTCATGCCCACCATTACCATTAAAATCAATGGTATGATCAAACTCTATTTGCACATGATCCTTGTTCCAATTTGAGCCTCACAACCTTTTGGAAACCCCGGGCTCACCATCACAACCCGTATTTTTGATAGCCATGTTTCCCTCAAAGAGTGAGCTCAAAATTTGGAACCCTGCTCTGATACCAAATGTCGCAACCCTTGCTAGGTCCCTTAATAATCTTGCCAATTTTCAATTCTAGCAAAGGTTACGAGTCGCTAACCCTTCGCATTCCGCCATGCTAATGGATAGCTCCTCTTACCCCGGACCAATAGTTCATAGGAGGGAACCAACCCTCCTACTTTGCTTTCGGGACTCACCCCTTAATCGGTAACCCATTTCCCCAATGTGGACTTCCATTCATGGAAGTCCAATCCTATGTTGATCATCGCATTGCCGGAGCAACACTACAACAACCCGAACCATACTAGGCAACTATGGCCTCACAATAGGCCAAAGCCCATGGAGGCCTTGCCGTTCGGCCTCGGGTGGGTGAGGCCACACCACCTCACCCATATAAGCCTCTAGGACTCTACGCGGGGCCCCTACCCCACCGTCAACCAACCTCTTGTCTCTCTACCAAGAGTTGGGGCCAAGTGGACATTTTCCCTTAGCCGCTGGGCCTAGAAGCCCCCAGCAGCTTCAGACCATCATAACTTCCTTGTGTGATGTTGAATGCTAACACTTGACCACTCCATCTTCATCTACGCTTCACGTAGATGCCTATGGACTCCTCACTTGCCCCATTCGGGCAAGTGGTGAGGAAGTTATGCCTGTTTGAACCTTGGCAGTCCCGGGATGCACTCCCAGGCACTGCTGTACCAGGGCGCTGTCCCGGGACAGCACCCCACTCAAATGGCCATAACTCCTAGCTCACACCTCCGATTGAGGTGTTCTTGAGCATTCTAGAATCACCACGCCATGAGCTACGCATAGCTCATGGCCTTACCCTTGTGCCTCCTAGTCTCCGTGGGTGGGAGGCGTTCCCAACGCCCGGGGCCCTCACCCACACTAGGATCACTTGGGCCCTCTCACCAACGGCGCCACAAGTCCCGGGTGTCACTCCGGGGTCCCCCTTGTGCCCATGGTGTTTCGGGCACTCCTCATGGGGAGGTGCGCGACACAGCCTGTGCATTGCTGTCACTCTCATATGGTGTTCTGTTCTCCGATCTGGGCGTATCAGGGCCAGTGTTATGTGAGGTCAGACGACACTGATTAAGTTCTTCCATAGTGGTGGCCAAGATGGTTGTCTGTTCTTGATGCCGGATCTGTAATTCTGCGAACTGCTGCTGGGTGGACTCCAGCTCTGCCTCTGCAGTCTCCAATCGGTGATTCTGGCGGTCCAGGTCTTCGGTCATCTGATCAAATTTGGTTTGTTGCATTGTCTTGGCGTCCGTGAGGGTGGCCAATGCCTCCTCTGCTTTGGATAGTTGGTCTTGAAGATCGAAAGTCACTTCGATCTGGTCCTCGTAGTTGGCATTGAGAGTTGCAAGTTCCTTGGTGAGTTTTCTGATCTCTATGTGTAACAGACCCTTTTCCACTACATGCTCATTGGCTGTAAGAGGTTCCTGCAATCTCAAATTCTGGTTGTAATGCCGGTTGGCCTCAACCTGTAAGTGCTGAAATTCGTCGTCCATCTTTTTGACGAATTTTGATCCAGCCTTTCTGGTAAAGGTGGTCAATAGCTGCTCTAGTCTGCGATGGGTGAAACAAATTTGATTGACCATGCTTGAGGTATTGTCAGGTACCTCCCATTTTTCCGTAGACTGAATTATTCGGCATTTTTGTGGTTTTTCTCCTGATGTCGTGCCTAGCACACCCTGGGCGCCGCTAGTGGCAGATTTGCTAGGGTGCGGGTTGACTCGAATAACAGCATCCAACTTCCCTGTGCCGGATTCTTCTCCTAATTTCCGTTTCCGGGGTGGTGGTGCTCTTTCTGACATGGTTAGCCCTGCAGCAGTACCGAAACCTGCTAACTTTCTTTCCTGGCTGCCCAAGAAGTTTGCCTCATCAATAATCAGGGTCAGATGAGGTCCAATGGCACTCCTGACAACCTTGGCCGTGTCTGCCTGCTGATGTCTATGCAGAGTGAGCACCTCTGCTTTGAATTCATCAAAGAATTCCAGGGGCCAATCCACTTTCTCTCCATTCAGTGCTGCTAACAGTAATTTTGCAAAGTGGATAGTGATGCTGTATTGGCTCGATGTGTTGAGGCAGAAGAATGAGCTGAGGAGCCTTAAGGGCCTTTTTGAACCTGCAACTGTACAATCTCCTACCTTCACATTTTTTTGTCCTTCTTGGATTGTTGCGAGGGAAGGAAACAAGTCCTGCAACTGAAATTTCCCTCCTTCACCTTCCCCTTTTGGTGCTAGGTGAAAGATTTTGAGAAACAATTCTCTCCAATTTTCAGAAAACAAGGGCAAGACTTCACCTTTAAGAGTAACAAGCATGGTGTCCTCCTGCAGTGTCTCGATGGCCTCCCTTGCTCGAACTGCATGCACCACTCCCCATGGCACATTGCACAAGAAGTGTTCCAATCTGATCTTGCGCAAGAATGACAGTTCCTCCTTACTGAACTGAGTGCTCCTGTATGCAGCGTCCATGCTGAAAGTGACTAATTCCATTGGTTTGTATGGCAACAAACCATGCATCAGTTGGATCGTTGGAGTATCCCGTTCGAGTTTGAGAGCACCTGCCACAGCCTGAAACAATGCTTGCTGCCAAATATGTTGCTTGCACAAGGGTGGATACAATTTCCTATCCTCTGTGCTGAATCTAATTTTAGCTAGAGCTTTGAGTGCTCCTGACTCCACCGAGTTCCAAATTTCATGTTGTTGTGAACGCAGTTGCTTAGCAGACACCTTGGTAATGGCCATGGTTAGGGGAGTTCTGTGAACCTGAAAGCGGTGGTTGCGGCTGGTGAGAGGGAAGGTTAACTGCTTGCAACTGCTACTTCAGCTGAAAAAGGGGGGGTTTTGAACAGCTCCCGAGCTTCCAACCCTAAGCTTGCGGTTCTTGTTCTTGAAATGGTCCAGCTGGCATTTCTTGCTCTCCCACTGTCATCCGAGGTGGCATGGTAAGGCCTCTCCTCTAAGCCTTTGTTTGCTTCAAGTTCTCTCTTTAATCTTGACTGACTTGGTGTGAGTGGGTTGATACAGGTAACCATGTTACTCTTAGTGGGATTCGCCCTTCGGGGCTTGAATCCCCATTTTTCTTGGGGTCCACTTGTTGGACCCCTCCAAATAAAACCAAATTGGAGTTGGCTTTCAAATTCTTGTATTGGTTTATGTATGTTGATGATTCGGTCATGTATATATTTCCAAAATTTGGAATCAAATTGCCTCACAGTCTTTGCATGTATAAATACTGGAGTAATATTTTTAACCTAATATTCCTTTGTTGTCAGATGGGTGAGCCTCTGATGGGTGAATTTGCAAAAATCGTATTGGGATCAGAATTTTGTGAGTCTAAGGGTATAACCGGTCGTGACCTTAGTGTTTGCCAGTCCAGTCGGTTACATGTTGACATCCTTTTGTTGTTTTTGATGAATTCAGTGTAAGCACTTTACACTTTACAAGGATTAGTAAACTTTTCTGACGGCCTTAACTGGAACTGTTTATTTCACAAACCCAGTTGGTGCATCTGAAATTTTATGCTGGTTCTCCCTCCCCATCGATCTGGGCTTCACTATTCTGCACTTAACTTTTAATTAATCTTCATTCGTAAGTAGTTCCATCCAGATTCATTCGCTTGTAAGCTTCCTCAGCCGGGATTCCAGTTCAACCAACGGAATCATCTGCCCTTGTTCATTTGGTATTTAATAAGTTACCATCATCCGTGCATAACAACATTCATCCATATCGATCTTCCTTCACAATTTAGCCAACGGAATTTTCGTCTTCATCCCTGAAGTTATCCTTCAAAATTTCCATTGAATCAACAATTTCCAAACTTTATTCCGAACTACTTCCATTCAATCAGTTGTTCATCCCGTTCAGGTCTCGGATTTCCTTGACTCAATCTCCTCCAAACAAAATTAAGATCCAGCATTCATTGATAAGATTTCAACTCTTATCCAATTTTAACGTACTAGGACATGGAACCAGCTTCCCTTGTCCATAAAATAAGTCATCAAATTTGTGCTTATCAGCATTCATCCTACCCATCATCCAACAGATTTTTCCAGTCTTCATTCATCGCCTTCTAAACTTCATCCAATGTAAGTCTCAGCGTCCATCCACCTTCGCTTCCCTTCCTAAGGTTATTTCTCAAGACATCAACACCTTTCACAACTCCGTCTCGAGCAACATTCATTCCCCCATTGGGTTTCATCCAGTATTCATTCATATGGTTATACATGGTTGCTAAGTTGATGTCCACCCGGGCCTGTGTTCTGTTCTTCAAGTACTTTGTGTGGTCTTTGGTTAGTTGTAGTGTTCACTCTTCAAGTTTTTGGAAGTAAATTATTTTCTTTGGTGCTTTGACATTTGTTATTGGTGCATAATCAAGTTATAATTCACTTCCATTACCTTTTATCGTTTTAGGTGATAAAAAGGCTCCCACTGGTTACTAGTCCAGTGTTGAGATCCCAGGTGAGTCTTGCCCAGGGATCCTCCTCCAAATTTTATTGGTATATCGGCTCCACCCCAGTGAGGTCCGAGCTAGGAATGGCAAAGTGGGCATGGATTGTATTCCTCATAGGTGTTGCGGCTTCCAAATTTCCTCATGATCTTGGTAGTAGTCCCCCTTGGGATAAGGGTGGTAGTTGGATGGTATGTAGGTTGGCTTCTTTTTCGTTCCCTTGGTCGTGCCTTATGAGGTTTAAGGCATCGTTCTTGTGTTGTAATTGTATGGTATGTAGGTTGGTTTCTTTCTCTTTCATTTGGTTGTCACTTATGAGGTTTAAGGTGTTTCTCTTTTGGTTGTATTGGTTGAGCAAAATACCCTTCCATTAAGACTTGGTGTATTTCTAGGTCTTCTACCTCTGAAGTTTCTTGGTCTTGGTGAGGTGGGGACTCGGTGTGTGAGATGGTCTCCTCACTTGGTTGAGAAAGTGTAGTAATTAGGAATTTGGTGGTGTTATTCTTTGAAGAGTTCCGCATCTTAATTACAACTTGTGGTTCGAGTTAGTCGTATCCTTGCACTTTCGAGTCCCGGGTGGTCTTGACTTCCTTCCTTGTTTTGACACTTTGTTGTTGTTGTCGCATAAACATGTTATGGTCTATTCCCATTACTTTCTACCGTGTTTTGGTGGTAAAAAGGCTCTCACTGGTTACTAACCCAGTGTGTCGCCCTAGGCGAGCTTTTGGCCTAGGGGTGATGTGTGTGATTTCCTTATTCAAGGGGATGCACCTTCCTACCCTCTTTTCCATGGGTAGGGTGTTTATAGGCATGGTCCGCATCCCTTTGTACTTCTCCATCCAAGGTTGGCTTAGGTGGCGTAAATACATTTGTTCCTTTTGGTTTGACCAAATCGTTGGTTGACTGAGTGCCTTTGGTCCCGTGGTTGCTTGGTCGTGGTACACCTTGTTCCCATAACTTTGTGGGTTGTGCGTAATAACCTTCTAGCATGATACGATGTATCTCCAAGTCCTCTTCATCCAGAGTAGCCTGATCCGGGTATGGTAGGGGTTTGGTATGTGAGGTCGTCCCTTGGTCATAGGGTTTTAATAAAGGCTTTGAAATATCCTTGTTTTGCGTTTGGGATTTCTTTGCCTTAATCTCCGCTTCCAAAAGATGGCATGCTAGAATTTGTAAAGCATAAGCTTGAGTAGTCTCCGGTTCTTGATATGGTTTGAGTTTGTTCATGTTAACTCGCCCCAACTCTTCTCCTTGTAAAGTGGTGACGTCCACCGATCCGTTGTCATAAACTTGTTTAATCACGTAGGGCCCTGCCCATCGTATTTTGAATTTGCCTGGCCCGGGTATTTTATGGCGTAAATGCCACAAGATTCGTTGGCCGGGGTAAAATCGGGGTTTGGGTGTAGTTCCTTGCTCCGATTCTTTCTCCACGATTGTGGATTCCTTAGCCTCATTTCGTGGTGGCTTGGTTGCTCCTTGTTTACATTGGTGACAACGTGTCTTTGGTTTTGGATGGTCATGTCTCTCTTTGCGTAAGGTTTGCATGTGTCTCATGTTTTCTTCCGCTTCGTGTCGGGTCAAATCCATAATTCTGAGTTGCTCCATTCTCTTTTCGAGAGTGGGATGAATTTCTTGGCTCCGTTTTTGGTACACATCAGGGTGAAGGTAAGCCATAGGTAATAAGGCTTCCGTACCAAAAACTAATGAAAATGGAGTGTGCTTTGTGGTAACCTTATAGGCTGTCCTATAGGCCCAAAGCGCTGCATGTAACTTGGTATCCCAATCTGTTCGATTGGCATTAACCATTTTGGTCAAGGCAACTTTTATCACCTTGTTAGTACTTTCAGCTTGCCCATTCGCCTGTGGGTAGTAAGTCGTTGATTTTCGGTGTAAAATCATAAATTCTTGGGTGAGCACTTTGATAGTGTCATTGATAAAATGACTCCCTTGGTCGCTCACGAACTCCAAAGGGCATCCAAATTTCGTGATGATTTCTTCAAAAAGAAACTTAGCCGTTGACTTGGCCGTGTTATCTTTTAACGCTCTGGCCTCCACCCATTTGGTGGTGTAGTCAGTGGCCGTGATGATGTATCGGTTTTTGGTGCCACTAGCTGGTGGGTTGACTGGGCCGATAAAATCTAAGCCCCATTTATGAAATACCTCAGTAGGCATTGTAGGATGTAAGGGTTGGAAACTTGTTGATATTTTAGGGCCAACCCTTTGGCATATATCACATTGAGTACAATATAAATAAACATCCCGTTTTATGGTGGGCCACCAATACAAAGCGGTCAAAATCTTGTGGAGAGTAATTTTAGCCGAGAAATGTCCTCCAGCGATACCCTCGTGGGCTTCCGCAATGATAGCCGTTGTCACTGGTCCGGCTACGCATGTTCTTCGTATGCCGTCTGGACCTTCTTTGATTAGTGTCCCATTTTGGTTTAACATGAAAGGTCGGCTACGTATTGCTATCTGTTGCCGTTGTGTAGTTGTCGCTTCCGTGGTCAAACGACCATGTTTTAAGTAATCAATGTAGGGGGTTCTCCAGTCTTGTTCGTTTTCCTCTTTTGCTGTGATCGTGGTGCACTCGATCATCCGTTCCTCCGATCGAGTAGGCCAACAAATCTTACAGTTCCTGCATAAATTATCAATATCAGGGGGAATTGTGGGCCACCAATAAGGTTCTGTGGTGACTTGCGAGATCATCTCGTCCATTGAGAGATGTGGAGTTCCTTGTTGGTGGATGGTGGTTAACCATTCCACCCCCTTTTCTTTGGAAACGCACAGTTTAATTTCGCCGTTCGCGAATCTCCGTTTCAATTCCCCATTTTGTAAAGAATAGTAAGGTAGTTCCTCACGTAATACACCCAATTCTTCGTGAAAAGCAAAGTTGCTTAACTCCATGGGGTTCTTGAGATATTGGACGATTGGTTCCCTCCAATCCTGAGTATTCTTAGTTTGTAGGATGGTCCCATAGTTCTCGATTTTGGGGCCCGGTAATAGGATATCCCGATACCTTTGACATTCTTCGAGTATATGTTCCACGTCCTGAGGGATATTTGGCCACCAATAGGGGCCTTCGTGTACTTCTGTAAGTGTCTCCTCTTTTGTAAGAGGAGGTATCTGATATTGATATATTCTTTTCACCCAATCAATGGCATCATCCTTAGTAATGCACATTTTTACTTCTCCATTTGGTAATCGGTATTTCAGACCATCTTCGGTGGTGAAATAAGTCTCCGTGTCGAAACTGGTTAACCCCAATTCCTCTTGGGTGTTAATATGGTTCAGTTTCTCGATGCTATTTAGTTGTCGTATATTCAAGAGCCTCCAATCTGGCTCATGTGTTGATTCTTGCGCAACCGAGTTTTGATTCTCCGTTGGTTGCGTTGCCATTCCTTTGCAAGTTTTGCAATCTCTTAGATGGTTGCACACATCAACTCCCCATGTTGGCCACCAGTATTCTCCTGTGGCCACGGCCTTCCATGTTTCCATGGCGGCTAAATGAGGTTTGGTTTCCCCGTGAATCCTAGCTAAGTACATGGGTACTCGTGTCTCCGGAATGCAAAGTTGGTTACTCTTTCCTCCTTTACGTATTCTTTGTAAAGTACCCTCGAGGAACACAAAATATTTATGGCTGTGTTCCACAGCCCTTTTATCTTCTGGTGTTAAGTTTTGGGTAAAGACCCTTTCGCATGTGAGGTATTCCATATAAGGGCGTCTCCAATCCGTGGTAGGTGTTCCTTGTAATTCCTTCCTGCCTAGGCGTGATTGGTTTTGCTCGCCTTTTGAGAACTCCGGTTGGTTGCTGCAGGTCAAACATTTATGATTGCATAAGTTTTTAATGTCGGCTCCGCACGTGGGCCACCAGTAGGGTCCAAACGTGACTAGGTGCCACATTAACCCTATGCTGAGATGCTCTCCTATATCGGTTACGTGTAAGCTCTTCAAGTGTTCGTCAATCTCGCGTCCGGCAATGCATATCTTAATGTTTCCGTCCGGGAATATCCTTTTTAGTTTCCCCTCTTCGATGAAATACTCCTGGCTTTGTTGAGTTATCCTTTTGTATTGATTCTTTGAAATACGGGGTCCTTTAAGGTATCCGTAGGTGAGGTATTCTATCAATAACCTCCTCCAATCCTTGGTGTCGTGTGGTTGTACGACAATGGACCCGCAAACTATGTTATGGTATGGGCCTATAAATCGCTCTCGACAGCCTCGACAATCATACTCAATGTATAATTGTACATCACTTAGCCCCATCGTGGGCCACCACCTGTTCCCTTGTGAACATCGTAGCCAGGTGTATTGATCGTTCAGATGTGCTTTTCGATAGACATACATTTTCCCGATATAATGCTTTATCTGGTAACCTCCAATGCAAATCTTGGCCATTCCGTTTTTCTCCAGTTTCCGGAGTTTTCCTTTCTCTAAAGCGAAGAACTCGCTATCCCGTAGGAGCTCTCTTTGCCGTCTTTGAGTCTCTGCGTCCATTTTGAATTTCCCACGTGCCAGGTATTCAACCATGGGGGTTCTCCAATCGTAGAAGGTTTCTTTGTAAGGTATCATATCCGTTTCATTACTAGGTTGGGTAGAGCTTCCCTCCATTGGTAACTCTTCTCCCTGCCCTTCGCATTCAGTGCATAGTGTGATGAGTAGCGACACCTCTTCCGCGATGGTTGGCCACCAATAAGGGCCTTGTAGCGCCAGTTGTCTGGTGGCGTTTTCCGAGAAATGCCGATTTTCCTTTATATGGAGGGTCTTGAGGTAACTCCTCACATACCTTCCTGGTATACATTTCTTTATGATGCCGTTGTGAAACATCCGATGTAATTCTCCTTCTTTGAGTATGAAGAATCGACTGCGGTAAGCAATCAATCTCCTTTCCTCTAGGGGTAGGGAATTCACCCATGGTGTACCGTACGTTTGACATGTTAGATATTGGACATATGGTGTTGTCCAATCTAGTTATGTTTTCCCTGTCATATCCTCTTGTGCCTCCAAAGGCTTGACAGGAAGTGGATCGTCGTCTTCTTCGGAGTCGTGTGGGGTAATGTCCCCAGTCACGTCACCTTTGTCTGCACGCTTACATACTGGGCATTCATCACAATACTCCAGTACGTCCCTTCGCCGTGTGGGCCACCAATAAGGTGTGCATAATATATAGTGCCATATAGTAGACAGATTGTAATGCATTCCGTCTTGTTCATGAGCTTCACCTATAATCTCTTCGATGATGTCCCCGGCTACGCATTCCTGTATTTTGCCGGAGATACTGACCCGCATGAGCTTCTCTTCGTCCAAAACGAATGGTTCACTCAGTCGCCAAATTTTAGTCTGTTCCTCAGGGGTAGCTGAAACGGATAACAACTTCCCGTGGGTCAGGTACTCGATGAAAGGTGCTCGCCAATCTTCAAAAGGTTGCACATGTACCATGAATAAGCTTGCATCTGGGAATTGGTCTTCGATCCCTGAGGGATCTTCTCCGCTTTCTATTCTCGATAGGTGGTCAGCCATCACATGGCTTCTCCCCGGTTTGTATATTACTTCAAAGTCATATTCTTGAAGTAATAACATCCATCTAGCAATTCGGCCAGATACCACCGGTCGGTTGACTAGATACAGCAAAGCTTGGTGGTCCACGTAGAAAACCACGTGGTTGGCCAGAAGATAATGCCTAAATTTGCCGACTGAGTAAATCATCGCCAAAGCTTCTCGCTCGGTGGTGCTGTAATTCCTCTCGGCGTTGTTTAGAAGTCTGCTGGCATAGTATATTGGAGAATCTCTATCTCCGTGGATGTTTTGAGCCAAAACCGCACCAATGGCTATGTTGGAGGCGTCACAATGTACGTGAAACTCCATAGCCCAATTGGGGGTTATTAGTATAGGCGTTGTTGTGAGTCTCTTCTTCACCTCCTCAAACGCCTCTTGACAGGATTTTGTCCAAATGTACTTTTCCCCTTTCTTCAAAAGTAAGTATAGAGGTCTAGTGATTTCCGCGTACATCCAAATGAACTTCCGATGATACGTGGCTTGTCCTAAGAAGCTCCGGATTCCCCGTACTGTGGTTGGTGGAGGTAACTTTCCTATTACGTCCACCTTTTTGGGGTCTACCAACAAGCCTTCTTGGCAAACCACATGTCCAAGGAGCCTTCCCGAATTTACACAGAAATAGCATTTCTCCGGGTTCAGGCTTACTCCGTTTTCACGGCATTTGATAAGGCATTTCTCTAGATGCTCAATATGGTCCTCCTTGGTTCCATAGACAGTAAAATCATCTAGAAAAACCTTCATAAACTTATCAAGGTAGTCTGCAAATATTTTCATCATTCCCCTTTGGAATGTGGCTGGGGCACACATCAAACCAAAGGGCATTACTCGGTATGCGAATGCTCCATACTCGGTAATAAAAGACGTCTTCAACTGATCTTCGAGTGCGATCATGATTTGGTTGTAACCACTGTACCCGTCCATCAACGTGTACATTTCATGTCCTGCAACAGCTTCCAAAATTGATTCGGTAAAAGGTAGAGGAAAAGGGTCTACCTTGGTGACCGCATTCAACTTTCGATAGTCAACGCATACTCGGAGTTTCCCATTCTTTTTGGGTACAATCACGATTGGTGACAGCCATTCCGTTTTATCAACGGGGTATATAAATCCTGCTTCCAAGTATTTGTCAATTTCCTCCTTCACTTTAACGGCGTAATTGGGGTTCATTCTGTACCGCATTTGCCGCACCGGCTTGGTTTCCGGTTGTAATTCAATCTTGTGTTCACAAACATACGGGGGTATCCCTTTCATGTCCTTATATGTAAATGCGAACACATCTTTAAAACGAAGCAAAAGATCTTTCACTTTAGCTTCGTATTCTCCCAAGTCCTTGGCAATTTTCACCAACTTAGGATCTTCAAGGGTTCCTAGGTTCAAATTTTTGACTAGGTCTTCATCTTCTACGGTCCATCCCGCTATCTTCTTTCCTTTGACTGCCTCCACGGCAGGAGTGACGTCCACCGTTATATCCCCTTCCTTAACCTTGTAGAATTGGTCCGGATATACGGGTTTCTCGTCCATGGCCTCTTGCTCCTTCTTGGTAGCTTTCCGAGGTCGAGGTTTCTCTTGTTCGCCGGGGTTTGCTCTAGGCCTTCCCGGTTTCTTAGGGTTATCAACCCCCACTGTATTACAGCTTGATCCGTGCAGTTTCCTTAAACTTTTTAAATCAAAGTCTCCCATAGGTAGCAACTCGGGAAATGCCTCGTAGACTATTGCCTCCTCTTCATCCGATAGTCCCATCTCCCAGTCGTAGTCTTCCCAATTTAAGGGTCTCTTACCCGGTGGTAGTGCCGGGGTCCTTTGAGTACTCAATTCTACCTTGCTTCCTCCTTGAGTCAAGGTCAATTTGTTGAGGGGCCAATCATGTTGTGCTTGGGCCTTCTTTAACCATGGTCTCCCTAATAACAGAGAGTAACTATCTTCGGTGCTCACCATGTCTATGACGGTGAGTGTTGTCCGGATTACGATTCCGCCGACATCGAGGCGTACATCCCGGATGATTCCTTTGGGCATGACCTTCCTTTGGTCAGCCATTTTGATGGTAAATGGGGCGGGCTCTATTTTGTCAAGCCCTAGTTTCTTTCTTAAGGTATTAGTGATGATGTTCACTCCTGAGCCACCATCGATTAAAACATTTGGAACTCTTCTGTTCTTAACAATTACTGATATCATGGGCATTTCTTCGTCGAACGCCTTTGCTGTTACGTGATATGTAGAGGTCGGTTTCTCCGTTTCCTCCTCTTGGCTGGTAAGGGCCGCCATTACCCGTTTCTTGCAATAGGGGGCTATCTCTAGCAGCTGCCCTATTGAGATGTTTGCTTTTGTGTGATTCATCACACTCTCTAAAATTTTATCTACCCTTGCCCGGGTAGTTATTGGGACGCCTCCCTTCTCGGGGCTCCGTTTCGCGGGCTTCTCCGCCTCTTCTTCTTCTGGGTACCAAGGTGCGAACTCCTCTGGCGTGGGTAGAGCTTCGCCCTCTTCCTCCTGTATTTCATGGATGGTCTTACTCACCTCCCGGTGGACTTCCCTATCCGCTTTCCATTCTTCGCTGTTGGCTCCTATCGGCCTTTCTTCAATTACTTTGTTGTGTTCGTTATCCTCGAACGCGTCATCCCTTTCATCTTCAGAGTTCTCCTCCCTCTTTTGGTGGTCTTCTTGCTCCTCTGAGCTGCCACTGCTCGATTCATCATCGTCATCGCTGTCATCACTTTCACTATCTTCTTTGCCTTTCTCGGCTGCGGCCCGTTGGCCTCTTGTCATCACACAAACCGCAGGGGACACCACGTTGGCTCCTACTGCCGGCTTTGGGTTTCTAAATCCACTCAACTCCTGTTGGTGTTTAATAAAGTGCGGACAATCCGGCTTCCGGTGCCCCTTCTGATGACAATAGAAACACTCGTCGGGGTTGCCATCTCGCTGTGGTCCGCCAGTGAACCCAGTTCTCGGCGCTGCCTTGGTGTTGTTATTATCCATCAGGCTTCTGGTATACTCATACCTGTCATGGTTAATAGGTCCTCTGGGACCTCCTCGGTAGGGGTATCCATCTTCCCTCCGGTAATCTTGGGTTTTGTAAGGGGAATAACCTTCCCTTCTGAACTCCTCTCGGTAGTTGTCGTTGGGCCTATAGTATGGCCGTTCCTCTCTGCGATATTCATTTCCCCGGTAGGGGCCTCCCGCCTCCCGCCGGTAATCGCCTTCCCTAAATGGGGATCTTTCATCTCTTCTAAATTCCGTCCTCGGTTCAAACCGAACTCTTCTTTCATTCATTTCTCGCCTAGGAGTTATTGCTCCTGGCCTTCGATTGGATTGGGGTTGTATTTGGTTTACCCCATATCTTCTATCCCGGGGCCTCCGAGATTCATGTCTTTCGTAAACACATTCACTTGTGTTGTGTGTTAGGCTGTTGCAGTTCGTGCACTGCTTCATTTGACACTCTTGAACATAGTGTCCCTCATTTCGGCATCTTCGACAAATGATACCCGTGCGAAATTTCCTGCTCCCCAGAGCTAATCCTTCGATTTCTTCCCTAAGAGTCTTAATGTCATCTTTCGTCGAGTCGTTCCTTTTACTCTTCGTCTTCTTCTTCTTCTTTTTCCGTTCTTCTTCTGAATCATCGCTTGATTCATCACTGTCACTCTCGTCATGAAATCTTCCTTTTCTCATTTGACCTAACTCCAATTTCCGAGCTGAGGCTTTGGCTTCGTCTAAGTCATCGGTTGGCATTAAATCAATATGCTTGGTATATTCTTTCTTTAGGCCGTTAAGGAACCATGCCTTTTTGAATTGATTGCTGGGTTGGGGATTAATTTTTGATGATTCCACCATAACCCGTTCATAGAATTCTTCAACCGTTTCGTCCTTCTTTTGTTTGAGGGAGCCTAAGCTTTCAATGACTTCCCCCTCCGATTTCTTTGATCTGAATCTCATAAGAAAAGCAGTTCCTAAAGTGGGCCAATCTGGAAAATGATTTGGGCCAAATTGGGAGTACCATTCTAATGCTCGCTTTTTCAAGGTGACTGGAAATAATTGCAACTTGATTGCATCTGTGTCTTCCTGGTTGGCAAGACACACATTGTTAAATTCTTGCATGTAGGTGTCGGGATCTGTCTTACCTTTGTAGGTCGGTAAGGGAACCTTTGTTCTCCGTTGTTGTGCAGCCATGTTGGCTGAAGTGGTTGGGTTGTTTCCAACACCAGGTGGATTGTTGTTATTTGGAGGTGGTGGTGGTGGTGGGCTGACTCTGGTGTTAATTCCAAGGTTTTGGAATTGTTTAAGTCTTTCTTCAAATTTCCTCCTTAATTCGTCGAATTCTTCTTGTGTGATGGGCTTTTTGATTTCTTGGTCCGTTTGGTTCTGAGTGCTCCCTCCTGAGAAGCCGGAGTCCTCGTAGCTGAATTGTTCTTCAAAATTCCTTCTTAGTTTCTCCCAACTCCTTTGGTCGAAAATATCTTCCTCAGTCGTGTTTCCTTGATGGGTTTTGTCTTGCGCTTTATCTACTGGGGTATGCGTACCCGTGGTTTTACCTGTACCTTTTGTTCTCAAAACATATGTCCCAAGAGGGGTACCTATTATCAAATCATCCTCATCTTCCTCGCTTTCTTTCTGATTCAAGTCTTCATGTACTTTGCTTGTCTCACCATTACCTCCTCCTTCACTTTGACTTCTATGGTGGTTGGGCTTAGGGGTGTGGGAACCTATTGCCGGTGGTTCAGAAGCGTATCGGCTCTCTTCACTTCCTGTAGTTCTTTGTCTTGTACGCCTAGCGTACCTCTCTTCTCTTTCTCTCTTGAGTTGTTCAGTCCGCCTTATGCGGTCTTCTCTGGAATGCATGCGCTCCACATGCTTCTTCTCTGCCTCCTGTTCTCTAGGAGTTGGTGATGTACTTCTCGTACTAGATGTATCCTCATGATCAACCATGTACGCTACTGAGAGTGTTTCGGGGTCATGGTCTTGGCCGGCTCTCTCAGCTCTGACGCCTCAATGCACCCGTACTTCACCTGTTTGCCTATGGGTGATTACTTGGACACTTGATTTAAGTTCTTGTTTCTTGTTCCTATTCCTGTTCCACATTCAAGTTCCCCACACTACCATGCAAACCACCATACAGAGGTAAGAATATCTTTCTAACATACAAATCATACAATAACCCCTCCTGTTTATAGTGGTATCCTCGATGCTTGGTTGCTCCCAACGCATGAGCATTAATACCTTCACCTCCGTTATTCCACACCTTGGAATAAATTAATGCCTGTAGTTCCTCTGGTAATTCCTCAATGCTTCTCTCAAATTGAGACCGGTAAGCAAAGCCTATTTCTTTTTCTTTAAACAACTGCCATGTTTTGTCTTCGTAGTATTTTTGCATGTCCCACATCAAGTCGTGGAATTTCTTCGTTCCTTCCCATTTTCTCAAGGTTGTTTTATCGGTGTTATATTTTGGATAATTCCATGGCCACCTGCCTAGGATTGAGATTTCTTGTTGTTTGGAGTTATCTTCTTCTCCTTCTCTATTTTCTTGCACAATAAATCCGCGGAGGTTAAACTGTTCGAGTCGCCGTTGCACTGCTCTTTCTACACGATCTTGTTTTCGCGGTCTGAATGTTTCCGCCCACTTACGATTCTCATCTATGGCTTGTTGGAGTCTCCCACAATATAGGTAGTATATATTCTCCATTGATACCTGCCATCCATCTTTCTCCCAAATATTGTACGTTGTAAATTTTAACTTCTAATCTAGGTAAGTGTAACATCCATGTGGCGGAATCCCCAGCATGGTCGCCAAAATGTCGAGGTCACCTTCAAACCCTCAGCAAACTTAGACGGTGTAACCCGCTGCTGACCGGTTTACATGGAAGTTACTCCCACCAAAATTAGACCTTCATTAGGTTTTCCATTTCTGGTGAAGGTGTTTGCACTCATATAATCTTAATTTTGTGATACATAATCTTAATGCTCTTTTGAATCCTCAAGGACAAATTGACCTAAGTTTTCAAGTTTATGTTCCCCGAAATCTAATGTCAAGGTTAGGTGTTCCTAAACCTTTATTAGATTTTGCATCTTATATGGATTCAGTAACATAATCCTTTTTCTAATCAAAACCCTTTTATAAATCTCTAAGGATAAAGTGTCCAAGTCTTTAAGTTTATGTTCCCCGAAACCCTAATGTCAAGGTTAAGTGTTTTAGGGAGAACATCGTTCATACATACAATATCTTTCATGGTTTGAATGATCGTAAAAGATTCTTAATCCCTTTAAGAATATGTACTTATGATAAGGTTACAATTCCTTGAAAGTCAAAACATACTCCCTCACTAAAGTATATTCATAAGATTTCCTTCCTATACTCAATTCCTAGAGTCGCATTTATATGCATGAAATCTTTCATTCCAAATGCTTGCCCTATGGTTACTCAAGTTCTTTCCTTTGTGATCCTAAATCATCATTTTAGAGTTTCTTTGGAGATCTTTAGGGATTCCTACGTAATCATTCCAAGTCCATTTGAATGACAAGATGTGTTTAGAGATGACATCTTGGATTGTAGTTGATGTGGCCTAATCGACGGCCATCTCCTTTCGGTCCTCCTCTTGATGGTGAAACCGATATCTCCACCGAGTAAAGTACCTTGTACTTTTTAACTCATGATTCTCCGATTTCCAAACTAACTTTAGATGAAATTGCTCCGATTCCGAAACCGTATCCTCCAAGTTCAAATTGTAATTTCTCAAAGAGGTCCTTCTCTTTTTGCTATTTTTACCCGCCTTCGGTTTTCAAACTTCTCCAAACGAAACTAGGCTTGGGTGTTGTTTTACGGCCGTACACCTTCAAATTCTCCTATTTGCACATTCTCCAAGTTTTCGAGGACTTCCCGAATCCTTCCAAGTCTTCGAGTGCAAGGATTGAATCTCGAATGCCGAGGATCTTTCGATCCTTAATATTTTCTAAACTCGCGGCCTCCAGTCTCAAGGGCCTCCAGTCACTCATGGGCCTCCAATCTCAAGGGCCTCCAGTCACTCATGGGCCTCCAGTCTCAAGGGCCTCCAGTCACTCATGGGCCTCCAGTCTCAAGGCCTCCAGTATCCAAGGCCTCCAGTCTTCTTCAAGTCCGAGGATAATATTTTAATCCTTTTAAGTTCGAACGCCTCCGAGGATATATTTCAATCCTTTAAGTTCGAACGCCTCCGAGGATATATTTCAATCCTTTAAGTTCGAACGCCTCCGAGGATATATTTCAATCCTTTAAGTCCGAGCGCCTCCGAGGATAATATTTCAATCCTTTAAAAAAACTCCGCGAGGATGTATTTCAATCCTTTAGGTCTTCGTAAGCCACCGGTCTTCTAGTCCGCCACCTCGAGTTGCTTGCGTTGAATGAGGTGAATTAGGTGCCATATGTGGCCCCTTTATATAGGCTTTGAGATCTAGGAAAATGGGGATTAGGCGGTTAGGTCTTTTCTCAATGTAAAATGTTTGTATTTACTAATTTTAGCTACTGTATGTAATTACAGTCTAAATCCGACCCTGGAATATCTATTAATAGTACTGGCACGTGCTAAATTTAGATCAGTCAATAGGGTACATTCGGGCATGTATTAGGCGTCTAGATGTGCCAAGAGTGCAACTCTTCTAATCTCATCCATACCTCCGTTCATTCCAAAGTTTACTCCCCATTCATTGACGGTAATGGAATTAGGTAAGTTCATCCAGAAATAGTCCTCCTCCTTTGTCCTTTCATCCGCTCTTCTACGGGTTCATCCTCCTACTCCCTTACTATCTCTACTTACTAATCTACTAAGTGCCTCCTAACTCATTAGTATAAAAGTTCTCACTAATAGACCTATTCAAAATTGAGCCTCTAACCTACTAGTCTAAAAGTTCCTACTAATAGGTTTACTAAAATTTGGGCTCGGGCCCCTAGCCCTAATATTGCGGTGGGTCCTACAAAAGGGAGCGGCCCGACCCTCATTTCTCGCGGCCTTCTAACCACTTGGGCTCCTGGCTCCCCTTAGGCTCCCAGCCTCCTCAGCTGGGCTCTCAGCTCCGCGCGCCACGTGTCCCGTTCCCCCCGAGGCCGGCTTCCTGTCCATTCTTCGGTGCGGCTCTCGGTCACTTGCTCGCGCTCCTCTCCAGCGGTCACTTGCTCTCGCTCCTCTCCAGCGCTGGTTCCATCCTTGCCTCCGTCCAATTCTCACTTCCATCTCCTGGTTTTGCAATGAGGGTTTGGAGGCTCCACAAGCATATCAACAATGATGTCGCGTCTGGCAACTTTGGGTGTGACGATAGAAACATGAGACTGGCTCTCGCATTGGACGGAGTGAATCCTTTCAAGCTAAACAAACCAACTGGTCGACGTGGCCGGTGTTGATTTTGATTTACAACTTCGAGCCATGGTTGGTGACGAAGAAGTTTTTCATATCTTTGTGCATATTGATTTCCGGGAAGAAGTCGCCATCCGCATCAAACATTGATGTGTTCATACATCCGCTATTGAAGGAGTTACAAGAACTTTGGCATGGGGTTGATGCTCTAGACTTCTCCCGTCCACAAGGGAATCGTACATTCACTTTGCGTGCCATACTTATGTGGACCATTTCCAATTTTCCCGCATATGGCCTCATTTCTGGTCTTACTTGTAAGGGTTACAAGGGGTGCCCTTGTTGTGGACCAAACACAGATGCGAGGATGGCAAAAACGGGAGACATGCTTCCAAATAAGAGCATTAGGGGCTCCAAAATTGTATACGGCGGCATTCGCCGTTACTTACCTCGACACCACCCGTACCGCCGCAATAGGAGATTCAATGGCTTGGAAGAGGACCGTCCTAGGCCACAAACGTTGTCGGGGGAGGATATAATTTGATATGCAGCATGGCGCGACTCCTACCTGGAAATGGGTGGGAGAGAGAATGGACCCAACGATCTTGTGCATGTCACAGGTGTGAAAAGGCTGAGTGCTTTGTACGAGCTGGATTATTGGCAGGTGATGCTTGTACAACAATTCATGTTTGCCCATCCTGTCCACTTGATGTTGTAATGGACGTAAAGACGTTTGTATAGACGTCCACAAAGACGTCTGATATTACAGAGAACAGTGATACGATTATTAGCTTTGCAACGAACACTAGAAAGGATGCATGTGTGCATGTACTAGCTGGAGATGTGCGTGAAGTTGGCCTGCGATTGTCTTGTGCAGCATCTGCTAGAGCGTCACATCCTCGATGTTATGCATTGCGAGAAGAATTTGTGCGAGAACTTGTTGAAGACCATGTTCGGAATGAATGATAGTCCTGGAAGCAGGGTCGATGCAGAGGATCTGGGCATACGCGAAGAGATATGGTTGCAACCCCCACGGCGGCAACAGGATGGATACTATATGCCGCACGCTCCCTATGTCTTACGTCCAAATGAACGCGCGGAGTTTGTTGGGATCGTCTCCAATATACGAACACCCACAAACTACGTGGGTAGCATACATAAATGCCTAGCGGATGGGAAATTGCAGTACATGAAAACGCATGATTACCACGTTCTCATGCAACATGCAAGCGTAAATTGACATTGTGTGGAGGCTAGTTTTTGTTTATGTGTCAATGTTCCATAGAAGTATAGTCAGACTCTTTACGATGTCATGCGCGACCTCAAGCCAAACATGGTTGACGCGTCATCATCCAGATGGATGTTTTCCAGAAACTGTGGCAACAGTACATGATCCTGAGGACGTCCGCAATTGCTGTGGGTGATGTCTGGTGGGGTGCGATACATTCTTTCTCTGACACTTTCAATCTCACGTGTGTTCCAGATCCTCCCTGTGGCAGTACAGAACCTATTGGACGAAAGCGTGCGCGTGGCTATAATTAAAATGAGCAGAGTTTTCCAGAGACTATGCGCTAAGGAGGTGAAGATCGGGGATAAAGATGCAACGATGTTGGATGTGGTGATGGCGACGTGTGTCTTGGAGAAGGAGTTCCCCCCGATGTTTATGAACGTCATGATACATCTACCCGTGCATTTGGTGGAGCAATTGTTCACGTGCGGTCCCGTGCATTGTTGGTGGATGTATCCCATAGAACGGTACATAAAAACATTGAAAGATTATGTCCGAACATTTGCACATCCGGAGGGGAGCATAGCGGAAGGCTATCAAATGGACGACACGCTTGGTTTTTGCACGGAGTACATGCATCAGTTTAGAGGTACAACACATCGTGTGTGGGACGCTGAAGAGGATGCAATCATGAATGATGAAATTCTCCGTTGCAACTCACAACAAAAGCGGAAGATGTCCGACGAGTTCCGCAACTATGCGCACGCATTTGTTTTGGACAATGCGTCATCATTGGAGCGTTGCAGACAATCAGTGCAATCCAAACTCTCTCATCTGCAATTCTAGTCGTTGATGTATACTGTCCAGTCATGCAATATACATGTGCCATGTCTAGTGGGACATGTCTCCACCAACGAGGGTGTGTTGGAGAAGGTGCCAGAACGGACATCCTTTCTGTCATCTGCGCGTCACATGTGACGTAGGCGATGATGTCAACTGAGCAAACGCTTTCTTTTTTTGTACATTCAAGGTCCATTTCTAATCACAATTTCATGGCACCTGACCTTGTGTAGGGAGTACATGGCAGCAAGAGCAGATCGTTGGAAAGCCAGGGAGGCTTTTTGAAAAATGTCTCGTCGCCACCATCCTACTTTGGCAGTGCGGTACCCGTTGGAACTCCATGATCTCCCTCGGTTCGCAACATGGCTGACATCGCGGGTGACGCGTCAGCGAGAAGCAGGCGAAGATGTGGACGGTGATGTTGTGCAATATGCGCAACCCCCTGAGCGATATGCTATCGCACACCGGAAAATGTATGCTTTTGGCATGCACTTCCGTGTTCAGGGTGCTGAGAGTGGCCTTGTCACGTGCGATTCATGTGTGGTGGCCTCTTTCACCCGACAAATACCATGGGGCCTAAGAAATGGGCAACCCATAGATAGAACTGAGGAGTATGTGGGCTACATCGAAGAGATTTTAGAGCTAGACTACCGAAACCATTGCACCACCGTGCTAGTGTGCGATTGGGTTCGCCCTAGCCAAGATCCGCGACATCCCAACATCACACGGGATCAATATGGGTTCACCGTTGCCAACTTCAACCGCATGGATGGCAAAGTGCACTCAAACTCTTTTGCATTTCCATTGCATTGTCAACAGGTCTTCTTCTCCAATGACCTGCAACGTCTAGGATGGAAGATTGTGTGTCGAATGGATGTGAGGGGTAGACGTGGGCAACTTCATGTCAACCAAGGTCCACCAAACATAATCGATGTGCGTCATGATGCTGATTTTTTGGGTTTGCAACCAAAAATGATGGATGTAGAAGCCACTAGAGATCCTGCAACGGACGGCGGTGTGCATATCCCTGTCCCTATGAGCGATGATCGTGGGCAAGAAGATGACGAAGGAACACAGGGAAGCGGCCACGACCCATAGCACACATCGCTACTGCACAACGCACAAGGCATGCA
Source organism: Polytrichum commune (assembly GCA_950295325.1). Classification (NCBI taxonomy): domain Eukaryota; kingdom Viridiplantae; phylum Streptophyta; class Polytrichopsida; order Polytrichales; family Polytrichaceae; genus Polytrichum; species Polytrichum commune. The sequence continues at coordinate 7,688,800 of OX485809.1, forward strand.
ATGTAGCTCACTGTGTCACATCGCACGTCATGCTGTACGCCAACACAGTGTCCGAGTTGACGTCTACTCATGCGTCCGCAGAAACGTCTTCTGTGCACCGTCTCATGCATTGAAAAAACGGATGAGAACATGTAGGCATACATTATCTTTTCCATTAGCAATTTCTAATCTAAATATGGCAAGTGGCCAACCCATCCAGCATAGGAGCAAGGCACGTTCCCCGCATGTATTTTTGGCTTTGTGAGAGCAATAAAGTTAAATATTTTGCAATATTTACAAAAGTCTTCCCTTCTTTGAATTTAAATGAAAGGCCGGAGGTTTAAATCGCCAAATATGTTGACCGACGTGTTCATGTATTTAATTGTGCTCCGAACATGTCTTTCGCACGGCCAAGAGAGAAAGACTCAATAAAGCTCAGAAGTCTTAGGTTTTTGGTGCACATTCAACAAATAATTCAACGAGCTTCGAGACTTCAACATGCATGGCCTAAACCATATCCAAGCACTATCAAAAATTTATGTTGCATTCCTTGATTTTTTTGGGGAGATTTTTCTTTTTTATAACTATCCACACGGATCCGCCCATTCTCCAACATTTTTTTCCCGGGCAGCACTTCAAGTCTGCCCGCCGCAACTATATACATGCAGAATATGACCTGAGGGAATGACGTGGCGTTATTGTGCTCCCCCACGCCCTGCCGCAGGACGTCAGCATATTTTAAATGACAACCCCAAAAACATGTCTATCCACCCTAACATCGCCATGTCCTGCATAAAGATCTGACATGTTCTCCGCAACGTCCAATGAAATCCACAATTTTGAGGGCATTAGGAGCCGAACATAGTGACATCTCTAAAAACATCACTCGTTTCCGTAAAACGACCCCAAAAACGCGGGTTTCTTATAGTGAATGGAAGTGAACATATATATTGGATTTTGGCCCTTGAAGGTGAAGTGCACTCAATATGGGATTTGTGAGTAAGTGGGCTTCAAGAATGCAAGGGCAATGGTTTTTTCAGATCGGGCGGGCGGGCAACAGTTTTCGGTCGGGTCCAAAAAATCAAGATTTTCTGGACAGGCGGCTGCCCCAGCCTAACTCTGACACCCCGAAAAGTTCGTGGGGGGGTATTTAACGTCCCCCTATTTCTACTGTTAACTATTGTGTGTGCAAGTGGAAAAACGTAACATATATATATAGGTGCTGAGATACCTGACTTGGGTGCACAAAAGTCTCGTGCCTGGTGATATAGATATATATATACCCACCACACAAACCAATAAGGGCCAAGTTCCATGTACCGGTCCCGGTCCGTTTTTTCGATGGGTGAGAAACGGGTGACATCATCCAAAAAATGGGTGATGTCACCCGTTTTTTGGAAGGGTACTTCTATGTGGGGTGCCGGTTTATTGGGATTTCCTACTTTCTAACTAAATTTGGTGATACGTAAGACATGACACTTTATGAAGGTGACCGGCAATGGAGGTCATCCTCATTGAACTTTTCATATTTGATTTGCACATCAATTTCCATACCCCTAATTGATAATTTTATTATCAATATAACTACTACATAAAATGAAATAATTATGTGTTTATTTTAAGGGAATTTAACTGTAACACCTAAATGATACCAAAATAATCTTTTAAATAATTATATTATATAAATAATTATATATATTTTTGAAATTTATTTTCTATAAAATATCATAAAATACCCTAGGTGACCGGCTGATCCGGTCACCATAGCTCTCTAATCGGCACATGTCCTTAACGGTGCCGTTAGGACTGCCGGTCCTTTGGCACCCGTTCTTTCACAACACAAAATGTGGGACACCCATCCATGGGGGGTACCGGTCCTTGGGTGAGAGGCATGGGCACATGGCACCGTGCTCTTTTCACCGGCCCACCCATTTATTTCAAAAAAAATGGACCGGGACCGGTACATGGAACTTGGCCCTAAGTCATGTAGTAGTATAATAAGAACCTCCAGCTACAGAAGCTCTCCTGTATAATTAATCGGTCAGGTGGTAGGATAGACGAATGGGTGAGGTGCATGGATGAGTTTGTGTCGGGGACAACAAGTAATCATGGATGAATGGAGGGAGGATGGGGGGATGGATGACGGGTTTAGGCCAACCTCACCTTCTCCTTGCGCCCACAATGACCGCTCTTCCTTCTCTTGTCTTGTGGATCGGAGTGCATGCCGATGGACTCAAGAATCCGACAGCCAAGGCCGACAACAAGGATTCTGGTTGCTAGGAAGAGTAGACGGAGAAGCTATTGAGTTGTATTTGAGGTCAAGGTAGGCGAGTAGCTTGTAGTTGGTCATCCTAACTCTGGATGAACACATTGCAACCATTGATTTGGTTTTGGTACAAATGTAAAGGATCGAAGTTTCGCCAATCTGGGCCACGGTTTTTTCTATAGGGAAGAACAAAGTGACCAAGAATAAGCGATGTCCTAAAACATGGATTGTAACAAGAAGAATTTCCTATGCTTTGAGGCATATCAGGATTGGGTATGACTCCCACAACGAGATGTACATATCACGGACTTGTGATTCTCAGCTTCTGTAAAGAAAGCTTCATCGTGAGAACGAGATTTACCAACTTCTCAGATACTTTGAAATTCAACATTTGGAGAAACATGCGAGACCAAAGGATACTTATGCTCGAGTGATAGTTTTTTTTTTGTTGTTACAAATCAAGATTGTATTTGGATTATTCAAAATATTATTTTTTGAAAATATCCTATAACCCAAAATTGAAGTGGCATTTTAGAATAAAACGTATATGCCAATTGATATTCATGTTTGTTTTTGAAAACGTCACGTGACACGTTGACACAATTCTAAACAATACTTATGAATGACACAATTTTAAGGTGCGGAGGATTATAATAACACACAAACCAATATCTAAAGACGAGTGGATTTTATCAAATTTATCATCCTTAGACTTCACAGTCATTTTTTTTCCTTTGCATAATGCATCGTCCAATTTATAAATGTCATGTGCATCTCCATATGTTTTGAAGGTTTTGTCTTTTTCTTTTTCCTTCTTATAATTTAATTAACCTTCTATATGTAGACCATAAATATCACTTACAATTTATTTCATCTTACTAGATGTTATTTTCTTCTTTTCATTTGTATGATGGTTATGAAGGTCTTTGGAAGCATGCAAATTTCCCCCATCTTTCAAGGAATGTAAGTACACAAGGCGCTTGAACTTGCCCTTCGCTAAAAATCATTATATGTTACTTTGGCAAATCGCCAAAAACCTCTTCATTAAAATTTGCCCATGGAAAGACAATTGCAATGTAATCTTTAGGACCCATCGAGTTTCCACTAGGTGTTAAGCAAATCATAACATGGATATGTTCATTGTCATCTTCCATCATTTTCATAAGATAACCATGTCCAATGAGAATGCAACCTTTTAAAATAACAGAACAATGTATGTCTACATGTTCATTGGCCCTCACATGCCATTGAATCCCACTCTTCAAGTTCATTGTTAGCATTCCATATTGTACACATTAGATGAATTTTCTACATTGCTCCATAAAAATCTCATCAGCAACCCTAGTTTCAAGCATAAAACAAAAATTTGGTGCATAAATATCCGATGTGCCAAATTATCTCCTCTTCAACTAAATTATTGTAGGAATCAAATGAAAATGTGGACATTGAATCTACCTACTATTGTGTCGGTTATTGGCCGATACTTTTCACGTGGTATCAACTAACAACCGATACAATTGCAATTAGCCAATACTCTTCAAATTTGTATTCGCTAATGGCCAATACTCTTCAAATTTCTAGCGGCTAGTGGCCAATATTCTTGATATTAACATCGATTATTGGTTGATACTTTGCAACATTTTACTAGTGGCCAATATAATTATAAACATATTAGTAATTGGACGATAGTCTCCATTTTCTCTCAATTAACAACTCATACATTTGCATCAGTATGTATCAACTATTATCCGAAACTTTGGCACATTTTAATACATATTCACAAACAACTACATTTACATTTAGATATCAGTACATTTTTTCAATGCAGATACATTTGCTCCAAGATATTCTACACTAGATAATCTACATAGTCTTCATGACGCATATTTGCAAACCACTTCAAAATTCTTGAATATGCAAGACACAAAACAAAAACCTAAGATAAAATGCTAAAACCATTAGATTCAAAAGCAATTTCAAAGTGATGCAAAATGCAGATATAAAATAGAACATGAAGATGTCTTTGTTGGTGCTACATCTGTGACATGTGCAATTATCTAGCTCACTTCAGTTTTTCCTATCTGAGTTGACTTTAAGTTTGGATCAACAAAAACACATTTTCCCTGCACATTAAAAGTAAACTACAAACCACCCACCACACAAACATCGATGATATGAAGTTTCACCTTCAAGTGAGAAGCTTTTAATCGAGAAACCAAATGTTACTGACTTGCATAATCTTTAGAGAACCCTAGCCTCGACCCTAGCATGAACCATAATTATGTTAGAAAATAGACTTAACATGAGTTGTTGGTAGGTTTTTCTAGGGCGGTGCTTGCAAAAGGGTCGAAGTTCAAGTGTCTCTCCCCAGCCCTCTCTCGAGGTCAGCTTGCTCAATCAGTTAGTAACCTCCTCTCCCTCTATTGAAGTGACACTTTTGGCTTTCTGGAAGCTTCAAGATGCAGCTACAATTATCTCCCGCTTAAGTACGCACTTTAATTTGAACCGGAGCCGTTGGTGTGCACTTAGTTGGTAAGTGGGTACTTTACTCATATCGTTAGTGTTCTTGATTGGGCTAGTCGGAATAAGTAACCGTTTAATACCCATCTAGCTTACCCCTAAAGAATACAGGTTAGGGTGCTCGTGAAGCCGTTGGTTTTGTTCGATCCCCTTCCCATTGAGGCTTCATGTTGATGGACTAGCTTCGACAACCCCATAAGAAGAACCACCTATCGATGACGAAATCCAGTATATCGAGACATTTGTTGAATATGAAAGTGCTACCGACTTCAAAGGCTTTGAAGCTCTACACAACACTGTCCTCGACATCGACGTCCAATTGCTTTGCTCCGATGTTCAAACGGAAGCTATACAAATGTATGATGAACTGCGACGGTTGTTTGAGACGTTTAAGTGGAACATTCACAAACTGACATTGAATGTCAAGCATTAAAAATTCCTGCATTCGCAGAAAATGACTTTGCATGAGATGTTAAAAAAATGAAACATCAACCTTGGTTTTTGTCAAAAAAATCGCGCACTTAACCGGGATGCGTACTAAAACGGGCGTGTACTTAAGCGGGAGATTACTGTAGTCGAATGCCAACGGAATTGTACTAGTACTGTTTGATGTGTTATATGGCCATGTATGCGAATTTGTCCTGACCCAATACTCGTTAGGACTGGTATTAATTACAACAGCTTGTGGAAATGGCAGATGGACGTGTAACTTGAAATTGAGGTAGCTATTTATGATTGATCTAGAACCAAATGAATCTTGAGATTCTTGGGGTGCGTGTCAATCAAGGTAAGTGGGCCTTAATCGGACACTTTTCTCTTTGCACCCACTTCTCGTAACATGAAACACACAATTTGTGCGAGATCGTTTGCAAATCCAAATCCAAATCCAAATCGTGTATGTGGCCATTTTCTTGTAATCTTTGGAGCTCGTGTGAATATCTTAGTCAAGATCGAAGTGAAGATTCTTGTGCTAATTAAATGGTGATATAGGTCCCCCAATCAAGTCGACTAGAATGACTAACAAATTATCCTCCATAACCTTAGATATGAGTTGACATGTCTCTTCTTCTTTTACGAAGTCCTTTCTTTGAAAAGATGTTTCACATCCATGGTGGGGTCTAATTCAATCACTCATCTTCAAAGGACGCCTATATTTGAGTGGTGTATGGTTAAAATGTAGATGGGTCTTAATTGATCCCTTTGTCTTACTGGACCACTTCTCCTTGGATGTGAAACATGTGATAAGTACAAGAGGGTTAGCAAATCCACATCAAGGCCAAAGCTATTGTCCTCATAATTTTTGGAGCTCATATAAATATCTTATTCATTATCAAAATGTTCATTGAATGGTCATATAGATCCCGCAAATTATGTTGGCTACAGAGCCTAGAATGGTCATCATATTTTGAGCATGTCGTCCAATCTCTTTTAACAACACGCCTTTTTGGTCTATGTTCTTGGAGCGACACCTAACTGCATACCACTCAAATATAGGTGTGGATCTAGGAAGGACACCAAAAAAACGTCCACCGATCAAAAGAGATTGAACTCCGTACTCAAGATCTATGGACCATTCTAGACTCAATAGTCAACATAATAATTGGGGGGGGGGGAACATATATGCCCATTAAATGAAAAGAAGGTTCTTCACTTTGACAATGAATAAGATTAGACGAATAAAAAAAATGACTAAGAAATATATGAGCTCTAAAAAATCACCAAAAAAATGGCTACGGGCACGATTTGGATTTGCTAATCATCTCCCACTACTTGTGCATTTCATCTCATAAAGGAGAACAAGAAACTAACTTAGTGGACTGATGTTAAATCTTGTGGAGTGCTTGGGAACGAGAACATCTCAACACACTTACTGCCTCGAGGTAAAAGGAACCTAAATCAAGAATTCAAAAACAGTGAAATTCGTCAACAATATGTCTCAGTGTGATGTGGATTTCATAAAAGCGAACAGGTCATGCTTAATGAGAGCAGTTCCATGACATAAAGGGGATAAGTGGGCAAACCCGAAAAAATGAGCTCTTAGCCTTCTCCTCTCTGAAGTATCGCCCTTTCTTTTTCTCTCTAGTCTTGACTGTAGGTGTTTATTTTTCTGGAATGCCATCCCACCGTGAGTAGTTTAATACAGACAACCTCGATTTTGAGAGGTTTCAAAATGTGAATTTTTCCATCCCCTGACTGTCCACTACTACATGTTACTCACAATGCCATTGTGCAATGTTGCCATCCAATTCATGAAAACAATACACTAAATAGTCGTATTAATGTGAGCCAGAGTGGTTCACAAGAACGCACATTGATTTTCAAGCCACGCCAAATCACAACCATGCAAGCAATTCTTGCTTATGGAACTGAAATATCATCAAGAAGAGTTGCTCTCATAATAATGTGTTGAATTCCATTTGTATCCAACACTCATGTGCTTGCTCCTAATCGAATGAAAATCGAATCCATAATAAAATTCCCGCCACTTCCTTCTTCCACACTATAAAATGGCTACAACTGCGAGTCAGCTCACTTGTGCAACCTCACAAGGAACTTCTAATATCCAAGCACCGGCCTCTAATATCCAAGCTCCAGGAAAAAAACATAAACTTGTTGCACTGAGCGCAAGAACTCAACAACTTTGCAGCAATGAGGGAGCAGGAGCTGGAGCTGGAGCGGGAGCGGGAGCGGGAGTTATTTCATGATTATCACAACTGATTAACTCCCAAGTGTGTTGAATTCCATTTGTATTCCACACCCACCCTGATACCCTAGTGTGTTGAATTCCATCAACATTAATTCAATCAAATAGTTGCTCTCATAATAATGTGTTGAATTCCATTTGTATCCAACACCCATGTGCTTCCTCGTAAACGAATGGAAATCGAATCCATAATAAAATTCCTGCCACTTCCCTCTCCCACACTATAAAATGGCTTCAAGTGCGAGTTTGCTCACCTGTGCAACCTCACAAGGAAGGAGCAGCAGCCTCTAATATCCAAGCTCTAGAAAAAAAATCGTAAACTTGTTGCACTGAGAGCAAGAAACTCAACAAATTTGTAGCAATGCAGGAGCAAGATAAGGAGCGGGAGCGGGAGCTGGAACGGGAGCTGGAGCTGGAGCTAGAGCGAGAGCAGGAGCTAGAGCTAGAGCTCAAGCGGGCGCGGGTGTCAGAGTGGGAGGGGGAGGTGGTGTGAGAGGGGGATCCCCTAACTACAATTAACCACTTCAAGTGGTTAACCTAATTTGGATAAGGGGGCTTGGATGACGAGGCAGGGATGATAGTTCATGGCACAAGTGTACATGTTGGTTCGCCCCAGGCAGTGTTGCTATGGGATAAGGCTTTGCTTACATCCATTTGTGTAGATCCCACTAAATTTGCAAAATGAATTAAGTTACTCACTTTCAAATTTGGTGAATTGGCTATCAAACATGTGTTCTACATGTGCATGTCATGTTTCACTACTAAATTATGTTTTGAAGCTTAATTTAAATGCACTTATTTTGAGCTTGCGTGATGGTTATCTTTAGTTTTATTGCTAACTAAATGTTTGCAATGCTCTTAGATATGTTTGCAGAGAGTTGCTTGCCAAACAACCCATTTAGGTTGCCCCAACATTTTTCAACACTTAGGTTGAGAGGGCAAATAAGTTGTGTTCTTACCCCTCATCAATATGCTACATGATAATCATTGGTTTTTTTATTACCCAATTGGTTTATGCCTTTCCCAAGAGGCTAATGAAAGCATCCGCAACGCGCCTGCCAACAGTGCTTGGCAGGTGTGGCAATTTCTGCGCGCCTCAACGGGCTCTGGAAAACTCCCGTTAGTCTCCCGCGTCTCGCCAAATACCTCCCGGTCTCGGCAAGTTTTTCCCCTTTGGCGTGAGCTTTGTTCCTCCCACTAGAGAAAGTCAATGCCATGATGGCAGTTGTAAAGGCGGGAAAGGCAAGGATTCTTTTTGGTGTTTGTTTCGTGTCTTGATGTTGGCCTGATTTTTTGGTCTCCATTTCGTGTCTTCATGTTGGTGTATTTTTTTCTTTTTGTTTCGTATCTTTATGTTGGTATTTTTTTTCCATCTTCACTCTTAATCACAATCACATTAGTCACATTAGTCACATTAGTCAAATTAATGCCTTGCGACTAATGTGACTAACGCCCTCACATGGCATTAGTCACATTAGGCACATTAGTGCCCTGCGACTAATGTGACTAATGCCCTCACAAGGCATTAATCACATTACTCACATTAGTGCAGACCTTGGAGAACTGCCAAAATAACTATAGTTAACTAGAAAAAATTTCAATACATTTTAGGGAACAACTATAGTTAACTAGAAAAACATCAAACCGATTTGAAGAACAACTATAGATAACTAGAAAAATTCCAAGTATTATTATATATTGGAAGAACTTTGTCTCTTGATTTGCTTCAATTGAGGGTCTTTAATATGCTCAGGCCACTGAGGATCACCAAGAAATGCCTTTATATGATCGTTATAATAGATTGGGCTCAATGTTATACATCACAATGTTGGGTTCTGGAACAATCTCCATGTACACCACCAACACAAATAACACACTAGTGACACTACAACATTATAATAGAATTCCGTAAATAGGTTGTGCTCAACTTTAGCTAATTAGATATTTAATTAACTAAATATAACTATAATTAACCAGAGTTTTTGGCAGACTGAATTTAAAACAACTCTAGTTAACCACATTTTTTGGTAGGTCAAATCATGAACAACTATAGTTATGAAAGGCGACTAGTTAACTAATAGTTGATGAGTTGAATTAGTTGGTGAGTTATCCAAGGTCTTCATTAGTGCGACTGCTCTATGGGAGCCGGCCCATGCCTCAGTGGCTACCCTGCTTAGGCCACCATGGCCGGCCCGTGACGCCACCGTGGCCACAGGAATGGATACCGGGACTGCATGGCGGGTGCCGCATTGAGGCTACTGCCTGGCACCCCCCCCCCCCGCCACTTGCCCACAATGCCCCGGGGGCCCTTCAAATGACCTTTGACGGGCGCCCATTGGCGATGCTTTGAGTACAAGGCAATTAAATGCGCCCATGATTTAAAGGAGATCATAAAAACTTTGGAAGCAACAACTATTATTATGCAAACTGGTAAGAGGAAGCAAAAAGGTAAAACAACTATCACATCAGCTCTAACTCCAACACCAACTTTACCTCCAATCAATAGTACAAGTGGGGCAATAGGTTCTTGTAGTACTCCCATTGAGGTGGACACAAGTATATGCTCTCCCCCTCTCTCGCCACATGTACCGGTGTTGATACAACAAATGGCGGGTTCCTCTTTAGCTAGTGTCAAGGTTATGTTGGAAAACACTTCCATGTTGGCCATTATCAACACACCTTCTCAACCCCTACTATTGAGGACTAACAAATTTGTAAAACATGTTAACAATATCTTAATTCATATGATTCCATGTTGTCTTAATTGTTTCATTTATGCAAACTAACCAAACTTGTCATGTTTGATTGCAACAACAATTTGATAGTTCATGGAAGACAATGGTATCATGAGACTCATGCTCACACCGAGGATTTAATTTGTTAATTACTGATCTACATGAGAGTCTTCTAGTGCCTAGGATTTCCTCTCCACATTTGTCTGTTCCAATTTGGAAAATGCATGATGTGAATGAGGTTGAAGCAACATTTTAATTTGCCTTCTCATTCCTTCATGATGAGGTATTTGTTCTTTTATTTGTCCCTAAGCCAAAGAATGTACATCACGACGTCGGTGCATATGCTACAATATACGATTTCACACTTGGGAAAAGATTGGTGGGGGGTGAATGTATTGCAACTTTGTTCAAGATTTGACACTTCATGCATGGTGAATACGTAACCTTTTGTTCAACTTGTTTATATTTCAACCCATGGGTGGACTCTTCATACCACATCTGAACTAACGTGAGTGTAAGAAAGGGTATTATTTGAGGCATTAGGATACATAGTATACATAAGAGAGAGGTGTTGTTTTTCCTCTAGTATGTACATCTAAAAAGGCTATTAAATGTGAAGAAGTAAAGGTAGCTGTACAAAAGGGGCCCCTAAGGTTTAGAGAAAAAATTAACAACATATGTGTTAGTTTCATCCACATCACACTTTCATCCATTTTTTCCACATGGACATAGTCGTCAATGACTACCATGTGTCTTATTGTTAGGATTAGCATTTGGGTTCTAGATTTTACAAACAAAGGTTCTTGGAGCTCTCATGGGCTTCCTTTAGTTTTGCTCTCTAGATTGTGGCTAGGTTGTTGTGCTCTTATCTTTGTTTGTTTGACACAACTATGGTGTTGAAGCAAATTACAATAATACCTAAAAAATTCACAAACACAACACTTTAATACCAAAATTGCAACGTACCTCGACTATATTCAAGCACATTAAATTGTTCACAGTTTCCAATCTAGAGGCTCACCTCCCAACTTGGAGCCACACACCAAACATAATGCATGTGTTCTCCTTCCTTTGAGCCTTATCCCTATCTATCCAAAGTAACTGACAAATACTTAGAAGTCTCAAATCTTACTAAATGTAGACTAAAGCTTCCTTATCTATACACATACATCATTTCACCGTATGATCCTCTCTCTTCTTCGGATGGAAATTGCAAGCATGAAAGTACAAGGCTAAGGAGCATGGATGAAACAAGTCAATGGATGAGAAGTGAGATCGATAAGTATTATCTATATACATAGATCATTTCACCATATGATTGGAATAAAATCCAGTTTGCGTAAATGAACATGTTTTTTTCAAGAGCATCTCTTAGGTGCTTTTTGGTTTCTCCCAATCATTCGTCGTTTCGACAATGTATAAACTAGATGTGCGGGAAAAGTACCTTGTATGTCTTGTTTACAAGTGGGCAAAACAATAGAGATGCATGTGCATACCATACCTCGTTCATTAGGCTATTTGGGTGTAGAACGTGGACACTGATAGCACTTGTCAAAGAAGCCAAACGAGCTTATTTGCCTTTGGAAGTTTGTAATGCTTGCCCACCCTCCGAACCCTATTCCGACAACAATGATCCATAGGATGATAAATGTGTTGAGGAGAAGTATGACCGACCAAGGTAGAAAGCGTGGTGGCTGCATCAGTGAGCCCTGCACATGAAGCAATATTTTATATTGCTCAGGCCTACATCAAATCTAACATCTATCATGCACCTAAGACTTTCATGAACAACAAGTGCATTTGAGCAGTCGGCCGTCTGTAAAAGGCCAGGTCACATAAAGCATTTCCAAGGTTTCTTGAGAATTATCACAGCAAGAGAAATTGTGACGCGCCTTCAAAGGATCAGATCCATATGGTTAAAGCTACAAAAGTTCCTCTTGGTCTGTCTAAAGTGAGTGGCAAGTTGCAAGGATACCACAATCTTGAAGCGATCAAATTCTCAAAACTTCTCTTGAGATGTGACCACGTCATGAGGTATACTGTAGAGGGTAATCATCCATGAGATTTGAAGATCATATTATGGAGGTGATCATAATTTCAAGTTGTCTGGAAGGGACAGAAAATTCCAATGGCTACGAATGCGGGGAATACAATAGGTAGGAATCCCCATTTCTGAGCAACATCTAATCTTTTGATATTGAGAGTGATGAGTGGTACCCTTACCGAGAACTACCATCACTCGCAATTGCCGAGAGACTACCAACGTTAAGGTTTAAGTATTGAGAGTATCTCCTGTTGGTGCTCCCATCTTCATCATTTTACCATGTATTTGTGTTAGTTAAGGATTCTCTTCATTCATCTTCTCATGTGAACCAAAAAATATGCAAAAAAGATAAAGGTGGGCACCTCATAACAGCACTATGTTGTGGGCATCCTCTCTCTCTCTCTCTCTCGGTGTATGAAAGGGTGCCCACACCTACAACGCAAGTTGTGCTTGGGTTCTTCGTTTCAACCTTTCATGGGTTTACAGGAAGCCTTTTCTTATCATGAATGTGAAATTTTCACTTCCAGAAACGTTGCAAAGATCAAATCGAGGAGGTAAATGTCATAAACGTTCGATCTAAGTGAATTAACTCACCATGAAACAAACGTTATAAGTGTTAATGTGTTTATGTGTTTTGTCCAATTTGAATTTCTTCTTACTCCCAACTCTTAATCCTTACAGAGGACCGACTGCCCAACTCTAAGGTACAGAGAATTTGGAAAAACCTGGCGAGCTGCCTTGGTGTGGTACAAATAGTTGAAGGCTGCCAAGGGAATGATGTACACGCCCACTGTGATCAACAACGCCCCAATCACAGAGTTGATTGGCCCAAAGAAAGGTATAGCTAAGGCCAAGAACCAATGAAATGCTACGACAGGAATTCGGACAAGGAATCGAATTAAAAAACTCTTAGTGTGGACTCCAACTGCCTTCTCGCAGAAAAAAAATACTGGATTCATCAAGATGACAAATGTCATACCCTGCACGATGAACAGAAAATAAGGTGTTATGGCCTCAAAAGATGTGCTTATGCCTGACTGCACAATTTCCACGATCATATGACGCTGTATTGCAAGATGGCCACACACACATGGGCCAAGGTTAGAGAATTTGGAGCCTTGCATATACCTTAAATGGTGGAGCTTTGGTTTCTCCTTTGGGATTGATTTTCAAGTTTAAGGCCGAACTTGGAGCTTGTAGTCATCAAACTTGAGTTTCTCCCAGTTCAAGTTTAAGCTTGAACTTGAAGAATCAATCTAGAAAAAGCGGGCAGCAACGATGAAACAAAGCTCCATCAGTTTGGGCACATGTAAGGACTAAATTCGTTTACCTTCAGCTCAAGTTGTATGTTGCAACCCAATGGAGCATGTGGAAGTTGCTAGAGAGGCTTACTTGGTGAATGACGATTGATGCAATGGCTGCTGTGCGCCAACCGGAAGGGGGAAGGACAGAGAAAGCATTTGAGTGCGTCAAAAGAGTATCACCAAAGGCCCAATAAACCGCGACGGAGCTTGGAATCACTACACAGAAAGTGTAGAACACAACTGCTACATACACGTACTTGAACTTGGATGGCCGCTTCATCGCCTCCAAAATCTCTCTGCCAGAAAAGGGTGCGGTAACTTAAATAAGTAGACAAGTAACTACGCTATTCGTTGACTGTGCCTGCGTCCAAATTCTTCCTCATTGACATCTTAAAAATTCCCTAATGCAAGCTATAAAGCCAAGTGCCACTATAAGAGAAGCAACATTTGACTATATAACATATGGGCTGCTATTCAGAGGACAAGGTAACTCACATGGTGATACCGTGTCCACCAAACGCAAAGATGACATTAGTTGCACCTGTGAAGAACTCAACCTTATGGTTCGCACCTGTATGTTTCACCCCTGTTGCCTACGCCATGGCCAACAAAGAAATTCATAAGCCCACAGAATTTGGGGTGACATTTGAATCCCTGGGTTCACATTGTAACCTCTATAAAGTAATCGCTTTGCGAATCACCAACCCAGAGACGTACATTGCGAACTTGCATAGTTTTATGATTAAATATAAATGGAGGATTAGGATTGCGTTGGTCCAGGGTACTGCGTTAGAAAGGAGCACCTGGCCATGGCTAATGGATGCAACGGTCAGGTATAGGGCAGTGAGGGTGGTTGTGAGAACACCAATTACAGCGCCTGCCCGGAAGTGGCCATAATTAGGAAGAAGAACTGCTAGAAAAGATATTGCTCCTACGATGTACGTCCATTCTCGTTTGTCCAGGCTTGAGTTCGCGTAGTATAGATCGCTGCAACCACCAACGATTCAACCATCAACAAACATTTGTCATGAATTGAGAAGAAGTTAAGGAGGCAATCCATGAGAGCGGTCCATATGACAACAGCAATTGGCTAGATGGCCCTGTTTCTTTGGACTTTGGATAGACAAGCCAAGTATTCGAAACAAAATAGGTCAGACTGTGCAATTCAAGCGAAATGATTATTCTTCTAATGGTTCTTAAAAGATTTCACTCGTACTGCTAGAATATCCGGAGGACTCGGAAAGTTGCTCACCTGGCCGATGCGATAAGCTGTACAACAGCTGCAATCGAAAGAGTCAACATTATGAAAAAATAGGTTATGTAGCCTCCCAGTCTCCCTGTTAACGCTCCAATCACTTCGTAATACTGCAAGTGCATATTTTATCTTTGGCCATTAAAACCCGTACATGTTATGGATGTATTGGTTGAAACTGAACATTTAAGAAAAAGACTTTAAGATATTATGCAAAGTTGTACGATATTAATCTGGTTAATAGGTAAAGGCTAGGTGAAAGAAAAATCTTGTTGTTTCAGTGTGGAACCAATTACCGGATTTCTAATAGTTTCTGTCTGTCGGAGATAAAATTGTGCTTTGCAATAATGCGCCTCACCGAAATCACTCTAAGAAGCATGACACCTATAAATTTGTTATTATACTTTAAAGGCATCATCCCATGAACTGGACCTTCACATACCTGGAGAACGTGTCCTTGGGGGAATTTTCTTTCCAAGCTGCTGCGAGTTTTGTACTCAGCATAGAGCCATGTGAGTAAGTACACAGACCAAGCACCCAAAACTCCATAGAAAATAAACAATATCACGCCGTAGGTGATGCCCATTTGTGACAGCGAATATGGCAAGGTCAACACCACAGAGCCAACCTGGTTGATAAAGAAATTCGCTGACCGTTAGTAATGAAACACATATCTAACATCTGCTCGCCGGTCACGCATCTAGATGAAAATCCCTGAGGTCCGTGGGCGCTTCACATGAATTAATTTTCATCAGTGGCCTGCTACATCTTTGCATATAAACTCTTAGGGGTTCTGCGCCTCCCTTTCCTGCATCACCTGAAAAGAAAATAAAGCTGGCCGGACAAGAGGAGGGAGGAGAGATAGATCGTTACGACTTGGTGCATAGCAGCAAGCAAAATATATGCATTTATGTTGCGCCTTGCGCCTTGACAAGGATAAGTTTGCCTCAATCCCGCCTCTATCTCAGTAAGCGTTTGACTACTTTTTAGAAAACCTTCCACGAATATTACCTACTTTTTGTCTACTGCCCTACGGAGCTTCCTCCTGTGTCCACACAAGGAAGGCCGCGACCAGCATTGAAAGGACACGATGTGAATTTCGAACAATTCTCTAGATTCTGAGATTTTCTAATCCATGTCTGCTGTTGTCGTCTCTTTAATTCTACAAGAGCCTTCAGAAGAATGTACAAACGGGAAGGACACGAATTACTCACACCAGATCATATCTGATTACTACGATTTCGCATTTCTAAATCATTAAAATGCTGATGGCTAAATTGAGGAGAACGATGAAACCCTCGCTACAGACAGTAACATTATTTGAGAATATCTACAATTCTGAGGAATGAAGGATGTGTAGTTGTGGTATCTTTTGCGGCAAAAGAATTTTTATTAGTCCTTCGGATCAAGATGAGAACACAAAATCAAATTTACACCGACCAAGAAAATTTAGCAGCCACACCTGAATCATCAAGCATTACAACCGAACACGCAGACACAATGAGAAAGTTCCTCAAGCGAGATTCTGACCACATTTAACTATAAAATAAACCGATCAAAGAACAGAGGATTCGTTCCCAATTCGTACAAGCAGCAGGCTTAGAGTGTTCAACAAGATAATACTATCCAAAACTCGGAAACTACACTCCACTCATACTGGACAAAAGCTCGATACCTGAGCAGCTGATCCAAGGAGCCATGAGTCGAAAACAGATGATCCGGCCCAAAGTGAAGGTAGAATAGATTTTCGGTGTGAATTTTCCTTTCCTCCGCCAGTCAAGTGCAGGTCTCCCACGTTAACAGCTGAAACACCGTTCAATCTTTGGCCATTCGGCTGTGCTTGCTCTACAGGTGCCTCCATAGGACCAGCTGGTTCCTTCATTGTCTTCAAGTGCTAATGAAACAGAACTTTCGCTTTATTAGAAGGGCCTTAGAATTGCAATGTAATGAGGTCTTGCATACTTTCAGTGCAATTTTATACTGATCAGGAGCTTCCAAATCTCCGAAGTCGAAATTGGACACACATTACGTCCGCGTAAGTTTTGATCATGCACGGTAAGCTTACTGTCCCTCGAGCATTCACAGATTCCAATTCAATTAAATTTCTCCAGCCGCGTCGCATCCACTCCGCTTACAAAGGCTCCGCAGAAGAATCGAGCTAACCTCGACTACCACTCTGCACGAAAAATCGCATAGTACACTAATCCAGGGATTGCACGTCTTTACAGACAAAACTACAAAACTACATAACTACATAGTACACTAGTCCAGGGATTGCACATGTCACTAGAGGCAAAAGTAGATAATCCATTAATCCGATGCTTGCACGTACATCAGTGACCAGCACGTCCCGTCAAGTCCTCGCCATATTTCAAAAGTTGCACATCACTCCTCCACACCATAGAGCTGGTCTCCTCAATCAACACACTCACTCCACTCCTGAGCTCTGAGCGAGTAAGAATTTAAAGATCAGGCCCCGAATTAGAGACAAACGCACAGCGAGACCTACCTGCTTGGCTTCAAATTTATTCCCTCCTCAATTCAGCCTCAACCCTCCCTAGCACACAAAGTTGTTACCGATCGATTGTAAGAGGCACAGGAAACACAAATCAATCGGACTAGCCAGCCTCGACTGCCACACTACAGACACAGCAAAGGAGTACACTAATCACTCCTCTCTACACCGTAGAGCCGGCGTCCTTAATTAGCACACACTGACTGCACTCCTCATCTCCGAGACAATAAGAGTTAAAGATCTTACCCTGCATGTGTGTCAGAATTTACCTACCTGTTCGTCTTAAAATATTTCTCTCCTCTCACATCAGCCTCAGCCTCAGCCTCCGTATCCAGCAAACGCCTTACCTACCCCTGAGCTCTGCGATTGTAAGAGTCCAAGAAAAACAAAAGGCAACAAAGCTAGCCAGCCATCTCCGCGCTCCGTTTTGCAATGTATAGAATCGCGAAAAGATATTTTGCGTTCGTCGTTCAACCAACAAACACAAACTCCTGTGCTCGATCTGCCGCTGTAATTCAACAATTGTGATTACAATCTCCAAGCCGTAGCTCTCTAGCAGCTTGGGCAGAAAATAAGTAATCAATATTGTCGAGTGTCCAAAGAAAAAGAAACAACATTCAAAGAGTGCCTCAAACCACAAGAATGCAAGTGACATTCACTGGAATCCAACAAAGTAGCATCAAATCAAGGCAAAACTTGTTGTCTGGCAAAACTCAAACATACAAGTAGAAAACAAGCTTTCAGGCAAGGAATGTTGGTTAAGGGAAGTGTTTAGGTTAATTGTAGCCACTATAGATGAAATTAAGAAAACCACATATGAATTAGAGAAATGGCTTGGATGAATGTCTAACTTGTTTTAAATTACCTTTTTTTATACGCCCAATTTTAGAATATTATTTTCTGGGTTGCCTAACTTACTTTCGCACTTTAATCAATTATTAGGCAACAAGGTGCCCAAGCTGCTAGAGAGCTATGGTACCTAATTAAAGAGGTGGAAAATGACAATTGCACATAATATCCAATCCTAGCTCCTCCTGGCGTGCTCCTTCAGGATATACAATAAATAGATACATCATCGTGTGATTCCAAATCGTAAGTGACACGAAATATCATATTTAGTGTAGTTTAGTATGCACATCGAAGAATATGATATAACCTAGTTGGTAAAAAATTGATTATGTCACTAAAACATTAGAGCAACACGTAACTCCAAACAGTAGCCCACACTAAATTGACAAAATAGTGTAGCTTGTGCGGACGAACGTACTATTGAGTTACTACACTAAAATATTGTAATTAGTGTCATATGGCAATTTATATCACTGTGACAACTTTCCACATGACACTTCTCATGCATAAGTTTAGAAATAGTGTCATGGATGTCTAAAATTTGGATGAAATCCATGTCAATAATTGAAACATAGATTGGTGTATACATCCTACCATCTTTATACTGAAATATTGTCATGGATGATTGACATTTGGATGGAAAAACACTTAGTAAGTGACAGTAATTGCAACATGTAATGTATAATGCCCAAATCTTTTTCCCAGTAATGACAAATATTGTTAGGTTTACAATTAGTGTTAGTGACACTACACATGCGGTTTACAATTAGTATTGAGCAAGACAAATAGAATTGGTAACACTAAATACAATATTTAGTGTGGTCTTTTGCCTGTCCAACATACAAGGAACTCATCGAGGTCATCAATCACAAGTTGTCATGACACAAACCTTAACTTTGTTCGTCTAAAGTTTATAGATCAACAATAGATCTCATCCATGTCGGCATTACAAGTACCGAGGTGAGCGGTTAGATGAACATGATCGACTATGGATGCCACAACCTTAGATTGTGATGGTGTCTTCTTTTGATGCCTTCAAAGATGGTTTTTGAGGTTTTTGCACATCCGACCTTTTGCACATTAGACTCATTGAGGTATATGCCGCATATAAGTATGTAAGCTCTTGTAGACGATTTCGTGCTTTCATCCTCTCAACTCTTATAATTAGATGTACATCTACATGCATGTGTTGATGTTGCTCATTTGTACCTTGGGGATTGCACTCAAGAGCTTTTTAAAAAGTATGTGCAAAAATATGTGGGGTCCCAAATAAGAATTGAACCTAGAAATTATGAAATTGTTACTTTACTATGGGGTCTAATCAAATTAATAATAACCCATTGTAACTAATATAGAGTTTTTTATATTAGTCCAAATTAGAAAATATTAGTTCTAATATAGCACATGGGTTAGCTATAATAATTACATTTAAGGATTAGTAAGGTGAATCGTCAATTGTAGAGGTAACGGTATCGTGAGGCAAATTTTTACACATTGTATCTCCCATGTTTTTTTTCCCAAGAGAATCCCAAGAGATTCTATCTCCCATGTTTTTTTTCATAGTTTTTTTCCATATCTTTGAGGAGAAACCACTTATTCTGTATAGTTGGGATTTTAATGGAACTTTATGAGCCTATTCCTTTTGTTTTTGTAATTCCTTATGTTTTGTGATTACACTAGTTGCAGCTAGAAACCCTGTGGAAAACCCTCTTTACCCAACAACAGGTTAGCACATCATGGTTAATAAAAAGGCTTAATTGTTAGCAGTAAAAGGGAGTTACCTTTACCAAAGCAACATACATTAGAAGTAAATAAAAGAATGGATAGGGATCAGCAAAAGGAAATTAGATAAGGAAAAGATAGAAGGTTCCATAGGAGAGGAACCATTGTTTAAGGAGTGGGTAGAACTAACAGAAAGGATTAGAGATAGGGGAAGAAGAAACGTATTCTAGGAGAGGAAGAACAGTGTTGCATGTGACCAGTTTGACTTTAATACTTGTGAACGTTACCTCCTTGTGTGGGTGGTGTTGTGGGTACTAAGGATCTTTAAGTCTAGAATCTTGTGTGGAAGTTGAATGATTACTTAGAAAAATGCATGTACTTAGACTAACATATGAACCGGTAGGTGTTGGAAACATGTATTAGTAAGGCAATTGAGAGGATGTGCAAAGTAAAGAACATGTCCAGTAAGAACACCTATCCACTAGGGCTAGATAAAAGATTCTTTAACATTAATCAAGTTCCATCGAATGATGAGTGGGCTTTTCAATGGCCAACACGTCTTCTCAAGGATGTGTAGTCCACCCCTTCGTCTTGTTGACCTCGTTTTCTTAGAAATTAGGGTCTAGTTGATAATAATTAACTAAAGATATTATTATTGTTTTTGAAACCACTTAGGTTTAGCTATGGTAGACAAACCCATTTCCATTAACCCCCCCCCCCCAATCTTAATATATAGAGTCCTCTAAAGCCGTAAAGTTTCACACATGTAGCCAACACATCACGCGTGATAGAAAAGTAAGTCAAAAGGGCAGGGATTTGGGTTCCTTGAATTTAAGGGCATTGGTTATACTCAATCTCCCATCTCCCATTTATGGGAATAAGTCAACCTCGGGGGGGGCACTGGCGAAAAACGTAGGAACTACGTGCGATAAAATATAGGGTCTTGTATAAAAATTTGGCGTAAAATTTGTAAATTATTAGATGTAGTATAGGGTGCTTTGGGATTGTAAAACATGATTATATGTAATATAGCATTTGACAAAACATGATTAAATTACCTAAGTGGTACATATAAAATAGCATGGAGAAAAAGCGATAGTTTCAAAAATTAAATACTTTGCCACCAAAATATGGCATGTTCTATATAGGAAGAGTTCAAAAGATAAGGGTGAAGGTTGGTACTAAGTGGGGCAATTGTTGGCAACCCATTGACTTGATGAAACGTGCAGTCTAGAACGGAAATAGAGAAACGATCTTCCCAACTACTATGGCTTACCTCCATTGGTTCAAAAAACAGCCGGGTCTCAACAAATATAAGTATGTTGAGAGTGATTGTGTGTGGGTTGATGTGGATGCTATTATCTCAACTGTGTCTCTACTGTATGAATCAACTAGCAAAATCTACACCTTAGATGAGGTAGATGCAAACTCATTGAGTGAGTTCATTTCAAATAAAAAATAAAACCTGCTAAATTTGTACTATCTCACACATGTGGAGATATAATTTGGAAAAAGGGTTGAATGATCATTAGTATACCTTGAAATCTGTAGTAGTCATTTCAGTTCGAGTACCCTCATATCTCCCACATGTGTAAATGGTAGCCTAGCTAGTTTAGGTGGATTTTGCTTGCATGGCGTGGGATTTTCCTCCAATGTGTAGGATTGGAAGATCAAGGCATCAATTGTAGGGATTCTGCAAACCTTGTAAATGTGACTTTGAGACACATGTGGCTGGCCTGTTCCCTAAGACCTCAAGGTTTCTAACTGTGTTATCCAACACAACTTTTATTCGTTGGCTCGTGTTGCTTAATGACATGTAATTGCAATCTTTTGTTGTTATTGTTTAGTGTTTTCCTTTGCCCGGACTTCAGTGTGACCATGAACCCTAAACCCTAGTAAATGTTTGTTTCTCTTACTCTGTACATGTGCTTCTAACGAGAATTCTACTGTATCATACACTTTAAGGAATGGGGGCAATCAGGGGAAAAAAAATACATATAAGTAATATAGGGTACCATAAAATCAACCATCCAAGAATTTATAATTACCAATAGGGTGCAAATAATCACAACAATTTACCATTATTTCAAAAATTAGCATCCCTTATAATCCTTTCTCATAGGTAAATAGCCCCCATTTTAATAGGTCATTATCGCAGGTGTATGCAAAATATACAAGGGAGTGCCCCCCCTCCCCCCCGAGAAGTCAACCCAGGCTATGAATATGGGTTGGGAGAGAATCTTGTCTCTAAAATTATACTATAATTTCAAAACTTGAAAAATATTTTTAATTTTGTTTGTTAAATGTTGTGGTATCGATTCTAGACTTGTGAAAATCACTCCAGTTTCATACATGTACTACACTTTATGCAAAAGTTACCAAAGGTGACGGTAATGGGTATGCCTACCTTATTGTATTATAATTGAAACCTCAAGTGTCAGGTGAAATTACCCTAGTATCAATATGATATTAGTTTATGGCATTAACCAATGTTGGTTTGGTGTCAGTTTTTTTATACTATTTGTGTATCATCTATTATTAGGTTTTCATCTTTTGGGGGGGATATTAGTAGAATATGGGTATTTGACAATATTTTTGTTTTTGATACCATTTGGGTCTATTCACCATGTAGGAACCTTCATACCTAAGTTTAATCACTCTAGCATGAGGGCCGCTTTACACACAGATGGAGAGCCATGACCATGAAAATCTAAATGCCCTTGAAAATCTTCCAAAGGCCATACCTTGGAAATAGAAGTATGATACTGCAATCGATGGCCCTCAATTTTAGTGTAAAGTGAAAATGGACCATATTAAGGGACTACAACATGTGTTTGGGTTTGGATCCCCACCATGGCAATAAAAACATTTCTAGGAGCCAATGGCAATTTAATTGATTGGCACAATCCCTAATTTTTTTGTTAGATCCACCTCTTTTTGATGGGCCTCACACAATGTCATGTAGATTGATGTTCTACATAATCCACTTGTTGCCACATAGGACATTGGATGTAGATTTTTTCATCTATTCAAATTTCTTTGGTCTCTCTAGCCTTCACGGCATAGTGTACAGTGAGCTTGAATAATCTCCAACTTCGTGACCCAGCCACATGATTTGTATCACGGGGTCAAGGGTCCTCCATACTAATGGCGAGATAGCAAATGAACTCATGTATTTATACTAAGCTTTTCAATTTAATGTAATAACTGCCTCCACTACATATACAAAATATAAATGATGAACTAAATACAACTTTATTACATGTAAAATCCATGTTCACTTCTTATGAGAAAGTCATTGAACATTTTTTCATTCATAGCATGAAACTTAAAAATTGCATGAAACGAACAAAGACAATAGCAAAATAATCTAGTCACAATTTGGAGAGCACTCATGAGCACTCCAAGAGTCAGAGTCTAGCTTGTCCTATAAGTGAAATATGAACCCTAACAAGAATAGACAAAGGAGTCATTAAGGACTATTACCACATGAAAGCAATGGATGAAAATGTGAATTAGATGGGACTAACACATCTATTGTCAAAAAATGGTCTAAAGCTTAGAGCCCCCTCTTTGTACATCTACCTTTACTTCAAAAAATTAATAGCCTTTTTAAATATACACACTAGAGGAAATTAATACCTCCCCCTTATGTATACTATGTACACAAGTGCCTCAAACAGTACCCCTTCTTACAGTCACGTTAATTCATATGTGGTATGATAAGTCCAACCCCCCCCCCCCCCCGGACATTACCTAGGCTTAGTCGTCAACTGCATGTTCACAAGAGTCAAAGGATAATGATGACCATACTAGTGGTCAACTCTTGAACATTATGGAATGGAGACATGTGAACCCATTGGCTAAGATTCTAGATTTTGTTCACAAAGAGCAATTGATGTTGAATAAAATGTAAACGTACCATGGGGGGTGGACTCTTTATTGGAAACCTAAATGGCGTGCATGGGTCACTTTGAAATGAGACCCCCTTATATACAAGGAGATTGTAGAGAGAAAAACAAATGTATACGTACTAATAACATCCTAGAAAATGGACTCATGTATTTATATTAAGCTTTCTGAAACAAATACGCATGTATTACATAAACAACCCACTTTCACCTTCCAATGTTAAAGTCATTGAACAATTTTTCTACCTATAGATGTAACTAACCAAATGCATCAAACAAAAGAAGACTAAAGCACAATCACTTAGCAAAAATCTAGAGACCAAAACTTGGAGCCATGAGCACTCCAAAACCCTACAAAATTGGACAAAGTAGACATTGAAGACTATTACCACATTACAACAATGAATGAAAACAATTGAATAGAACTCACACATTTGTTGTCAACGTTTGCCCTGAACTTTAGGGCCTTTTTTTTGTGCAACTACATGTACTTCAAAATTCTTAAGGACCTTCTTATATGTACACACCAAAGAAAAATAATACCTCTCCTAGTAAGCATACTATGTACGTTAATGCCTAAAGTAGCACCCCTTCTTACACTCGTGCTAGTTCGTACGTGATAGGAAGAATCCACCCTTGGGAAACGTACCACTTCTAAGTGGGACAACAAGAATATCACCACATCTTTCCATTCTATATAGGTGCCTAACGTTAGATGCATTGGGAAAGAGGCTAACTAAGGGTTGCTTCACATGCAAGACTGAAGACCCATGACCATTGCATTCTAAGATCTCTCATTGGCTGAAAAGACCAAGACCGTCCAAGACCACTTCACACTAGAAGGTGAAGGCCTAAGGACCCAAGGAAAATTGTCATGGATGAAAAGCCTACATGGCAAACTATAACTAATATTTCATAATTTGCTAGAACTTGTGTCTAGCCCACCTTCAAGAAGTAGGCATGTCGCATAACCAGTAGACTATGTCAATTTCTAAAACAAAAAAATGACTTTCCTATTTCTCATGGATGAAAGCGACAGCTAGGGCCGGTTCACATAGGATTCCAAGCCCAAAGCTCCAAGTCACTTGAGGTTAATCCATGCAATCTGAGCTCGTTGAGAGCATGGAGTTTGGGACTTACTACTTCACACGGGTCCCCAAGTCATGAGTCATGAGTATGACGTGGTTGCCCATATGGCAACACTTTTGGAAGTGGGGCTTGGGACTTATGTTGAGAGTTGGGTCAAGCAAAAAACTAGACACAACTCTCAACACAAGTCCTGTGAATATTTTTGCAGCATAAAATAATCAAGATCCGACTTCGGTGATAATTAACTATATTTTAGCGATTCCTCGAGGGCTCAAAGTTGGGACTTGGCCTCCATGTTGGGACTTGGGACCCCATGTGAACCAGCCCTTGGCTCGTGTGTGAAGTGGTCCTTTATAATTAATAAGACTCAGGATCCTTTTCTCTTCATCCCGCACATCCATCTGTGAGAGGCATGGTGGATGGTTTCTGTCTCCTTGCTTGCTCGATTTAATCGCTCGCTCGCTCTCTTCTTCTGCTTTGAGTTTTTCGTGTTGGCCTGGTTGTCGTTCTGCGCACTGGGTTGGCGCAACATGGCAGCGATCATCTACAACCTCTTTGTCATCAACAAATCCGGAGGCCTCATCTTCTACAAGGTTGTCTGCCTATAAACAATTGTACTTCATATATCACACTCTCCCATTCTGATTACTGTTACGTTGGTGAATCCATAGATGGGATCTCTCCAGGTTCTGGATTTTGATTGGAATGTGACGAAAAAACCCGGTCTTCCATATTGCACAAAATCTGGGACCCTGCAAGAGTGGCAGTGCGTCAATCCACTCACGGATCGCTCAATGTAAGGCTTTGACAGAAGAAAGGATGAGAGCTAGGGTTTTTGTATTTAAAACCTCAGAGAGTCCATTGATGTTCGAGTCATGCACACTTCGTGTAAATGGAGGTTAAAATATCACAGTGTTTGAGCTACGCTGTAGCCAAATTTCATTCAAGGATCTGGATGCAAGGAGTCGAATTAGGCCACGATGAGGCGATGAAGTTCTTTTGAGTGGACTAATTTCGTTTTGGTCAGCCTTCAAATTAGGTCAAATGGTGGCTATTTGAGAAGCAAAACGATTTGAATTTTGAAGCTGTGAAGTGTGAGGTTCTGCCACAGAAATTCAATTATGAGCAACTAGGGAGGTCTTGCAAAGTCCTTTGGTGATGTTTGTCTCTGAATTTGGCTTAATTCCAGGAAACGATGATTTTTAGTGATGTGAAGTTTATACTCGTGTAGTAGACTAATTTTCTTTTTGGTGATCCTTCAAATTAGGTCACATGATGGATATGTGAGAACCAAAAGTGATTAGAAACTTAGAGCGGTGAAGTGTGATTCTGCGACGGAATCCAAAATGGAGCAACTAGGAAGGTTTTGCAGAGTCCCTTTGGTATAATCTACCTCTGAATTTGGCATAATTCCAGGACATGACGTTCTTTTTAGCGATGTCAAGCTCATCTTCTTGCAGTGCTAAGTATAGTCAGAAATTCATGGTGTGAAACCCTAAACCCTAATG
Organism: Polytrichum commune; assembly: GCA_950295325.1. Lineage (NCBI taxonomy): Eukaryota > Viridiplantae > Streptophyta > Polytrichopsida > Polytrichales > Polytrichaceae > Polytrichum > Polytrichum commune. The sequence continues at coordinate 7,715,198 of OX485809.1, forward strand.
ATCCAAAGCTTAACCAGATGCTTTCTTTCTTGAGGAGGGGAAGTGATACCGTCTTCTCTGTGGGCTATATTTGCTGCTGGCATAATAGAGTGATCCTCTTTCTTAACATGACATTTGGTCGGTTGTTTTGCTACAACACCTTCCATGTTCGGTAAGTTCTTGGTTCATGCTTGGAGGTAGTGTGGAGGCTTGATCGAAGAACATTCTATATCAGTTCATTGAGGGTCAATGTCATTTTGGCATGTCAAATGATGCTAAAATGAGTTTGGTCCTCAATGAACCAGAATAGGTTGCTCTTCATTCAAAATCAAACACTACCTCCAAGGATACACCACAAATGGAAAGAAATCATTGGTTTTGTATGCAAAACAACCTATGAAGAAACATAAGGCGTCGACTCCCGACAAAAACGTCCCTTTGAGTTAAAGGATAATTCAAATGTCGAATTGGACAGCTGGTGAGTTCTGTGCTCTCAAATAAATTGTGTCTTGAACTTGAATGTAACAATGACTGAGGAAGCTGATGGGGGAACGGGTTGATGCAGGATTATGGAACCCAAGGCCGCCTGGATACGAATGACAGCTTGAGACTTGCAAGTCTGTGGCACTCCATGCATGCAATTTCAAAGGAGTTGTCGCCTGTGGGAGGATGTACTGGCATTGAACTTCTAGAGGCTGACACTTTTGACCTTCATTGCTTCCAAGCTTTAACAGGTATTTGGTTAAGTTGTCACCCTGCATTTAATAGTATGACCTAGTAGTGTTATTCTTTAACTCAAGGGGATTTGGTCACCATGTTGGTCCACTATGATTGTTTCCCATTAGTTGGTTTGCATACAAATCCAATATTTGAATTTGAACGGAGAGTAACGTATTTTAGTTCAATGAGACCGAACTCATGTTAGCACCTCTTGGCAAGCCAAAACGAGTTTGACCCTAAATGAACCAATATAGAATGATCTTTGTTCGAACCTCCACACTACCACCAAACATGCATTGACAACTTACTGAACATGGAAGGTATTGTATCCAAAACAACCATCTCCCAGCCAAAAGTCCCATTGAGTCCATGGATAACTCTACTGTGAGATCAAGCTTGCCTTGCTTAATTCAAAAATGTCGGTTGCAGTTCCTTTGCATACTGATGTAAAAATGGTCTGTTGAATGTAGGTACAAAGATTTTTGTGGCCGCAGAGCCAGGGACACCTGGCATGGACAACCTGTTAAGGAACATCTATGAGCTTTACACAGACTATGTCTTGAAGAATCCATTCTACGAAGTGGAAATGCCTATCAGATGTGAGTTGTGGGACCTCAACTTGGCTCTTGCAGTTCGGAAGGACGGCAAGGCAAGTCTTACAGGAAGATGAGCACCTGGCAACATTTTTTATCGTGATTTATAGCGGAATGGGATGATCTCCTGAATGTACTATAAGATGCGTCACATGAGCAGGACAGCAGCTTCAAATGGCTCCCAGGTCAGGTGGTACCTCTTGGTTCAGCATACATGCATTTAAGCTCCTAAATCCTGAACCTCAAAGCCTTGCAATACAGGCTAAATGATTAGCAGTAAACTGAAGCATGGATGAAGAAATGGTGACTTGGATCCATTCCTTGTACATTTATATCAAAGCCCATGCTCTTCAGGCATCAGGAGCATAAGTACAATGCTGTTTGGGTAAGGTGCATTGCTGGGCATAATTATATAGTGCCTATTTTCACATGTGGTGTGTCCATCCTGTATTGTAGTGAAGTTTGCATTAAGTCCATGTTATGTAAACAAGTGCCAAATTTAAATATCATCTCCATCTTCGATGCACATTTTAGCATGGACCGAAAACTTGTCGGAGTTGTGTGCAAAAACCAACTCCCCACAAATAGTCATCTTGAGTTAGAGGATAGCAGTATTAGCTACTGCTGCTCACTGACCCTTAGTTTTAACTATTCCATTCTTGGGCTCAGAAGGCAGTGCCTGCATATATCATCTGGTCAATCCTTTTATGAATTTAGGCATAAGTGGATGAGAGGGAAGCCTACTGATTCTATTTATAATGTCAGAACCTATGTTGGACTGGTGTAAAGGTGAATGCATGCGTATTGATAATCAACATTAATGATGGTATCAAAGAACCTATCTGTGGTAATCAGAATTGTAATTTCAGTGAACATTAATATTTGGTGAGTATCTCAAGGTGAGAGATTCTTTGTATATCCGAGTTATTATTTGATTCAATATCATTCATAATATTTCTCAGCTGAGGAGTTGTGTTCATGGGCCCAGCAGTAGATTTGAGAATAAAGACTCCGGATGTTGGAATCCTAGTGCTTCAAACTGAATCTGAAGTTAGGGTAGTTAAATACAACTCATCAGTTGAGTAATGTTATGTTCTAAACCGTATTGATACTAGGACAATTTTCCCTAGGTATGAAGGTTCTTGCATTATACATAGACTTGAATGGTATTGAAAACAAAAAAATTGTTACATACCCTTTCTTTATTGGTATGGCAAGATAAGAAATCCTTATTATAGATGTATGAATGGTATAAAAAAAAGGCGATACAAGTAAGATGAGAAGGTTAGAGGTTTGTGAATATTCCCTACCTCTTTAAGTGATCACATAGTTTTTTCCCAATTGTGTTCACCATTGAACATGGCTAAGGATATTGTATAGACCTAAATTGGATTGGCATTGACTTCTTTTGATTTTGGCGAGATATGGATATTTGAGAATGTTTTTGTTTTGGATATCATTCGCGTCTATATATACCAAGCAAGGCATACAAAGATTCTCTCATCTTGAGAAGACCCACCCAAATATCAATATTTGATTGATATTTCAATTTTGGTACTTACGGATAGGTTCTTTGATATAATCATTGATATGGATTGTTGAGACCATGTATTCACTTATATACCATAGTTTCCTAGCAACTTGGGCAAAAGTATATACAAATAGAAGGGTGCCTACATTTCTAGGAAATTTTTAACATGGTTTGATTTTTAAAAAGAAAAAATCATGTTAATGCCCACATCATAGAATCTTGGCTCACATGTGTTGCAATTCAATAATTTAGCTTTCAGGTATCAATAGGGTTAGACATGCATTGCAAAGTCTTTTGTGAGTCTTTTGTCTCGCCATTTTAACACTTCTAACCCACAATCTTTCGCAAATGCAACATATCTCTCGCACATAACAAACCACATCACATAAGAGTTTAGGGTAACTAATAGGAGCTCAAAGGTGAAGATAAGGGTTTAGGGTAAATTGGTCACCTTGTATAAAAGTTGTCACATAAGAGTTTAGGGTAACATGTTTGTGTCCAAGATGGAAGTGGATGGCTTTGTTTTGAGAGGCTAAAGTTTGGGTCAGGAATCGGTGAGGATTGCAAAAGAGTTGTGGTTCCTATAAGTACTTGTTGCATTCATACCTATTGATTGTACTGAAGCGTGTATATGCAGGTTGCTCATCTTGTTGGTCAATAAGGTTGGTGGGCATTATTACTGTCAATGCTCATCTCGTCTGTCTCAGCTATACAGCAGGTGGTCCCGAGCTCGAGCTCAAGCTCAAGCTCATCTTGTTAGTGCTATAGGATTCTGACTTCCCCCATATACAAACTCTTCAGTACAAGCAGTATGCATGAATACAACAAGTACAGGAACCTCTACTCTTCTGAATCCTTGTAATTCCTGCCTCAAACTTTAACCTTTACAAACTAAGCCATCCGCTTACATCTTGGACGAAATACAGACACTTTCTTTGTGCTATGTCTATGAACAACTACTGGAATTAGTAGTAATGCTAGTGCCTGGGGAGCAAGCATGAATGACGGGCTACTCCCCGTTTCAGGGGTGGGCTTAACTATTAGTCAGGATTGGTCGTGAAGGAGAGGGGGGGGGGGGGGGGGGGGGTTACTTAGTGATACGCGGGTGAGTCGCTGGGATTTCTGCCCTTCAAGGAATTCGAGAAACTGGTCCTCCTCAAAGAGGCTCAACTGCAGGAACAAAGAGCCTAGCTGGAGAGCCCGGCTGCTTGAATCAAAATATGTGATAGAACACAAAACCTTCATCAAGTGCTGAAGCACAGAAAACAGTTGAAGCAAAGAGGTTTGTTGAACAGAATTCCAAGAGGAATGAACTGGGAGAAATTTAGTTTTACCACCAGACTTCATTCCTGTATAAGAGAGATAGTATACCCACCACTAACAGTACAGAGCGATTGAAACAACATCCTCCATAGTTTCATCCCAATTAAATAGATAGATAAAAATTAAAAAATTAAAAAAAAAATTAACTCAGCTTCACCAGTGACGTTAATATAAACCATCTCACTAACAGATCCCAAAGATCCTATATAGTGGAAGGGAAGTGCTTGGGATTGAATTACAGGAGAAAAGTTACAACAGTTGAGTTGTCTAACTACTATAGTGTTGAATTTTTGAGAGATTTCCAGGCAATCCCTGCCCACATGTTAGCTTTCATATCCGGGTTAGAACTCAACCAAGCTTTCTCAGCACGCCGCTGATTCTGTCTCATGTTTTTCGCTCTCTTTGGTGCCAAGCGCTCGTCTCTCGAAATGAATGCGAGGCGAAAACGCTCCGCAACTGACATACCATCGTCAGTTGTATTGTCAGTACTACTCAATCCGGTTTTTTGAAACCTTGTCGAGCTCACAACTGCCCATGCTTTTGGGTCAATGTCCTCAAGAATTAAGCTGTCAAGCACAACTCCAGGCTGTGCTCCACGTGGCACAATCCCATATGTCCTCCAAGAAAATATGGGATTTATGGAAATTCGTGGACACTCGGTTGTTAGGATTTCCCTAGACTTGTTATCAATTCCAGGCTGCACACAAACCACAGCAACTCCAAATGAGACTTTGATCACTCTGACAGTGTAAAGAAATACTATTGGGGAACTTCGTTGAGTTTGTAAACTGAGGGCCACTTCACAATATGGCCAAGGGCCATGACCATCAAATTGTGAGGGCCTTTGAAACTCATCCAAAAGCCATACCATGAAACATTCAAAATTGAATCTTGTGCGGTTTCGGGCCTTCCAAGTGTACGGGAAAGAAATATGCAACCGGATCTCATCCACATGCTATTTCTTTACCATCCTACTCATGTGGGCCCTTCTATAAAATAGATTATAATAAATCAAGGGTTGTGAAACGTCAACATGTCTCGGTCTGCCGGTTTTGTATTAGACCCACAGCTTCTTGGAGGTGGGCTTGACACAAAATCCAGTAGATTATGAAACATCATCCATTGCATGCCATGTACGAGTCGATGTAGGTTTGTTCATTCATTCAAACTTCCTCGGTCCCTTTGGCCCTCAAGCTCTAGTGTAAACTGAAGTGGGACGGCCTCAGCCTTTTCCATCAATGAAAGATTTAGCTTTCACCTTGAAGGTCCAAATATTCTTCAGATGGTTCCTAAATGCAAATTTCAATAGCATACGGAAATAGAGATGTACACAAGCATGATGGGATAGAATCCTCGTTACTTACCCAAACAAGCCACCTCAATGACTGTGCACCTTCACCAACTGGCTTGGTGTCCAAAATCTCCCAACTCTCCTCTGCTTCCTCATTGTGATTTAGCCTTGGTAATATGTAGCTGATTGACCTTCTTGCAATGGCATCACTAAGTCCCGTTCCACTGCAATACCCACAATAGAGAGTCTCTAAAAAGAATTTGTTGATTATTGCAGTTTATAAGTAGCACATGTGTAATTATCACTACACTAAGAATCCAATATAGTGAGACCACCCTATTCATCATCGACCCACAACAATGAGCATTGGATTAATTACCGTGGACCTGTTATTAATAAATATGACCTACATGGCCACATCATAAATTCCTCATTCATGTTGTAACAGTTGAGTGATTTTTCTAAATTTGCTCTGATATGTACCACATTATGCTTCTATGATGCACAATTTTAAATTAACATGACATAAATATTAAGTGATAATCATATTATACAGCACTAGATAAAATTTTAACATAAATATTACATTATATACCACCCTTTGCAAAATTCTGTTGGAGGGAGAAAGAAAGCAGAGGTTTATACCCACAACGCAATGTTCTTAGACTTGGGCAATGCTGCACCAAAGCACATACGGCAGCATGAGTGAGCCTGCTACATCGACTGCACAGATCAGGAGAGCCCACAGGTCAGTGAAGGTCTAGAACCTTACATGAATAGGATAAAGTGCTGAAGGTTTATTCAAGAACAAGCAGTACTCCAAATTGATAGGCTCTCAAGGTGCGTTTACACACAACCACTGTTTCAGTGGTTGGTGGTTGATGGTTCTACTTCACTTTCTTTGGCTCTAATGTTTTGGAAAGAGGAGGGATGAGGTGCATTGATGACTAGTGACCACACAATCACAACTACTGTACCTTGCCCAACTGTGATACAAGGAGTAGTTGGGAGTAATTGCAATGATTGTGATTCACTTTCCTTGGTCCTGTTTCGTTTACAGTTATTATGTGGCACCAAGAGTGAACTTCAAGGCCGAACCATGGGAGAGCATTTGTAGAAGGCAATTACTTCTAGACAAACTTTCCACAAGAATCCATAAATTGTTTGTCTCCACTCCACGGATTGCATCAGTAAGAGGGACAATGAATGAGGTCAAATCCACCTTTCACCCACAACACCTTGTATGTAAACAAAAAGAAACTGTAGTCGTGGCTTGAGAGTGGACCCAAACCACAACCGCAACCACTTGAGTAATTGCGTGTAAACACACCTACAGTAAGCACATCATCTGATGAATAACAGCATAGAGTACATTGGATTGTTAGAGATGCTAAATGCATTCCTGTGATGAGATTACAGACCGCACCTTATGTCAACATCTAGCAAGCGTGGGCATGCACATGCCACTGCAATCAAGCTCGAGTCCGTTACATCTGATCCGGACACATCAAGAATCTCCCAAGAGTTTTCCGCCAAAGCAACCAGGAGCTCATCACACAGCAAACCCCTTCTTCGTGCAATTGCCAACAACTTGCCCTACAAGACCAACACAACCAGCACATTTCAAACCCAATTCTCTGACAACTCGTCTGAAATGCAACCAGATCGTGAGGCCCTTCTACACTAGAGCTTGAGTTGAGAGCTCAAACTTGCAATGTTTGGGAGTTTGATACTTGAGGTTGACAAACATTCATCCAAAGCTCAAACTATTGAGAGATCCACCAATCTTCAAGTTCTCAATAGCTTGAGCATGTGTAAAGTGGCCAAGCTCAAAGTGAAATATCAAAGGGGGAATGCTACTTAACATAAAGGCATTCATGACAAGCCAAAGAATGCTTGAAAGCCCATTGGCTTGGGGCCCACAAAATGAGGGCTCGAGCTCTTGACATCCTAAACTACCTCATGGAGATAGATTAGGATATTGACTGAGAGCCTGTCGTAGTTGTTCCAAATGGGATCCATCAAGGCTTAGGCCATCTAAGCATTGTAAGCCCAGCAAAAGTTCAAACTCTCAGGTTTATAGCTCTTGTGTGAAGTGGATTTGAGTGGACAAGGATGCATGAGAGGCACCCCCACCAATTAAAAGGCTCTTGTCTTTGAGATCTTAACTCAAGCTCTAGTGTAAAGGGGGCCTGAGGGGCAAGCGTTTTAAAATGTAGGGTTTTAATATATTTCTAAAGCACCAGTTCAATAGTATCTTTAAAGCTGACAGGCGATTACAGACTGATCACAGCCAGATGCTCCTTTGCTGCCCATAAGAGTCACTTGATAGCATATGACAGAGTAGAGCAATTCAACAATCTTACTTTACCTCAGCATGCTATCCTTAAAGAGTTTTTGTTGTCACCTTGTACATTTTTATTTGGGGCCGGGGGGATAGAGAGGACGCATTCCAAGGATCTAAGTACCTTAACGTGGGATGGAAATGCTGGAGCTATGATGTGCATGTCTTCAATTAGGTCCTCCAGATGCTCGCCAAGGACTCCCACACACAAACTCACAAGACTTCTGCACTGTGCGGATGATGATTTTGAACCCCCAAAGAACAAACCTGGTGTAAGTGAGGAAAAATATTGAGTTAGTTCAGCTTAAGCATCACTGCCCGAAGAGATAAGCCAGAGATTTAATACATGTTCTCTCCATAGAAGAGTGCAAGAATATTTCTCTGGTACTCGTGCACTTACGGATGGTTGATTGAAACCACTTCTCCCTCCTGAACATTGACCTAGGGTACAAGTGGCCTCTTCTCAAAGTATGGAGCACCAAGAGAATATAAATCTACTGAACCATAAAGTTGCAAATCACCTTTCAACCGCTATTTTCGGATTACATTAAAAGAATGCAGAGATGCATGTTCCATCTGCAACCTAAGATTCTGCTCTAGCACTCAATGCGCTTGCAGATGGTGTATTGAAAACGCTTCTCCCACTTGAACAATGATCCAGGATATGGGTGACCTTAAAGCATGGAGAACAGAGAGAATGTAAATCTATTGAAGCGTGAAGTTGCAAATCTCCTTTATGCCCAAAAAAATGTCGAATTACAGTAAGAAAACTGCACAGGTGCCTGTTTCAGCTATTCCAACCACAACCTGAAATATTGCTCTAGCACTCGGTGCACTTGCGGATGATTTATTCAAAACACTTCTCCCTCTTGAACAATGGCCTAGGTAGGACATAAGCAACCTCTACTCAAAGTATAGAGTTGCGTAAAAACTCGCCAAATTTATGTCACAGGATTAGGATTATACTAATAAAATTGCAGAGATGCATGTTCCCGTGAAGTCTCCAATAAGGCATACAATTGCACGAAAAAGAAGAGGCCACAAAAGAATTGTGCCATCAACTAACCTGACTGCAGCTTCCGATTGAACGATTGCGCTGGCATAGAAGAGCGATCGAGAGGTGTAGTGACCTCCTTGCGAGGCAAGTCTGCCGTAACATTATTGTTGCTGGCCATCCTACTCGTGGCAGCAGGGTCCCCATTCAACCCTGAAGAACTCGAAGGAACAAAAATTTCGGCACCCGAACGATCTTCTTTGCAGAAAAGGCAGGAACAAGAGGTATCGGTGCCTGATTGTCTCTGTTGACACCTCCCTCCGCCATCCATACCCCGCAACCCCTGTTTTATCTCACAATACCTAATCCAAATTCAGATGAATTTTCACACTTTCCAGTACCTTAAGCTCCAAATCTTCAACAATATCCTCCCTCGCACACTCAATTACCTTCACAAAAGGCCTTCCGCTGAATTAAAAGTAAAAATCTGTGAAATTATAGTGAACTAATTCCTGTGCAAAGAAGTATGATTGGAGGACATTGGTTCTGCGACCATAATTGCAAGTCTCACATCCAAATTACTGATTCATCGGAGCTAAGGTGACATTTCAGAGCTCCTTCTTGTACAATTTCTTCTCTGAGTGAATGAAACCCTTCTGTTTCTCCAGTAATTGATCTCGGAGCTCTTAGACTTGGAGGGTTCTTTCGCGAGCAGGAAGCAAGGCAGAGTAATTGCACGGGCGGTGCCCCGGAGCCGGTCGATGGAAATACCAGTGCGCCCAGACCCGGCCCGGCCTGACCTCGGCACGAAGGAGCTGTCGCTTGCTGACCCTGCCCGACACAAAAGAAAATAAGGCCCCGGATGAAAATCAGTACCGCGGATGAAACCACGACACAGGTTACCGCAGATGGGGAACGACGACGAGAACGCGTAAGGAACGCAGCTGGCGACCTTTACCCTGTCATGGATGACAATATCCAGATTGCATCTGCGTCACTATTTGTCATCCGGGGAATTTTTTTCGCGGGCAGGGGGCAGCAAGGTGCCAGCCCTTTAGACCGGCCCGGCAGTTTTCCGTTTATATGGAGGAGGAAGAGTGGTGCCAAGTGTCACCAAAACACTATGTATACTAAGGCCCACTTTACACTAAGGTAGACAAGCCTATTACACTTACTTCCAGGAGGTTTAGTCTCTTTTGATGTGCAATAAATTTAAGAACAAATCTAATAGATTTGCAAAGCCTGTACGAATTAAATGTCAAACTGTATTGACGAGTGAACTTTAATTAGTGATGAATTTATAGAATGTAAATATGCGATCTTCGTAAGTGGATATATGAGTGTGAAGAAAGTAATTAGTGTTGAGCATGTGTTGAGTTTTAGATTTTTGGGATATCGCAACCAATGACCCACTATATTAATCCTTATGATAGTACTAGAAGTGTTTGATTTAGGAGAATATTGAACCAATTTGCACCCAAAAACATGTCATGTCTACTTTGTAGGCAAGGGCCATGACACATGAAATTGGGAGGTCCCTCAAAACTCATCTAAAGGCCATACCATGGAAGATTTAAATTGGAATTTGTGTGGTCACATACCTTCATGTGCAGTGTAAAGACAAACAGACCAAACGAGTCTTAACCAAATGTTATTTTATACCATCTTATTCATGTGGGTCCTCCTACACAATGAGTTATATTAAATCACGGGTTATGAGATTTTGAGGTTTCTTGTCTCCTAGTTTAAATCCATGGTCTCTTAACATTAAATATGGTAGATCATGAAAACTTTATTCATTTCATGCCATGTAAGATCCATGTAGGGTTTACATCCATTCAAGCTTTTTTGGCCCCATAGGCCCTCAAGCTTTAGTGTAAGTGACCCTTAACATATGATATGGTCCCAATTTAGTGTGACATTAAATTTGGTGTGCCATATTAGTTAGAGTGGTCTACATGACTTGTCAAGTAACACCAAGTATCATGTGACACACACTCTGGTTGCCACCCAATGATTTTGCTATACAATAATATGGGTCAATGATATTGTGGGTCAAAATAAATCAGATGTATGTTATAGTCATTGTAAAGTAATCACCCATATGGTGACTTTGGGAACAGCAAATGATTTGGTTCACTTGTTAGAATAGTGTTAACAGAATAGAATAAATTGTATCTTGAATAAACTCCGATGGCCATGTCTAGAAAGTCATGACACTGAGACTGTGGGACCACAAGTGACATGGTGTGACCATTTGTTAAGGTGTACTACAAGATGGATAAGGTACGCACACATAAAGCAATACACCCAGACACTTTGAGGAGTTTAGAGGACTTACCAATGGACGAAGAGAATTTTTAAGGTAGATTAGCAAATGTGTGAAGTTGGTCTAATTATTCCGAGAAATCGGAGTCTGTATGCCTAGGTGCACCTACCTCACAACATGATAACACCAGAACTGCACTTATTCACGCCAAGTTAGTGTTTGCCAGATACTTGCCAGAAGTCAGTCAGTGACCATTACCGTGTAAAGAATGAAAGCCATGTGAGAAAAGGTATTGAAAGGATGATAAGGTTGAATGAATGAATGCTATAATTACATAATGTACTGTTGCACCACACCTCTTAAAATGCAAGTGCTATGCATCAATGGCTGTTGCCTGTGTTGGATAATGGCCCCAATTTGTCTATCACAATGTCTATCTGTGCCTTTCTAACAAGCACAAATTGTTTCTACCATCATTTCCCTCCAAAATTGATTATTAGCTCTGCTCCTCAACATAAGCCTCCGAAAAAAAAATGCTATGACCATGCCTCCACTACATACCGACCATGCCGCTCAATGTCTTTCAGATACCTGGATGCTGTCTCCTTGGGCCAGCCACTCTCTTTGGCAATAACATCCTCAAATGCCAACATAACATCTGCCGGCATCTTATTGGCAGATCCAGCAACATAGATAGCAGCTCCAGCCTGGATCATCTCCCACACCTTACTTCCCTGCGGACATCAAACCAACCACTTAAGCAAACCCTTGAAAATGCAATACCTTCTATCCTCACGACTTCTAAGAGATCTCAAACTCTTAATCATGAGATCGATTATGGTACATAGTGTGGGCAGATATATAGTGTGACTGTACATAGGGTGGGCAACCCTACAGTATACACCAGTACACATAAAAATTGTGTGTAACCCTAGCTACACTTGTCATGCCCTCTTGATATACCCACCTCCTTCTCACAAACCCACACTACTTTCAATCCAATAGAAATACTGTAATCTGTAACATGGACCTTTGATGTTAAAAGTTGTAGATTGATACAAAATGTGCACCCATAGTCTTATCCTTAATGTGTGGAAATGAGTGTGGCCCACGGTATTTACCATAATCGGTATAGCATTACTCATTGAACAACTCCCAGTGTTAACGAAGCATGATGACTCTCCATGAGTAGAAGATTGCATGAATAAATTTTGACAAGGAGACGACAAACTTCAAGGTCCACAACCATGTCTTGGCATTAACTGCTGTCAAGGATTCAGGTTTTCACTCCCATGGACTACACTAAATACCAGTACAGTAAAGACCAGGCAGATAGAAAACAGACCGTACATTGCAATGAAGTGAAAGACAAGGTTTTTGTCCCAAAACCTTCATGAGTACTGATATTGTACCACTTTGTAGAACATTACAAGCCTTTATGCAGGAACCGAGATATCTGAAAGTCCAATCACAGGAAGAAGATGAATTTACCTGTTCACGAATTTTGTGCTGGACATACACTTTCTCTTGTTGATCTCTTGAGAATGCAACGATGAAGCCACCCAAATCACCTGACAAAACACCTGTATCTTTCGACCATGCACTCCAATCCTCCTCAAAGAGGAAATCTTTTGCCTGATTCCTACAACCAAAGAAAAATAAAACAGGGGCTACTTCCTCTCCAGTTTTAGCCATCGCCTCTCGTTCTTCTATAAAGGCTCGGAATGGAGCACAGCCTGTGCCCGGACCAACAAGAATCAATGGCATTGCAGGGCTAGGTAGTGTGATAGCACCCTTCGTAAACCATATCGGTACAAACACTTTCCCTTTCTTCGGGTTGAGTGAGGCCAACCATGAAGAGCATAGACCAATTCTTTTTCTTTTGAAGGTAGTGACCCAATCGACCACAGCCACAGCAATGTGCGCCTCATTTGGATGTGCCAGTTGAGATGATGCAATGGAGTACGAGCGAGGTTGCAGATGAGGTACTGTTTGTAATAGCCATTCAAAAGGTAGCTGCAGAGGCAAAGATAACCCAAGTTTCAGTGACCACGAAGCAGGTAACGAGTGACTTCTTGCTCAATTGCTTAAAAATATGATTCTAAACTAACTTGCTGCATGCACACTGCTAGAAGAATGAAGACTAAATTGAATTGAAGTAAAATTTGTTTTAGTTTTCAATCAATTAATTGAAGTTTATCTTGGGGGTGCTCTAGATGGGGGTCCAAGGGGGAGAGTCCAACAAAATGGAGTAATCTTATATGGCTGAGAGGTGTAAATTGGACTGAAGAAGGCCCTAAATGAGGGTCCAAGACCAAGAAGAAGCAAAGTCAGGTGTCTCCTACATGGCATCATTTTGGAGGGGAATACTAATGGTTCGAACCAAGATATGGATCTCAAGGAGAGCTCATGTTTTGGAGGGTCCAAGGGAGGGTCCGGTTCAAGGGTTCAATTTGCCTAAAATTGCTTCAAATTGGTCTCTATGTTCTTGAACCGTGGACCCCCATCTAAACTCCCCTTGTGTCACACCAGAATTGTCCTACTTGCTGGATATATCTACAAATGAACACCATGACATTACCTGCACAGAGGGAAAATCTTCAAGTATCTCAAGGACTGTCCGCCTTTCCCGCTGGTTATAGCGATACAGGTCATCACGACCTTCAGGAGTTGCAAAATACTGAAGTCTTTCCCTCTCATGTTGAGCTTTGGCAAAATGACTCATTACTTCAAAAAGGTACCGCCGAGGTGAGGCTGAATCAACATCCATCAATGCTTCCACAAGCGTCCTGATGGGAACAGCTGTCTTTTTTGAGACATCCCCCTTCTGCTCTCCCCTTGAGGTGGGGCAAACATCTGAATCTGAGGCCTCCACTGTAACAAATGTATCTCCATCAAGACCACACCGTTTCAGAAACCTGTTGATAGAAACCGGATTTTGGTTTGGAAACAGAGTCAAAACATCTCCAGGAACATATTGCGCATCCTGCACTCCCATCCAGTTGTCATCACCACATCAATGGTAAGCAAAAGGTAAACTGCCAGCTCTGTTTGTAGGCTAGGCAGTTGATGCAAGGGGACAGTCGCATCAAAACAAGATTCACCACTTAAAGGTCTGAGGGGATCAATATATGACTATATGCACTATTTCTACAAGTCCTCACCAACTCTTCAAATCATTCTTTTATGTTTATGAGTTTCAAACTTTATTTTGAGTATTACATTCTAACACAAATAGCTTTTAAAAAAAAGTAAGTAGCTCAAATACATGATTCTGTGGATAGAGAGGCCCAGATAGCGCCTCTTCAATGCTTTGGGATTAAGACCTTTAGTTACAACACGAATCTAATTCTAGCTCGCTTACAACAAAGAAGGGAAAATCCACGAGTAGGTAATAAATTGTACCGAGTTTCCTAGATCAAGCTTGATATAGCGCACATCTTGTTCATGATCCTCACTAGTCATCCGACTGTTCTCCAACACCTGAGCAAAGATAGGCTTGCTGGGAGGGCCATAGCCAGAGCTGTTACTGTCATGCTCTGCTGCAGCTGCAAAAGGGTTCCCTGCGGCGTCCACCATAGCCCGTGCTCTGCCATGTTCAACCCATCTGTCCAGATACTTATTTAGTAATATGTACACAGCGCACACTAAAGAAAATTATATAACAAGACAATCTCCTATTACTAGCTGTCAAAAATATGCCTGCAAGCTACCAAGCTCATTCAACAATCTTATTGATGATCAGACACATTCACATTATAAATGCTCACCTCTCTACAATGTCCATCTTCAGACTTTCAAGTACTGCAGATAGCTCCGACTCTGGTGCTTGTGGGTGATGGAAGACGACTCGGTACTTAGGGGGGTCTAAGACACTAATACCTGCACACGGAAGAGCACGTTAAAAAGGGTGAGAATCCGTTAACGACAATAAAAGGAAGTGCTACACAACAGTTGTGCAATTCCACCTCCCTCAAGGACAAGTGGAAAAGAACTCAAACTCAAAACCAGTGCACGCATATTACAAGAGTCCCAGTCAGTTACAAAAAGCAGATATGCTTGATTTTGAGCATCTGCACAACTAACCTGCTTCGTCAGGATTTGGGTCTTCAAGGCCAGCAAGAAGTGGGACGTACTGGCGTACTGCAACCCACAGAGATGCCAACCAAGGGTCCAATCCTGCTTCAAAGCCGGAAGGGTGCTGATCATCTCCCAGGCCTTTTGGAAGCAAAGCTTTCCCTCCCAAGTCCGACAACCTCCTGTCAAGCTTCTTGCCAGTCACGTTGTACTTCTGGTACCCAGAGTCTCCCAAGCCGAACACAGCAAACCGAGTTGCAGCTAACCACTGAGGCCCGAGGCTTTTGCGCAACAAGAATTTCCAGAAAGCCCTCATAGAGTCGGGAGGATCACCTTGTCCTGTTGTGGACACCACAAAAATGACATACTGCTCGGTTGGGAGGTTGCTGGGAGGGTATGAGTGCATGGAAGCCACCAGAGGTTGCAAATGATGGCGAGCGGCCTCTCGACCTACTCGTTCTGCCACATCTTGTGCGTTCCCAGTCTGAGTGGCATAGAGGATCAGAATTTTCTGCTTGTCCGCCATCTCTTGCACAGAAGTGCAAAAGAATTCTTCAGGGTCTTGGCTGCAGGGGCCGAACAAATCACAATCCAGCCATCCATCAGACACGTAAGCAGAATTCTTACCAAAACCACTTACCAAAATAGGATATTTTCTACACTATAAACAAGCATCCTCACCACAACATAGGATCCTCGCACAGAATGACTAGGGTCTGTATATCCAGGAGAAACTGCATTCATCCAGAAATTCTCAACTCCGAAGATGAGTGACTAAAAGATATTGTTTCTTCTCTCCCTCAGCAGAAGTGTGAAATTTGTGTTTTGTTCCTGATAAACTGAGGGTAACTATGTGAAATGGTAACATAGAAATTTCTAAGCCATACACAAAACATCACACCACAACAAAAACCCTCAACCTCGCACGGAAAATCTAGGGTCTCCAAATCCAGGAGATACTGCATTCATACAGAAATTTTCAACTCCGAAGATGCGTGACCAAAAAGATACTGTTTCTTCTCTCCTTCTGCAAACGTGTGGAATGTGTGTGTGTGTGTGTGTGTTCCTGACGGACTCAAGGTAACTATATGACATGGTAACATAGAAATTTGTCAGCCATACACATTAAACCGCACCACACCACACCAAAAACACTAAACCTCGCATGGAATGTGTGTGGCATGTGTGTGTTCCTGATGTATTGAAAGTAACTATGTGACATGGTAACATAGAAACTTGTAAGCCATAGACACCACACCACATCGCACCATAAACCCTCAACCTCGCATACCACTTTACAGCACTTGCACCAAAAATTCAAGCAAACCCTGGAGCCCTACTCACCCGTCTCATCCACGTTCCGCCGCAACCAATTCGCCAAAGCCCTCAAACCCAACGCTCGTCTTTATCTCCCCGACAAGAATAAACAACATACATAGGATCACGTTGCTAATAAGTTTTTCCTCCAGACTCCCAGAACTTCGGATCAAAGCTCCCAATTAAGACCTTGCTCCAACAACGTGGCCTCCCTGGAAGACAAGAAATTCGGTGACATAAACACAAAAGAAAAGTGTCTCTAAATAGGGGTTTTGGACGAGGATGAGAATGATGATGATGATGACGATGGTCGGGGTTATTTGAACGAAAGTTGAAGCCCTAGCTACCTATCCACCTAATTGTCCCGGCAACTGACTCCCCCCGGACCTTTTCCTTTACAAATTTCGGGCATTGAAAGTGGGAGGTGGGTTGAAAAGATGGTGCAAGAATTGGGTGTGTGGATATAGAGGGAATTGAATGAGGATGATGTATGATGAATTCCGAGAAGCTGGGGTTAGCGTGGCAAGCGGGCGGCCGACACATGCCGGCGAGTGCGAAGTGCACGCCGCCCACGCTTGCCTCACGCGCCTCTTGTAATGTAAGTAGATCAAGTGTTTTCGTCTTCCTTCGCTTTCTCTCTCTACTCTTCTCTAGAGAGAGGAAGGTTCCTTCTCTCTTGCGGTGGTGCACTGTAAACTCCGTAATATCACGCTTGTGGCAACCAAAGTGCACATGATATGTTTATGGAGTTTTGTAGTGTGAAGATGGATGCATGACAAAAGAGCATTAGTGTGGCATGTGACATTATGGAAATGACAAAAAGTCAACATTGTAATAATCATAATGATGGCAACGTGATGCGTGCGAGCATCTGGTTTGAATTCTTTGGTGGTTTATTTTAATGTCAAAACCCATGATATATGGGAGGGAAACATGACAACAAGGAGTGAGATTTCAGTTGAGAACATCCATTCCCTAGGGTTCAGGCTATAAGAGAATGAGTGACATCTAACTAGGAGGCTAATATTACGGAGTTTGGAGTGTATTATGCATGTCAATAGTTGTACCTAGGTACACAACTCCCATATTATACACAAGGGGATCAGCATTAAAACGGCTTAGAGGATGGCTTTTGTAAAAATTATATCAAATTAAAAATAAATAAAAGGACCAAAAAGTTGGGTGAAGGCCAAATTAAATAAAATGAGATGTAGAAAAAGATGGGTTGCGTATTTATTTATTTTAAAAACTCCACAACGTATATAAATTTTTGAATTTTTTTTTTATAATCTTGTAGAGAGTCTATTTTTAAAAGATCCACACAAGTGGTTGCCTCCAATTAAAATTAAAAGTCATTGGCAATGTTTTATTTATAATTTAAAAAATCAATATCTTATTAAAAGGCCCAAAAAGTTTGGTGGTTTGGCCTATGGTACTTGTATTTAAAAAATCATGTAATTAGGTTTTTAATGCAATTATATGCTTTAAGGAATATTCATTTCCTATATAACATTACATTTTTGGGGTTCCTTATTAAAAGGGCTATATGAGTTTCCTACATTGAAAAAAATTATATCACTCGAGATTTGACTAAAATGGATTATAAGTTATTATAATTAAGGCCATATTATACAGGAGTTGCCTACCCGGGTAGTTGTGTTGACATGTGGCACTTTCACGTCCAATATGGATTAATTCCTCATCGAGTGGACATGGATCAAATCGTAATTTCAATTGTTTTCAAGGGTTTTATGTGTAGAGAATTTAGTCAACTATTGAGGGAGGTGCCCTCTCTCTTTGAGTGGTATTTTGCATATCAATTGTTATGTGACATGTGGCATTTTCATGTCAAAGATGGATTAATACCTTAGGTCCTCAACACTGGTCAAATTGTGGTGTCAAATACTATGCAAGGTTATTTTTATAGAGAATATAATGTTGAGAGTTCATTTACTTTTGAGCAACCTCCTCCCTCTCTACTCTTAAGGGTACTTTTAGGTACTTTATTAGATGGCATTTTTGCATGTTTTAATAAGCAGTTGCACACTAGATGTGCGACGTGTTACATCATGGATAATCATGATCCATATAAGCATAATGGGCTCACATTCACGTCAGTGCAAAAAACATCAATGTCCTTTTCTTTTCTTTTCTTTTCTTTTCTTTTTATTAATATATTAATGTGACATGTGGTATTTTCACGTCAAAGATGGCTCAACCTCTTGAGGGACTACTAACACAGGCCAAATAGTGATTTCAAAAACAAACAAAAAAAAAAAAGCATTTGTAAAGAATTTAGTATACATGCTCTCGAGCTACTTTCTCTTTGTCAACACTTTAGGTAGGCCACACGAAGGCCCCCTCATCCTTTGGTGGAATTCACATGTTTCAATCAAGAGTTGTGTGATAGTTGTGCGACATGTGGCACTCCAATGTCAAAGATGGACTAAACCTTAGGGACTTGGACACAAGTCACATTGAGTGGTTTATATCTTCTGAGGGGTTTTTCCATAAAGATTCTCTTATCTATTTTGTACATAATGTTTGCTTCCCATAGCACATAAAACTTTTTGTATAAGACTTATGGTCTCATTCATCATGTTTATCATGCCACCTAACATTTGTATAAACGCAATCTCTCTCTCTCTCTCTCTCTCTATATATATATATATATATATATATACTTTGATTATTCCTTGCCTACAGATGAACCCGCTTGGTAACTTTATTTAACCCCAGGGTAAGAACACTTTAGGCTTAAGCCAGTGTTACCTAACAAATATCAACCATAGATCGTGTGATTCACATCAATGGACACAAACTTTTACCTAATCCTATATTAAGAGTAAGAGGCCAAGAGAGCCTCCTTTCGCAGGTTAAACCGCATATGGCAGTTTACCCTCAGTAACTCACATGATTAGCGCAAGTTGTGCAAACTTAGTCTTGTGGAGAGGGTGTGTATTTTACCTCTTTTTTCGACTGCACAAGGTTCAAATGGCTAAGGAACAGGTAGAATACTCTATGATAGTATGTGTATTCAATGATGCAAAATGTATTTCCATGTTGTACAAAACTGTGTGACATAGATAACAATTGGGTTTCCGTTGTTATTCACCTCGTGTACGTTACTAACCCTCTCTTTGGATTTGGTTGGTGGCATGGGCACATGTGAGGCGGACCCTTCACAAATTTGACAACATTTTTAGGTTTTGCATAATATCTTTGCTCAAAAATAGTATGTGCTTTATGATTATATTTATGCATATGTATTCCGGTGGTATGAGGAACGCATAACATAATATGATTGTTGGAAAAACTTTGAAGCATTTGTTGAGCTAGTAGTTTACCTTTATAAGCTTGATATGGATATGTAAAGAAGTTTTTCTACAAGAGTGAAATGAAATGTTACACTGTAAGTTGTATAGACTACTTTCAAGTCGTAACACCGTCTTAGATGCAAGCAGTATAGAGACAATGACTATGGTAAGAGGATAGCTTTGCAAATAGATGGGTCATGGGACTTGCTCCCACCCACCCTCCCAAGTTTTTGTTAAAAAAAGAGGTACATTGATATGTTGAAGGATGATTTGGCCTCTGAATAGGAGGATGTTATAAGAACGGACTAAGCTTGAAAGTAAGCATAGAACGGCTCAAGAAAAGCCCAGCTCTCTCTCTCTCTCTCTCTCTCTAAATATATTTATATAGACTCTTGAAGAAGGTTCTACTCTCTTTGGTGGCATTTTGCATGTTTCAATCAATATATGCAAATTCATTTTGTGACATGTGGCGCTTTCGAATCAAAGATGGATTAACCCTTGAGCTATTGGGACAAGGGTCAAATTGTCAAATTGTGTATGCCATAGTAGGAGTCTAGGTAGGTATTGAGTCATCACATCTAATTAAATCATAATGTTGATGGGGGTGGGCGAGGCAAGGTGGAGGCAAGTTGACAAGGTTGGGCATGGTCGCAAACCATTGGTGCTAAGGTTGAGGTCACATGGGAAAGTTATTAAATGGTCATCTTGGATAACTTAACTTGATAAAACCGCCCGTGAACCATCGGGGTTGAGGTTGAGGTTGTTTGGGAAATGTGGTCCACTTAACGTGATAATTATAATTTACGGTTTTCATGTTTTGATGTAATAATTCTCAACAATCATCTTTGATAACTTAACTAGATGATTGTGATTTTAGGGTTTTGATGTTTAATGTTTCAAAGTCGTGAACAAAACCAATAGGTTTATAAAAGGAAAGTGACACATACTCCTTTGGTAAGATGAATCCACAAAAGTGCAAACTCAATTTCATGATCTAACAAAGCAATTTAGCAATAGGTTCTCCTGGAAATATAAACCAAGCTCATTATATAGACAATCAATCTCAATTTATGTTGTGAACAATTTCATGATTTGGTACCCATATTCACGGATCACAAAATCAATTTAAGGAAATGTATAACTTTATTTCACAAAGAACATTACATCATGTATAGGATTCTCCTAAACAAATTGCTCCCTATGCCGCACAACTAGACACTACACTCCAAACAGGTTATGCACTTTGCTCACATTATCAACACTCTTCCCATAATCAAACCCCCAACCACACTACACTCTCAATTCCACGAGATTGCGCACTCCAACTATATTGGGTACGAGTTGTTTGCTTTGATGTACAACAATCAAAGACCAAAGAAAAAATGACATTGCTTGCTTCTAGCTTTGAGGTAGTGTAATGAAGACCAAAGAAAATTTGACATCAAGGCTAGAGGCTTCCAAGTAAACAAAAAAACAACGAGAAGGCAAAGAATGTGAAACGAGGCGACCGAAAGTTGAGAAATAAAAACCATAAAGTGTAATCATTTGAATGAAATTGATTTGGAAGATTCACAAAGTTGCTAGAGATAAATGTCCACTATCATGAAATTGAGGTGTGCCACATGTCAAGTCAATTCAAAAGAATCATTAACAAATTTAGAAGGTTCATGAAATTGGTAGAATATTGCGGTAACATTGGTTGGAAGGTTCATGAATAAGCTTCGAACCTTCATGAAATTGAGTTTGCACTTTTGTGAAGTCATCTTACCAAAAGAATACAACAAGCGAGATGGCCATGGTCATAATATGAAAAAGGAGGCAATCATCATCGAAGTATTCTACCATCCCATTGTGTTAAGAACTTAACATCAAGTGTGATGCCACATATCCAATTAACATAGACCAAGATTTGTGTTAGAAATACCTACTACAAATTGTAGGAGTCTCGATGGGGATACAACAAAACATTCGCTCATGGAATACAACATTGGACAATGGGGTGGAGTAAGGCAAGTTGACGAGGCTAGGAAAGTAAAAGTATGTAAAACTTTTCCCAAGTTGCAACACAATGGGCCACAATTCTAGTTGCTCTAAAAGGAGCAGGCTAGTGTTGAGCTTCAAACCTCGAATTTGGGAGCCATTATTCCCAAATTTGACTACAAACATGAAAGTTAATAATAACTTTGACTAGGTTATCCTTGCATCTTGCCCACAAAATAGGCATGCTATCCACAATTAGAAAGTAGAAAAGAACAATAACTCTGGTGAGGGAAGCCCACGCAGTTGTTGACTCTTGCGGATGAAACAAAACCTAGCCTTCATACTATTCATTTTGCAAGGGTGCTCATCATAAGTGGGGGATAATTTTTACATTCCCCACACTAGGGGTGATCACCTAAGTGATGAGTGTGTATGGTGGGCACCAAGACACTATATTGGCATTTGTTTGTGTTATCCATTTGAGTTATGTTGGGCCACCTTTTGCATGGGATAAAGTGCTTCTTGTAGTACATGTGATGACCTTGACTCCACCTTGACTACAAGATACAACCTCAAGATTGTGATAATGTGGGACCGCAAGTGACATGTTGCACTTTGCTTTTAACAACCACATGGTCACCAACAAATTGGCAACTCCATGACCCAATTTGTGTTAGGGTTTCTATTCACTTGCTTCTCCCTTGCTCGTCACTTGTTAGCATCACGATGTGCCACACAATGGACTTGTTGTGTGTACACATAGGTCGTGATATGTACGATGCCTCCATTTGATTAGTGCAATTTGAATTAAAAACTTTATGTACCATATTCTCTCTCACACACACACACGTGTCCATATACTAATTGGAGGAGTGTGGTTGGTCAATATATTTTCTCAAGGGGATGTTGTTTTACTAGATTCCTTGTGTGAAAGGACAAAGTGGTCCTCGTCATGTCCCCATGACATAGGATACGGAATGATATGCATGTCTAGCCTTGTCAATAATGGGCATTTTGCAACTAACAAAATACTTGAATCATGTGGTCCAAAAAACATCTTGAAACTTGTGTTGGATATTTCCATGAAGATTTGTTTGGGGGACCATATCCAAGTTCAATGTGGCAACTCTTTTCAGCTTCACATCCTATCTTCTTTATTTAGAATATATAACTACACAAAGTTTTGAACAATGTTATGATCTATCATGCTCAAATTCCGCAATAACTAAGGAGGCCTCAACAATGACATACCCTACAACTTCCTCTCAAGACAACAACTAAACAAACCACATGCTTATAGCAAAAGCTGCATAACATGCCCAAAGAACACAATTAATTGCACATATTACAACAATAAAGATGGAAACTATGATGATGTTAAGGGTACAATAAAAACCAAGGATGAGTTTGAGTATACGAATCGAAACATCCCAAATAGGCCAACAATTGTGTGAGAAAAAGTAGCTTTATATTGATAAGTGTACCATGGCAGTGGTTGTGCATGTGCTGCAAGTTTACAACACACGGAACCCTATAGACAACAACCTTTATTACCAAAATTGACTTGACTAAAGACTGCCAAGAAAAATCTTGGTTTCACACCTAAGTACTTGATTCAAGTCGAGCAATGTCCAAGGACTCCTCTCTTGGCCTATCACTCTCCGCCTTATCTTATCTAGTGGAAGAGCCTTGTAAAAGTTACCGCAAAGGTAAATCTGAACCGTTAAAATCATGTTGTAAAGTAGCTATCTAAGAAATCCGGTTAATAGATGAAAACCGCAATAACATGTGGTCAAAAAGAAAATTGTTGTATGGAAAAGCAAGTGATTGTTGTAACCTAAAACTACACTCAGTTTAGAGGCAATCCTTTATGTAACAATGGTGGTTGGCAGTGGGATTCAATGGATTCGTGATACCACTAACTCTTTACAACCAAGGCCACTCACGAGTTTAATCACTTTCCTCCAAAGACCTAAGTTTGGATCTCATGGCATACATCCCGTTAGGGGTACCCCAAATCCCAACACTAAGGGCCAAGTTCCATGTGCCGGTGAAGAGCCTTGTAAAAGTTACTGCAAAGGTAAATCCGAACCGTTAATATCATGTTGTAAAGTAGCTATCTAAGAAATCCGGTTAACAGATGAAAACCACAATAACATGTGGCCAAAAAGAAAATTGTTGTATGGAAAAGCAAGCGATTGTTGTAACCCAAAACTGCACTTGGTTTAGAGGTAATCCTTTATGTAATAATGGTGGTTGCCAAGTGGGACTCAATGGATTCGTGATACCACTAACTCTTTACAACCAAGGCCACTCACGAGTTTAATCACTTTCCTCCAAAGATCTAAGTTTGGATCTCATGGCATACGTCCCATTAGGGGTACCCCAAACCCCAACACTAAGGGCCAAGTTCCATGTGCCGGTGCCGGTCCATTTTTTAAGTGGGTGAGAAACGGGTGACATCATCCCAAAAAATGGGTGATGTCACCCATTTAATGAAGGGGAACTTCTATGTGGGGTGCTAGTTTATTTCAATTTCCTACTTTCTTACCAAATTTGGTGAATAATAAGATGTCACACTTAGTGAAGGTGACCAATAATGAGGGTCGTCGTTTAACTTTTGATATTTGACTTGTACAAGAATTCCCGTACATTTATTGAATGAATTTAAAATTATGTGTTCTTGGTGTCCATGAGTTGGTACGGATGTCATCTATGAGAATATATAAATATTTCTATATTTTACTTTCAGTTGAAATCGTGATAATACATTGTTCAAAAGTGACTTTTTATGCATTAGGATAGTCTTTTATTTATATTTATTAAACCCAACACTTACTATCACATTGCATTTTCTGTATGTATTTTTTGTTACTAAGAGCATCCCCACCAGAATATACAACCGCCAAACACGATTTATAATAGTATATGTGTTTGGGGAGGATACCAACTTGGACATGATCGCTCATCATGAGTCAAAGTCCATCAATAATTGGGCATGCCCGCCATAGTGAGAGCCATAAATGAGTCCAAGCATAACATTCTTGATTAAACTTAATATGTACTATTTTTATTTGTAGCTCTTGGAACTTATTGTCCTCTAGGTTGGGGTTGTAGAGGGAACACTCCATGGAACATATTGAGTGGATATATATACAATACTTGTGGCACCAAACCTTGGGCCACACCATCACCATTGAGTACCCATTTAGAGATTAATTTATAAGGCATGTGGGTGTCATTTGGTCCGTTTTTTATGTTTTCCAACTTTTGCCGATTGGATTTACACAACAAACACGTCTTGTACAATGTACAATGTAACAATCAATAAATGCACAATGTAGCATTTGCAAAAACCAATTTGAAAATCGGACTTCCCTTGAGTTATGGTTGTCGGAAGTGCATGTTTGTTGATTCTTTAATTGTATACATAAGTCCTCCCAGTTGTGTTCATTATTGAGTGTAAAGTAGTTATTAATATTTGAAGATGTGGTAGTCCAATCTTTGTTAAACATGTGTCTTTATGATGTTTGCTTTGTGACCCTCACATAACCACATACCAATCAAATCTAAGAGTCCAACTAAGAAAATGAACCACTTAATTAAGACCCCTCTACCTTATCTTTAAATGGTGTACTTATCCCTAGCATCTAGAACAATGATCGGGGAGATCCGGCAGCTAGCTGTAAGTTAGCCGAGTGAAATTGCAAAATTACCGATTTTTTTGGGGAGATTTCGGCCGTATATCCGAATTAAATATGAAGAGTATAGATAATCAACCGACCAATATGAGATAATGTAAGAAATCTAACCCCTCATGCTAAAAAAATGGCGGAAATGAGTTGGATCTCTCGAGGGTATAGGTGGATATTGGCTGGTCTCCCGAGGGTATGGGCGGATATTGAATGAGGGAGGTTCTCAGCCGTGTAGGTCACAGGAACCTTAACGGTGCTTTTGCTTCATTATTGCATTTCATTGTTCACGGCTAGCGTTTAGAATGTATTTTGAGTGTGTCTATGGAAGATCTTTGTGGTGATCTTGATAATGTACTAATGGAAGCCATAGCTTTATGAAGGAACTCTACAAAGTTTAGATGGTTGTTTTCACATCCACAAAGATACCTTTCAGGGCGTTTTCCTCTTGAAGGTGAAGATGATATTGTTGATTTTGACTCTAACAGTTGGTGGATTTCATTTTTGTATATAGTATGGTATGTTAGGTTACTCTTTTATCATGTTGTGGCCTCAAATCTAATACGAGGTGTTAAGACCTAGGTATGATAGAAGAGTTTATCCATGGCCATCAATCGGTTGATGGCTTATTTTAGGGTCAACTCCTGCTATGGATAAATTGTTGATCATTCTTGTTGGATGTTGATATCATTACATATTATTGTTGTATGTTGATATGTTCTTTGGACATTGTTGTTGAATAATGTATGTTGTTTGTAGATATAATTGGAAAACCAACTTACTTGTCAATGCCCGAGTTTTTGGCCGGTTGTCATTACAATGAAGAGGAAATTAACCGACACTTGAAAGAAAATATAGGATATTGGCCGATCCAAATTAATGACAACAAGTTTGCAACCGATCAAATCCTAAAAAAACCGGTAGAAATT
The DNA here is from genome assembly GCA_950295325.1 of Polytrichum commune. Taxonomy (NCBI): domain Eukaryota; kingdom Viridiplantae; phylum Streptophyta; class Polytrichopsida; order Polytrichales; family Polytrichaceae; genus Polytrichum; species Polytrichum commune. Next base: position 7,741,554 of record OX485809.1, read on the forward strand.
ATGAAGGGACGGATTTTAGCTGGTTGAGCTCAAAAATCTCCGGAACCCTAATCTAGAAGTCATAGCTAGGAACCACTAAGTTATGGTCAATCTTGAAGTACCAATCCATGATGTTCTTATCCCTCCACTTTGCAGTCATCTTTTTGCAAACTACATATAAGAATTGATTTAGTGAACATATATTTCAAATTTCACAACATTATTTAGCTAATGAGCCATGTTCATGGGCCCCATAATAGATTTGAAAATAAAACCTCTAGTTGCCCACTGCTACAAATTGAATACAACTCATCAACTAAGTAATACAATTTTGTATTTCATATATATATATATATATATATATATATAACAATGAACATTCAAAGTATGGGGATTAGCTTCTTGGATCGGACAAGTGATATGTTGGGAATCTTGGGTCACTTAGGTTAAATATGAGACATGTGGGAAGAGACGGACCTCTATGTCATCAACTCTATATTTTGGTCTTATTTCTTCCATTCCAATAGTTCTTTTAGGGTTTACTACCTCATAGGCTTTTCCTTCATTTTGACATTCACATATGCACTAGAAGTTGTCCACATGCACGTTATAATGAATCCTAAGATAGATGAGTCTAATTTGTGTTTGTTTTTAAATGGACACATATATTCACCACAACCATCCATTGTGACTTGGCCATTGTGACTCATGGCAAGAAAATGTATACCTAAATCATTTTAGTTGTCAACTAAAGGTTTGTTATTGCATTTTTTGGATAATTTTCAACCAAAACCCTATGGTTGATAACCAACGTGATTTATCTATGCAATTTTTTTTGCAATGAGTCGCGATGGATGGTTGTGACAGGGGCACACCTAGTGTAAAATGTGTACATATGTGTGATATTTGACATTTTTTTAGGGAGGGGGTAATTATTAATTTTGGCCTACATTTTGAGGACCTTTCAATTATATAATATTAGAATTCAAGTCTTTTGATGGGGTGGTATCTTTATTGTGATTTTTTGGAGCATTCATATCCATAACCGTCAAATTATCTTAAGAAATTCAAAAAATATTGAAAGTAAGGACATTTTTCCAAGATTCCAATACAAATTCACCCAAAAAATTCGCCCCTATCATGCCACTGCCATAACACATGTTTGGGACTTATCAACAAATGTTTTTAGGGTCCTCGCCAAAAAGCATTGACACCCACCACCCATAATGTGCATAATGTGACTCTTGAGTTCTTCACTCCCTCTCTTGCGTCATACAAAACTTGTGTTGTGTGACCTTTGAGTTCTTCAACCCCTCTCTTGCATTTGACTCCCACTACCCTAAACATGCATTGTATGACTCTTGAGTTCTTTGACACCTCTCTTGCATTTCTCCTTACTACAATGTTTCACCCAAAAAAACACCAAATTAGATACATGTTTGTAATGTGGCTCGAATACCCATATGCGCTTGCCCCCACACACCCTTGTTTGCTGCATGACACATGAGAGAGAGAGGAGATCAAAATGAGCCCATGCCCCCCCATTAGGGTTTAAAGAACGTCTTACATTTTTTTAAGGGTTACCTTGAACAAATTAAATATGGATTTTCATGAATGAAATCTGCATCACTCATTGGAATAGTGATCACTCCCACAAAATAGAGATTATTCTCGTAAGAAAAACATCACAAGGTCTCCCTAAGGCTTAGACAGTAATTTGGCTTTTGTTGATCATCTTGCACAATATTATCTCAGCCAACTTTTGATGTTTCTCTTGGGATATTTGTACACATATGTTGCTTATAATATTTTCTTAAAAAAGTCCTAACAACTAGTAGGCTAAGGTTTTTTTTTTAAAAAAAAAACATAAGTATTAGGTATGGATGCCACCGGATGCCATCATTTGTTAATTGTAATTCAATTATAATTTTTACTTTTGAAAAATAAATGCCACCCATGTTATATTCTAAACCCTTTTGGAAAATAGTGAAAATGTGCCCCCTGTTATGGTTGTAATGGACAAGATTTCTTCTAGTGATTTGAGTGGCATGTGATTGGGGGTGGATTTAAGAACACACCAAAAAGACACATGTTGAATAGCGATTTGACTACATGTTTAAAACCTAGACGCAATAGTCAACATAATGGAATGGACATGTACGATCATTTAATAATTCATAGAATCTTCACTCTGACAATGAATAAGTTATTCATACGAACTCTGAAAATCATGAGGAAAGTGATTACATGCACATTTTGTATTTGCTAATCATCTTGCACTAATTGTGTGATTATATCCTACGAGAAGTGGGTGCATAGAGAATAGTGTCCATTCAAGACCCATTTATCTTATAGGCCACATTGTTAGTCTATTTTGCAAACAAATGCTTTTAGAGGCAATTTTGTGCATGCACACTATTACATAACACAATAGGTTATCATTGTAGATCTCATATGAATCCTCTGTGCATCACACTAGAATTTTCTACTATTGAAAGCATTATGTGTGTGTGTGTCTATATATGTATAGAGAGAGATATTCTTGTGCGCTTATAGTTTAAAGTTTCATGTTTAAATTTAATATATGATCAATCTTAGTATATTATCTAGGGTTTTATGTTATTTAATAGTTCTGCCCATGACCGAATCATATTCTAGACATGTCAACAATAAATTTATCATAATAGTTGTACTAATGCATTAATCAAGGGTATAGTTCATCTCTTCACAACTTGTGCAATGAAGATTATGTTTCAGATCATCAATCAATTTACACGCGTTGATTTAAATTGATATTGAGTAAAACCATATCAAGATCCAATCCAAAATTACAATATGTTGAATTATATGGTAGGATTATTAATAGAGGATACAGACACGATTATGATTACATCAATTATATAGTTTTAACACCGTAAGTTCTAAACCATATTTTAATACCACGACATTAAATTAATCATCAAGATGTCACATGTCTCACATGAAATCTAGATATATTGAAATGTGCTGATAGATAAGCCCTCGGAACCTAGTCAACCAAAAAATTTCATACTTTGAGAGTGTCTCCAATTATACTTCAATACAAGTTTATTGTGTATTATGATGAGGTTGTCAATAATCTAGGAACCAATGGTTTTGGGTTACATGACGCTTCATGGACGTAACTTAGTAGATGTAGCTAAATTTTTTTTAGGGCTAAAAGGGGCCAAATTTGGGGACCATGAAAAACATGTGTTAAAATATCCAGGTTCACACAGTGGCATGGGCCATCATTACTCCAATCCCCATTTGTCTAGGCCCACAAAGCTTCATGAGTGCCACACCACATCCATTTCCCACTTCCCATGGCTCACTTCGTTCATCATCTTTGAGCTCTTCATCGCTAGAGAAATCACATACTACCAATCCAACATCACCAATGCCCTTGTGTTTGGTTTCATCGCCGAAGATGAATGTGCATTGGTTGTTAGTGCTTAGTGGTGGTGATTACAGTGACTAATGACCATTCTCTTTGTTGATTACTCCCCAATTCCAACTTGCCAAGTTTCCAGTCTTTGATGGGGAGTATGTATATGCACATTTCACGCTACGATGGAGTGTGGGGAATGGTAAGCTACTGTCTTGCGGCGGTTGTGATTGAAATCGTTGGAAATTGTGTGATTGTGATTTGTGGTTATTCTTAGGAGTATTACTAGTATAGCGTGGGATGTAGTTGAATGTAAGTTGAATCTCGTTTTTTTGGTACGAGAACAAGTAAGGTGAATCTTGTTTTCTTGGTAATCGCTTGCCTCTTGGTAATATGCTCCCTCTGTGACCTAGTCCTCTTGGTACACAGCTCTCTTGGTGACCACTCTTGGTAATTGTGTGGCTGACCCTTTCTCTGCAATCGCCCTTGAATATGAATCTTGAATCAATGTCAATTACTATCATGTTAAAAAGGGGGGGGGGGGGGGGTAAGTTAAAGCGCAACACTCTCCTCGAATTATACTTTGTAAGCTCAAGGAATGTATGTGATCCAAGGCTTTTGGACGTGCCTTTTGCTCGCAAGCGTGCTCGCTTCACGCGTGAGTCAGAGACATCCTCCTATAGGAGCAAAATTTATGACCTTGAGTGCTCCACCCCTCCTTGAGCAAGTCCTACTATAAGGTTAATATGCCAAGGAGGTATGCCCTGCACGCTCGAGCCAATTATGAGAGGAAATGCATGTTATTAGCCATTAGTTAGACTCAAACAATTTATGTATCGCCTTTGGCTACTACTTTCTTATTATACATATTGCATATAGCTATTATTATCTTTATTATTATGAATATCATCATATATTTCAATTGCGTATAGTCAATGTGTGCAAAATATTAAATTACTTTTATGTCAATATGTACTAAATAAACATATTTGTCATAACCACATATGCAACAATCTGCGATTGCCTAGATCCAACCAATCAATATTCAAAATACTCCAAAAGAAGAGGCTAGATGTAACCTATGGTGGCTCTTCATACCAAATGGGACTTGGGAAAGGACATCATGAGATTCCACAAGTTTGGGGAAAAATCTCAAGGTTGAGGTCCGAAAAAATCTTAAGTACTTAGTACACTATTAACACAAGATTGGCTTCATGGTTCCTAGCCATAAGATTCAAGCACGGCAAAGTACTGCAAATAGAAAATCTAAATTGATCTCACAATACCCAAGGATGATGCTAATTGTGTTGTTTGGTACCACAAGGCCCTCGGTCTTTCAAATTCGTCCGTGTGATAGGATAATATTCTCTCTTTCTCCAAGAACAATTTACCATGGTTGTCTACAATGTGCCCACCTATAAATGGGTTCATCAACACATGTCCATCTATGTTGTCTCAGGGTCAATGCATGGCATTAATCTCATGTAATTTGCACACACCTGATGAGTCCTTGTAACCATTAAAATGGTAAAAATGACAATATTGATATATCATGGAACACTAGGTAAACCCTAAACTCTGTGATATCAACCCCCATAATGTCACACACTCTCTAATATCCCGAAACCCTAGGGAACGGATGTTTGTAGTTCAAATCTCACTCCTTATTGTCACATTTCTCTCCCTTATATAATGAAATTTGTCATTAATGCCAACCACCCAAGAAGTCAACCCACACCTTTGCATTGCGCCCTGTGTCAGCATGTGGAGTGTCTTCTTCTTCTTCTTCTTCTTCTTATGCCCTTTGTTGAATGTTGGTGCATGCGTCTGCCACATCACATGGGAAGGCCACGTGGAGTGGACAACACTGGCGTAGGTGACGGGAGAACAAATTCAAATTGTCCTCACATCTCTTTTGTGTTATTCCATAATGTCACATGCTATACTAATTCTATAGTACACACACATCCATGTTAACACTAAAAAAATCTGTAATGTCACGTGCATTTTGATTGCCACATGTGTGATACTACGGAGTTTAGAGTGTACATGGTAATCATCAATATGATGAGAATGTGATTTACCTCATATGTTGCTCCTCTTTCAAGGAGTACCATGGGCATATGTTCCCCTTGACTTGCCATGGTGCATCAAAAACAACCATGGTAAGCGAGATGGTAAGTAATGCTTGGAGGTCTTTATCCCTAGTTACTCTCATGTACACTACTTGCGAAGGGCCTGAACTAGATACCTAGAGGTCTCAAATATGCTAATTGCGAATATGATACTATTCGTCAACATAAGTAACTTCATTAATTGAAAAAAAATGTTTACATTATGATATTTAGCGTAGCACATTGGGATACTTGAGATAATAGTTTTGAGTTTTAGTATGCAAGGGAAGATAATATTGAGCATACTTTTGGCAAGTGTCATGTGTTTACATTTTGGTGTGCAAGACGAAGATATCCTTGAGGGTACTAATGCCAAGAGTCATTTGTGTACACTCTAGTCAACTTGTCAACCATTATGTAACATAGGCATACACCTCATAACATTGTTGAACATACTCATGGCAAGATATTTATAAGCATGTTTGAACACCAAGTGTCATGAGGTGACACTCATGGTGAAGTTATGGATCATTATTGTAACCTAGTATATGTCTCAAAACATGGTAAGTGACACTATTACACATGTGACACTAAATACTATGAATTGTGTACATCTACAAAAAGTTAGGGTAAATCTTGTGGGCAACTTTATAGTGTGACTTATCCTTGGCAATCCTAGAGTGTGGTTCATGCAAGAAAATAGTGCGCAACTTAAGTTACACTTGAATCTTCAACCACTTACTTTGATCTTATTCTTTCACTTTTGGTTGTGGATACAATATTAAATGGAAGCTATTGAGAATGCCAATCCAAAGAGCCTAATCTCGCTCCCAGATCCAAAAACTGAAGGAAGAAACACCAAAAATCAACATAGAGAGCAATAGAATGGTCATTATGACCAATTGGCTAAGACCTATGTTTTGATTTGTAGATCATTTTGTTCGTGGAAAATGAGCAAGCTAGAGGTGTTTCTTGAACATAAGTTTTGGTGTTGAGGGTAACCTTCACTAGGCATGTGTTCATATAAAGGAGTGAAGGCCACATGTTGAACACATGGCAACACTCCATTTTCAATCCAATAGAAATACTATAGCCTACAACTTGGACCTAAGATGTTTAATAGTGTGTGTTGGTAAATAGTGTGCGATGACAATATTATCACCAATGGTTCTAGTAAAGAGGTAAGCTCAACAGTGTGGCCTTCAATATCTGTATTGAACATTTCCTTCTTAGCCACATGGCCTTCAAACTTGGGCCTAGCAAGATACATAAGAACGTACAAATATTGGAGATTGACAACTATAAATCCTTGTCCTAGTAGAGGACTTATTCCCCGTTCCCAATTGACTTTAGCTAAGCCTAAAAGTTGGTTCTAAAAACACGGCCTTCATACAATTGACATTATCTAGTCTTGAGCTTAGTTGACAAATGATGTGGCATGGTCTAAAAGTGGAGGTTTTAAGCCTCAAGCACTGACCCTCCCATGAGTACCTGGACATCAGGCAAGAATGTAGGACCTTTAAAAGTGTCGCCTCCCGCCCTTGTGATTGGTTGCTTTTAGTCTTAGCTATGAGGGCACGAGGAGCCTCATTAACAAAAATTGATGGTAAGATAGATGGGTAGTAAGGTAGTTGGGGATGGGACAAAAACTATCCAACAATCATTGCTTGGTAGATAAAACAATGAACATGTGTGAAAACTACCTAACTAAAACCTACTCGAAAATCTCCGGAACAAGTTCTTGTAGGTGCAATGGGATAGCCGGATGCCTCCGCTATAACTAAGAGAGCTTTACTTGGTTTTTAGGAAAGACTTTGGTTATTTGGTAAAATCAGGTGGGAAGGCAATATTATTTGTGCAAATTTTATCAAGTTACGTATGAAGTAAGTTAACATTGGGAGTTTCAACTTTTTGATGGAGTTTCAACTATTTTAATGTTAAATCCAAATTAGGTCTTCAATGTTTTCAAGTTGTGCATATAGAGTAAGAGACATCCAAGATATATACTTGAAGGGTTGTACAGAAGAGAAGAGTAACATGTGAGGGGTGCACATAAGTTAGAGAAATTAATGAGAGTTCCAAGAAAAGTGCTTGGAGAAATTGTCAAGTATGAAACAGGGGAGTAAGTAGAGTCATAAGAATAGTGGACGAGGATGGATTGTGGATTCATGTATTGAACACAAAAAGGGTCCAATTTTCAAGATGCTTGCTCAAAGGACGGTTGACAAAGTCAATGAGAGGCAATTTTGAGATAAGGAATCATGATCCGAGAAGTTTGGCACAAATGCATCAGTCTTTCTACTCTTTGTTTGTGTAATAACGCCTGAGCACATTTGCTTCAGACCTTCCACGTCTTGTCTGGTGCTCCAAAACCAAACATTCACTCCTTGACAAACAAGAAATCTAAGCAGGTATGTCTCGAACCTCAGACATGACTAGGTTAGGTTTGCCCCACTGCTCGGAAGTGCCTGGTGATCGACGAAATGGCTCTTTCTTGTGCTCAACATCTACTAATTTGCACCGAAATAAGAGATATCGATCCAGCAGGAAATAGTCAGCAGTGGCAGGTGTGCCTATACTACATACAACACCTTTGTGCTAAAAAAACATTATCACTACCTAATTCAAGCCTTTGTCTCCAAATCTCCTCAGTACTGAATATATAGGTGGTTTGTAAGACCGACCATCAAGGTATCACTACAAGATCATATAATTATAAGATCTGTCTTCCAAGCCACACTGAGTTATCATTTTTGAACTAATCCTACGTAGTAGAGTCATGGAATTAGGTCATGCTTTGGGTGTCTACTACGTGCTGTCATATTTAAAAGCATTTAAAATTTGCTCATGTGTCCTGTACCTGAAACGCAGACCGCGTTTTTACCACTATGTCGTACATGTGGGTGCTGCGGATGTCCTCGAAGAAGGGGGGCAGCGTGATGAGGTCAAGGGATGCAGGGCAAGTGTGGTATTGTCGCAACGGTGTGTAATACTCTTCGTTGAAATATCGTTTCCATCCGAGTTCAGCCAGCTTCTGTTCAAGCTGCTCAAACGACGCCATCTTCTCGTTAGTGGCTCGGTAGACAAGGATCTTGGGCCTAGGGACTGACCCAACTGCAGGCTGAACTGTGGAAGCTTCAGGTCTCACTGCTAGAGGGTTCTCTACCACTCTCATCACTCCATTAGGAGAAAACGTCCATACCCCTGACATTGCCAAAGGCTGTGCACAGCTGCAATTTAGCAACCTGCACGATATATAACTTTACTAATTATAGGTAATATTCCTATCGAAAACAGTCTAAAAGCCATGGGCTGAATCACTCTACTTTAACTTACATCAATGATTTGCAACAGTCTATACATCACAGTTTCAAAAGCACTTTGCACAAAAGCCTTTGGTTTAGGGTTCCGATTACAGAGGAGCACCACTAAGTTAAGCTGTGTGCACCTAGCCCAAACTCATGCCTAAGGTCTCCACTAAATGGATGCCTAAAGCCGTTGAGCAACCAAACAAATAATTAAATCTGACGGTTAGGTAACGAGTGCCACTAAACATAATGAGTGGTTATGTGCACATTTGCGATCCCATGGGACTGGTAAACTCAAGTACAGGAGATTATACAACAACATCAAATTAGTCATATTAAAAAGTTAGGTCAAACAATGAGATGAGAATTTCAGCATGATTGAAGGGAAACTACTTGTTGGCAAACATATAGCTAATATTACTTGGTACATACTTCCCTTTTCGTCATTTGCCTGTCCAAGTACAGTAACTCAAAATAATAACACTCAGGCCTTTGGTTTCAGGACTTCAGGAGCGACTGTCAAATTGCGTCACACGAGCATTTTTTCCTGCTGCTCTTCAGTATTCATTGGGACATATGAGAAGACTAAGCAATTTGGTTCCAAATTAGCATTTCCCATGACATGGCAATCTTACATTGTTTGACCCCACTCAAGGCCAGCGTGGCACTCACAGTTTGGCATCAAACAGGACAAATCAGGAAGCACCATATCCACAGGAAGAGACACAAATAAAGTGGTTATGCAAAATCATCTCAAATGTTCTGGCATGACCTACAACTACAAAGAGATTTTTGATTCTTCCTATCAAGAGAATGGATGACATATTTGAATTTTTGAGCTTCCCAGCCTCTCAGAAATGCAGGTCCCTGATCAAAGAGTGAAGTTACAAAACTCACAGACAAGTAGGTACTGTGACAAACAACACACAGAGGTGTTGGTGAATGAAATCAGCAAAATGCACATGAAATCTCATGCACAATCCTGAGAGATCATCAGGATCAATGGTAGCAAGCAAAGACAACAGAGGATTACAAGGTTCAGCACCTCTTGTCCAATCTCTAGGAATTAACAAATGGAAATGGTACTGCATCCACCATTATCCTAGCGATTAAGACAGAGGTGATAAACTTCATGGTCTCTGTTTGAACAGAAATTGGTATAGAGAGCCATAAAAAATACTCAATCGAAGAAGTTTCTTGTAGTGGAACAAAATCAAGGACAGTCAACAACCTGCACATGATTCAGGAGCTGTGCTCCTGTTTTTGCCTGCCTGCCCTCAAGGGAAAGGCTAACAAATATATAACTCAGGTAATTCTATGGTCAAAGCTGACAGCAAAATTGCTGCAGCTTGCAACTGACAGGGTGCAGACTAGGGTGAAGAATCACATCATTTCTATCTTCAAGCCCTCAATTATTTATAAGCTTATACCAGGTCTAGATCCTCATGACTGTGGAGACGATGCCGATCTCGGAACTTCTTGACCAATTCGCAGCTTAAAACCTCAACTGCAAGTTGCGACTTGGACAAAAGTTAAATATAGCTCGGTACCTTGCTGTAATACGTGTTGTACTCGGATCTGATGTATATCGGAACAATCGAAGAGTCAGGTGCCGGCGCTCACCCACCCGATTCGATAAGGAAATTTCCCAAGGACTTTGAAATTATTTCTTAGCTCAATCATATAATACGCTCGCCTGTGATCGGCGAAGTCGAAGGTTGTGGACCGAGGTGGATGTGGTATCTCCGCCTCCATGCAACTGCATGCAACAACTCCCTGAACCTCGTGATAACAAATTATCCTGGGATTATAAGACCTCAAAACCCGCTCGTGTGATACAGGAAAATCAAAGGTTTATTTGTGTTGCCGACACTGAGAAAAACATTTTTTCTTGCTGCTGATCACTCTTCCGGTGCCCGCTGCTGCAGCTACTGTTGTAACACTTTTCCTGTTCACGTGCACATCGCCACACAAATATCAGGTCAAAGAAATTTCGTGGTTAAGCTCCTTCCTCAACATTTGAGCATGGATCCTGAACAACAAGCTACTACGGTTAACCCTATGCTTCCACTCACTCGAAGAACTCTGGACCATTTCAACTTGTCAACACTGGAACTTGCTTAGAAAAATGCACACATGAATCAACTAAAATGGTCACAATATCGGGTCAAAGAATTTCGTGGCTAAGTTCCTTCCTCATTTGAGCATGGATCCCGAACAACAGTTAGAAAGGGTAAATCCTATGCTTGCACTCATTCGAAGAAACCTTGACCAGTTCAACTCGTCGTCATTGCAACTACGACTTGTCCATTGCCAGTCCGGCCTTTAAAATGTATAAATGAATTACGCAAAATGGTCACGAGATCAGTTAAGGTTAAGTTCCTTGCTCATTTGAGCATGGATCCGACACACCAAATACTACAGTAAGCCCTATGCTTGCACTCACTCGAAGAAATCTTGACCATATCAACCGGTCATTGCAACTCCGGCTTTACAAAATATACAAATGAATCAACCAAAATGGAAATCAAAATGAATGCCAAATGGTTACCAAAATGGCAACCAGATTTATTATCTAAACAGTTTCTGGCCAAGAGTCGCAATGGATGTGTTGCCCAGGACACCTCTAAGTCAAGAGTGGAGTCTAAGTAGAGACTAAAGGCCGCACACAACATTAATCTGTACAAGAAATTCAAGAGAAATTGGAGCACGAGAAAAAAATAAGTTCCCAAGTTAAAAGCCAGGGGATTATCACAAACAAGCTTCAATCGACACTAAGTTAAGCAGACAGGAGAGGAGAGGTTGGAGTTGTTTTAAGACTCACGGTGCAAGGTTCGCCGTGCACAGAATGAGGATAGACGTGCACTCTTTTATGCAGAATCTACAGCCATGAGGGGAGATGAGGCGGTCATGGCGGTGGGATGTGGAAGGAGGAAGGGCGGTGGCCACATAGCTGATAGGTATGATCCTAACCGAACCAAAAAGTAGAGAGCGAATGAACAATGTCGGTTCACTCTACAGCCACTCAGAGACTCGATCGGTCCACTACTTGAAGCGGCTAAAGGATCGGAGGCTGTCCTCAAATCACAACATCATCATCATCGAGTTAAAGCTCTCTGCAACTACTTCCATGTAACTTGTGTACTGCTCTTCTAGTCTCCGCCGCCGCTAAGTTATGTCATGTGAGGTGATCGAGAGGGATGTCTACGCTTTGGACGTGTTTATTAGGTGACCGGGGTTCTTCTCCTTGACTGTACCAAGCGAAGATGAGAGAATGTTCAAGCGGCTAAGGAGAAAACATTAAATGATTTCTTTTACGTAATGGTCACTTTCGCCAGCTGGCGGACGTCAGATATTTAGGCATGGTGATGCCATCGAAGGCCATCGGAAGTAGTTCGGTGTGGCTTTGCGCTCCCTCTCTGCGAGTACAAGTGCACTTCTATATGTATTTCTGTTTGTTGATCTGTTCTATTGCAAGATAGTCATCATCTGCCATCTTATGAAAAAGCAGTTCCTTAATTGTTGATGATCATCAATACACTCTACACTTGACAAAAGCTGCTCCGAATGTTGCTAGTGATGCAACAATCCTGGCCAGTTGCAAGTGAGGCTAATTCATTCCTGAAGCTTCAACCAAGGTCGACATTCCAACTTCGATTCTTTAGGACCACCATAACCACCTTCAGCTTCTGATGCAATTCTCGCAAGCATGCAGCTACACATTAAAGCTTGCCACACATGCTTGACCATAAGGTTTTGCGTGTATTTCCGGTTCACTCACCTACTCCACATCAATCTTCTTCATTGTGGAGGAGTAGTATCTCTGATGATCAAACCCTGCAGCCACCTATAAATTCCCAAACACGGCATATATGCAAAAATATATAAATGTCTATATAAATATATGTGAATATCCAAGTCGACAGGAGCATAAGATATCTGAATATCCAAGTCGACAGTAGCATTCTTGCTGACTGATGATCGGCCGGCCGCCACGAATCCTCGCATGGTTGTTAGATCATTTGACTGCGTCATTGTTGATCGAGGTAACAAATTTGTAAACTGAATCGTGCAGGCACAGGCGGGGGTGTAATCTGCATGGAACATGCAACATTGAGTGAGTTGAGTGAGAACTTAATTATAAAGTGCTCAACAGACACAGGATACCGAACTGCAAATCTTATTGTAATGGCCCGCCATGGATGGCCCCAGCAGCTCCCCTGCCCGTCAGGCCAGCATGGGATCACATTACTTGCCGGGACTTGACACTCAAGTTAGTTTTCTCTTCGTGCGAAGTGGCATATATTTCAGCCATGCACCAAAGTTCTTCCTTCGCAGGCTGGCTACAGAGGGGAATGCGAGGAATGAGAACACATGCATCGAAGCTTAATAAGATCTGTCAGTGACTCCACATGCCCTTGCCGGTTTCCTGCTGCCCAGATCTTTCTAGAAGTTCTCCCACGTGCATGCCTCTCTATTAGTAAGTTGGCTTACTAGTGATAGGTAATGCCTAAGGAAAGGGCAGGGATGGGAGGGGGGGTTAGGGTGTTTGTGTTCCCCATAATGCACTCCCCTAAATGTAAGGCCCAAGGATGGATTTCTACAGCTCTAATAGGTTGGAGAAACACAATACATTATGCAAAGTAAGGATATCTTAGATTATAAAGGGAAATTTGGCTTGGGTCTTTATGTACGTCTTAAGGGTAAATTTACAACATGGTCAAGATCCTCCAAATTGAGCAATCCTATTGGTTAAGAGCATAGATTTGGACCCAAGGAGTCTACACAAGGGTTTGGGGCTACGGCATTTTAGATGAAGTGACGCTACTGCGGCACCGCTGTCCTGCCAAATTTCAGAGGTCTCGATTCAAGAAAACAGTTCTCCTACTTTGTGAAATCAATCTTCAAGCTTGGGTCCAATCTTGAGTCTAAAGTTGAGGTTCTAAAGGGGTGTCTTGGACCGTTTTTGGGCACTGAGTTTCTTGGACGCATGTCATGATGTAAATCCCTCCATATGTTAGCTAATTCTCTTAATTGGGTGGTGCGGGCATAGTATAACCATTTGAGTGGTCACTTACAATTTGAGTAGGTTATCAGTCAAGAGAATTAGTGAACACACAAGGTAGCTAACCTTTATGAGAGCTAATTAAAACTTGCACCACCTAGTTAAAATTAAGGTTTAAATAGAAGTTATCATACTAGAAGTTAGCTAGTTTTTTGGACATTGCTTTTGTGAAGAAATCTAAACTCATCCTTAACCCTAATGCTAATAACTTTCTACCCAATTTATTTCTTGAATGCCAACGTCTTATTCCCCATCTATTCTCTGTTTCGTTACAAGGCGGAAATTAATGCAACTTCGCACTTTAAGCGTATCTAAGTGATGGTAATTACATATGTATCTAGGTGAAACATTTTTCAGAATTGCCTTCAGAATTTCAGAAAATACCATCTTAATTTTCACATGTATATTATTATTATTATTATTATACACTACACATGCAATCCACTTTCACTTTCTAATGAGACGATTATTGGATTTTTTTTCTTCTAGAGGATGTATCGCATTGATTGCATAAGACAAACAAAGACAAAAAGCATAATAACTTAGCCACAATTGAGAGAGAAAAACTCAAAGGAGCTGACAAGCACTCCAAGAACCTCCAACATATAGAAACCTAGAACCCAAATGCAAGCCCTAATAAGAATGGATGGGTCCATTCACAATTGGGGTACTACTTTTGGGACAAAGGAACCAATTGAATCTCAACGTACATTATGATTTACTATTATTTAATTATTTAATTATATATAGATAAGTAGACATGTCATAGGATTTAAGAAGAAAGATATTATTTATTATTAAATGATATCCAATAATAAATAAATCCTTTATGAAACAAGTGGATAGGTCATAGGACTTGTTCGGGCCACATCAATAGCACTTTCATTATTGAAGTGTACATTGGAGGTGAATTGTTTTATGTTTTCCATCCTAGTACCTTGGTGTAAGTGTCATGTGTCCATACATATATTTTATTATGTCCAATTCTATCTCTGAACATTCATTTTTTCATGCAGCCATGTTATTGTATAATGTGGCCCATGTTTGGCTGGGGATTCGTGGCACTCAAGTAAAATCATCCATCCAAGATATCGTGGATGAAGTGGCTCCAATAAAAAAAGCCCCCCTATGGGGTTGAGGGCCAATTCATTCGAATGTGACGTCACTAGGCTAATTCGGGGCCTTTGACTCTATTTCCGGAATCAAATTGCCCAAAAATAGCCATTTAGATGATTCTTGTGTTTTTTTCATCCGCACGGATGATTTTACTTGAGTGCCACGAATCCCCGGCCCCCATGTTTGGTTTCATACAGAAAGCTATACAATTGGTATACAATACATCTTTAGTACTATTGGTACATAATTAAATGATAAGTGTGAGGAAGAAAATTGGGATCTTTTCAATTAGTTTTTGTTGTCCTCTTTATTCCTTAATCCTAAGGTCAACAATTATGACAACAACCATAAATAACAATTAAGGAATTAAAATGGTATCTTAGATAACCCTAATCCTTATAAATTAACTTTGTTATTGCATTGATTATGGAAAATTAAATGTAGGTATGATCCAAAATATGTTCCACAATACAAATCTAAACACACCAACTATGTAAAGTTATCTACTTTAGTCCGTTTTTGGTGGACACTCATTCTTGGCACCTTAATTGTGAATGGCCCTGGATAAGGTAGTCGATGGGGACTATAACCAATATTGCAAGAAAATTGTGAATTGATTGAAACTAGAACATCTATTGTCATTTTTCTCTAAACCTTAAGGTCCCCTTTTGTACATCTACCTGTACTTCAAAATTCTTAATGTAGTGTGTACATTCAAATGTTTTGAATATACACACTACATAAAATAATACCTCTTCCTAAGTTATATTATGTAGGCAAATGCCTCAAATAATACCCCCATCTACACTCACATTAGTTTGTGCGTGTTGATTTCATAGCAGAAGAGGGTAATTGCACAACAAACAAGGTACTCAATAACCTAAAGCATAAGAGCCAGGTCCAATACCAAGATAGCAGCCACCATAGCCAAAGGAAGGAAACAAAAAGGAAGTCACCAAAACCAAAGGGACAACTGACTTGCGGGAGCCAAAGGAGTTGACAATGAATGCGAAGCCTCTGAGGTGGAAGGACCAACTAGGAACTCACATGACGGGACTAAGAACGCGTGGAGAACCGATTGCAGAATTGAAAGTTGCCATGGAATTAGAAGATAGACATGCGGTAATAGGGTGTATAACCCACGGCAATAGGGTAGACAATGCCATTAATGTGAAAATCTTAAATGTACAAGAAATACTATGAGTATCAATGCCATCATTTTGAAGAGCAAATTATGAGGATAGTTTACGCCATGATAATAGAGGATGAAGAATATAGGACTAGTGATTAATTTACAACTTGGGAATTTTTGCCAACTCAATTTTTTTTTATTAAGTCACCTCAATTATGTCCTGAAGATTGGATTAATTATCAAAGAATGTTTCACCTAGATACATATGTAACCACCACTTAGATATGGTTAAAACCTAGAATATGAACATATGAGGATGTTTGGTGGTTATGACTGTTGGAGAAGGCTCTCATTTACAAATGTCGTACATAAGCTAATATCTAGGCAAAAGAAGATAGTGACCACATAAAGTTTAGATTTGAGAGTAGAATGAAAGATTATGTATAGAATCATGTTTTTGGTAGAAACACCTCTTTCTATAGCAATGAACTTATCTTAAGATTGAGTGTCAACATCACTTGAACTCACTTTGTATCTCACCTCTTTCAAGGCATCATTTTCAATATACATACAATTTCTTTATACTCAAGAAGTATTAGTTAGTTAGTTAGTTAGTTAGTTAGTTAGTTTTTTTTCAATAATTTTAATTTTTGATCATTTGTAAGTTGTTTGATGTTGTGAAACTTGAATAATATGTCAATAGAGAGGAGAGTAGCCTCTTTTGAGCAAACACTCAAAAGAGTAGTGAACTGGTGAGATCCAAATGCTCAAGGTTTTGGAGAATTAATGGAACTGTGAGAAACAAGGTGATATTGAATCAAACCTCAACTCACATTGATGACTTGAGAGATTAAAATCAAGCTTTTATTTAATTTTAAAATTTTAAAAGAAACACTTATGATTGAACTTCTCAAAAGGGAGTGTTGAAAATTGATTGTTATGAAATTATAGCTGGTACTTTATGAAAGTAACGACATAATCATATTTTATTATTACATTATAAATGAGATGTTTATATTTGATTAAGTATAAGAAATATTGTATTCACAATTATATCAATGATGTTTAACTTGTCACATGCGTTCTTAATACACTTATATGAATCATAATTATATCTCAAGTAATAACACTTGAGCTAAAAGAAGAAAGACTCAAGAACATGCAATTTCTACTTTAGACATTAACATATAATGTTCAATAGTACTATAATTTATAAAGAAAGTGATTGGGTAATAAGCAAGCTAACATATTCTTATAATAACATCATAAATTGATTATATAAATTAACACAAATATCTATATGAATGATTTGATGTTTATGTTCTTACGGAAATCATAAAGTGATCTAAAGGTTTGACTTTCTTTAGGATACTTCATTAAGATCTCGGAGAGTTCTATTGTCATCAACCATTGATAATAATGATTAAAGTAACTTAGCTAAATATGATATGGACGGAACTTTAGGATATTTATACACCTCCAAGAGTTCATTATCTCTAATTGTTCTCATGATTAATGAGCGTTACATCGAGAGTGTAGATGATTGAGATTGAGATCTCTTAACTCCAAAGCAATCGTGTTCAAATCATAAGGAGAAATAGATGTTAACATTTTAACAAAAGTTTTCGACCGAGCACATTAATGAGGCACAATATTTCTCAAGCAATTATAAATTAACATGATATTCGATTATGAGTCTACCTAGCTTATTGCTAAGGAACAAATGACAAAGTTCATCACATTCTAGGGATAGTCCCCTCAAGTGCTCAACCACTCACTGTAATGTAATGGATTTCAAAGTTTGCTAGCAACTCCTACATACAAAATTGGGCAACAAACTTGATGTGATTGTCTAAAACTAAGAGCATCAAATAATAGGTTGTCAATCTAAGCTATGGAAATTATGTTCAAACGGATTGCACTTTACCAAAGTTCTTTACAAATTGAGACTGGAAAATAACAAACAAAACCTCAAATTTAGAACCATATTCATTATAGACTTTACAATGAGATTGCCCATAGAGAGGGCTAAATATTCAAACCCCACATCGAAACTACAACATTTAAAATCACATTTTGCATTAGGGATGAAATTTCCACCATGGTGTTTCATCCTAAAGCTAAAATCAGTTAGAATCAGAGCCTATAAGTGGTTGCCAACAATTGTTAGTCTAGTGGTGGCTGCCATAGAAGCCTGGCAATAAGGGAGGTTGCTTTGATGAGAGAAGAAGATCATTTCCAATATAAAAATCAAATTATTGCTTTGACAACTAGTGAGAATTAACGCGGGCTATAGGTTGAGTGCGAGAAATAGATTGTAGGATTATAGCTATGGAATCATGTAACATGAGCATAGGTTATAAATGATGCTTTCGTAGGAAGATAATAAGCTAACTAAGATATAGCATGGTAGCACTTTCGAAACATCAAATAGTTGCAATCAATATCAGAATGTTGGTTTTTGTGAATTGGATTTGATTATGTCAAGTAAAGGATAGGATACCAAGAGTGTGGTCGAGGTGGTAATGCATGAGTGAAGTTGAGATTTTACTAAAGTGATTGTGATGATTGGCGTGTGAATGAATTTGCCACTCTCGTAATCCCCCTTGCATAGAAATCATAAACACATAATAAAAATGTTTGCAGTATACCCATTTCCCTTTATTTTCCACAACATGAGGGGACATTTTTGTGGAGTCCAGGCATGTGCGATGGGAAATTTCGCCAATTGTGACATTGTATGCAATATCCTTCTCGGAGATCATGTTGATTATCACTCCAAAGTCTGGATATGGAATGGCGAAGCTCCAACCATACAGTAACCGTCCATGAGTTTCGGACTTTCCCATCTTTTTTTGTGATCTGCCATTGGTGTTGTTGGATTGCGATGCACGATCTTGCTTGAATACAAATGTAGGGTGGGCATCTGGGTTTGGTGGAATATGGAAATGCGACCAAAGGATGGGGAGAGTTGTGATTGTTGAAAGCCTACAACGAGGTGATTGTGCCTCTCTTTGCTACAATTGAAATCTAGTGTCCTCAAGTATCAACTCCTCCTCCTTTGATAAATTGGTACACGTCTTCACCAGCCAAATGTTGGACACTAATGGCCTATCCAACACATACCTCTTCTTACCGCCACTCACATAACGTCTAATGTTGTCATGGCCAAACAAAAAATCATACTCCACATTGTTGGTGGAGCGGGTGTGCCATGTTTGCCAATCTTGACTTTGGCATTGCACAAAGTTCATATAATGGCATGCATTGCCCAACATTGTTTGGTTGAGTTGGGTGGCAATCTTGCAATGTGCCACTTAGAAACAACACAATCAATCTCTAATACGGATGTTGTATGAGCCACACCATGCTTTGCACATCTCAACGAATCCTCTATGGTATTTAATCTCTATAGAATCACATGGTACTTGGTCTCCACGTCATCCACTGTTTTCATGTTTTTGCAATCCTCGCTTATTTACTTGTCCTGACATTGCAAAGATGGTTTGATATGCTTCTACTCACCTTATCCAAGCTCGCAAACCAGTGGTAAAAACAAGTGCGTTCACGTGTGACCATGGGCAAACTTGGGTCATTGTCCCGTTGGGGTAGGCCGTACAAGAGTCCAACCACCCGGCCATTGTCTCAAAGATGATACAAAATACCAAAGGTGGACGCCGAGAGAATGTTGTTGGGAGGAAGATAATTGGTGGCAATGGAGGCAATGGAGGCAATGGAGGTGTAGAAGATACGAGGCACTAAGCAATTATGGCAAGAGGATTTGAAGATGTTGCCGCTCCTGCCACTCAAGTGAGTCTCCATATGAGAATGTGTGTGTGTGTCTAAAATTTTGTGTCCGGGCCATATGATTTGGAGGTTAGCGTTTGTGCCTTGTAAAGCAACATTAAGGAGGTCCAAAAATATGCCCAAAAAGAATATCTCATATATGAGAGACTATATTCGAGCATAATTGTGGACACCCAATAATTTTTTGAACTAGGTTTGAATGCACCTAAATTTAAAGCATCATCGTCGTATGAGAACCCTACATTCTATACATGCAAGTTGCCAATCAAAATAGTGTATACAAAATAGTTAGCACTCAAGGTGGGGTTAATCTTTTTGTAGAAAAAATAAAAACCTAATATATGAGAGACCTTTTTGAGGGGATTTTTTTGGATTTTTTTCATCACAAACGGTTCAATTTCAATTCACTACGAGTTTTTTGA
Organism: Polytrichum commune; assembly: GCA_950295325.1. Classification (NCBI taxonomy): domain Eukaryota; kingdom Viridiplantae; phylum Streptophyta; class Polytrichopsida; order Polytrichales; family Polytrichaceae; genus Polytrichum; species Polytrichum commune. The sequence continues at coordinate 7,761,903 of OX485809.1, forward strand.
GAAATTGTGGATTAAGAAAGGGGGGAGTTCAAAGGATGGCTGCTTCCAAGCCCTACTACACCTAAATCTAGAGAGTATACGGTTCGTTTTGCACCGGATTCTTCCAATTCCACCAAGTTTTTTCTTCGTGCCCTGCCTGGTCGAATTCGCTTTATATCGACCCAATATTGCAGAGTCTATGGTCGACTCCGCTCAAAGTGGGTCGAGAAAAGGCTCCTGTAGGTACCTACTCCCTTCTCAGAGAACCGTACGTGATACTCTCGCATCATACGGCTCCATCTCGAAATAGCTGATGAGTCAGAAAGAAGGACCAAGCCAAAAAAAAAAAAAAAAAAAAAATTGCAGAAAGGGCTTTACGCCTTTTTTGTTTGGAGAAGGGTATCTTGTATCCAAAATACCCTTTAAAGGATTCATTTTGGTCCCCCTAAAATTTTATAGTGAACACGTTTGGCCCAATTTTTGTTTGTTGCAAGCTTTCTAGGAAATATGGATCAAGGGGGGATCAATTTGTATCTTGTATACAACAGACCCTATTGAAAATTTATTGTGATCCCCCAAAACTAATTTTTAAGTATGTTGTTCAACACAAAGGTCCAATTTCCATATGTTGTGAGCTTTCTAGGAAACTGTGGATTTGGGGGGATCAAATTTTTGTGTGGAAAAGGGTCTTTTTGAGTGTTTATTTCGATCCCCCAAAAGCTTTTATTTATTTATTTTGTTAACACAAAATTTTCAATTTCCATTCATTACATGCGTTTTGAAAAATTAAGAATTTAAAAAGGGATCAATTTTTTGGGGAAAATGTATCTTTTATAGTGAACACATTTTTGGAGATTTATTTTGATCCCCCAACCTATTTTTTGGTGTTTTTTTAGAATTATGCCCAATTTCCATTTTGATGACCCCTTAAGGTAATCCCTCTAAAACTAAAGCGAATGTCGTTGCCTACACTTTGTGACTTAGGCTTAAATGAGCAATCAGGGGGGATCAAACTATTTCTTGAGATAGTGATTTCAATATATCTTTTGATAGCTCCCTTAGTTTTTGTTTTGTTTTTTATTTTTTATTTTTTATTAAAAATATTGTTTTTTTATTAAAAAAATGTTGTTGCCTACACTCAAAGCTTAAATGAACAACCAAGAGGGATGAAAACATTTCATGACGTATGTATCTTGTACATGTGATATGAATTTCAAATATGTACCTTTGGTTTTTTAATTTGGTAAATGGCCTACAATCGAGCTGAAACGAGTAGCCATGGGGATCAAAACATTTTTTGAAGTATGTATATCATATACAAGATAGTGATTTCATGATACCTTTTGATCCCCCCCCTTAGGTTTGTGTTTTGGTATATGGATGTTGTTGTCTGCACTTGGGTTGAAATAAGCAACCATGAGAGATCAATCAGATTCTTGACATATGTCTCTCGTATTATACGTAAAACTTTATTTTAAATAGTTTTTGATCCCCCCCCCCCTTTCTAGGTTTTTCAATGATTCTAAATGGATGTTGTTGCATTCATTGATGCTAGAATGAGCATCTAGAAGGGGTTCAAGAAATTTCTTGACATATGTCTCTCGTGCATGTGAAATTGATTTCCAAATAGCTTTTGATCCCCCTTTCTAGGTTATTTAATGGTTTTAAATGGATGTTGTTGCCTTCACTTATCCTAGAATGCGCAGCCGAAAGGGGTTCAAGAAATTTCTTGACATATGTATCTCATATATGAGCAGGAAACTTTTGATCCCCCCCCTGTAATTTTTTTTTGTCAAAAATAAATAAATTCTATGAGCATGTTTGATCACATGCTTGAATTTCTCCCTTAATTTCTATGCTCCTTGGAGGTGGCTTAAAAGGTTCCCTTAAAAGGGCTTCATTATATGCAACAAAGTTTGTGCATCGAGAAATGAAGTGGCCATTTCCATTTTTGATCCTGCCCTTAAGATCAGGACTACTTACGGATTTTGAGTATGCTTGGAAGCTTTTTGTGAATGGGCCCAAGTGGCTAGCTTGCAATGTAAGTTGCATAAACGGGGCCCATAAATTTCCTTGAGAACATTCTCTCGTATACAAGAGACCTTTTCAAAGGAAAATATTGGACCCCCAATATTGTTTTTTGGACTTGGTTTGATTTCCTTGAATTATGAAGTAAGCTCTAATTCCAACAAGGGGACTCATTCCACAGCATATCAAAATGATTGCATGGTTGGGTTCTTTGACATTATGGACTTCATTATATATAGTCTTCTTATATAGATCCATATATTGTAGTTTTATTAAATGTGGTGCTAGGATATGCCAATCTAAGCAAGTATTGGTGACGATTGTGATGATTCATTAGATGATGGTCATGGGGATATGACGAAGCCACAAAGACAATATTTAATTAAGTGATTGCGAGCTTGCATTTAAGGCCTCTTAGAGTGTTGTCCTTGAACTCGAGTTTTGTTCTTAGCTTTTGGATTGTCATGTGGGATGTTCTTGTTTGAGGAGGAGAAAAAAATTCAAGGCTATTAAGGAAATTCTAGAGGTTGAGGAAGTTCCAATCAAATTGCAAGTCTCACTGAAAAGGCTTTTTATCCCATGTATTTTTTTTCCTTCCAACAATTGTATTAATTAAAATAAGCACAATACTATGGAAATTGAAGAAATTTTGAATTTTCATTGTCATTCCTTCATGATGATGTGTTGATTTTTTTCTTCTCATTTCATAATGTTAAGATATTTGTGAAGATGTTTGCACCTAGTTGGCCATGTAGAACCTCACTACAATGAGAGATTGTTGGGGTGAGAATGTCATGAAGTTGTGTTGTGATTTCAATACTTTAGTTAGTCATCATTTCTAATCTTGTCAATTATAATGCATTTGATTGGATTAATTCATTATTGAAAAACTTATGTTAGTATTTCAAGAGACTTTTGCCCAAGCTAAAAGAGCTTCACAATTTTAGTAAACAACTAAACACTTTTATTTTTATTTTTCTTAAACATTGTAATAAATAAAAGATTTGTCATGCATCATTATATTCATATAGTTACCATCTTCTACTTGCAATAACATATATCTCAAATTGACCACTTTTCAACTACAATTTTCATTCACTTACAAACATAATATTATCAATTGTCTTGCACACACCATAGAGTGATAATTGTAGTAGCCAACCTCCATTTCAAATCCTCGGGGAGGTGACTATTAAAATTTTAGAAAACCATGAGAGAGAAAAAATAATGTCAATTTAATTTGTTAGGGGTAAAATTTAGAATTTTGTTAGATCAACTATGGCATTGAAAATATGTCCCATGCATGATTATATGTAAAATAGGGTGGTGGATAATTCCTCCATTCTAGTAATCAGTAAAATAAAATAGGATCTTAGACATAGGATCCTCTTAAAATTGTGTAGTTGGATCAATAGAATAATTGTGGGTTTGATTACTTGGATGAAGAAGTGTGTAGTATTTGTCCAAATTTGAATCAAGCACATTAGTATGGAGAGAAATGTCGCAAACCTTCCTAGGTCCCTTAACTATTTTGACCATTTCTCAATTCTAGCAAGGGTCATGAGCACTAACCCATCGCATTCCACCCATGCGAATGGTTAGCTTCCAATACCGTGGACCTTCAAGGGATAACATTACCCAACCCAATACTCTTAACTCCGGCGCGGAGTTCGATGCGGCTCCGGGGAGGTTCGGATGCCAGCTCCGGTGGGTTGGGGCAAAAATTGCCCCCTATTTTTTTGATTGGGTGGGGCCTTACTTGATCTCATAAGGGGCCTCCTAGAGTAATTTGGGGCCGTAGAACCCAAATTTAGCAAAAAAAAAACCAAAAAAAGTCATCAAGGGGCCAAAATGGGGAGGGCCAGAAAAATGGACCCACCGGAGCTGGCATCCGAACCTCCCCGGAGCCGCATCGGAGCCGCATCGAACTCCGCACCGGAGTTAAGAGTATTGGGTTGGGTAATGTTAGGGACCTTGAAGCTCATAGGTAGGTGACCAACCCTCCTACATATGCATTCAAGACTCTCTTCTTGATTGGTAGCCAATGTTTAGATGTGGACTTCCATCCGTGGAAGTCGATCCAACCTTTAGTTGATCATCACGTTGCCGAAGCAACATTAAAACAACCCAAATCATAATAGGCAACTATGCCCCCACGTTGGGCTAACGTGCATGGAGGTTGTGCCGTTCAACCTCGGGAGGGTTCGGTCGGCCATGTCACCTCACTCATATAAGCCTCTAAGACTTTGGGCAGGGCCCCTACCCGACCGTCAAGTAACCTTTTGTCTCTCTCCTAAGGGTTGGGGCCAAATACGCATTTACCCTGAGCTGCTAGGGCTAGAAGCCTCCAGTAGCTTCAGTCCATCATAACTTCTTCCTATGATCTCTAATGCTATTTAGCAACCACTTTATCGGCATCTAATCTTTGTATATATGCTGATAGACCTCTCACTTGCCCCATTCAAGCAAGTATTGAGGATGTTATGGCTGTTCAAACCTAGGCAACCCGGACGCCACTCCCAGGTCACTGATGTTCTTAGGCATCGCCCCATTCAAATTGCCATATCTCCTAGCTCACACCTTCAACTGAGGTGTTCTTGAGCATTATAAAATCCGGACGCCATAAGCAACTCATAGCTCATGGCCTTACCCTCGTGACTCCTAGTCTCTGTGGGTGGGAGGTGTTCTCAATGCGCGGGGCCCGCACCCACACTAGGATCACTTGAGCCCTCTCACCTATGGCGCCACAAGTTATGGGTGTTACTTCAGGGTCCCCCTTGTTCCCAAGATATTTCGGGCAATTCTTATGAAGAGGCGCGCAACATGAAATGTTGTGGGATTTTTTTTTGGAGAAGATACGTGTTGGCGTTCCTCAACAACCATTGGATTTTGTAAAAGCGTTGAACATGTGGGACCTGGTTGGATGCTTAAAACCTGACAACCTCCACCGTTACCCTCAACTGCTTTTTGCAATCGGTTTTGGTTTTGTTACAACCTTAGTTCTCGATTGTTAAGCTCTCGTTTTTTTCAAAGCATATTTTAGGGTTTCTTTCACGCATATTGATGGTATAGGGTGGCCACTTTCTTTGTAATGTTTTCCGCATGTATTTGATTTAGGGTTTAGTTTTTATGGTTCATCTCTTCTTTGTTGGTTTTGTAATTATGAGTTAGTTTTGGGAATTTTGGGTCTGGTCTTGCAAAGTATGAATTTAGGGTTACAATTTGGCATGAAAAAGAAGAAGATCAAGATGTATACACTCACTAATGAAGGAACATCTTCAAAGTGCATTGGAATTATGAAAAGGGAGGATGAAGAATCCTTTGTTGACCTAAGAATGCGCCTAGAAGAAAAATAAAATAAAAGTTTAAATTCCAATATTGAGATCAAATGAGTGTTGTAGAGTGACTACCAATTTTTAATCACTTAATGATTTTAAAAATAAGGTTTTCATGATCCATACCCACTACGAGGAGGTTGAAGATTTGGCATGTAAACGACAACATCTCAGAGGTGAGTAGCATTTCATGAACATAATCAAGAGTAATGAAGTTGACGACATATATAGTGCCACAACCTCCCATTGTTGAGACTGGTGGATAAGATGAAATTATAGGATTAGTAGTTCAAGTCAATAATGTCTACTGCCGTCACGAATTATATTAACTGAGGTTATGAGAATGTACATGGAGGAAGAGGTTAATTTTTTGTATTAAAGTTTTTTGTATTTGAATGCAACTTTGTTTTTTTTGGAGTAAGTAGTTGTGCAAAATTTCATGTGTTGTCACAATTGATTGTATTTTGTGTTTTGTTCTATCGATGTCTACAACTTGTCTATTTAAGCTTGTACATTTTGTTATCTTCATGTTTATTGGTGATTCTTTTACTAGTATCCAAGTGCTACTGGTTGTGTTTTCAATGGTACTTTAGATGATTTAGGATTGATATTACTAATTGCAACCAAATGAATGATAATTTGAATGGTATGGAATGTTTGTTGCTCACATAGTTGGTTTCACAATGCTATAATATTTCGTCCACTATTTGGTACTTGTACGAGTTAAAAATATTTAATATGACAAAAATTAACCTATCCAAAATAAATGAAAAATAAATATAGGGTGCTAAAAAATACATCAAAGTAGCTTTTTGATCTACAAATAGGGAGGGAAAAAATGTTGAGAGGTGCATAAATATCCCCCCATTAAAAATCCCACTATCGCATGTGGCTACAAAATGTAAGGGGGTGTGATCACCCCGAGTTCAGATCATATATTTTGAAATAACAAATATATGTAGGGATCTCATTTCACAATTATGAAGGATTCTATCATTTCTAGTCAAAAATAATAATTAATATTACAAAATCATTTTAAGTAATGATTAAAGATATAAATTTTGGTCATGTTTAAGAAATGAGATGGTATATGGATATGTAAGTTTACTTATCTTATTTGAAAAATTCTCCAAATAATATCTTGATTGATCCAACTTGTGGTATTTAATGTAAGTATTTCACGCAATCCAATATTGCATTGAACTTAGAGAATGTTTTTTGTTGTTAAAATTAGTTAGAATCTATGAGCCTTGTCCAGGTCTCCCACCAATGGGAGCCTTTGGTCCTAGCTAGTGTCTCTTTTTCTACTAGTGTGTTGACAACTTAAGGATAGAGAAAACAGGTGTCTCCGAAAAGTAGGTCTTACCTGAAGGCACTACCACATACAAACTGTTCCCCATCACCGATATGGAACCCCCCCATACTTCACTCCCAAAACTGGGACACAATTGACAATTCTTATTAAAAAAACACCATTCGTGTCAAAAAACCACTTAAAAATACCCATCCATAATCCATTTGGTGGCACTTTAAGACCTCAACCTTTCCTCCTAATCATCTCTCATTTCACACCTCGTAGATCTAAAATGTCAAGATCCCTTGTCATGTCCCCAAAGTTGACTTGGGCAAGCGAATTTGTATTTGGCATCTGGAACCTAGTGTTTGTAGAAGGTGTGTGTAGTGTCCTCGCCACATTAGATTTGGCACCAGTGATCGGGGAGATTGTTTGGGCATAATCGGTTGAGATCCATGTGTTTGCAAGTCCAACCGGTCACATGTTGTCATCCTCCGGATTTCCGTTAATAAATTGGGGTATATTCTATAACTTCCTCCACAATGATCGGTAATTTGCCTGCTGTCTTGAACTTCAACCGGTTATTTCTCAAACTCAATCGGTTCATCTGTAACTAACTGCCGGTTCTCCCCGATCATCGTTTGGCACATGAGCTCAAAGGCCCTGCATTATAGTAGTCGCCGCACAATTTGTAGATCTCATGTGCCAGGTCCTTACAGTGTTTCCACTACTCTCCGTTTGCAATTCATGCAGTGCGCAGTTTTAACCCTCAAAACACAGGGTTTCTCATTCTCCTCGAAGCAGATTGTTGCCGTACTGCAATGGAAACTCTGGATCCATGCTAGTTGATCTTGTTTTCCTCTATGTTCAAGTACCTCATGCATGTGTAAGGTCCTGGGAAGATCGGGGCCATCGATGCCGGTGGACCTAGCTAGAATCTGCATGCAGTCCGGGCTGCAACTCGTGGGATCAGGTGCGTTTTTCCAGGTGTGGATTTAGTGTAGCTTGATGAGGGCTGTGGAGTACGGAAATATAAACCAGGGATTGGTATGTTTTGGTTTTGGTTTGTGGTCACACCAGGAAGCCAAGTGATGTATGATTCTCTGAGAAAGGGATCGAAGTTGTGGCAAGTATTATATTTACTGGGGCTCTTGATTTTTGTGTGATCAACAATAGGACGTCTGATCTAGGTCAGAGTATGTTCCTCTGAACTTTCTGGATTATGCAATTAGCATATATTCCTGTCGGATTATGTTAATCTCGGTGTTGGGTTTGTCGATATCTGATGTATATATCCCGAGACCTCTCTCCCGCACTCCTTGCAGCCTTGTTTTGTTGTTGGATCTGAGATGAGTCTTCAAGGAACCTTGGAATTTCTGCCCAGGATCTGTGCCAGATGTTGTTGCTCATTCTCAACTCAATCATCATTCATGTGGTATGTGCCTTAGCTTTGCCTGAAGGGCTAATTTGGTTTGGAAGTGGCCAGGACTCGTGTGTATGTCTTTCTTTCGATTGCTGCGAAGCTTTTCTGGGGGACATAGTGTGCACATATTGCTCCCTATTCATATGTGGCTAGGTTTTTCTCTAAAGGGCTAGGAAATTAGTTTGCTTGTATTTAATGGATGGACTAATGCGTTCATCCAGTTACTTTGGACAGACTTTGTCAGACATGTCTCAGAACGTTCTAGAGTAGAAGGTTCTCGGTGTAACGAGGAACTGCTGGATTACATTCTGGAAACATTACAGGGAATGATCATCTAAGCAAATGCAGTGTATCAGAGAGAAGCATGTGAGAAGCATGAGTTCTAGATATGGCAATCCATAGAATAGGCCCAGGGAGTGCACTATTCATTAAAACCAAGCATCACGTGCGTGCATGCCCCTTATTAAAATACCCCTGTATACATTTTATTTTTGCTAAAATCAAGCAATATACTTACAAATCTCATTGCTTCAAAATACATTTCCATACGTACACAAGGGTCCAAAAAAAAATACAGAAATTGTATATAACATGTGTACAAATGTTTGGAAATGCAAAAATATGGCCCTATTATATGTATAATATCAAATCATGGATTTTTAGTTATAAAGTCGTTACTTAGTGGATGAAAACACACATGATTCTTGGTCCAGGTCTGACTTGAACGCGTAAACGCGTAAACGCGTAAATGCGTACTTTACATATATTTTACTATAGCCTCATGTATATCTACTTCTTGCTTAATAGCAATATGTCTCTTGTATGTACATTTTGTACATGCTTGTTTTAAATAATACCCCTTTTGTGCACCCACGTGTATAAATACAGTACTTGAACAGTGCATTCCCTGGAAGAATAGGCAAGATCCACCATGCGTAGGAATTATTGTAAACAATATTCTGTAAGGTGCTAAATACATAGGGAATAAAATTTCATTTCGGTTGCAGAGTTAATAACACAGATACTTGTGTAAATTGATCATACTCGCATTAGTATTGTATGTTTGGGTTCTTCATGAGGCTTAGGCTTAGGGTGGATAGTTGTCCATAGCGACATGTGGAAGTAAGTTCTGTGTTGGGATTCACACAGATCCAAGCAAGCTTGTGAAGGTCAAGCTCCACATAGATCCATAGTGACGTTAATGGATACGTGACATATTTTCCTGTAATCATATTAGTAATGCAATTTTTGTTCAAAGTTGTAATATTTGTAGCATGACGGAGAAGTTTATACTTTGAAATGAAGCAATCGATGCGGGTTGCAGTTTGAGTGGGAGTAATGGATGTATACGTTCATCCAGTTACATCCAGACAACAGACTCTGTAATGAAAGACGAAGAACTCTCCAGAGACGAAACTTCTAGATGAATGTCTAGTAGAAATGCTTTTTATACAGATATAGGAGTACAGTAGTTTATATGAGTAGAATGCAATGTATCGGAGAAGTAGACAGTTCTAGATATGGCAGTTGCATAAGCTAGCTAGATCCCACCAGGCGTAGGAACATAGTATTGTTCTGTAAGGTGTTTTTATATACAGGAAATAAAATTTACATTCCAGTTGCAGAGTTAATCACACAGATACTTGTGTACATAGATCAAACTTGCTTCAGGTTATGGGCCCACTACCATAGGATTAATTCTACAATTCTATGCTTAAATATGATGCGCTCCAATGGATAAGCGAGACGTCGAGCCCCCCGAGATTTTTGATGGAGAAAAGTTTCCCGTCTGGCAATTTCATATGGAAATCTGCTTCGGAGACACAGGTACTATGCCGATTGTCAACGGCACCCTTCCAAAGCCACCAGAGACCGCTACCGAAGAAGAGAAACTCGCCTAGGAAAAAACAGACTCACGAGCAAAAAGGATGATAAGTTCTTCAGTATCTCTTCCGGTTCTTGAAAACTTAGTCAATTGTACTACTGCTGCATGCATGTGGGCAACACTTTGTTCATTCTACCAACAGAAGTCTAGCGAGAATATTTACCTACTTCAGAGTACTTTCTTCAATTACAAGATGCATGCAGGCGATTCCATCAATACACATGTAAATAAGATAATGAGTATGGGGAACTTACTCAAAGAAATGGGAGAACCATTTATTGAGAAAATGTTGATCACCAAAATTATTTGTAGTCTTCCAACCAGCTACAACAACATCATACCAACATGGGCAAATCTTCCTACTACTGAGCAAACTATTGCTAATCTCAAGGTTAGGCTACTTCAGTTGGAGAATCTCCTGGCGCTCCAGCAGCTAATGCCCAGCTCCCAGCTCTGTGGGACAGCAACTAATGCCCAACTCCCAGCTATGTGGGACAGCAGCTAATGCCCAGCTCCCAGCTCTGTGTAACAGTAGCTAATGCCCAACTCCCAGCTCTATGTAACAACAGCTAATGCCCAGCTCCCAGCTCTGTGGGACAACAGCTAATGCCCAGCTTCGAGTTCTGCTATTACATCTCTAACCAACCACCCCTAGCTAATTAATCTAACCAAGACTTACTAATCCTAATGAACTACTAGCTAGTTCCTACCTTCATCAACTATCCTTCTAACTAATCCTAATAAACTACCAACTAGTTCTTGTCTTAATCAACTATCTTTCCAAGTTCCTCCCTAATCAAAATTATTTTCTACCACACTACAACACACACTCACACACACACACCCTCACACACTCACCCTTCTAAGAGGGAGAGGGAGAGAATGAGAGAGAATGATTATGAAGAAGAGAGAGGAAAAGGTAAAGCGAGGGAACTTAAGGAGAAGAGAGGATAAGGGAGGAAGAGGAAAGATAAGGCATCCAATCACAACCCCTTAACCTTCTCCCCCTTAGGAGGACTTCATCCCGCTAACCCTTCAACTCCTAAACCAACAAGGACACGTTCTAATTCAAACAATTAACATCAAAGGCACTTCCCATTGCCCCCTCAAACACTACTCCGCTAATCAAAACACTCCCTAATGTCACTAAGCTTTTATTTCACCACACAAAATGGCTTAAGGCCTACACATAAATCCACACCACTTCTCACTCTTTTTATACTTTTGATTGTTTCAAGAACACTCCAATTGCAACTCCAATTAAATTCTAAACATAAAACAAATATGAGCACTCATTTTGGGCTCATACAAGGTAATATCGGGGAAAGAGGCACTATTAGGGTTTTGAAATGATTCGTTCAGCTCAAAGTAACAAGGATCATTTTCCCCTCTTATCCCTAGGTTTTTGTTTTCTCTTTTTGTCGGGCGCCGAAGGTTTTTGTTTTCTCTTCTCGCATAGCTTGATTCTTTTGCCGACAACTGCTTTACTTTTCCTTCTTTCACCTGTTGCTTCCAGCGCTTTTCAACGTCCCTGCGGTTACTACTGCCGTGGGAATCACCGAGAGTCCTGATATTGTCATGGCCTCATTCTAAAATTCCCTCTCTATCAAATGCAAAGTCAACTGTGGCTTATGTAATGGTAGGGGAGTCTAGAATTTTTAAAAGTACACTTATTAGTCAATTGAATGACAATCCTTCTTTGTGTAAAGATCGGTGGACTTGAATTAGAGTTGGCATATTATATATGAAGCCTAAACTCCTGAGTGTTGGAAACCATGACACTTTGTTAAAGCTTGGTTGTGACTGTGTTGTGTGTTTTTTGAACACACCTGAAGCTAAAACTGTGAAAAAACAAGGTAGGCCAAAAAACTCTACTCGAGTTAAGGTTTGGTTTGTTGGGAGAGTTTATAGGATGCAGAGGAAGTTTGGTAATCGTGGGGTGGAGTATAGGGATCCAATTGACTTGATGGACCGTCCATCAAACGTGGAGATTGGTTTAGGTTGGTATCAAAAAGGGGCTAACAACAAGTGGACATATGATCTTACTAATCATTTGATGGTAGACTTAGAGACAATAATTGCATTGGCTATAATGACATATATTGGTGAATCAAATGTTTATGAGTTACATCCGGGAGATGAAAAAGTTTTCAACGACTTTGCTGATGAAAGCCAGGATATTTTGTTATACATATTATAGGGGTTGATTATTGTTCAAAAATATATTTGTATACTCATGTTAATGACTATATATGAATGGATGTTTTTTGTGTATACATATTGTTATTTGTATATTTATTGTTGCAATTGTATGTGTATTACTTCATTTCACAAAAAATAACTTGTATATAGGGGGTTTTTAGAGTATGCAGTGAACGCACGTGATTCTAGGTTTTAATGAAAGGTGCACCCCCTGAGGTATGTTTTCGGCTAGCGTTTGGAGATGAAGAAATTTCTTAATTTTTGTATTAGCTAGAGATGTACAATGATCAAAATTCATTGTAAGGGTCTCGAGTGCTTTAAACTCAAGTTGGGGAGAAAGACTTATGGTGGCAGTTTCAAAAAAACAGTTTCAATGAATCTGCAGTTTGCAAATCTAGCTTTGAGAATGATATCAATTTCAGAGATAAAATATCTAATAATACATGGTGAGTAAAATCCTAAGTATATACCTTGCTATCAGTAAATACCGATAGTATTTCGAATGAGTTCGGCTACATGTATCTAGATTTGGTAGCTGAATATACGAAGGTGTGATATATTTGGCGGTCAACCCGATATTAGTTCAGATGGGGTGTGTGTGTTTAGAAAAGTGGGTCATAATTGAAGGAGAGATGCGACATTGTGGAGGACAAATTTGCATGAAGGCTTCGGCTAGGCCATTTAAGAATGTTCATATAGGCCAGAGTAGGTTAACATGATCCCGGTAGCTATATAGTAGTCCTCGAAGGTGTGTGATCTAAATTCCATAGCGTTGTCCATTTCGAGGTATTTGATTGGGTAATATGGGAAGTGGTTTCTATATCGGATTAGAATGACTAAGAGTTTCGGAAAAGCCAAATTTTTTGTAATAAGAAGTAATGTTTCAAAATGACTACCTGATGCGTCCACAATAACAACAAATATATTTGAATTGTCCCGAAGGAGGATTAATGGATTTATATATATCACCGTGCAATCGGTAAAGGGAAGGGGGTAGTTCTATGGGCAGTTGCCACATAGACAGTCTTTTGATCATTTTACCCTGAATACAAGTTTTACAATCCGTGGCCTTTGTAACATCTATACTACTAAGATTATGGCTAGTAAGCAAGGATAGCATCTGTCTTAGGATGGTAGTGCCGGGATGGCCAAACATTCAGTACCAAAGGTCAGATTTGGCCGAGGCATTCAAAAATATGATTTTGCTATTTGGCAAGCATCCATCAGGCGGGTTGTGTAGCATCGTGAGACTCCAACCCTGATGTGCCCGTATCATGGAAATTCCACCATGGTAGGCCTGGCTAACCTTAGGTTGCGAATATCTTCGTCATTTCCCTTGGAAATGCAGCTGTATAGGGTATGTTCTTCTTTGACATTCTTTGTTTCAAGAATGCAGTTGTGTAGGGTATGACCCTCTTCACGATTTCATCATAGATAGTGACAATTTAGGAAACTACCATTTTTTCGTTTGGCGAAATTTTAATCACTTATAATAATCTCATATAGGCCATTAGCTCTTGCCTTGGAAGTGATAAGGCATTGTTGGCCTTGCTAGAGCTCTATTATTTTTGCACATTTTTTTATTGTTGTATAAATGTGTATATTATTTGCTCTTAGGTCTTTGTAGCTGATAAGGATACGTGGTATAGAAGGAGCGTATATTGTTTGTTCGCATATGAGGGGAAATACCTTGGGCAATATAAATATTGTCCGGCCCTCACGAAACCTTACATTTTGTTTTCTAGCAAATGCTATGTTAGCTCCTGTCGGACCTACATAACTGATTGTCATGTAGTTTTCCGTGTCCATTTCAGAAATAGATGGAGTTTTTAAAGTATGAGTCTCTCTCTATCTACTTCTTAAAGTTTGTAGTTCTTTATACATTTGTATAAGGTAGGGTGGTGCTCTACATGCTTTAGCAAAATGGCCATTGGGGCCGCATTTATGACATACACATTTATGTGAATGAAATTGATGAGGTTTATGGGACGTCTTCCAAAGAGCGTACCTTGGCTTAAAGGGCTATCTTCGTTTGAAATTGCGGGGAGGTCACTTTGGTGCCTTGGATGCTTGAGTTTCAGAAACTGTAGCATGAATTTCACGAACAGGGCGTATCTTGGCATTTCTAGCAACAGGAGGTGTGACAACAATTGCAAATGTTTCTTACATTTCATATTACGATAATCTTGAAAATGAATAGCAATAGCAAGGGGAAATGTGGAGAGAGTCTTATCGATTAGTTCAGCATCTGTAATGCGATTTTCATACAATCGAAGTTGGGCAGTTATTTGGTGTAGCTCAAAATTGAATGAGAGGATATCTAGAAAGTTCAGCACTTGTAGGTTGATTCAATTATTTCATGCTTATAGAAGAATATTGTCTGCTCATGGTAGAATCTAGATTGTAGGTGGTTCAAGAGTTCTACTGGAAACTCAATATGTATATATTACTGGCCGAGAAAGGTGTCCAGATGTTGGCATAGAAGCACGAGAGCATGTCATTTGAGAACATGTGACAATTCGGTAGCGGTTTTAAGATCGAGAGCTCGGTCAAGCTCTTCGGCAACAAGGTAGGTCTAAGCATCATTATTCTATTCCAAGAAGTTGTTGTCATCTGGTGCTAATGCTTCGAGACTCAAAGGTTGAAGCTTAAATTCTAATTTGGGTTTTTTTTACTGTGACCATTCAAACAGGAAGGTGTTTCATGTCATATACTGAGGGCCGAACCACACGGCCGGCAGGCATGCCAGACCGTGGGCTTTGATTGGCCTAGAGAGGCCGATCGCTACCAGATGAGAGGCTGGAACTCAACCGGCCACCTGACGTGGCCTAGCAGACTTGCCCCCAACAGTTCCAGGGGCCGAACCCTGGAACTCCGCGTTGAGGGGGCCATGTCACTGCTTTTTGCCGCCACGTAGGCCAGCTCGCCCTCGTCGCCCTCGTCGCCCCCTTCTCTGCTCGCCGACGCCCAGACTTCCTGCTCGCCGTCGTCCTCCTCTGTTCGCCCTAGCAGCACTTGAGTGTTGTGGAACGCCACTTCACGTCGTCGCCCCAACTGCTCCTGTCAGGTAAGTGCACCTAAACTCGCCCTCTCACGTTGTTGTTGATTTTTGTTTTGTTTTTGTTTTGTTTTTGTTTTTGGTTTATCGCTTCATTTGTGTTTTGGTCACCTCCCATTCACACTCAAATTCAATTTGATGCAAAGCAGCTCGTGATCTCCATGGAGTCACAAGGATCCCCCACCAAACAGAATTTAGGGAGAGGTGCAATTCCTCACCCCTCAACCACAGAATTTTGTGCACAACGTCCTCCCATTCCACCCTCACCATTTTTCCATGGCTTTGGAGGAGCGGGCAGTCCCATGCCTTTTCTTTATCCCCATTCTTTCATGCCTCCAATTCCGGGGTTTGGGTTTGGATCCCCCCCCAAAGCCTCTCCTTCCACCACAACCGACCTCACGGCGGGATCACTTAAAAGAGGCCCCAAAGAATCAGTCGTTGACCTCTCCAATTCGAGCAAAAAACGGAGAGCCCCCCGGAAGAAGGTGGAAGTTGTGGAATTGGATGACACGAAAGATGATGTGGACCTCCAGAGAAATTCTTGCCACTGGAAGGACCACTGGGTGATTCAACTCGTCACTCTTCGAGGAGAGATGCAAAACACCTTCAGCGCTCCACCAAAGCAAGGTGTGTTTTTTTTTTCCTCTTTGGATGTTTTTTCTACATTTTTTTTACGGGTTTTGTTTTGGAAATTTCATTGGCTACTAGTTTGTGAATCCAGTCTCAATGCCTGTTTCAAAGAATACACCTGCACCTGGTTTTAATGTGAGGTCCATAAGTAGATTTGTTCCGTTTACCTGCGATAATCATTTTTATACTGCAACTGCAATGCAGTTTTTAAAGTCTGCAGCTGGAATCAGCTGCCAGTATGCAACCCTGTTTACCCATGTTCACAGTGATCAACACTGTTTCGATAAACAGTTTCAGTTGGCAGCTCTGTAATTGCTAAACCCCTGTGTCACTACAGTATGTTGTTTCACTACAGTCTGCAGCTGCTGTTTACAGAGGCCAACATGTTTAAGGGCAGTCTGCAGCTGTAATTCGGTGCAGTAGTCAGCAGACTGCTGTAGATTGATTTTTCCAGCAGACAGTAAATCGTTTATTTTCGATTCAGACTGCTGCTAGTTTTTCCACAGATATTTTTTTCGACTTCTCAAATATGGCTACATGTGATAGTTAATTTCCACATTTTGTCAACCTAATATAATTTGTGTTATGACGTGTGGAACAATGTGCAGGTGTGGACAATTGGTCCAGATTGCATACCAAACTCGTATCTCTTTGTCCAGATTTTACAAAAGATAGCGAGTCATGCAGGAAGAAATGGGCTGCCATCTACAACGACTACAAGGAAGACAAGGCAATGAATATGAGGTCGGGTTCACAACGATCCGAGAAATGCCGTTGGTACGTACTTGTGGACGAGTTCATGTATGATAGGGCGCATGTTGTTGCGCACGTGCACGCGAGCGCAAAGAATCTGGACGGGCCGAGCTCCACAACTGATTTGGACACCAAGACCACGGCACACAAGAGTGGGGAGACCACATCGAAATCTCCTGAGCCTAAGCGCAAGGAAGACATTTTCCTTGAACGATGCCTTAGTGAAATTAGGGAGAGTAGCAAGCTTCTCATGGATAGTATGAAGGCTAGTGAAGACATGAAGATGGTTTTATTGATGAGCATGCAAAAAAAAATGGAAAGGATGGTAGACAAACTTTGAATATATGTTTTCACTAATCTTCCTCATCAATGAAAGGTTCCGCAATGCATGACTTCGACTTTGTCATCCAAAGACTTCTTGCAATGTTATTTCGTCCTGTGGACAACTCTTTGAATGATTTCCCGCCTGTGGCCATTGCAATCTCAAATTGTATAGCATCTTCTTGTTTTATGAATTCTAGAGTTTCTCTTGAGTTGTCATCAATTCCGGCCAAGCTATGCAATGCGAGGTTGGCAACTGCGAGTTGCTCTCGCATGAATGAACCCACAACGTTTCCGATGGCAAGCCCATTATGCACGTCATCGGTGGCCTCCCGCAACCACTCTTGTTTCCAAAAGGTATCTCCGAACACGATGCACATGTTGTGTAGAAGCAAACATGTCGCAACCAAATCAAACACATTCTTCAAATGGACATCGATCCTCTTCAAAAGAATTCGCCATCTACCTTTGAGTATACCAAATGCCCGCTCGACACATATGTGTGTCGAGCTTTGTACAAAGTTCCAGAGATACTCCTCACGTGATAAGCCGTCCTTGTGACCTTTGAATGGAGCCAACATCCACGGACGGCAAGGATACGCAGCATCGCCGACCAAACAGTAGGGTGAAAGCTTGCGAGCCTTGCAGTGTTGGCCGATTTTGGTCCACGCCCACAGGTTGGCATCGTGCATTGAACCTGCCCACCCTATGTCGAAATCCCAAAACAAACATTTCGCGGACACCACTCCTTGCAACAATAGTGAGTGGAATCCTTTGCGGTTGTAATAATCTGCAGTATGCAGTCGGGGTGCAATAATGGGTGTGTGGGAGCCATCGACTGCCCCCACCACATACGGAATCTGATGCAAGTCCTGAAACTCCTGTGCATATCTCTCCATAGTTGCAGGTGCAGGCCAACTGATGAATTTCCTTAGCAATTTTTTTATTATTATAGCACAAAAATCCGAGACCGCTTGTTGACTAGACGAGAGGCCAATCATGTACAAATCGGCAATGCATTGCATGGAATTACCTGAAGCCAATCTGGAAATCGACATTGCAACCTTCACTTGAACTGGAATGGCCAAGCGCATGTTCGTATTCCGTCTTTGCAAGTCCGATGCGAGAATACAACACAAATACTCAAATGTAGAGATATCTATACGCATTCGCCCCTTGAACTCCCTTGAATTGAATGAGCCCAACAAATTTTGGTTAAAGAAACCATGTTTGAGCAAACCTCGATCGTGAGCCCACAATCGTCGTCTCCCTCTCCCGCTACATCACATGAATCCGTACAAAGCAAGTATCATGCAACAAAGTTGTTGCCAATGCCCCAAAAAATCGCAATTTCATCCATAGCAGTACACTCCAACAAGCTAAAAACGGACAATTGAAACATGAGCGTGAGTGAGAGAGTGAAAGACCTTGCTGGTCTGCTCTCGGTTCACAAAGGAAGCTTCGTCGCAGCTGGGTCCGGTGCAAGTGGGGTGGGCCGTGTAGCAGCTCGAACCCTGTACCGCTGACGTGTCTACTAATCCGTAGGCCCTAACCCTAGCCCGGGGCCCCTGCCTGCCTGCCTCCCGTCTGGGGAGGCCCTGATTGGGGAATTTCTTAAGAAATAGTAAGTTGCTATTTATGAGAGAAAGAGAAAGTAAGCTTCTGATGTATATGGAAGAATTGTTATATCATAGGGCTACTGGAAGGACAAAACTATTGTTCTATATATTAAAGATTAGTTGAAAATTTGAGCATGTGGGAGCTAATATGTTGTTTTTAAGGGAAATTGTTTATGCTCTAAACAATTAAGAACTATTATGTGAGGCAATGACTGATTTGATATGTAAATATCTAAGTTAGTAGAGCAAAACACTGAAGAGCTATTTTAGCGAAACATCTAAGAGTTGTTGAACAAATTGTGTAAGAACTATTGGGCAAAACATCTAAGAGATATTAAACAAATTATGCAAGAATTGCTGAGCAAACCATCTAAGAGTTGCTAAGCAAAGTATGCAGAAACTGCTAAGTGAAACGTTTAAAAGTTGCTAAGCAAAGTATACAAGAACTGCTGAGCATAACATCTACGAGTTGCTAAGCATAGTGTGCAAGAACTGTTGTCACCGAATATCTGCCAATTATTGTCTCCGACTATCCAAAAATTGCTTTTACTGAATAGTTGTTGATCTAGTGTTGAAAGAGTTTGTTGTGCTAACATAATCTAATTCTAGCCGTGTGTAATCACAATCACAAACAAAATGTATCAGATAGGTAAAATGACTTGGGGAGGAAAGAAGAAGAGCTTAAGAGAGCTGACTTCTCAAAACTTGTACAAAGTTTGAACTTTCTCTTTTCAGAGGCCAATTTCTTTAATTTCTTCCTCTTTGCAATACAAGGGTGGGTGGGTGGGAGCATCTTCAAGATCCTCTCTATACATGTTTCATGCCTTTTTCTATTTGATAGTATAGTACCTCATTGCATAATAGAGTCATTTGCCTAATGTCTCATTAGTATCATGTGTTGTACTACACATATACACTTTGCATACCTAGTTTGCCTTGCAAGAATACATACCTTATTTGGATTTTTTGCTATCATATGGTATTCATCTCCTCATGAATGATTTTAACTATCCCATGCCTTGGAAGCTAATTGCCAACCTTCTTGCCTCCTTATCAAATACATCTAACTATAACACCACATGTATGTTGTACTTACTAAGGAGAAGGACCTAGTAACCTCAACCAATATCTGTGCATAAAATGTCATAATCACAATACATCACTGCATTGACTGTGTGAAGGGCCTGCCTCACCTGTGCCCATGCAACCAACCAACAAACAATTGAGGATTAGTTACGTACACAAGGTAAATAACAGCAAGATCCAGTTGTTATCCATGTCACACACACTTAGTTCATTTCAAATGCACCAAAATATTTCCACCTTCAACACTCATTGTAAAACAACATATGGGTGTTCAAACCCGTTCTTTTGCCATGATTGGGTTACTCCAAGTAGAAAACTCCTCTTGGTGATGAACCCTAGTTACTCTTACTTCAAGCACGTATCTATTACCCTAATGTGTATACCCAGAGCTCGCTGCACCTCTCACTTGCGTGAATGGTAAAAAAGAGGTATTTTTTTAGGGTTAAGGGCTTATATTGTAGTACTTACGTATGGTAAGTTCTCGTAACCCTATTTTTACTTCGTTCATCCATATCTCTGTTACATCCGTTCCATGGTAAGTATGACTTCTTTCCATGTGTGTAGATATAATATTATCAAAGTTTATATCATTTGTTTTACATAAGAGACCTTCACTAGGTCTATTAATGTAAAAGTTTAAACTTTAATTTTTATGTAACATGGCATTAGTCAAGAACTATAACTAGAGAGAGAGAGAGAGAGAGAGAGAGTTGATAACGTGTTGAGAGCGGAGAGACAAAATGAGAGTTGGACATGATAAAGATAGAAGACGCTCTGGCCCATGAGAAAATATGTGTTGCATTTATATAAATATGTACACATACCGTTGTTTATGAATAAAATTTGTCACTTTATCCTCTGACACTATTCCAGCTAATCTAGGCGGCGGCTGGTCTTGATCAACCGTCCAACCCTGGACCTTCTATAATTAATCTACGCCTAGAACCTATGAGGTAGTCTAGGGTCGTTCTCCTAACATGATGTAACAAGTATCGGGTATCATTATGGGGTCCCCTTGGGCCCATGGTGTTGCGGGCACTCCTCATGAGAGAGGTGCATGACAAATACACCCATCCCCCAAACCCATCACACACCAGACAATTCACCTATTGCCATGATAGAATCTCAAAGGGCTGACTAATTGCTGCCAAAACCTTGATTACCACCTTTGTCACCTCGGTGTCATGTCATAGTGTTTGTAGTGAGATCCAACCGGTTTGTGCCAACACTTGGGAGATTTTCAATCTAATTGAGCTAGATGATGGAGATTGAGGTGTAATTAATCACAACCTCTTTGAAGTATATGTTGGTCTCTCTAAACTCTAGATGCTTAGGTCTCTAAACTAGGAGTTGCAAGTTGGGCTCTTAGCCTTGCAAATAGACTCGATGACGTCCTAGCTAAACATGTACCTAAATGTTTATGTCTCCGAACTAGGAGTTGCCCACTGGCTCTCAACCTTGTAGATTGCCTCTTCAACCTTCAGCCAGGTGATGGTGTTCGAATGAGAAGTCCATGGCCAAAGGAGGGGAGGTGGTTTATACCCAAAGTTAAGTTACATGCCAAACACGAAAAACACGAGTCTCCCAGGCTGAATGGAGTTCGTTGATACTAAATTTTTTTTGAAATACACAAAGCAAGTTTGGGTAATAGAATGATTGTTATTGTTCATCCTTAAACACATGGTTTTGATCCTGGGTTAATTACTTTGCGGATAACTTTAGTGTCCAAGGAGATTTTGGGGCATAATAGGTGGATATCCTAACGTTTCCAACTGGCCACATGTTGACATCTTTCAGTTTTTTCTTTACTAAATTGGGTATATTCTACAAATTCCTCTAAAATGTTTGGTAATTTTCTGAAGTCTTGGACTTCAACCTGTTATTTCTCAAACTCAACCGGTTCATCTGTAACTACTGTAGCAGCTGGTTCTCCCCGTTGATTCTTGCGGGGGGCAGGCGCACGGGCAGACACTTGATTCAATTCCACGGGCAGCTCACGTGCCCGGGGAAGAAAATAAGTGTCCCTTCTTACGTGAAGCTCACCTTCGACGCGAGCCCATGGCTACGGTGCGACACTGGCACCTCGCCGCTCCCCTGCACTCCGAATTCAATTTATCCCTCGCCATCATCCCTTGCTATCTTCTTCCAACACTTCCAATCGTTATCTCTGCATCTGCCGTTAACCAAACCTATGCTCCAGAAACATAAACGGCATCGAAACTCGACCGATTGGGGCCTTTAAGCACTGTTAGGGTTTGACGTGTACTTCACTCCAGCCATTGTCGTCTTCACCGTCCGGTGGTCAGTGAGGACACCATCAACACACACATCGTCTCTGAGGCTCTCTTTTTTTTGGAAGAGAGAAGAGGGAATCGGGTGGAACAGAGGAGATCTCATGCTCGGGTGCTAGGGCTAGGACATGGCTAGGGTTGCGTGTCTGAATTGAGGCCGTTTTTGGAACCTGTTTTATTGCTGCTGTTCGGAGGAGGAAATTGTTTCCTGATTTGTCGTTGTTGAGGCGTTAGGAAGAGAGACTGGAGTGGCGTTGGATGTGGAAGAGAACTAGTTGTGCTGTCTTGTCTTTTTTTTTTCTTCTTTGCTAGGGTTTCGTGTCTGTCGTTCATGTTCGGGGGAGGGAATTGTGTCTCGTTGCTGCATGGCCGAATTGGATAGTGTTGGCGTCGTCCGAGAACCAGGAACCGAGCACTGGACGAATCGATTGAGTCAATTGTAGCTTCTTCTTTGAAAAAGAGCAGGAATGGGGAAGAGGAGGGACCGGCGACATGCCGCTGCCCTTGGAGGGGGTGGAAGGAGAATGAAACTGGACCTGTGGAATGACGACGATGCTGAGAAATTATCTACGAACGGTGCGCATCTTTTTCTCTTCCTCTTTATCTCACGCGTTTGTTATTCAGTCAATAATCTTGGACGTTTTCTTTGGTGTGACAACTTTTTTCCTTCTTTCCTTCTTTTCCATGTAATCGTCTAAGAGGATCGCACTTAGTTGGGCATTGTGGAGCAGACAGTTGTAGGACAATTTGAGTGGTTATCAGATGAGTTGCAAAGAAGCAATATAGACGTAGAGGGAGTTAAAGGAAGGGAATTGAAGATCATCAAAATGCAGCAAGCGATAATTTGAAAGCGTCATGGTCTACACACAATCGTAATAAAGACGCCTTAACAACACTTGCGTAACATACAGTTATGGGTATCCTAGATGAAATACCATCGATTCACATGGTATCTGACAGGAGTGAGTTTCTACTCCTTTGTAAAGCCCAGGGATTGAAATTGCCAGGAGGACGTTCACCTTCAGGAAATTGTGGTTTTGCATTTTGTAGAATTCTTATGGCCATTTGTTGATGTCCAGTGAGAGGCCACAGCTGATGCATAATTAAGTGAAATTTACACGTTCGAAAAAATTTCTGTGACTTTAACCTACGCTGTTGTGTTGGAGAACGTAAGAATCTGTACAGGGGCAGTTTGTTGTATGGGGTATTGTATATCTAAGTTCAGAAGCTGGGATGTGTTACTTTTATTGAGTTTTATGTGTGATTCTTGCAGGGAGGATAGTGAGTAAGACTGCAACAGTGGAGGAAGGAGATGAAAATATCGGTGATGGAGGCGATGAAGGCCATTCTCCACAATCCCTACCAGGTGGGTTCACCGGGCTAGCCCTCATGGTGGTCCTGCAAGCAAGAGTTTGTCTGCCAGGGCATTTTTTCGAAGCAAACTGCTTGCACAAACTTGATTCAGCCGAAATGATTTGGAAACTTGAGAGTGATAATTGGGGCCTCTAGGTTGGCTCCTCTTTCTTTTGTTGGGAGTGAGCCATCCACGCACAGCAGGGAATTTTGAATCAGATCTTGTTGAGGCCTCCTCTTCTTTGTCATTTGTGGGGCCAGCTGGACTGCGCGGGTGGAGATTTGCAGATCGGCAGCACTCGGTTCGTATGTTTCTAGCTTGTTTGGTTTGTCATACCCTCCCCCCTTTTCTTACATCTCATCTGTCATGCAATACCTCCAAAGGTCAGTGGTCTCTAAGACCACTCTCCTTTGTGCTAACTGTAGGTATCATTCAAGGCTGGTAATGAGAGTGTCACAGTTAAGAACCCAAAGAGAGACCGCAGGGTTGGGCAACAGCTTTGCCCAAATAGGTGTGTTGTCAGCTCACTGGTATTTTATGTGCAGGTCCTGTGCAGGTGGATCCCTTGTCCCTGTTAGGTCAATATAGTGATGAGGATGAAGAAGAGGAGCAACTTTCTCAAGCAAATGAGTCAAAGAAGAGCGGTTCTGCAAACATTGTTGCTGGTCAAGTAGAGGAACAGGTATGCATGGATTGCATTCACCAATCACCTATGTCCCTCTCCACTATTATTTAATGACACTGGATAATTGCTTCTACCATTAAGCATTTGATAGTGCTGTGTACATCTCTGCTGTGACACAATTTGTACAAATTGAAGAGGATGGATCCTGAAAGATGTTAGAAAGATCATCAAGTCTACACCTAAGTAGTTCTGTGATACACAAGTCAATCTGTTGTTTATGAAAGGTCTATGAGCTCCCAGTCCTGAGCTGTCATTCTCCTCCTCCTTTCTTCAAATCTCTGTGTGAACAAAGTGGCACTCTTAAGCTTATAGGGAAAACTTGTATTGTAGATAATTGATCATTTCTGACTTGTTCATACATTTGGGGATTAAAGCCTGGTCTAATTCTTGGATTTGGAAGGCAGTAGTTTATAAATGTTGTTGAACATAGCTACTAAATGAAAATGCTTATCTTTGGTCCATCATTGAATGTGAGATAGGTTGGCCTGTCCATGTATGTTTCCCAGGCCACAGTTGCCCTGTGTGTATCATACACCTTTGTAATTGCAACACCTGGAGTGTGCAAGCTAAGACCATGGCAGGGATTTGGCATGTTTGGTATAGTGACAATCTCGGAACATTGGATGTGCCTGATCTCAGGATAATGACTATTTTGCTGTATTGCAGTGATGTGGTTTTTATATTACACATCTGGGGTAAAACATCCTGACTGACTCCATGTATTGGCCATCACAAAGGTGGCCAGCTTCCTTGCAGATCTAGAGACAAGTGGGCTTCTGAAGGATGAGACAGAATCGCATGAAAACGGACTGGTGACAACAGCTGCTCCACAAGTTGCAGAGACTGTGAATACTGATGCGAGCAATGGGCATGGACATGGACATGGAGAGGCATCACCACATGGGCATGACTCCCCGTCTTTTGAGATTCAAAACAATGGAAAACCAGGTAAATTTGTCGCGCATGTAGTTTGTGTGAGGGGACTTTCAATTATTTGGAGCATGTTGTTGCAAGCCTAATAGGGATGTTGGATTGACTGTTTAGTTGTGGTTGATTGCAGACGAGGGTCCCAAAACAGACATCATATGTGAATGGGAAGCTGTTCTGTACAAGGAGAGTGGTGAGTACTATTACTGGAATAAAGTTACTGGTGAAACAACTTGGGAGAAGCCCACAGCTCTCTCAGAATATGAAGAATGGAAGAAAGGAACTGATCTTCAAGATGGGCTACAAAAGGATAACAATCCTCCAATTGATGGTCACCTGGAGAGTCACCTGGAGAATGCACAGCCTCTGTTGCAGAAGGCCACGTCAACAGGTGTTGATGCCAGTGAGCAAGACAGGAAGGTTGGCATGGCTGTGCAAGAACAAAGTGTGATGGGTTCAATAGATGACAACCAGTTGAGGAAAACTCAAGAACATGCAGAAGCTGCAGAGCGGCCTCAATCAGATGATATTTGCAATGGCTCTGAAGAAAAAGATTCTCTAGACATTTTTCCAGAGGTCAGAGAAAACCGTGAGAGAAGTGAATGCTTCCCAGTAGGTACAGGAAGAGAGCATGCAGAGCTACAATACAAAGAAGAAGCTGAAGCTGATCCTAATCCAGTGGCCAGAGAACAAAATGCATCAGATTTACTGGACTCTCAGAATAATACCTTGCATATTGGTACAGGAAGTGACAAAGACATGTCAGGTGGATCTCCGGTACATGGGGTCATCTCAGCTGATGGAGATTTATCTCCAAGTAATCAGGCCGAAGAACTTGCTACTGATAGGAATATTTCAAGACACATAGCAGAGCATGCAAGAAGAAAACATCAGAGTCGCCTATTAGAGAGGGGAGAGACTCTGGCACAGCGGTTTAAAATCTTAGCAGGGTAAGAGCCTTGTTATCTACATCAATGTTAGTGAGAATAAGCATTCTTTGTGCCATCTCAGTCACTCCAATACCTTACAATAGATACATATCTGTGATACACAGTTCAGGGTGTTTATGCGATCTGGCGAAGCACAACATTGAGACAGTTGTTTTGCATTATGGAGATCAAAGTACAGTTGAGTTTCAACTTAGTCTTATTTCAAATGTTTTCATTTTAATATTGCTGAGAGTCTATAGTTATCGCTAACATGTTTTGGTTGGTCTTTGGCAGAGAAACTATACATTCTTTATCAGCAAGGTTACGCTTGGTTGTGGAAGCAGAAGTAAGATTGTCTGATTGCAAAGCAATGGCCATGGAGGACACTGCAGAAGAACAGTTCTGGAGTCATATGGACTCGCAGATGACAAGGTTAGAAGCCTTGTTATTGCTGGAGGAAGCTGCAGCATCAGCAGAGTTTGAGCAGCAAAAGCTGCTGTCAAGTAGTGATGGGTTACATCTTGAGACTACACAAGTGGCTAAGAAGAAGGCACCTGCATTTCGAGCTCTCCGCCCACCTCAAGGCCAATCCTCTTCAGATTCTGATAATGATGCTGAGGAGGGGTCTAAATTACTATTTGATATGCAGGAAAGTGTGCAAGAAGTCAGCAGTTTACCAGTGCAGCCTGAAGCTTCTGCAACCCCTGAATCAGAATCTCTGAAATTTGAATCACATAAGGACAAACTTGAAGACAGGGACGTAAAAGTCCCAGAAAATGTTCCAGCAAATGAAGTTGCAACTGAAGATGAAGGTATTGCCATGTCTCCCTTTCTTTTTTCAAATAGCTGGGTCAATCTTGGTGGGCTTACTGGTCCAAGTGACTGCAGAATGTCATTTGTGGATATCATTACTTGGATTGTTATGATTGCTTGAGTGTATAAATCCTCAATCACATTCTGGTAACTTTAAACTTGCTTAGAATGAAGTTTGTCCTTTGGTTGACACATGTGCTATGTTTGTAAGTTGTACATCTTACCACTCATTGATTGTTGATATAGAAGTGACATTTTTCTCTGTGGTTTTTGATACAGATATGGAGGTAGATATGGAGGTGGACGTGGACACAGAAGATGGAAAGGAACAAGTTAGAGAATCTGTAGATATGAATCAGGCAGCTATAGCTATGCCCCCTGTATATCAATACCCTGTACTACAATCTGTTACATACATACCTCTGGAACCCTTACCTCCAGCTGTCTCATATGTGCCTCCAGAGTCTCTTCCTAATGCAGTCTCATACATCTCTCCAGCTGTTTCTCTACCACCTTTAGTAGAAACTCCTTTATTTCCTAGTGTGACATCTTTATTTCCAAGTGTGGCACCTATGTACCCGGTGCACCCTACTCTCCCAGCACTTCCTTCCTTCCCAGTTGATTCATGGGTTCCCCCACCTCCACCTGATGAAGAGTGGGCTCCGCCTCCTCTGCCAGAGTCCGATGCCCCCCCTCCTCCACCAGATGATGACCCGCCACCACTTCCTCCGTCATCAGCTGTTTTTCCTCTGGAAGTAGCCTCCCTGCCTCAACCTCCTTCTCCTCCTCCACCATATCTAGGAGATCACAGTACAATGTCAACTAGTTTTTACTCAATAGCACCAAATGAGTCCATTAGAGAAGGTGAACAAGCCTTTGTGGCTGAAACTCCCATGTACTACACAGACAGTGCTCAACTGGCTGTTGGGGATGTGGATTCTGCTTCACTTTACGCAAATGGTACTGTATCGTCTGGTGGTATGACTAATACAACAGCAGCTGAAACCATGTCAAAGAAAACCGCCAAAGGTGAATGCAAGTATTCTACATGAGTTTTTAGCACATCTTTGCTGCTCTGGATGGTCAATGATAAATATCTACAGTGATTCTACAGAGATTTGTACTCACTGAATGCCATGTTTGTTTTTGCAGTTGTACGGAATAAGAAGCGATCTCACAGTACAGCAGTTGCAGCCTCCTTGAGGTCTAATAAGAAGGTTTCATCCATGGTGAACAAGGTTAGTGACAAGCATCTCTTCTCTTTTCACTTGGATGCTCTATGCTTTAGTGAACATTTGAGTTGAGAGGTTCTTCCTGCATTTACCTGGGAGAGGGAGATCTTTGGTTTTTATGAGTTGTGATAGAAAAAACACCTAATGAACCTATGTTTTTGGTGTTTGTAGTGGCTTGCAGCAAAAGAGGAGCTACATTCTAGTGAAGATGAAGAAGAAGATAGAGCACTATTTGATGCTGAAGCTTTGGAAAAGAAACGACAAAAAGAGATAGAGGAATGGCGACATCAAACGCTTGCTAGTGGTGGTGCTTTGGAAAATGCAAACTTTCAACCACTTGGTACACTGGACTGGTATGTCACTGGTCACTATTGCTGGCATTGAATACAAGACACCGTGGTCTTCAATACTTCACTTACTTTGGTCTTCTGTTTCTTTTTTTCCATCTCTCTCAATGTGGTGATATTTAGACAGTGACCAATTTACATGACAAATGGGTGAATATGACAAATTCAAATTGTGAATATTAGGCTAGACTGTGGCTGTGTCCCGGTGCAGTCTGGTGATCCTAACCGTTGTTGGTGATCTTGAAGGTACCATCCGGTGGTTATTCTCTACAAGCATTGAGTTCTCATGTTGGTGTTCTGTGGTGCAGGAGGGAGAGAGTGAAGAGAGCCAAGCGAGAAACTAAGAAAGAAGCTGCAAAAAGAGAGGAGGAAGCTAAAAGAGATGACCTGAAGGAGAAGACAGAGGCCACAGAAGGATCCCAACTTGAAGTGGCAGAAGTTACCCAGTCTGCCAATGTAACACCACCTAAAAAACCTGACCTGAAGGAACTCTCAAAGGACCTTCCTTCTGGTTGGCAGGTATGTTCTTTGCCAAGCTTACATTAAGCTGTCATTAACACACAGAACCTTGAACCATTTAATTCATTCTTATTGCCACAGTTTCTCCTTGACATTATTACACAACATTACTTCAGAAATGAGAGTATACAGTCTTGGAAAGTTTTATGCTGGAAGACTGTAATTGCGAGTTCAACTAATTTACAAGTTCTGTAAATAACCTACATTCTGACATTTATAATGCTCTATCGATACAGGCCTTCTGGGATCCAGAGTCAGCTGAAGTATACTATGGTAACTTGACGACATCAGTAACAAGTTGGGAAAAGCCCACGACCTAAGGGTTGTTGCCATGTTGGATAGAAAAGTCCATCCACCCGACGAGAACACCTTCTGTGTGTATCTTGATAGGTTTTATTCTTGGCAATGTTCTCATTTTTGTTAGTTGTAGAATTGGGAATGCAAGGCAGAGTGACTATGAGTTTGCCAACTCAAATTGTTCAAACAAGCATGGTGCATACGGCAGGCATGACATTTTGAAAGTTTAGGTATTGAGCCCACATACAAGCTTTCTTCCATTACGTAGTGAGATCAGTGCACACTAACTGACATAAAATAAACTTTAAAATTTAAGCATACAACAGGTAATTGATTGTACATAGCACCATCGTTGATGAAAACTTTGTTGCTAATTTGAGTCCTATTCTGAAATTAGAATGGTAGTTGATACACTTAGAAAACAGTCGTCAAAGAAAACCTTGTCACAGTAACTTTAAGAGAACAAGAGAACAAGCAAATTTAAGTCGTAGTAGCTACAATTCATTTTTTGGCTACCTTTTCAAATTCAGTGCCTTAATTCGCACAATTTCAGAACGGTGGTAACCCAATTTTGATTTTGACTAAATTTTTCCACCATAAATTGTTGGGAATCGAGAAAATAATAATTTTGCTTGGTTTCCAAATCCATCCTCGCGATATTTTCGTAAAACATTTCAATATTATTTGCACAATATATATTCTATGTCGATGCTACAGATATGTGACAGAATGAACCGTGTTATTAAAGAAGTCGGGTAAATGGAATACTCCGTACTGTTTATGACCATTGTCATTGTTGTAACTTTTATAACATTTAAATTCACAATACAATACATAATCAATCCCAAAGAACCAAGCCAATCATAACAAAAGTGAGCCGACATGAACGACAAACAAATGTATGGATTCTTGGACACTCCGTAAAGATAATCTTCACTCACAGGTGAAGTCTTTTCTTGACCTGTCATTCCATTTCCCTCCGTTCCAACATTTAAAGGTGCACCGCCACATATAACCGTTAAAAAGTACAATCTATCCTGCACCATCCTCCATCTCACCTCCAATGTCCCCGCCTTTGACATGTACAACCCCTTCCACACCCAACTCATAAATGTTGTAGCAACAATCTATGTGCACAACATCCCCAAAACACAATGGAACATGGCAGATGAAAAGGAGTTTTATCCCTCATATTTTCTACCACCATATATAGTCTTCACTGCTGCACAAATTACACCAAAACACCTCCTAGCACCCTTACTAACTACTCCTCTGCAGCGCTTGCTGCACTCAAATCAACTGTCAGGTTCAAATTCTGCAATTCCAACACAACCAATTATCCGTCAAAATATGTGTCCCAACCCCAAGGGACAACTCAAACCAGAATATTCCAAAGTCAACTAACCATTCTCACGTGCAAGACAATACCTTCATAACCATCATTACTAACTGCAACCACACGCCTCTCCATATCAAATCACATATTTTCTCCAATATTCTCATTGTAACACATACCTTGCCAGTGATTCGTGTATACATAGCCAGCACATCTTGAACTGTTGTCTCAAAGTGTGTCGTTGGGTCATAACTCTGCAAAACAACCAACAATTCCATACATAAATTGCATATCTTCACATATCTGCCAAAACACCATACTCTGTGTAAATCCACACCAAAATCTCCTCCATGTGCATTTCTCCGAACTTCTCCCATCCACCACCACCGGTCAGATTCCCAACAAGTATCCATCCAAAGCCCCCTGGCTTACCTTGGAGATGTAGCAGTTGTCCAAAGTGCAGTCGTTCACTGGTTCATACATGTCATACATATCAATAATCTTCTCATCTATAGGTCCCAGGAGAGCAAGGCCTGCTTCCAGTTCTGCCTCAGGATTCTCTGTCTCCACCTCTGCTGAAACAAACGCTATGTACTTGCCTTTACGTGCCACGTTATGAGAGTTCGAGCAACAGAACACATACCTGCGCATTTTCAACCACACGAGTCAGACTGCTCCACAAACAAACGCCAAACACATAATCTGTCAGCAGAATAAATCTAATAATTGAGGATGTTGTCCATTTGGATACCATAAAAACGCCATCAAGAATCTGCATGAAAGACCACATCAAATCCTACAACTAGGTAATGCTTGGGTAACACAGAATGTGCCTGTATATCCAACAGAAGTGCTTCAAAATCTGAGCACACAGGTGGGAGCCTGTGTCTTACATATCTGATCTGCGACCAAGTTGCTTTTGGGGAAGAATGATTTGAACAGAATCGCTGTCTCCGGTGTTAGGGATTGGGTGACTCATGAAGCAAATAGCTCGTACCACCTTCCCAACCTTCTTCACCTGAGAGTTCAACAATCCATCATCAAAAAACAAGGTATCAAATTTTGTCAATGGACTTCACCTGAGACATAACAAGAAACAAAAAAAAACAAAAAAGCATTGCCAAAATATCATTCGACCAATCCAAGTCACAAACAAACCAGAAATCAAATAACAACTTATCTTTGCAGCACCACAAAAACATTCTCATCATCCACTTCCATTCCCTACCTTATTCGGCAGATATGAAGGGTCGCACACAACCTTATTGGTCTTTGCAGTCTCACCCTCTGATGTCACTCCCCTCACTTGACCCATGTCATCAAATTCCACCTGTCCCATCACCAATTATCAGGCTGCTGCATTCAGGATTATAATAAGATCACACTACATGAATCAACTGTTAAAAACTTGCATGCCAATGTACAGAGGAGATTCGAATTTCATATGAAGCCATCATGACCTATTATACATGTACTGTGACAATGAATACCAAGATATTTGCAAGTAACACAAAATATCTATCATGTTCATACGAACCTTGCACTCAGGCTTGGCAAGCATGTAAGTTCCTCCATATACTGCACTAAGTCGAGCAAATCCCTGCACAAATCAAAATATATAAGTCAGACGTCGTGAAGGAGGGAGTCTATTCTAAGTAGGATCGATACAAAAGGAGAAAATGGGAAGACCTAATAACTATACAAACCTGTGGCAGCTCCCCAAGTCCATAAAGTGGGTAAATGTAAGGTGATCCTCCTTGAAACCGAGCCATTGACTCTGCATACAACTGCAACACAAAGCTTGTCAGATTCTGGGTACTCTTCATGTCCACCTTCATTGGCATCTACTTTAGAACAATGATCATCAACAGGCATGTGGTCAACATCAATCCCCAGTCTACGACTGCGCCATCCCACACTAGAATCTACATCTCCTACGGGATTAACTCTAAAGGTTGCCAACAATCCCACTCTCAGTATGTACCTTGACTCTCTTGACAGTGTCCAAAGCTGGCTCTGAAAGGAACCGGTCATCCCGATGCAATGCCAAAGAATGCCCAATGAAGTCAATTGTGTTGTCATCGATTCCATATTTACTGCCAGGATAGACAATATTAAATTATGTCAAAACCAAATATAAGTTGCAAATCACAGCCAGGTCAAAAGCCCCACCTCCCCTACCACAAACACCTTACAATGCCTACATGACCACCCAGTGCATAACCCAACTCATAAACAGACAATTCACTTGGGTCTTCTCTGGGTACCAACAACAAACAAAACATCCCATTCACATCTATTCATGTCTTACTTGAAAAGCTCCTTCGTCGTCACCGTCCGCAAGTCCATTCCTTCATGTGTCTTCACATCATCTTCCTCATAATTCTGAACATAAATGAAAAATTTGCGAGCTCGTCGCTTCTCAAACAGTCCCATCAAAGGAGATTTCAGAGCTTCCACGTCATTCGATGGAACTTTGTAAATCTGCGCACCATCGTCACAACAATCTTCAACATATCCTCAATCCACCCAATTTCATTCTCAACCTTCTACTTCCATGTATTCAAAATCGCACTTGCCACACGCACGATCATCCCTTACCTTTCCTTGCTTGTACACATAGCTGCCGTCCACTGCCTTGAACATCAGGTACTTTGTAACATCTGTGTGGATAAGCACTCGCACAAGAGCACCGTTCGCCATCATGAACTGCAACCAAATGTTTTTTTCATCAACACTCTCTTATTGCACATGCCTGCGCTTTCGCAAGGATTCCATTCTTTTCACAATGTACAATAACACCTGGAGGGGACCCACTCAACTTACACAGATATCCACCTCATTCATTCAACCACGTTACTCTCTTCTTTGGCCCCACCTTTACAACAATCTCACAAATTCAAATCACAACTCTATCAGAACCCCTAATTCTCCACACAAACCAAGGTAAAATATCTAAATGATTCACTCCATATTCATGCCCACTTGCCCACTTACCCACTACAAACCCACATCAGCCAACTCATATATCCCTTCTCTCGCTGCATACCATTCTCGCTTTCCACACAACATCCTTCTTACACCTTATCTCACATTCTCCATCCACTCCATGTCCAACAACCCTTTTCACAATTATGAAAAAATGCTTTTGCATTCCTCCCCACCACCCATACTGACCTACGCTCTTCTGCCTCACTTCTGCCCTAAGCCACAAAAATACCAACAATACCTTTGGCACCATGTCCACATTGTACTCCTTGCTCGACCCGAGGGAACTTGGAGGCTTTTCGTCCCCCTTGAACTTCTGCCATAACTGTCACAACACATCACCACCGCCACGAACAAATCAGACCAACACCCAACTTCCCTCTCCTATTCCATTTCGCACAATTTCCTAACAACCTCTCACCAATACAAATACAACACCAAACACGACCACCTTAGACTGCTCATCGCAACAATCCGCACAAAACTCCAAACCGTTTCTATCACATCCCAAACATATCCACAACAGCGTCAAAATAACGCAATCAGAGCACCGCAATGCCTTACCTGATTCAGATTCAGTGATGCGGCAGCTCCACCGTAATAGTCATTCCTATCCATGTGGAGCACCTGCCACACATCCAAAACACCATTCTCACCGAATTACACAACACGCCACCCCAAATCGGACACTTGATTCATGACTGACCATGAAGACTAGCCTACACCGCATCTTCCCTAATCCCTCTGACTCCTAATTCCCTTGCCTCCTCCAAAATTGCAACACTCTACTAATTTCGTTACCACCCTTCCTTCTTTTCCAATCCCAACAACAACCCCCCACAAGATCCACGCACACGGATAGATCCAAACCACCCTCTTCCCACCAACAATCGCCCCCCTCCATCTATGCAACCCCGCTCAGCCCTAACCTACACACCAACACATAGCCACAAACCAAAATCCCACCCCAACCCACCACACCCGACTCTGCATTCATCCTTAAACCCCGACGACGATGAATTGCGAGCAGGCAAGACCCACCTTAAGGCAATCCACCGACAAGAGCCCGCTGAGGATGCATTCCTTGAGACCGGTGCCCAGCACAATGACATCGTACTCTTCATCCATGGCTTTGCCTTGAGTTTCCTTGTTGCTTTGCTGCGAAAACCCTAGATCGCTCCTACACCGCCGCTTGTGAGGTCGATGCTTGCAGTGGTGAGTTGGAGGAGGAAACAAATGAATGCGTCCGTAGGTTTGCGGGACCAGATCGGCAAGAAGGCAGGGAAGGAAAAACTAGAACAAAGCTGTGATGATGGAGTGAGGGTGCTTGAATGCGAAAGTGAAGAGGAAGAATGAAGGAAAGAGAGAAACAGGGAAGAGCCACATGGGAGACTGCGCCTGCAGATTCACCTCCCCCTCCCCTCCCCAATCGGTAAATAAAATGCAAGTACTGTAGTAACTGAAGTAAAAATGTAAACGTAAGGTCTCTGTCCTCCTTCACCCTCTTTCTTATTCTTAGGGCCGCTTCACACTATGATGGCCAAAGTCCAAAGAAATGGACTGAAAATAGCCAATAAAATATAGGAAATGGAGCCTTCGGCTGGGCATAGTGTGAAGCGATGTCAAAGGCCAAGCCCAAAGTCCAAACCTTTGGCCCTGAACTCCACATCTTCTTGACTTGGATGGCCATAGTGTGTAGTCTCCAAAGGTCAAGTCCAAAGTCCAAAGGAAAAATAAACAAATAAATAATCCCACTTTATTCCCTGCCCAAAACAAATCCTTCTAATTTAACGTCCAAGGTCTTGTCAATTTTTTTATTTTTTTATGAAAAGAAATCAATGGCCTCTCGACCATAGTTTGCGTTTCCATTCATGTCCGACCCAAACTTCCTTCTGTTGAGAGTCCGTCGCTTTCGTCAAAAAGTATTGCCATGTAAGTATTTTGGAGAGCAACGGCCTTTGTTCTCTATTGTGAAGGATGGAGAGACCGAAGTCTTGGTTTCTTGCAATTTGATTGGTGGAAATCGACGGCCTCTCAACCTTCAACCATAGTGTGAAGCGGCCCTTACTTTCCTCTAACATTAACTTACCCACACGTAAAGACATGGCCTTAATTTCTATTTGTTATTGGAGGATGTCTCAAGTTGTATAATTTCCTTCCATATTTCTTGTAATCCATTATGATTTCCCATAACTATTGCTTTGCCAAACCGATATTTTAAAGACACATGAAAGCTTTGTTGCCACTACCTAAATGTGTGGAAGCATCCAAATATTAGGACAAGGTCTTTACGTGTAGTGAGGCCAGCAAGACAAGGCAACCAGAATTAAGGCCCCCGCTCGGGCTCCCGCCCTCATGGGTCCTTGTTTCTAATCTTGCCCTATCTCTTGGACCTCACCTATTACATAATGAACATGGATAGAGGGGATTCTCGCATTCAAGCATACCTCTTATCCTATCAAAATAAGAACTTAACCCCTTATAGATTCGTTGCCATTTCATCTCAAATGATCTCGTGTAAATTGATTTAGGGTTTTAAGGCTAATTTTGGTGTCAAATCAATCAAAAAAACCTTTGAGTTGCATGCTAACCTTAAGGTCTTTATGTTGGATGAATGATATGTACACTCGTATACGATAATTCCCTCACTCCAATGAACATTGTTGATTTTTCTCCTATGATAATAACATTCCCGTACCTACCATAATTGGTCTCTCGTCCAAGAGCATAAAACATTATCAAGTTTTAATTCATTTAGGTGAGATTTCAACCATAATTCTCGGATTTTGTCCATGAACTTATCAGTTTTGACTGGCAATCAACTCAAGAAGGTAGATGACTCGCCACTCCCGTGGCTCATCGTCCATTATGCTCTCATTGACTATCTAGTTCTCAATTCACCCCCAATAGTGATGATGCAATTTCACTGTGCAGAGTGCATTGGTCCAGTTGCAGTGCAACTACATCAATGATTGCACTGGACAACAAAAACGGGTTAGGTGGGAACAACAATCACCAATCTTTTATGCAGTAGAATGCCACTCGTGTCAGGCTTTCATGCATGTAAGGTCATTGAAGCATCGGGCTCCCGCCCAAAATCTCGTTGCCCTCTCACAATGGGAAGCACTCCGCTCAAGGCATTCTACTATACTATACACTTACGTCTACAACCAATGAGTGCAATGCGAGATTTGAACTTGCACCCTCAAAGATTGATCAAATAATCCAAACTTAGGGTTTGAGCATGAGTGTCTCAATACATTGGGCAATTGTCAAGGTCACAAAGCAAGTTCACTTAGTGAATAAGTTAAGAGTATGTGGTTTGAGCAAATGTAAAAGCTTGCACCATATGTTTTAAGTTAAACATTTGTTTTCTTTGGAGGATTTATTGCCTTGCAATTCGGGTTGCTTTGAGGGCCTTGTTTGGATTTTTTAATCCAATTTTTTTGGCACGTGAACATGAAGTTCCCTCCCCCCCCCCCCCAATTTTTTTTTAAAATAAATTGTGTTTTAATTGAAGATGTTGGGATATTGGATAAGATGATGAACATGTGCATTGTTAGTGTTTGAAGACATGTTGGTATTATTGTACAACCATTGAGATGTCATACGTTGTTTGATATATGTATTGTAGCCATTTGATGGAAATTTATTTAATGTGTAAATTGTTTTAAATCAAACATGCTAAAAGAAGTCAAATTATCAAAACTAAATAAACAACCAAGAAATATTCAATACATTTGACCTACACATAGGGCAATTTTGAGCAAAGTAAATTGCAACAACAAAACTAATAAGGGATATGAAAAATAAATTAAATAAATAAATAACATTAAATAAAACCCATTCCCTTACAGTTGTCTTAAGGTTAGCTAAGAGACATGTATATGTTTAATGTTACGCAAGTCACAACAAGTGAAGACATGATGCCCTCACAACACCCGCCCTTGAGATGCTAAAACAATTGCTAAATAAAACCCATATTCCCCTAACGGGCTTACAATGCCCCCCATTATTGTTTATTAATAGAGACCACCTCCAACATGAGGCAATAGCATTTGTCTAATACATGATGAGTAAAGTTGCTTTGGGTTCACATATGAACCTGTGGTAATGCCGACACGTGAAGTTGGCATCATCTTTTTGTTTAATGCTACGATAATATGGAACAAATTTTGCCAATTTTAAGAATTGGCTTAAGTAAAGTTGGGTAGGGTGATGTGTGGATTGCATTAAGGCCGACATGAGAGATATGGTCGTTACTAATTGTGCTTTGAGGGGTGTAAAGCTTCATTCATGAATTGTTGGGTGCCTTGCAAGTTTTAAGTGATTGTGTAGAAATGGGAAAATGGTGTAGAGGGGTGTTCACGATTTGTTTTAGGTATCCTAGTTTCCGTGCACTTGGGGATGACCATTCTTTTTAAGTGCAAAAGTAAGAAATTGAGCATGTGTAATATTAGTGAGCTAGGGGGAGACCATGGCAACATCGACATCAATTAATTCAATCTTGAACCCCAACAAAATCTACAACATCGCAAACACTCACTCAAATATGGTGCAAAAGTGGATTGTAGCTTGACATTCGGAGTACTAAACCTATCACAACAATGGGGGAAATTGAGTGGAAACTATGTGTGAGAGAGATCATGCACTACCAGTATTATGCCTTGAGGATATAATACCAAGGGTGAGTCGAACGGGCATTCCAATCACGCTGATCACATGATCAGCGTTCCTTCTCTCTTCTCTTAGAGCTGGAATTGCATACAATTTTTATGCAGTTCCGTACTCACTACTCGGAATCATAAAACTAGATTTAAAAAAAATCAAAAGAAAATATGCAGACTTCCCAAATGCACGCCAAATTTGGTCACTCAATTACCCCATGAGCTATTTGGAATAGAGGCATTCTCACTTAAAAATGCCTATCTTAGATGTATAGGGGAACAACTCAGAAACACACTAAATGACAAAGGCAAACTTGGGACAATCTACAAAGGTCTTACACACTATATACTTGCCAAACATGGAGGTGCAAAAAAATACCTAGAATCAAACACCACGATTGCAACTGATCACCCACCACTAGAACAATATACCTTATAAAAACAGCAGGTGGTGCCCACCTCAGAAGCCATACATAAACATTCCCCCTTGAAGCAACACCACTAGAAAAAGAATGGCACAAACTATCCACAACACCACCTCCACGAAAAATTTCCAATCAAAACCTAAAACACGTACACAAACTACTCTTAGAGAACATATATGACATAAAACAACTCACTTTAAGAGATGGCACACACATGATGTCCCATACCGAATATACAAACTACTACAAAAAAACCAACACATATGCTTTTAAAAACACTAAAAATAGATGAACAAATATTTTGCCATCCAAGATGCAATGAAAATTGCCAAGTACCATGCCAAAACCATTACCCACCACGCACACTAAAACAAGCATACATTATAGGAAGACATAACATAGAACCTCTAAATAATGACACCCACACGCATCCACCACTTCCAATAAACCCGCATGCACCAACACAGATAATAAACAACCCAACAAAATACCCCATACACTCAATAATAGACCACTATATAGTACCAACCAAAGACAAACATAAAATAATAATAAAACAATACACATATCTATGCCAATGGGTACTACCCAATGGTACAACTCATAGCAAAAAACTTGCACAAAGAGAATTATTCCCTTATAACATCCCAAGAGTCATACAACACAATACAAATACAATACTCACATACTTTACCAAGAAAAAACACACAATATACGAAAATATAATACGAGGAAATTATTTCTTTACCCAAAACAAAGATCCAAGACACATATCTCCACCCCTAAATATCCCCCTTGTAAATATATCTACACATGAATGCAACCCGGAAAAAGATATCAACACTAACACAAACAAAATTCAAGTACAAGGTGACAATGCCCACATATAAGACGAAACATGAAAACACCTCATAACCATTCCCTGTGATAGACTCACATGGCTATGGACCCAATACAA
This sequence comes from Polytrichum commune, assembly GCA_950295325.1. Classification (NCBI taxonomy): domain Eukaryota; kingdom Viridiplantae; phylum Streptophyta; class Polytrichopsida; order Polytrichales; family Polytrichaceae; genus Polytrichum; species Polytrichum commune. Next base: position 7,801,284 of record OX485809.1, read on the forward strand.
CCGACTGCTACATCAACCACACGACCTAATACCCCCCACCCAAACATTTGAAATAGAAATAACATTGCTATATCAACGATACAAACACATAATCCCAAAGAATGACCCACTCAAAAACTCACATCACGCCTTACCCAAAGCATTACTAGACTACATCACAACATCCTTTAATATTACCCATTCCTACTTGTCCTCACCAGTCACATGCTCCACTCAGCTAACGAAATTCTGCTCACCATTCCCCAAGGATAATTTTTTTGGATCTATAGGTACCGCATTCTCACATAAATGGCACGGAACAAGTTATGATCACCCCCACAATGAAAGAGAAGCCCAAGAAACCATTCACTGGGCCAAGTTAGCAGCTAAACATAACCCAAACTCCATCACAATACTCACCATCCCAGACATAAACTGGTATCAGAACCCCACCCCACACATAGGCCCTTCCCATACACACATGTAATCACCCATATACCAGCAAATACCACTAAATACAAGGAACCAACTAAACCACCAGAACTCAATGAAACACGAATAGAAACACTTGCTATAAGAATCCTATGCGTACACCACCAACACAATAACATGAGTACATTTGAACAAATGAACACAATAAAAAAATACATGCAACAACCTTGACATAACACACATAACCACACAAACCGCCCCTCCCACCCCACAAAATATAAAAGTTAACATAAGTAAAAAATGGAATGCACTTACAAACCTAAGCCCAAACATACACTATCATAACACAATCCCACCAATCCCAAACTACGAGAATGAAACACCCCTTAAATTCCCACCCCAATATTGCTTCTACACGGACGAATCCTTCAACCCGCTGAAAAAAATAGGAGACACCTGGCTAAGGGAAGAAGCTGGTTATGGCATATACAACCAAGAAAAAAATATCAAACTTGCAATGAGACTACCAAGCCTACAAAATATTTTTAGAGCATGCCATACACCACGCCCTTACAATAATAAATAATGACTTTCCAAATGAACCCGCCCATATCTTCACAAATTGCTTCAATGGCCTATATGTGATAAAAAACCAAATAAAACACCCTACACTACATAACAACCACCCAAATAAAACCATCTTAGAAGAAATTGTTAAGCTCCTCGTCCACATAACACAACCCACAACACTATATAAAGTCAGAGCACATGCAAACATCAAGGGAAATGAAGAAGCCGATGCACTTGCTAAAGAAGGCACAACTATGGAACACCTCAACGCCTCCCAACCACATGAATTTGCCCACTCAACCCCATACTACTACCAAAGAGATGAATGGCCATCAATGGACTCAACCCCGGACAAAGGACCCATTAGATTCCTAGAAAAACATCTTACAAAATATGATAAAAATATAAACCTAGAATTAATTCCTATACTATACCCCAACATAGATAAATGGATAGCCAATGAGACAATAGATAATGAATTATCAAATAAATTTTGGACGAACAAAAACATTAAGGATGCTCAAAAAACATGCCTTCTAAAATTAAGACACGGCCAATACATGGGATACGCTAGAAAACAACTATTCTTCGGTAGAGAAGCCTTCCCGTCAATCACATGTCCCATAGACCCCAACACATGGTTACACGTACTCCTAAAGTGCAAACAACACCACATACATGCCCTTAGAACCAAAAGACATAATAAGGCAGTATGGGAATTAAGAAAGCTAATAGTGGCATCAAAAAAATCACAATGTTATGTTCTCATGAATGCAAGCACATATAACAATAACCCACCAGAAAACACAGTCCCCCCATGGCTACTGCCGTGCACGTGCCACCAGCAAAGATGTCATTGCAATGCCAAATTCAAACTTCACCTCCTATGTGTGAAAGGACTACCATACCAATCCCTACCACTGACAGAACCGAACGAGAACCTAACAATACAATTCATAGAATTCACATACTGCAATGATAGAATACCTAATGATACTATAACCAGAAAAACAGAAGAATACAAACCATTAATAAACAACATAAGCAATAGAGGCTGCAAGATAGACCCACTAATAGTCATTATAGGTGATGCTAGGGCAACCACACATATCCCCTCTATGACGAGTATTGAAGTAATATTTAGAATCCCTAAGATAAACATCAAACACACATTTGAGGAAATCAACGTTATTGCCATATAATACGTTATGTCCATAATCCTACACAAAAGAAGAATAAAAAATAACGAACCACTGCCAACAGACACACAACCATCATAAAAACCCCAAATACACCAACTAGCGAATTAATAATTAGGATGAAAAGAATAATAAATGCCCACTTAAGTTAAGGAAATATACCCAATTGCTAAGTGTTCATAGGCATGTGAGGCCAAACCCACCACCCTTAAGCGTCCTAGTCCGGGTGGTGGTTTTGAGAATCACATGTGTCATACCCAAACTCGTGGTAACATGGAATGTAACTCCCATCTCAATGAACTCCCAACTTACTTAGAATCATTATTTTTTCTTGATGTTAGCCTCTTAAATAGGTAGAGCATTGGCCTTCTCAAGGGTCCACCCTGCGGCCTTGGCCACACATGCCCTTAAGGATATTCCTCTTGAAACCTTGGCCTTGGCCAATGTTTTTTCATTAGTGCTCTTCACCTCAGTGAGGCTATGGGTTGCCGACTCCATGATTCAATTAAGTTTCTAGTGTCTTAATTCCCAATTGTCAACCCAAGGACATTCTCCTTGTGTGGGGCCAACAACCCAATCTCGTGCTTCACATCAATATTAGCACATCAATTTCCTCCATGATGAGAATACAAGTGTTGAAAAACACTTATCTCTCTTATCACTCTCATGTCATCCTCCTCACAAGTTCACTCCCAAGTGTCATTTCCCGCTATACGGGATTTCCTAACTATAACTCTAATCCTAACCCAGCTAACATCTTAAATCCTAACCTATCTAGTTACTTAATTCCTAACCCAGCCCCTGCTTTTTGATGCAACCTTTACCCCAATAGTCCCGGTCCAGTAGCCCCTTAGATTCAACCAGCATCTAGCTGGGCTTGCCGAAACCACCCTCTGCAGTTCCGGTCCAGTAGCCCCTTAGATTCAACCAGCAGGTAGTTGGGCTTGCCGAAACCACCCTTTGCAGTTCCGGTCCAGTAGCCCCTTAGATTCAACCAGCAGCTAGCTCGGCTTGCCGAAACCACCCTCTGCAGTTCCGGTTCAGTAGCCCCTTAGATTCAACCAGCAGGTAGTTGGGCTTGCCGAAACCACCCTTTGCAGTTCCGGTCCAGTAGCCCCTTAGATTCAACCAGCAGCTAGCTCGGCTTGCCGAAACCACCCTCTGCAGTTCCGGTTCAGTAGCCCCTTAGATTCAACCAGCAGGTAGTTGGGCTTGCCGAAACCACCCTTTGCAGTTCCGGTCCAGTAGCCCCTTAGATTCAACCAGCAGCTAGCTCGGCTTGCCGAAACCACCCTCTGCAGTTCCGGTTCAGTAGCCCCTTAGATTCAACCAGCAGCTAGCTGGGCTTGCTGAAACCACCCACTGCAATCTCGGTCCAGTAGCCCCTTAGACTCAACCAACAGCCTGCTGGGCTTGCTGAAACCACCCTCTGCAGTCCCGGTTGAGTAGTTTTGCTGCAGTCTCAGAACCCGAGAGTCGACCAAGCACCATAATTAAATGCCACGGCCGAAAATCATAACTGGATGCTACAAATTAAATCTTATGAACTAAGCCCTATAAACTAAATACTACAAACTAAATATTATGAGCTAATCACTATAAAATGCCACTAATCCCAACACTATAACTAAGCACTATAAAACTAACCTCACAACTGGTTGGCACCGGTTTCCCCCCAAAGAAACTTGCACTTCCCCGTGCCTCCTTTCTAATCACACTCTTTTTCTCTAATTCTAAGAGCTCAAAAAATCCTAGAGAGGTGTGAGCCCAAAATGGTGCCCACATGTGGTGATTAACTCTTCGAAACCAATTTTAGTTTGACTTTGAGGTGTTATGATTATTCACAAAACATAAAAAGAGTGAAGTGTGGTGTGGATTTAAGTTTAGGCATTAGAATGTGTGGTGTGGTTATTTCAAGGTTTGATTTCAATAGGAGAATGCCTTGATTATATGAGTAAGGGGTAAGGTGAGGCAAGGTGAGCTCCGCGGGTTAAATGCCCACTTTTGGATCCACCTTGTTAGTTTAGGAAGAAAGAAGCTTGGTGGATGGGGATTAGTCCCTACTTTGGAGGAGAAGGTTAAAGGATTGTGATTGGGGGTGCTAATCCTCTCACCCTATCCTCACCTCTCTCTCCCTCTCTCCCTCTTTGCTACTTAAGGTGTTTTTCTCTCATTTACCTCTCTCTCCATCAAGCGCTCTCAAGGGAGCAAGCCCTTAAGAGCTTGAGCCACGTGGGTGGGTTATTAGTTTTAGTGAAGGTAGTTAGTTAAGCTCTCTCTCTCAATGCCTCCCAAGGGAGTGGGCTCTTAGAGTTTAAGATTGCACGTGTTGATTAGTTAGTAATTAGTGAGGTTAGTTAGCTTAGTTCATTACTTAGGAGCAAGGAAAAGGGAAGAAGGAGAAACACTTAGAAGGCATTTGATTAGTGAATGAGAGGGTTGTATTAAGGTGCAACTGGGATTGAACCGCGACCCTGGACTGGGACTGAACCGAGACCTTGGACTGGGACTGAACCGAGACCTTGGACTGGGACTGAACCGAGACCCTGGACTGAGACTGCACCGAGACCTTGGACTGGGACTGAACCGAGACCCTGGACTGAGACTGCACCGAGACCTTGGACTGGGACTGAACTGAGACCTTGGACTGAGACTGCACCGAGACCTTGGACTGGGACTGAACCGCGACCCTGGACTGGGACTGCACTGAGACCCTGGACTGGGACTGCACTGAGACCCTGGACTGGGACTGAACCGAGACCCTGGACTGAGACTGCACCGAGACCTTGGAATAGATTGCAGTCGCGAGGCTTAGTGACAATTCATAATTAGGCCATTTAAGGGTTAGCAAGGCTAGCTCAATTAGTAGGTGTTAGCACATTGAAAACTAAATCACATTAGGCCATTTTAGTGGTGGCTAAATAGTTAGATTCATTGGGCTAGTTGGTACCACGTGTGGGTTTGTATAAGTGTGTTTAACCATTGATAAAAGTGTTTTTCAACACTTGCACCTATTGGTCAAAATAACTCACTTGCATTATTAATGGAGAATGTGGAGGACTCTTGCAATGGCAAGAGAAAAGAGGTGAAGATCAAAAGAGCGAGGGGAATGTCCGTAAGGGCATGTGCGGCCAAAGCCGCGGGTTGGACTCTTGAGAAAGCCAACTCTAGCACAAGCCAAGAGGCCAACATTAATAAAGCACAATGATTGAGACAATATGTGTTCATTTGAACATGAAAATCACCTTGCACATGGTTCAATGTTGTAATAGATACATGTGATTCTCAAAGTCATCACCCGGACTAGGACGCTAAAGGGTGGTGGATTTAGCCTCACAAGAGGAGAGGGAGAGAGAGAGAATGAGAGAGAGAATGGTTTTGAAGAAGAGAGAAGAAAAGGTAAAGAGAGGGAACTTAAGGAGAAGGGAGGATAAGGGAGGAAGAGGAGAGACAGGGCATCCAATCACAACCCCTTAACCTTCTCCCCCTTAGTAGGACCTCATCCTCTCCGCTAACCCTTCAACCCCTAAACCAACAAGAACACGTTCTAATTCAAACAATTAAATCAAAGGCACTTCCCCTTGCCTCATCAAGCACTACTCCTCTAATCAAAACACTCTCTAATGTCACTAAGCTTCTAATTCACCACACAAAATGGCTTAAGGCCTAAACATAAATCCACACCAAGCCTCATTCTTTTTATACTTTTGATTGTTTCAATAACACTCCAATTGCAATTCTAATTAAATTCTAAACATAAAACAAATATGAGCACTCATTTTGGGCTCATAAAGCATCTGGCCAGTCTGGTTAATATAGTGCCCACCCCGAGAGGGGTTAGTAGTCCTGCAATACTGGTATTATGCCCTGAGGGTATAATACCAAGGGTGGGTCGAACGGGCATTCCAATCACGCTGATCACATGATCAGCGTTTCTTCTCTGATGAGTGCATATAATTTTCTTGGTGGTGGGTGTTGTTGATTTTAATAGATGTATCTTGAGAGATATGGTTATTTTGTGGTTGTGTCTTGGTGTTTTGGGTGTGTCAGATTTAAGATAGGAGAGAATTGTTTTGCTAGGTGTTGGTATTTTGGTTGTAATTTTATTGTACACAATATGAAGTACATTTTGCATCTATTTATATGTGTAGATGAGTGTGTTTGTAGCATATTTGGCATGAGTCCCAGGTTGGTTTCTATGTCTCCACATAATATAAGTAGGAGGTGTGATGGAAATGTTTTGTGAGAAGATTCTTTTTGTTTGTGCTTTGTTTTCTAGTGGAAGCGTTTAGAAATGCTTTTTAATTTTGTTATTTGCTTTGTTTTTTTTTAATTTGTTTTTTCTTTATCTTTTATTTTGGCATTTATAAATGCTATTGGGATGGAAAGTTTTAGGATGGGTAGCTTCGCCTTTGTTGTGGGTTTGTTTTTCTTCACATGTTTGGTGGGTTGTTTGATGGGGGTGGAAGTGCTAAGAGTTCAGGATCTTCTTCACTACTTGTGGGGACCATTCACAATTGGGGTACTACTTTTGGGACAAAGGAATTAAGGACTATGTCGCATTGGATCTCGGCGTTTATTATGATTTACTATCATTTGATCAATAATTTTTAAATAAATAAGTAGATAGGTCATAGGACTTATCAAGAAATATATTCATTATTATTAAGTAATCACTGATAATAGATAAATCCTTTATGAAATGAGTAGATAGGTCATAGGACTTGTAAAGAGGTCATATGACTTGTTTGGGCCACACCAATAGCAATTTCATTACTGAAGTGTACATCAAAGGTGAATTATTTTATGTTTTCCATCCTAGTACCTTGGTGTAAGTGTCATGTGTCTGTACATATATATTTTTCATGTCCAATTCTAATACTAAACGTTTTTTTCTTTCTTTCATGTAGCCATGTTATTGTGAATTGTTGGCCATGTTTGGTGTCATATGTAAAGCTATATAATTGGTATGCAATACATTTTTAGTTCTATTGGTACACAATTGAACGATAATTGTGATGAAAAAAATTGGGATTATTTCAAATATTTTTTGTTGTTCTTTTCATTCCTTGATCCCAAGGTCAATAATTTTGACAACACTCATGGATGTCCGTTAAGGATTCAAAATGATATCTTAGATAACCCTATTCCTTGTAAATTAACTTTGTCAGTGTACTCAATATGGAATATTAAATATAGGTATGATCCAAAATATGCTTCACAATACAAATATAAGCACACCAACTATGTAAAGTTATCTAATTTAGTCCTTTAACCGTTAGACATCCAAAAGTGGTACCCCATTCGTGAGTGTCATCGAGATTATTTTGGAGAATTGCACCATTTGTTTCTTCACAACTTCTTGTAAGTTGGAGTCGAGTCTCTTTGTGTAGGTCTCTGTAGTGATGATGATGTCATTTCTTTGGGTTGCCAATTCTTCCTTGAATCGATTGTGAGCTCCGCCTTTAGTTCCCTCTTCAATTATGTTTTTAAGTCAAGCTTCAATTCGTTGATGTCAATTCTCTCGGCTTTTGGCTTCATCTTTTATTTGATTGGTGTGTTTTGAATGGCTTCTATGGTATTTACTAGGGTGGACTCGATGTTAAAAAATCCAAAATGTTTTTGCTACTCTTTTGATGGTGCTAGTATTCCCTCCAATTTTTTTGGGTGTGGGGTAAAAGTGACATATGCGTTATGGATTTTGTGTGTTTTGTTGACGAATTCTATGTTGACTAACCCGCTATGTGGGTTCTCCCGTTGCTTTGGGAAGAAGCTAGAGGAGACGTTCTTGGGCCCCATAATTTCCTTGATCCCATGTAGTGTCTCCTTTATTGACTTTGTTAGCTTCAGTTCTTGTAATACAAACATTAAACAATATTTTTGGCGAGTTGAGTTGTGAAAAATTTCTCACCCATTTTGATTGTGGTCAAGATGATTTCATTGTGGAAAGTGGCTTTGAATTTCACGATTTTCTCTGCTTGTGCGGGAGTAGGCGCTACCAACAATGCCCATGTCTCGGTGGTGTTCTTTTGTACTCCCATGATCTCTAGCTCTTGTCCTCTTTTGAAGGTTTCTTCAAGGATTTCTTTGTAAAGCCCATGCCCTATTACATTCCCTAGAAAGGGGCTACTAATCTTTACGGAGAGTAGGTGGTTTCTAGCTATGGTATTCTAGCTTTTGCAAACTTTCCCTATTGTCATGAACACATCAAGAATGAGGATAAAAAGTTAATGCCATTGAGTAGGTTTATGCCATCGACTCCCGGGTATTATAGGTGTAGTTTAATGGTACCGGCCTAGTGCCTTGTGGAGCCATTATTGCATAGAATTGCAATGGGATCTACTATCTTGGTTCCTAGTGAGATTTTCATCTCCTTTAGCCTTGCTTGTGTTAATGTGTGACCAAGAATCCTCCCCACTCTTGAGTGCGTCCTAATCCGGGTGGGAAATCCTCTTTTCACACGCACTAGCCAACTACTCACAAATGTGCTTTGAATCCATTCAATTTAGAGTAGAGTGGTGAACATGACACGTTCTTTTATTATTAAGAATCATACAAGCATTTACAAACACTTGAGTCACTCACAAAACTTGCTTGAGTCATTTGCTATGTCAATGAAACTCTAGATCTAGTCGCCTCACACTCATGATGCATCTAGTTGCTCTACCTTTACCAATCCAACCTTTGCACCACCACTAATTATCATGAATTCCCAAGTCCCAACCCCCAATGATCAATCCTTCACCGCAACTACAATAAATATTTTCTCCTTCACCTTGTCTTATTCTACTAGTCTTTGTTATGTCACCTAGACTCCAACTATGGCTCATTGTTGAGTAGCAACATTGCAAAAGAAGAAAAGAGGCACATCAACATTCAAACGGCACTTAACCAACGAGCATGCAACTTGACAAGAAGGATTCACGGAGAAGAGGAAGAGGATCAACACCAAACAATGGAACGCCGAAGAGAGGAGCTCGGCCATGGAGTTCGGCCACGGGAATAGGCCCCTTACCGCGGAAATACAAGGAAGAGGCGCGGTTTTAGGCTCCCTTACCCACGGGAGTAGGGTACCGGCGGCTTACAAAGGACTTTCTAGCATTTTATCAAAGGACTTTAAGGGGTTATATTAGGGGCATATTAAAGGATGTATTAGGGATACATTAGGGGCATATTAAAGGATGTATTAGGGATACATTAGGGGCATATTAAGGGGTGTATTAGGGATGTATTAGAGGTATATTAGAGTATAGGATTTTGAGGATAAATGACTATCCGAAGTACATGATTATGGAATTTTGAAGAAGCATGATTATGAATTATGTAAGAATTTTAGATTCTTATACATTATGAAGATGCATTATGAGCATATAGGCCAAGGATAGATTCTACTAGTATGTTTAAATACAAATCATTGGAATCAAACAAAGGTGAAGACTTGATTACATTCTCAAGAGGAACTACAATGTAGCCAAGACAAGGATATAGTAGAATCTTAGAAATATGAACATCCAAATGGTAAAACGGTTATAACCGTTTAGGAATGATGGCATCTACATATATCAAAGATAGCTAGTATCTATGGAAGTGGAAGTTATTAACCACTCTTAGTATAGATTTTGGATAGGGAGAAAAGACTATATAAGGGAAGCAAATTAGGATACTTATACCTCATTTTATACACAACGAAGTTATCTTAAATTTGAGTGTCAAGAATCACTTGAAGCTTTTGTAACTCTCCTCTCGAGGAACTTTTGCAATACACTTATCCTTTCTACAAATGCGTGTGACCTTTCTACCTCTCTCTCAAATTGTCTTACAAAGTTTGTCAAGCGGTACTTGGAACTTGAGTGATTGAGCAACCGAGAGTAGAGTAGATTGAGTAGACTCTTTTGAGAAAGAACTCAAAAGATAGTGCGAGGGTGAGAACAAAGCACTCAAGACAAATTGGAGAATCAATGGAATTTTGAGAGAGATTGAATTGAGGAAGCGATTGTCAAACTTGAGTGAAGGAAACAAGATTATCTCTCAAAGCGGAACTTATCATTGATCTCCTCAAAATGGAATTATAAATATACATGTGATTGAACGATTGAAGAATTATATGCATGTTATAATTTAAGTGAAACTTCTTAACGATTACAAACTCCTTCAAAAGAGGAGGAATTTATTATCATAAAACTACATAATTGACTTACAAGTATTATGCATATTATATTATATAACATATGTTTGAGTATCGAACTTATTTTATGATTAACAAGAATGATGAAGATATAAATTGGAACTTCTTTCTCTTTCGAGATTCTTTGTGAGTTGTTGGATGTCATTATAAGTTGAAAGAGTTGTCTCTCTTGAACAAACATTCAAGAGAGTAATGTAAGAATGATGTTCTAATCTTCTCGTCATCAAGAAACACTTTGTAGTAAAAGTGTTTCTTCTCTTAAGATACTTTGTGAGTTGTTGGATGTCATTAACAATCAAAGAGGAGTTCTTTATCTTGAATAAACATCAAGAAAGTTATAATTATTCTTGTCATTAAACACTTTGAAGTTAAACGTGACATTGCAAAACAATCAATGATGTGTTCATGAAATTATAACTACTATATGCATACATGTCAAGTTACAATATTATAAGTAGTAACACTTGAGCTTAAAAAGGAAGATTCAAGAATATTAGATGTTCTTCATCATTATAAGATTACTATCAATTGTGTGATTAATGTTTATGAAATACTAAAGGATTCATACAACTTATTGAACACTATATTATTATCAAGGATATTGTTGCACCTCTTGAAGCTTTCTTTTAATCTAATGGTTCTTATTATCAATGATGCCTTACATTGAGAGTAAGAATTAAGATAATGAAATTGTGTTCACTTCAATAACTATATTCATATCATAAGGAGAAGAGAGGGATTATTAATTCGAGACCGAACATATTAATGAGGCACGGTAATTCTCAACCGAATATAAATTTACGTGATGTTTCACCGTGAGTCTTCTTGAGCTAAATTGCAAGAGAATGACCCACGAGGTGCATCACTCATTGTTCAAGGCTATTTTTCCAACCCCATGAATTGCTTGAGCAATGTCAATGCAAAAAAGGAGTTTAATTAATTACGCAACATTCTCCCCCTTCCATCTTAAAATTCGCACATTGCACAATCTGTCTACCCCTAATGGAGACAACCTTCCTCGTTGTGACTCGGTGTCCTTATGTCATGGTGATATGGGTTTGCTTTGGCCCTCAAGTCCGGCAAGAATCCGCCATGCCCCTTGCTGCCCACAATAGGGGGTTTGATGGAGTTCAACGCCAAGAACTACCCCAACAAGAACTCATTGTCGTTGCGCTAATATGTAAGCAAATATCATGTGACGTGAGCGGAGTGGGCATGGTCATTGCATGACAACAGTTGCAGCTGTGATTGATGCCAAGGTTGGTGTCGGCTTGCCGCCTTGACGTCTATCCCAAACCCGCCTTGACCGTTGGCTGGGACGAAATTATCAACCCGACCCCCCTTCGCCTTTGGCGACCGCCCGGAAGAAGCTTTTGAAATGTTCCACCTTGGAAAAGAGATTCAACACATAGACGCATGCATCTCCTAAGGTGATGATACTCCAAGGGTCAATCATCAAATTCCCCACTCTCATGGATTACTTTGAGCATGAATCAAGAGAAAAATAGAAAAATGTGATTCAGTTCCCCTCCCAATTTCAACCAGTAGCTAGCCAATAGGAGACGCTTGCCAGGACGATTGCTCAGATGTTTCCTTAGGTATTGTTGTCCCGCGGTTGGGCTAGTTGAAAAATTGTTGCGCTTAGTCCCAATCCTCCACAACATGAGGCGAGTCAGTGCAACGGGGAGTTGGTGGCAACAAAATTGTCGTCCAGCTTGACTTAGTGAACCCTCGGCATTGCACCCACGTGATGTTGATCCCCAACTCCCTCAATCATCACATCCCACACTCATTCACATTACTGTGCCTATTGTTCTCTCCCCATACCTCTAACACAAGACATCTCAGGAACTCACATGCTCAACCATCTTCCCCTATCACCTAACATGTTTAACACACCATATTCTCTCTTTCCAACGTCACATGCCCACGTCTTGCCCTATGCAAAGTCTCCACTCACATCAATTTTACGATCAGACAACAACCAGTTCAGTTGCACTTCCATGTCATGCTTAAATCACTAGAGAGAAAACTATGGATCCAGAATTGGCACAAATCCGAGCCCTAAGCAACCTCTATGCATCGGATCTGTAAGTTAGTAACCATGGTTCACACGGTTGCTCCTTCTCCTTGCCAATAATCAACGCTCAACCCACATAGATGACTTTGATTGTCCCTTCCCATCGCTAGCATTTTATCTTGCAGCTCATCCGCAACTCCCACCATAGGTTTCCAATACCCTTGCATGGAACATATCCCCTTGGAGACTCGGCCTCACCTCTTTAGAACCTCCCACCAGGGCAGAGCCTTCTCATTTTGGTATATTCCTTCCCTTGTTTTTGTATTGCCGATGTTTGCTTTCCACCTAACCTTAGTAACTCTTCCCACATATGTGCCAGCCTAACCCAATCGCTTGCACCGACAACAACTACAACACAACCAACAACATATCTCCAAAATTTCCCCACCTTCACCTCATGCACCAAATCTGATCCCTCCTAGATTACTCAACCACTCCAGTGCGTGATGCCTCTTGCAGTTCTTTCATCCCAACGCGATTGATTTTTGGCACTTCGTCTTACATATAGACCGAACTCTTCAATAGCCTCTTTTTCCTCGGTGTGCAACTACTAAAAACAAAACCCCTTTATTATTGTGTACTCTTTCCACTACCTATGCCACTTGGAGGCTTTGTGAAAAATCATTTGCTGAAGCAGGCTTCCGCACCCGTCCTCCTCCCTCAATACTCTATTCATACTCATGCCTCTGATTTTTTTTCTCAAACCGTAACCGTGCTAGCTACCACAGTTGCCAAGAGCACCAAGAGGAAAGGAAGACAATTTTTTTTTCTCCCGGAACAATGCTTATGCCTCTACTGTCCTCCTCCCTTCCCAAATGTCCTTCTGAGCCTCACTTTCCCGAGCTCCCGAGACCCCTCCAACTTTTTTTTCCCGCTCTGCTCGACATCTTTGGGGGAGCCACCCAAAAAAGGATGGGCTTAATCTCTTGACTTTTCCTTTCCCTCCTTTTGTTTTTTTGCCTCTCAACTTGACTTAACTCAAATTACCTTAACTTTAACTTAACTTAAGTTCCTCTTGCTTTTTGAATGTCTCAGGTTCTTAATTTATTTCCAACGTCAAAACCACATTACCCTTAGATTAATCATGCATGTGGGCACAATTTTGGGCTCGCATAATGTCAAAATCTCCTCATGGGTGCTTTGGCGGGTTGGTTTTTGGAAATGGATGGCTGAATGGTAGTCATGGGATAGGCCAATATCAGGGTCTCTATTTCAAATGGGAGTTGGGTTATATTGAAGTGTTGCCCTGCTATGCCATCTAGGCAACATATTGGAAAGAAATATTGACCAACATGAGGGTAGGAAAATACTGACATTCTGAGGGTGTGGATGGATGTTGGTACGAAGCTCTTCGGTGCTCCTTCATCAATTGCTAGCTTCTCCATCACTTTGAATCCTAGCCAAAAGCGTTTTGTCAGTGGGGTTTTCTCATTGGGTGTTGGTTTGTTTTTTTTTTTGTCAATATTGTTTTGTTGCCTCCACACCTCTTTAGCCCTTGTGGTGGAGAGTTTGCCTCCATCAATGCGAACTTTGGGTTGGCCATTAGGTCTCGTGCAACACCCTTGTTTCCTCCTTGTCATGTCATCTTATTGCTGCAAGTTTTGCCACACATTGAAGTTATTTTGTTGTATTTTAATGTGTAGTTGAGGCCGTGAATGGTGAGCAATGAGTGGTGAGCGATGAGTGGTAGATTGTGAGCGGTGAGGAAAGATGATGAAAAATGAACCAGAGAAGCGAAGAACAGTGTGTCCTTTCAGAGGTCGGGAGAGGGAGGCAATGTTGAAGCATCGGGTATCTAGTGTTCTCTGAAGCTCTCCCCTCTCCACCCACCTCATCAGACCCTGAAAGGCCGCTCAAACGGCCACCTAAAAAACTTCAGAAAGATATATAACGGGAGGCCATGACTCCCTTCTGCATCTCTCTCAGAGTCTTAATGATATCTTCAAAAGCACAGCTCCGACACCTAAAGCTTCTACCACCATCACATCTCTGCACTTGTGTCACCAAAAATTCCCCACCTTTCGATTTCGTCCTAGCCCGAGTGGAAAAGTTATAATGACACGTAGAAAATCCTCCCTTAGTAATTCAATGTATGATTTCAATATACCCTTGGAATATACACCACTTGACTAATCCCACACTATATCATCTTATATTCCTTAATTTTGGGTAAGATCATATCCTTAGCCTTCTCCAATGTTCACCCGGCCGCCTTGGCTACGCCTGCCTTTAATGATTTCCCTCGTGTGAATCGAGTCCTCGCCGTTGATTCCACACTACTGCACGAACCTTCGCTTATTGATTTCATGAAGCACATAAGTTTAAGTATTAACAAATACTTGTGTAACTTATGGTGGCCTTTCCTTCACAGGCCTTCACATTCCATTACTAAGTTCAACCTCAATGGTCAATCACCAATACATTCAAAAGTTACACACACCCCTTCCTACCTAATGAATCCAACACTTTAAGTCTAAACATCATAAGTCAAAAACTATAAGAGTGTGTCACTATTTTTTTTGGAAGTTTGGACATAGTCTCGGTTTTTTGGCTCTCAAAAATTCATATGAATTCCAAAAAATGAGTTCTTGGTATCCATGGATAGGTAATGAAGTCCTCCACATGAATATGCAATAATATTTTTACTGCCACAAAGTATATGGTTGCAATTCTACGATGTTCCCTTTGAATCTGCATTTTTTCCCTAGTTTTTGAAATTTAGACATAGTCTCGGTTTTTTGGCTCTCAAAAATTCATATGAAGTCCAACAAAACTAAATGCTCCAATAAGAGACTTTGCACATCCGTATAAGTATAAGGCTAATCAATGTAAATCCAAGTACTCAAACAAAGCCATAAATTGAACTTTAAATCATTCACGCCCAACTATTACTAACAAGAGGTCAAGGCCAACTAGCCTTGGCTCCTAACCTTACACCCATGCACACACACGTGCTCTTATCTTGTTTCCCACGCACCCATACTTATAGCACGTGGGGTGCCAAAGAGCACGAAGGAAAGAGAGGATGAATGAGGGAAGAACGAGGTCTTAAATAGAAAAGAGAAGGAGAGGGCATGAAGTAAGGATAAGGTGAGAGGATTAGAGCCTCCAATCACAACCTCTTAACCTTCTCCTTTTAAGTAGGGACTCATCCCATCCACAAGGTTCTTCCATTCCTAAACCAACAAGGTGGATCCTAATGTGGGCATTTAACCCGCGGATCCCCTCTCGCCTCACCTTACTCCATACTCACCTAGTTAAGGCATTACCTCATTGAACTTAAAACTTGAGACAATCACACAACACCCCTAATGTTTAAACTTAATCCACACCACACTTCACTCTTTTTATATTTTTGTGAATAATTAATAACCTTTAAAACATAACTTCTAATGGTCTCAAAGACTTAAGAACACATGTGAACACCATTTTGGGCTCACAACTTGCTTACCCAACATATTATGTTCACTGCTAATAGGGTTATTTTGACCCTCTCATCTGTTTTCACTGCTGAAAGGATTGTAGAAACCTTTGTCTTACCTGTTTAAATCTGTTGCTGAACTACACCACAACTAGCAAACGTCGCAACAGTCGCGTCCAAAGAGCTCCAACATATCTTTATGCTTAGATACAAAATCAGTCAAAATCTTACTGTCCAAGTCTAGCGACTAGGAAGTTGCAACATTAGTGTTACAGAGCTGCTTCAAAGGAAGCAATCGAAAGAAGTTGGAGAACAACTATTGCACCACCCACCAAGAACCAAGAAAGAATTTGTCGAAAGGAAACTGCTTCAAGAAGTTGAGGAGGCAGCCACTGAAGGAGCGGCGACGACACACACATCAGCTGAGATCTATATTGCCAAAACTACCACACCGAAATGCTGGTAGACTGTGAACGCATACCTCTTGTAGATCTGATTGGATGAATGTCAAGTTTGTACTCAAGTAGATCAAATAGTGAAACTCAGATCTAGGAAAATCTGTAAAAAATGTAAGAGCTAGAAACAAGATTTGTTACGAGAAATATGTCACAAAGTCCAACCACAGATCTAGAAATAGTTGCTTACGAATTTGGAATACGATGTGAGAGGAGGGATTAGTTGACTCCAGACATAGAGCTATGCAACAATAGTGTGGAAAACTCATAAACCTGATTTTGTGAAGGAGGTTCTTGAAATCTATAGAACCTGTGAGGACAACTAGCAAAAAGACTCCGAGGATTCACCTATATCGCTTAAAAACGCTGAATCAGTACCATTAAGCGCTCAAAACCCTTGTATCCAAGAAAGATCAATAGGACTACCATTAGCCGTGACTAGAAGTTGTTGCAACCTGGAAGAAAACACTATAAAGAGAAGTTGATGCTGCAACTTTGTGTGAAGGTACCATGTCCACTTAAAGGGAGGAAGGTACTGATCTGAGAAGTAGATGTTTGGTTGCCAAAAAAAAGTCTTGTCTCGGCTTGGCCTGGCTGGCTAGGAGAAAAACACCTGCCTTTTCCACCGAGAGAAGGAGTCACAACTCGCTTCTGGTTACCGAAAAAAATTTGGAGGATAGTGCAGTTGTTGTCCAAGAGAAATAGTTGTTATTAAATTGAAGAGGGAGCTAGTCTGTTACCAAAAGAGGAACATCTCTACTGCTAAGAGAAGAAACTACTGTGTGAAAGAAGGAGTTGCTAATTTGAAGAGGCAGTTGGTTTGTTGACATATGTGTTGCCGAGAAGGGGCTACGGTGCGAGAAGGAGAGTTGTTGTCCAGAAAGGGTTACTGATCGAGAATGAAAGTTGTTGCACGCTGCCTACGAAGGACCACTGCTACCTTCGATGGAGATACATTGTTGCTTACCTCTGTGCCGAGTGTTGTTGGGGTCACAAAGCTATTGTATTGGGAGATAGAGGTATGTGATAATCCATGGCAAATCCATCACATACCTCTATATCATGCATACCTCTATATCATGTATTGGGATCATGGATGGGAGAAAATAATGTACTAAACAATTATTTCAAAAATGACGCCCAATGCAAACTCACGGGCAGGGTTGTCTATTGTGTCGTGACGGAGGGTAATCCCGGCATAATGTCGTGCCGTCACGACACGTATCCGTCACGACACGTATCCGTCACGACATTATGCCGGATGCTGTCTTTATCCTGACGGACTTGAATTTTACCGATTTTTTTGTGTAATTACATTAACCCAATTCAGACACGTAGGATTTACAATGTCCACGTGTGATGACATGTCAGCAAAGTAAAGGTAAAGTGGGGAAAATTTTACTAGAGCCCGTCCGCCCCCCCGTCCGCCCCTGTTCCCGACCCCGTCCGCTCCGTTCCCAACCCCGTACGCCCCGTTCCCCCCCGTCCGCCCCAGTTTTTTTTTTTTTTTTTTTTTTTTCCCCTTCCCCGTCCGCCCCATTTTTTAAAAAAAAAATTCCCCCCCCCTCCGTCCGCTCCCGTTCCCCCCCGTCCGCCCCTCCGTCCGCTCCCCCGTCCGCCCCAGTTTTTTTTTTTTTTTTTCCCCCCCCTTCCCTGTCCGCCCCATTTAAAAAAAAAATCCCCCCCCCCCTCCGTCCGCTCCCGTTCCCAACCCCGTCCGCCTCGTTCCCCCCCGTTCCCCCCCCCCCCGTCCGCTCCCCCGTCCGCCCCAGTTTTTTTTCCCCCCCCCCCCCCTTCCCCGTCCGCCCCATTGTTTTTTTAAAAAAAATTCCCCCCCCTCCGTCCGCTCCCGTTCCCCCCCGTCCGCCCCCGTTCCCGACCCCGTCCGCTCCGTTCCCCCCCCCCCCCCGTCCGCCCCCGTTCCCGACTCCGTCCGCTCCGTTCCCCCCCCCCCCCCCACCCCCGTCTGCCCCACCCTCGTCCCCCGTCCGCCCCACACCCTCCTTAGTCGTTTTTTACTACTTTGATTTTAACAAAATGGTAAACAAAATGGCAAAATGATTTACCTGGCGCTAGGCATATCCACGACCACGTCGGCGTTTTCTGCCACATAGGACTCCACCTTGGCAAGAAGGTAAGTATTTTACCCACCCTAGTCCGTTCCCCCTATGTTGACCCTACGTGGACCCTATTGTGTCGTGACGGAGGGGTCCGTCACGACACGACACGACATGACGGCACGACACCGTCATGACGTCGCGATAGACAACCCTGCTCACGGGGGTGTGCAATATCCAATGTTTGAGTGCCGCGGTGTACAAGAAATTCGTGAAGAAAAGCCATGAAATATGCAATAAATATGTAGAGTTCTCTCTTCACCCTAAGAGTTTGGATGAAATATCCAAACCCTCAACCGAGGAACTTACAAGGTTAGGTTTCAATGATGTTACCACGGCCCTAGCCGACACGGTAGAAGCAATGGAAAATGCCCCCTCTAATGCACTTGAAAAAAAAGATATAAACAAAATTGTAGAAGAGGTTGTCGCAAAAGGTACCGCCATAGTTTGCAACGAAATGCAAACTATGAAAACTCGCCTCATAACACAGGCGTAGAATTTTGTCACATACGTAGCGGATAAAGTAGCCAAAACTCTCAAAAAGAAAATGGCCACACTAAGGCAAACCCTTAGCAAAATCATGGCCGCCCTTGAATCTACAGACATGCTTGACAAGGGAGATTCATCCAGTGACAAAGATGACCTAATGGCGATAAACTGAAATTGCCAAACACCTCAATACTCCCCCAAACTAAACCTACACACATCCAAAAATTACAAAAACAAAATAAAGAGGTATTTCTAAATACCCCCACTCCAATAGAAATCACCAATACCATTCCACAAAACAACAATACAAAAAGCAACATACAAACAAATAAATACATAACCAAGCAATATACATAAAACACAAATATTGAATCAATAATATACATACAACGAATTAATACCAAAAACCAATACTTATACCAATACCAATATCAACCCCACCACCAAACCAAATATCAATACCAATACCAAGCCCAAATCCAATATCGATACCGATACTAATACCTATACCCAACTCAATACCAACACCAATACTTATATCAACCCCAATATCAATACCAAACTCAATACCACCACCAATACCACCACCAATACCAATACCAATACCACATCCAACACCAAAAACCAATACCAAATACCTTAGCACTTGACGCAGTCCAAGCTCAAAACAACAAAATACCACAACCTAACATCCCTCAACAGAAACCAAAAAAACCAATATATGTCTTTAATTACCTATTTTTGTCACAATGCGGAGATATTGAAACCAATCCAGGACCAATGCCAAATATATTACAAATTCACCCGGACATTCATAAAAAATGATAAGCAACATATTTCATATCTAGTACAATTAAATTCCAACCTGAATATCAACACCTAGCCACTAGCTTCAAACCATTATTCCAAAACACACACCCTTTATACACACAAATAACATCCTCACTGCCATATTTAGATAGTTACATACAACAACATACCCACGACCCGCCCACCAAAGTGATTTACGCCCTCATCGTAACAATCCGCCCCTCCATCCAAGATTGTAATATGCAACAACAACCAATCCCAGATTGGACATCACATATACTGGACAAAATGACAACACTACCAAACCCGCCAGAAAGACACATAGACACCCCACATCCATACTCACTATTCCTCAATACGTACCAAGACAAAAAATCCCCCCCAAATACAATCCACCATACATTGTCCGATCATATACGTCAACATCCCAAACCACTATATACCCAAAACATACATGAAACATTTCCGTATTTATCCGAACAGTTAATTACATAAGTGCTAAGAAGCACAGAACCTATCACAGATGACACACACCCTACCTCTCCAACACCTAACAACCAAACATCCCCACCAAGGCCAACAACACTAACAAGCCAAGAAATATACATCATAACATGGAATGTTGCATCGCTTAATATAGCAATATCATGCCTTCACGAACTAACCACATACTCCCAATCTCCCCCAACAGCCATAACCATACAAGAAATCAAACTTACCGCTACAAAATCCATTAAATACATACAAAACATTTTCCCTCACTACAAACTCTTCTTCAACAACACACACAACATCATACGTACTATGCGCCAGAGAATGACCCATGCAGCTTCAGAACATCATAACTTCATTATATGATATCTGATGGTGACAAGAAACCACTCCATCTGCATCTACGCTTCATGTAGTTGCCGATGGACTCCTCACTTGCCTCATTCCGCTAAGTATTGAGGAAGTTATGCTTGCCTACACCTTGGCACTCCCAGGCCACTGCTGTACCAGGGCGCTTTCCCGGGACAGTGCCCCACTCAATTTGCCATAATTCTTAGCTCACACCTTGGATTGAGTGATCTTGAGCTATCTAGAATCACCACACCATGAGCTACGCATAGCTCATGGCCTTACCCTTGTCCCTCCTAGTCTCCGTGGGTGGGAGGCGTTCCCAACGCCCGGGGTCCTCACCCATACTAGGATCACTTGGGCCCTCTCACCAACAACGCCACAAGTCCCGGGTGTCACTCCGGGGTCTCTCTTATGCCCATGGTGTTTCGGGCATTCCTCATGGAGAGGTGCGCGACAAATCACCATACAAAGAGAAACCATACAAGTTGATACACTCCTAAGATGGCTACAAAAGGGGAACAATGGATATACCTTCAACACCAAGATAAACTCCGCAGCATACGCCGATGACTTAGTCTCCCTAGCCAATAAAGTGACATCCCTCCAAATCCAAATAGACAAAATAGACAAGTTTTGTGAATGGACAGGAATGAATCTAGGCATACCTAAATGTGCAATCACTGGATGCCCCAACAAGTCAAAACTAAACCCACAAGCCTTCAAAACACACTTATAAAAAACGAATATAAACTTTAGACACCAACAAATACCCATACTTAGCCAACACAAACCATATGTATACTTTGAAATCAACCTAGTCCCCTCATTATAATGGAAAAGGCAAACGCACATCACCACGGCTAAATTAACCAAACAAAGTAAGTTCTTAGTAATATGCCCATCTACCATGAAACAAAAAATAAAAATGATTGATACAGTCATAAGAGTTGGCATTGCCTACAACTTCTATACCGTCCCATACTTTCTCCCGGCCATTAAAAAACTAGACAAAAAAATAATTGCATTGCATAAATCTATATGCGGCCTATAAAAATGCATGTCAAATGCCATCACAAAATTGCCACACGATATGTTTGGGACAGAAGTTTTTTCATTAAAAAAAACATACACAATATGCATAGGAGAACAACTCATAAATGCCCTAAATGATAAAAGTAGGCTAGGTAGAATATACAAAGGACTAATACAACACATACTTGCCAAACACGGAGGAGCCCAAAATTTAACACGTATGTCATCCCATGATTGTACAAGATCACCAATCACGAGATCTTTGTTCTTACTAAAAAAACAAGTGGAATTCATCTTAAAAATACACTTGGAAATTTTCTCCTCACCCCTACACCATTAGAAACACAATGGATGCTACAAGCAAGAAACATTCCAACGCTTACCCCATAATTATCACTAAAATACCTCCACAAACTATTATTACATAACATATTTGAGCTAAAACATATAACATGTCCCAATGAAACACATCTAATGAATAACGATGAATTTAAAATTTACTACAATAAACCCACAAAAACAGAGAAAATTATACTAGAATATGCTAGAAAACTATTTTGTGAACCAATATGCCTTACCCAATGCACACACATCCATGCCCAATACATACAACACCAAACGCTCTAAAAAATGAATATAAAATACTAAATCATAACATACACATAAGGCCACAATAATACCATACTCAACTGCCACCTCCATTATCATTAGAACTCCCAAAACCACCCCCATACATAATCAAGGACCCAACACACTTCCCGATACAAAACATAAGAATCGACCACCCATGCGCATATACAGACAAGTATAAAATCACAAAAAATTACACATCCTATCTATGCCAATGG
This sequence comes from Polytrichum commune, assembly GCA_950295325.1. Lineage (NCBI taxonomy): Eukaryota > Viridiplantae > Streptophyta > Polytrichopsida > Polytrichales > Polytrichaceae > Polytrichum > Polytrichum commune. Next base: position 7,823,744 of record OX485809.1, read on the forward strand.
ACATTCCCAAATGAAACAACTTACAACAAATGGCTACCCAAAAAGAGTTGTTTCGTTGGAACAACCAAAACGCCATAAACCATAACATTTTACTACTAACACAATACTACACTCAAAAACAACACCAACATTTTACTAACATACTAAACATATACTTCAACCAAGAACAAATGAGAGATACCAGATATATCTCCCCACCACAAACCATATCCCTATGCCAAATACACATTAACGAATGCAACCCAGAAGATGATATCGCATGCATATAATATACTATCCAAACCCAATATGACAATGCACACATCTACGATAACATTGGTCGACATTTGATTATCATTCCTGAAATAAGACCAAAATGGTTATGGGACCAATACCACTTAGCACTAAATAAACCACACAACCTAGAGCCCCCCACCCAACCATACGAAACTGAAGTGGCATGGTTATACCAAAGATATAAATACAATTCCACTCTCCATTCCCTAGAGGGGAGTGCTATCTTATGAGCAGTGAGCGATGAGCGGTAACTTATGAGCAGTGAAGAAGATGAAAATTTTGGTAATAGGGGCACCAATATCCTATAACCGTGGAATTGTGGCCTTAAAAATGATGATTTTAGGGTTTAGTAATAAGAGGGTTGAGAAGGATAAACAACATGAAGTCCAAATATTTATTCATCACTAGTAGCACTAGACATGAAACTATCTTTTGCCTCGTCATCTATATATATTCGAGCACCTTTGCATTGCGAATTGATTTTGGAACTATAGCAAGATTCTTCATTTGGATCCGAATCTTCGATATTCAACATTGTAATTGCAACATTCTCGGCATATAATGGGAGACGTGGGCTACGGCTTGGACTTCGTAGGAATTATCTATGTGCCCAAAACGGGAGACATGTCCTCTTTCCAATCGTATTCCTGAAATCAAATCGATGAAACATGTAAATAATGTAAAGAAATAAAAATGAACCAATGAATTGAATGAAACGAATGAATTGAATAAAAATTTATTGTATCAAAATTTATTCACACTCAAATTCAAGCATCTCCTCATCCGAGAGGTCATCATCTTTTTTTGTGAGATCTTGTATATTCTCCTTAGATGACCCCTCTTTCAAAAGCTTTTCCAATAGCGGTTTCAATATGTGCTCAAACATGCCATTATCACCCTCAAATGCAAGAAGATGTCGGCCACATGCGCGTGTTGCTAGGATAGAAGCTCCAGTGGAACATGTCAAATCAACAATGCGTCCATTCGATGGTGTAAACAATTCAATAACATCTTGAAAAAAATGCGGCAATTTTTTATATGGCCCCCTCCAAGGTCTTTCCGATTTTTGAAGAAGCATGTTTTTTTCATCCACAAAATTGAAAAGCAAGTTTTTGCTTTTCAATCCAGTGCCAAAAAAAGTGGAGTTTGGTTGTCTCGTGGATTTTGTGGTAGTAAAATCCCTTACCAAGACATGAGCCATAAGTGCCGGAGTCTACAAAAAAATATAAATTGTGTTAAAACTATATATACAATGCAAATAACACCAAAATAATTAAATAGAAACAATTGTGATGTGTTATACTTACGGTGTAGGTTGGAGACTCCGGATCCTTGAACACCATGTACGAATTGAGGCAAATAAAAGTCCTAAGAACTTTCATGTTGCCGTTGTGTAAGGTTGAATTCAAAACCTTCTTGGTTTGCATATCGATAGCAGAAAATACTATGAGGACGTCATCATTAGACAAGATGGACTTGCACAAGGACATTGTTACAACCATCTAGTTCTTGTCATATTTATTCCAAAGAGGAATTTCAGCAAGTCTATTCGAGAGGTTGAAGTCAAGACCGTTAGGAAATTGCAGAAAAACCAAGTCAACGGCAAAGGGAGTCAGACTTCCCATGACATGAAATTCGCGATTATCATTGAACTGAAATACCATAACATATCACAATATAAGACACAAAATAAAACCCAAATGAGAGTAAAAACATTAGAGAAAATACAAAATCAAGATTACTTACATTTTCAAGAAATGCCCGTCATTGGATCCACTCAGGAGGGCCTACTTCCACCCCTTCAGACTTGTTCTTGACAGCAGTAGATCGAGCAAAAGAGAGCGTGAGAAAGTTCTTCAGTATGAATAACTCTTTTATCAAAACATTCGTTGGCGCACGATGAATAGCGTCATAGGTGCTCGAGTAATGAAATTCCAATACATCGCACCCGGATTTTGAACTTTCGCCTCCAAGTGTATTCTTATCCAAATCATTGGAAAGAACAATCAATTCTTAATGTTGTGAAATTTCCGATTGACCTTGTATTTTGGTTTCAGGAACATGTTTTCTGTCATGACGTTTTGTTTCTTTTGGTTCTGGCTCTCTAAGTTTAAGCTACACAATTTGTGCTTGCAAAATTGTACTATCACGAGGATCTACATTTTTGGCATCATTTATCTGACGGATTGGCTTCTCACTTGACGGACATGCATCCTTACGACAATCAAGATACCAATCACAATCCTCATAGTGTGGGAACGACCAATCCAAACAAATCTCAGTAGTAAACATGCATGAATCTTCCGCACCAGTGGCATGCCAATTTGGAAAAAGTGAAGTTCCCCTATAACGCATTTATACGGAATAAAAACATAACAAAAATACCTACACACAAAAATATTATGAGCCAAATATTAAATAAAATATAAAATATAATGAAAAAATATCAAGAAATAGTAAAGAGTAAGTTGTACCTGTATAGAACACGCTTCATAGTAAGATCAATATTCGGTTGCTTAACCCAAACGTTGTGTTTCTTGACTTTTCCGCTTTTGAATTCACGATAGAATATTGAATTAAAAGCCGCAAACTTCCAGGTTTGGATATATTCGGAGAGAGTAGGCACATCTGCAGGCAATTGAAGATGAGATAAAATAATATTTTGAAGCTCTTCAATAGTTTTCTTTTTCTAACTGTGCCCAATATATAGACTTTGATAACCAATCATCAAGTGCAGAATTAGAGAGGGGTGATTTCAGGAAATGCAATGCATCTTTGTCAAATCTACTGCCATTCCAAAGCTTGAGCCATCCGACTTTGACATCTGGATCCACATTACTAACAGCAACACGATGAAGTTTCTCTTGTAACATTTTAGGCACCGAAAATGAACCCCAATGGTGCTTAACTTCTTTAAGAAAAGCAGGGGTGAGGTTGATGTCAGCAATCGCTAGTTGTTTTGTAAAACTAGAAGACAACATTGTACGTTTTTTGTTGACAACTACGGACATTGCTTTAGAAACTCCTTCTGAAGTTTGTTCAAGAGGATGGGTTTCATTGTAAAGGTTGAGAGCATTATCGCTAGCCTCGGCAAGTTCTTGCTGAAAAATCAAACTAAATCCAAAATTGATAAGTACATATAGATGTACTGTAAATGAAAGATAAATAAATATTAAAAACATAGTTGGAAATGCTAGAAAAACTTACACTATACATGTAATCAAGAAAAATTGGCCTCATCAAAGAATACCAAGTTTCAACGGACTTCTCCTCAAATCGCTTATAACTTCTAGGATCCAAATATTTTAAAAAAGAAGTCAAAGGTATGGTTCCAATACTTTGCATCCGATACAAAATATGCACCAAATTGGTAGAAACGTAAGAGTTTTCTGTTGACCTGAAAAAATATTGAATTCATGGATTTAGGATGATATAATTCAAATAACAAAATACAAACCAGAAATAAATGAAAAAAAGAAGTAAGTGCATTATTTGTTGATGTTGTGCATAGCAGTCAACAAACTTAGAATGTCATCAAGTTCGGGCGCCAAAATGAAGGAATCCACAAAGACATGACGCTCGTAATCTTCGGTGTGTAAGCGGTCAATATAACTTTTCCAAGCAAAAAAATTGTGATTACCATCCCATATGAAGAACATTTTATTCTTGTATGATGTAAATGAAGGGTCGACATCTAATTGAGTTTCAAACACCACAAAAAGTTGAGCCCAATTTGGGCTCCAAGATGCACAAACCTCGTGATCCACAAATTGAAAATTTCCCTTAGAGTCGGTAGCCGATAGATAAAACACACGGTCACCATCACGATAACCATTGAAAAAATCAGCCTCCAATTTAGTGATGTCGCCTTTCAAAGCAGGACGCACAATAGGCATCAAAACCATGCGATATAAGGGTACACGCAAACGAGATTTCAGTCCAGCACGGATTGAGGAAATTGTTGAAGTGGAATTAACCTTTCGTTTGTCCGTAAGCTCCTATACTTTCTTTTGATAGGTTTTATTATCACCATCGTTGTCTTCATCGGAGTCAAAATCATTGAGGGGTTCTTTTAATTTTTTCTTTTTCTTCTTCTTATTGTGAAGGTTTGATAAGATGTCTTGATCATGATGAACTTGTTTGGATGGACGATCTTGAGTTGAGGTTTTTGTGGAATCATCATCCGTGGAAAGAGGAACTGATTTCTCCACATCCATTATTTGGTCCTAAATACAAACAATGACATAAATCTTATAAATCTTCTTGATGTAGTATATTTTAAAATTTTCAATAAAAATCTGAAGGTATTTGATTACATAAGAGAACATGCTTAAAGGTGTAGAGAAAAAACTGTACCTGTACCAATAGCAATACCAACAGTAGAAGAACAACACAAAACATGACAACACCACGTCCAGCCAAACAAACAACAACACCAGCTCCAGCAGTAGGAACAGGAACAACAACACCAATATCACCAACACTAGCATCAGTAGCAACATCATCAACAACACCACCACCAGCAACAGCACCAACACCAACAACACCAACACCAACATGCACCTGCAGCATCACCAACACCAACAACAACAACAACAATAGCAGCAGTAGCACAAACAACAACAATAAGAACAATAGATTAGTATCTGAACTAATACCACCTAAACCAATATGAACAACACTAGAAGTAGTGGCAACACATGAGCAAAAACAAGAGAAGAAGAGCAGCAATAGCAACAGCCACCACAACAACAAAGAACCACCAACAAGAGGAAGAATGTCAAAAAAAAAATTTAAGGTGTGACTTTGGTAGCTTAAGTATTGTGTGATTAGGGTAGTAGCTTACCCTAAACAACTAGGGTAGACCATGTGTGTTAACGCACAGGGTCTACGCGCCTACCTTTGAGGCCTACCAAAGTTGCGGGTATAGACCATGTGCGTTAACGCACAGGGTCTACACACCTAGCTTTGAGGCCCACCAAAGTTGCGAGCGTAGACCCTGTGCGTTAGCGCATAGGGTCTATGCACCTGACTACATAAGTCTGAAAGTTGCTAGCGTAGACCCTGTGCGTAGACCGTATAGTATTATCTATAAATAATACTAATCATGTCTGAAAAAAAATAAAAATTGTAAATTATCTAAATCTCTGTGGCTATAACTTTCTCTAATATTTTTTTGTGTTTAATATCGTTTTCTTTACTCATTCTTCTATCTATTTCATTGTTTTTGGCCATCTCATAGATTTTGGATTTGTGGGCACAAAAAAAAATTCACTGTTTTTGGTCATTTTTTAGCTCCTGTCACATACTACATGAATATCTCAGTAGGCATATTTATCATTTTCTACATTCTAACCCCATTTTGAACAAATTTTTAGTTTCAACACTTTATATGACGTTTTCAATTTATATAATAGCTATTTGTTTTACTTTTAGACATTATAAGTCGCTCGTACATACCCTGTGCGTTATCGCACAAGGTATTCCATCCTAAATTTTAACCTTCTAAGTCGCTGCCTGATATCCTATGCGTTAACGCACAGGGTTTTCCAGCCTAATTTTTTACCTTCTAAGTCGCTCCCTAATACCCTGTGTGTTTAGGGTTTAGGGGTTTACCCTCCTAACTTTTAGGGTATCTAAGTCGCTCCCTAATACCCACAGGGTATTCCATCCTAAATTAACGCACATGGTATTCCATCCTAAATTAACGCACATGGTATTCCATCCTAAATTTTAACCTTCTAAGTCGCTCCCTAGTACCCTGTGCATTAACGCACATGGTTTTCCCTCCTAACTTTTAGGGTTTTTAGTTCGCTCCCTAATACCATGTGCGTTAACGCACAGGGTACTAGGAAGCAACTTAGAAAGCGTAAAGAACCCTGTGCCGCCGTCGATATTCCAAGGATTCACTACTCTCATACCATCAACAAATGTATAAAAGTGTAAGAAAAAATGGTATAGACATCCACCTATGGATGCGAGTTGTCTAAAGAGACTAATGTTTCGGGTTGCTCCAACTTGGGTTCGAATCTAGTTGGTTGCATTGACTGGTGTTATCCCCTAATGAGCTAGTAGTTAGCAAGAAATACAGTAGGTTAGATACATAGAAGGCTTTCCTACGCAAGTGTGCATAGATCCTTCTAAATAAAGTTTTTGTTAAATGGACTACTTTGAACAAACTAGAGCATATGCCCAATAATATCGCTGACTTACGTTGAGCTGACTTACCTTTTTGTTTGTTGTCTTCTTTAAACTCATCTTCATTTCCGACTCCGATATACGATCGTCTACATGAGCACCTTCATTACCCTCCATCATATCAAAATCCAATGCTTTCATAGTTTCTACTATCGTATTTAACATGTTTCTTTTCCTTTCCTTGTTTGCATTCCTCTTTCTTACACTCAGTCTGAACCTCTTTTTCTCAGAAGTAAAATACAAAGCTTTCCTACGCCTTCTCTTCGGCCTCACGGGTGTTCTCTCTACATCCTCCATCATCGTTGGTATCTATAATGTGTCCTCCATCAGTACACTATCATTTATTCTTCCAATTTGTTTATCCCACATAAATCCGGCGTATATTACGATCATTCATGTTGCAATTGGCGTCCAATGAACGAAATATTTCAACGCGTTTTTCATTTTGTTTCTATTTTTATTATATCCGCCAAAAGTTTCTGATACCCTAGCCTCGCTGTTTTATGTGTATCTTGCTCGTAAATATTCTCTAACTATTATTGTGATATGTTTACTTCCATATTATTAGATGCTATAGTATCACACGCTTTCATCATCATCCATTATTGTATCACGCGTTTTCAATTTCATTCACTTCATCATACACCTCTATATAAAAGTAACATTCATCCAAAATTATTATGATGTCTTGTTCAAACGATTTTTCCATTTTCCATGGCTACCATTAGAGCTCATGGATCTTTTGTTCCCTTCATTTTGCCACTTCAAGATGATAGTCATGTGAATGTTTCAGAGAATTTATTTAGTTTGAGATTCAACCTCCAGATAGGCTCCATGTATTTAGAGCATGAGATGTACTCTGCTGATGGATAGGTGTATGAAACGATTTTAGTTCAAAAAAACAGAACAGATGTTGGTTTTATGTGGAACTTAGGACCTGGTTCATATAGGGTGATAGGTCTTTTTGAGTCTCAGATGCAAGCTTCTACTGTCATATTGACAAACGAATCCGATACATCCACAGTTCAAATTTCCTCTACCGCACATGTTAAGGTAGTACCCCTTGATGATAGTGTGTTTGTGCTATCGAATTCAGAAGATGATATTTGTGTATCTGTTGATCTTTCAAACACATCGCCGTTTCCATTTAAAGGTGTTCATTCTACTCCTTCGCAACTTCCTATACATGTATCCAAATTTCTTTGCGGTCTTATGTACAAGAGGATGGTTCTCCTAATCTCACCCTCTCAACGTCCTCCACTACACCCTTCACCTTCATCTACAGGGTTAACTATAGTTGATGCCTTAAAGCCGACAAAGTCAAGAAAAGGATCAAAGTTAGATCTCGCATCCATTGATTTTGATAGTATAGATGTTCGTGATATCAAGTACTTACCATCTTCTTTTAATGGTGATGTTTTGTTTCTCTTACCCCTTGTGGCACTTAAAGCTCCAAGTACGTATGGCCGTTCAATGGACGGCATGGACAAGACGTGCGACGGTCACCCTTGATGCACCACCAAAACCATCAATATCCAAAATGATTTTGGATTGTCCTTCCGGCGCTCTACTTGTGCTGGTCATCTCCAATGTCCTAATGACTACTGTGATTACTGTGATTACATGAATCGCAATGGGGGCCTCCGGAACAACACTGAATGGGCTGGTTCAATTCCTCTCCCATTTGCTGTGGGTAATGTTCCTCCCACTAGGTCCACTGTTGACTGTAAGGTATGTCGTTCCACACTTGCGTGCATTGCTTTATGTCATGCTCGAATCATATACATCCACTCCACATCTATTGGAATGTCCAAGGCTTGCATTCATATTGGTCTACATGATCACCTTGTGGCCAATGGCACATGCCGTGAGTCATTGGACATGACATACCAGTGCGTTGCAAATAAAGTATTGAAAACACCCAGAGCCAAAAATTCAGCCATAGTTATGGCAACAAGCAAACAATTCTTGGCCGATTATCTTTTCAAATCTCCCGCAAATGTCGAAGGCCATCACATGGTTGGTTCATCCCTAGAGGTCGTCATGGACAAATTCAACACTTTTGCGTCTCCGAATTGTCGTAACTTTGTATCTGGATCAAAACGTTTTTTGCGTAGTGGAATGAGAACTATGGATAGTATTATGGCACTCAAAGACCACTCTGCTTTCAAGTTCGTCCATGGTAGTCGGTTTCCAGGGCGTCAAAGGACAAAGCGTTTGTTTTCAAGATGTCTGTAGACCTTCCAGGTAGTGGTGTGGAGCTTGTGAAGAGGATACAAGTCGGTGGGGAAATGGAGAATTCATGGATTATGTTTGACTATGTCAAACGTTTGAAGGACTGGACGACCATGGCTTGCCATGTGTACGACAGTTGATACTGTAAAGTGTTGACTATTGCGTGTTGTGACATGCAATCTGAAGATGGTGCAGCACAAATTATCTTTTGGGAAAATTTAAATGTTGTTATGGCAGAAAATGGTGTACCAAACGTAAACTTCAAAGTGTTTATGGCTGATAGTGCTCAAGCTAATTGGAATGCGGTGAGGGCGATTTACGGGGATGGTGATCCAAATCTAACAATGGTTGCACGTGAGCATACATGCCTTTTCCATTGGTTTGCAAGCTTGGATAAGGTGACCCAAAAGTATATCAAACCATCCTTGCAGTTTCAACACAAACAAATATACAAGGATTACAAAGACGCGAAAATAATGGACGACGCTGAGACTAAGTACCATGTAATTCGTTCTTGGTGGTTGTCTTCTGGAGCTGCCTCGGAAGAAGACATCCTTGGCCTTTCAGAGTGGTTGGGGTTTTGGTACTTTTGTTACAGACAATGGGGTGGTCATATGCTACTTGTAAGTACATATCAAACTTCATTATTCACTGTCATTCAATATCTTGTCACTGATATATAATATATCTTATGTTTTTCTTATCCTTGTATTTGTGTGTTGTTCATATGATATGACAATAGAAGAGCGTGCGGAAATGCCAGCATGCAACCTTCCAGAGACTGTACACAACAAATGGCTCCAACAGTCCGGCAACAAGATGACTTGTTTATATGAAGCTACAGTGGACGACATGATCCGTGCCTTCGTACAAATTGCAAATTACCGGACATGGTTGAAAGGGGGTCTGATGGTAAAGGTCTTGATTCAGCATACTTGAAACTCAAAGCGGTTGCCATGTGTGGAGATCCAAAAATGTTGGCCGATGTCATGAAGTTTTATCCAAGGGCAAAAGACGTTAACACTAGAGATTGTGCATTGGAAGGGTCAGAGCTCTTTGGTTCCACCAAACACAAACTCAACCTACCACCGGGTGCGGATTGTGACTCTCATCGACCCGACAAAGTAAACTATTCCATTCCTCGTCCCGACACCCGAGCAACTCGTCAACGCATATAAGAATCGTTGAGTTCTGCAATTCATGGTGTGGCTCATACTACATTCGTGTTAGAGACAGATTGTCTTGCTTTCAAGTGGCACATTGCAAGATTACCACCCAACTCAGCCAAACTATGTTGGGTATTGCAGGCCATTACATGAACTATGTGCAATGCCAAAATCGGGACTAGGAAACATGGCACGCCTGCTCCAACATACAAAGGGCTCAGGAAGGAATTTCGCTCTCCCAACAATGTGAAGTATGAATTTTGGTTCTGCCCTGACGACATCAAACGTTGTGTGAGTGGCAGTAAGAAGAAATATGTGTTGGACTGGCCTATAGTACCCAACACGAGGCCGGTGAAGATATGTACCAATCTATCGCGAGAGGAGGTTTTGGCACTTGAAGATGCTGAATTTCAACTACAGCAGAGGGAGGCATTGTCCCCTCGTCGTAGGCTTTCAACAATCGCAACTCTCCCCATCCCTCGCTCACATTTTTCTATGCCACCAAACCCGGACGCCCTACATTCAGGTTTGGGAAGACAGTGCGTCGTAATCCAACAGCACCGCTAGCGGATCATAAAAACAAATGGGAGAGCGCCGAACTCATGGACGGTTACTATGTAGTTGGGATCACTACCATTCCATATCCGGGCTTTGGAGTGATAATCAACATTGTCTCCAAGCATGATATCACATACTATGAGCCCAAAATGAGTGCTCATATTTGTTTTATGTTTAGAATTTATTTAGAATTGCATTTGGAGTGTTATTAAAACAATCAAAAGTATAAAAAGAGTGAGGCTTGGTGTGGATTTATGTTTAGGCCTTAAGCCATTTTGTGTGGTTAAGTAGAGGATTAGTGGCATTAGGGAGTGTTTTGATTAGAGTAGTAGTGTTGATGAGGCAAGGGGAGAGGCCTTGGGTTTAAATGTTTGAATTAGAACATGTTCTTGTTGGTTTAGGGGGTAAGGAGTTAGTGGATAGGATAAGGTCCTACTAAGTAGGAGAAGGCTAAGGAGGTTGTGGTTTGGATGCCCTCCCTCCTTCCTTCCTCCTCTCTCTCATTCTCTCTCTCTCTCTCTCGTGTGGGTGTGTGTGTGTGTGTTGTGTAGTGTGGTAGGGAATATAGTAATTAGAGGGAGCTTAGGAAAGGTGTGTGAATTAGGAAGGGGATATTAGGGGATTTATATTAGGGGATTTATGGTGATTAGTTAGGAGGATTAGCAATAGGATAGGGTGGGAATTAGTAGGTTAAAGTATGGATTAGTGTAACTAAGCCGCAGTTGGTAAGGCAGCAAGGCGACTGAGGCAGTTGGTTAAGGCACTAAGGCGAGCTAAGGGCATTGGGTTAGGAGGCAGCCGCCGGCTTTACTTTGGGTGTCGGGGTGCCACATTGGATGCAATCATGGATAATTGATTAGGTGGCACTTGACATTAGCCTAATGATTAGTTCATTAGGGAGCTAGGAGAAAATAATAAGTAGGGAAGGGTAAACTTAGCGGGTGAATTTGTGTGTGAATGGAATTGGAGTAGTAATAGAGGTTGTTATGATTGGAGTAATAGAGAAGAGCGTTTGTCAACGCTTGTAATATTATTGTGGAATGGATTGGTGTGCAATAATTGATGGGAGAAGCAATGGGTTCTCACAAGTTTGATCAATTGGAGTTGTGGAAACATGAATGTGATATCCATTCCCTCACCCGGACTAGGACGCTTAAGGGTGGATGGTTTGGCCTCACACATACCATGTCACAATTGGCAACATCCCGCATTGCACATGCCCGGATTTCACGAAAATGTCCTCTCATGCATTGGGAAAGAAAGGAAAATGGGTGTATTGTAAACATCTTTATTATTTGTTTAGATTTTTGTGCAAGGTGGATTACGAGAGTGACAAGTTCATTCATGCACCTACATATACCTATAACGAGGTCATGCAACTACTTGAACTTGTTGGTATTGTAGAGTGTGAGTAGTATTGCAAATGGTCTATTAAATACCATATATTTGAATGTCAAAATATGACATGTTTTGGTTTAGATTTTTATAATAAAAATCAGCAATGGGCTGGAAGTATTTCAAATGATGCATCATAATACGTTTCCTTCTTGCTTCAATTGAACTCTTTACAATTGAAAATCTTCAATTCATGTAGTACTATATTTAGTTCATGTACCCTAAACCCGTGCACCTTTATTATTTTTGAATTCATTACTCATATGTTACCGCTCACTGCTCATGTCGTATTGCTCACCGCTCATGTCTTATTGCTCATCGCTCACTGCTCATTGCTCATCGCTTATAAGATAGCTTCCCTCATTCCCTATAGATGAGTATTTGGATCAATTGGAAAAGCATTCCATCATAAATGGCTGGAAATGGCTATGCACGCCCACACACAGACACATAAACTCAACAAGCCCTCCATTGGGCCCGCCGCGCAGCCAAAAACGACTCAAACTCTATCACAATACTAGTAATGCCAGATGAAAATTGGTATCACAATCCTAATCCTTACAATGGACCCTTCCCAAATTCGCATGTTATAACCCACTTCAAAGCCGATACCATCATCTACGAAGAACCAACAATTCCCCTAAAACTCATAACTGAAACTAGAACAGAAAATCGTGCTATACAAATAATATGCATACACCATAAGAATACACCCATAGGAACAGAGACCTATACCCAACAAATGAAAGATATTGCCAACACACTACGAATCCCATAAGTGTTTTGCCAAATTGCACCATTAATGCCACTAGACACCTTAGTGAACCGCAATACAAAATGGACCAAACTCACACACCCCCCCCCCCCCGCCGGCCATCCAAACCCCAACCAACCCATGGACTATCAACCCAGAACAATGCCTACCACTCAAATACCCACCCCAATTTTACTATTACACGGACAGATCATTCAAACCACCCAAACAAACAAACAATGGACAATGGAGAAAAAGTTGGATATGGTATTTACAACCCTTTCAAAAACCTAAAAATCGCAAAAAAAGATTACCGGGACTACAAAATATTCTACGAGCAGAAATGATGGCCATACACCACACTCTACAACTCCTCACCACAACATACCGAAATGAGCCAACCCACATATTCACAGATTGTCTAAACATCCTTTACCTCCTAAACACCCAAATCAAACACCCCACCAGTCATAACAGTCACCCGGACAAAATATTCCTATAAAACATGATTAAAATGTTAATATCCCACACACAAACCACCACACTCCACAAAATAAAGACCCACACAAACATAGGGGGAAATGACCAAGCAAATACACTGACCAAACAAGGACGTGAACTAGACCATAAAGATGTCGCAGTCCCATACGAGCATGCACACCCTACACTGTACTACCTACAAAAAGATTGGTGGCATTCCATGCAATAAACACCTGACAAGGGCCCCATTAGGCACCTTAGTAAACACATTCTCAAGCATGACAATGAACATAACTTAACAATTATAGCAAATCAAACGCACCAATTACACAAATGGCTAGAAAATGACGACATAGATAAAATACTATCAAATGTCTTTTGGACAAATCCCGCCATCACAGATAAGCAAAAAACATGCTTAATAAAATTATGAACTGGACAATATATGGGCCACGCCCGAAAACAACTCTTCTTTGGCAAAGAAGCCTTTCCATCGAGAACATATCCTATCTGCAACTCAACAGATGCGGATACATCGCTACATGTACTACTTAAATGCAAACAACAACACATTCATGCACTAATAACAAAAAGGCATAACAAAGCGGTATGGGAAATACGCAAACTCATTGTATCAACTCGAATATCAAGACATTATACATTAATGAATGTAGGAACGCATAATGAACTACCCCAAGAAAATATAGTTCATCCATGGTTATTTCCATGTACATGTGATACCCAAAGATGTCATTGCAACGCTAGGCTCAAACCATACATACTATGCATCATAGGCCATTCATATAATCACCCCCACCCCATAATCCCCTACACCTGATATCACCATACAGTTCATCGAATTCACATACTGCAATGATAGATTCGCCACTGAAACCCTAGATAGAAAAATCATAAAATACCAACCACTCATAAACAATATCATAACAAAGGGTTGGAACGTAGCCCCACTCATGATACTAGTTGCGGGAGTAAGAGGCACAACACATATCCCATCAACGAAAAAACTGGAAATAATGTTCACACTCCCTATCACGAAAATCAAAAACACATTTAAACAAATTAACATAATTGCCACACAATATGCACATTCCATATTAGTCCACAAACGAAGGCTAGAAAATCAACAAACTATTAATGATCTCCAAGACCTTCCATAAATAAATAAAATTCCCAACCCAAGATAGATCTCACCCCCCTCCCCCCCCACTAACTACCCCAAACACGGCTCATACATAATAACCGGCTACCGAAAGTTACTATTGGTTACTAAATATAGTGTCTACGTCTTGCAAAGGGCGAAGTAGTTTTACATCTAACGCCACTGCCGTTAGGCATGGCCTAGGATGTTCTATGAACAGACACTTTATTCACTCCGGCCAAGCACCACGGGCCTTGGCTTGGTGGTTAGGGCTCATGACCCCCAATGAGGAGGTTGTGGGTTCTATTCCCCATGCCGGCGTGGTGCTCACCACCTTAGTCCACCCAACTATGGTGGGGGGTTCTTGGACCTTGTTGTATGGGTACCTCAGAGCCCTTTGGGGGGATACCATGTCCGGTATCTTCAAGGCACTAGTGGCTTGCTAGGAATTTGTATAGTGTGTCACTAAGTGTCCATCCTCGAAAGGGGAGAGTAGTATTTGTCCCCTTGTCCAGTGGGCATCGGGTCATTGGCATTACGAATGGACATTTTATTCACGCCGGCCCCTTGCTTGAAAGGGGTTGGAGTTTCTATCTATCTATCTATCTCACTCCGGCCTCCTCCGAAGACCAGAGTTCTTCTTTATTTTGTTGTGTTTGGTTAGTCTTAGGAGGTGGTTTGAGTGAGAGGTATGGTGAGTTTGCTTTAGATTATGAACATATCTAATACTTATGTAGCAATGTATGTAATTTTGTTCCTTTTTTCTATGGTTATGATGATTGATAGTTTGTCTTACAATACTCTCTATTTTGTTTATACTTAGCCTCCACTTGTTTGAGTTTGTGGGGTTTATGATTTTAAAGAGTTGTGATTTATTTGGTCTTACTTTGTTTTGAGTGGTGGTTGAATTGATATTGTTTTTGTTCCACCCCCTTCCATATACGTGTGTATATGGGCTATAGAGAGGTGGATTTTCCGATTTGCTTAGTATTGTGTATGTGGTTGGGTTTATAGAGACGTGACTACTTAATACAATATCTGAAGTACTTAGTTTTTGACTTCTAGTTAGTTGGAATTCTTTTTGAGTTATGTCTAGGGTTTTACTTGCGTCCCCTTCCATACACACATGTGTATGGGCTTTGTGGAGGTGGTTCTTTCGGTTTGCTCAACAATGTGTTTGAGTTTGCTAGAACATAAAGAATTAATATAAGGTTTGTTAGGGTATTCAGGTTTTGAGTATTGATTACCCTTTGTTCTTTTAGGATTAGGACTAAGGTATTACCGGTGTCACTGTTGATCCACCTCCTTCCACACACGTGTGTATATGGGCTTTATAGAGGTGGATGTTCCAATTTGCTTGTTTTTATGTTTTTATGTTGAAGTAGGATAAATTCATTAAATTTCCTATCTACTGATTTGATGAGTGCAACATTTTGGTAAGAGTTAGTAGACTTACATGTTGCAGTGACTTTCTAGCCTTGTGTTGTTGTTGTGGGTTTTGTTATGTACTTTTTGATGTAGAATGTCAATTGCATAGGTTGGTGGTGATGCGGTGAGGTGGGTGAGTTTTGGCCACGAGTGTTCTCGGTGTTGAAGCAGGCTTGGCAGATTCAAATAATTGGCAGTGAGTTGCTCTTGTGTACACACCAATGTCAATGTCCAACTACAAAACAATCCCCAACTCTATTAGTTCAGGATTTAGGTGTGTGACTTAGGAACAACACTTACTGCCGATTTTTTCCAAGTCTACTTTGTTGGTTTCCCACACACGGAGCCTATCACATATGGAGCGGAATCACCCTCAGCACATGGGTTTGTCTTGATCATGGTCTCGGGGGGGGTAGTCATTGGTTGGAGTAGCAATATACGTGCGAACAAATGATAAGGTATTTTAAAAACATGGGGGCTAAAAATTATAAATGGACTTAAGAGTAATATAGGGTATCAAAAATGGCACTGGACATCTTTAAAGTACTATAAGGTATGGAATAATAAGTAATTTGGAATTATAAGTAATGCAAGCCATTTTTCTATTAACCCAAAGTAGAAATTTACATAATGATAGCATGTGAAAAAAAGAAGAGAATTGAAAGTAATACCCCCCTATAAAATAGTGGTTGTTCGCACCTATATCCTTAACTTTTTAACACACTGCCCCCCCCTGAGATCATGGTTCAATTATGAACTACTACGGGTGGACATAGTGTGCTCGATTGGTGTATGGCAAGAGCTTGTAGCATGGCTGGCAATGCAATCGAAGTTTTGGCGAGGCAAGTGGTGCTACCTTCGGTGTTGTCTTTGGAATGGCCAGCAAGGCGATGCAACTTTGATGCGACTGCCAATCTGCCTGGTTTATGAACTATCTGCTAGTGCTAGTTATCAGTTGCAATCACCAACACACGAACACTACGTTCTGTAGTTTACATGCTCCAAACATCAAGGTATAGCCACCGAGCTGCACTTATAGGCACCTTAACTGCGGGTTTTTAGCATTGACCGTCACATGTCCCCTTATTTGTATTAGACACTGATCTACAAGCTTAGTGCTACAAACGACACATCAATTACGATCTATGTTTCAAACATTCCTACTGCATTACAAGCACCGATCTTGTAAATTATTTTCTAATGTTTAATTCATTCTTCGGAATGGATCGCAAGGTGATGGGGTGTCAATGCTACTGTTGGTCAATCTGCAAGCCATGACATGTGTGTACAAACTGCAATTTGTGACCTTCAACATGTAAACTTTATGATTTACAACCTACAAACGCATATTTGTATGGTGTAGAGATCAAATTTTGATTAGATTTTCCGAGTTGTAAGTGTTAGTTTTGGCCACAATATGCACTCATCGTTTGTTGTGACATCAAGTTTTCCTAATTGTGCTCCTGGTTTCGATTTATAAGTCGCAATCATATCCTTGTTGCCTTTGTCCAAATGCTCTCACATGGCGATGTAGTGCCGGAGGAATTCTTTTGATCTACCTACAAACAACTATCAACGAATACAAATTTTAATCTGCAACCTTGAGCAACAAAACACAACAATTTGCAAGCTATATGCAATGATTCGTCAACCATAAACACTTAGCTTACAAGTTTCAAGAACCTATCTGTAAGCACTGGCTATAATTGCCCTCTACCCTTCGGTCAATACCCGACACCGATTTGCAAGTGTAGGCTACGCCTTACATGACCATTCCAATCTTGTACAAACAAACCCTCCAATCACCATTATGCTATGCACTACAAGCATTGATATTGCACATCGACACTCTGATCTTTACATAACTCGTACTTTGCGGCAGTGGAATCACCCTCTACGCAAAGCCCCACCCGTGGTTTTTGTGACCCTCCCGCACCCACCTCTCCTTACTACGCTCAAAGCTCCCCTCTCACCATCTCCCATGAGCTCCTTTCAAAATTAATTACACCAACAATATTGTAATGAAAAATGCAAGTAGAGTGCAATCTTAAAATTTAGTGTGTTAAGAAACACAATTGTCCAAGATTTGCAAGATAGCAAGAGTTTGTACAACATTTGCACAAGAATTTTAAACATCAAATATTGTCTCAAATATACCTCTTTGTGTTAAGGTTTAAACATAATGGAGTTCAAAGTATCCTTAATGAAGATAAACTTGCATGGAAAAAATTAAGCCTTCCATCTTCTTTGATGAAGCATAATGTGGTCCCTTACACATGTTATATTGCATGGTTTTTTTCATAATTGGTTTCCAACATTAACTCGCCCCCTTCATTTTATATAGAATTCTTCAAATTTTCACCTCGAATGAATATTACATACCCTACATTTTTATCGCATGTCATTTTTTAAATATCGCTAGTGCACATTTTGATATTTGAATTTGAATGTTGTTAATAAAATTCTAACAAAACCATTTATATACTAAAAATTTATTCTATGAGCTTTATTGCTCATTATACACACAAGATAAGGATTGGATTCTAGTCCATAAATTAGTTTGTCTATGGTGTCCATAATTTATCCCTTTAGCATAAGCTAAACTCGTGTTGAGCTTACAAGGCTTGGATTATGGACCAAGGGATACGATTCATCGCCCATTGTGTATTATGTATCGATGGTTTGTGCTTGTGTGATGTGAAAGTTGACGGGATGTGTTGAAAACAAGTTGAAGGCATAGTGGAATAACATTGGGTTTGGAGCTCTTTCCATCTAGGACTTGGTACTTTGGGTGATATTTTGGGCAAAGTATTTTGTTTTATAGACATCCACGCTATGGACATTATTGAAATAATCTCCATACTCGATGTGATGGACTTAGTCCCAATATTCCAAGTTTCAAGCAATATAATTGGTCCAAGTCACATTGAGACTCGACTCTTTGGGCCTAGAGCTCTTTGGTTTCATAACTCAATGTTGATTAAACACACCCTTAGAGAATATTCATGGGTAGTACCACTTTGCTTGCTACCGTTAGTTTTGGAATGTTTGTCGTATGTGTGTTCATGTTGTCATTTTCATCTTTATGATAAAGAGGGGCTTTCATTTGGTGTTCTTGAGCAACTACATATTGTGTTGCCTAAACATGAGCATTTAGAGCTTGGCAACAATGTTGTGATGGTGGGGGGGGGGGGGAGGGGGATAACATGTTATTTGAAATGCTTATAATTGTAGTATAATCGTTGCGTAACTTGTGACATCTTATGAATCTACAATTTGAGGAGGTTGAGGGATCGTTCCAACATCATTCAAAAAATCCAAGTCCACAAAATATTTACCTCCCTAAATGCTCAACCTAGCAACCCCAATTTGTTTTAGAAATGCATGAACTTTTGGAGAATATGTATGAGTTGTACAATTGTATTTTAACCGATTGGATGTGTTATAACCCAAAGTTTGTTTGGAACAATGCTTTTTGGATTCGTCCAATCTTGTCAATTTCTTAGAAGGTGATGTAGATTTCAATCCAAATATGCTTATTGATTAGTTTGTTTTCTTTAGTAAGCAACACCCAACTTTACAAGATTGAGGTGTAAGTCACATGACCTCCATGCAATTTAGACCAACTTTCTTTAATATTCTATGTACCACCTTATATGTGCATTCATCATACTTCATTTGTTTTGCACATCCTTTTGGAGATAATTGGTGGAATGTGCATTTATTATTTTGAATATTTGGAAATTAATCAATTGCAAATACGAGTTATTATGAATTAAATGAATTGTGATTTTGTTTTTCATTATGTAGGTTATTTTTTGAATCATTAGAAAACATTTGGACACGCACCCTTGTGGTAGAAGCTCTTTGTTTCATAATGCACGTCATTGTTAAACGGTACTTCATTGGGACCATTTTTTTGATATTTAGCATTAAAAAATATATTGGAATTAATGCAGTATGTAATATAATGCACCGACTCTAGTGCATACTCCTAGCCTTGGCAATTACTTACAAGGAAGATATTTGGAAATATGCATGATTGTATCATTACACAAAATGCATTTATTATGCCAAATATATTTATATTGTCATGCACTCCAAAGTTTTATAATGTACATGCCATGTTAGAATTCAAGTTACAATACATATTGGAATCAATGACCTATATGATATAATGAACCAACATTTTGGATTCAAGGAACTATGTGAGATAACATACCAACCATCTTGAATTCAAGGTATTATGATAATAGTCCCTTCTTCCAGTTCCTACTAATCCTCCCCATTTATAGGGTTTCCAAGTCATGGTACATGGATAGTTTCTCTTTGTTGTGTTACTTGTCTTATTGTAGCATTTGATTTATGAACTCAAAACTAAAGCAAGTTAGTTTTGATGAGTGGTGATGCCAAACATGTGCCATCCCTCTTATGTCAAGTTACTTACCCCAAAAACCAACAAGTGTTCTCCCTTTTTTGTAAACTTATGGTCATGTCGTAAAGACCTCAACATATCAAGATGATTTTACAATGTTTCACAAAAAAATGCATTAAGGATGATTTCTCATTCAAAAATTATATTGCAATTCATGTGTGCAAACCCCTCGAACTCATGCCCTCAACAAGTAATTGTATTTGAAAAGACAATTATGATCAACACACACTCCACACATCCCCTTGTTGTAGTATAAGATATGTTATTAAAATTGATGGTGGTTTTCATGGTAAATCAACTTGCACCAAGTGTTTTCGACAACTTCTTTCTTTGTGGCAAATGGTCTTATATCATAAGATGATATGGAGTTTTGTATAGGCAAATTGAGCACTATTCATGTTAAAAGAGGAATTGAAAAGAGTTCACAGTGCATTGACCCTATTGCATTCCACATGCAAAAACCCCTTGATTTCATGCCCTCGTGAACCACTTACATGTGAATATGCACTTGGATTGGTGCATTGTTATGCACCACATGTCACATATCCATGTCCATTTCATTGAGATTGCAGATGCTTTGAAGGTGAAAAACCTTACAACAAACACCTTCAACAACAACAATTGTACCATCTTAGATTGCACACCAAAGTCTCACATGGGTGTGGACACTGAGATGATTTAATTTTCCCTCTTAAAGCTCATCGGTATCAATGTAGAACATAAGTGTAATGTACTAGCAACATCCCATTCCACAATGGGTCAGTTCAAGTTCAATGGGTTGGTTTCACTTTCCAAGTATCTCATGCCACTCTTGGACATGGGGAAATAGTGATTTGCATGGCCTTACCCTATATACACATCATCCCTCCTTATGTCAATTATATGAAATGTATTGCAACGAGGAAATGTAAACACAATTACTTAATCTCTAAACATCTAAGATCCTACCTTGAACCTAAGTCTTCCATGTTAGGCAACCTTGACCAACATGGTGTTACTCTACACACTGCACACTTCTTTATGTTAAATGTGCATATCATGAGACAATAAGGAGATATAAGCACATATTCGCCTTACACATAGATCTCACACCCAAAGAAGAGAAGAAACGTTGACCTTAGTGGGCTCTCACACCCACATGAAGACCCAAGTCGTTTACTTTATGAAACACGTGACCAACATGGACTTATTCTACACACGTAGCACATGTGCCTTGTATCAATTATGCAAATTTAGAGGTGAATTGCCCTACAATCATGAAATGTAGGTAAACATTTGACTTTCCAAAAAAAATCCTTAAATATAGATAGCAAACCTCCTCATGTTGATTCCACATAGTGGGAGACAAAATGTTATGCCACGTGGAGATGTAGTGGTAAAGGCAAATGATTTTGTTGGCGTGACTATTAGTGATTGGATATGATTTTGTGTGACATGGCCCTAAATACCATATTTAGTGTAGTTGGCATATACGAACCCTACTCCCACCAAATTCACTTTACATTTGGGGCATGTTTGTCCTTATTCACACTAAAATACAATGGATGAGCAACCTACACGAAAACTTACCCTAAGGGTCACTTCACACACGAGCCAAGAGCCGTGACCATGAAATTGTGAGAGCCCAAAGAAAGTGTCCAAAGGCCGTCCCAAGACACCTCCAAAATCATGTAGTGTGGTCACGGATCCTCACGTGTAGTATGAAGTCATATGTGACCATGCCCTCAACCAAATGCCATTCCAATGAATTTCTATTCATACGGATCCTCACACATGATAAAATATAATAAACCAACGGTTGTGAGCGTTTGGAGTGCCATGTCTCCCGGTTTTGTGTTAGGCCTACCTCCAAGAGGTGGTTTTTGAAAATAGTCCAAATGACCATGAAACATGATCCATTCGACGGAGTGTAGGAATCCATGTAGACTTTACATCCATCTTGCATTCAGTCTTTCAAGCGTAGTGTGAAGCGAACTCAGGCTAGCTCCGTCTTTCCCACCAATGAGAGTGGTTGAAGTCTACTGGTCACGAGCTCCCAATCTCGTGTGTGAAGTGATCCTAAGTAGATTCAAGGTGAAAAACGAGTGAGGTTTGGATAAAACACTGTCACTGAATATTAGTAGAATGGAGTGATTGATAGCAGCTGAATAATGTTATGAAGTTGGGTGATTTGGTGTTAATTCTCATAAACTCAAGGTTTGGGACTAAACCCATGGTTTCCTCTCCTGAACTTTACACATAACTCCACACCTCCTTGCCTCGTGGTGTCAAGCGTAGCGATTTGGAGGCGAAATGCCCCGCCGCGACGAGATGTAAGGACGTCTCCGCGTTGCTCCTCGGCATGGGCGTTGTTTATAGAAAGGGAAGGCCCTGGAGCTGGCTGGCAACACACCACACCACACCACACCACAACACTACGCACCCTCCCTTGCTCCATGTGGCTTTCCCCTGTTTCCCTCTTCGCTTCTCTTGCGTCGTGACTGTCATTCCGATCTAAGGAAGTTGAGTCACTCTACGTCAGATTCATTTCGCTTCCTCCTTCCCACTTAACCCACACTACTACACACAGCCTGCGGAGATCCACAGCTTTGTTCGCGACGCAGAGCAGTGCAGTGCAAAGCCATGGATGAAGAGTACGATGTCATTGTGCTGGGCACCGGTCTCAAGGAATGCATCCTCAGCGGGCTCTTGTCAGTGGATCGCCTCAAGGTGGGTGGTGCCTGCTCGCAATTCATCGTCGTTGGGGTTTAAGGATGAGTGCCGAGTCGGGTGTGGTGGGATTTTGGTTTGTGGCTATGTGTTGGTGTGTAGGTTAGGGCTGAGCGGGGTTGCATAGATGGAGGGGGGCGATTGTTGGTGGGAAGAGGGTGGTTTGGATCTATCCGTGTGCGTGGATCTTGTGGGGGGTTGTTGTTGGGATTGGAAAAGAAGGAAGGGTGGTAACGAAATTAGTAGAGTGTTGCAATTTTGGAGGAGGCAAGGGAATTAGGAGTCAGAGGGATTAGGGAAGATGCGGTGTAGGCTAGTCTTCATGGTCAGTCATGAATCAAGTGTCCGATTTGGGGTGGCGTGTTGTGTAATTCGGTGAGAATGGTGTTTTGGATGTGTGGCAGGTGCTCCACATGGATAGGAATGACTATTACGGTGGAGCTGCCGCATCACTGAATCTGAATCAGGTAAGGCATTGCGGTGCTCTGATTGCGTTATTTTGACGCTGTTGTGGATATGTTTGGGATGTGATAGAAACGGTTTGGAGTTTTGTGCGGATTGTTGCGATGAGCAGTCTAAGGTGGTCGTGTTTGGTGTTGTATTTGTATTGGTGAGAGGTTGTTAGGAAATTGTGCGAAATGGAATAGGAGAGGGAAGTTGGGTGTTGGTCTGATTTGTTCGTGGCGGTGGTGATGTGTTGTGACAGTTATGGCAGAAGTTCAAGGGGGACGAAAAGCCTCCAAGTTCCCTCGGGTCGAGCAAGGAGTACAATGTGGACATGGTGCCAAAGGTATTGTTGGTATTTTTGTGGCTTAGGGCAGAAGTGAGGCAGAAGAGCGTAGGTCAGTATGGGTGGTGGGGAGGAATGCAAAAGCATTTTTTCATAATTGTGAAAAGGGTTGTTGGACATGGAGTGGATGGAGAATGTGAGATAAGGTGTAAGAAGGATGTTGTGTGGAAAGCGAGAATGGTATGCAGCGAGAGAAGGGATATATGAGTTGGCTGATGTGGGTTTGTAGTGGGTAAGTGGGCAAGTGGGCATGAATATGGAGTGAATCATTTAGATATTTTACCTTGGTTTGTGTGGAGAATTAGGGGTTCTGATAGAGTTGTGATTTGAATTTGTGAGATTGTTGTAAAGGTGGGGCCAAAGAAGAGAGTAACGTGGTTGAATGAATGAGGTGGATATCTGTGTAAGTTGAGTGGGTCCCCTCCAGGTGTTATTGTACATTGTGAAAAGAATGGAATCCTTGCGAAAGCGCAGGCATGTGCAATAAGAGAGTGTTGATGAAAAAAACATTTGGTTGCAGTTCATGATGGCGAACGGTGCTCTTGTGCGAGTGCTTATCCACACAGATGTTACAAAGTACCTGATGTTCAAGGCAGTGGACGGCAGCTATGTGTACAAGCAAGGAAAGGTAAGGGATGATCGTGCGTGTGGCAAGTGCGATTTTGAATACATGGAAGTAGAAGGTTGAGAATGAAATTGGGTGGATTGAGGATATGTTGAAGATTGTTGTGACGATGGTGCGCAGATTTACAAAGTTCCATCGAATGACGTGGAAGCTCTGAAATCTCCTTTGATGGGACTGTTTGAGAAGCGACGAGCTCGCAAATTTTTCATTTATGTTCAGAATTATGAGGAAGATGATGTGAAGACACATGAAGGAATGGACTTGCGGACGGTGACGACGAAGGAGCTTTTCAAGTAAGACATGAATAGATGTGAATGGGATGTTTTGTTTGTTGTTGGTACCCAGAGAAGACCCAAGTGAATTGTCTGTTTATGAGTTGGGTTATGCACTGGGTGGTCATGTAGGCATTGTAAGGTGTTTGTGGTAGGGGAGGTGGGGCTTTTGACCTGGCTGTGATTTGCAACTTATATTTGGTTTTGACATAATTTAATATTGTCTATCCTGGCAGTAAATATGGAATCGATGACAACACAATTGACTTCATTGGGCATTCTTTGGCATTGCATCGGGATGACCGGTTCCTTTCAGAGCCAGCTTTGGACACTGTCAAGAGAGTCAAGGTACATACTGAGAGTGGGATTGTTGGCAACCTTTAGAGTTAATCCCGTAGGAGATGTAGATTCTAGTGTGGGATGGCGCAGTCGTAGACTGGGGATTGATGTTGACCACATGCCTGTTGATGATCATTGTTCTAAAGTAGATGCCAATGAAGGTGGACATGAAGAGTACCCAGAATCTGACAAGCTTTGTGTTGCAGTTGTATGCAGAGTCAATGGCTCGGTTTCAAGGAGGATCACCTTACATTTACCCACTTTATGGACTTGGGGAGCTGCCACAGGTTTGTATAGTTATTAGGTCTTCCCATTTTCTCCTTTTGTATCGATCCTACTTAGAATAGACTCCCTCCTTCACGACGTCTGACTTATATATTTTGATTTGTGCAGGGATTTGCTCGACTTAGTGCAGTATATGGAGGAACTTACATGCTTGCCAAGCCTGAGTGCAAGGTGTGTATATAATTTAAATGGTGGTTTGTGTTACTGGGTAAAATGGTTCGACTTTATAGTAGACTGTACAATAGTTTGTGGAGGCTTCATGTCAAACTTGAATCTGCTATTTGTAAATCAGGATAGAGCAAGGAAGTAATCAGCAGTTCATTTGATGTAGTGTGTTGTTGTGATAATCTGGAATTCAGAAGCCTGACAATTGGTGTTGGGAAAGGTTGAATTTGATGAGATGGGTCAAGTGAGGGGAGTTACATCAGCGGGTGAGACTGCAAAGACCAAGAAGGTTGTGTGCGACCCTTCATATCTGCCGAATAAGGTAGGGAATGGAACTGGATGCTTGAATATTTTTCTTGTGCTGCTTTCTTGTTGTTAAAATAGGAGAGGATATATGGGTGGTTCACTTTTGTGAAGAAGGCTGGGTTGTTTGGATTTAAACCAGATTGTCCAATTCCTAGGGATGATGTTTCTATCTGTGTGTTGTCTTAAATGCTGTATTTGTTTTTGTAGTTTCCTTTGTGGGAGGTGAAGTGGATGAAGAAAAATCGAATTTATTTTTCTGATGATGTATTGTTGAACTTTCAGGTGAAGAAGGTTGGAAAGGTGGTACGAGCTATTTGCTTCATGAGTCATCCAATCCCTAACACCGGAGACAGTGATTCTGTCCAAATCATTCTTCCCCAAAAGCAACTAGGCCGCAGATCAGACATGTAAGATAGAATTAGCACGTATGATCTCAGATTATGAGGCATGTCTATTGAAGGTTTGCTTCCTTGTAGGTATTTGTTGTGGTCTGTTCTGCAGATTCTTAATTGCTCCATTTAGTGATGATTGAGGACGTTGTCTCGTATTGATCTTTGGCATATTCTACGCACTAATAGATAATGTCCTCAATTATCGGAGCTATAGGTCACAATTTTCAGCATTTGGTAGTTTTCAGGAGGTTCATGGATTTGACTGAGATATTGTGTTTGCGGAGCAGTCTGACTCGTGTGGTTGAAAATGCGCAGGTATGTGTTCTGTTGCTCGAACTCTCATAACGTGGCACCTAAAGGCAAGTACATAGCGTTTGTTTCAGCAGAAGTGGAGACAGAGAATCCTGAAGCAGAGCTGGAAGCAGGCCTTGCTCTCCTGGGACCTATAGATGAGAAGATTATTGACATGTATGACATGTATGAACCAGTGAACGATTGCACTTTGGACAACTGCTACATCTCCAAGGTAAGCCGGGGGGCTTTGGATGGATACTTGTTGGGAATCGGACCGGTGGTGGCAGATGGGAGAAGTTGGAAGAAATGCACATTATTAAGAGCAATGAAGCAGGGAACATGGAGGAGATTTTGGTGTGGATTTACACACAGAATGGTGTTTTGGCAGATATGTGAATATATGCAATTTATGTATGAAATTGTTGGTTGTTTTGCAGAGTTATGACCCAACGACACACTTTGAGACAACAGTTCAAGATGTGCTGGCTATGTATACACGAATCACTGGCAAGGTATGTGTTCCGATGAGAATATTGGAGAATATATGATTTGATATGGAGAGGCGTGTGGTTGCAGTTAGTAATGGTGGTTATGAAGGTATTGTCTTGCATGTGAGAATGGTATTGACTTTGGAATATTCTGGTTTGAGTTGTCTTTGTACCCTGGGGTTCGGAAACATATTTTGACGGATAATTGGTTGTGTTGGAATTGCAGAATTTGAACTTGACAGTTGATTTGAATGCAGCAAGCGCTGCAGAGGAGTAGTTAGTAAGGGTGCTAGGAGGTGTTTTGGTGTAATTTGTGCAGCAGTGAAGACTAAATATGGTGGTAGAAAATATGAGAGAGGGATAAAACTCCTTTTCATCTGCCATGTTCCATTTTGTTTTGGGGATGTTGTGCACATAGATTGTTGCTACAACATTTATGAGTTGGGTGTGGAAGGGGTTGTATATGTCAAAGGCGGGGACATTGGAGGTGAGATGGAGGATAGTGCAGGATAGATTGTACTTTTTAACGGTTATATGTGGCGGTGCACCTTTAAATGTTGGAACGGAGGGAAATGGAATGACAGGTCAAGGAAAGACTTCACCAGTGAGTGAAGATCATCATTACGGAGTGTCTAAAATCCATACATTTGTTCTTGTCATTCATCTGTAATGAATTTGTCATATCTTGCTCTTCACCTTGGTGTCACATCCACGAAAGATGCACTGATAAATTTTACTGCGTGGTGTGTCTTTGAAACTTGGTGTAACATAATTATGTATTGAATATTGTGGACATATAGGGTATGGAAATCGGAGGTTTTATTGGACATATTCAGGTTTACGAAATATTGAAATAATTTTCCCGCTCTTTTTTTCTTTCCTGGGTGAGGTGGTCGTAATGGTATGTCTTAATGCCAAGGGCTTTCTCATCTACGAATGTGACTTGCACTTTAATCAACCGTTGACATCCACCTTAACTCAAAATCCGTTTGCTGCTTAGCGCACAACAAATTAATGACTCTATTGAGACTGGGTGGTCCATCTCTAGAGTATATTGCAATGTAGTTGAATATGAGACATTGTGTGAGGGTTTAGAGTGCTTTCAACAGTTTTATTAGAGATAGGTTCGCTTCCCTATTTGAGAATATTATAAAATTTCTTCACTTAGACCATCAAGGAGTTTTTTTGTCATGGAGGTCAAATGCACTCTGTTACTCTAAGCAATTAGCCTTTGTGACATCATCTTGATGTGCTTTTATGCCTTCTGGCTTCCAGGACTTTAAATCATTTACATTTCAATGGCTCCTTGAATTACTCATATGAGAAGAATTTCAAAATTATGAAGGTAAGACTATCTTTGCCCAAATGGGAAAGAAGAAAGCCCATTTTCGAACTCACACTCGCAAAGTTGGTTGGAGCTGTATTGTTTCGATTGTGGAGGGTGGTGCTTGAGCAGGAGATGGACACATGTATGTTACTTGGAAACCTTTCTGTCTTCTGGTTTTGTATGTTATGGTGACACTGAGAAAATTGGGAAATCTTCATGCGTTTGAATTATTTGGAAGATCCTTAGTAGATTGCCAACTTACCAGCAACTTCAGCAATCAGTAGATTCTAAGTCACCTCTGTCTTGATTGAATGCGTAGTGTAATTCAATTATGCTCTCAATTGAATTTACGTGGAGATGTTAAGAGTTTAGGTATCCGCCCTAACTTCTTCCAATGTTAAACGAGAGCTCCAGTTTTTGCCTCGTGGAAAAAGAGAAATGAATATTATTGACCTTTGTATCATCAAAGTTTGCAGCTGCGTTTTTATTGAGCCTTTAAAATGCTCAAGGAAACTTAATTGAAGCATCTCCAGATTCTCACAACATGGAGTATGATGCGTGTTTGCCTTGTCTCATAATATTTTGGAGTGCACATGAATCTCTTAATTGGTATGAAAGTAAGGATTCTCCTGTGTTTGTTTTGGGTTGTGCAATGGCATTGATCTACAATTGACTGGTGCACGGAGGAAAGTTAGACTCGTGACCAGCTGGGCATCGAGTATCTTTTCCTTAGGAGAGTCAGTGAGTTTGAATTTCATTCATGGTGACTAATTCACACAAGTCCTGAAATTATGATACTCAGTTTCAGATTGAATGTCACATGTTTATTGTGTGCTTGGTTTTGAGGTAATTTGCATGGGGTATAGAGGCAACCAAGTTGCTTGTGGATTCATGAATTTGCACTAGTTTTGTCATCTTACATAGGACATTGTTTAGAAGGAGCAAACCCACAAATATTTGTACTATCTCAAAGCTCTATTTTGTATTTATCACGTGAGCTCCAATTTTCAAATGTATTCAGAAGTTGAGTATATGATTTGATGGAGAATGTGTTCATAAATATTTTGATCATATCACATGTGACATCGTTGGCAAAGGTTGAAACCACAAATATTTCTACAACCAATGCTATTTTTTCTTTACTACGTGAGCTCCAATCATCTTCACATGTATTCGAAAACTGATTTCATGTATGTGAAGGATTTGATACAGACAGTGTTTGACAATGTTGCACTGAATGGTGTATGACTATGGTTGTATTCTACTCAATGTAGTGCATTTCAACAATTTAAAACAATCTGAGGAACATACAATATAGCAAGTTGAATATAATAATTTGCATGGGTAAAGAGACATACATGCAATCTCTTTGTGACCAAGTTAACTTATACTTCTTTATCTAATTATTGAGTTTTGTTATTGGGTAAGTTGCCTATGCAGTTAGGCTTGTCACACTGGTTTTGAGTAAGTTTTTCCTGTATTCATGTATTTTGAATTATCATAAAACCTCTTTCTACATTTGTTTGTCTAGGTTGATTTTAAACTTCAAATCTATTGTACTTTGTTTGAATATAAAAATACAGCGGTGGTTTTCATCACCTTCCATCAGCTGTTGGTTATGAGGTATGGACAAGACCGATCAAATTGGCGGGCAAGGTGACAAGGGACGTGGCAAAGCTATATCAAAAAAAAATTATTTGTAAGGTGGAGAGAGTTTCCCAAACCTCAAAAGTTGCCTCAAAAGCTTCTTGCATATTTGGGTTGGGAATGTGTTTTGGATCCAGTAGGAATGCCTTGCAAGGAGCCCAACACTTATGGTTTGTATGCAATAATATGTTGCCCACTTCCACTACCACAACATCTAGGGGAAAGAGATGCGTGGGCTACTGCCCCACTAGTGATTAGCCATTTCAGGACAATGGAATCCAATAATCTCTATGTTGGTAATGGTCCTCATTCCGTTGGAATTGTGGCAACTGGGTCAACACAAAAATCGATTAAGATTTTCTTGGACCCCTCTAGTGCATATTTAATTGCACTTACTAATACTCTTTTTGACACTGCTATATTGGAGGGTGGAGCTGCTGATGTTGTTGGTACTGAGAGCACCAAAGGGTCCAAGACCACAAACACCCCAATGGTCTTCATCTTAGACAATGGTGATGGTGATGGAAATGATGAACTGGACCAAAAAAAAGAACCAAGAAAACTTTCGATGCTATTTGGAAATCTCAACTTGTGTGGTCCGCAAAGCATTCTTGGGCTGAAGGTACCTATAATTTGAATGGAACAATTGTAAGTGTGAATTATTAAAATTTGTGCCATCTTTGATAAGGGTTCAAAAATCATGCAATATAAAATTGACACCCTCACAATAAGCATGTTGGGAGGAGGACCGCGAACATGACATGCCAATATATGGGCTAAAAAAGGGTGAGTGATATGATGTCAAAAACAATAAACACAAAAATAATGTTCTCTTGTTCAATTGAAGACAACTTGCCACGATTTTACAAGTAGTGAACAAAGTCAATAGAGGTGAGAGGGTTAGGAAGAAGGTGCAATTTGCAAAAGTTTTTCATAATTTAGAGGGAGGAAGGCCAATGTAGAAATTCGTTCGGTATGAGGATTTTTTTGATTTTCTTTGTATGCCCAATACTCCTCATATGCATTAGAACATGTCTAGTGGTTGACAAATGGTGGAATTTATATATTCTAAGGTGATAGATGTTATCCTCTCCCATGTGAAGAAGGCTAATTATGTGGCATTGACATGTGATGAGGTAACATCCATTGACAATGGGAGTTGGATTTCCATTCATGCATATGTGATGCAAGATTGGGTAAGGATCCCTCTTCTTATTTCAATTGAAAAGGTTGTTGATGGTGCATATGTGGACAACCTTACTATTGTCTTAATGAGAGATTTGGAGCAACAATGTCATTTGAAGTTGATGAAATTGTCTTGAAATTGTTATGTTTTGGAGCCAATGATGTTGCCACATTCCAAGGCAACAAAACTGGTGTTATCAAACAAATTGCATCCAAGTAAGCTCCTTATTGCCTTGGAGTATGGCTCATTGAGAAAATATGGCTTTCAAGACACTCTCATTTTTTGATATTGTGGCAATGATTGAGGAGTTGTTAAAAGTACTCATGTTTATTTATTTCACTCACCTAAGAGTTCCTTTAATTTACCAAATTGGTGGAACTCATGGACACGAGAGGCTTGAAGATGCTCTAAAATGTCAAAACCCGGTAGATTTCGCTTCTTGAGCCCTTGAGCGCATTTTGAGTGAATATTGTACTCTACTTGCAAAGATGCAACAAGACATGCACAGTAACCAACAAACAATGGTAATGATGTAGAACATCAAGTATATTTTCAATATACTTGATGTTGGATGTAAATATCAATTCAAGGTGTTTTGTATACTCAATTTGAGTCTATGGACAATATAATGTGTTGACTTGCATGCCAATTCAATGCTTGTCTTTTTTTAATTTATAAGAATTTGATTTCAAGTATTGAATGTGTTTTGTGTACGTAGGCAAATTTCACAATCTTATGCAATCCAAAGACATTGATGGGGATGACTATAATTTTGTCCTTGTCGGAAACCATTGATCAGCATGTGACATTTCTTTATAGTCGTGATGTCTTCATTTGTAATCTTGTGGCGACAAACGAAGACAACTTTACATCTTTCATATGGACCAAGTATCTTGTTATATAATGGATGAATATTGATCTTATAAGAATCTTGTAGGTAGCTCACATGAGCCACTACATACAAGGTGGGTGGCGGATTTGAATACTCCTCAAAACATGCAAGCATTGTGTTTTAATGTGAACAACAAGAATATCTTTGTTGGACACTTTGTGCAAGAACAACGATGGGTTGGAGGGGGAACCTCTAGTTACATAAGATTCATTTGAATTGCTCATAGTTAATATCAAGAGCGAATGCACAGGTGTGAGCCTCAAACCTCCACCCCTTAATGCGTCTTAGTCCAAGGGGAGGTCATCAACCCACATGCACTTGTCTTCCACCACCCCTACTAGTCAAACATGCCAACCTAATAAACCAACTAGTTCATGCAATTTTCCCGGTCTTTATTCCCACTTGAGGGTGAAGGCCACAACATTAACAAATGCCTCCCCCCACCGCTCCAATACACCTTCAACCACCGGTTAATAACCAGTTGTTAACACTAACTAATTGTCCTAACCCCACCCCAACTACATAACACCCTTAAGTTGGTCGTTCTCAACCGGCCTGGGATCTCCCTTGCTCCCCTGTTATGCTCGGTACCCCGCACTAGTTACCCAACCTAGCTGGCTCGCCCTCAGAGCCCCAGAAGTGCCCTCCTACCATTCACCCTATTCCTTCACAACTGTAGCCACCTTCGTACCCCCTGACCAGCTTCATTCCCCGATCCTCGACCTCTTCCAGCTCCACCTTTATTGTGCGATTCAATGCCACAATGCAGTTGGCTCCCTCGTTGGACCGGCCCCATCACAACTGCTGACTGAAGGTCGAGGGTTGTAGTAGGCAGTGGCCGTTCAAATTTCAGTCATTCTCACCTCCTCTGAATCCCAACGCTTGCACATGCGCAAGCCTCAATTTTTACCGGTAGAGGTTCGGGGTTGTTCGCTCAATTATTCCTTCCAGCCAGCCTAAGTGTTCCAATCCTTCCCCTCGCATACAGAGTATTCCTCCCACCCTACCGATTCAGTTAGCAAAAGTGAAGCATCAGGTTCCAGTGTGCAGTTGCCACGGCGCTGCCTTAATCTAAATCGACCTCACAGTTGCGGTGGATTGAGAGTGCTTCCTCGTTATCTCCCAGCCCAGCTGCGCATTCTTCCAGATTTCGAGAGGTCAAGCCTTTAGCTCCTCAGCCGCCAGACCCTTGCAAATTCCTCAATCCGACTGCAGCCACATTCATACTTCCAGCCTTCCCACCTTCACAACCGGCCTAATGCCTGCATTGCCTCCGCAGCTTCCCCGAGAATTCACAGAGCGAGAGCCGATCTAACAGGGTTGTGCCCTCCTCCTGCATTTTTCCAGCCCCTTACCTTCGAGAGAGAGAGAGAGTCTCGACAGCGGCACCGCATCCCTCCGAAGCCCCTCATTCCAGCGAGAATCCAGCTTCCTGATCCAGTTTGAATTCGACCCCCCCTGCCTTGAACTAACTAATCAAAGCCCTAAAACGAACAATAAACTTGGCCTTAACCGCAACTCTAAAAGCCGAGGCCCCATAAATCCTACTCCCTTCTTAACTCTAAGTTTTTTCTAACCCATAATAACTACCCACCCTAATTCTTAAACATCCACTTACCAAATCACACCTAATAAATCTCTTAAACTAGCTAAGGACATTGAAGTAAAAGCCTCACTCTTTTTATCTTTTCACACGTTTATTTTCAACACCAAGCCTACGATTTTACTAACTTCAAGAACTAAAAACCCATGTGGGCACCAATTTGGGCTCACAACATGTAATAATTCTTTTACTTTTAATATTTTTTAAGTTTTTAATAAAAATATTCATGTCATGTATATTTGTGTCAAATGTATGTAATTGTTTTGATTTTTAATAGTTTCATAGTAAATTTTTGGGTGCAATATGACCTTGAAGAAGCTTAGAGCATGTTAAATTGGCTTTGGACTTTAGTAAATGCCTCAATTAGGATCTAAGTGCTTGTCGGTCCGCTTTTTAACTTGTTTCTAGTTCATTTTTGGTGCAATGTACGTGGCTTTCAAGATGGTTAGTGCAATTTCAAATACCTTGGGAGTTCGGTAAGTGCCTCAATTGGGATCCAAATGCTTGCTGGTCTTCCTTTCTAACAACCTTATCATTTATTTTGAGTGCAATGCGGCTTTCAAGAAGGTTTGTACAATTTCAAATGCCTTGATAGTTTGGTAAGTGCCTTACTTGTCCCAAAGGCTTGTTGGTCTTCATTTGTAGCATGTTTGCAGTTCATTATGATTGCATACCTTTTATAGCCCATTAAGTAGTTGGGCTAGCCCATACTTTTTAGGCCTCGATCTAGCCATAGTTGGGCTAGCCCATTATTTTCAGGCCTCAATCTAGCCGGCTAGCTCATTTTTTTCAAGC
Source organism: Polytrichum commune (assembly GCA_950295325.1). Classification (NCBI taxonomy): domain Eukaryota; kingdom Viridiplantae; phylum Streptophyta; class Polytrichopsida; order Polytrichales; family Polytrichaceae; genus Polytrichum; species Polytrichum commune. The sequence goes on from OX485809.1 coordinate 7,857,943, forward strand.
CTCGATCTAGCCATAGCTGGGCTAGCCCATATTTTTCAAGCCTTGATCTAGCCATAGTTGGGCTAGTCCATTTTTTTTAGGTACTGTTTTCAACCATATAGCTGGGCTAGCTTACCTAAACAATTAGCTCAACTAGCTCATATGTTGAATTCAAGGAGGTGTCGTTTCATCAATAAAATTATATTTCATATCAGTCAAAATCACTCATCGTCATCGATGTCTAGTTCATGTTGCTCGCTATTCTCTACCAACAAACTGTCATCATTCTCTATCTCATAAAAAATAGGGCGTTTTGGAGATTAGTTTTTCATGATCGTATGGCATTAGATGCTTGTTCAACTTCAGCATCATCGACGCCTCTGCAAATCCTCCCCCAAACGATGATCTCTTTGGGGTGATGATACCATTTAGACTGTCGAAGTCACATTCTAGCCCACCTGATCCAGGCTTGGATGCTAGCAAAGCAGCGGCTGCTTCCGCCAAGGAGGCCATTCTAGGTTTTAGCATTTCTAACCTTTATGCCTTCTTTCGAGAGTAGACTGTATCAAGTTCTTCAAGGAAAGGAAAGGCATGGGAAAAAAAACAAAAAAACCCAAAAAAAACTTGATTATGCTTAAGGATCATATGAAATGATTAGATTCCTTGAAAAATAATTGAGTGAATATCAAAGTATGGAATAAAGAATGTCAACAATGTAATTTAAGAGTGTTCCCTAATGTATGGTTGAGACCTTTTTGGTGTTAATTGGACTTTCTTTTTTGATATACGGAGATGGTTTCCAATCAAAAGATGTAAAAATTCTCTTACACTCGCAAACATTCGGAAGGAACATTTTGTACACTTATGGCAAATTTTCAATGTTGTTGTAAACTCTTATGAATTTGCAAACATGGGATTCTCCCGCCTGAAATACAACCATGTAAGCCCCTCTGTAGCCAAGTACTAAGGGGTTGTTTCCAGTGTTGAACGGGTATGTTGTAAAGTGCATACATGGGAGGCTTGGTTTTTGAAAATTTCTTGGAAATGTAGGACATCGAGGTATTGATATTACAAAGGTTTTGTATTTTCAAGGTAGGGTATGTGTATGTGGTCTTGTAAAATTTCTTGAATTTTAGGGTACGTGTTATGGTGTGATTTTTTTTCATATACCAGGGTGCCCAGTGCAAGGGTATGGTATGTCATTTTAAGGTTTTCAAGAGAGAATTTAATTAATTAATAATTTAATAAAAAATAAAATAAAAAATCCAAAACAGATGAAGCATGAACTTGAGCAAACTAATCAAGTTGAATCATGATTTGAATTTATCAAATTGTCATGCTTGACTAAGTATTGAATCGGATCAACATGGACTACTTCGACCAACATCAGTTTAATCAAACAAAGTTGAATTGATAAAAAACAATCAAACAATGCCCTCAAGCTAAATCTCACTCTAGCTCACCCGCTGCAATCAACTCCTCTTCACTAAACTTGTTTAGCAAACACAAACCCTAGTTGTTATATGAAGTTGGTGCTTCAAGCAAAGACAAAACAGAATTACCTCTTCTTGAAGGTGCAACACCCTCTCTCCCACATTAATCAACGTTGCTAGCTTAACCCCAACAACAAAGCTCCACTACTTGTAGTACGCTGTGCACACAACAAACCCGTACATCGCCGGAAGCAGGCATAATGAACAAAGACGTGCATGTTTAAGGGTTTCCAAGCTCATCGTTGAGCAAGGTACGGGTTAGTGACCAGGTTTAGGGTTGGCAGTGAGTCCAGGGCCCGGGTATGAACCTGGTATCACAAACCAGTGTACATACCCTTTTACAGACCCGTGTGCGGGACAAATACCCGTTCAACACTGGTTGTTTCCACCATGGACCATGAAGTCGTCCCATGGCCCTGTAAAATATGTGATTGGTTGTTGAACTCGTCCTGGGACCATTTTCTTTTACACCAAGGGAAAAATGTTAGAGTGACCATGGAGTTCGAGGTCCTTAAAAGACGTATTTCAAGGCCTACGTTATCTATTGACATGGTCCAACTGGTTTTGCGGTGGGAGAGGCAAGAGAGGTGCTCTCGTAGAAAAAGGCGATGGCCCATGCCAAAGAAATATCTTTATAAATTATTTTTTAATGAAAGTTATTTTTTAAGAAGAGAACATGAAGACAAGAGAAGACAAGAGAATGGTCAAACTTGATGTTTTTCTTCTTAACTGGATTTTTTGTGCATATATTAAAAAAAATCAGCACATTCACTATTTGGTGTCATTGACCCACCTTAAGTGTCTTGCAATTGTTGGGTGACAACTAGAGAGGATGACACTTGGTGCTACATGAACAAGTGATGAGACCACTATATCAACAAGAACACCGATTTGAAAGTCACATAAAATAAGCTTTTATTGTAGTTGATGGTTTGGATTGTTCTTTTAGATGGAGTCGAGATAATTGTAATGTAATGAGGGTACACAAATCTTTTCCAATTAGTAAAGGTTGGAATTAACGTATGTGGACCTTACGTGGTCACTCTTCTTAATCAAACACTTATATTTGTGTGATATATGACAAGGTTTGTAGTTAAGAATGCACACCAACAAGACATGTGTCATGATGAGGTTGGCTCTATATGCTCAAAATGTAGACATGGTTATGGGCTAGCAATTAACACAATTTGAAATATGAAAATGTCCATGAACTCATCTGAAAGAAAATTGAAAAAAAAAAAACAAAAAAAAACACTACACTTCACTTTGACCACTTATGAGTGTGTTTTCATGACAACTCCAATTCCAAAACTGGAACTGGACCATCTTTGTGATTCGCAATCGCTAACCAAATGAGACATTTTCTAATCCAATCCAACATATAGAGTTGTCTTTGGAGTTGGTAGTGCCTACACTAGGGCTAAATCAAATCCAACACAAAGTCAAAATCTACGGTAGCCTATATAACCTGACAATTCTTTCGTTAGCTAAGTATACATGCGTTGGAAAACGTGCTTGTGTTGGATCACTCACACCGACTCGGTCATGCAAATTGGCCTACTCAACTATGTGGGTGTTATTCAGTTCATTCTTCATATTCCCCACCTTCTTCGACCAATTTAAATTCACACAACGAAACTCATGTCACATTAGCAAATCTACGATGAAACATCTACAAAAATCAGATTTCCCTTGATTTAGTTGGTTATGGGAAGTTGCATGTTTGTGGATTTCTGAACTGAATACATATGTCCTCTCGATTGTGTTTACTATTAGGTGTGAAATACTACACCTCATATGATATCTAGTGTCACCCATTCTAAATTCTCTTGCTCAATGCTAATTGTAAACTGCGGTATAGTGTCACCAACACTAATTGTTAATCCAACATTTTTTGTTTGTCATTCCTTGTAAAATTTTTGGGAGATTATAGATTTACAGTGTTGCAATTACTATCACTTACCAAGTGATTTTTCATCCAAATTTCAATCACCCATGACAATAGTTCATATCAAGTTGCTGACAAGAGGAGGTAGGGTTTTGGCCAATGGATGAACTTATCCATCATCCATAACAACATTTGTTCACTTATTCATAAGAAGTGTCATCCGAAAAGTTACCATAGCGACATTAAATACCATATGACATTCAACACCATGTGACACTAGATATCATATTTAGTGTAGTTGGCAAGATTGACGATGTAGCTCATCTAATTTAAACATGTGTGTGTATGGTGTCATTTGAGCCTCATCTAACCACACACCACTCAAACATAGGGGTCTAATTAAGATACTTACCACTAATCATTGCATACCTTATGCACAATTAGCTTTGGAGAATGAGTTTAGGATTGTTACTACATGCTTTTACACAATGCCTCCCCATATTTCTAGAGAGTCCACCATTCAGACAAATGTCACTACAGGTGGGGTCTTCATTTGGAAGGCTTGATGCAGGCTTTGTGAGCACCGTTTCTAGCTACAATGAGTGCGCCTAGCTTGAACACCTTTTTGTTGTTGTTCTAAGGTAGATGAAGCTAATGTGGACACCTCTAGCTTTGTGGAATCATCTAGCCGATGGATTCAATCATTAGAAGCTTGAGCAGAGTAACGATTGTGAATCGTGACCCAAGAGTTTGAAATCCCTGAGATCGGAGTTGAGGAAGGTGTTGACCTAGGCTTTGGAATCAAAGATTCTTTGTACTTTTCAATTTGGTGTTATAGGGGGGGGGGGGGAACTCTTCCATCGTTCAATGTTGTGTAAGTGGACGACATCACTACCGGATCCTACATGGGTCTTTTGCCAATGAAAATGAAGTTCGATGCCAAGATTGACTGTGTCATGTCTTGAAAGTGGTCATGGGTAAGATAAAAAGGTTGTTGAACTGGTTCTTCATTATAGAATACCCATAATACAAGTTGGTCGGCACCTCACAACCACATGCTGCTTCTTAGTTTTCCCACCTTGCCCATAAACAACAAGTGTGTCATAGCTTGGTGGATCGCGCTCCTAATTATGGAAGGTGGTGGGTGTAGTTTGATTATTGTGAAGGTGACCAACCCAAATATCATTGGCGGCTTAATCAACATGTATTACCTAGCAAGTCTGAGTCGTGTTAGCAATTCCCAACATGGAGGCGAAGTCCCAACTTTTGAGCCTCAAGAAACCATTTAATACGATTGATACTCATTGATAAAGTTGAATCTCACGGAACGTGTGTTGAGAGTTGGGTCTAGCTTTTTGCTCGACCGAACTCCGACCCAACCCTCAAAACAAGTCCCATGCCTTACCTCCAAAAACTGTTGCCATGTAAGCATCCATGTCACCCTTGGGACTTAGAACTTGGGACCAGTGTGAAATGGTAAGTCCCAACTTCCATCGTCTCAACGATTTAGGTTGTACAAATTGGCCTCAAGTGACTTGGGACCCATGTGAATTGGCCCTAAGTTGATACACAAATATATGACGAGTGAGCAACACTTCAATTCGCATCATTTAAGTTCGTATGAAGTTGCTAGATATAATTGAGAAATATCGGTGTTACCATTCTAATATAGATATTAAGTAGGGGCACCCATTATGGATGTTCCTCAGAAGGGGGAGAGGGTTGTCTGGCTTTAGTTCATTTGAGCCAATGGGTTATATTTTTGGTCCTTATAATATAGTATAAGAATCAAGTGTACACCCATAACATTATTCAGATTCATAGCAGTGTTATGTGGGATTGACAATATTTATCAAAATATTCTCGATTATTTCCCACATTTAGTCTAAATATGGAAATATTTTGTGGAATATTGTTAGTCTCACAGAGTACTGTTATGGATTTGAATATTGTTATATCTTAAAGAGGCAACCAAGTGATTATAAGGTATATGGGTGTTATTTGGTTTGTGTTTTCATGTTCACCAACTTCTACCGATTAGATTTACATAGCAAAATCGTGTTACGTTACCAAAGATGAAACATTTGCAAAAATTGGATTGAGAATCAAACCTCTCCTTTAGTTATGATTATATGAAAGTGCATGTTTGTTGATTTGTTAATTGGATACACAGGTCCTCCCAATTGTGTTCAATATTGAGTATAAAGTAATCATTAATATTTGAAGACGTAGTCCTATCTCTTTTAAACATATGCCGTAAGCACAGAGTTAAGGTTAGGCCTTGCACCGAATTAGGTTTAATTATGTTTAGTTACAGTTAATTACAATTAATTAGCTTAATGTGTATGATTCCTTGTAGAAATTTACTTGTGAAAGGAGAAGACATTAATAAAATGTTATTAAACATTTAAGCTAAAATTTGCACATTATTATGAGTTTAGTTTTAAAATGATAAAGGTCCTTTCAAGTGGTAAGCCACAAAAATTATCACCTCAATGCTAACGAGGAATTTTTCATGTTCTAAACTTCCAAGTTGATTATATATTTAATTGATGATCTCACTTCAGGAATGAAATCCCGATCAGTTGATAATTATTAAGTAGATGTGAACGTGTGTGTATATGAATATATATTGGATTTTGGTCTTTGAAGTTGAGGTGCACTCAATGTGGGTTTAGTGGACTAGGCGGCCTTCAGGAATGCAAAGACTACTTTTTCTTTTTTGAAATCAACCGGGGCAGGCTACATTTTCTCGGTCGGGTTGTCAGAATTTTTTTGGGGGTTTGATCAAGGGTTGCATGTCACACCCCCGGCCCTTATCCTATGAGGGGACTCCTTCCTTAAGAAGCTCGTTAGGGGTGTTTTAATGTCCAACATCACAAGTTATGTTGATGTAAATCAATGCGTGATTTATTTATGCAAATTATAGAATTTGGTGGTCACATAACATCAGTTAGCACATACTTTCAAGTGGGTGGGCCATAGAATCCTAGGAATATAATCGCAACATCTTGCAAACTTTTACACTCCATGCTACAGTGTAAGCTTGATGATGTAGGAAAACATTTACTCTGTTGAGTAATCCTATGCGCTTACTTGACTGGTTTAATTGGAGGTGAATATACAATGGTAATCCATTTTGTTGATATCATGGGATTTTTGTTTGTTGCAACATAGATTGATTACACCTTTGTTGAGTGAGGCTAATGTGTGGGGAATATAAGATCATACTCTTAGGTATGATGGAAAGATCTTTCATGTTGACAATGTGATTAAGTTTGCCTCATACATGCCGAGAATCCAATTGCCGCAGCATTTGATCGATCCCCTCTCCAAATGCCGCACATGGAATCCACAATAAAGAAATGTAATCTATACACAACAATATCAAATCCATCCAACCTACTCAGTATAAGCACACTACACATGCGCCAAGTGTTGGGAGTATCTTTATACACATGAATGTATTATATGTACATCCATGTTGAGAGCCTTGGTTTGAGTATCTTAGAGAAGAGGGACGTGATTTTATAGAGGTTATTGGTGACAAGATTATCCTCCTTTCCCCCCCTCTCTATAAGTGTTAACACTTACAAAGGGCAGACTGTACAACTTTGCCACAATGAAGGTGGTCGTTTGGCTTATTATCCACTACCACATCACAACCCACATTGCATGGCCTCATCATGTTATCACTACACTAACTATACCAAGTAGTGAGGGAGGGTTCATAGTGTGTTTGGGAAATTAGTGAAGATGATACCAAATTTCTTTACGTTACAAAATCACTGCCACCAAAAGATCTAGGAAGTATTGTTCATCCTGACACTATTCACTGAGAATACTTCATAGCAACACTATTCATTGAAAGTACCGACATTATTCATTCTAACACTATTGACTGACAAACGTGTGTTATGCATATAACTTCTTCTTTTTAAATCACTCTACAAGCATCTTAGAGGATGCACTTATTTTGCTCAAATGTATGATAAACGAGCATGTATTCATGAATTTAGTACCACTCAATAAAAATTTCAATCCTCAATAATTTTGAGACTTGGCATAAAAATGCGTGTTTTGGGAATTAGTACCACACACATTAATTGGGATAATGAGTGTAGGTATTTGTAAGGAGTTCAATGACACCTTTCACAGAATACACTTACAACTCTCCTCCCTTGCCCATCCCAATTAACAAACATTTTACACCATGATATGATTAAATCTAGTTATCATATTTAAACAATTTACAACAAAATATGATTGAGCACAATTATCATATTCAAACGGTAAACTATAAGAGATGAATCCGTATTTTCAATATATTTTCAATATTTTACTATAAAAAAAAAGTATAGTCACTATCTTCAAATACTTTACTATGAGACATCTTACGTACACATGTCATCTATTAAGTAGATTCAAATTACTGATTGTAAATAATATACACTACTACCTATCATTTATCTAGATGGTGTTTCTTACATTCACCTACGATTCTACACATGCATATCGTAGAAATTTGGTGAGCTACATTATAAAGTTTTTTACAACCTCTCCAATCTTCTTGGTGAGAGGGTCATCTAATTCTATGCTTTTGAAGAAGTTAAATGCATTGTTGTGACTACTTTGCACCTCTAGAGACATACAACCTTCATATATTATAGCTTTATGTAATGTGCCCCCTTCTACGTTTTTCACTGTGTAACCACATTTTCCTCCCCCCCTCTCCATAACCCATCACTTCCATAACATTCCTTATTGAAAATTTGAAGGGCGGTGGGCTTCTTCATCTGCTGCGACTACTTGCAATTTAAGTGATTACGTATGTCAAAACCTTATGGAAAAATTATGAAAGTAAACATGCAATTTGACGAAATACTAAATGGTTATACAATTTGACAGATTGATGTTTACATTCTTGGTGGCTTCTCTTTGTTATTTTTTCCCTCCTTCATTTTTCTTACTATTTTTATCCGTTATATAATTGTATTTGGTCCTTTGTGTTTTGCAATTTCCGTTTTTAGCCTCCTTTGCTCCTTTGCGGTTTCCATGTATTTACTTAGCCTCTTGTGGTAACTTGCACCGATTTGGAGTTTCTCTACCTCCATGATTTTTATTTTTATTTTTATTTTCAAACTTCTGGACGGGCTTCAAGCTCTAATATTGAATCAATACTTTTTTTCTTTCTCCTCGTTGCGTTTGTTTGTTTTCTTGCTCCTTTATCTGCTTAGATTATTGTTTTTCTACGATAATTGTATAGTGGCAGTTAGGATTTTCAATGGGCAATCTCATCGATTGTGGTAAGAAATATTAAATTAGCAGCATCACCAGTACAGTGGAGTCATCGCAATCAAATTATATTATGTTCGTGTAATAACTACGTATAGTATCATTTCAAAAAATAATGACTACTGTTAATCATACACTTCATAAACATGACTACTGCCAATCTTGTACTTCACAAACATTACTATTACTAGTCATATACTACATAAACTTGACTACGCATTATATTGCAAGCATAATTGCAAATAATCCTGGATTTCTTACAATTTATTCAAGTTTATGGTTTTTCTTCAATTCTTTATTCATTGATTTTTTTTGCCACCTATGATTATTGCTGCTTAGATATCTTCCATCTTCAACTTCGTTTCTTAGATGTATGGTTCCGCAACAACACATCCCTCTACGAAATTGCTCTTAGAGACAGTTGACCTTGCTATGAACTTTGTCTACGCAAATGGGCTCGTTAAGCAGTTAAGAGCTTCACCTCTACCTTTGTTATTTGCACGTCTAGGGGCTTCGCCTCCAAAGTCGTTAATATTTGAAGACGGACTGACTAGGTCATTTATTTTGACATCCTTCTTCCAAGTAGTCATGGTTGGATCCGTCATCGTACCATGACTCCTTCGATATTTTTATTTGTTTGTATGGTTCTTTTTACTCAATGTTTGGAAATGAGGCTTGGGGACCTTAAATCCCTAAGGGGTTAAGGACATCGTCTAGGGTCATCTTCTTACCTTCTAGATTTGAAGCTATGATGTTTGGTGTTTTTTCTATACACATGGATAATTCACAAGTGAGTACACAACCACCAGTGATGACTAACTATATAATTAGCTGTAGTAATGTATTCTAGACTAATGACTATTATTAATCATAGGTGAGACTTAGATGATTTGTCTTAGTCGTATTTTCTATAGAAATGACTAGTCTTAGTCATGTTTTCTAAAGTAATAATTTGTCTTAGTCATATTTTTTAAACTTATAACTAGTATTAGTTATATACTCTACGGATTTTGGATTTAGGGTTACACATCTTTGTTGCGGGTCGTGAACTTGGTGGTGGTGTACGTTCTTCGTCCTATTCTGTCATCTCGTTGTTGTCGTCGTCTCCATTGCCTCCAGTGCGAAGGTCCTCCTTCATTGGTCTAGCACTGGATCAAACATGAAACATCAAGTGCAAGAAGGTCCACACCCTAATTTGGAACAACCACTATGACGAGGTGACCTTCTCTTGTTCATAATAGGGACGTTTGTGGAGTCTTTAAACATGTCAAACATCAACCTTGACATTCAATCCAAAACAACCCTCAATATCTGTGGCATTCTAGCAATTCCCTGGAATACCTCTTCCACATGCTCACCCAGTTAATTCGCTACAAACCTTAGTATCATATGTACAAAGAAAGACGGTGAGAGTGGAGGTATTTGAGCTATTTTTCTTGTAGTGGAAGACCAATGTTGAGACAACAATTGATTCAAAGGTTAGAGACACCTAGAGGCAAACCTCACACTTCAATGTAGTAATAAAATTTCAACTAAGGAGAGGAATATGAGCCCAAAATGGTTGCTCATATTTGTTTTATGTTTAGGATTTACTTAGAATTGCAATTGACATTGTTATTGAAACAACAAAAAGCATTAAAAAGAGTGAGGCGTGGTGTGTAGTTATGTTTTAGGCCTTGGGCTTATTGAGTGTGGTTAATAAAAGAATTAGTGGCATTAGGAAGTTGGTTGAATTAAGTTGATTGTATGTGTGTTAAGTAAGGGGAAGGTCCTTGGGTTTAAGTGTTTGAATTGAGGCCTTCCTTTGTTGCTTTAGGGGTTAAGGGTTAGTGGATAAGCTTTAGCTATTTTTTAGTTGGAGAGGCTAAGGAGTGTGTGGTTTTGGGGTGCTCTCTCCCTCTCCCTCTCTCCCCCTCTCCTCCTCTCCCTTTCTCTCTCTCTCCCCCTCTCTCTTCTTCCCCTCCCTAGGAGCTTGCCGTCGGACTGGTAGTGCTGCGAATTGAGGCAACAGCTGTGGCTTAAGGCTGGACTGGTAGAGCTGCGAATTGAGGCGGCAGTAAGGGCTTAAGGCCAGACTGGTAGAGCTGCGAATTGAGGCGGCAGCTGTGGCTTAATGCTGGATTGTATACCTGCGAATTGAGGTGGCAGCTATGGCTTAATGCTGGATTGTATACCTGCGAATTGAGGCGGCAGTAAGGGTTTAAGGCTGGACTGGTAGAGCTGCGAATTGAGGCGGCAATAAGGGTTTAATGTCGGACTGGTAGAGTTGCGAATTGAGGCGGCAACTGTGGCTTAAGGCTGGACTGTAGAGCTGCGAATTGAGGCAACAGCTGAGGCTTATTAGGCTAGGCTTCGAAGGATTTAGGTAGATGCCTAAAAGGGTGGACCGAGGTGATATAAGTGGGGGAGCCCATAGTGCTACACTAGATTAGGTGATAGTTAGTTAATTAGGTTATTATTTAATATTAATTTAGATAATTAGTTCATTAGCAAGCTAGGGGAACAAGAGGCATTAGATTGTAGGATTAATGGGTGAACTCGGATGTGAGTGATGTTGGGGTCGCAATAGAGTGTGTTAGGATTGTGATAATAGAGAAGAGCGTTTGTCAACGCTTGTAATATTATCGTGGAATGGATTGGTGTACAATGATTAATGGGAATTGTAATGGATTCTTACGGAATTGGGAAGAGGGAGTTATGTGAACATGAATGTGATCCCCATTCCCTCACCCGAACTAGGACGCTTAAGGGTGGGTGGTTTGGCCTCACAAGGAAGGAGCACACCAAACACGCTACCAAAAGAAAGAACGCCGAAGAACAAAGGAAGGTTGAAGAACAACACACTAGATCAAAGAGGGAAGCGGCCATTAAAGTAGGTGCTCGGCCACGGAATCACAAAGAAATTGTGTGGTAATAGGGTAGGTAACCCACATGGACAGGATAGGCAGTGGTTTTAATGAAAAAAAATGTTCAATGTGTAAGGGAGATTATGAATAGCAATGTCATTAATTAAAGGGACAACTTACGAGGATATTATAGGAGAATATAAGACTAGGAATTACCATCCAACATGAAATTTTCTTTGCCAACTCAAATCAATTCGATTATGTCATTTGCGCCCATTCTTCACAAGATTAGGTTAGACACAAACCCTCCAACTATAAGCAATTAAGGCAAGAAATTGTGGACACGCCAACGTTGTAGTGAATGACAATGGCAACTTAAATGGCGGTTTTGGATTTACAAATTAGGTGTTTAATAGATGGTATATGTAATAGGGTTTCGGGTTTCTCTTGCATGTCATCCACGTTGTATGTAGGTATTAGGTTGTTTATTCTTGATGACTACATATAGTCATCGGTTTACAAAGAGAATGACTACATTTAGTCATGATTGTCCTACATGTATGACTAGTCTTAGTCACATATTCTTGGTTAGGTATAGGTCTTTCTTCATTACTTACTACATTGATGATTATTGGTAGTTATCTATTTGCTTTATTAAATACTACAACTAGTCATAAATGGACTAGGCATAGACGTGATCGACTTCATTCATAGTGAAATTCTAAATAATTCAACTGTCATCCCTCGAGATAGATAGATAGATAGAAACTCCGGTCCCTTTGAGGGGCCGGCGTGAATAGAGTGTCCGTTCGTAATGCCAACAACCCGATGTCCACAGGACATGGGGAAGCTGGGACAAAACTACTCTCCTCTTTCGAGGATGGACACTATAGTAGCCAGGGAACAAATAACACGGGCCCATCATGGCCCACGGGGGTGTATGCCTTTTAAGTATAGCTAGTGGTTTTGTTGTAAGGGTGTACGCCAAGTCATGATTCCTCGGTTGGTTGTGTGAGGATGTTTGGGTTAAGACGGTCCGGGTTCGATTCCTGTTGGGTCTGTTTGATCGCCTAATGTGTAACACATGACTTGGTGCTGCAAATGAGTAAAAGGCAGGAAATTTGTACCAACCAACCGGCACCAATCCCTCATCCTGAGCTGTATATAGTTATTAAATATTATATAAGTTTTTGAGTTTTATGGAGGGTCTAAATTTTGGGGGGGCGGTTGGTGGTTTTCGATCCTCCTTTTATGAAGGAGGATGGACATGGCATATTGTATTGCAATGGTATTAATGTTTTTAAAGGTATTTTTGATGGTAACCATGGGTATTCTGAGGTTGTTCTCTAGTATTTTCATAGATGGGATGTGGGTCGTAGCTCGGGCCCCGGCTATGATGACAATAAGTGGTTCGATTTTCCATCCTCTGGAAGTGATACTATCAATTAGTGGTTTGTATTTGTTGATTTTTGCTTCTATTGTTTCTGGGGAGAATCCATCGTTGCAGTATGTGAATTCAATAAATTGTATGGTGAGGTTAGGGTCAATGTCAATGGGAGGGTCATTTTGATACGGTAACCCTTTAACACAAAGTATATCACGTCGAAATCTTGCGTTGCAGTGACATCTTTGTGTGTTACATGTGCAGGGGAGTAGCCAGTTTGGGACAGTGTTTTCTTGGGGATTATTATTGAAGGTACCGGCATTCATGAGAGTAAAGCATCGGGATTTTTCGGACGAGATTAGGAGCTTCCTAATTTCTCCGACTGCTTTGTTATGTCTTTTAACTCTAAGTGAGTGTATATGTTGTTGTTTACATTTAAGTAGTACATGTAGCCATGTGTCTGGTTCGTTTGAATTGCATATGGGGCACGTAATAGAGGGGTATCTTTGGTGGCCGAAGAACATTTGTTTCCTAGCATTACCCATGTATGTTCCTGTGCGGAATTTAATAAGACATGATTTTTGTTTGTCGGTGATTGAGGGATTTGTTCAGAATTCGTTTGACATTTCTTTGTCTATGTCTATATTTTCTGTCCATTTACACGTGTTGGGGGTTTGTGTGGCCATGATTGCTATATTGGTTTCCCTATCGTATTTTTTAATTTGTTTTTCTAGGAATCTTACTGGGCCTTTATCTGGGACGTCTGCCATCGAGGCCCAGACGTCTTTTTGATAATAGTACGGGGTGGCGTGGGCATGTTCGTATGGGTGGATGGCAATTCTATGTTCTAATTCTAACCCTTCTTTTGCTAGTTTATCTGCTTTTTCATTTCCGTCAATGTTAACATGTGCTCTAACTTTGTATAGTGTGATTGGTTGTGTACGGTTTTGAAGGATTTTTACCATGGAGTTGAATGTGGTTTGGTCTGGGTGGCTATTATGGAGAGTGGGGTGTTTGATTTGTGTGTTGAGTAAGTATAGTACGTTTAGACTGTCTGTGAATATGAATGCGGGTTCATTAGGAAATTGTGTATTGATGATTCTTAGTGTTTTGTGTATAGCCATCATTTCTGCGCGTAGTATGTTTTGATGCCCATGGAGTCTTTTGGCGATATTTAAGCCTTTGGGGCTGTAGATACCGTATCCAGCTCTTTCTCTTCTCCATTCCCTAGGGGCAATTTCTTTGGATTTTATAAAGGAACCATCCGTATAGTAGCTGAATTGGGGGTGGAATTTTAGCGGTAGATTAGTGTGGTAGTTTGGAAGTTGTGGGGTAGGGGTATTATTGTGTGGGATTGTATTTGGATAGTTTGATTTGGCCCATTTTTTACTAGGGTTAACGGTGATGTTTGGAGGGGTGGGTGGTGCAGTTTGTGTGTGACTTTGTAGTATTTGGAGGTTATTTGCTGTGTCGTTTATTAATTTCATTTGTTCGTAGGTGCCTATGTTATTGTTTTGGTGATGGATACAAAATATTTGCATGGTAGATGGTTCTTTTCTTGTGATATTGAGCTCGGGGGGTATTGTGGGTTCCTCATACGTGATCGTATCAGCGGCGAAATGGGCAATGACGTGTGTGTCTGGGAATGGGCCTGTGTGTGGGTTGGAGTTTTGGTACCAATTAGTATCCGGAGATATAAGTATAGTGATTGTATATAGATCATTTTGGGCCGCTATGCGCGCCCAGTGAATAGCTTGTTGTAGGTCTGTTGTATTATGAGGGTGTGCGTAACCGATTCCTTGCCATTTATGGTCAAACGCTTTACCTAGGGATCCAAATATTATGTCTCGCGATAATGGTGAGTAGAATTGGGTGAATTGTGTGGGGCATGTAACTGGGGATGAAAAATATGAGTGGTTAATATTGAATGTTGTAATCAGGAGATCTAATATTTGGGTTGGTATTGTATATTGGGCTCGTTTGAGTGGGTCATTTTTTGGGATACGGTATTTGTACCTTTGGTATAACCAAACAATTTCAGTTTCGAACGATTGGGTAGATGGTTCTAGACCGTGTGTGTTTTTTTTTGCCAATTGGTATTGTTTCCATAGCCATGTTAGTCTAGCTTTCGGGATGGTAATGAGGTGTCGGCTATTGTCTTCGTATATGTGAGCGACATCGAATTGTATTTGGATGGTATCAGAGTTTGTTTCGATGTCGTTTTTTGGGTTGTATTCATTCATAGAGATATGTGCTAGTAGAATTATTGTGGTTGGTGTGACGTATCTTGTGTCTCTATGTTGTTCTGTGAAGAAGTAGGCATTAATTATGTTTGAAAAATGTTTGTGTTGTCTTTCTTTGTAGTAATGGATAAGTAGGTATGTGTTGTGATTACATGTGTTGGCTTCACAGTAGGGGTATAGGTCCCTTTGAGTTCGCCATTTATTATATGTGTTGTTATTTGTTATAGTCCATTGACATAAGTACGACGTGACTGTTCTTTTTATTCCGTTATGGTCATTGGATTGTTTTTGTTTATGATCAATTATTTTGTGTATGGGGAATTGTCGGGGGTCTTTAAACATGTTGTTGGGAGGAGGGGGTAGAGGGGGGATGGGGAGGTTAGGGGGGTGTACGGGGGCGGTTGGTGGATGTGGTAGGATATTGTGGTGTCTTATTATATATTTATTTTTTAGGGATCTTGGTGGATGGTGTTGTTGGCATGGTAGGGGACATTGATTACAAGGGGGGTGGCAAAATAATTGATTAGCTATGTTAAGTGCGCTTTTGATAAATTTAGAAGGAGTGGAGTGGTAGATTTTGAATTCGTCCGGATTCATTAGAGTGGTACCATTAGGCATGGTAATTTGGTCTAGTGTGATTATATTATGTACAAGTAGTTTGTGTAGTAATTTAAGTGAGGTGTTGGGATTTAGGCCATGAAGCATTTGTGCTTCCTGCATCCATGCAGTTTCAAGTGAGGATGAGATTAGTAGGAAATTGTTTATTGTAATTTTTAGGTGGACTCCGGCTTTATGTTTGAGCAAGAATAATGTTCTAGTGATGGGTGATCTAACACAGTGGTGGTATTTAATGTGGGTGATTTCCTTAGAGCCCCCCTATTTGGCGAGTATGAATTGAAGTAGACCAATATATATTTTCTCAATTCTACCTTTATCATTGAGGGCGTTTTGTAGTTATTCTCCAATGCATCTTAAATAGGCATTTTGTAGTGAGAATGCTTCGATTCCGAATAAATTGTGTGGGAGTTGTGTAGCGATGTTAGATGTGCATTTGGGTATTCCGCATATCGTTTTGTGAAGTGCTATGATTTTTTTATCGAGTTTTTTTATAGTTGGTATAGAGTATGGCACTGCGTAGAAGCTGTATGCTATTTCAGCACGTATGACTGTATCTGCCATGTTTATTTTTTGTTTCATAGTAGCTGGGCATGTTACAAGGGCTTGACACTGTTTTATTACTTTAGCTGTAGTGGTATTTATTTGTGTTTTCCATTTGAATGATGGTGCAAGATTTATTCCTAGATACGTGTATGGTTCATGTTGGTTTAAGACTGGTATAAGTTGGTTTCTGTAGTTGATATTGGTAGATTGGATTAGGGCTCTGAAGGTTGTGGGGTGAAGTTTGGATTTGTTTGGGCATCCAGTTATTGCGCACTTGGATATTCCAAGATTCATTCCTGCCTATTCGTAGAATTTGTCTAGTTTATTGAGTTGTGTTTGTAATGTCTCTAGTTTATTGGCGATTGTTGCTAGGTCATCTGCATATGCTGCTGATGAAATTTTAATTTTAGATGTACCAAAAGTGTATCTATTATTCCCTTGTTGTAGCCATTTGAGGAGGGATTCTAGGAATATGATAAATAGATATGGGCTAAGGGTATCACCTTGTATTGTACCTCTTTGAATGGGGATTGGTAAGGTTTTACCGAAGTGTTCACCAATGAATATTGTTGAGGATTGTGAATATATTTTTGCTATGACATTTATGGAGTCAGTGGGATATTCCAGATCTTTCATTATGGCTAAAAGTCTGGCGTGATCTATGAAGCCGAAGGAGTTTTTGAAGTCAATGTAAAGGATATATATATCTTGGTTCGTGAGTCTTGCGTCTTCAAGCGCTGTGATTAATAATTGGATTTGTCTAGAAGTGCTTCTCTCTGCTCTAATCCCTTCTTGACTATCGTGTAATATTTGGTATTTTTCTCCATACGCTGATAGGATAGAAGTTAATGTACTCGTGTAGAATTTATGTCGCAACCCTTACTAGGTCCCTTAATAATCTTGCCAATTTTCGTTTCTAGCAAAGGTTACGAGCGCTAACCCTTCGCATTCCGCCATGCTAATGGATAGCTCCTCTTACCCCAGACCAATAGTTCATAGGAGGGAACCAACCCTCCTACTTTGCTTTCGGGACTCACCCCTTAATCGGTAACCCATTTCCCCAATGTGGACTTCCATCCATGGAAGTCCAATCCTATGTTGATCATCGCGTTGCCGGAGCAACACTACAACAACCCGAAGCATACTAGGCAACTATGGCCTCACAATAGGCCAAAGCCCATGGAGGCCTTGCCGTTCGGCCTCGGGTGGGTGAGGCCACACCACCTCACCCATATAAGCCTCTAGGACTTCACGCGGGGCCCCTACCCCACCGTCAACCAACCTCTTGTCTCTCTACCAAGAGTTGGGGCCAAGTGGACATTTTCCTTTAGCTGCTGGCCCTAGAACCCCCCAGCAGCTTCAGACCATCATAACTTCCTTGTATGATGTCTGATCATAACAACCAACCACTCCATCTTCATCTACGCTTCACGTAGATGCCGATGGACTCCTCACTTGCCCCATTCGGGCAAGTATTGAGGAAGTTATGCCTGTTTGAACCTCGGCAGTCCCGGGAATCACTCCCAGGCACTGCTGTACCAGGGCGCTGTCCCGGGACAGCGCCCCACTCAAATGGCCATAACTCCTAGCTCACACCTCCGATTGAGGTGTTCTTGAGCTTTCTAGAATCACCACGCCATGAGCTACGCATAACTCATGGCCTTACCCTTGTGCCTCCTAGTCTTCGTGGGTGGGAGGCGTTCCCAACGCCCAGGGCCCTCACCCACACTAGGATCACTTGGGCCCTCTCACCAACGGCGCCACAAGTCCCGGGTGTCACTCCGGGGTCCCCCTTGTGCCCATGGTGTTTCGGGCACTCCTCATGGAGAGGTGCGCGACAATTTATATATGGTGTTAGCTAGTGCAATAGGTCTATGGTTTGTTAGTTGTGATGGGTTACCTTTTTTGTATAGTAAAACTGTTAGACTGGTTTTCCATGATGCAGGGATTTGTTTTTGTTTATAACAATGTTTAAAAAATAAGAAGAGTAATTTATGGAAGCGTGGAGGCATGTTTTTTAGAATTGAATTGGGTATTTTGTCTGGGTCTGGGGCTTTGTTATTACTGTGGGAACACGCGAACACCAAAATATCCGGATTGGCATGTTTCAAGTGCCTAATCCGGTTTTGTCCGGATGACCCTAGTATCGTCCAGGGATTCTGTGAAGTGTAGGAGGTCTAGAACTCTCCATATTTGCTTATTTCCTCTTCCTTAGCCAAATTTCCGGAAACCCTAATTTCCGGATTTTTGGTCTTTGGACCCTCTTAGCCCTTTTCCCGGAGTGTGCCTTTCCGGATGGTATTTCTAGGTCCTAATTATAATGCTTACTCACCCCTCTACGCCTACCCTCTAGAATAGGTGGTTTCTTCCGGTGAAGACGTCCTTGATAAGATTAGAATCCGGAAACTCCCTCACAACCAATCCGGATTGATCAGATCCCTCTTGGCAGGTCACACAGAGAGATCCGGATTGTTTCTTGGGACCATAGTGACCAGAGGAGTCCGGATTCCAACCGGAGATCTGACTCGACGGGATGAGTGGGTGACCCGTACCACTTTCCGGATTGTCCCGTCCACCGGTGATGAGACCTCTTCAGAAGATCAGATTAGTCCGGATCCCTTCCGGACCTTTGCCTAATCCTCCCCACGGCTATCTCACCGGGACGTTACCTAGACATCCGGAATAATGAGGATCTCTTCCTACTACACTCCGGAGGTGGCCTCCAACCCGGAACCCTTACTGATCCGGACCTTCCCTTCTCCTTCCGACGGATCTATCCGGCTACCTCTACCCTGGATTCTATTCAATCTGGGCTAACTGGGCGATCCGTACCACCATCCGGATTGGTCCGTCTAAGGGCGGTGGGACCTCTTCGGAAGATCAGATTGGCGTAAGTCCGGATCCCTTCCGGATCTCACCCAATCCTCCCAGCGGCTATCCCACCTAGACGTTACTCAACCATCCGGATTAGTGAGGTTTCCCTCCCACTACACCCAAAGAGGATCTACAAGGCAATAACCGGATCCGATCCGGGTCTCCTCTCCCATGTCCTATCTGGAACTCCTATCCCTCATGCTCTCTCTCCTCCGCTAACGATCTCCGGATCATTCACACAAACATCAATCAAGGAAAGTCAAGGAGTGAGAAACTAAGGCATTTATTCAGAGTAGGAGTAATCACAATACAACAATGGAGAAGGAACCCTTCTCAAGCTCCTTATTCAGCCTTAAGTAGAGGCTCAAAATCCCTAAACTGAGGGCGGCGGCCTAAGCGGCCGCCGCTTAAGAAAAACCCTAACCACACCCGGTCTCCCGGATTTCCCGGATCCAGATCCGGGTTTTCCGCTGACGCTTCCAAGGGAAAATTTTATTACTCGTCTTCAAAAACTCCTAAGTCCTACCTGCCTACCTCTATTCTGCCTAACTAATCTAGCTACTCTCCTAACTAAGAAGACCGGTGCTTCTTCGGAGCCGATCCCTCCTTTGAGTGACTCCCTACCCCGCTGACGGCGGATGAGCCCCCTGCCGGCGATGCCTTCTGTAGCCGCGTGAGCATCCTCCTCATGTTCGGAGAGGGAGCAACCTCGTCCTCCGAATCCGCTGCCCTCTCGGTCCGTGGGGTAGCGGTCCCTGGTGTTCTGGAGACTGTCCCTGGGGTTCCGGAAGCTGTCCCCATCCGGATGCTTCGGACTGGAGAAGGATCGCTTCCGATGCCCTGCTCCGGATTCCGTCCGCCCGAGATCGAAGCCGTCCGCGGATCCCTGTTGGAGGCCGCCCTTGAGGGTGGCGGAGGAAAGGGACTCACCATTTGGCAGTCCCGCGGAGACGATGGCGAGGCGTGGGTCATAGGGGCCTTGCCCCTACTCGGAGTTGCCTCCCGATCGGAAGTCTGGTGCCGGTCGGCGTCCGAGCCCTATCCGGAGTCCGGGATCTATCCGAGTTCCGTGGAACAGGGGACTGGCCCCTTCCGGATCGGACCGACCCGGTGCTCTTCCGCCTCACCTGGGGAGAACGGACCCTTTCCGGAGCCCCTCCGGAACTACCAGGCCGAGAGCCGCCTCCCTGCTGGCTGGGTCCTGCAGAGGACGGCGGATTCTGAACCAGGGCTACTTCACCAACCACCTCGTAGAGGGTTCCGGTTGGTGACCCTGGCGGACCCGGATAGAGCACCCTCCGCGGTGTTCCGCTTGGCGGGACCACCCTCTGGATTTCCGCCAGAAGATCCTTCATCGTCTGTGAATACTTCACGAGGATGGGGAGGGTCTGCCTGGCGGAAGCGGGTTCTCCGGACTCCATCATCCGGTCGTAGAGATGCGCCTTGTTGATGATCTCCGCCGGATGACCCACCAGCTCCCGGATCTGGCTGAAGAGCACGGCCTGCTCCGCATGGTACTTCCGGATCTCCTCGCTCTTCTGACTGAGCTCCTGAGTCATGGCCGCTACCTGTGCGGTGAGGTGGGCGTTCTCCGTTTTGGCCTGCTCCAGCTCCTTCCGGTCCGCCCTCTTTGCCAACTCCCGGAGAATGTTTCCAGGTCCGCAGTCGTCCAGAGCATGGTTCGCCCCCCTGACGATGTGCTCCAGTCGGTAATACTGGGTCTTGAGGTCCTCCATCCCTTCCTGGAACCGTTTGAACGGATTCTCCGGAAAGTCCCAAGCGGGTAGATCCATATTTCGCCATGGGGTCTCCCGGCTGGGTCCGGCTTCCGGATGTTGGTGAGGGGGAGGAGGAGAGAGTGGCCTCGAGACGGTTGGCGGCGGGCTTCCGGGTGACGAAGGAGGTGCTTCCGGAAGAATAGGGTCGCTGGAGGTCTCCGTCTCGACGTCTCCGGCTTCCGGAAGCAGCTTGTAGGCGACCTCGTCCGCCGCTATCGTGAGCAGGTCCTCCTCCTCGGCCGTGATGCAGTCGAAATGCTGGTAGAGATGCAAAATGAAGGGGGAGAGGAAGGAGGGTTTCCGGCCAATATGGGGGAGGGCCTGCCCCACTATTTCCTGGATAATCAGCCCCCAGTTCACAGGCCGGACTCCTGACATGGCACCGAACAGCGTGTTAGCCATGGTAAGGTTAATCCGCTTCGGCTTGTCCGGGTTAAGGATAGGCAGGAGGAATTCCAACACCCTCCTCTCTCTCAGGTTCCGGCAGTTCCCGGGGTGGAAGCCGTCCTTCGGATCCGCGTCCCCTCTAAATTTTCCGGCGAACAAGCCGTCGCGGCGGCCGGCCCATCCTTCTGTAATCCCCCGAGGAAACCCGTAGACCCTGTTCCAAATGTCCGGAGTCCAGTGTTCCGGATCTCTCCTCTTTGTCCCTAGCCACTGATTTCCTCTCTCAAACTTAAACTCTCGGAGGGTATCTTCGGCTCGGAGGTTCCAGGGTTTGGCTAGCAACCCCGCGCAGCCCATAACCCGGAGATCCTCCGCGCAGCCCATAACCCGGAGATCCTCCGCGAGCTCCTGTAGCTCCCTATCCTCCCTCGGAATTGCAGGGATGAGGGCTTTGAGCGGAACCGGGATAGGTTCCCTCTGATCCTCTTCCCGTGCTTCCGGCATTTTCCTCTTCTCTCAGTTTCCGGCTCGACCACGGAAACTCCCTCTCTTCCGGATTCCTTCCCTTCCGTCTAATTGCCATAGAGTCCCGGCAATCCCACTGCCGGTGACTGAAAAGTGCAGAGTCCCAGCAATCCCACTGCTGGCGGCTCGAAAGAATTAACACCTCACCACTCGTTCTCTCAACAGGTTGCCTTTTTCAGAAAAAAATGGGAGGGAGAAGGAAGGGCCCCTTAAATATCCTTCCTCCCTCTTCCTGCCCCTGTTACCGTTTGGTTTAACGGAAAACGGTTACCAACCGTTTTCCGGCGGTTCTAACCAATGGTTTTACTAACATTTTTACCAACGGCTTTCTTTTCCCCCAACCGTCATAAGGCCCGTTATAACCGCCACTTCCGGGCCGTTGGGTAATCTTGGCGCGTCCGTTACTTGGTCCGGACCAATGGTTTGGACCATGATTACATGGTCCACCCATCCTATTTGACGGACCGGTCATAGTACTTATTTAGAGTCGTTTTATTGCATAAGGCGGGGTTAGAATACTCTATTTTCTAGTACAATTAATTTTAACTATTAATTTTAACCCTATTACTTTAAGATAAGCACGAAAAAATACGGAAATGGAACCCGTATTTCCATATTTCCGTCTTTCCGTCGAATTTGGACTCCCACAATTACTTAGGTTTTTAAGACAAAAGTCGTATATTTCTTGGTAAAAATACGTGTGTAGGGGGATTTGGGGTTTTCCTCGTTTGTCAATGATGTATCCGTCTAAGTCATGCCATGGATATTGCCGGACTCCACATGTGCAGTGTTGTGGGTGTGTATTTTGATATTAGCATGTGGGAACTGTAGGACGGTTACTGATGGATTGTTGCGTGTATATTTCTGCTGCAATGTCTTCTGGGTTAGTTAATATATTGTTTGTCTACCAATGATGGAGTCTAGGGGTGAGGTTTCGGTGTTCTTGAAGACTTTTCGATTTATCTTTTTGGGGTTTTTTTCATACATTTGACGGTATTTTGATACGGCCTTTAGAATGCAGTCTTTGGTGTATTTTGTAGTGATTTTCCTGGCTTCTTTATTTACATTTTTTTGCGATGGTTGCTATGGCATCAATCCATTGAGTAGGAGATGCCGTTGTTACAGGTGGGTGTGAGATGTTTGTGTGTTGGTGGTTTCGTATATCGTTTAGGATGGGGTGTGCTTGCCAGAGTGGATCGTGTTGTGCAATGTATATGGTTTTCCTGATGAGGTGATATGTGTTGAGATATCTTTTCCATTTTCTTGCAAGTTTGCGTGGCAAAAATCCACCTTGTTGTAATGTTCTATTCGTAAGGTTGGGTAGTGGGTCTGCTTTACAGGTTTCTTCAATTGTTTCTGAAATTTTGTATACAATGTGGTCGAATGTTGTACAGGCTTTCGCCCATTGACCCGGGCTTAAGTGTTGGTGGTTTTCGAGTAGGATGGTAAGGGTTTTTATTTGTGCAGTGTTTTCTTCGAAGAATGTTATGTTGAATTTTTTGATGTTTTCTGGTGGTATTGGGTTTAGTATTCTAGTTGGTGACGTGTTTGTGGGGGATGGGGATCTGGCTATAAGGGTGTTGTGGGGGATATATAGTACAACTGGATAATGGTCTAAGTTTAGATTCATGTTTGTGTTTGTGGTAGAAATAAATTTGTTGTTGTCTGGTGAGTGAATGTAGAATCCATCTATTAGACTTGTTGATGTGTAATTATAGCCTCCTTGTCTGAAGATGCTAGTGTTAGTTGGAATATATTCTAGGTTAAGTGATACGGTGAAAATTTTCCATTGGTAATCTTCTTCTTGTGGAGGGGTGTTAATGTTGTTATTTTGTCTGCCTCTAAGTGCGATATCTCGGTTAAAGTCCCCACATAATGTATACATGTGATTGGGGTGTATAGTGATTTCGTTAGTGATTTCGGTCTTAAGGTGTGGAATGAGGCATGTGTCTTCTAAGTGTGTAGGCATGTACATGTGTATGATTAGCTAAGGCATTAGTGGATGGTTGTTTATTTTAATTATTTATAGGTATGGGGATATATTTACTGGCGTGGGAATTTTGGTGATATTCCCAGGGAATGCATATTTCTTGTGGATAAGTGTGAGTAAGCCCCTCTTCCGGGGGTATAAGGCATTCTTTGTTGTATGCATCTTGTGAATGCATGTGTGTTGTTGAAAATGAATTTAAATTCCGGAAATAGGTTTTGTATGTATTTTGTAGATTTATTTGTAGTTAGTTTGGTTTCTTGGATATGTATGATTGTTGTGTTGTTTAGCGAGTTGTTTATTAGGCTTTGTAGGTTTGGTAATGATGTGTTGAGTGATGACGCATTCCATGTTATTATGTTTGTTTCGTGCTCGGTGTCGGTGTTAATTCTTGGGGTTGGTGTGGAAGTAGCTGGGGGTGGGGGTGGGTGTAAGTATTCGTTGATGCTTTCTAGGCATCGGAGTGCTTCGGTGATCAATTGATTTGGGAGGAAGGGAAATTTATTTTGAAGGGTAATTGGTGTTGGTGTAGTATCTTGGTTGTGGATAAATTCATATATCTCTGTGTGTATTGAATTTTTTGGATATATTATATCTTGATTATTTCCTACAAAAGTTGTGTAGGGGTGAGGTGTTGATATATGCCTTTCGGGGGGGTTGGTGAGGTTGGCTAGTCTGATAATCAATGTGTTCGTCCATATGTTATTAAAGTGGTAATTTTGGGATTGGGCTAGTATGTTATTGCATGTGTCTATTGAGGGGTGGATGGTGATGATTAGAGCGTATAGCATATGGGTTAGTGGTGATTGCCTTTGTGTTTGGATATATTGATGTAGATGCGGGTAGGTGGTTATTGCTTGAGGGTGTAGTGGGTGTGTGTTTTTTAGTATGGGGGCAAATGTGTTTGCTATGTGTTGGTATTCAGGTTGTAGTTTTATAATGTTTGGAATGAAGTAGATGTTGGCTTTTTTTTTGTGTGTAGCAGGGTGTGTATGTAGGATGTTAGGCATTGGTCCGGGGTTGGGTTCTATGTCCCCGCATTTTAGCAATTCTAGTTTGTTAATAAAGTAGTATCCGTGGGAATGGAGTGTTTTTGGATTTTTCATGTTTGTTTTTAGATATATTATGATTGTGAACTTGGTTGTAGTAAAGAGGTTAGGTATAGCGGGTATGATGTTTTCTATTTGTTTGGGTGAGAAATATGAGTTTGTATTTTTTATAGATTTTTGGCTTGTTATTGAGTTAGGTCTCCAGTTATTTATGAAGTGGTATGTGTTATTATTTGTGTGGCGAGGCCGGTAGGCCGAGGCCATTGTATCTTTTGGGTGAGGTTGATATTTTGAATGAGGGTTTAATAGGTGTTTGAAATAGGGTTTGTGATGGTGTTTGATGTTGAGGTGAGGTTTATTTAAGGTGAGTAGTTTATATTTACTTTTTGTAAATAGATTAGGTAAGGCAATTATTGTTTTTTGTGTAGTTTTTGGGAGGTAGTGTATAGGTTTAGTATGTTGGTGGGTAGGCTTTGTGATTGTGTTAATGATGGGGTTGAGGGAGTGGTAGTGTATATATGTTGTTAGTTTTATTTTGTGGCGAGGCCGGTAGGCCGAGGCCGTATTGTGTACTTTGTTGTATTGGATAGGATATTGTTGTATTGTGAGTAAATAGATTTGTGTTTGTGAGGTGTTAGGGGGGTTTTCTTTGTGAATTTTTGATGTTATAGTATTCATAAATACTATAGGTAGGGTTTTATTTTTAGTATATATTAATAATTTAATTATGTTTTTTTTAGTATATAAATATACTATAAGTAATTTATAATTGTACGCTGCCGGGATGTTTTTCGAAATTAGTTTGTCAAGTCCATATTGTTTTCAATTTCCGATATGTCCGGATGGGCCGCTTCGATAGCATCCAAGGTAATCTTCATTTGCCTTTGAAGGAGTTGTATTTGGAGCTTGGAATTCTTGTTTGACTCCGCTTGCACATGGTCGGCATAAACCTTTGCCTCTTGTACAATCTCACCTTTAAGGTTAACCATTTCCTTTCGTATTTCATCCGTCCCATTTTTTACCGCTGCTTCTACCATCTTGTTGAGATCTTTGTTGGTGATGTTTTGGTGCGGTCCATTCTCCAGAGCTTGGATGGTGTTTGCAAGTGCGGTGTTCATGTCTAAAAATCCAAGTCTAACTAGCTCTTCTTTACTAGGTGCATTTATCCCGTCTAGACTTTTTGGATGGAGGGTAAATTCAACATATTTACCAAATATTTTTTCATTTTTCTTAACAAATTTCTTGTAGACAAACAAGTTGAGGCATTGGACATTGCATGAGCCCGTATGCTTCCCGTTCTCAAGTCTAAAGTAAAAACCGAGAACATTTAGTTCTCCCATGCATTTTCGGATTCCTTCTTAGATTTGCATGGTTGTTTTTACCTTATTGAGGTTACAGGCAATTAGAATGAGTGCATCCTTTCGGGCTTTATCATCTTCTGAGAGTTTTTCGTTACTTGCAAAGTTTACATCTACTATTTCATTGAAAAACGAAAGTTTGAGTGCTTTAATTCTTTTGGCTTCCTCTGGAGAGGGTGCTTTAATCCAAGCAAACTCTGCATCCGCCGATTTTTGCACATTCGTTATTTCAAAGTCAAGGCCTCGTCGAAATCCATCTCCAACTATTTCTACAAACAAATCATACCATTCTTTACCCTTGATTGACGGGGTTGTGACTTTGATGGAGAGCATGGATGCAATTGCAATGGTATCAAAGGATTTACACACTTTGCCTATAGCATGTGTAAATCGGCCAAGCTTGAGGATGAAAGGTCTCAATCCACATAGCAGGCCATATCCATCAATTTCAGGGTTTTTAAGGTGGAGTTTAATAATTCCACTCCATCTTTTGGTCCCATGAAAACAAAGGACAACTATGGGCTCTCCTAGGACTTCCCCGACCTCTATCTTCATTGTTTTTAGTCTATCCTTTGTTAAGTTGAGTATCACATCTCTATCCAATTCTATTCTTTCAATTTCAAAATGGATAGATATGTGATAGTCCAAAGCAAATCCATGGTCACCCACTTCCACATCTGAAGGAATCTGGGTGAGATTGTAGTGCATTCCCTCCTTACCATCCGTTCGTATAGAAGGCCACTCTTCTTGGGCAACGAACGGAAAGGAGGGAGATGACTCCACCATTTCATGTGCTTCAGACTCACACATACATTTTTTGACTAACTCAGTGAAAGAAGGTGTTTGAATGAGAGGCATGTTGGCAAATTTTGCAATTGTGTTCATAGCTTGAAAACCAAGCCAATAGGGGGGGGGGGCGTGTTCTCTCAGTGGGTGCTATTTCTTTAACCTTTTTTTGACTTGACAATACCACATCAAGCACTGGACGTTTTCCACTTGTAGAATCTATATTTCATTTTCAAACAACTTACGGGATGGTGAGGTTGGAGTGGTGGTTGCCATTCTGATATAAGCAAAGCAAACAAACGTTTTGTACTTTAGTTTTGAATGAGGTATACTTCTTATTTTCTTTCCTCTAATTCATTTCCACAAATTAAGTTGTGGGCCTCCTAGGAATTGAGAGTGAAAGAAGAAGTGATTTGCATGTTCTAACATCATATGAGTACTAGTATGAGTACAACTTGCATTCATCCTATGATAACACCTTTTCCTATTCATATGAATCTTCATATTAGTATTTACAAATTGGTTGTAAGTGCTCTTATGTAGATTATGATTTATCACAACTCTAACATTCCATACATCACCTAAGCATTTGAGGCAAGTATAACTAAAAGCACAAGCATCTACCGTTACTACCACGGGTCCATTATTTCTAATGGAACATTCATTTATGATATGAACATTAAGGTTGTTATACCATACCTTTGGATTTATGACGTTCTTATATGTGTTTTTAAAGCAAGAGTTTGTAAGGCATTCCCATGTGGTGTGAGAGTTGACACTAAGAGAGTATATCCAGTATGGTGTGGCTAGTACTAGCCACATAATGATAACAAGGTAGGTTGCATATGCAACCTTCATTTTGCTTACTATCCTAACAAACCTATCAATTCTATGATGTGTCTAAGACTATGTGTGTGCCTATGTGCAAATAATGAGAAAACAAATTAACGTGTAAACTTACCAAGCGGATGAAGGGCAGCAAAACGACAGTCAGCAACAGCTACAGCAGCAACACTTCGCCTTCAATCTCCTTAATGTCCCAACACCTTCTTTTCTTCCCTGGCAGATAGCTAGGAACTTCTTCGAGCAGCTCCCTCAGTTTCCTCCTCCTTCAGCTTCCTCCTGGTTGGTTTTCTGGTTTGGGCGGGTAGCAACAGTGGGTGTGGTGTCACCACAGCAGCTTCTCAGCTTCTCAACAACAGGGTTCCTTCACCTTGGCTTACGGCAGCAAGACCTTCCTTGGGCAGCGGCTTCTTGACTTGTCGTTCCTCAGCATTAAGTCAGCAGCATCCACTCCTTGGGCGGCGGTCCTTGTATCGTCTTCCAGCTGCAGATTTAATGTAGTTCGGGGAGGAAGTGACCAGTCTCGGAGCTGCAGCAGCTGGTTTCGTCAATCACAAACCTGGGTGGGATTTACTCAGCAGTTAGCTTGTGTCTTCGGCAGAGCAGGGTCCTGTAACGAAGCTGCAGCAGCCTAAATTCGTTTAATCACAGTCGTTAATGTGATTTTCCCAGCAGGTTGGTAGTAGCTTCAACAAAACAGGTTGGTAAGCTTCAGCTTCGGTGTACTTCGTGACAGTATCAGCGGCAGGTGAATGTAGATCACGCGCGGGGGGAGGGTGGGACTCTCCATTGGCTTCGGTGTAGCTTCGACAAAACAGAGTCCTGTATCGGAGCTGTATCAACCTAAGCCCGTCAATCACACTCGTTGATGTGATTACCTTGGCAGTTTGTAGTATCACAGATTTTGATTTCCACTAAGTTTCTCGGCTACCTCTCTAAGTATGAGGTGTCGTTCTTGACTCAATGTGGGATTTCTAACTCTGGGGTGAAATCACTGAATCTATCAAGATCTTTTAATTCCTACTGTGGCTGGATCGAGGGATTTTGGTGGGGTTCGGTATGAAGGACTTCTGCAGCAACGCAGGGACTTCTTCGGCAAAGATCAGCTTCGTCTGCAGCTTCAGTGTACTTCTTGACAGGATCAGCGTCTGGTGAGTGTAGATCTCGCGCGGGGGAGGGTGGGACTCTCCGTTGGCTTCGGCGTGGATCTCTTCGGTGGCTCCGAATGGTCAGCTTCCGGTGTTCAGGCGGCTGAATGTTGTTGTGGGTATCGGAGTTTTGTCAGTAGTGGCGGCAGCAGTGTGGTGGCCGGTAGTTCGTCGGTGAGCGCCGTGGATCTTCTTCTAGGCAGCAACGAAACGGCTTCCGATTCTTCTCAGGAGTGCGGTGCTGGTCCGATCCGTTCCTCTTGGCTGCGCTGTTCACTTCGGCGGCTGTGTAGTTTCCTAGATCTGTAAATCTAGAGTAGTACTTAGAGAGAAAGAGCTATCAGTCTAATGCTAAGGATCCGAGGTACCAGAGTATTCGGGGTAGAGAGGCGTCGGGTAGATTGCGGGGGAAGAAGAGCAGCGCAGCAAGTCGGGTGCAGATATGGTGGGGATAACCTCTGAGCATTTCGACGGAGAGCGACTCTGGTGTGATTAGCGAGATAGGGTGTCGTATGAGGCAGCAGTAGCTTCTTTTATACTGTTGGGATGAGTTTCGCTGTGGGAAGGTTTGGTGCCGGGTGGCCTTTCTGCTACCGAGAAGGTGGGTGGCTAGGGAGTTTCGAGGAGCCGCACATTGCCGCTTCAACTCTGTCTCTTACCTAGCCTCCAAACAGCCTTTCGGCACTTCAAGAGCCTTCCCCGGCACCTCTTTCCTTCTTGCGCCGTTCACTCAGGGCTCCGCCATCCTAACTCTTCATCCCTCGACTTATATATGTCATTCGCAAGACTGTCGTGTACAAGAAAGAGATTGGACCCCTTTCAATTGCATAGAAACATTTAGAAATAGATCCAAAATCATGAGAGAATCTTATGTGATTATAATTGTGGGACATAAAGAAAAAGGAAGCAAATAGACAACAACTTACCAGTTACGCATGCTGTCGTAGTAATTTTTTTGATTTTTAGCTTCCATTCTGAAACCAGTGGAAATAGAGTTTTTATTTACTCACATATTACCTAAATAGCTTAGTATGAACAGTCAATGGACTTGTGAGATTAGAAACAGTTGCTAGTAAGGACAATAGTCTTTGTGGCCGAGGTAGTTACAAGGTCTCAACTATTTTTCACGGGATATGAAGGAGACGAGGACACATTATTATCTCTCGGAAGTTGAGCAAGGCTGGGAGAGCCTATGTTGAGTGATGTGCTTTGAGTTTACAACTTTTTAAGTTTTCCATAGCTAATTCTCTTTGGATATTTTCTGGTTGAATATGTAAGAACATCTGCAGTAATTTCAGGGGGTTTGGACTGGATTATAGTACGATTTGTGTTAAGTCTGCACCGTTACTTTTGTATCAGGATAATTGTTGAAGGCAATATATCAGATATGGGCTTTTGCTGTAATAAGATAATCAATTCAGAGTATGGAGTAAGTCTATTGTCTGTCGTTGAGTAGTTGTTATAATAATCTAATTTGCTGGAAGTCAATGTCTGAGTTGACTGGAGAGAATTGGGAGAACGTCAAACCTGTGTGAGATGCATCGTTAACGTGCTTATGGATTTATGTTGTAATCAGTGTATTTAATGATGATGCACGAACTTAATCTGAGGCAATGGCCTAATTTGTATTGGCTTAGTTATTGCAAATCAGTCTCGGATCTGTAACAAAGATAATCCAGGAAATTTAATTACCTAAATTTGCTACAATAATGATGCTATGGGTAATTTTTCTGCTTGTGCTGGTTGGTCATTTTACTTAATGTATCTGTTAATCATGAAGATGCTCACCGCTTATGTGTGAATTACGTGAGAATTTTGCTGTATGAGATTGTCTGGAACTAGTATTCAAAACAATGGTCAATTTGTTGTAAGCCGTTGCGAGGCCATTGCTGTAAGCAATTTTAGTCTATGGTCTGGTTGTATTAACTATGTAATGATGAAACAGAAACTGCACATTAAAACTGAACCGGAACAGTTTGTCGATTGAATGGAGTCGTAGTGTAATCTCATTCGAATCATTTTCGCTGTAGGATATTGTCTAATTCGATTAATTCCAGTCAATATTAATCTGTTATCAATTGTTTTAGGACCATTGACTGAAAGTAATTACGTTGGAGGAAATTTGTGTTGTAATGTCGTAATAATTACAACATATTAGCTTTGCGAGTCAGAACTGATAAGGCTACGGATCGGAGTATATTGAGAATGAATTACCTTCCTAGGTGGCCCACTTGAAGATAACACGTAATTCCATTGCATTAATGCAAATTTACTTCTTACATCGTAATTAAGGACAATTGCCTGCTTTTCTAAGATAAGATCAGGTAAGGACGAGAGATTTTCAACGAGCAGTTTTCACAAAACATTAGTGTCAATTGTCATTATTGGAATTTTTTTCTTTGAATCAATTTGAATAAAGGGGTCGTGTCGTTGTAAGATGTGACAGGATTAGCAAGTTGTGGCACCAGATTTCCGGGCACACTTAAATTGAGTAAGGAATGAGTCTATTGTCTTCAATGTGTAAATGGAGAAACTGTTCTAACCTTTGGTGGAATGTGAAGAGTCAACGGGTTAAGACCATTGACTATGAAGGGTTAACTTGATGTGGAATCACTAAAAGGACGTGCCGATTGTTATACCGGTAAATCTTGTTGGTGAATTACGACCTTAAGGTCATTAAGGTTAATTTGGAATGTCAACACTTTAATTATTAAATCATTTACCCTTTATTGCAATAATGAAATGGGTCGATAAATTGAATACTTTGGAATCTAATGATTTTGAATTGGGATCTTTAACAAATGGAATGAGTTAATGAGTGATGCAAGAATATGTTAACCTGCATATGTGGTTTTGGACTTATTGCCTTGAGGAAAGAGATTAAGATTGCTTTGGTGGATACCAGGTAAAAGACAATTATCGGACCGCCTAATTAAACTTGGATCTAATCAAAGAAGATTGTTTATTCTGGAAGGATTATTGCACTGACTTTTACAAGTTACATTAAATGGGCTTAATCAATGCAAGACTATTGACTACGCCGAAGTGCCCTTGGCTTCGGTAAAGAGACAAAATGGGATACTATCGCAAGACCATTGATTATGGCTGTGCCTATGCTTGTGCACCGCACTTGGTCCAATTAAAATGAACCCACTACCAGACTATTGACTGGGAAATTAGAGTGAGACGAGAGACTGTCACATTTGCATGTACTGACATGGAGTGGTTTTTAAGTTTTTATCCCTTATCCGTAAATCCATTGTCAGTTTAAATCCCAATTAACGTGAGATAACCTTATGTTTTCCCTAATAACTCTCATCTAAGACACCTAGATGATATAGAAATCACCTTTTAAGTCTTCTCTGATTGTTTCCTTGGGTTTTGTTTGTAACCAAAAAGCTAACTACACATGCCCATATAAAAAATGCATGGGTGCAAAAATGATGTCAAAGAAAACCATCCGCAAACATCTTCGAGAGTAAAAGTGAGATCTTGAATTCAAGAAATCAATCATAATATGTTTGCTAGACATCGTTGATGTTTTTCTTCTTCTAAGGAGTGTCTAGGTGGGAGGGTGCGTAGTTTGCTATGTTGCATTCAAACATGTAGGAAATGCAGAGACCTTATCTGCAGGCTGCAACAATTGTTGCTTTACAATCTAAAATTTTAGCTGCTCTACTACTTTAAAGGGATGGAGAGCCTAGTTCATTTAGCAACCAACAAAGGTTGGCATGTAATTTTGGGACGGATATTTTTCATAGGCAATAGGGCTCATGAGCAATTCCGAAGCTCACTCCTTTAACAAATTGGAATAGAGAATGGGAGGTTAGAATGTCAACGCATCCATATATGGAATGGGTGTATTTGCATTGCAAGCAGCAAAGACCAAGGATGAATTATTGTCATTTGTAGGGCAATTATTTTTTAAAACGTAGTACAAAAGTATGTACAAAGCAAACCCATGGTTTATAAAATATATGCTACAACTAAAGAAAACCGTCTACCAAGATGGCGATGTTTTGAATGTAAACATTACATGTTTCATTTATAACTCTATTAAAAGGGAGGAGATTTCCAATGTGTAAAAGGACTATGTGTCGTTGCCTACACCATGGAACCCCAAAGCCTGGAAATATGCTATGTCGTAGCAACACGAGAAATTAAAGAGGGATAGGAACTATTCACATATTACCCAATAAATTGAACCACTGTAGTGGCCTTGAGTGAGGCATGCATCCACTGCT
The DNA here is from genome assembly GCA_950295325.1 of Polytrichum commune. Taxonomy (NCBI): domain Eukaryota; kingdom Viridiplantae; phylum Streptophyta; class Polytrichopsida; order Polytrichales; family Polytrichaceae; genus Polytrichum; species Polytrichum commune. The sequence continues at coordinate 7,891,211 of OX485809.1, forward strand.
TCATTTGGCATAGTTTAAGGAGAGTTAGCAATTCCAGATCTTAGATGTCCTCTCTAAAACGAATTGTTGTAGCCGACTTCCATACAAATGACACAATGTAGTCATTGTTTTGGACTATAGGACTACAAACTTTGAAACCATGTGGATAATTAAATGTAGACCTTATTTTTGACTCTATGACTACAAAATTTGAACATAGTTACTAGAATCTCCAAATACTGAAAGCAAACATTAAGAATTCAAAGTTGTACGAATGATAACAACAATCCTACCGCAATTAATGATGGACTCGAGGATGACAAAGATGCCACTGCCATGGAAGAAGAAGAATTCGAGGAGGTGGAGCTTACAAAGGTCCTAGAGGAATAAATAAATCCATTATATGAGGGTTCTTGAACAACACACTTAATTGCAATGTTCCTTCTCTTAAATTGCTTTATAATTTTATGAGTATCAAATGCATGTGCAAATGATTCACATTCTTCAAATTTGATCAATTGATCCCTTATTCAACAAATTCATTTGCATTTCCCCTTCATATGTAGTAATTTTTTTTTATAGATGGCAAGAAAAAAAAAGGTGGAAGATTATTTTACGAAAAGATCCACGAAGCTCAAGAGCATCATCAAAGGTAGATAGAAGACCTGAAATGCATAGTTTGTAGTAAGGCAAATCCGAAGAACATCATGGCCTAAGGCCCATATCCACTTCTATTGAAACGGCACCTGGTACCCCTGTATTGAGGGGATGCAGGGTTCTAACTATGGAAGATGTTGAACCGAGCGTTGGACGTTGTGGAAGAGCATCTATATTTGGAAGATGATGTTGTTTGACATTAAGAAGGGAGGTCACATGGCAAAGATAGTAGGTATAGGTGTATATCATTCTTTTTGTGACTGTATAGACTATGTATTTGCATATTGCAAAGACAAGAAATAAAGTATGATGTTGTGTAAAAGTAATAGAGCTTAAAAGCAATACAAATAAGTAGAAAATGATTGTATTGTCAAAATATAGTATACAAGCAACAAAAATGGCATTGCCATAAAACATTTGCTGAAATGATCAAAGACCTGGGACTCACGACATGAATAAGTACAAAGGAAGTCCAAATGCAATTTAAAAACCATTCACTATTAGGACTTGAAAATAAGAGTCAGCTAAGAACTAACCTTAGTGATGTGGTCCATTATGACTACCATGAAAATAAAAGATATTGAGAGAACATGTTCCCAACACTTTCTCTACACAGTTCACATTTAGGTCATGTCCAATATGACTAAAAAGCTAGTCATATGATGACTACAATCACTTCTAGTCATCACTTTGGTTCAACATGACTGCCCTAAAACCGATAGTCATATTTGGTCATATGGTCGTAGTCATTTGTTCGTGTTTTCCTTGTAGTGTCAAAATTATATTTACCTTATCCCTCTAAGTTTGTGCTCTTGTAAGCAAAGGATATCAATTTTTGGGCTAATATGGACCTTGAAATAATCTTTGATTACTCCAACTCTTTGCTCATTATTGATGCCCCGGTGTGAGCCCGAAAAACCGTACTCACATGTTAATTAATCCTAATATGAAGTATCAAAAAATAAGAGGCAAGCAAAAGAGGTGAACTTCACCCTAAGGATGAGAGAAAAGTCAAAAGTTAAGTGCAATTACCATAAGGAAGGATGTGCTTGGAGGCGGAGTCTAAAAAGGGGAGAAAAGGTCAATGAGAAGGGTCAAGCCTGTTATTTTCCTTCGGGCGGCCCAAGATGCCGAGCAGCATGACAAAAAAAGGAAGAGTTGGAGGGGTCTCGGGAGGTAGGGGAAAGAGAGCTCATTAGGCATGAGAAGGGGAAGCGCTAGGGGGGTGTGTGAGAGCCCAAGATTGTGCTCACATGTCTTCTTAAACTTTAAAAACTATAAAAAGTGGCATTCGTGTTGGGTGAGTAGTTAAAAAAGATAAGAGTGTAGATTTAATTAAGTTTAGTGTGTTGGGTGTTAAGTTGGATGTAGCCAAGTTAATTGTGAGACTCAAGTATTTAAAAGTTAGAAGACTAAAAAGATGAGTGAATTAGTTCAAAGTGAATGGGTGTTAATTAGGTTCACATGGTTGAAGGGAGCGTAGTGTTTGTTTTGTCTTAAGTTATTGTTCATTTTAGGTAGTTAGGTGGGTGGCTAAGGATTTGGCCGGGAGCCAACCAGTGGCAAGTGTCAGCTGAATTATAGTTAGGGTCCGGGGGGGTCCTCGGAGGAGAGCCGCTCTCTGTTCACTCTCTCTCTCTCAACTGAATTTGTAGGAAGGCCGCAAGGGCAAAGCCCTGCCGTTTATGACATTGTTTTGGCGACATGACCAGTCGGAGGGCGAGAGGGCCCTGATGAAGTTGTTGGCATTGCACCCTCGGACCTCTAAAAGAGTGTGGAAGCAAGGATACCACAAGGTGTAGGCCAGTTGAGGCCGCCAGACCATCGGCGACGGAAAGCCTTGTTTCGAGGCTCAATGCAGATTCAACAGAGTATGCTGGTTGGGTTAAGTGGTAAGAGGTGTGTGTGACAAGGGAGCAGGGGAATGCGGGGGCAGACAATGATTCTGTGTCGGCGCTAGAGTCGAAGGGAGAACAAGGTTGGCCAGGAGAGAGCTGCGGCCGAATTAGGATCTGTGTGCAGATTCCGGGAACTGCCGAGACATTGCAACTCTGTGGTGACTATGGTAGATCAAGGCAGTCATTAACCAAGGTCGCAACCAGGATGCCGTTGCCAAGAACACTAACCGAGGGCGGAGTTATTCGGAATTCGGCATTGGAGGCAGGTTGTTGGTCGACAACTCCTTATTCAGCGAACCTACTAGGTGGCCTTTTCTACATGTGAGGCCAAGCATTGGTCAAAATTGAGTTCAATGTGGGTTCTGGATTGAAGGCACGAGCACTGGAAGTGGCAATGCGGAATGCAGTTTGATGACTGAGAATTCAAGGTGGCTCGATGAATGTGGAGTTGGAGTGGTGAGCGAGCTGCATTGGCGCCACAATACTCTGGGTTTGAGATGATTTAGCCCGGCAGACGTTGAAGGAGCCTGGCGAGAGGACTTGTGGTCTCATCAAGACTCACGCTGGAGAGGGTGAAGGCTAATTGTTGGGCTCTCCGAAGTCACGGCAGTCTGGGTCCCTCGAGGGCTTAGACTGGTGATAGGGGAGGAGAGAGGTCTGAGCAACTCTATGCTGGCTGCATATGGCCGAAGAGGCAGCATACAACTACAGGAGCTGGTTTGAATTGTAAGGTTGGAAGGGTGCCGTTCTGGAGTTAAGACAAGGTGAAACTTTGACCAAGTTGAACTTATTGCCACAAGGGGGAAGTCAACTGCCATTAGCTTAGGGAGTAGTAAGATTAAATGTGTGGTGCTAATTAGGAAAATTAGTTAGATGTTGATTAGACTAGGGGTTGTAACGATCAATGAGCTTGGGTGAGTCACTGGCATGACTTGGTCCGCCTCAATGCCATGGAGAAATAGTCTAGATTAGCCAATCAAGTCACTGTTTTGAATTAAAATTTGTGAGCGGGTGTAGCCATGACCATGACGGATTAGAGTATTTCTAAATACTTGTCACCTCGTGTTGTTTGAATAAAGTTGTGTGTTTAATGTCTATGCTATTGGAGTGTTGGGAGCCAATTCCCAAGGGCTAAGCAAGGTCAAGCAAGTACATGTGAGCCATAGGCTCTCACCCGGACTTCTACGCACAAGGGTGGGGGTTTATGGCTGACAGTGTGCGGAAGCCCTGCTGCGATGAAAAACCAAGGTTGAGCATGAGGAAGAGAGAAAGGAGGTTCAAGACAAAGCAGGCGGAAGCCCTGCTGCGTTGGGGATTTTTGGTGTGTTTTAGGAGTTAGACGAAGGAAGATCGAAGCATGAACGTACTTGTGATCAACTGGGGGAACGGCGGAGGATTGTCACAGCCAGTTTGGGGTGCGTTCCGTAGATCTATGCAGGTGGTGAGTCTCGGTGATCTGCGCCACTTATTTCGCTTCAATGGTTGTGCAAGGCAAATGGCTGTGACGGGTGTTGCAGGATCAAAGGCATTAAAGGTTGGTGGAGAAGAAAAGAGGCAAGAGGTTGTTGCGAGACATTAGGCTGGGGAAGGCGTGGGCTCGGAGGCCGGCTAGGTAGGGGTTGCGGTTGAAGTCTAGGTGTCTTGTTGGTTGCGGCAGATCATAACAAATCTGCTACAGGACCGGACTAGCATCGTCCCAGTTGGGGAAGCATCAAGCTTTACACACCACTTTTTTTTTTTTGTTCCTCGTATTAATTTAGTCACAATACTTGTGTCGTTGTTGTGGTCGCAGTAGTAGTGGCGCAGTGCAACACAATTCATCATGCAATGGCCACAATTGGTAGGTTGAGAGGGGATATTAATTATGGATGTGAGTGTTGGGCATTTGCTGGGTTTTTTTTTTCCTCGGTTGAAAGGGGAAGGGGTCCCGCATTCAATTTCTGGGCTTTGGTAACAATTCCCAGTAGCGTTGGTAATGTCACTCTTGACTAAGCAAATGGATTCAGGGTCCATCAAGGTCATTGAGATCAGCATTGGGACAGTGGTTGTGCACAAGGGAGAGTACCGATTTGCACTTTTGAATTAAGCTTCAAAACATAGGGTAAATCACTACGGCATTGCAGAGAAGGAATATGGGTTGAGGGTGAGCTCTGAAATAATAATAAAATAACTAGTTGTTTGCTATTATTCCATGTAGTGATTTAGTCAGTCCCCACAGTTGTTGAGCATGTACCCCACCCCTCCCCCCGAACTCGGTGATTGTACTGGGGAGAGATTATGAGCTTTTGCCAGCAACTCCGTGCTAGAATTCTCTAGGGTTGGAGCACTCTGGAGGGATAGGTTAGGTCAATTGAGTTAGTCTAGTTGAACTTTGTTGTCAAGCTTGAGATCACTGCGGAAAGAGGATGCGGTAGAATTCTATGACAAATGATCATGGAGCGATGGTCCTTGTTACTGAGGACTGGTGGTGAAGAACCTAGGATTCCGGCAACACTAAGTAGTCAAAGCTTTGATAAAGAAAGGAAAAGAAAAAAACCATTCCTGCATTGGTGAAGGTTGAGGATTATGGGCTTCCTTATCAGTAGGGTAGAACTCTCCCTTCAACATCTGCAATCATCCTTAGGGGAGGGGTGGTTGAATTCATGAAGCATGCTGGGGCAAAAAAAATTTTGAGGAGTAGAGTAAGTGCAATTGGTCGCAGTGAGCAGGGTTACCGCTAAGGAAGGTGGTCAATTGTGTCGTTGAGACAGAAAGTCTGTGAGTCAGTGTCGGGTAGAGATGCATGTGGGGTTCATTAAGTACTAAAGGAGTTTTCGGAAGGCATCCGAGGGTTAAAAGGAAAAACACACACAACAAGAGAACTGAAGAAAATGGTTTAGCAGTAAGTTGGGGCCCTGGAGGGAAATTACTTGTGTGTGTGTGGGTGTGTGAGTGCAGGACTCTCAGAATTTGCCACTGAGATGGAGTGGGTTGATGAAGATACGGTTGTGGTAGGGGAGTCTGCCATGACCCAGCTGGGAGGACAAAATTGACACAGAGGAAGGAGGACATCAAAGGAGCATTGGATTAGGCGTTAATTGCATGGAAAATATGGAAGAGGCTCTTGTCGCGCCCACGGCTAAGGGGGAGCACAAAGCTGCAATGAGGGAGTAGGACGTGGAGTCCAATGTGTGAGAAGAAGGGGGAAGAAGTTGATTTGGGTAATTGTTGAGAGAAATGAGATCTTTGATAGAAGGGGATAGGCCGGGCAATTCATCGACATTATAACATGACCAAGCATTTGTAAATGCTTGCATGATTCAATAAAAGGGTGTTCTACACACCAGTTCACCCACAATTCAAGGGAACAAAGATGCATGTGTAAGTGATGACTTAGGATATGTGGTGAAGGATTCTCTACCTGGACTAGGACGCATTCAAAGGGGGAAGGATTCTTGCTCACACCCGGACATTGAGTGAGAGAAGGTGTAACTTCATGGAGAGAATGTAGGGTTTGGAAGGATGTTACCCAAGCCATTTCCGCTCGTATCTTTTGAGGATGACCTACTAAAGTAATGCCATAAGTTGAAACTCAAGTCCACTGCACCATCTTATTGTGTCTTTGTTCGGGTTGAGGATTTCATCCCCTAGACAATTGATACTTTAGAAGTAGCTCATTGTTGAGCAATCATCTAAGGCATCAACAAACTCCTCATTATAGGAAATTAGCATCCCGAGCAAAAGTTATAGGAGGAGAAGGTTGAGAGTTGGCAATCGCTACACCTTGGGGTGTCGAGGAGGTTGGCTCCACATATGAGTCCTCCTCATGTGTGTGAAGGTTGGCAATGATGTGACAATTCTCCTAGAGTGATTGGTTCAACTTTGGATGTACATCACCACTCCTATCATCACCCATGTCTTTGATACATAGCGTCCATGGAGATTCCAACGACGTGGAATCCGATCCAACACCATGATTTACTAGAGTGGAGGAGGAGTCAAGCACTTGAGAGAAAAGAATAATAACAAAAGCATAAGGAGAGTCACCTTTCCTTTGCTTCTTGGTAAGAACCCACCTCATCCGCCCTTCATTTCATGCATGCAGCCTTTACATTCTACTTGTTGCTGGGTTCACATAGAGTTATCATTTCCACGAAATTGGGTACCTTTTACACAAAAATCATCTCAAAATATCTCCAAATTCCACGGCCATAGGCACTCTTTCGATCGAATTCGGCCACTACAATTCCAATTATTTGCTCTCCGCTCTCCGCTCTACACTCACACTACTAAGTTTCCCTGCCACCTTGCAAGGTGACCAAAGCGCACCACTGGGCCCTAACTCAAAAGCTTAGATCCCCCTTGAAGAAACTGCCACCATTTTGAATCAATGGTAGGTTTTGGTGTCTTAGCCTTAGGAGAGTATCCCAAGGTCGTGGGGACGGAGCTAATTCTTTGTGCCCCCTTCAATTTCCCATGTTGTCTTGCCACTTGAGGTTTCTTGTTATGACCTAACGATTTGAAATTTTGTGCATGTGTCCTTAGTCTACGATGTATGAGGGTGAAACCATTGTTCATCTATTACTCCAATCATTTTAGCAAATATGAAATCAATGTTTTTGGTAAAAACATGAAATGTTTTGGGTTCAAAGATATATTATCAATATAATGTCAATATGTTAACAAATTTATCTTGTTAAATGTTTGAAATTTTTATCTGACTATAAATAAACAAATATTATTCTAAGTGACCCTAATCTAGTTCCCACAAATTAAATTACTGTGGACCACAATATTTTCTACCCATGCCAATTTTTAATGCATAGCAATAGATATAAATGGCGGACGTACACAAATCATTACTTCTAGCTCACCTACGTAACATAAGTACGAAATGTATGTTTACTTTCGTTGACTTGAGTTGGGAACTAGAAATTGATGAGTGGGCCCTTATTCATATCGCAAACACAAAAGTACCATTATACTCTTTCTATTTTTTTCTAGTCAACGTGTTGTCATAAAGTTGTGAGCATGTCATGATGAGATGACATGCATTCAGAAGGGTTTGGTGACAATTAAAGATATTGTTTCTTACTCCAACCGTATGAATACAATATAGATTTCACCCCTCAGGATTGTATTCTAAAACCAACACTAAATCAAGTCTTCAAATCATACAGTAGAATATGTCTTTGACATGAGAACCACTATTCTGACACGAGACAATACAATTTGTCCATAACTCCGTTGTGCAAACCCGTTCCTAGTTCACATATGAGCTCACAACTATGTCAGCCTCAGACCCTCGCCCTTATGCATTGTAGTCCGGGTGAGAGCCTGAGGCTCACATGTGTGTTAGAAGATAATACCCCGCTCAAGGGATGGTGATCCCACATTCCCACTATAATATTATCACATTCACTATTTTACTCCAAGAAAATGCACTTACAAGCATTAAAAAATGCTAGTCCACGCGATGAGCATGCTCACCTTTTCACTAGTCTAATCTCACCCACTACCTTACTACCTTTCTCCCACTACTTATAAACTCAACTAAATAAGTGTCACACCACCACCCTACCCCTAATCAGAACTCACTTACACATTTGACTTCCCAGCCCTTAAGCACATTCGGGATTGGACTCAATCACCAACCCCCTAGCCACAGTCCTTCCAACCGGCCTCCTAGTTCCTCCAGTAGCCTTGTGCGCAACCCTTGGTCGCTACCCTGTCATCCTGGCCTTAGGTAGTGCAGCCGAGCCTACTATCAACTCCCTCCGAGCATCACCTTTCCTCTCCTGCCTCTGTTGCACTATCCTCTGCCCTATTGCCCTCTTAGTGGTCTCTTTCGGCAATTCAGAGTTGGCATGCCTCTTCCGGTGCTCAACCTGTGATCATCTCCCATTTCCCACCCGAGCTCCTACCTGCTTGTGCACTAACCACCCAATTGAGGGTCTCCTCACAATTCAGCATTTTCCCCAACCTCCTGTGCACTTGGCTGCAATTCCCTTGCAGCACTCCAAGTTTCATTCCCTGCTACTACCACCTGGATTGCAGTCACGCATTCTTCCACCGGAGATTGCCGCCTCCTCCTCATTCGCACATTCCACTCACACTTCACACATATGTGCTGGACTGCATTGGTGGAGGCTACCAGGGACTTGCGGTCTCTCACGACCTCAACCTTCCGGCAGATTGCCTCTTACCGCATAGCTGACCACTAATGTGGCTGGCTAGTTATGCCAGAATTCTCCCAGCCTTGAGCGGCATTGTGTAGTCACAGATTTAGCTGCACATATCGTGTCCATTCCGATCCTCCCCACCCTCTTCTGTGCCTAGGGCCGCCACCCTTCCAGCCACCGTCAAAATTCTGAGAGAGAGTCTCTGCTCCTCCCGCCAGCCTTCCAGCACCCCCTGCTTCCCGACTCCGGCAATCCAGATCCAATCCCAACTGGAAGAGGGACACCACCAGTCCTAAAACGGACACTGAAAAAGCCTAAAACAACCAGCTTAAAGCCTAACCAACCCCAACTCCCGTTTACGAGAGACTTGAGCTCAAGCACCGTAATAACTTGTATTAAACTTAATCACTCATTTTTTAGTTTTCTCATTACTCACCTCCCTATTCCCAACATTGTCACAACCCACATCCCCACTTCTAAAACATGCCAACTAAAACCACCTTCACACACTTGTCCTACCCGGCTACTCACACCACACAATTACTAAGTTCTAATTGTTGCCTCCCAAGGTTGAGGGCGCCTGTGAATGCGGTTCTTGAGCTCACATGCCTTTCAACTTAATACTTTGAGCAACACATCTAACCCTACCCAACTCCAACTAACACATTACAACTAACTTTTCCCGACTTTGAACTCGAGTCCCTTTTAACCATTCCCACAATGCCAATGCTAAGTTTTTAGTAATTTTTGAGAGTAAGAAGATATGTGAACACAACTTTGGGCTCACAAACTATGATCAAGGTGAAGTGCCCCTCGTGCCCCTCGTGCCCCTCATGCATGCCAATGCATGTGGTTGGCATCGTCTCTCTCATGTGAGATCATAACCTCCACGCCTTTAAGGATTAGAATATCACGATTCATAATTAGCATACCAATCATCTTGTTCAATACGAGATGTGACCCCTCCTTCATGCTTTGCTTGTGAGAGTTTCGCCATGTCATCCTCATCTCCACGTGAGCACCCCAAAAAGGCTATGTAGACCCTAGAAGGAATTTTACATACTTTTTCATGCCACACATTGACGAGAGACACTTCAAGGGACTTTCCACATCAATACATTCGTTACCACTCTTTATAGAAAGGCCCACGTGGCTTGGGAAAGATATATTGACACCTTTGTATGATGTTAGCCAATGAGGTTGGATATTGACACGTGTATGATGGAGTGATGAAGCGAGTGGGGCTTGCCATGTGGCTTCGATTCCACCAAGCTTCCAAATCAAAGCTTGGGTAGTAAGGTCCTTAAGTTGCCCTTAGAGTCATCTGAGCTAGATTCGAGCCCTTGGAATATTCATGCCCTTTAGAAACTAATTTCAAACAATTATGGAAGTGGTTCTATAAGATTCACAAACTTGTGAGGAGTCCGTGACTCCATCCGAGAGGCTCAATTGAATTGGGCCCCTCCATGTATAAAATGTGTATTTGAGCTACATAGTATTCCAGTTTTATTGGTTAAATGTGTTGAAAGCAACTCTATTTAAACTTCACTTATTCTTCAAGATCACTTTTCAAATTGGTTGATTTAAAAAATGTTATTAATTTTTTTTTGGGTTTCAATATACATTCAATACATACCCTGGGTGGTATTGGATGTAAATACACTCTTGATTGTAAATCTCATGTATGAGGATATTTTTATTTTTTCCATGCCAAAAAGATGATGCATTAAAAAAATTTATAATTAAAAAATTAAAAAAATATGACTCTATGACTTGGTGGGGTTCATATAGGTTGTACATTAAGCCCTTTGGTCTTCTAAGGGTGTGCCGTATGTGACATTGTTAATCAACATACTAAGTATGTATTCACATCCTTGGGCACGCAGGGGTTGTTTACACTAGGGACCATGAAGTCGTTTCAAGGCCTTGTAAAAACTGTGATTGGTTGTTGAACTTGTCCCAGTATCAATTCAATTCACACCAAGGATAAAATGTCACAATGTCCATGGAGTTCGAGGTCCCCAAAAGACATATTTTAAGGCCTACATTTTCCAGTGACGTGGTCCAACAGGTTTTGCAGTGGGAGAGGCAAAAGAGGTGCTCTCATAGAAAAAGGCTAGGGCCCATGACAAAGAAATGTTATTATAATAATTATGGGGAAGAGAAGATGAAGACAAGAGAAGACAAGAGAATGGTCAAACTTGATTTTTCTTTTCTTTCCTTTCAAAACTGCCTTTTTTGGGCATATTTAAAAAACAATAATCAACACATCCATTTTTTGGTGCATGGTCATCCCTCCTGGTCCACATTTGGTGTACACCTTGTGAGGGGGCCCAAAGGCTTTGTAAATTTGATTGTTTAAGAAACCGGACTGTGGAAAAAGGCCATCTTCCATGGTCCGACTTCATGGTCCGTCCCTTGGGGGTCGTGTATTTGGAACCAAATTGTAAAGGACACTAATGCTCCCTCCCCACTTGACATTAGCAAATAACCAAAGACTTCCCTAAAACCCGGGTAAAGCTCCCTCGGTTATAGTGGACACGTCCGGCTATCCCAATGCACCTACAAGAACTTGCTCCGGAGATTTCCAAGTAGGTTTTAGTTAAGTAGCTTTCACACATGTTCATTGTTTTATCTACCAACCAATGAATGTTGGATAGTTTTTGTCCCATCCCCAAATGCCTTAATACTTACCATCGGTTTTTGTTAATGGAGCTCCTCGTGCCCTCATAGCTAAGACTAAAAGCAACCAATCACAAGAGCGGGAGGCAACACTTTTAGAGGTCCTACATTCTTGCCTCATGTCTAGGTACCGATGGGAGGGTCGGTAGTTTTAGCTTAAAACCTCCACTTTTAAACCATGCCACATCATTTGCCAACTAGGCTCGGCACTAGATAATGTCGATGGTGTGAACGCTCATTTTTAAGAACCCACTTTTAGGCTTAGCTAATGTCAAGTGGGGAGGGGGCATAAGGTGTATTCAACTATTCGAAACACTCCATTTGATAGATAGACGAGTGGATGTCTGACAAGCTTGGTTTTGAAACAGTCCCTTAGCTAAGAACGAGATTATATAGCTGAAGCACTTGGTCATGTGCATGGGGAGGGAGGCCCTAGTATATAGGAACTCAAACACTCTCCACCAATTCCACTCTCACGTGTTCCCAAAGAATCCGCGGGGCTTATTGGGTGCCTTTTAGATATTAGGCATTTACAATTATGTATTCTCAACCAACTTTATCAACGAAGACCTTACCTCAACTCTATCAATTGTGTGTCCCACTTTGCACAATTTTACATGGTGCAATAATGCATACATTTTGCCGGCCGAGTCATTGAAGCTCCACAAATGGAGTTAACTTGAAAATGTAGAAAAGCCCAATGGGTAAGAAGGAGGGCCGATTGTATGAATGATGTCCTTGTGCCGTTTCCTTCCTATGACTTAAACAAGAGAAGATGTTCTAGGTATGGCTTTAGGGTTCATAAAGCCCCTTCGTAAATGTTTAGGCGATCTTAAGCGTTAAGGGATACGACAATCTTTCATCGGTCGAAATAGGAGATTCCTAGTTGGTAAGCAAGGACCTATCCTATGAGAGTATGAGAGTGCAATGATGAATGGGGCGGGTGCTATATGGATCCAATGAGACACCCCTCCCCTTTGTCTTATTCGATCTTATCAAAACACTTTGAAGGTCATAGTAGGGTTTCCCTCCAACACAACATATAACTAAAGGTACAATCAACGTCTTTTCATCAAAGTCAAACATGTTTTGCTTCAATTCATCGAACTTGGGATCGATGCACTTGCATCGATCCAACACTCCTTAAACATCATTATAAATCGTCAACCGTAGGGCGAAACACCTTAAAAAAGAAGAACACATGGGCTTTCGAGATATTTTGGAGGATGATTTTGTACAGTGCGGATGATAAGTTGATGTTACTACTAATAAGACATAGGTGTGTCCCTTAGATGTTTTTGGCTTATTGAGCTTAACTATGGGTAGACTTTGTGTTGTTTCATGATTACAAGACAAAATAGAATCTTAAAAAGGAGTTTGCCTTCTTTATAAATCACGGCAAAAGAAGATACGTCTTGACATCATTTGAGGCAATGGACCACTCTCTTCCGTGCAAAAGCTGTCCTAATAACTAAGGACATCCTTAACCATCACATTCCTTGTCCACTAACATAAAACTTGTAATATAATAGTCCACCCACACTTACCGGTGTGGGTCACCAGTGAATGGTTCCTACCAGCAAGGGCCACTTTTAGAGTTGGTTTAGCCAGTGAGAGCCATTGCATGCAATCAATGCCGGTCCTCACCGTTCATTGGTGGCCTGCACTAGTGTGGGTGGGTTATAAGAAGGGGGTGAACTTGCAAAGACACTCTCATGAGTGTAGAGCCAAAAAAAGAAAAGAAAAGGGATCTATCATGTAATTTTTGGTCCCAATGTTGAACTTCCTACATGTAATAAAGTAATTCTTTATTAAATTGGAGTTTTGGCATGTTGAAAGGTAAACAAATGAGTTTGGCCCCCATTAAATGGATATGCAAAACGACCAACTCTCCACATTGATTCCAAGCACACACCAAAAACTTACCAGAGATGGGATGTTTTTATGCAAAACAACCAACTCTCGACCAAAACTACGGATGAATCAAATGATAAAATTTCATATTTTACTTTTTTCCTACTCTTTGAATTGGGAATTCTATTCGTGATATTTGCAATTGAATGCCTGATTGCATCAAGCTACTTAAGATAGTTGGACAAACTCTGCCACTTTGACTATTTCGATTAATTTTGAAAGAATAATTTTACTTTAAGCATTTTTCAAAAGTGCACATGACCATAAGCAATGGGTTGCATCGTTATTCTTGTTGTTTGTACATTGTGTTGTTTGTTGCACAAAGGAAATTGCAATCTCCCATAATTGTGTTTCAACCACATGGCATTCAAAAGTATGTGTGTAATGGCAAAACATTATTCAAATCCATAATAGTCTTATGTGGGACTGATAGTATTCCACAAAATATTTTTGTATATTACCCGCATTAAGACTGAATGTGGGAAATACATAAGAATATTCTGTGGAATATCATCAATCCCACAGAAGACTATTATGGATTTCAATAATATTATCAAGGATTTGTCATTATATATTTCTTGTCTTGTTTTTCCCAACCAAATTGTTATGAACATACATGTGTGCATGATGTGTTAGTGGTGCAAGTGTTACTCTCTTATGCATCATTGTTCATGGAAAATTGGATTCCCCATATTTCTTTGACCCCAATTTATGTACACAAATTTGGAGCGGAAAAGTAACCAAAAAAACCGATTTTCTTGTGTGTTCCTTGGGATGGTCACATGTGAAAGAGCACCCTAACCATGACACACATGCCAATCACATGGGCCCACATGGCATGGTTTAGTGCATCCAATCACCCATGTGAAGGGCCCCAACGGCTTCCCATAAGCGGGTACACACATCCAATTCCAACACAACAATAATATGGACACCTATATTTGAGTGGTATTTGGTCAACCGAGGATCTAAGAACAAGCACAAGAAATACACATGTTCACAAGAGATCGGACTACGTGCTCAAAATATGTTGAACATTCTAAGTTTAATGGTCAACATGATTGGGGAAACTTGTGCGACCACATAATGCCAACACATGATCTTCACTTTGAAAATGAATAAGGTATTTGTACAAGCCACAAATTTGTTGAGGCAAATGGCTACGGGCACGATGCAAATTTGCTAATCACCTCACACTAATGGTCCCGCCAAATTGCCCCACCAATTTGCTAAGGTGTACCAAGCAATGCTTTGCTAATTAATATATAACAATCACGTGATTTCCACCAACACCATGTCATTGGTGGCCTGTACCAACACCCCATCATATCATTGGACAGTGGCTGAGTATCCCTATCTCTAGGGATAATAAATTATGCAACTTTTGCTCTTATAATGCAGTTGAAATGAGGCACACTTTGTGTTGGAATGTCTCCTATAGAACCCATTAGAGAAAAAATTCTGTCATTATTTAAGAACGTAGTATTAGGAAGCTCAAGCCTTCTTTCAATTGGACCAACAAGTTGACATTAGCCTCTATCTAACCGAGGCTACTGTACTTTGCCACTCTAAGGAATTAGTGAGTTTGAAACCATCATGATGTACTTTCAATCTCATTAGTCTTTTGGCTTCATGAACTTTAAATTCAATTTCATTTCATATCATTCACGGGTGGACTTCTATTGAACTGCACATCATTTTGGCATCTTCCATTACTGCATTGATGGTGATCCTTAACAATTACATTATAATCATCTACAAGGTAAAATTTATTTTGTGAAGGGCTTGGTGGGTGGAAATAATTGGGATTACTAATACGTAGGATGATAAAGGGCTTGATGCCACCATAATATTATTCAACTGAGTCTGTACGTTGGGCAAGGCCGGGAATTCTATTCGGAATTATACTTTGTTTATTCTCACAACAAAGCACTGCATCGATAAATTCATGCTAAAAAACTTGGATAAAATAATATACTGATATTATTAAAATGAAACAGTTGATAGCAAATGAATAATGTTATGACCATCTATACTAGAAGGAAAAAAGAACTAAGAAAGTGCCCAACCCCGAATGTAAAAGCTATTGGAGCTTCTCATTAGTATTGTAAGAAAGAGACAGAGGGTTAATTAATGGCTCAAATTCCTTCTCACTGCTATCTCTTAGGGCCACTTCACACACGAGACTGATAGCCGTGACCATTACAATTCAAGCACTCTCATTGGTGGAAAAGGCGGAGCCAATCCAAGTTTGCTTTACACTACACTTGAGGGACCAACGGAGTATATGAATGCAAGATGGATGTAAAGTCTACATGGATTCCTACATGGCATCAAATGGATCATGTTTCATGGTCACTTGGACTATTTTCAAAAACCATCTTTGGGAGGTAGACCTAACACAAAAATCGGGAGACCATGGCACTCCGAATGCTCACAACTGTTGATTTATTTTATTTTATCATGTGTGAGGACTCACATGAATAGAACTTCCTTGAAATAACATATGGGTGAGGGCATGGTCACATATGACTTCACACTACACTTGAGGATCCGTGACCACACTACATGACTTTGAAGGTGTTTTCGGATGGTCTTTGGGCACTTTCTTTTGGGCTGAATGACTGAAACTTTAATGGTTGAGCACTTCGGAGTTCATCACAAAGGGCATAAGCTATTCCTGTCTTTACGCCGTCAATGGAAATAATTCATCTAAGAGTTTTTTTTGGGCCATCAAGATGTGCACCCGGACTTCGACAACGAGTTATTTGAGGGTAGAAACTAGAAGAATGTGATGAAAACTTGAATCTTAGATACTTTGAGAAGCAGTGTGGACAAATAGCTAAATATGTGTGTGTGTGTGTGTGTGTGTCTTTGTTTTGTTTATTTGACAAATAATCGAGTGTGTATGCAAAATGTTCATGTCACAAAAGTTTTAAAACTAATATACCATAGGGTTCAATAGGTTTGGGAATCAGAATTAATATACTTTAGGGCCCCACACTATGGATGAGCACCATTGGATGACATTTTATGAATGTCTCGTGGTAGTTGGATGTAATTTGTCAAGTTAGATGCTGGAAGGGCTCCTGATGGGTTTGTGGGAGCTCTTCAAAGTTTTCATGTTTGTGCACACTCCCTTTATCTTGCGAACTTGGCGAATGTTGGTGGTTAAATGTTGAAGGTGGACACGGGTAGATCACTCCATTGTCAAGTTGAACACCACGTGCGACCAAAAAAATCTTCTTTTGGTAAGTTGCACCACCAAAATGGGTCAAAATTTTATCAAATTTTTTTTATGAGTAGATTTACACAATACCTATGACATAGTTAAAAGTGGTAACTAAATTTTATGATTTGTTTTTTTTCATAAAACATACCATTTCTAACTAGAATGACACAGAATTGAACTAAAAAAATTACTAAAAAAAATAAAGATGACTAAAAATTTCAAAAAAGTATACAAAAGATACTATCAATGGTTATGTATATGTAGAAAAAATATCATAAATTTTAAAATTATATATGGCATGTAATATAGGGGTAGCAAACTTTGTCCGCACGTGGTGTCAACTTGACAATGAAGTGACCTCCCCGTGAAGGTGGATAGTGGGAACATGCGTATAGTTGTGCTCCTGAGGTGTGCCCATCCCAAGCTTCATTTTTCCTACTTTTGGTTTTTGCTTGCTTGTTATATGGGCAAGGTTTAGGGTTTTGAATTCTTGTTGTGATTTCTCACATTCTTTTGGGACCCATTGTCGACGTAGAGGAGGGAGCCAAGGTGGGGAAGAGGCATTCATATGAGTGTCACCAACTGCTCTTCAAAGTATTTGGTTTAGGTGAGGTTGCTAGTCACAAACCAGGTTTGCAAAGTCTTTGAAGTTGAAATTGTTGTCACCTGCTAATGCCTATGCAGTCAAGAACTTATTGGATCTTGCAAGTGTGTTGAGGGCAACACATATGCAAAACTTAGACATGTACTTGAAGGTATTCATATTGTAGATTGGCCCTTCAAGTTATTTGATATTGAGGGTAGATGCTAGATTAACTATAAGCTTGAGGGGCTTAATAGACTTTCTTCGGATGTATATGATCTGCCATTAGTTGATCCCAACCTTGAATTTAAAATGCGCATGTGTGCAGTTGACCTAGATTTTAATTCTGGCTCCAAACAAACTCTAGAGTGCATAGCAGAGGATGCTGAAATCCAAGATCTTGCCCCTCTTGATGACTCTGACCAACCATTGCCTTCACATGTTAGTCCTAGAGTTAGTGGTGAGAGCACAAACCATGTGGCATATGACATGAAGTCCACATTTGTGAGTGCCGAGGTTACAGTTAGATACTTGCTAGCCAAAGAGAAACTTAGGAAATTTCTAAAACTAATAATCCTAGACAATCACCAATGGCACTTGGGGTCTTCGACTAGAATTATGTGGGTGTATTAAAAGAATATTGTGTGGAGCATTATAAAGAGCTTGGATCCACCACTGGAGATCACTCCAAGAACGCAATTCACAACCTCCTTGCCAAAGTTTAAAGAAGTCACCTCATGTCTAATATACATATTCAAAATTGATGCCGAAGAAAGGGAGTTTAGTTTAGTGTTCATCCCAATCACAAGCCTCTAATAGAAAGTCTATTGTCTTGACTACAACTAACAATCAAGCACTAGTGGCTGAGGGCACTAACTCCAATGCTTATAGAGAAAAACCATTAGCTCTAGTTGGGTATCATAAATCAAAAGAAGTCAAGTCATGTTGGGGATATGGCAAATAATTGAGGGGCATTCTGGGTGACAACAAATGAGTATGTTAACAACGATTATGTGCGGAACATGGATTGGTTCAAGAAGAGTCATTGGATATAAAAACGACTGAAATTTGTGGTTGTTGTTTGAGCCATTAGCTCACTCGTATGTCATTAAGTTGTAGATTCTTAGGGATGCCCTGTGTGATTTTTACTAGGATGTAAAGGTGAACTATATAATTGTTTTGTCTAAGAAAATATAGGAGTACAAAATCTCCACCTGCTTGTTGAATTGTTTTGGGTAGGATTTTAGGCAGAGGTTGTGGCAATGGTTTTGGTAGATTGTATAGTTTTGAGCGTTAGGGTTAGAATTAGAGTTTGGATTTTCTGTCTTGAGCTGGATGTTGTGTTGTGTATTGAGTGGATTCAACCACTTGAACTTGAACAATGACAAACATTACTTCATATTTGAATGTGTAAACCCTAAACAAATTTTATGAGTGGTGTTGGCTAGTTTTGTTTTAATGCTACATGTATGTACACAATTGTGTTTTTTAACACATATATTTGGAAGCATTTGCATGTGTTTTGAAACACAAGCATTTAATTGTCATTTCTATGTGTAAATGTTTGAATGAATAGAGTGCATACTAGGAAGCTAAACTATGTGCATGTCATGTTCATCTTTTAATGTGAAATTCATGAGATTTTATGTGTAAGTGTTAGATTATACATGTCATCAACAAAAACTATAATTTACAACTACTATATGTTCATGTAAAAGAAGAATAAACACCAAGTTAACCAATTCATATAGTAGGGACTTAAAAATACTGAACTTTAGAAAATTACCCTAAGGTCATCACAAGCTATATACTTATGTAAACCTCATGTGGTTAGGGATTAATTAAAAATGGGCTGTTTATCTAAATTTCTATAATAATTGACACTCTATAGGTAATACTTTGAGGTATTTCTCAAGACCCAATAGATAAGTATAATTTCACCAGGGACTTATTCTATACTAGACTCTATTTTTGTTGTAAATTGTACCATTTATCAAAATATTGAAAATCTGACATAAATTGACGTTAATCCATAATTAAACAATAAAAATACATTAACAATGTACGCAATAAAATTGAGTGGTACCTACTTGCAACACTATCTTGAAACAATGCAACTTTGTTCTAAAAACTCTCAGTGACCACCTTAAGCTTGCCAACATCCAATCCAAAGACATGATCATCCAAAGACATTCATTGAGCCTCGCATAAATCTTTGTTCTTCCAAAATATGATAATTACTATTTTACTAATAAATTAAACACTACATGTATTTTTCGCCTACCCTATTTTAAAAATTATATCATAAAAAAAGATTTCTCTTGAATTAAAGATACACTCTATGTTTTTCTCATGCGGTTCAACAAAATTTCAGCAATGACCTCCAGGTTAAAATTACATAATAGTGGGGTGCACAATATTTACCTAGTGCAATATAAAACTCCCCCTGAAAATATGGTTTACATTTTTATTGATCCAAATATTGATATATGACTTATGACTTGTGGTACATGGCATATGTAAATGAAGAGCTTAACAATGAGAACAAAGATATCTTGCTATAGAATGGTGAATCTCTAACTCATTGCATCGAATATGGTAAGACAAATGTGCTTGCCGAAATCCGTACGAGAGAATGAAAATGATTGAGCATGGCTACAAAGTTGCTTTGAGGCGGGTGAAAGTCATCGTTCAGGAGGCTGAGACTACAAAGAAAGAAGCTGCAATGAAGAAGAAACAACTCCGTGATGGCAAGAGGAAGGTTGCTAGGGATGTCGGAGCACAAGCGCCCAAGCAAATGTCGAGAGCTTATGGACTAGCAACAATGCATGAGCAAGCAAATGTGAAGAGCTTATGGACTAGCAACAATGCATGAGCAGTTTATTGTTGTAAATGAAATTCTCGATGGAAACGGTGTTTGCAAGAAGGGAAAGAAGAAGCACCTGATCAAAGCCATTTCCTTAAGGTGGAAAAGGTTCCCAGGAAATCGAAGAATGGGCCTCCCGATGAAATCCGGTGAAAGAGAGGGTGATGGACATGGAGTTACTTGAGAAGAAGTGTGATCGAGTGTGGATTTGTGGAGAAGAAATATCCAGTTTTGTCAATGTTTCAAATATAGTTTCGCGAAGACACGGACTACATCTATTGAAGTCGAGGTGCACTGGAAGGAAGTGAAGTTGTGGCCATTCAAGTATGCACTCTTGCCAAAGAATTATCCTACCTTCTTGACAATTGTGTCATCGAACACATGTAGAAAATCGGCAAGTTTTGACGAAGTGAAGGACAAAATCTTTCATATTGTGATAGGGCAACGCACTTTGGCTGCATGTCTAGAGTATGTGAATGACATTACCAACACATAAGAGATGAAGGATTTTTTTCCCCCTGAGTGGCAATATAATATGGTGTGGGCTCCAAAAGGTAATGACGATCTTTTGTTCCATTTCTCTGGCGTTTTGAATCTAGAGAATGCATATAGGAAGCACTTCCCATCTTGGGTGGAGTGCATTCAACATGCTCAGAAGACATGGATTAAATGAGGGAAGCCACCTTGAATTGCACATGAGAACACAAGTAATGCAGAAGCTCTCAAAGAGTGGAAGGTATTTACTAAGAAATATAAGGCGATGGGTGATCACTTGCAAGATCTAGGGGCGCCGAAAGAGGAGGATGAGGAGTTGGGACATGACAAAGACCTCCACAAGCATTCTCTTGTGGACAAGTTTGAAAAGGGAGTTGATCCAGAGCCGCATCATGGTCAGTATTGGAATCTTCATGTACATCGAGGCATGAGTTTTGGCATTGTCAAACTTCATGATCAAGGCAAAGACTACAAGAGGTTCAATCTTTTGAAGGCCATCAAGAGGAACTAGGGCTAGAGATCGCACCAAAATCAATACCAGATGTTGCACCAATATTTATACCTGTGCAAGGTATTGATCAAAGACCCTCACCTAAACCCCATTTGAAGCAGCAAATAAAAGCAATCTGAACCTAGGGTGGCAATAACTAGGATATATTGCAAGGGTCCTTGGATAATAAGACCATCGAAAACTGATAATGGTTTTTTAACAATGTATCATAGAGTTATTATCGAGGACTTCATGATAGGAGATGAATTGAAAATATTATTATATTATATTATAATTATTATAATTATTAATAATGTAAAGAAAATCTTAAGGTTTGGACAAGGATCCTTATAATATAAAAATACCTTATTATTGTCGCGGCCCGTATTTTCTTAAAATCTTAAGAAACCTTGTTTTAAGTTTAAAGAATAGGTTTGACCAAGGAAAACATAATAAGTAGAGTACTTTATAGGTAGATTGTTAGGTAGGTAATTTAGAATTGAGAAGAAAAATTAAAATCCTTAAAGTAGTTAAAAATATCGAATTGAGTTAGTGTTAGGAATTCCGTTTCGACTCGGAAACCTTAGAGCGGAGCGGACCACACAGGCGACGGCGGGCCGCAACCACCATGGCGACCCAAACACGGAAGAGGATCGCGGACAAGCCGCTAGCCCTCCGCAAGGTGCACGTGGTCACCCCCATTGGTCGAGAGGAGAGCAATGAGTTGGAGGTAGACTTGAGGCGCATGGGTTGCCTCGGGTTATGAGAAAAATCTTGGAGAGTACGCTGTGAGGAGATGGTAAGGGAGCTAGTCACTGGGGAGGTGGACCAAATTTACGCTTCCACCATCCGGGGCCGACCGGATAGGTGGAATGCGGAATTGTAGAGTAGGGTTTACGGGTTCAAGCAGGGAGGGAAAGGTATGGCCACTAAAAGAGAGGATCGTACCAGGGACAAATTCTCCCAGAGGTTGGACCCCAAGTATGGCTACTTTGTGAAGGATTGTAAAGACGAGAGGGAAAGAAAGATGTTAGCTTTTCTAGTGCCTATCTTCAGCCCGGAGAAGCCCTATAATATCACTCTTACCCTTGCCACCACCTTACTTCTTGCATACTCCGAGAAGAAGGCGGTGGATTGGAAAAGCATCATTGGGGAGTTGGTGCACAAGTTGGCAACCAACACTAAGCGCGGCCAACCTTCCTACATTGGGCCTTTCCTCTTCTACCTTTATGCACACAAAAACCTACTCACAGACGAAGAGGAAACCCAATGGACATTGCATCAGTTCATGCGGGAGCTCCAAACTACCGACTCGGAGCCGGAGATGGGCCATGAGGGTTCGAAGGAGGAAGATGTGGTGGAGTTGAGCAACGAAGAGCGGCCCGTGACTAAGAAGCGAAAACTAATGTTGGGGAATCGTGCGACGCGGACCAGGTCCGCCACCAAGCCGGTAGGAGGTGGAACTTCCACCTTCCCCTTGGAGGACAATCCGGTGGACTCCATTATCCGCGACTTGGAGGGAGTACAATCCCGGATTGCAGAATATGAGCTGCAAATGCAACAAGTAGGGGAATTGGTGGGCAACCCTCCGCGGGAGAGTTTGGTTGTCGCAATACAGGAGGCCATCTAAGATCCGCGCCGGTTGCGAGAGCTGGTCCATATTTTGTGTTGTGTTCCCTACCTCGGTCCGCTACCGGAAAGACGGAAATATCCGTATCATACTTTCCGTAATATCCCAGATTTCTTAATCCGATTTGTGTTGTCTTAGTTTCTAGTGTTTCTTGTGTGTGTGTTAGTGAAAGATTTCCTCCCTCTGTGTTGTGAACGACCGCATGTTCTTCGTGAGAACGAATTTGGCGCGGCTGTGACGTGTTACGCGTTTATCAGGTTAATTTAATGAATACGCCACCACCGTGCTACGACAATTATACAACTTTGAACCATTATATTATATATTATAATTTATGCATTTACATAAAATTTTGATACCATTGCATTCATCTTGACTTTTTCTTTATTAACATATAGAAAAATGCCACATTAATAATTACATTGATACTATTACAAAGTGATATATAATTTAATAATTCTGAATCATAATCTAAGTTGTTGCCACCCCAGGAATCCGAAAAGACAAGAAAACCTCTACGTACTCTTGGAAGTGGAGGTGAAGCTACACGTATTGCTCCCAAGAGTTGAGTCTTGTGAAGGAGGTGTAGTGGAGAACAAAGCCGACGATGAAGGTGATGTTGTAGGTGAAGCACAATTGGTGGAAGGTGATAATGTGGGTACAACTATCGTTGGGAATAGTGTTGAGGCCCAAGAAGTTCTAACACAAACCCAAATTGTAGACAATCTCCCTCTAATTGACACTCAAACTTAGAATGTGGGGGATGTTCATCCACATGTAGACCGGGTAGAAGCAGTGATTGATCAAGGGGAGAGCTTAATTGAACGTGAGCTCCCTTGTGGAAGAGGTTGTTGCTACTGTTCTCTACGTTGAAGGCATGCACTACAACAGATTGGGTATTTTGTGACTAGGAAAATATGACTGGGGATGACTGGTGACTACATGCAGCCACATTTTTCCAGGCCTCGACCTTTGGGGTGTACGAAATTCAAAAATATGACTCGCAGTCATATTTTACTGTCGTATTCGGCAAATGTACTGTATACGGCGTATGGGAACGCCGACTGCCTTTATAGGGAATGACGGGGAACGTGTATGGTGGACGCCCAGTCATATGTGGCAGTCATATTTTTCTGCGAGTCATATTCTTCAGTCACATTCTGACTAAGACCATTTTTTTGCTTTTTTTGGGCAGCCCTTGATAATTCAGGCTGCCCAAGACGGGCCTCTTGTGTTTTTGCCCCATGACTCATTATCTAGTATTATGGTTTGGATTATTGGTTTAATAATGAAAGATTTTGGTCAAAATTAAGTACTTTGTGTGTTATAGTATGAACGGCAATGAAAATTGGGAATGGCCTATGTTTATTTATTGAATAATTAACTGATTGATGTTTTAGGGAGTATAGGGGGGAAATTGGGGAGGAAATTTGATTCTTACTATTGCCAAAAGACTAATTGAACATGTATATAATTGAACTTAAATATATACCCACCTAAGTTTCAATTATACAACTTCTTGCTCGGACGGGAAGTCAATCACCGTCCGAGTCGCAAAGCTCGGAGTCATCTACCGATGCGTCGTCCGGTCTCTCTAGACATTCTAATGCCTTAGCAACCACTCCTGGCCCCACTTCCACTGCATCGCCCAATATGGGTGTCTTCGGTACGATATCGTCATGTAAAGCTGTCATTTGTAATCCGGGAAAATCAGAAGTCCTACCTAGTGCTATGCATTGTACTTCATCCGTTCTTTGTTGTTTGGAGAATACCCGAACCCCTCTCGGTTCCTTACGCAAAACAACTTCCCATCCACTCTTCGCGACGTCAGGTGCAAAAAAAACTTGTTCGATATGGAGAGGAAAGGCAAATGATTGTGCTGAGTAAGGAATCAATCTGTCAAAGTTTACAATGGTGAAACCATAGTCGTCGCGCTTCATCGTCACTCCATCTCCCTTCATGTTTGCAACGACCCAATTGCAATAGAGGACCACCACCTCGAAGAATCCATAGTCCACAGAGAGGATTTCTTCAACCCAACCCACATACTCCAACTCCGCTGCCTTTGGATTTGTGTCCTTCAGGCCCAAGAGACATAATTGTCGAAATGTGGCGGCCACCCCAGAGTCCATCGTTGTCAATTGCGCATGTGCGCTTCGGACACGGATGTGGTTTCCAAACGCATACATGGATCGATACGACTTCGCTGCATCCGATGGAGGTAACATCAAGGCCTTAACGTCTTCTTGTACCTCCTCATACCCTTCTTCTATGGCGCGCACCACTACTTTTGGAAACCAAATGTGGAAATCCTCGTCGCGCAACTCCGCTGGGTACATTACCCGCGCCTTCCGCTTCTTGCGCCTGTATTCGTGCCGCTCACATTCCCGCCGTGACATGTCATCCTCGTGTTTCCTGCATTTTGGTTACAGCCCAACACATCATTACCCGTGACATGCTGAAATCACTAATGGCAGTCATATTATGCATACAGCATTAGTCGTACTGTGTCGCGATAACTACAACGAAATGCATATTTTACGACTACATTTTGTGATTGTACTCAGTCATATATCCCAAAATATGACTGAGTGCAGTCATGAATTTTGGTCATGTGAGATGAGTTTTGTGGAAGTTCGTATGGACTGGACTGTTGTTCTAAGAGAGGTGGTGCATTTAAGGTCTTTCCACTAAATTCAGAACTCACCTCCTCCACTCTTCCAGTGGTGCCGCATTGTTCACCACGAACTCATGTATCCATTGTCGAAGGTCGGATGGGAGATGACGCACCCGCCTGCCACCTTCGAGGATCTCATCATACATTGATGGGTCTTCTTTGTCATCCCACACTCTTCGAGTGGTGACTGTATATTCTTGCATATACTCCGTGCAGAATCCCAATGCCTCTACTATGGCGTAGCCTTCAGCCATGCAACCCTCTGGTCGAGTACGGTTTCGGACATACCCTTTGAGAGTCTTCAGGTACCTCTCTATAGGGTACATCCAACGTGTATGTACGGGTCCACAAATTTCCACTTCCTCCACGATATGCATGACCAAATGGCTCATGATGTCAAAAAATGATGGCGGGAATTCTTTTTCCAACATGCATAGTGCTATGGCCGCTTCACACCTCATCTCATGTATTGTTGCGGTATCAATGGACTTAGCACACACCCTCCTGAATACACGGCTCAACATTATTATTGATGTCCGCACTTCCTTTTCCATTGTGCAGCGCACACATAGTGCCAACACTTGCTGCATGAGGACATGGTAGTCATGGGATTTCAGGCCTTTCATTGTCCCATCCACGTTTACGCGCTTCTTCAACTGTCCCACATAGTGAGTGGGGGTTCGCAGTGCACGCACTTGCTCCACAAAGACTTCACGCTCTTCTTTCGTCATAATGTAAGAGGAGCGAGGTAGAATCACGATACCGGGTTTTGTTCCTGCTACGGGCCAAAGATGCGGGCGTATATCCGCCTCCTTCATGTCTAGACGAACTCCAATTGTATCATTCTCTCCAAATATGGTTTTCATCACATTCTCAGCGATGTTTTTCTCACAGTGCATAACATCCAGTGTGTGTCGAATTAGAAGATCCTGCACAGTGACTCCAGCCAGTGAGAAATTTGCCGGAGCGAATCACAATATCACTGCGTGCAATCATGTGACTGTACATGACTACACCCACTCACATAATACTCATAAACAATATTACTATATGCAATCATGTGACTACGTCTAGTCACTTATCACGGCTAATAATATACACGTACTTTCCAGTATGGAAGGTCATATAGACATGTCCTCCTCTTCACTCCATGATTATGTACAGGGTCTGTCGTCTGCCCAGTTTGGTTTCTGTAGTGTTTTTGAGACCACTCTTCTCGCTCGTTCGCATATCGCAATTGCTCTCGACCACTCATCCTTCTTGGCGGTGGTTTCATCTCCGGTTGCCCATCAAAATTGGACCTCTGTCGTCTCCATTGGTGGGTCATTGGCAGTTGTCGTCTATGTCCAAGGTAAACATTCTTTTTCAACGCTTTGGAACGCCGTGTTGCCACGTTGGGGCCACACACGGGGCACGTCCTATGTCCTTTTGTTACTTGCCCGGAAATCAAACCGTACGCCGGGAAGTCGTTCACCGTCCACAAAAGCAAGCCATGTAGCTTAAATGTTTTATCTTTGGAGTTTCCTTGCGATCCGTCCAAGCAGTCGATCCCTTTCCAAAGCTCTTGGAGCTCCTCAATCAAAGGTGTCATGTACACATCCACATTCCTGTCCTTCACACTCTCTTTTCCTGGTATGATTAGCGCAAGCATCATGAAGAAGTTTTTGGTCACTAACCAAGGGGGGAGATTGTAGTTCAGCATGACCACGGGCCAAGTAGAGTGGCTGAGGCTTTGGTTCCTAAATGGATTTACGCCATCCAGTGCAAGGCCAAGCCTAACGTTCCGTTCATCTTCCGTAAACCACAGCCACCTATTATTTACGTGGTCCCAAGCCTTCGAGTCCACCACGGACCTCATCACCTTGTCCTTACTTTTCCCTCCTACATGCCACTTCATTAGCTCCGCGATCCGTGTGCAGCTGTACATCCTTCGTAAACGAGGAATCAGAGGAAAATGTCTCAAAACTTTGACTGGAATTGTACTGGAGTTCTCTACAAAGCGCGATTTGTGGCATGTTGGGCACTCCGTTGCATTCTCCAACTCTTTCCGAAACAAACAACATCCATCTCTACACGAATGTATTGAGTTGTAGGACAACCCCAACTTCATCAATAAGCCTTTCGCCTCGTTGAATGATTTCGGTAGTGTGTTGTCCTTGGGTAAAATTGTCTCCTTCAACAACTTCAACAACTCATCCACAAAGTTGTTTGGTACGGCGAAGGTGGTGCAACACAATAGTATCAAGAGTGTCGATGTGAGACGGTTCGAGGGGCTTCCCTCATACAGTGGAGTTCCAGCTTCGTTTAAGAGAATTTGGTGGTCTACCCCACTGGGGTCCTCACTGTTCATGGTACTCCCTCTTGTTTCCATGGGATCATGCATTTCTTCCCTTTCCCCCTCGCTACCATCACTGTCCCTCGTTGTGAAACCATCCTCCCCTTCATCGTCTTCAACCCATGCATCCCCGAGTCCCTCATGTATGGTGGCTTCAGTTTCGTGTCCGTCATAATTGAGGCCATCGTACTTGCCGAAGCACTCTGCCACCATACGTAGAACCTCAACTTCTCCATCATGTCCATCGTTTGTGTTAGGGTATGTCTGGCTTCTTTGCCCAGTCCGTGGTGCATGGGAGAACAAGTCAATCGGGCTGTACTCGTCTTGCAGAGAGTGATAAATTTGTGCGCACGTTATATATTTTCGCTTTGGCAGAAACATATGACAAGGACTCATAACAATGACAAACATAGACCACGGATTGTATATAACATGGACCTAATATATACAAATGTATGAACATGACAAGGAGCAATCCCAAGTAGTGTTGTATCACAAGGACGAGTCATAAATTTGTGACTTCTGTGTTACATGGTTCTGTCATAAAATGCGCGCTGTATCTAACGAGGGGCAATCATGAAACGCCGAATATAACATGAACGTGTAACATGCGTGGGGGGGGTGTTCATCGATTATGAAGACAAGAGTGTATCAGGTAAAAGAAATTTCATGCAACATACAATGGAAAAACAATGGATGTAAAAAATTGGTCATGTTCCACGTACACATTTATACCGTGGTGTGGACATGTATACAAAATTTTGTCAAAACAAAACATGACTTGGTGTAGTCATGTTAGTGAACACATGGCACACTTTACTCATTCCTAATATGGACTAATGGGTGCCAGCCTACAATGCGGTGTGCGGGT
The DNA here is from genome assembly GCA_950295325.1 of Polytrichum commune. Lineage (NCBI taxonomy): Eukaryota > Viridiplantae > Streptophyta > Polytrichopsida > Polytrichales > Polytrichaceae > Polytrichum > Polytrichum commune. The sequence continues at coordinate 7,919,681 of OX485809.1, forward strand.
TCAAAGAGTAGTGTGCATACAACTCTTCTCCGACCAAAATGTCCTTTGTGGCTAAAGTGATTACATACCCCCATTCATGTTTGTTCCAGGGTTTTGGCAACATGCGAAATTCCCACACCACATTTCCTATTTCTTTGCGTCCTATGAAACTATTTATGAAGCCAGCGACATTCCCCTTCATTACATCTCCATCGATGTACAAGTCCGGCTCAACTTGCATCGCATATGACTTCACTCGAGGTTGTGCCTTCTTCAAAGCTCTGTATTCTCCCAAGGTGTATTGTGGTCCTACGAATGGAAGCAGTTCCTCTCCCTCTTTGGCGGGTTGAAGTGCAAAGAGACCCCAACCCATGAATGGGAAGTTGGACACCCTTACTTCCCATTCTCTATTCCAGTATGAAAACTTTATAAGTTTTGGGATGGGCCTGTCACACCACTGTCCGTCATACACGTTTGACCCCATGTCTGCAAGGCTCGTACTCTTGCAGACGTTGTGTTTGGCATTGACTGTGAAGGCGTTTCGTATCCTCCTAGAAACTTTCTCAGGGATGTCTTGCAAGCAGCTTTTACAATGGGTCTCCATCGGGCCTACAAAATTCATGTACACAAGGATGAAAACTCGCTCATAGCATGACCACCCGCTTACGCTCATTCAAAAGTCGTTTCATGGAATGACTTACCAAGATAGACGTTGTAAACACAGGGTCCCTTTTTTTGCTGCGAAGATGCTTTCGGATTGTGGCTCGATCGAGGACTTTCCCTCTTGCACACTCCATGCATGGGCATGGGTACTTGGATAGCCGCATTGCGTCTGCTTGGACCTCTTCTTCTTGCCATAACTGTAGATGCTTCAAGCTTTCGACCTCCCCTCCTACCATCCTGTGATGTGCACGGCATACGGGGCGGGTCAATTTGTGATATCGGGATACCTTACAAGGAGTGAGTGCTCACATGCGCGCAGTCACTTGAATATTTGGATACGAAAGGGTGGTCAAATAGCCCAAGGCAGTCATATAACACACGAGAGTCATATAACACATGGCAGGCATATAACACACATGAGTCATATAACACATGGCAGTCATATAACACACGGGAGTCATATAACCCATGGCAGTCATATAACACACGGGAGTCATATAACACATGGCAGTCATATAACACACGGGAGTCAGTCATTGATGGTAATTGAATAATTATTTATGATGTCCCTAAGTTTACACGGAATTCAAGGAAATTCAAAAAGTTAAAGCCCACACTATATTGGGTTATGAAACTTACGCCCATAACTAGATTTACCCTCTTTTCTTTTGAGCATTAAATTTAGGGATAACTTTTCATAATCTCATTTAGATATTCTAAATTTGAGTACTTAACAAATATTCCGATTCAACCCGAGCTGACTTTTCGCCCTGTTTGCCTAATTTTAAGCGGCCCCTAAATATATCGTAATCGATTCGGCATGATTCATATACCCCAGTTATACGTAAGTGTGGTGAAGCCCATACTTTTTTTTTTTCTAAAAGTAATTTCAACGGGGCCCTAAGTAAATCCACAATCGGACCCTTTTTTACCCTATTCTTGAAATCGAGCTGACTTTTCACACTGTTTGCCTCTTTTTAAGCGGCCCCTAAATATATCGTGATCGATGAGGCCTGATTACATTAAATCACACATTAAATCACATTACATTAAATTCTGGCCCCGCCCGGATTTTTTCCAAACCCTAAAAGAAAATAGCTGCCCGCCCCGCCCGAAATCGAAAAAAACATTGCTCTTCCATTCTTGAAGGCCGCTTGACTACAAATCCCATATTGAGTGCACTTCACCTTCAATGTCTCAAATCCAATATATATGTGCACTTCCACCTAGTAATTAAGGCATTAAATGGGATTTCATCCCGGAAGTGAAACCATCAACCAAGACTGTAATTAACTTGGAAGTCAAAAAATTAGAAAATCCTCATCAACATTGAGGTTATAATTTTTATGATTTACCATTTGAAATTGTCTTCGTCATTCTTAAATGTCACTTAAATTTAGTGTGTTGATGTGGTTGGTATATTTTATAATATTTTAGATAATTATGGCTACTTTCAAGAATATTCATACGCACTTAAGTATAAAATATACTTAATGGAACTAATTAATCAAATATTTTAATTACCGGTTTTAATTGGAGTCACGCTTCCATTAATTAAAAGTTAGGGTTAATTAGGCTTACTGGATATAAAAATTGGGTACATGTAACTACTGAAATTCCATTTTTATAAGTCATGATAATCTCTCTCTCACTCTCCCTCCCTCCCTCCCTCCCCCTCTCCCTCTCCCTCTCTCCGCCTCTGCCTCCCTCCCTCCCCCTCTGCCTCCCTCTCTCTCCCTCTCCCTCTCCCTCTCCCTCTCCCTCTCTCCCCCTCTGCCTCCCTCCCTCCCCCTCTGCCTCCCTCTCTCTCCCTCTCCCTCTCCCTCTCTCCCCCTCTGCCTCCCTCCCTCCCCCTCTGCCTCCCTCTCTCTCTCTCTCCCTCTCCCTCTCTCCCCCTCTGCCTCCCTCCCCTCCCTCCCCTCCCTCCCCGCGCCTCTCCCTTCCTCGGACATCTGTCCCCGACTCTGTCTCTCTCCCTCCCCCCCCACCTCCCCGCGCTCTCTCCTCGCCATCTAACCTGTATCGCCGAACCCTCCCTCCCCGCGCTCTCTCCCTTCTACCTCGGCCATCTAACCTGTATCGGCGACCACCTAAAGCCACAGCCTTCTACCATCCCCCCCCCCGCCTCCCCTCCCTCCCCGCGCTCTCTCCCTTCTACCTCGGCCATCTAACCTGTATCGGCGACCACCTAAGCCACAGCCTTCTACCATCCCCTCCCGCCTCCCCTGCCTCCCCGCGCCCTGTCCCTTCCTCCTCGGCCATCTAACCTCCTTGCCATCTAACCTAAAGCCACAGCTTTCTACATTCGGAGCATTCGGAGCATCAGGTAAGTGTAGGGTTCGGTGCTGCTTGAATAGTTCGAAGAAGTTTTTGGTTCGGTGCTTGCAGGATTCGGTTGACTTTTTGGGTTCGGTGCTTGAAGGATTGCCTCCAAGGAATGGTTTGGAGCATCAGAATGATGCTGGGTTCGGTGCTGCTTTTCCGATTCGGTGCCACAGCCAAGTAGTCTTCGCATCAGATAATTGCTGGGTCCCTATCTAAGTTGAAGGATTCGGTGCAGTGCTCACAAGGAGCATCAGACAAGTGTTGGGTCTCATTCAAAGGTGATTATGCAGTGCTCACAAGGAGATTCAGTGGAGTGTTGGGTTCGGTGCTCTATTCGGACAGTGGTTACTCGGTGCTGTATCGGTGTGTGGGTGCCCCTGTGAGACTGCATGAAGTGTGCTAAGTTCGGCCACAGCTAAGTTCGGACACAGCTACTTCCATCCTTTGCTCTGATCGGTGTGTGGATACTTCGGTGCCTTTCAACTTTTTGGGTTGAGGGTACCCCCAATTCGGACACTAAATCGCTCTCATTTTCGGCGACTCTCGCTCTTCAAGATTGAGAGGGAGGGCTCTCCCTCTGACTACCCTTTTCTCTCACTCTCAAAGGTTGTGCACTCTCTCATCTCCAAGGCTAAGATTTTAGGTTAAATATTAATACTTCAAAATTCTCAAAACTTGTACTTTGAAAGACGACATGTAAATTGTGCAATGATCAATCCTAATTCGGACACTAAATCTTCATTCGGAGTGGATTCCTCTAGATGTCTCATACTAATACCCCACACACACAAAGTAATACGAAGAGGAGAAAGGTGAGCTCACTTGAATTCGCACCTTCCGCGTCGTTAAGTTGTGGAGGTGCTGGTTGTACGACACCTCCTCCGCTCACATGTAGCTGGAACAACAGCAATGGGGACAACCTTATTGTCCTCAATTAACACTAATGTGCATTTGGGTATTGTAGAATCATGGAGGAGGAAATTCCGGAGTATGAGAGGATGCGGAAGAAAAACATCGAGGCCAACAACCAGAAGCTGCGGGAACTGGGTCTGTCACCGATTGGGACTTCTCATTTCAAGAGGCCTGAGGACCCCGGGTATGTATGACCAAACCCTAATACAACGGACCCGCTACCACTAGGGTTGCTTCTGAATTTTGAAACATTTATGAGTCCTTGTAGTCATAAAGTGCATACAACTCGCTGAAGACATGACTGTTTGCAGTCATAGTTCAAATTATTATGACTCCCTGTAGTCATAGTGCAAATTATTATGACTCCCTGTAGTCATACTTTAAGGTCATTATGACACAGTCCAGTCACATTTGCTTGATTATGACTCCTCCTAGTCATAAACATATTGTAACTTCTTCCCACCCCTTTGTTGTTGTGCATCACATGTGGCTTCTATTGGTTTTCTATGATCAAGCAGTTATGATCATGTGTATGAACAATGTTCTTGTTTGTTATGACATAATGCGCGAATAATCTAGCGGAAAGAAGGACAAGGTTGGTGCCCACAATGAAGATGAAAGTTTGAACTATTGGAACTCAATTAATACTAGCTAGAACTTGTGTATGTGTTTGTTGCATATTCCTTTCATAAGATGAATTCACAAAAGTGCAAACTTTAGCTCTTGACCATTAGAATCTCTCAATTTTGGAGTTCCTCAACCCTCTAAATCCACCAATCTTTGTTACACGTTTTTGATTGAATTTTCTAATAAAGGTATTCAAGATCGTCTTGAAAGTGGGAAGGAATCTAAGGCACACTTCCATGTGACACTAGAGTTGGCAAAAACATTTGCAAGCTTGTCACCTACATCTTAACCAAGACCATACAAATATCAATTACTCTTAATTTTGGTTTTTGGTTTCACATCCTCAAATGTTGGATTTAGAAAGTGAGAGTTTGCTCACTGGGTTTTGTCAAGACTTTTCATTTTGACAAGTTTATCACAAACACATAGTGAGCCGTTGAAGACCAAAGAAATTGTTGGAGTTGTTGAGGGAGGGTGCCACTATACATAACTTGTCACCTCACTTTTGAATGTTATTTTAGGTCCAACTTGTGTAGGTGTTTGTTACATATTCCTTTCGTAAGATGAATTCACAAAAGTGCAAACTCAATCTAATGTGTTGACAATACGATTTAGCAATAGGTTCTACCAATTACAATGGAATCATGAATTGAGTTCCTCATATAGGGGTTCAATTTCAATCTTTATTTAGGACCAATCTCATTACATGTTGTGACCAATTTCATGATTATGACTCCTCCGAGTTATACAAATGTGGAGACCTCATGACTCATTTGAGTCATGTTTCAGCATTGACAGTCGTTGGAGTCACGCTTTTTATGAGATGTAATGTCCGTCTAATAACTCCCGCTCGTACTGAACAGTGTGGTTCCCGCGACTTCCACCAAAAATGCCGAAATGAACAATGTACTAGTCAATTTGATAACAAAAATAGCTAATCTGCCTGATGGCATGCAAGTGGAAGTATTTCGCACAATTGCTAGTTTCCCAGCAATTTCATTGCCGGTTTTGGAAATGACTTCGAATGAGGTTGCGCGTGTTTTTGAAAGCAGCCGTGGCGTGCCTGTGGGAGAGCCGGGCCCATCTCTAGAGCAGGGTGGTGGCTAGGGTGTGACCACCCGAGCGAAGGGAAAAAAACAACTTCCTGAAACGGACCTCGATGATGACGAGGACGAAGAGGACGAAGAGGAGACTTCCGAGGACGAGCGGCCCAAACCAAGGAGGCGGAAGGTAAAAACATAAATCTCCGTAGTCTCTTGCATTTGCAAACGCATTTAGTCGTCCGCGTTACTTGGGCCTCATTCCAAACACATATAGAAAAAATGTTGGTAACATATGTCCGTATATGAATATCAATCCATGAGGTCATAATCTGACCCCGAACATGATACTTAGTACAGTCATGTAATATGACTATAGGTAGTCATATGACTTTGTCCAGTCATATTATGCAATCATATCCTTCCACTCGGCCATGTAGTGTGACTCGATGCAATCATATAACTTAGTACAGTCATGCAGGGTGACTCCACGCTCACATATAGTGTATCATACGTTCGTTTGTGTAGGGTAATGCAAATGAACCCAGGTCATGGCCGTTGCAATCTAGCGGAAAGAAGGGCAAGGCGGTCGATGAGGAGGATATCCTGCTGTCCCAAGACATGCAAGATACTCTCCGGGCTTGTGAGATGGACGCCGACGAAGCATCGGCGGACAGCGAGGAGGCAGACATAGGTGTAGGGCATCGTAACGAGCTCCTTGACAAGCTGGAGCTCCGGGAAGTAAGCATTTTGCGGCGTATGGCTCAAAAAGGAGCTGATCCGACACAACTTCGCGAGAAGGTGCGTTGCCTTGGCCGGACGGCCGAGGTTGAAGGCGGCGACGGAAGCGCGCGGCTTTGACAGTCGAAGTTGAAGAACCTTAGGCGGTCCTTGAAGAAGAGTGACGAGCTGCACACTTCCAGTGGTGGTCAGCGTTTGTGGGTCGAGGTCGACGAGGCCGGGTGCCCGACAGGGATACACAGGCCTGACTGGCTGACGCGACTACGCGGGTACTCTCGCGACCTCGACTGGAGCGTCGACAACTTCAGGGCACACCCACGGCCCTTGTTGTTGGCGATTAAAGACAAGATGGCCGCACAGTTCGAGTACCGTGGTGGACTCGGAGACGTGCCTGAAGCTTTTTTTTTTCAAATTTTGCGGCAGCAGATGCGGACTCGCAGGTCGAACATGAAGAAACTCATAGAGAGTTGTGGCCCGCTCCCACCGTATGTGAAGAAGGCGCACGTCGACAACTTCAAGCGGTTAATTGCCCGGACGGACAAAATCGCGGAAGCCACGCGCATGAAAGCCGCACGGCAGACCGTGTAGACCTTGTCGTATTCTGGAAGGTCCGAAGGGGAGGTGCGCTCTAGACTGGTAAGTGATTTTGTGTGCAAGTCATTCAAACATAAATATGTGACAACCTGCAGTCATATAATTGAGTGATATAATGAATGATATCACTTTACATAGTCATACCGGAAGTCATATCACCATAGATAGTCACACACTACATGACTATGACTTCATCTCGTCATATTCAGAGACATATGACTTCACCTAGTCATATTGTGAGGAATATGACTTCACCTGGTCATATGTTGAGTAATATGACTTCAGCTAGTCATATTCCGAGTAATATGACTACAGCTAGCCATATTCTGAGTCATATGACTTTCCATAGTTCCGATTAGTATGTTTACGTATTTTTCATGGATCCACAGTTGCTCCTTTCACAGGCCACAGATTTAGAACGGCCCCCCACGCAGCTGGAGGTGGAAACCGAGCTAGCGACACCCGGGAAATCAGGACGGGGCCGGTCATCTTCGTCCAGAGGGCCACTCCCAAATGCAAGAGCGGGAGATAGAGCCCTCTTTGTTACGCGGACCGAGCTGCACGACTTCCAAGATAGCATGAAGGGGGAGATGGAAGATGTGAAGGCTATGATGAAGCAGCTGCTGCTGGAGGTGCAGAAGCGAACGACGCCCACGGACATGGAACCCCCAGCCACGGCGGAAGCGGGAGTCGACGTGATCCAAGTAACCGCCGAAAAGGTTGCGTCTGTATACCCTCTAGTACTCCATTCGATTACATGTATGGAACACCTTTGCTTCAGCAATGTTGTATGTCATGCATGAAGATCGTTCACCAATACACACCTCATGTGGATCATTACAACATGCAGGCAACTGGGAAGTCGGCGGAATCCGGGCATACTGGGTCGACCGCGGCATCGGAGCCACTGCGTAACATCCTAGCAGATATGAGTTGCCAACCCGTCATTGAAAAGAAGAAACCCATAGCCAAGAAGAGGAAGGGCGAAGCGGAGAAGCTATTGGCGGAACACGATGCACGGCCTACCCGGCGTGCAATGGCTCGACAGAAAGAGGTTGACATTCATGTAATATGCACATTATACTTGTCGGATAGTTATACTTACGGGGAAGCTTTATGTCTTTGATTTGGCCTCAACATTGGACAGTCATATGACTATGTCGCATAATACGACTGAAAGCAGTCATATAATATGACTCTAGGCAGTCATGTTATACGACTATAGGCGGTCATACTATATGACTCAATGCAGTCATGAACATGACAAGTAGATGTCATATAACATGACATGAGGTTATCACAAGCAGTCATGTATGACAGGGCCGAGTCATACTCTAACGCGTGCAGCTTATTGGGTCGTGGCCTTCCAGGTTATGACGGTAGGAGCGAGTCAAGATCAACCCGTGGACTTGCAGGAGAACGAGGACAATGAGGCGCCTGGCTCAAAGAGGCCGGCAAAACGGGCTCAGAAATAATCCAGTCCACAGAAGAAGAAGAAGAAGGCTGGCAATGCTCCGAAGACCCAGCCGTTAGCCGCGAAGGTCCCCTCGGTAAGAGTGTCGGACTCCGGGCGTAGGAAAATTATAGTGTTGAATGTTGTAGGACTTCTTTGCGATATCAGACCTCTGCACGATAGGAGAGAGTGGGGCCCGGATCTAGTCATCCACCACGCAAAGGACCTGAATGTAAAAATAAAAAAAAGAACCGACTGCGATAAATTTTTGTCGATGTTGTTCTCTAATTTTGATGTCGGGATATGGTCCCCCGTAGAGCAGAACGTACTAGAGGTTGTAGGTGCATTTCTTGCATCGGGAACGACAGCTCAATGGAGCTTTCTGTGGGGGAGGACTTACCCCCTCCAGAACCCAATAAGAGACCTCCGCAATCTATTTGATATGATTCCGGACCCCACGCACGGCTCAACACGGTGTCTCCAAATCGATTGGGATACAACGGCGACGGCGCGTTCCCCCCCCTCAAATGTCCTAAACTTTCCGCGCTGGGATCCCCCAAACCCCAACGATGACTTCCTCCGCAGAATCTGCGGGCCATTCGAAGCATTGGCCCGCAAGAAATCCGACATTGAATATTGCTTGGCGTATCTGACCAAGGAGGTCCATCTAGCGTCGGTACCTGCGAACCTGGTAGGTTCATCGACACAGGTAAGCTGCTCTTGGATATTTTTTGTTTCTATTTGGTTCTCACTCCAATCGCAAAGAAGGAAAATGCTAATAACACATGTCCGCATAGGTATGTCACTCCACGAAGTAATATGAGGACCATAGGCGAATATGTTACTTATTGTGGTCATTCTAATATGACTATGTCCAGTCATATGACTATGGTCAGTCATAGGTCATATGACTATGGCTAGTCACGGGTTGTATGACTACGTCCAGTCATATGACTATGCTCAGTTATAGGTCGTAATGATATTACTCATTGTTGTCATATCTGATGACTAAGGTGCGGTATATGAATATGTCCTATCAGATTATGCAATCATGGCCTAGTGTGAGGTCATACATTGAGTGTTGAAGCTCCAGTAACTCAACGCGGATTGTTTTACTTGTTGATAATTACGTTTTCTACTACAGACACAAGCAGAAGAGGTCACCACCGTATTGTCGGAGACGGCTAATGCGATGGTGGAGGACGCACCCTTGCCGTTGGCCACGGGGTCCAATGTCGCATTGTTCGACCTGGACGAGGAGAACAAGGCCAAGGCGAACGTAGTGGCGCAAGGCATCATCGTGAGCCTTGCAGGAGGCTCACTCTACGGGCGACTCATTGAGGAGGGCAACGTATCAGTTTGCGTGTCCTCAATCGAACCGGGAGCAGAGTCCGTGTTGCTGTACGAAGGCAACAACGACGACGATCCTCCGATGCTGCGTCTGGGCGATGCACTGAAGTCCATCACCAAGTGGCCAGTGGAAGCACTGAAGGCTATCCCGCTGGAACCTCAACAAGCCACTTAGATTTCGGTAGTTTACGCATTTAGGGGTCATGTAGGAAAGATGAACACATTTGGATATGCTTGGAGACATGGACTACATAAAGTCGTTCAAGTTATTGAAATTTATCTGCCCAATTTGTGCGCTCAATTTCTTATTTGGCTCAGTCATGTAGCGCATGACTTGAATGTGTCGTAATTGCTTGGGTTGTGCCTGGAAATGTGACTGACATTCAGAATTGCTCGTAATACAAATCTAACTCAATACAGTTACCACAACGCACAAAGAACTACGCGCCGTGACTCTCCATCTACGCGAATATCACTCCATCATGTCACATAATGCATGACATATTACTAAGAATATGACTATAGGACGTCATATAATAATGTCATCCCCGCAGAAAATGTGACTATCGCCTAAAAAAACATGACTACAAGTAGTCAAAAAACTAGTAGTCACAATCCACGTGGCCTGCCACGTCGGCAAAATTATGACACCTGCAAGTCATATTACACGTCAGCAGAAAACATGACTACATAGAGTCACATGCCACGTCGGATAGGTATTTTTCCTGCCCGGGCAGGTCAAAAAAGGGCACAGACTCCAAGGCTAGTCAAGGTATGCCCCACGTGCTGTGGGGATCGTAGAATCTGTCATTTTATACGCCCCCACAACCGTATATATTCATATGACTCATGTCCGAAGCGACTCGTCGGTAATGACTAGACCTAGTCACCGCGCGCGTCATCCTCATCCGGAGCCTCGTCAATCATATTTTGGGATTTTATGACTTAAGGCAGTTATAAATTTCAGTCATAAAATACCCAATCTGTTGTAGTGATGGATGTTTCCCATGGGCAATAACCAATGGAATCCATTGGTGTTGTGCAACATGCTGCCAGGGGAAGAACCCACAAACAAAGAAGAGGTGGTCATTCGGACCAAAGTTTTAGGCATGTCCATTATGGTCTAAAATGCCATAAATGAGTTCCAACATGGTTCAGAATGGTATTGATCCAAATAATGATATACAAAAATTCTCTCACCTTGAGATAGGCAAGACAAAGGCCTATATAATTGGTCATGTAGGTCTAGAATGGTTAACATTCTTGGAGCACAAAGTCCAATCTCTTTTAGATAGAGGAATTCTTGGTATCTATTTTTGGAGCCACATCGTATCATGCATACCACTCGAATTTAAGTGTCTACTTAAGATAGATAATCAAATTAGGCACATCTACCTTAATTTTTTCACATAAAGTTACTAATATTAATACCATGCAGTCGCCTATATAGTAGAAATTAATGAGTTTTGAACTGGTCTCATTTTTGTTATATACCATTTGAGTATCCAAGATGAGACTTTTACATTTTAAATACTACACATGGGATATGGATATATGAAGATTTTTTATTTTTTTTTCCATTGTCATTTGGTCTCTATACCATGCAAAAAATTTCAAACCTTGGTAAGATCACCCTACCATTTATATTAGGGTATTGACCAAATAATAACTTGGATTTACAAAATTCTCTCACAATAAGATACCCCACCAAATTTCAATATTTTATTGAAATTAAAATTTTGATACTAGTTGGGTGGGTTCATTGATATCATTATTGGTCTTGATTATTGACACCATGCTTTCACCTATATTTTTGTCCAACATTGGACTTAACTAGTGTTGGTTTGGTATTGTCTATTATGATACCATGTGGGTATCTATATATATTGCATTTTTTATATTTTTTATACCAATATGGTCAGGGTTGTCTATCGCGATGTCATGACGGGGTCGTGCCGTCATGATGCGTCGTGTCGGGTCGTGCCGTCATGATGCGTCGTGTCGGGTCGGACCCCTCCGTCACGACACAATAGGCTCCTCGTAGGGTCAAACTAAGGTCAACCTAGTAGGGTGGGTAAAATACTTACCTTCTTGCCAAGGTGGCGTCCTATGTGGCAAAAAATGCCGACGTGGATGTGCGTATTTCCCTTGGCATGTAAACCATTTTGCCATTGTGTTTACCATTTTGTTAAAATCAAAGTAATAAAATATTACTAAGGAGGGTGTAGGTCGGACGGGGGAGAGGGTCGGACGGGGGGAACGGGTGGGGAGCGCGGGCGGACGTGTGGGAACGCGGGGGAACATGGGGTCGGACGGGGGTGAGGGTCGGGCGGGGGGGGGGAGGACAGGGAGGGAGGACGGGAAGGTACGGGGTTAGGGTATGGGGAACGGGGGGAAGGTAAGTGGGAACGGGGGGGAACGCGGGGAGCGTGTGGGAACGTGGGGAGCGGGGGATGGGAGCGGGTTTAGGAGGTTTGGATAGGACGGGATGGATGGGAATGGGATTAGGGGAACGGGGGAGGGGAACGGGGGAGGGGAACGGGAGGGAGGACGGGGGGGGGAGGGTCGGACGGGAGGGTCGGACGGGAAAAGGGAGGATGGGAAAAGGTCGGACAGGGGGGTCGGACGGGAGGGAACGTAGGGAACGGGTTAGGGAACATGTTAATGGGCTAAGGGAGCAGGGTTAGGGTACGGGGAACGGGGGGGAATGGGGGCGGACGGGCGCTAGTAATTTTATTCCCCACTTTACCTCTACTTTGCTGACATGTCATCACACGTGGACATCGTAACTCCTACGTGTCCGCAATGGGGTAATGTAAATACACAAAAAATTCAGTAAAATTCAAGTCCGGCAGGATAAAGACATCATCCGGCATAATGTCGTGACGGATACGTGTCGTGACGGCACGACATTATGTCGGGATTACCCTCCGTCACGACACAATAGACAACCCTGAATATGGTATGGACATTTGAAGAAATTATTTTTGTTTCCAATACCCTTTGGGTTTATTATATCATCCAAGAAACTATCAAGGCGGGCACTTAGAAAAATACAAAACGCAATTAAAAAAGCAATAAAAAAAGGTATCAAGTAATATGATACCCTAGATACCAAAGATATTGCACACCATAATGATCCTATGAAATATCAACATTGAAATGTGTTTAGGAGTATTTTACTTATACGCAAATCAACGACTGTGAACACAAATATATGTTAAAAGTGCACTTATTTGCTCACGTTTCATGAGTTATTGGAGAGGCATGCACCTTGTGAATATTGGTGGTGGTTGTGTTTTTGTAGCCACTTGAACAAAAGGCATTACATTAAGCATATTGTATCATGATTTGAAGCTATGATGTAAATATTGTGTTTCATGTGGGCTCGTTTGAATTGATCTAATGTTAGGTGACAATGATTATGACCACTAGGCAAGTACATGTGACATTTTATTGGAATGGTCTTCACAAGTTTCATCCCATACCATTTGCAATGCATCATTTCAAATCATTAATATATGTTCTAGTGGGATAGGGTTGCAAGCATGATTAATGTAGGTGTTTCTCTAGGGTGGTGTAGGATGATTATCATTTGCTTTTGATATATATCACTATATTCGTTAATTTGAGACTTCTCTTGTCTCAAATTAATAAATGGACCACAACAACATGGTCTAATGTTTGGGTCGTCCTACCTAAACCATCTTGATATGAGTTCTTAATTGGGTTCTTGATATGAACACCCGCTTCAAAGTATTTGCATCTTACAACATTCTCCAATATTTGTGTGATTTTATCCATGTTCTTATATTTGTAATTGTCTCAAAATGCCAAAAAAGTCCCAAATTAACGAAATTAATGTTATATGTGGGCTTGTCAAGGATTTCACATCCACGTCTATCATGTCACATCACATTGATGGGGGGTGAATCTAATAGTTTACCCAAGGGTAAACTGAGACGGTCCACTCCCTGGTCAACAATTTGGTGGACAACTACTTTGCAACCGACATTATAGTTGATTGCAAAATAGCAATCAACACAACAATTGGCTACAAAAGATAATAAAATTAAAAATTTCAAAAACAACTATGGATTGTTAGATTTTGTTGGTTATAAGATTTGATGATCGAGATTTTTTGGGACTTTTTGGGATTTTGGAATTTATGGTTTAGTAGTTGACCACATCAGTTGATTGCTCAAATTTGACTAACACAGTCAACCAAGAGCAATTGACTTGGAGCAATCAACTGATTGGTTCACTACTACTAGTAATCCACTTATAAGAAAAACCAAAAAAAATCAAAAATTCCAAAAAAAAATTGAATGGTTAGATCTGGGTCTAACAAGGTATAATAGTCCATGTTTTGTTTTGAAATGTTCTTTTTTTTTAGAAGTTGATTGCTAGTTGCAACCGACCCAAAAAAATGTTAATTTAAAACAAAAAATGGTGCAGTATAAATAGTTACCACAACAATGGGCGTCACATTATTTGTGACTTGACGTAATTGCTAGGGGCCGCATCATGTCCATTTGCACATCCTTGGCACTTGTTGGATACATGCACGCATGTTTTGCTACAACTTGCAAATAGAAATTTATGCCAAAAAATAAAATTTCTAACAAATATAGCATGCTACAAATTTATGTCTCCTACGCCATATATTAAGTAACACTAGGGTTGATAAAATTGACAAAAAAAAGGGGGCTGTTTTTTAATAACAATAGGGTGCATTCAAATAAGGGTCATGTACATAATACCCCCCCCCCCCCAAATAAATATCCTCTTAATGCACATTTATAACTACTACCACAAAATGCACTAAGTGCCCACCGTGAGAAAAAAATTCATACTCACTAGGTAAAATCACCCTAGTATTTATCAATTTTCTCTATATATTATGAATATTGGCCAAATAACAACTTAGATGTACAAAAATTCTCTCATGCCTTGGGATACCCACCATATATCAACATTTGATTGATATTACAATCTCCTATATATAACAACAAACGTGGTGATGGTGGTGGTGATGATAGTGGTAGTGGCGGTCACCCCACCATTCCCCACCATTTTGGAAAGGTCTAGGAACCACATTAAAACTAATACATGTCATCTGTACGGGACCTTAAAAGAGTTGGGATGACACATGCCCATACTAGATTCGATCAATATGAGTTGAACACCATGTTTGTTGCATTCACCTATATGTACATATACCGGTCCGACATTGGACTTAAACCATCCTCCACCCCTTACCAAGCTAATTTGATTGATATTACAATCTACTATATACAACAACAAACGTGGTGATGGTGGTGGTGATGATAGTGATAGTGGCGATCACCCCATCATTCTCCACTGTTCTGGAAAGGTCTAGGAACTCACATCAAAACTGATACGTGTTGTCTGCACGAGACCTGAAAAGTTGTGATGACACATGCCCATTCTAGATTCGATCAATATGAGTTGAACACCATGTTCATTGCCTTCACCTATACGTACATATACCGGTCCAACATTGAACTTAAACCACCTTCCACCCTGTACCAAGCTAATGTGACCGATATTACAATCTACTATATACAACAACAAACGTGGTGATGGTGGTGGTGATGATAGTGGTAGCGGCAGTCACCCCACCATTTTAGAAAGGTCTAGTAACCACATCAAAACTGATACGTGCCGTTTGCATGGGACTTGAGAAGAACTGGGATGACACATGCCCATAGTAGATTCAATCAATTTGAGTTGGACACCATGTTCGTTGCATTCACCTATATGTATGTATACCGGTTCGACATTGGACTTAAACCACCCTCCACCCCCTACCAAGCTAATTTGACTGATATATACAACAACAAGTGTGGCGATGGTGGTGGTGATTATAGTGGTAGTGGCGGTCACCCCATCATTTTGGAAAGGTCTAGGAACCACATCAAAATTGATATGTGATGTTTGCACGGGACCTAGAAAAAGCTAGGATGACACATGCCCATAGTAGATTCAATCAATATGAGTTGGACACCATGTTCGTTGCATTCACCTATATGTATGTATACCGGTCCAACATTGGACTTAAACCACCCTCCACCCCCTACCAAGCTAATTTGACTGATATATACAACAACAAATGTGGTGATGGTGGTGGTGATGATAGTGGTAGCAGCGGTCACCCCACCATTCCCCACCATTCAGGAAAGGTCTAGGAACCACATCAAAATTGATACGTGCCATTTGCACGGGACCTAGAAAAAGCTAGGATGACACATGCCCATACTAGATTCAATCAATATGAGTTGGACACCATGTTCGTTGCATTCACCTATATATATACCGGTCCGACATTGGACTTAAACCACCCTCCACCCCCTACCAATCTAGCCTCCCCCCACCACCACCACGTCATCGGGCGTCACGGGGGGGGGACAAAGAAAAGCGTGATCCGAAATTCTATCTCGACAATATCTTGACATCGCCTCGTGAGAGTCAGCCTGCCCAATATGGTGCGAGAAGTAGAAACTTGGCAGTGCCCACCTCATCCGCGATTCGCAGTCACGCTACAAGCGTGAAGGGAAGCACAGCAACTTGAAGTCTAGTATTTATAGTTTCATGGGCACCTCACTACCCCAATCATGTGAAGCCTACTAGAGGTTTGGGTAATAATTCTTGTGCGTGGGTGAACGAGTTCATGATTCCTATGGCTCTTGTCGTTGTTGTTGAAGTAACCGAAGTTGTTGCAGTCTCCGTCGGGATCGGGTAGAGTAGCCTCCTAATTAGCTCACGGGTGGCAGCAGAGGTCGCCTGCCTGCTGGCTGTGGTGGGAGGGTTGGGGGCTTGGAGTCAATCAGTCGGCGGCCTGAATGTCGCGTCGCAGATCCTCTCCTCTCACCTCGGTTTGCGGCCTTTGACTTGCTACTAGCTTAAAGTATTTCCGGCTTACCTTTTCTTTGTTTCTTTCTTGCAGGTTGCAAGTGGCAACGCCGTCCTGGCATGGATGTCGACGGAACCGTAGCTTCCTGTCGACATTGCGCCCAACCGCTAAATTGCTCCCTATAAGTTCTCGGAGGCGGCTTGCGTTTGTGATTCATTGGAGAAGACGGTCACAATCCCGTTACAGTTAACTCACTTGCGGCAGCGACGTCGAGAGCTGTGCTGACTGAGAGGGACGAGAGGCGATCATCAATGGCAAGTTCATGGGGATGATGCTTATTACCTCTCACAGTCTGCACAGCTCTCCGCGTCTCTCTTCCGCTTTCTTTCTCGCCATCAGATCCATCGCTGATTTGTTTTGTTTTGTGTAGGTCTCGGTCGGTTTGGGAGGCATATATGTATGGGTGAGGAGAATATTGGCTCCTTCCGAATTGCTTGCAATCTTTACTGATAGTCTTCAAGTTCTTCATCACATGAGCCCAATGAGTTGTATGTAATCTGCCTCTTGGGGAGAGGAGCCGAGTCATACACCAGAAATTCTAGAGCAAATGGCATAAATTCTTGGGTCATCCGGTCCCAATGAATCCTTCCGTTTAGGAGCGGTAGCTTCTTCTTATCTCACAGCACTCTGCACAGCTCTCTACTTAGCTTCTCTCTTCCGGTTTCCCGACATTACGTTCCTTTGGATTCGCAGGTAGGTATGGGTGAGAATGGCTCCTTGCTGTTTGTAAATTACCCGGACCGGCTGTTTCCTGCAGGTCACCTGTTGGCATCGGCTGAAAGGGTCACTGGGTTGTGTATACCTCTTGTGCTCAAGTTCTTCACATGATCTCTCATGACTGATAATGATCCTGCATTCTTTTCATGATTGCGTTCATGTTAATCTTCACATGAGCCCCCAACGACCTTCCTTCTTCTTCAGAGAACCGGAGACTCATACTCAATAACATTCTTGAGAAGTCTCTTACCTATGTAGTCTCCTGCCGAGGCAAATAATACGATTCTTGCGCTGCACATCTGGGGGTGGTAGCTTAATATTATTTCTCACAGTCTGCACAGCTCTCCGCCAGCATTACATCGTTCTCTTGGTTTGTATCTATATGTGTAAGTATGTTCAGAGTTGTATTTAAGTGTTGTGCTCAACTTCTTCACATGAGCCCCAATGACTTGTAAGGTATGTGAGTGCTATATGGTTCCTTTTTCATGTTCTCCAACTTCTACCGATTGGATTTACAAAACAAAACTCGTGCTGCATTAGCATTAGCAAATCTATGATGAAATATATGCAAAAACCGGATTGAAAATCAGACCTCCCCACTTTAGTTATGGTTATCAGAAGCGTTGTTTGTTGATTTCTTAAGTGGATACATAGGTCCTCCGAATTATGTTCACTGTTGAGTGTAGAGTAGTTATCAATATTTGAAGACGTAGTCCAATCTCTTTTAAACTTCTATCTTTACGACATTTGCCCTTTGATCCTCACCGAACTAGGGGTCCAATTAAGAAAAGTAACTGCATAACACCTACATACCTTATGTGACACATTTCTTCAGAGAGGAGCCTCATACTAACAATCTGGATTAATTGTGTATGTAATATCCTGCAGGCGCAAATGGATTAACTCCATGGGGGGCACTAGGTTATTGACTCATGATATTGTCTCTCAGCAGTCATCAAGATCATTGTTTATCCTGGTAGGTATGGCTCTCTCGCCAGAAGGGGCATTAATTACACATACAACCACAATTGCGGTGGTTGATCGTTGTAATTTACTTTCTTTCACTCTTTTTTTAAGGTTAAGGAGGGAGAGACAGAATTATTGTGAATGAAAACATACTTCTCGTTCATCCAACATAAAATTCTTGAAATAGTATGCAACCCAAATGTTACTTTTCTAAGTTGATTTGGCCCAGAGTTAGTTTTTGAATCCCTAAAATAGTCTACTCGAGGTCATTTAAGATGAATCGACAACAACCTATAAAGGGTCGAGTTGTTATGTTAGATGGATGACAGGTATTCTCGTATGTGATAATTTGCTCTCTCTGCTAAGGACAACCACACCTACCACTATTCTTACTTGATGAACTACCATAGCAGATGTGTGTAGTTGACAGTTGTGATGATTGTATCTTACTTTAATCTTTGGTTTTATTTTTGTTTCTACATTGTTGTTACGTTGTAGCACCGGTACAGAAGAGAATGTTTAGTATGAGAGAAGGTTTGTAGAAAACAATTGCTTCTAGACATAGTGTACATTTAGAAATGTTTGTGTCCACTCCACATTTGCACATACCAAATAGGAGAGACGATAATTAAGGTCAAACACTTCGATAACAGGGATAGGCCAGGAAGATAAAACCCACTCTTGAACTATAACTACAACTCATGGTTAAACAAAATAAAACTGTAGACTGTTGTAGTTGAATGTGGGTCTAGCCCACAACCACTCAAGTAGTTGTGTGTAAACACCACTCAAGTGCATTACAGTTGTTCCTCATGAGCTTGTAAATAATTGATGAATAATACTAGTGAGGTTGTTTCTATCAAATGAATAAAATCATTTTGTATGTTTGTTTGTTATACCCATTTGTTGTGTGAGTCTACTTGATCACGGATTTGCTCCTGGTGGGGCCATTCAAATCAATAGTCGAAACACTATTAGATTTGTACTGAAGAGTGCAACGAGCTTTGCATCATCACACATAAGCTCATGTGCCACATTGACATGGTCTTGTGACGATTAAGATATGTGGGTGCGATTTGGTCACTTTTCTTTATCAGACCTGTGTGTTTGATCAATGTGTTGGTTCGTGAGGATCAAGAACAAGATTCATATAAACGGCAAATGCATAAACAAGATTGGACTAAGACTTCGAATGTTATTATATACTCCACATCAATGAGAGGACCATTGTATTCAGTTTAGAAATCATCAAACATGTACTTTTGATAATCATAACGTTATGATTATCAAAAGTACATGTTTAATTTGGTTAACCAAATCAAAGGAAGTTAAATTTGCAACCCCATTTTCGATGATGCGAACGCAACACAAGTTTTGATGCTAATCGGTAGAAGTTGGAGATCATGAAAAACTGACCCAATTACACCCTCACAGCTTCTTCCATTTTTTTTTTGTCTATTTTTATGAATGTACAAGACTCCAAGTACTCATATGTGAACTCATCACAATTTTTGGTTTGGAGGTGCATGTGGTGTCAGAAGTCAGTATCTACAATCTACTGCCATGAAAATAATATATAGGCTAGCGAGAATATTACATCATAGACAGACAAAATCATTGTACTGTGTCTCTGCTACACCCACAATATTATCTGCGGCGTCTGTTTCCTTGTTTGCAATCAGTTCAAACTGCAAAGGTCAGTGTAATGGACTGTCGTAAGGTACTTGAGCATGACTAGGTTACTTTTGTATTTTACTACCCTCCTCTGATAGACTCAGATTCTGAGGTTGATATATCAGTGTAGGTCCACAAATGTATCTGAAGAAGCCAGGAGCAATCTCAGATTGTTTTGGAGCTAGTCTTGAAATGTTATGAATTCTCAAAGTCCACTAACAATGATTCCCCAATAGCATTTCTTTACATGTATTAACATTATAACATATATTACAAATTATTTATAGTTTTCATAATTATACTTTTTAACACACAAAAAATGCAATGACCGGATGAGGAACTTTACATGTTATGTAATTTTATAACATGACTCAATGTTAATATTATTAACATTGCAACTCATAAACTATCATCAATTTTGATACCAATCAGCTCATCTTGTTTTACCCCTCAAACCAAGATCGATGCTTTCAAGGTCATAGAGGTATTGAACCCCATCATAAGGTGTCATACATTGTAAGAAAGATGCATTAAAATAGTGGAATTTTCCGTCCTAGGAAAACACCAACAATGAAATCATACTACATTAAATATGATTTTTAGTGTCACCAATTCTAACTGTCTTGTCAATACTGCTTGTGAACTGCAGTGTAGTGTCACCAACACCAAATGTGAACCCATCATTATTTGTCATTCCTCGTAATTTTTTGGGGTGATTGTAGATTTATAATGTTGCCATTATCGTCACTTACTGAGTGATTTCTCATTCAATATACAATCATCCATATGGGGATGTGCAAATGGACGTGACGCAGCCCCAAGTTGTCATGTTAGATTGTGATGTTCGTAAACTGGTATTTTTCTTTTTACTACACCAATTTTTTGTTAATTTTGTTTTTTGGTTGACTGCTTTAGTTGGCTGCAACAAATTTTAAATTCCAAACAAATTCAGAAAATATTTGGACCGTTCGATCTTCTTGGATGCAAGATCTAACCATCCCAAATTTCCATTGTTTTGTATTTTTTTTACTTTTCCTAGAAGTCGACTATTCATGGTTGACTACAAGAGTACTCGACTACTAGACCAAAAATTTGATTGACGGCATCAATTTATCCCTTGGTAAACTACACGAATTACCACATGCCGATGTGACATTTTTTGGTCCGTTGTCACGTCACTTTCACAAGACATGACGTAATGTGACGGACGTGAACGTGAAATCCTTGCATCCATGACAAAATTTCATTACAAGTTGTTGACAAGAGAAGGTAGGGTTTTGGCTAATGGATGCACTTATCCATCATCCATGACAATATTAATTTGTTCACTTATCCATAAGGAGTGTCATAGTGACATAAAATACCATATAACACTCAAAATTATATTTAGTGTAGTGTTCTTGTGACTTGTCTAAATTGCCAAGTCCGCAAACTAATCATTTTGTGTTGGGCTGATGTAATTCCAACACAAATCCATTCATTTCAATGCTCTAAAAGGTAATTATTTGCTTGGCTTTGTTTTAGTGGAGATTAATATGTCATGATTCAAGCTTTGACCCAATATAGCAGAAAATTGAAACAGTGAATCATTTCTTGACAGCAAGTACGTAACATTCTATAGGAAACTGCACATGTTTGGTGGACCCTGGGAAGGACTTGAGAAAAAAGTGGCCGAGAGCTTGACGCCATCTACTTCCAGACTACATTTGAGTTTATGAAGCTCCAGATCTGAGACATTTGTTGAAATAGGTACAAAAAACTCTACGGAACATAGAGAATATGTAACCCATCATGATGCTCTAATTACTGTTACATAGTGAAGGAATATCAACGTTGTAGAATGTTATGTAAGGAGGCTTACTTCTAACACACATTATTTGCCCATGCAAGGAACTTGAGTTAATAACATAAACTTTGTGATACTTGTAAATGCAATAATGCCAACTCCAAAGAATCTGCATATGCATTTTGTCACGTTTTAATTTCACTTTAAATGCAAAATCAAATGGCAAAGTGATTCCAATCTCTATTGAATACATATGCATTTACTTTATTTTTATTTTTACTTGTACTTCACTTTTCCTTTGACGTGTACCTTTTCCAAGTAAAAAGTAAAGGTAACATGCTTTGGAATACTATTTAATAGTTCGCTTGGAGGTGTAATAGCTCACTTTTTAAATTTGCATAAAACTCCTACTTCAAGGAGTGGAAGGTGTTTTCACATTTCAAAATGGAGGGCTTGGATGTTCGGTACAACAATGCAAAGTGTGAGTTAGATGCTTGGCTTACAAAAGCCAAGCATGACCTAAATGTTCAGTACAATGTAGCAAAGCTTGAGGTAGATTCTTACTATAATGCAGCAAAGCATGAACTTGATCTTCACTACTACGATGTAGCAAAGCATGAATTAATAATTCTTGGCTACTTAAATGCAAACCGTGAAGGTATTTGTATTGACGAGAAGACCTTGGAATGGTCGCTTGAAATGCATGGCTTCCTTCGTTTGTGGATGACTACATAGACCATACCTGCATACCTGCAAATTTGAAGATCATAACAGCAGATGAACAAGTAACGTTTGATCATAAACACATGGTTACATGTAATTATGGAGCGAAGTCTATTATAATGGAGCATGATGGCAAAATGTATATCATGGAAGACTACGTCAACAAGAAGGCATTGATCTAATTTTTCAACTTCTATATTTAGATGAGTGTGTTGCGGGACCAAGGATGGAGAAGTATAGTCCAAAGGTGATGGTTGCTTCTTCATTATTTTAGATCGCCTCCAAGAAGATAGATAGATAGATAGATAGATAGATAGATAGAAACTCCGGTCCCTTTTTAGGAAGGGGCCGGCGTGAATAAAGTGCCTCCAAGAACTTGATCATCTGTGCAATGAAGGACTCCATTACATTGCAAAATTGCGGTCACGTTTCGAGGGCGATCGATATTTGTCGTACAAAGTATAACGACACCTTCTATAGCCATGATGGGCGTAGACTTGCAAAGAAGTGCATAGACTTCCTCCTCAGTAAGACCATAAGAAATGACACGAAACATTTAGGAGGTTCCTTTATGTAGAATTGGAGGATGTCTTTCACAAATAGCCATGAGGGTCACTCCTTCATAAGAATATGAACCACATGAAATGAAGGGATATCTTCACGGAGATTGTGAAATAATGTACAGTAATCTCCCGCTTAAGTACGCACCCGTTTAAGTATGCATCCCGGTTAAGTGCGCAATTTTTTTGAAAAAAATGAGGGTTCATACTTTATTGTTTGAACATGCCATACAAAGTCATTTGCCGTGAATGCATCATTTTTTTACCCTTGACATTCAATGTCAGTTTGTTGACATTTTGTTGAAACTTCTCAAACGATCGTCGCAGTTCATCATACATCTGTCCAGCTTCCGTTTGAACACCGGAGCAAAGCAATTGGTCGTCGATGTTAAGGACAATGTTGTGTAGAGCTCCAAAGCCTTTGAAGTCGGTGGCATTTTCATATTCAACAAATGTTTCGATAGGCTGGATTTTGGTCAAGCGGGTTGCCTAAAGTTTCATCCGTTTCCCATTGCAATTCATTGAATCAAAGGGTTTAAAAAGCGATATGAGTAAATACGCACCTACCAACTAAGTGCGCACCAACGGCTCTGGTTCAAAGTGTGTACTTAAGCGGGAGATTACTGTATATATATTCATGGGGTATCCACGCATTTGGTGAATATTATTAAAATATTCCTTTTTTTTTCAATTCTAGTTCCCAATACCTTAAATTTTATTAATATTTTTTTATTATGAAACGTTAAATAAGATCTGATTTTTTCATTGCACTATATTTTCAATTAACACGAAAATCCACATCCAAGGTATGAAAACATGAAGTTGCGCTAGTGTACGTGGATCACTTTTGCAAGTGATTTTCATACTTCGCTTGAGCAGGTTGCTTGCTAAAATTTGTATGACCGTACATTGAGCCCATGCTCCTTTAAAGGTTAAGGAGTGTTTTGGATCCCAAGCTTCATGGACCCAGGCCCTATTGCAACCAGCCCATTACCAAGTACGTACGTGCGTACCTTATTTCAGTCCTCCATGCCTCATTCGGAGTCCTTTGGACTATATGAACAATGTTGTTCATCCTCTTGGTAATCGCACCCACCTGCAATCTTGATTCACAATCGAGTCACACTAACTTCCATAGATATCTCATTGAATCTATTTGCGGTCCACGTTGCGAATCAGAGAGCACCCATTTCATTCCACTGTAAGTTTGCAAAGCTATGAATGGGGAGATCCGACTGTTGCACTGATTTTCCCAATTAGTGCGTGTTACTATTCGGAATCACACAATGCTGTAACTGATTTAATGAGAATTCAATAGTCTACCCAGTAGAGTCATTAATGTTCTATAATGTCTGAACAACCTAGTGAACTTTCGTTAGTAAAAATTGAAGGTCCTGAGTAAGACGTTATTGCACTGCGTAATTCCAAATAGTAACGCGCACAAAGTGGGATAATCAGTGTGGTTACAGATGAGCCGGTTGAGATTGGGAAATAACCAGTCTTAAGTTATACAAGACTGTAGGGAACTTGCCAATCATTTCAGAAGCCTCTATTGAATGTACCTTGAATTAAGTGAAGAAATCTGGAAGAGAAGCGATTGAACGGGAAACACTAGCTTGGATCTTGATCGATGTTGAGCAAAATTTCCCGAGACACTGTTGCAGAGCAGCGGTTGCAGATTCAAGATGACAGCAGGCTTAAGTTAAGTTACCAGAGAATCTGAACAGCTTCACTCAGTGCTTTTGTCTCATCTTCCAACTTCCACAATTAATAAAATTGCAACGTATCTATAGATTTGACCAGAGAGCCCTGCATGAGCCGTGGCCGTGCATTTGAAGCATACAAATTATGATGGTTGATTTGAAGCAAGGAACACATGTCTTAATTGGACAGAGACTTGCCGCCAAGTTTCTTAATACAGACATCAAATTCACGTAGGTAGATGTTGTATAGCAGAGGTCAGCACCTCTGATAACGGAATATCTACACTGATGTGTGCAATTAGGTTGCCTTCGTGAATCAGTTGCCTCTTTATCCATGCAAATTACGTTGGGTCAAAAATAGATTGTAAGAACTTGTAATTTTTGTTTAATCTTTCATATGGCAACCATAGTAAAAATGAGATCTTGTTCGTTATGTTAAATATTCAAAATAGTGTGGAATGTTGATAACTTAGCAGGGTTAACCTAATTGCACATATTGAATGTAGGTATTTTCAAGTTGGATTGTGGTAGTCAACATCACCCAGTGGTCGCTCACGATTTGAAATTGTATTCAATCAAGAATGTGACCGGATTAGCTTCTGTTACAATTTGAAATCAGATGCACTTATCAACCTTCCTTTTGTGTTACTTCCCCATTATTTCCCGGGGTGGTAGGAGAGGGACAACTCGGCTTTCATGATAAACAATGTAATTTTGTTTATGGTTATTTTCCTAGATCGAGTTCATATATCGAGTTGTTCTCCCAATGCATCTGGTCTTGTTGCAAACATCTCAAAATGATGTCTTTTCAACATGATGGACCTCTAATTTCACCACATACAATGGAAAATAGGGAATGGAAATGTTACTATGCAAGGGTCAATGGATCTAATAAGAAGTTTTACAAATCTTATTAATAATAATATACTTAATTATACCTTTTTATACCTTTCTTTTATAATTGATACTCTTTTCTTTTTTTTGAAAGTGCTTATTATTGTTGATATCCTATGCTTATTATATAGGAGTTGTCCGCCCCCTCCCCCCCACGCGCTGGTTTCATTCACCTAATTCAAAAATTTATTAGATTTGGTCCATTTGGGTTGAATGAGAACCAAAATTATGCAACATGGGACTGACATAGAGTATACTTTAAGCAACAATATCATTTTCCATGAGGAGGCCTACATGGCTAATTGATGGGTAGAAGAATTTTGCTCATATACATTCATTAAAAAATTCCACATAAACCAAATTGGAGATGGATTTTTGCTAACTCCTCTACACAAATTTGCAAGTACCTCACAAATTTGAATGCTTCAATCTCAAGAAAAATGTCCACTTAAGACACATTCACCTTAAAGTATGCGGGCCTTATCATGGGAGTATCATGGAAATAGGATATGTAGGAGCTATATTAGGTGGGTTTGGTTAAACCTTCCCCTGTAAGTCTAAATTTGATGCGCCCAACTTAATCTCATTAAACAAATATAGGTCATTGATGCACATTCTGTTTTAAATTTGTTTGATTGAAAGTATTAAAACTACACGCAATTCCCAATGTTTACACGTTCAAATTGCACGACTTAGGTTGATGTGGTCACCATTGTAGTATCTTCTTGTTTCGACCAAGTTATATTTGAGTTATATACGACAAGGGTTGAACTGAAGAACGGATACTAAAAAAGCACAATTCTATGATAAGATTGGACTGTGTGCACAAAATATAGACACCATTCTAGGATCAATAATGAATGCAATTGGAAAAGGCATGTGGATCACTTGATGAGAAATAAAATCTTCATGTTTGTCCTTTTATATCCTTTGCAAATCTCCAGTCAGATTCTAAAACATAAAATGACGAATTTGGCTTTTAAGGAGATTGGGTACTTTGGCTTGCTCTTTCACATTAGGGTTGGGGGAAGGGAAACCCTAGATACGTAAGGCCAAGTCATCCCCTTGAACCACTACACTTTGGCATTTTGTGGAGTATTTTAGTCATAGCCGTGTTTAGGTTATCTTATATGGTGGTTGCTTCCCAAATCTCGGGAATTCAAATTCCAAGACATGTAGATTTCTATGGAGAAGTTGCACAATCGAGGTTGTTGTCCCACACCGTGAGTGTGTGACTTGTGTTTATCAAAGTATGGTCCAACGAGGCATTGATGTGCTTCTATTGTGGCCACTACCATCTCCACGTCTATTAATAATAATTCCCCCTTTGAATCGGATTGCAAATTGTCTTATCCAGTTAGCAATTAACACATATCATAAGTGTTTTGTCGTTCATAACAACTATATAAGATAACAACTACAAATTGCACGGTTCATGTGTGTTTATGCGTAGATTTCCATGTTGGTTTGATGTTTATGGTTATTATGATTATGGATGAATGAGTTCGGTGGGGTTAATGTAGGAAATAAATCATCCATCAACCAGAAATTGGTTGCTTAGAAAGTTAGGGTTTAAAATCATGAGAGCTCATGTGGTTGGACAGGTTTATGCTAAGCTCGGGGGGTGCACCTTTCATTAAAACCTAGAATCACGTGCGTTCACTACATACTCTAAAAACCCCCTATATACAAGTTATTTTTGTGAAATGAAGTAATACACATACAATTGCAACAATAAATATACAAGTGACAATATGTATACACAAAAAAAACATTCTTTTATGTATAGTCATTAACATAAGTATACAAATATACTTTTGAACAATAATCAACCCCTATAATATGTATAACAAAATATCCTAGCTTTCATCAGCAAAGTCGTTGAAAATTTTTTCATCTCCCGGATGTAACTCATAAACATTTGATTCACCAATATATGTCATTGTAGCCAATGCAATTATTGTCTGCAATTATATGTCATATGTCCACTTGTTGTTAGCCCCTTTTTGATACCAACATAAACCAATCTCCACGTTTGATGGACGGTCCATCAAGTCAATTGGATCCCTATACTCCACCCAACGATTACAAAACTTCCTCCACATCCAATATGAAAACTTATGATATGTAGTATAGTAACAGTACAATACAAGTACAATTATTGCATACTTTTTGAAGGCCTTCCATATATGTACGTAACTATAAATTATAACATGCATACCATATGTATACGTAATACGGCAAGGCCCAAATCAATACCCTTCCTGTGCACTCACGTATACTCGTACATGTTTAGTACAGTGGACCCCCCGAGATGCTAAGGGTACATAGGAGGTGCTTAAACCAACCATTTGGCTAATTTAACCTATTTTGATAATCCACATGGGCTAATGGAGTGCATGATTAGCTTAGCGCATTGACTTAGTCATGGTAGAATCAAAGATAAACTAAATTGCACACTCTATGAATTTTATTTTATTTTTGAAGTCTATCATATTTAGTACTCATTGGTTGCTTGGGAAGTTAGGTACACCACACATGATGATTAGTCTCATATGGTATTTAATGTCACTATGTTAACTTTTTGGATGACACTTCTTATAAATAACTTTGTAAATACTGTCATGGTGATGGATAACTTCATCCATTGGCCAAAACCCTACCTTCTCTTGTCATCAACTTGTGATGAAATATTGTCATGGATGTTTGGAATTTGGATGAAAAATCACTTAGTAAGTGATAGTAATTGCAACACTATAAATCTATATTCCCCAAAAAAATTATAAGGAATGGCAAAAAAAATGTTGGGTTACCATTTAGTGTTGGTGACACTACACCACGGTTTACAATTAGTATTGAGCAAGACAAATAGAATTGGTGACACTAAATACCATATTTAATGTAGTTCCCAGGTAGTTATCCAAATACCTCCCTAGACCCACATTAATTTCAAACCGTCCCAACACCCACCAAAACTAACCCAAAATTGTCTTTGTTTTTTTGTCCAAAACCATACCCACTTTCTTTCAAAATTGCCCCGCTTATCGTTTGAATCCGCCCCCAATATGCACCATAGACTTGAGGATGGTTCTACGTGTTATCCGGTTACGGGTATAGGACACGTGTATAAGGTACTTTTGTGGTGGAGACAATATCTACCTTAGGATCCAAGGCCAAAGAGACTCTTTTTGCATTAAGTTATGTACACATAGTGTCATCACTCTTGTTAATCAGGATGTGATAAATAGCAAGGCCCGTCCACCGCAAAAATAAGTTTACAATGAGATTGGCCCATGTGTTCAATGTATAAACATCATTCTAGCTTATGTAGATAACAGATTTGGACGGGCCTTTGTGATCAATAAAAAAAGATAATACCGTAACACAATAGCTGGTTCGTCCCCTGGCGAACGAATATTTATTTATTTTGAAAAAATAAGGTTCGCCTCTCAAAAAACTGAATTTCTCAATTTTCATTTTTAGCAAAAAAATCAGTAAAAATGACCTTAAATGGCTTAGAAACACCAAAAGATTGCAAAAATTAATTTATTCTATTTTCGTTTTTCTGTCTTCATAATTTCATAATTTTTACGTTTTTTATTTTTAGAATTATTTTTGAACGAACCAGCTATGGTACTACGGTAGTCTTCACCTTAACCCTTTATAAATCTTGAGCTTCAGCGCTTATTTTAAATCTTGGAATGACATCTTTGTCATTCACAATTGCTAACAAGATGAGATACCAACCCTGCATAAAAATTTACTGCAAATCCCCCATGCACGTCAATGAGGTGTGTCCAACACATAATCACTTCGAAATCTGACAACCTTGATTTATTAGAAGTTATTATGTAAAAAGATCAAATGGTTAAGATGATAATGAAGTGGCATTTGGTTGAAAGCCTGGTCGCTATGTGTCTATGCTGGTGTTCAAAGTGTGGCGGGAAAGTGATCCCAATTGCCAACTAGATGAGATATCACCCCTGCATGGAACACTATCTTTGACATGCAGAGGATTAAAAATAAGTAAAAATACTTTTTTGCAATAAATATGATTTGGAAGTTGGCTCTATTATAAAGTTGTCTCATGTGTAAGGTATACTCATCTAAAATAGATAATTTCTCTCTAAAATGGCCCTCGGACATAGGATTTTGGAAATAAATTCAATTTATACAAAATTCAGACAAAACATGGATGATATTTGCAGAAAGGTTTTGATAAGCATGACCTTGAAGATAGTGTTGGCAGGACTGATGTATCTGCAAGAGTATACTGTTCAAAGTTGCTCTCTCTGACAGAAAGGCAGAAAACTTCAAGTAGCACATTAACATGGAAATTTTCAACCTGAAACCAGAACTTAAAAACAGGATATGATCTTCTGAAGGAAAGAAACAGGAATGCAAATAAAACAGAGAAGTCATGCCTCAAGATATTGGGAGTCCAGTATGCGTCTTCTAGCTAAATCAAAAAGGAAATTGAACAATGCAGTTTCTGCAATCTTGGCTGCCTTTTTCAATTGCTTTGGTGACTTCTGGACCTTTTTTGCTTCTTCATGCTCTGCAGTTTCTAGTGACAGTGATGTTTGAGTCTCTTCATTTTCTCCCCAATCTGCAGCCTTTTGAGCCTCTTCGTCCTCTCCCAAACTCGCTGCTTCTAGTGACGGTGACACTTGCATACTTTCATCTCCGGAATCCACTGCTGCTTCTAGTGGCGGTGGTGAAATTTGAGAATGTTCAATTTCTCCAGAATCAGCTGTCTGTAATGAGAACAGGGAGGCTTGTGCTTGGTTAACAGCACGCAAAAGCCTCCGTAACTCCTGCCATACATTCTCATGTCAGACAGAACTCAGAATCCAACTCTTTAATCCTAATTTTGGCAACTCCTTGCAAGATCAGAAGTTTGGCTGTTTTTCACTAATTTAGGAGCACTTTAAAATAGAGTTTGAGGGCCCCTGGCCACTCAAATCTCTCGTCAGTGGAAAATCTCAAGACCTTCCCACTTCCACCCTACACTATAGCTAAAGGGCTAAGGGACCAAGGAAGTTTGAATGGATGAAGAACTTGGATGAAGTCCTACATGGCATGCAATGCAATGGATGATGTTTCATGGTCTATCGGATTTTGCGTCAAGCCCATCACAAAACTGGGAAACCACGACACTTGAATATCTCACAACCGTTGATTTATTATAACTTAGTGTGCCCACATGAATAGATGGTATTGAAATAACATTCGGTTGAGAGCATTTGTGTATGTCTTGAATCTTCACTCAAAGACCACACGATATCCAATTTAATATTCCATCATACAGCTTTCGGATGAGCTTCAACAGCCCTCACAAGTTCGTGGTGATGGACCTTGGCCATAGTCTAAAGTGGCCCTGATACTCTGATATTCAGAAGGCCTAGCATGTACAACTCACTTCTTCCAACACAAACACTGTCAATCCTTTGTTCCAGTCACTGTGAATCATGTCAACCAGAGGTCAAATGATAATTTTTCAGGATACCTGGCGATCGAAGTAAACATCACTTGGACCTGAGAAGACTTCATAAGTTACGTCCTGATATCCGCCTAATAGGCCTGCAATCCATCGCTGTGCCGTGTTCTGTGCTGACAAGTCTTCCTGGATATGTCAAACATTTTCTCCACCTTAAATAATGTCGGGTGTCATAATAGGCATATTTGACCCATCCCAAAATTCTACAAACTGGAAACACCAAATCTCTCAAAGAGAGACTAGACTTCAAGGGACTTTTCTATTAAGAGCTCGTAAGACCGTCTGTGTCAGAGCTTAATTTTGAAACATAGGTGAATCTCCTTGAACCTCCTCCTTTGATCCAATTTTCTAATGATATTAATAGGATTAATAGGATCTGACCCATGGAGCCTGCCACCCTAAATCTCAGCTCAGCCTATGCAAGGCTAGCTTGGCCCAACAATCCTAGTATGTCAAGCTAGTAAGCTGGATTTTTTTAGCCCGGCCTTGCTCTTTTAGTATGTTAATTTTAGCATCAAGGAAAACTTGGGTGACTTATACATAAGCTCTCAAAGTCACCTTTTAGCCAACTCACCTGGAGTCTGGCCCAACTTTGTTGATCACTCTAATATTACTCAACACTTTATTTGCTCTTCATGATTCTTTTTGTTGTGTTTGTTAGGGATAGATATATTGCTCACATCATATATTACTGTCGTCTAAAACTTCCCTTCATAATACCTCTGAAAGATCGTCAGTCTCCTCATCATTGTTGTCATCACTAAACTCATCCTCGCTTGATTCAGGGGCTGAAGTAGATGCAGATGGAGAGCCTGAGGTCTCACCATCTATGCAAACTTTGAGAACTTGCTCCATCAATTCAGGGTCTGCTTCTCGGAGCAATCCCCCTGAAACCAAAGCAATAGGGATATGAATATAAGATTTATGTATGCAGGCCTTATGTGGTGACTCTCAGTATATGTTAACCATTGTAGGTTCAACAATCAACACAATTGGGAGAGGGTGTGTGATCACTCAAAGAAAAAGGGAATCTTCACTTTGGCATCTTGTCAAACTCTGATTCTCAAACTTGAAATGACAATCTCCAATCCTCAATTGCTAACCGGATGAGACCATTTCCAATCCAACTCAATGGCCAAAAATCTCTTGAGCGGTGGTGTTTGAGTGCTCACCTATATAGTTGAATTGTCGCCTCTTCCCATTGCGCACCTTGGGACCCAGTGACTGCCACAACCCAAACAAGATTAAAATGCCACTGAAGACATGATCACACAAATCATCATCCTAAGCAAAATATATATGTCTTTATGAAACAGTGACTTACATATACAACAGACAAAAAAAAAAGAGTGAGCCTTTTTTATTTATGTCAAGCATGCCAAAAATATATAGGTGAGAACCTCAATATGATGGTAGGTCAAAACCAAGAACAATCACGACATAGCAATATACCTTGACAAGGATGACGGCATCATAAACTTCTTCTGGAAGTTTTGCTAACCTGTTGGATCAAATCAAGTGTGTAAATCAATTACCGTGACAGCTGGAAATCTTAAAACCAGAGCCAATGACCACACTACAAACAGCTTGCACAGTTTGCCTCCTGCTACACTGTCCATGTGAGAACTACACTGGTTCTGGTATATACTGTGAGCCGAATTATTGAGCTTATTTCCACACTAAAATCATTGGGGGCAATACTATGGATGGACACTGTTCACCAACCCACAATATCGAAAAAAAATTGCTCATGTTGTAGGTTACAATATTTCTATTGCATTGGAAATAGTGAAAATTCTGAAAGACTTCCAACCTAGGGGAAGGTGGGTTTATCACAGGTGCATGACAAGTGTAACTAGGACTGCACATTGTTTTCTTACATGATAGTGTTTATTGTGGGCCTCACTATAAGGTTGCCCAAGGTAAGTCACACTACAGATCTGCCCAAACTATTTTGAGCTTTTTTCAACACTATTTACCTACCAACCAACAGAATTCAACATCAAAGGTCCATGATGTAGGTTACATTACTTCTAATGGATTGAAAGTAGTGCACATTTGAAAGCCTTCCAATCTAGGGGAAGGAGGTGGTATATGACAGGGGGATGATGACAAGTGTAGCTAGGGTGGCACTATATTGTCTTGTGTGATGGTGTATACTGTGGGCCGCACTATACAGTTGCCCAGGGTAAGTCACACTATACATCTGCCCACGCTATTTACCATGATTAGTGTAACTGCGTTATTTACTTCCAAGCTCCCTCAATAATTTCAAACCTTAATCCATGGACTTTTCAGATGTTGGGAAAAATTCAACCTGACAGCTTGCCGAAGTTGATTACCAGACAGAGATGCAAGTTTGGCACCCCAATCTTTGGCCCTAAGAGCTCTCCTCTTGCTTGCCCCCTTGCTAGCCTTCTCTTCCATTTCCTTACTTTCATCTTCCGAATTGCTTGTTTGAAGGGCGTCACCACGTTTCGTATATTGCAAGTAGCTGTCTTTAAGACCCTTCTTCCTCCGCCCGTGGCTTTTTCCTGCAGTTCCTGTGTGCGCTTCCCTGATGAATATATACCAGCACTGTCAAACAATGACCGATGAATTGCTACTGAGAAATGTCAACACATATTGTGGCATTAAAAAACCAACACTGCAAGAAAAATGGAGTGTGCTGTTGATCTTGCATGTTGCTAAAAAGGTCTAGAAATTCAATAGTTCTAAAAAATGCTTCTAAAAATAAATAAATAAATAAATAACTAGGGTTATGTAATATATGCTAATTTATGTCTTCAATGTTGAGTCAATGTTGATACATACTCTTCAAGGTTTACTGTCATTTTAATGCTAACTTAACTTTTACCAAAGGATTCATTTAGCACCGATTCCACTCATCTGCAGGGTTGAAAATTGCAACCCTGCATCTGGTAGCCATGAATTCACCATTGTAGTTTGATGTGAATGAATCAATGTGATCTATGAATCGGGATTAATAATCTCTGCATTTAAATTAATTGTGATGAAGTCGTTTGATGAGTATTAGACCGTCTCAAGTTGGGTTACAGTAGATTTGATTCACACTTTCCTTACCCCATTTCTACTGCGTGTGTGTGAATTGCAGCCTTCGCACTCAGGCCATGAGCACTCGGATTGTGAGGCTTTGAAGCAGAAGTCAATTACCAAGACTATGCTATATCTATAGTATGCTAACTGTCCATATTACATTAATTCAACTCCAAATTCATCCTACTAGGTCTAGTAACAATAAAATGTAGAAATAAAAGCTGGAAATTGCAACCCTATGTTTTGTAGTCACTGATTCAACGTTGGTGGAGTTTGATGCCACTGAATCGATGTGAAATCATGTCGATATATGGATTTAATGTTGATATATGAATTTGGATGTTTGCTATGTGATATTCAAGTTCGAGAAAATTTGAAAACGATGATAATGAGCAGGAAGAGAGTGGGCATCTGATAATCCAGGGAACACCACTTAGCACAACATTTCGCTAATGTTTCATTCAACATTGATTCAAGTCTTGCAACTCTAAATTGTAGAAATAAAAGACAAAAATTGCAACCCCATTTGGTAGGCATTAATTCAACGTCGATGCAGTTTGATGTCTTTGAAATCAATGTTGATATATGAATTTAATGGTTTGTGGTGTCATATTCAAGTTTGAAAAGATTAAAAAAACCATGACAACGACCAGGAAGAATAGGCACCTGATAATCCAGGGTACGGCACTTGGCACAACATTTAGTTAGTGACTTATTCGACATTGATTCATCCCTTGCAACACTCAAATGTGGAGATAAACGAAGAAAATTGCAACCCTATGTTTGGTAGGCATTAATTCAACCTTGATGTAGTGTGGTGTCATTGGATCAATCTGAAATCACTGTCGATATAAGAATTTAATGGTTTGTGATGCGATACTCAAGATTAAAAAAAATTTCAAAAACCCATGAAGATGTGCAGGAAGAATAGGCACCTAATAATCCATGGAACAGCACTTGGCCGCTCTTGAGCCCATCCGGAGTGAGGGGGGATGCTGATACGAGAGATGCAAGTAGACTCTCCACTGGAATGCAATAAAAAATCTGAGGAGGAGCAGGAAATGCCCAAAACTGTCCTGCGGCAAATACGAGAGGAGAGAAGAGTACTGGAAGGCCTCCACAGCTGCCTACTAGCCTGAAGCATCACTCCAGACTGTAAAATCTCCACCGCCACAGGAGCAACGTATGAAACGTGTGGCACAACACCAACCTGAAAATGCGAAATTCCTGTGCACAAATAGGATGAGATGCAACGTGAGAAGTGTAATGAAATGGTAATTGCAGACAGACACCGGTAGCGCCGAAGGATATGCAAGTTTCCCTCCCCGAAGCAGAGGCTTTGGAGGAATTGAATTCTGGAAATTCTGGGATTCGGATGAACCCTTAAAACCCTAGCAATGGAATCGAAAACCCAGGTTTTCCAATTTTGGGTGGATTTGCAGAAACCTGGGTTTAATTACGGCAATGGCGATCATGGTCGAGTGGGTTTGGTGTCACAAGGTCATGGGTTCAAACCTGCTCATGAACGGGTGAAATCCCAATGGCATAAAAACAATGCTTACGCAACACTTGGGTTTTGGAGGAATTGGATTGTGGGATTTGAATAGATTTTTAAACCTCGGCAATGGAATTAGAAACCTCGGTTTTTTAATTTAGGTTGAATTTGTAGAACCATGGGTTTAAATATTCCAATGTTGGACTTTCAAGGGTGATTTGATCAAAAGGATTTGGTGTCACAAGGTCATGGATTCGAACTTGCTCATAAACAGATGAAAGTCCATCTAGCGTGTGGGAATGAAAAGATGTCAATTTTTGTTTTGGGGTCAAAAGCATGAGGCTTTGTCACGATGACCTGGTAGTGAGTAAACATTGGCAATTGCGAAGAAATGATGCTTACGCAATGCATGGCTTTTGGAGGAACTAGATTATGGGATTCAGACTGAAACCCTTAAACACTGCAAGTGGAATTGGAAACCCAGTTATGGGTGGAATCACATGAACAAGGCTAACATGACTCCAAGTGTGATGGTTTGGTGGGTTTAGTGCCATAGCATCCTTGGGTCAAACCCACTCGTGAACTATTGACATGGTAATGTGCAAACACCGGCAATGCCGAAGCATATGCAAGTTTTCTTGTGTGCAATAGGGGTTTTGGAGGGTTTTGATTTGGGGATTTAAATAGACTCCTAAATCCTTTACATTAGAAATGAAAACTCAGATTTTGGTTAACCACTTCATGTGGTGGTTTGGAGGGAGTTGGTGTCACAAGGTCCTTGGTTAAAATCCACTTATGAACTAGTCAAATTATAATGTGTAGACCTCAACAATGGCAAAGAATGCAATATTCCCTACTTACCCAAAGGAAGTGTTTTGGAGTAATTGGATCATGGGATTTGGTGAGACTTTTGAACCCTCATAGTGGAATTGGATCATGGGATTCAGTGAGACCCTTAAACCCTAACAATGGAATTGTACACCTCGATTTTTCTTACTTGCAAAAACATGGGTTTCTTGACTCCAAAGTTGATGGTCCGTTGGGTGACCACCAACGTATCACAAAATGATGAAAAGCCCGGGGTGTCCACTTTCTTTCATTGCAGAATTCTAAAGGCAACACCATCATGAAGAAATCAAAAAAATATTGTAATAAAATCTTCAGTTTTCAATTAATGACAAGTATACTCCCATGATTTCTTTCTCTCCTATTCATTGTTCTATTATACAATTAAAATTTTAAAAAAATGTTCACACAAATGAGTATGTATGTATATAGTAAGATAAACACTATACACCAATAGCTACATGTCTAACATATTCATCATAAAAGTACCCCTTAGAAGAAGAAAAATCCTCATGTTGGGCCTAACTAGTGGAGGTCATCTCTCCATGAAACCCTAATACCAAATACCCGGAGGACGCCTCTTGCTCCCAAGCCAAAGGCACATGTGAACCTTCCCAATACGCAATTCACCAGCCATTGGTTCACTATTGAATTGTTGGACTTATGCAAAGCAAGCTTCCTCTATCCTCTAGCAGATGAGCCAGTTGGAGGCACAATCTGAAGCCCAAATCATGCTCTCTTCTACTATTCTCCCTGTTTAGTATGACACGTTTGGGAAACACACAAAAATAAGTCGTATTATCAAGGTGTCGTCTTCTCATTAATATGACAAATGGCATAAAGTTGTCATATTATCGAGAGAATACGATAACATAAGTGATATGAGCTTAAAATATATATACAATGAGCTTAAGCAATATAGATGGTATGAAATAATAACTTATGATTCCAAACAAATATAAATATTCTCAAGAACTCTTGAAACAGGAGTCCAAAGATCTATGGTTTTGCCTACCCAAGTTAGCAACTGTCATCTTATCTAAATCCCCTATTGACTTTTGAAGACTAATAATTTCATTAACACCAAAATATAACGAGTTGTCTAATAAGAAACTAGACAACAATGATGCATGACGTTTAGCAACATATTAGGCAGGAGGCCACTCTAACCCTAAACATGTCCATTCTGCACTAGTAACCCTAATTCTCATTAAGTTCCCAATGATAAATGAAGTTCCCAAGTAGTTCCCAAGTGAAAACGGATGTATTTTAGATGTACATTACATAGATGAAAAGAATTTTAACACTAACTACCTCTTTAATATGACAAAACATAGATTCTAAATGTCACATTATTGAGTGTCGTAGTCGTACAAAAGAGGGAGTTTTGAACTAAAAACTTTGGTCGCGCAAAAATGTGTCGTAATATCAAGGGTGTCATATTAATGAGGTTAGACTATACTTGCAAAATTGGCACATCTCCTTCATGGTGGTTGTCAACAACTGTGTTGACCACATTACACAAAGAGGGGAAGTCTTATTTCTTCGAGCATAAGCATGGGCCTTAGAACTATTCATAATGTAAAGCAGATGAAACCATGGGATTAGGGCCACTTCACACACACAAGACTGAGAGCCCGTGACCAGTACACTTCAAGCACTCTCATTGGTGGAAATGGCGGAGCCGGTCCAAGTTTGCTTCACACTACGCTCAAGAGACCAACAGAATACGTGAATGCAAGATGGATGTAAAGTCTACATGGATTCCTACATGGCATCGAATGGATCATGTTTCATGGTCATGGACTATTTTCAAAAACCACCTCTTGGAGGTAGGCCTAACACAAAACTGAGAGACCATAGCACTTTAAATGCTCACAACTATTGGTGTATTCTATTTTATCATGTGTGAGGACCTGCTTGAATAGAAATTCATTGAAATAGCATTTGTTTGAGGGCCCGATCACATATGACTTCAAACTACACTTGAGGGTCCGTGACCACACTACATGCTTTTGGAGGTGGTTTAGGACGGCCTTTGGACACTTTCCTTTGGGCTCTCACAATTTCATGGTCACGGCTCTTGGCTCATGTGTGAAGTGGCCCTTAGTCCCAATCCCTAAGTTTATGAGAATGAACACAAAGTCACCCAAGTTTCCTTAATGCTTAAATTATCATACACAAAGAGCGATGTCAGGCTATTAAAATCTAGCTTTCTAGCTTGTTCTAGTAGGATGGGTGGGTCCCATTTTATTGCATACCTTATTTCAAATCCTAAAATTCTCTTAAAATTTGAGAGGTGGAAAGAGGAGGTCTCAAAAGTTTCACACAACTTTCGAATGCACAACGAGCTAACGAGCGTTTAATAGAAAGCTTTCTCAAAGAAGGATCAAACCCACAGTTTTGTCCCTCTTGAAGGACTTTATTGTTTTGGTCTATGCTTGGCCTGCCCATCGTAGATAGTAGGGCAAGCTAGAAAGCCGGTATTAAAACACCCGATAAAAGGTGTACAATAATTTACACATTAAAAAAATTGTGGGTGAGTTTGTGTTGATTCTCATGAATTGAAGGTTTCATTTGCTTTACTTTACAAATGATTCTACTGAAAATGAAAACGACCATTTTTGATGATTTGACACCAAAAATAGCATCAAAAACATTGAATTAGTATTGAAGAATCCAAGAGGAATGAAAATTGGCCCTCAACGTATAGAGGACTTGTTTTTACTAGAGCCCCTTCATTCACAATGGATGAGTTTACATAACACCATGGAGCTTGATCCGTCCAACTAGAAGCAAAGACTCGAAACTGCCCAACACACTCTACACTCCGTAATATCACGCTCGTGGCAACCAAAGTGCACATGATATTAAGAAGCTATGTTAACATGGGTGCGTGATGAAAGAGAATTAATGTAGCATGTGACATTGTGGAATAACACAAAGTCAACATTACAACAATGACAATCAACGACAATGTGATGTGTGCAAGCATGTGGTTGAGTTTCCTTGATGACTCATTTTGATGTCCAAACCCATGATGTAAGGGAGGCAAACGTGACAATAAGGAGGGAGATTTAAACTAAGAACATCCGTTCCCTAGAGTCCCGGGATACACGGGAAGGAGTGACATTAAGGAGGTTGACATGGAGTTGAGAGCGTACTACATGCATAAATACAGAAGGAAAGCTGTCTCTAATAACTTAATGCTTAAAAGGGTAGGCACACAAAGTACGTACCATTCTCCAAATGAGTGTGACACCTCACCCTCCTGCCACTCAAACTGCCATGGTACACATGGAGTAATTAGTTCACCTTTCTCTTTTTGGGAGGTAAGGTACTATTGATGGCACTTTAGAAATGACTACTGTTCTCCCTCTTTAGTATGACACGTTTGGGAAACACAAAAAAAACAAGTCGTATTATCATCGAGATGTCGTCTTCTCACTAATATGACAAATGGCGTAAAGTTGACATATTATCGAGGGAATACAAAAACATAAGTGATATGAGCTTAAACTTATTTATACAACGAGTTTAAGCAATATAGATGGTATGAAATAATAACTTATAACTCCAAACAAATACAAATATTCTCAAGAACTCTTGAAACAGGAGTCGAAAGATCTCTGGTGTTGCCTACCTAAGTTAGCAATTGTCATCTCATCTAAATTCCCTACTAACTTTTGAAAACTAATACTTTCATTAACACCAAAATATAAAGAGTTCTCTAATCAAAAACCAGACAATAATGATGCATGACGTTTAGCATCACTAAGTTTTACTATAGGTAGAGCAACGTCATCCACGTCTACACTAGTATCCCTAATTCTCATAAAGCTCCCAACGGTAAGTGAAGTTCCCAAGTAGTTCCCAAGTGAAAATGGATGTATTCTAGACGTACATAACATA
Organism: Polytrichum commune; assembly: GCA_950295325.1. Classification (NCBI taxonomy): domain Eukaryota; kingdom Viridiplantae; phylum Streptophyta; class Polytrichopsida; order Polytrichales; family Polytrichaceae; genus Polytrichum; species Polytrichum commune. The sequence continues at coordinate 7,960,135 of OX485809.1, forward strand.
GATGAAAGGAATTTTAGCTATAACTACGTACCTTTAGTATGACAAAACGGAGATTCTAAATGTCGCATTATCAAGTGTCGTAGTCGCAACAAAGAGGGAGTTTCGAAGTTAAAAGTTTGGTCATGCAAAAATGTGTCATAATATTGAGGGTGTCGTATTACCGAGGGTAGACTGTACTCAATCACCTTGCTCAAACTGACAGGTCTGTCAGGTATAAAGTTGGGTGACGCAAGATCTGTGAATCAGCCATTAAAAAAGTATAGGAGCATCATACCCCACGAGGTCGTCTTAAAAGGCTGATGTTTGTACAATAAATGGCAAGGCTCGTATTCAGGAATGGACATCAGAAAGACATATGTTTAAGAAATGAGTTCAAAATCAATCAACTATTTGAGGTTCATCAGTGAACAGAATTAATTGGGAGTGCCTGTGTGATCATTACAAGAGAGAATATCTTCACTTTGGACTCCAATTGCTTGTGCTACCCAGAAATGACAATTCCCAAACCGATCCAACAGTCAAAGATGTGGAGTTGGAATTGCCCACAACAGGGCCACGTACCTTGAGCATCCTGGGTCTGATGCATCACTTCTTCGTCAGCACGCTGATTTTTGTTGATTGCAAGGATGGAACGATCCATTTGAGGCATAAATATGACTTGTAGAAATATACAAACAGCTGAAGGCAAGATTCAGTTAGAGTGTTTGAAGTAGTTATCATCCCCTTACACGCTGGGGCTTTATTGTGTATCAAAAAGAATTTTTGAACACAATTGAAATTGTAAGGAACACAATTTCTCTCTTCACGTGTGCAAGTCTAGACTCTAAACTAGAGGCCACGGCCACCGTTCTATTCTGTTCTGGAATGTGTACTGAAATGGTTTTGATACAAGTTGCCTTTATTGATTGATGGGCATGCAGGGCAAAGGAGTTATGTTTGTAGAACATGTGTATGTGTCCTAGCTCTCTGCAGGTTGAAAGATGGCATGGAGGTGAAATCTTACGTGCTGAGTGATAGGGAATTCTAAAATTAAATTTAAGCGATCACCTGAGCAAGTAGACTTGCCCACCAACTTCAAGTCCTGCGACCCAGTAATGATCGGAGAATGCCTTTGCCTCTCGAGGGTTTCGAATCTTCAGGAGCCGGCAATGATGGGGTCAAGAACATTGTCCTTTCAAGATCGAGGTTGCCCGTCTGTTCAAATACAAAGTATGAATCAATGTTAGATGAATGCAAAGTGATATCATAAACCTCCAAATTCTCATATTAACATTGATTTCACATTGACTCGATCACATCAAACTACAATATTGAATCAATGCCTACCAAATATAGAGTGCAGTTTTTGCTTCTGTTTCTTAGATATTATAGTTGCAACACCTAAAAGGTTGACATATAAGCAGAATTAATGGTGAATAAATCATTAGCTAAAGGTTTGAGTTTGCCCAAAAAGAAAGTAAACCCTAAAGGGTAGGTATAAACATTAAACACTGGTCACATGCAGCAACTAGATATTCAGCATTGATCATTCCTCACTGCCTGCAATGAAAGCATGGCAGCAGGACTTGAGCTTGCCTTCTGCACGGGAGCAGGCTTTGAAGAAAGTAGAGATCCAGGCATGGGAGTACTGCTTAGTCTGGAAGGAGCTGCTCCTGAAGCTGACTGCCCTGCTGCTGCCTTATTAGCTGAGAATGAAAATGATGTGGACAATGATGGACCCTTCCTGAAGGATGCATTGGCTGTCCCTGCAATCCCACATCAAAACCTCACTTCACTTCACCTGAACAGATAATGAAAACACGTCAAGAGGACCCCTGATCTCTGGGATGTTACAGTTGCATAAGAGACAGATGATGGCACTCACGATTGAGAAATGAGCCCCTGTTGTGCGATAACGCAGATGGTGGAGGTTGCTGCCCGCCCACACTGCACAAACATAAATCAGTGTTACTAACTAACACAAGGATGCAGAACCCCATAATATGCAATCGTAGAAAAAGTAAGTAGCCACTTTGTGGGGACCCTAAGACAATGTGATGCTTCAGCATCCAAGCTGCTCAACTTTTGGTCTCAATGACTGGAAATTATACAAGGAAAAGGATTTTATCTACTGGCTGATACTCACAAGGCAACTTAGTGGGCTTGAGGTCCACTGCCCACAGTTTGCAACCTACAAAAGAATCTGAGACATGAATATGGACCTGGTGGTGGATAGTAGTCCGCTTGGGACACCTGTAGTTGTTGAAGCCATTTCTGTCGCAAAATACCAAGCCTGCGGTCCAGATGACGCATCCAAACCTGTCATTTGAGAATCATATCATGAAAGAGCAACAGATTGAACTCACTCCCGTATCTACCATAAGTAAGTGAAACTCGAGAACTGTTTAAGAAGTCTCACTTCAACTGCAATGAATATTAAACTGTAGATCGGGAAGTACTCATTCGTCTTAACTTTGCACATTGAAAATCTAGATAAACCACAAACCCAAGAGCAGTAAGTCGTTGTTGGATTATAGTATCTTAAAAGTACACCACCAATGGGAGATACAAACATCACAAAACTGCAAGTGACCTGAATTTAATGTTATGTCAAAGCTGTTGATACATACTCACCCTTTGAGGATTGATTTCTGTGCAGGGCTAAGTCAACATTTACCTAATGATCTATTCAATATTGTCTCACAATTCAACCTTTTGGGTCTTGCATCTATCAAATATAGAAACAAAAGATTAAAATTGCCACCCAATGTTTGGTACACATTGATTCAATATTGCAATTTGATGTGACGGAATAAATGTGACATCAGTAATGTGGATTTAGAGGTTTGTGATGTGGAGATTTTCTCACCTGGTTGTGACGCTGCGTTTTGATTTGGCGGAGCATGCGGTTCAGGTGATTGTGGTATTTGTATGCGAGTGATGGTCGAGGGTTGACTCAAGTCAAAAGTCTCGCGCATCAACACTGCATTCTTCTGTCCTGCTCTTTTTGGAGCAACAGGCTCTAAATGCTCTGCACAGTACAATTAAACAGATTAAGACATGCTCAAAAACTAGAATGCCAAGAGGTGCTAAAATGAGTTTGACCCTCAATGAGCTGAAATATGTTGCTCTTCACTCAAATGCGAAGACTACCTCCAAGGATGCACCACAAGTGCAAAGAAATTATTGATATAGTGTGCAAAACGACCAATGGAAAATTGTAGGGAACCTCTCCCGACAAAAAGTCCATTGAGTTAAAATTATACGAATAACTCTATGACTTATTATGGCTACAGGATTAGCAATTTTGAGTCAGCATCTCTTCAAGGAATGACTCAAAAGTCATGAAACAACAGGGAAAGTGAGTTAACCTACAGTAGAGGAGTCCATCCCATCTTCCAAAAAAAACTCAAACCTGGAGTTTGAAATTGAAAAATAGTTATCCGTGTGCTGTATATAGTTCGTTAATTTGAAATATGACATGCCTGGAACTTTGTAGTGCATATAGTTGACCTGCATGGTCTTGGCAATTGACTGCTGCTTCAAACCCTCACGATCTGAGTGCTCATGGCATGCTTGCAAACGCTACAAGACAAAACACACAAACTTAGACAACATCGAATCAATGCCCACCAAATATAGGGTTGCAATTTTAATCATTCGTTTCTACATTTTATTGTTGGAAAAACCTAGAAGGTTGAATAATGAGTTGAATCAATGTTGAATGCTGAATGAATGCCTAGCTATATGTAAAGTTAGCACTTTAGGAAAAGATGTTAAACCCTGAAGGATATGTATCGACACTGGCTCAGCATTAAACGCTGGTCACTTGCATTTTGAGATGCTATGAAATTATTACTTGACACAGTTCAATACATTGAGTATTGTTTTACAATTAAGAAGTGCAAATGGAAGATAAAAATCTGATTTCACAGGAAGCTGAATTGACGTATTGCATGGTGTATCACCTGTGCAAGAGCCGATGTACTGATTTGTGCTATGTCCACCTCGTGTTGATGCTGTGCAATCAAATCATTCAACTTGTATGCAACTGTCCCCAGATGGTCCACAGCATTCACCAATGCCTTGACTGAGTAGTCCTTTAGATTGTCCAACACCCTGCCAGAGTTCCAACATTAATTGAGCCTATGAAGAAGTTATGGAAATGATCATTTTCAAAAAAATTGTCAACAATGATTCAACTACGCACATGGGGAGTCGGAAAGGAAAAACAGGGTGAAATGAAAGAACGCTCACCCCTGTTTGTTGTCACCAAAAAGATATTGGTGTTCACAGTAGTCAGCTGCTTGATAGAGCTGTGGTCGCAAACTTTTCAGCTCCTGCCAGACACACAACAAGTATCTGTCATCATAGACGGTCTCTACCAATCTTTCTGGTCTTCGCCGTGACTTTGAATGTGAACACAAAATTTGCAAGAAAGAGTACAGGGAGTGGTCAAAATGAGTGAACAGAAGGTTTAAGAAGGGGTCGTGAGCTCCATCACTGCTTACTTCTGTTACAGTAGAGTAGAAGCAAATTAAACATCGATTTATAATGCATAAAAGGTCACTTCGAAATCCGCGTCGGAGGCGCTTTGATAAGAAATTGCTGGAGAATTGAAGAAACGGCAGAACTACTCACGAGACAGAGGAAAAGTAAAATTCTGAACAACAGGTGATGTGTAACAATGCAGATAGGAAACAAATGCGTCTAAGAGCTTCAGGTTCGACAGCTTTGACTGTTGAGGTAACGTTAATATGGGATCGAGAGCTCCATCACTCCTCACTTCTGCCTGGTTCTGTTACGTTAGAGTAGAAGCAATACTGTGGTTCATAATGCACGAATAATAAGTAATTCTTGCCATCGCTCGAACAGAAATGTCTTCTCCGGAACGATCTTAGGTCATCTCGAATGCAAGGCGGATGCACTTTGGTAAGAAAATGAAGAAACGGCAGAACTCAAATCGAGACAATGAGAGTGAGAAAAAAGACACAGAGTGAAGTTCTGCAGAACAGGCGGTGTAGAGTAATGCAGAAAGGAAAGTTCATGTGCGTCTAAGAGGTCGAGGATCATTCTTAAGCGAAAACTGAAGAGATTAAATAAATCGAAGTAGAAAACTGGACACCGCGAGTAATTTTCGAAACCTTATGAGCGGGAGTACAAGGAATTCGTTAACTGAGAGCTCTATCACAGCTTACATCTGCCTATTTCTGTAGTATAGTAGAAGCAAAACTGTAGTTCATAATGCACTAAAGATATGTAATAATTCCTGCCATCTCTCGAAAGAGCAACTACATAAGAGAAATTTCTTCTCCGGAACGACCTCAGGTCACCTCGAATACACTTTGGTAAGAAGTACGGGATAAAATGAAGAAACGGTAGACCTCAAAATCCACGGCCCATTGATGAGAGTAATAAAACTAGAGAAAAATAGAAGTTATGCACAATAGGTGATGTTGATTGCAGAAAGGAAAGTCCAAAATTCGTCTAAGAGCTTCAGGATGATCTTCGAGGAGGAAAGTTCGACTGAATATAAGTGGGAGCGAAAAAAGAGTTTCGTTAACCGACATAATCCCATTGATGAGAGTAATAAAAATAGAGGAAAGGGAAGTTTTGCAGAACAGGTGGTGCAGAATGCAGAAAGGAAAGTTCAAATGCGTCTAAGAGCTTTAGGATCGTCTTCAAGAGAGGAAATCGAGATGAAATAAATCGAAGTGGAAAACTGGACACTGAGGAGTAAGTTTCACCAAAGAATACCACTGATCACCACCGCTATCACTTACACACTCACCCGGTCACTTACCTGCAAGGCTAAGAGGAAGGTGCGAGTCTTGTCCAACTCCTCTTCATCTTCTTGTAACGAGGAACGCGTCTCCTCTTCATCACTGTCTGTTTGCTCCATGTTTGAGTGGTTGCCGATCGCCTCCAGCTCAGGGTTCACATTCGCACAACCTCATTTAACCTTCTTCGACAACCTACCAATTCCAGAATGCTCGTCGCCTCTTGGCAAAACTCCTCTATAAAATCTCCTATCTCGAAGGCACTATAACACGTAGCTCAGCCGCTGTAAATCGTACTTCGCTGCATTATCTAAGAAGGCTTTCTCCAGCTAAAGCACAGATCCTTCTTCCAAACCCATGCACTTGCTACCAATCCGAAATTTTTATTTTTCCAAGTGTTGGCCCCGAAGCATCATAAGCGGGGAGTAAGAATAAAATAGAAACGGAAACCACCAAGCCAATTGTCATGCACAGATTGAGCGTTTCTTTTCTTTCACGTGAAGACAACGTACGCACCCGGCGAAGTAGGAGCCAGCATTTGCAGGCTGCGGAAATTAGGCCCCGGAAGGCCATGCGAGATTCCTGCTCACTTTTTATAGCGAGCTGATCTCTCGAAATGACTACTTGCATTTGCAATCTCCTCTTTCCAAAAAGAACAATAACAGCTACAAGCTGCCCCGATCTCCGGCAGTATTCAGCTTACATCAGATCATCAAACTTTCTCTCCCGTAGCATGTCGTCGAGACTAGTCGCAACAAAATAACTTCCAACTAATCCTCTAATCAGCAGCCTAGACATAACCTCCAGTTGCCTCAATGTGAGTTGCAAAACGGATGCAAGCGATCCTTATGCATCCGACATAGCCTAAACAAAAGTGAAGTTGAAGGTTATTGCGGAATGCATGCAACTAATGCTGCGCCGACCAATAGCGAAGAAATGACTTAAGATTGGATTTCCACTAAGTTTTAAGAAGGGTCCTCTATCCAAAAGATGAAGAGCTGCAACAAGCTGACCAGATCTCCAGCAGCAATATTGATCCTACGACTGACTGCCTACTCCTTCACTTTGCACATCCTTCACACATAACATCCGCACATCACAAACTTCCAAGTAATCCTTGAATCAGCCTATAAAGCGACATAATCTCCATTTGCACCAAACCGATCCTAAATCCTTTGACACAGCCTAAACAAAAGTGAAGTTGAAGGTTGTTGCGGAATGCAACTGATGCTGCGCCGATCAGTAGCGAAGAAATGCCTTGAATTGCTTGAGATTGGTTCTCCTTCAAGTTTTTAGAAGAGTCTTCCTTCCAAAAGAGTAACAGCTACAACAAGCTAACCAGATCTCCGGTAGCAATAGTCCTACGGCTGACCCCCTACTACTCCTTCACTTTGCAAATCCTCCATAACTTGAAACGCACTTCCCAAACCAATTCCAAGTGATCCTTGTGCCAGCCTACACGCCGACATAACCTCCAATGAGATTCTGAATGCCATTCGACATAGCCTAAACAGAAAGTGTCTCAACACAGGGGACGCAGGTTTGCCGATATCGATCAGTAGCGAAGAGATTACTTGAAGTGGCAATTAAATGATATGATTAATAAGGCTGTGAAGTGGATGACCGGTTTCTGCCATCATCATCACGTTCAGCTCATGCTTCTGGCGATGGGGCAACATGGCGGAATGAGTGTCCAAGTAAGCTCAGTACTCGATCGACATCGATCATGACGATCATTCATGAGTCCGCATGGCTGGGGTCGGGGGATGCAGGATTTAGATCCGATTGATGAGTAGTAGTCCCTGCATCGATGGCGCCCGAAGTCTTTGACTCCATCCGCAATATCTGCACACATATAAAGTACGTCATTAGTACAGAGTGACTGACTTGAATCTGGTGGTGCAGTTGCCAAAAACAAAGTGCATGGATGATTACTAAAAACTAAGTTGCTACCCGATTGATTAGTACAGAGTGACTGACTTGAATCTGGTGGTGCAGTTGCCAAAAACAAAGTGTATGGATGATTACTAAAAACTAAGTTGCTACCCGATTGATCAACGGCGTGCACCTTCACGTGACAAGCTTCGTGATTAAGTATTGTTAAATCCGATGATCATGGCTGGTGATCGTCACCATTTCCAAATTCCTATATGTAGGATCCTCCGTACTTGCCATCATATTCATGGAATCATCATAACATTAAGTAGTTTATCAATCACATTCTTAAGGAGGGTAAGTTAGTAGTGTTGCTCTCTTTTGTAATCTTAGTTAAATCTGTCATTTATCAATGTACTGTTCTCCCTGTTTAGTATGACACGGTTGGGAAACACACAAAAAATCGTATTATCGAGGTGTCGTCTTCTCATTAATATGACAAATGGCGTAAAGTTGTCGTATTATTGAGGGAATACGAAAACATAAGTGATATGAGCTTAAAATATATATACAACGAGCTTAAGCAATATAGATGGTATGAAATAATAACTTATAACTCCAAACAAATACAATATTGAAATAGGAGTCTAAATATTTTTGGTGTTGCCTTCCCAAGTTAGCAATTATCATCTTGTCTAAATTCCCTACTAATTTCTAAAACCTAGTAATTGTATTAATATCAAAATATAAAGAGCTCTCTAATAAGAAACTAGACAACAATGATGCATGACATTTAGCATCAAGATATTGGTGATACTGTATCAACCGTGGCAACATATTAGGGCCACTTCACACACAAGACTAAAGGCCCGTGACCATTGCAATATGAGAGCTCTCATTGGTCGAAAGGGCGAAGACCGTCCAAGTTCACTTCACAAACAAAGGTGAAGGCCTAAAGGCCCAAAGATCAAGACTTCATGAATGAAAAGTCTACATGAAGTCCTACATGGCAAACTATGGATAAGGTTTCATGGTCTCCCGGAATTTTTGTTAGGCCCACCTCCAAGAGGTGGGCCTAACGCAAATTCCAGGAGACCGTGACCTTTTTTAATATATTTTTTAGCATGTTAGATTTCAGGAGAGACTGCAAGGCATGTTCCATAACAGATTCCAAGACAAACAAACACCACCGAGTAATTCTCTTAAATTGATAGAGATTGAGACATATTATGTTAAACCAAATCCTCCCCTCTTTTTCCACCAACAAAATATGCAATGGTCCCGCAACATGGTTCATTCTCACTTCACACTATGCTTGAGGGCCCGTGACTACATAAAACGGCTAACCCAACACCCATTGTAGAGCCTTTGGATGAGAGTCAAGGGTCCTCACCATTCTAAGGTCACAACTTTTAGCTCATGTGTGAAGTGGCCCTTAGGTAGGAGGCCACTCTAACCCTAAGCATGTCCATTCTACACTAGTAACCCTAATTCTCATTAAGTTCCCAATGATAAGTGAAGTTCCCAAGTAGTTCCCACGTGAAAAATGGATGTATTTTAGATGTACATATATAACACATATGAAAATAATTACAGCATTAACTACCTCTTTAATATGGCAAAACGGAGATTCTAAATGTCGCATTATTGAGTGTCGTGGTCGTATAAAAGAGGGAGTTTTGAACTTAAAAGCTTGGTCTCACAAAAATGTGTCGTAATATCGAGGGTGACGTATTAATGAGGTTGGATTGTAGTAATAGAGTGGAGCACTATTCTTGGCCTTGCGATTTCACCTCTTTCAATAAGGTAAGTGGGCCTTGCGCCCACATCTCGTATGATGTGAAACACACAATTGATGTGAGACGGTTGACAAATCTAAATTGTGGCCGTAGACATTTTACTTATATTTCTTTGGAGCTCGTATAACTACGCCCAATCTCCTCCTAACGTACACCCTCTTTTCCACACACTTCATAGCTAAGCTCATATCACATTTAGATTCAACACCTTGCAAATTTACTCCTTAGATCTAATGCTTACATATGTGGTGCATGTTGTGGAACACTTCGTGACATGCGTACTTATGAAATGATTTACTATGACCAATCTTTGAATATGATGTCCTACCACTAACAAGTTGAATAAAACGTTTGCCAAAAAAAATTAATATTCTCAAGAAAGAAATCACACCTATCGCTTGATGTAAACATGATTACTTAAAGTTGTATTTATTTGTATAATGATCGGATTGCCAAATAGGTTCTCTTGTCACTATATATGATTTGTAATTAAAAAAATTAAAAAAAAATTACATCCCAAAAAAAAATCACAATTACAATCCATTTCATTTGGAAAGGGGAAAAAAAAGGTGAAGAAATATGAACTCACCCATACCTTTAATGATAATTAACTTTCTACCAATGATTAGCCCAACTTTCACTTGAATGCCCGCCTCTCATTTTCCCCATCTCATCTATGTTGCACTACAAGGTGGACCACACTAGTTATTGAATCATCCTAAATCTGCATACATTTCTTAATATATGATATGTTACAAATAATTATTCAATATGATTTTTTGAAATTATATCACTAAAAATAATTATTTGTAATTATAGTTTATAATCGTGATGAAACAAAAATGATGTGGGCCACAAAAGCATAACTTTTTTTATAGTTAATGTCAAGTTCATAACTTGGAGCAAGTTGAGTACAACTTTGGTTGGTCAACCTTAACTCCTCTCTTCAACCTTTGGTTAATCGTAATTCGGATGTGTGGGTGTGCATGCAATCGGTGAGCAAGCATATCAATAAGTTGATGCTCACTAACTCGTATTCTAAGTTAATTCTCCTAATTATGTGGTGCAAGCGATTTGATCATGATTTTAGTTAGCGAGCATTTTGGTCACCTTATCTTCACTACTTCATAAGTTAGCTAATTCTCTTCACTAGGTGGTGGTGTGGTGGACCTCATTTAAGGAAGGGGTTAACCCTTAAAGCACATAGCAGCTGAATATACAGCCCAATACACATCGTTGCAAGCCTCACCAAGTCTAAAGGACATACTTTGGAGCTTTGGGGTTTGGGGTTTTAATGCTTTATTTTGTAGAATTTTGTATGTTAAGGAGAAATGTAAAAGCATGTTCACATATGACATGGATGAGCAAACTGTTGCGTATGTATTTGCATCCAAGGGCACCCAAACTATATGCTTTGATCCCAATCTACAATAACATTAAGGTGTTCAGCCGACCTAAAAGTGCACTATAAAATAAGTTAATTATAGATGATGTTATTTTCGACACAATTGGCTAAAAATAAAAGTATGTAGCTCAAATACACATTTGTGTGCATAGAGAGGCCCAATTAGGGTCTTAGACGCATGCATGGTTAAGAGCCATGGCCATGCCACACTGCATAGCACCATCAATAAGATGTTGACTCTTCTTGGGGATCATAATCAAAAAGACAAGGTCAAAATTGGAGAATGGGCTTCAAGATGTCATGCATAAAGGTTTACGAATATACTTGAAAGTTTAAGTTTAAAGCATCAAAAGCGAGCATATCCAAATTTAGCCCATTTATCAAATGCATTATTCCAATCAAAGCATATGTATATGTAGAATGTTTTATAGGGTGACCGAGCTCATTTACATGATATAGGCTCAAATACATACCATGTACATGTATTCATCGTTGTTGCTTATCACTCCCTTTTTTCAAATTTTCAAAAGATGTGCTAAAATTTAATTCAATACCATAGAAAAAAGTAAAACATTCTTCCAAGTTGGAAACTGATACAAATCATCACACATCCCCTATAAACACACCTCCTTTCCTTTACGGGTCAACATCTCAAGCTATTTCTTAAAGAACCTTTCATGCACTTTTCACCCAACTAAACATTCACCTAATTCTCTTGGTTAAATGCAAAATAATAAGCTATATGAAGGCGGACAAAGCACATGACATTATTCAGATTCATAACAGTGTTTTGTGGGACTCACGGGATTCCACAAAATATTCTATGGACTATTGTTACTCCCGCAAAACATTGTTATAGATATGAATAATGTTATGCAAGGACAAGAAACATTAAGAGTTTTCCATAAAAGGGGAGGGAGGGGGGGGGGGGAGTGTGAAGGGAACAAAGAGGGCAAGGTGGGACCAAGTAGGTCTTAGCCTACTGCTTAACCCTTGAAGGATGTGTGGTCTCAATAAATGGCCATGTACAAAATTTATACAAGCTTCACCAAGTTCAAAAAACACATTTTATACGTTGATGTGTTTGAAACCTCATTATATGCATCGCCTTATGTCAAAAGAGAAAATGCCTTTGTGAGCTTCCTAACACCTTCCTTTTGAATGAATTTGACTTCAAGAGTCATTCATAAGCCCAAATTGGGTCTCTCGATCGGGAAGTTAAGATTAGGTTATGGATTGCATGAACAAAAGTAATATCCTATGAAGCTAAGAGCAAGCCCATCCATTGCCATATCCACAAATATTCCCACACCCATCCGCTTTTGTAGATACGGTTGTGGGTACAGTGCATTCTTCCACATGTTCCCATATCCACATCCAGACTCCACTATGCCTGAATTCATTATATAAGATCACAAGATAAGATATGATAAGAAGATTCTATTTTTGCCCATGAGGCCTTTATGTATATATCTCCCCATCATGCCCAATTGTCTTAAGTTTAAGCAGAGTAAAAGTACATTCTTATGTTAATTCAAAACTGCAAAAACTATCAGCGCAAAAATAATGAACTCTATGCTTTTCCTTAAGCTCAATCTAGACTACCGTCATCTTAGTTTATTCAACATGCATCAATAACAGCCGGCCCACGTTACATGAATTAAAACACCCTACACTTGTTTTAGGCAAGTGGAAATATGAGGGGAATACGAACATTGATGGCTCCTACTATTATGTTTGTTGAGAGTTTGCATGAAAATGGAGCCATGAAAAAAGAAAATCACTGACTAAGATTTTTTTGTCAGCTATGAATTGCATGTATCCTCAGTCATTGAAAAATGACTCTACATTGAGCCATTTTACACTCACTCTTCCTTTCTCTCACCAAGCACAACAGCAAAAAAAACATAAACAAATCCAAATAAAATCTGACATAGCAAGCAAGTTACCAAACCAAAAATTAGCATGTGAGCCCAAATACAGAAGTCTGAAATGTCAACTTTGTCGGCAAATTTCTCATTGGGATCACAAGTGCAATTACAGAATCTTTTTGGTAAAAAATAATAGTCTCTTGATTCCTGAGCTCCTCTCCGTTTGCTCCTAAATCCAACAAATTGCAAACCTCCCTTGCTAAGGAAGGTGCTTCCTTCATTTTGAGACTCTGGTCATGAGAAGCACACTGACATAACCTTTGCAGTGCCTGCTCAGAACCACTCTCAGGTAATGCACCTCAGACATTCACCTCAAACAATTTTGGAAAAACTTGAATCCATTATACCACCACGTTTGTAAGTCAATGAGAGACTTATGGATTAGCTGTCCAGATTGGAAATACCTTTTGACCTACTTTACACTCCACCTTACTGGCTTGTGATGACCAGAAAACAACTCTGTCTCCAGCAACGCTCCTCTTCTCTTCTTGGGAGTGGGCCATAATGTTGAGCTCAGTTGCTACCACAGCAAGGGCCTCCACCACATCTCCCAAGGCATACGCCAATGAAATGTGAGGCCGTGGATTCTGCACCCCCAATGCAACAGAGAGTCAGTATACCACATGTACAAAATTGTTGATAAACGTCATTCTTGGCACTGATACAATCTTGGAAATAGCAACTACCTTTGATGTACCTGAGAACCGTGTCCTCAAGCATGAAGCAAAAGAATCAAAGGTTCTATTGCATATGACACAAAGAATTGCTTCCCATCTCTTAACACAAGTTATTCCCTGTAAAAACAGCACTAATGTGGAGAGGTAGAGAGCCCAATATACGATGAGACATACCTTGTAAAAAGTGGGTAAATTGTGTAGTTTATACACGTCATCAACAAAAGAAACCTGCTTTTGGATCTGCACAACAAAAGACAGAAATAGTTTACTAACTTCTGAAGAACAAGCTTCTGAGGTCCCAGAAGCATTCTACCTTCAAAGGAATGGACAAAAGCAACCAGCCTCCATCCTTCCGGATACAGAAGCTTAGAACACTCGCAGCAAAAATACATCTAAAGTCCTGCATAGACTGTAACTACTATATCCTTTTCAAACATGATAATTGATGCCCTTTAGTTCATAGTTTACCAAACTTGTAATATAACCCAAAGATACATCTAATTCGTTTGTTGAAGTTAAGGGAATGGGTTGTCAATCATCTGAGAGCAGGGACCTGTGTTCAACATCCTAACCTCAGGTGTTCCTGCTGCCACAATCTCAAGGGACAAAAAGGAGCGCGTACGATCATCATTGATGAATACCTCCCAGCTTCCAAACTCAACCCAAAACCTGTCAAACAGACAAATAAGAATCAACTCCTGTCTACTAACAATATTATTCTATAGGCTTGACAAAGAGATCTTAGTGGACTGCAAAGAACGATTTGTGTTCAGATTCAATAGATGTTCTCAAAGACATCAACCAATGAGAACTTCATATGTATACTGCTGATGAGACAGTCCAAATTATTGCTAAAAAATAGTGAGATTGATATCTACATCTAAATGAGCTACTTTTATCAACTAGGTTCTAGGGAAATATAAACAGCAAACAAAGACTGAAGCAAAGCTGCAAACCAAGAGAAAGATCGAAGCAAGTGCTTGGCTACAGATAGGACAGAGACCAAATGCAGATGTCAAACCCATATAGAACTCCAAAAAACCCACCGTTTCTGACTCTCAAACTTACGCCTCAGCATAGGCACAATTGTGTCAACCTGATGTATACGAATAGGAACTGTGTGCCCTAGGCTGATGTGGAACTCACTCGCCAATTTGATGGCTGCAACCCATCCACAGAATATAGCCATCAATTTGAAGGTCAGCTCCATTGGTCTAGAAGACCCTTTACTGTCTAGACCAAATTTGCATCACTACAAGATCAAAATCATCTCTTACATTGGATATCCCTATATGCATCTAGACGTGAAGGAACAATAAAACGTACCCTGTTTGGACTTAACCCTCGTTGATAAGTCATCATCCTCCATGGACTTCAGGCTTGGAAACATAAATGCTGCTTTCTGGAGATAAGGTGCTAATTTGCTTTGTATAGGTGATGACAGTGTCACTGCCGCCAAAACAATTAAATCAATCAGTTTTGTGGTCCCTTCCAGGACATGCTTGCCAGGAATGTTCTAGAAGTGGTTGCTCCGGACCACCTGCTTTTTCTGTGCTTAAATTGAATATCACCACAAAGCAATGAGATATGTCCACTAGGTGAAATGCAATATCTACATGAAGCTGAGGAGTACACAGGGAGTTACACTAACCAGGAATGTAAATGTGAAGTGCAAAGTTGCCGTCAACATGTGCAAACCTTCGGACTCGCCCTCCATGTTCATCTATTGTCTTGCTCTCACTCACTGTCAACACATGTTGAAACGATCAGGTTATAATTTAACTAGAATACCTCTCCACTCTGGATGTGCTTCTTTACGCTATTTTCTGTGGCAGTGTCACCAAATGCTGAAGGGTTGAGAAATTAGCAGCAGTGGAAACAGATTCAATCCGCTAGAAGATATCGCAAGTCCAATGCACAAACACCGACGTTGATGAGTACATCAAGCACAGAATCTATATCAGGCAAGCAACTGTCGCATGCAAATTGATAAATCCTTCAATCTTTGGTTATAAATGCTAGCCATTGAAAAAAATCATGACACAGACACAGAAGTCTTTGAAAATCTTTTCAAACTGCATACATGAATACAACTACATAGTCAAAGAATTCCTTCCTCTCTGTTTTTTCCAAGTCACATCCAAAGATAGCGAAGAGACCGTCATGGATAAGGTCAGACCAAGACCGATCTACATATCTGAATGCCTTACGTGGATTAGGAAGCGGACTGAAAAATTCCAACGGAGGAGGTGGAAGCAGAACTGAGGAGCTTGGCAAAACTTTCCCACTTGCAGTAGAAGCAAGCTTCAATCTCTTTCTCCTCAAATCACCACCCTCATTCGCGTCGTCTGTATCCGAGCCTGAGCTAGAGTCGTAGCATTGTAAGGCCTCCATTACATTCCTTCTGCGCCTTTTGCGGCATTATCCCTCCATATCAGACTTCCCAGAGAGTAAAATTCATCCACTTGTTGCAAATTCCGGGTGTCAGACCCAGAAGCTTGGAGCAGTACTCTTGCAATGTCGAATTGACGACTGGAGGGAAAATGAGCTTGTCTTCAAAGCAAACATAGTAATTGTAAGGAAAGATATACCTTACGGGATTCGAACCGGAACCCATGTTCTCGCCATGACAAGACGATGTCCTGTATACCCCCAGACGAAAGGGACAAAATTGCTTTGAACAAATATATTCGGCCAGAGCTGCGGCTGTGCTGTATTTCGAATAGGATCGTCAAGATCCGTCGCTTACACTGTGCTACGATAGGGTTTGTCGGGTGATTGCATGAAATTCGCCTGCATCGTCCTTTGAGAAGACTACCGAATTGAACTGATATTGTCGACCGCTGAACAGACTAGACTCTCTTATGATATATTACAAATGCATGCACAAGTCCTTGGAGGAAAGAGTGCCACATCGAAGGCAAAGATGGTGAGCAAACTTAGGCTTGAAACAGACGCCACAAGTAATCGACAATAACGAACACAACAGCAGAGTGAATTGCACACTGATTGCTCGAAAGGAGACCAACTTCGGGATCGCGGGCCAGCTTGGGACACGCAATCATCTGGCACAAAGTGCATTGAGAGTCCCCGCCTGTGGTCCGGACTGCAGGACTTGGTGCACGTAATTCGAACATAGTGACTGGAACTCCAATAGCAGCACCAAATCCTCTCCTAATCTCGCTTATTGTTCCCCCTCCCCTGTGCAGTTTTCCGATATCGATAACCGGATTAAAATAACCGAGCAAACTCGACAAATTGAAATCATGTACCGACAACTGAAACTCCAGGATTATTATGTAAACACGCGAAGGAGCGGAGCGATCAGAAATTTCTCTTCAACGCGCCAGAGACAAGTCGGTAGCCAGAGAAAGCTGCGAATATGACCACAAAATACACCGCATTTTCTCTCAGGTTTCGTTGTCGCTCTCCTTTTGCTCTTTTTCTTCAAGCCTCCAAGGAACAAACATGAGCTTCAAATGACACAAACCAGAATCCGCGATCAGAAATTCCTCTTCAATGCGCCAGAGACAAGTCGGTAGCGAGAGGAATGCGCGAATATGAACACAAAACACACCGCATTTACTCTTAGGTTTCCTTCTCGCCCTCCTTTTGCTATTCTTCAAGCCTCCAAGAAACGAACAAGAGCTTCAACTGGCACAGACCAGAATGCGATGGCTTCCTTCTGCAACCTGTCCCCGACAATCCACGCGAAACCCAGCCGTACGTCACGTCCTCGGCTTGTAAACGCGGCGAGCGATCGAGATCAAACAAAGCGCGCGTTAAGGCATCCCCTTCCGAACTTAAGCCGCCATAACCTTAACGTGGTCTGCACTGCACTTCCACGGCTCACAAAATCGGCGATCGATCGAAATCAAGAAATATCCAAAAACCGAAGACCTCTGCAGCAGCAATGAAATAGCGACAGTCCACCTTAAGGCATCTCCGATGACAGCAAGTGCCTGGAAATGGACACATTCACGTCTACAAGTTGAAGCCGTAGGAAAGTCATCCAACGTCCTTAACAGAACTAAAGCCGCCAAAACCTTGACGTAATTCGCACTTCCACGGCTTAGAAAAACGGCGATTCAAATCAACAACGCAATAAGTTCCAAGCATGTAGCAGCAATAAAACAGCAACAGTCCAACTTAAGGAATCTTCGGTCACAGCAAGCGCCTGGAAATCATGCACTCACGTCTATAAGTCGAAGTCGTAGGAACGTCATTCAACGTCCTTTACCGGACTTAAGCCGCCAAAACCTTGACGTAAATTACACTTCTAAGGCTTCCACAAGGGCGATCTGATGCAAGGAGTGCAACAAGTTTGAAGGATTTGAAGCAGCAACGAGACAGTAGCAATCGCCCTTAAGGGTATCTCCGAAAACAGCAAACGCATGGAAACTGCATACGTACTCATCAGGAGTCGAAGTCGTAGGTCGCATTGGATTTGCGAAGAGCCAATCCTTTTCCGCACACAAAAGCGCAAGAATATACGCATCACGCCTTGCCATGGCCCACTCTACTTTCTTGTGCATGCGGCTATGGTCATGGCCATGGCCATGGCTCTGGTTATGGCTATGGTTATGAAGAAGGAAGATCTTACGACGAGGAAACCTTCGGTGACGCCATTACGGCGGAGAACGGGAAAGCGCATAGTGGAAGGAAGGCCGTCTGCTCAGTAAAGTGCACTCCAGTAAAGTCTCAACACGTGTCTAATGACACGTAGGCGCGTAATGGACGTGAAGGAAATCTCAGCTTATTGCTGCGGAGAACGGGAAAGCGCAGAGTGGAAGTAAGGCCTTTGTTGAGTGGAGTTCATTCCAGTGGGGTTTTGACACGTGTCTGTGACACGTAGGCGTGTGTTAGACATCTTCTATTAATTGTAGATTACATCATCCAACATAAAAACTTGACTTCCTATATGTTTGTGGTCGTATCATATCAAATGACATGGATCAGACTAATTCATGATATTTGAAGCTAATTATGGTGTCAATTCAACTAAAATAGGTAACCTCTAAATTGCATATCATTTAAAGGTTTTTATAGTACACTCATATGCGATTATGTCCTCTTGTCATGTGTGTGTGTTTGAGAGTAACAATAACCACAAAGTGACACATGTTTTACCAAAGGACAGTATTGGAAGCTCGTATCATTGACAAAAGCATATGCTTGCTTCTTTATTTTTATCTATATTTACCTTGGAAGATAAGTAATATGTCCATGAGTAAAGTATTGAGCACTCCTAAGCCCAACCTCAATCAAGAGGAGTAAAACAATAAACAAATGTGTTGGTATGTAATTCCATTACAAATGCTACTAACCTTTATGGTTATGTGAATTCATGGAGAATCGTGCCACATAATTCCCTCAAAATTTCCATGAGCACCAAATTCAATATCTGAATAGGCTGCACCACAAACTTCCAAGTCCACACACACACACACACACACATTACGAAATAAATCTTAATTCTTAATGGGACTTTGTTAATAAGTAATAGTATATGCTTTTGTCAATATGGACATGTGTCACTTTTGTTAATAAGTAATAGTATATAGTCTTTGTAGGCGTCTAGTTTACTTGGTGCACCAAACTCTACACTTTACACTTGCACCATATTCCTATCAACATAACTCTTGCCAGAAGAATGCGCCTCAAACTTTGGAACCTCCACCACATTCATTTGGATGGGATGTTATGAAACGGTGGCTCTATCTCCAACAAGGAATCCTTGGCCGATTCTATACTTGCCCATCATGATATGCATTTCCTCGTGATGTGTGACACCTTAACAACACAAAATCCTTCGTGACTTGCTATACCATTTGGTTGTTTTGGTGTGATGGAATTGTACAATGCTATAAATTTCTATTCCAAGTTTCATCGTTTCAATAACATAGCATAGATTGGAGCGGCATGCACACTATATAACATAAGAAAACTTAGTTGCACAAAGTTTCTCGTTATTGGGACATGACTTTTAGAAGAGATTGGATTGCACGCTCAAACATGATGATCATTTTATGTTCAATAGTCAGCATCATTGGAGGGACCTTTTTTGAACATTTAATGAGCATGCGAATCTTCACTTTGATGACGAATAAGATATTCATATGAGCTCCAAAAATCACGAGGAAAAGTGGCTACGGCTTCAATGCGGATTTGCTAACCATCTTTGTACACATGCATTAGATGGATACTTTCCTTCCTACACCCACTTCTCATATGGTCTTAACCATGGAATCAATACAAGATGATTAGCAAAACCGAATTGTGCCCATAGCCATTTGCATCATAATTTCCAAAACTCATACGAATGGCTTATTCATCTCCAAAGTGAAAAATCTTGTGTTTATTAAGTGGTCGTATAAGTTTCCTCCTCCCCCCCCCCTCCCAACAAAAAACAAAATGAGTAAAAATCATGTTGATTGTTGAGCCTAAAATGGTTAGCATATTTTAAACACATCGTCTAATCTCTTTTTCACAAATGTCTTGTTGGTGCCAGTCTCAAATCCACACATAACCACATATATATATACCGCTCTAAATATAAGTTGTCCAAATTATTGTTGTGTTTGATTTCAAGCACCTTAATTGCATGTTTCATATCCTAAGCGAAGAGAAGTGGTCTACTTGGAGAAAGTAACCATTTAACACCCATCTACCTTGGGTGGCAATGTTGACGAGCTCTTTGAAACTCGACATCAAGTGGGATACTTTCTCTCACTTTCTACATCACCCACTTGCATGGATTACTTGGAAAGGGGTTTGGACGGGGACCTAGTGTCACACAACTTTTCATAGGCCATCATCAAATATGGATCATATTTTGGATGGTTTCTAGATCCATCTAGAATATGGACAATGGCAAGTGTGGTGGGAGTCTGGGCCCCACCAACTTAGGTAGTCTTTGACCATGAGGGCCACTTCACACATGAGACTGAGAGGCCGTGACCATGGCACGTCAGCACTCTCATTGGTGGAAAAGGCGGAGCCGGTCCAAGTTCACTTCACACTATGCTCGAGGGACCAACGGAGTGTATATATATATATATATGCAAGATGGATGTGAAGTCTACATGGATTCCTACATGACATCGAATGGATCATGTTTCATGGTCACTTGGACTATTTTCAAAAACCACTTCTTGGAGGTAGGCCTAACATAAAACCAGGGGACCATGGCAATCCGAACACTCACAACCGTTTATTGATTGTATTTGATCATGTGCGAGGACCCACCTGAACAAAATTTATTGAAATAGCATTTGGTTGAGGGTCCGGTCACATATGACTTCACACTACACTTGAGGGTCCATGACCACAATACATGATTTTGGAGATGTCTTGGGATGGCCTTTGGACACTTTCTTTTGGGCTATCGCAATTTCATGGTCACGGCTGTTGGCTCGTGTGTGAAGTGGCCCTAAAAGTTACAATGATACATGTCATGCATGTCAAATTTTATATATGACAAGATTCAACCCTTATCAACTTAGTATTTTAAACCTTAGTATTGTGTCTACGTTCCTCCGGAGTTACCTACGCTTGTTTGGATGAGCTAAGGTGCCACCTACATCCAATCCGGTGGCTATAAGCTTGGAATACTACACCGGTTATTGAAAATATTGTTGGCCACGCTATAAGCAGGGATATCAACACTAAAAACATCATGGAATTTAATGTGGATGCACACTACATTCCAACATGCAATAGATACATTTTAAACTTTGTAATGTCACACTTGTGGCAATCAAAGTGCACGTGATGGTAAGGAGTTATGAAGTGTTATCATGGATGCAGGGTAAAAGGAGAAATATTGTAGCATGTGATATTATGGAATAACACAAAGTCAACACTGCAATAGTGACAATAATTTCAATAAATGATGATAATGTGATGCGTGCGAGCATGTGGTTTGAATCTGTTGGTGGTTTATTCAAATGTCAAAGACCGTGCTATATAGGAGGGAAACATGACAACAATGAGCGAGGTTGAAACCATGAGTATCCATTCCCCTAGGGTTTTGGGATGTGAGAGAAGGAGTGGCATCAAGGAGATTGATATTATGGAGTCCAGAGTGTAACATATGAGGTCTATGATGTCGATCATAATATTTCAATCGGATGGAAAATAATGTGCATGTGAGAGACTTCCAAAAAAAAAGGTCCAACATGTACCCGTCCTTAATGAACGGTTCAGAATCTAAGACTATGATACTTAAGTTATTTCCAAAAAGAGAGTTCAATAAAATGAACGAATTCTTATATATCCCAAAGATTATCCTTGGTAAATGTGATTAATCTATTAATAAGAGTTCCGTTCATTTTGGGTATGTGGAGAAATTGATGCAAAAACCAGTTCTCTAAGTATAAGGTTCCACACTATTTTGATGCATCGTGGAAAAACATTGTGGGGCATACTATAATGCATCAAACGGTAAGTCACACTCGAAGTATGCCATAATATTTACCATAAACAATGTAGTTAGGTATCTACATTGGTAAGTGTAACTAGGTATAATGTGCTAAATAGATAGTGTATAGAGCATGAGTGGGGGTGATTTTTTTTTCACAATATCAAAGCTTTGCCAACTATTATAAAATTTCAATTTATTTTGTTGATTTCTAAATATTAAATAAATAACTCTCT
Source organism: Polytrichum commune (assembly GCA_950295325.1). Lineage (NCBI taxonomy): Eukaryota > Viridiplantae > Streptophyta > Polytrichopsida > Polytrichales > Polytrichaceae > Polytrichum > Polytrichum commune. The sequence continues at coordinate 7,982,239 of OX485809.1, forward strand.
TATTTTAGAATTCTAAGTGTGATGCATTGTTATGAGACATTTGAGACTTGTGCAAGTGATTGATTGGCATCCAAGGTGATTGTACTCGATTGCAAGCTTCTTGTGTAAACATTGTGTGTGACTTAGAGCGTTTGAGATTATTAAGAAAAAGGATAAAGTCTATACCTATGACGAAATGGCATATTGGAATTGGTTTTGTATTGGGAATATGTGTTGGAATTGATGCACGTTCAATGGTTTGTAGCAAAGTAATGTCTGACACACTATACCTTACTCTTTAAAGTAGTGCTACGTTATTGGACAATTTCTACTAAAAACGGTCACATGCTACCGGACACTGGTAATGGCTATTAGTTACTAAAGGTAGTGTCTACTCCCTACAAGGGGTGAAGTAGTTTCACATCTAATGTCATTGTCCTTACGACGTGCCCAAGGATGTTTTACGAACAAATACTCTACCCACTCTAGCCTCCTTCGAAGACCATAGTTCTTCTTCTTCTTTTGATTATATGTTTTAAACAAGATTATGTTTATTGTCTCAACATTGATCACCTCCAAGGTGCAAGATCTAATTTGGCAGACATTGGGAGAGTGATTGATTGCCCAAGCATGTTTGCATGTGTGTGTGTTAAACTTCATGTTTACAATACATGGATGTCCATTGTCTATCTATTATCAAATATACGCATAAATGTGAATGAACATTGAAATGGAAGTTGATTGTCTACAAACTCTATTCAAACTATGAAACCTTCACACTACAATGACACCCAATTGGATTGGTGGACAACAAATAGTTTGATGATCTTGGAGGGAATTTAGCGATTGGCATCCTAGGATCATATTGAGGAGGGTAGATAATTCCCCTCATTGAAACATGAGCACTAGCTTCATTTACAACAATTCATCCTTGACTGAGGACGGTATTGTCTCGTAAACAATCCTACTCGTACATGATTAGTTTGAATTGGTTGTTCCATCTGGAAAGGTACATAACATTATTAAGCAGTGTGCGTTTGGTCATGTGGACCCCAAGAATGTAACCATGAGATGCCACAACTAGTGCACATTTAGTCTTTGGCCAATCGAAGGTAGTTGTTCCATTCCTAAAGATTCCTCTTGCATGATCTTGGGCCAAGACACAGCTTATGTCAACACAATAAGTGACAAGAAGAAACCTTGGGAAATTAGTTGCTTGCCCATTGTCTTGAATGCTTTGAACTTGAGGAATCTTGTCTCGTAAGGTAGCAACGCCTTAAAGTAACATCTTCCTCTTGGCACCACATATTTTTCATCCTTAAGTTGTCAACAAGTGAGTGCAACAGTATCATCAAGTAAGTCATAGTTAAACATGATGAATTATACGCGGCATCAAGTACAAAATAGCACCACTTTGGCCATTCATAATAGTGTTGTAAGAAGGTTGCAAGAATACTTTAAGGGTTGGTTGACATGGGGTCCTAAGTCCTAAGTCCCAAGTCCCAATCATGTTAGCAAGTCCTAATATGGAGGCAAAGCCCAAGGGGTGGACTCTTCATACAATGTATGAACTAACATGAGTGTAAGAAGGGTATTGATTGAGGCATTAACATACATAGTATATAGAAGGGAGAGGTTTATTTATCTATTTGTTTTGTTTTTATTCCTAGTGTGTACATTTGGAGAGGCTATTAATAATTTTGAAATAAAGATGAATGTACAAAAGGCAATGTAAGGGTTAGATCATTTTTTGACGATAGATGTTTTTTCATTCAGTTTTTCATCCATTGTTGTCATATGGTAATAGCCCTCAATGACTAACTTGTCCATTTTTGTTAGGGTTTGCATTTGGGTTTTAGTTTTACAAATTGGAGGCTCTTGGAACACTCATGGGCTCCTTTTGGATTTTGGTTAAGTTATTGTGTTCTTATCTTTGTTTGTTTGATGCAATCGTTAAGTTACATGTTATGGATAAAAAAAATAAATTAATTGTAATTTCTCATTGGAAAGTAAAATTGGATTTTGATACATATTAAATGTCTATTCAATTCGTGAATCTAATTTTGTACATGTAGTGGAGGCATTTATCATATTAAATTGAGAATCTTAGTATAAGTATATGAGTCCATTTTCTAGCTTGTAATTAGTATGTATACATTTGTTTTCTCCATAAAGTTCCCATATATAGGGGGTTTAATTTCACAGGGAGCCATGCACGTCATTTAGGTTTCCAATTAAGAGTCCACTCCCCGGGAAGCAAAGCCCCAACTTTTGAGCCCCAAGAAACCATTAAAAATGGTTAATGATCATGAAAGTTGGATCTTGACTATTTTATGCAAAAAAAATTGTGGGCCTTGTGTTGAGAGTGGGTCTAGCTTTTTGCTTAGCTCAACTCTCAGTACAAGTCTCAAGCCTCACCTCCAAAAAGTGTTGCCATGTAGGCATCCATGTCATACTTGGGACTTAGTACTTGGGATCCCATTTGGAGTGATGAGTCCCAACTTCCATGCTTTTAACAGTTGAGATTGTATGGATTGACCTGAAGCGACTTGGGATTTAGGACTTGGGAGTCCATGTGAATCGGGCCTAAGAAGACCACCAACTTTGGCCAATCACAATGGCTAATCTAAAATCTATCTGGTTAACAAAGTGATCCACAAAAAGGAATGACAACCTCATTTAATGAAAGACCCTCATTTGCTAACATGTTGATTTTGTAGTGATTCTCACCTTGCAATCTAGCATCAATCCCCCCCCCCCCGCCCCCCCGGTACGAACGAGGAGGATCACAATGTGAAAGAGAATGTAAGTACAAGCAATGTGGATGCACTATTAGCCCACCCACACTTACTGGTGTGGACCACTAGTGAATGATTCCTTCCAACATGAATCACTTTTAGAGTTGGTTTAGCCAGTGAGAGTCATTGGATGTAACTGGTGTTGGTAAGAACCATTCATTGGTGGCCCACACCAGTAAGTGTGGGTGGGCTATGAACCAATATGTATTGAGGAAGGATGTACTTTGCATGACTTATGTGCATTTTGGAGTCTCTCGATTGGTGAACTTCAAGGAAAAATCCGTATACTTCACTTGGTAATGTACAATGCAATAATCAATAGTTTTGACTTTTTGACCGAACAATGTGATAATCAATATAGAAGTTTATTGTACTTGCAAGGAATCATGCTGCTATAATTGAAAAAATGGCATAGATTAATTAACCATACTATGAACTTTTGACCTTGATTTGTGCTTTGGCCTATTGTCTCTAAATATGTATGTGTGTATATTTTGACCTTGCTAGGTAAAGGACGATTGTTTGACATTATAATTAAGAGATAACCAATCAACGGAAATTGTTACCATGTGATTGTCCTATGCATAGGTTTTTCTATGCATGTGCACTACACAAGGTCCCACATAAACAAACCTCGTTGCCATATTGTTATCATAGTAAATAAATCCGACCGTTACAAATGTATATATTATTGTGTGAGACCTTGAGCCTTTGATTAAGAGATAATAGTCATCATTGTCAATTCTTACCATAAATAACCTAAAATAAACATGTTTTACCCTAATTAACATATCATAGACATGCAATTCTTGTGAAGTTACCTTTAAGTCTTTCATGAGTGTGTCCCTAAGTTTTTTCCTTCCCAAAATCTAAACCACAAGGTCTCTTGATCATAATCTTTTGAACTGGACCATGCCTAGGCTAACGGAGCAAATCTTGTTGCATGTGACACTCTACAACTCCCATCACTACACAAAGGGGACGCTCTTGACATTGGGCCCTTTCACATGTTAGGTTTTCATGTTGAATTATTTGGCAACTACAACTTGTTAATGGATAAAGTACATGATAACTTTCCAACATTGGGGTTCACCTCTTTTATGGGTAGTTAACAACTACTCAATGAAAACGTTGCTAACTCTTGAAGACCGGATTTAATTTCCTTTTGTTTTCTTTTTGTTTTCTTTCTTATGCATGTCGGTATCAAAATGACATATTGTTACATTTGGCATGATACTCTTTCATCAAACTTGCATCATCTTTGTGTGCTAAAAAACAATATAATGTTGTTCTCTACTAAAACCTCCATTTGCTTAAGCTTTGATATGCTTAGGGCCACTTTACATACAAGCCAAGAGCAATTGTGACCATGAGAATCTAAGGGCCCTTGAAATCTTTCAAAAGGTTGTACCATGGGAAATCCGATTTTGCAATTGTAGGCCCTCAAGCTCAGCGTAAAGGAAAGTGGACCATGTCAAGGGAGGACAACATATATTTGGATTCCAATCCCTACCAGGCCATGAACATAATCCACTTGTTGCCTTGTAGTACGTCATGTAGATATTTTACTTCTAAATTATTTGTTGTTGCAAAGTGTAAAATGAACTTGGATGTCTCTAACTTCTGGACCAATCACATAAGTTGCATATCATGGGTCAAGGCCTATCAAGTTACAGTGCAAAGTGACCCTTACATCTCTCTTATTCAAATTGAATTTGAGAAATGCATAGTGAGACGACCACACTTAGAAAGAGTACATATAAGTAATATTGAAGAATGTCATGGGACTTTGAAAATCAAACTTGTTTGACACACATAAATGTTGGTATGGTATCCTGCCACGGCTGAGTTACAATTTCATGAAGAATTGACCTTTCCATGCATAATGTATTGTAGAAGACTCTTTATTTCATTTATTTGTGCCGGAATGTAGTTTCCATGTGGGATACAAGTGATCTTAACAAGTGTGAGCATGACACGTGGCAGTTTTTTTTAAAGGGGAGAGTATTTAATTTGTGTCGGAATAGAGCCCTCTATGGTATCTAATTGTTGAAGTTGAAAAAAAAGCAATGGAATCCATTTGTTTGTGTTCAGAATTAACTACAACAACAACCCAGAAGGAATGAACATTGTTCATCCAAATTGGATGAACGCTGTCAGACCCCTGAGAAGTTCATCCTTCAGACTCCGAAGACTTGCTCCAGCTTCGGAGAATGGCGGAGGCATGCAAGCAAGCGATGCCTCCACCTCACGAACAATTTTTAGTCCCCGAGCTTCAATGAATCACCAAAAGACACTGTAGGTTATATCTCATCAGACCTGCAAAAAATAATTCAAATCTGAGTTCTTTGGAGCTCAGCTGTCCGATCCAGCTCAAATTCGCGGAAGATATGGTGATCGCCATTTGAGTATGTGGCCTTTGGTTGAATGCAATTTGGGTTATGATTTTTTGCAGCGGGACGTTTTCAGGAGACTGACTCTCCTCGGATCTCATCTGTTTTATATCTCAATAGATGTTTTGGAGAAATTTGGGAGGTTAGGGTTTGTGGAGGAAAGGTTTAGGTGCTGAGTGTAATTTCGCCGATGTTTTCTGCAGCGGGGTAGTTGATGTGAGGATTGTGATGTATCATCAGCATCCTGGAAGTTTGAGATCGAAATCGGAGGTTGCGAGAGGTTGGGTTGAGTGAGTGGACATTGGACGTCATCTGTTTATAGTTCTGATGATTTTTATGAGAAAGTTTAAGTGTATAGGGTTTGTGGAGGGAGGGTTTAGGTGCTGAATGTAATTTGGAGGATGGGGGTAATTTTCATGTGTCATTGCCATCATAGAGATTTGAAAATCAAACTCAGAGGTTGCGGGAAGTTTGATTGAGTGGACATTGGAGTTCATCTGTTTATAGTCCTATCGATTTTTTGGCGAAAATTTGGATGATTAGGGGTTAGGTCCTGAGAGTAATTTGGCTGATGTGTTCAGGTAAGTGATGGGGGGATCCTCGTGTGTCGTCGTCATCTTAGAGGTTTGAGAATAGAATTTGGAGGCTGCGAGAAGTTGGATTGAGTGGACAGGGTGGTGGTTGAAGCAAGGGGGATTTGTCATGGAGGGGCCATGGGTGAAGGTGTTGCAGCCGGTGGAGCTCACAGGCAGTGGGTTGCCGCGGTTCGAGCAAGGGGAGGTGGAGTGTCAGCTCTTCGAGAAAACCGATCTGGTGGACGAATCCACAGGGTGGGCATTGAAGGGCGGGAATGTGAGCTTAACCACACATCGGATCCTATGGCTAGACGAGAAGGCGAAGGTAGCATGGGCAGTGCCATTGGGGGCAGCAGGGCAGGTGTATGCGTCGAAGAAGGGGTTGAAAAGTATGTTTGCAGCACCAAGTATGCGCTTCCAGGTGTGGACGCAGAAAGACGGGCGGGTGTCGAGGCAGGGTAAAGTTGGGGCACAGGGCTCCTTCGTTCTTACAATCGTGTTCAAGGGGAAATCGTGGGCAGAGTCGTTTCTAAATCGGTTTGGAGAGGTCTTGCAAGCGAAGGCATGGACGGTGCGGATGAACTTCGTGTTGCTTCTCATTGAATTCTTATGTCTGTGGATTAGGGTTATCGTTCTCAAGGTCTTCTCCTTACTGTGCCATGAGCTTCACCTTGCCCCTAATGTGGACAATAATCTTTCGCCAGGGAGCGAAATCTGGTAGTTACAAATTTGCAGACCTTTTATTTGCTTGTGTTTTTGTGTACATTGGAGTCATCCTTCAACTCAATAGGACTTTTGTCGGGACTTGGTCCCTTATGACTTTCTATTGGTTGTTTTGTATACAAATTTAATAATTTCTTCCACTCGTAGTGGATGCTCGGAGATAGTATTTGATTTTGAACAGTTCATTGAGGGCCAAACTCATTTTAGCACCTCTTGGCATGCTAAAGTGAGTTTGACTGTCAATGAGCCAATATAGAATGTTCTTTGTTCAAACCTCCACACCACCTCCAAGCATGCGCCAAAAACTTACCGAAGATGGAAGGTTTTGTATGCAAAACAACCAACTCCCGTCTAATAATCATGTTGACTTAGAGGATAAGTCTATTGTGCAGTTGATGTGGTGAAGTTTGTCTGAAGTGTTATCTTGAATCAGGCGAATACTGAAGCTCCACAAAGTCGAATTACACCAGATAGGTTCCCATCAGGTAGGGAGGCAGGCACCAGTGCTGACTCAGCTGCTGCAGCTGCACCAAGGAGACCAGCTCCGACCAAAATGAATCCAGCAATGGCAGGTGTGAGTGGTATTTTAAGAAAGGAACAAGAGCAACAAGAGGAAGTTGACAAGAACATGAAAGTGGCCTTCCAGGATCTGAATGGTTTGATGGTGCGTTCTGCACATGACCAGCTTTGGATTCAGTCCTCTGCCACAATGCTGTATTTTAGTTATGTTCAGTTCCATAACTTTCAGACTACAGTTTAGTCTAAATTTAATTAATTCAATGTTAACATTGATGTCACTCATTTAATCAAAGAACCACGAGAAAAGGCGGGTATAACAGACAGCAAAGCCTTTGGAATCAAAAGGAACCTGGCAGCTGATTTTCTCCAGAAAGTTAAAGAGCAAATGGGCTGTTCCTTTCTTAGCAAGAGTTTGTGGTGACAATTGCATTTAACAGTGCTGGGAAGTTTACTGGTTATCTACATGTGCATCACAGAGTAAGGCAAAAGAGATGGTGATGTTAGCAGAAAGAATGAGGGTGAGGCTACTACAAGGTCAAGCAGAAGAAGAGGGTATGGGTACAAAGCAAGAGATGCAAGATTGGATGTTGAGTGTAGGTATCACATCGCCAGTCACTAAAGAATCTGCTGGGGCACTTTATCATCAGCAGTTGTCACGTCAGGTGCATCTCTCAATGTCTGTTTTTTTTTCCAGATAATTCAAAATGAAAGTTAATCAAAACCTCGACCTTACTTGAAGATGCTTTTCTGCTTGGATAGGCTCTTTATAGAGTTAATAATGTGACATGTTCTACATTGTCAGTTTGTAATTATGAGATATCAAGGGGTGTTCGCTGTATTTGATATAATGGTCTTAATTGAATGCTCACATAAGTGATGGACAACAACTGTCCGTTGCTAAATTGTCTTCAATGGGGCTATCCTCTCATGCATCAAAGTGACCATCACCAGTGCATGTATTTTTTCTGCTGTTGGAAGCTTAAATAGTGGCCAGAATATTTGAGGGGTTTGGGTTAGGCCTGATTCTGATATATCCACCGTTATGCCTCATTTTGGTATAATAAAGATAGGAAAAGAGTAATTCTTTAAAATTTGTATTGATGTGAACCTGTCATCTTTACTCTTTACGATGTTTTAACACCTGTACAAAATGCATATGTCACTAAATGAACTGGGCTGTTTCTCCTGGGCAAGTTCATCTGGGGTATCTCACTGGTTGCATTGTATAAAATTATTAAAAAAAGAATCCTTGTGATCACCTCAAACTTTTGTGGTATACTGTTCAGACATCTTTTCACTATCTACAAAGGTCTATCATGTCACTTCTGTTTCAAATACTGACTGTATGGGGCAGATTGGGTTGTTGGTTGGTGTCAGCTAGCTGACTTTGTGAAAGATCCAGTACAAAGGGCAGGTGGCATGCTTGCCTTGGTAGATGCCTACTGCTTGTTTAATCGAGCCCGTGGAACAGGTATGCATATCATACTCCCTCACTTCAGGATTCTCAATCTCATTGATTCTTTTTGAGGTGGTGTTTGCTAAAATCCTACTTCCCTGTACAACCATCAGTGAGGTGTTTTGGTGTTGAATACTTTCTAGTGGAGGCACATATTGAAACTGGGAAAATGTCGCTTGGGATACAGAGCTTATTTCACCAGAGGACCTGCTGACAGCGTGTACAGTGTGGGCTTCAATCGATGTGTAAGTATATCCATCTCTTAGTTCCAGCATCTCCATTCTCCTTCTGGTCTTACCCTCTATGTTGTTCTTGGTCATTTTGGTTCTGTGATGAAGCATATCTTAAGAAAATTTTAAGAGAAAGTACTAGATGTTACATTCAAAATAGAGCAATCTCATTATTGCTATTACTGGTCTTAGTTTGAGATTGCACTTATGAGTAACTCTGCGAATGCTGGCACATATTGAATTATGTGACAAAGGCATATTGGACTTCTGTCACAAAGTTCTGATTGGGATAGGTATATAACAATATATTATTTCTTGGCCAAATAGTATATCTATAATTGGTGTTTTGAAGAGTAGCAGTTCTGCTGCAGTGGATTGATGCTAAGTAGCAGTTTTGGATCATGCAGACCTGTCAGGTTACGCAAATTTGACAGCGGAGTTATGGTGATTCAGTCTGTGACACAAAGCGATGATGAGGTGTGCCATCTTTGTTGGTCTAAGTCACTCTACAGGCATTACTACTGATTCATCAGAATTAGAGATGGAAAGTGCTGTTTAAGGAATATAATGTTTATCAAATGTTACCTGCTACATTCAAAATGTCAACCATTTTGTTCACTCTTGGCATACATCTTGGATGTCACATTAGTAACGTTACTCATTTTTCATATGCAGGTGTTCCTGAGACTGACCACATTAGTTAAAAATGGAGATGCTGCAAAGCTGGGCGTGAGTGCTACTGAAGCAGCTCGTTCATTGGGCATGGCCCCTGCTCTTGCTAAAGAGCAACTTCTGGCTGCAGAGAGTCAAGGTAGGATCTACTCTGCAATTTTCAGATCAAATGTGAGGAATTTGAGTGCGATAGTCATATTTAGGGCCACTTTACACTATGGCCAAGGGCTGTGACCATGAAACTGGTGGGTCTTTTGAAACCCATCCGAAGGCCGTACCATGGAAAATTGAAACTGAATTTTGTGTGGTCACAGGCCTTCAAGAGTAATGCAAAGACAAACATACGTGACCGAGCGCTTGACTGAATGCTATTTCATTACCATCCTATTAGTGTGGGCCCTTTTACACAATAAGCTATACAAAATCAAGGGTTGTGAGATTTTGATGTGTCATGGTCTCCTGGTTTTGAGCTAGACCCACAATCTCTTTGAGGTGGACTTGATGCAAAATCCGGTAGACCATGAAATATTATCCATTTCATTCCATATAGTATCCTGAATCATCCATTTAAACTTCATGGCATTATCCATGAAATCTTATCCATGAAACAGTATCTGTTTTATACCTACCCAACTTCCTTCTTCTCTTGGGGCTCAAGCTTGAGTATAAAGTGAAGTAGACAGTCTTGGTATTTTAGGGATTCTAGGTTTCAATAGCCACAGTTCCTCAAGCTCTACTGTAATGTGCCCCTTATTCCTTGCTTTGTGATTCTTGAATATAGGCGTTCCAAATTTTTTCACCAAGTTCCTTTTGAAGCTTAGTGCCCCTTTATGAATCAGGAGGTCTGACTGCTAGTTGCAGATTAGATGGTTGAGTTTGAGAAATAACTGGTTCAAGTTCAAGACTTAAGGCAAATTGCCAATTAGTTTAGAGGTTTATATGGAATATGCCCTTTATCAATAAAGAAAATCCGAAGAAATTAATATGTGGAAACACTGGGATCTTGATCAATTTTGCACAAATTCTTCCTGTTCACGGGGACATCCCCCTTCATCTGTAAGTGGGGTTACTTACTATTAGTTCATCTTTGTGTGGACTGTGATTCAGCCATGCATTTCAGACTAAGTTATCATTTACTGGAATTTGTGTTTCTGCAGGCCTTTTGTGTCGAGATGATGGGGCTGATGGCTTGCGATTCTTCCACAACTTCTTCAGAGATATTATTGTTTCTGAAGTATTTCAAAGTAGTCAAGTAGACTGATTATTCTTTGATACTATTGTGCAATAAAAAATACAGATGATTTTACATAAATTTTGTGTGGATATACTACATGTCTCTTTCATGTTCGATAACTGTATGTTTTATCCACAGTATTTGTAGTCCAAAGCAATTATCTTACATTTCTGAAGCATTAGTGGTGTTGACTGGGGTGAAACAACTTTGACAGCTGATTATTAAAAGCCTCCTGTCATAAACGTTCCAGTATGGACTACAATGACATACTTTTAAGTGGTTGGATTGTGGGGTTTAATCAATATGTTCTTGTTGTGTAGTAACCTTCGAGGAACCTACATGGTCATCAACAATTTTGAAAAGATTGAAAAATTGAAATTGATTGGACTTTTTGTGTTAGATGAGCTTGTAATTTTCACCAAGATGGCTTTCAAAGTTGATTCATTAGACGTTTGGTTTTGCTGTGGCTGTGCTATTCCCTTCACCTTTGAAGTTTTGAAGTTTTTAATTTCTAGGGGATTGTTAAATCAACCAAATAGTTTGTTAAAACAACCACAGCAATGCATTGCACGGTCACATGATCTGTCAAAATTTGATTTTTCATCATACACATGAAGAGGACCAAGTTATCAACTATGTGTTATGATTAATAAATTTGGCCAACTAAATAGATTACACAACTTGGCCAACGCTTATGTGTGTCTTTGTGGTTGTTTTAACAAGTTCCTGGTTGATTTAACAACCCCCTTTTTATATTGCAATATCATTAATGAATATCATTTATTAAATTGAATACATTTTAAGAACTAGGTAACCTCATATAATGAAATTTGAATGTCTCTTATTTGTGCAACAATTTTTATAAAATTTTCATATAGTAATTTTTAGAATGTTTGAAAAATACAAAACCTCTTGAATTTAATTTTTTCAGGCATGCCATGCAATTTGTTGCATGATATAAAGAAATAAACACAAGTCTGAGACTTCAGAAGAATTTGATGGTTTTTTTCGAATAGATTGATCATTGAGTTGTTGCTCGACGTGAGGCCCATGTGAGAAGGCAATCTATTAAAGATGACCTTACATGTGAGACCCATTTCATCCAAGAAAGTGAGGCATGTGTGGGACAAATGCTATTGATGGACGATGATGCTTGCAAGGACCATTTGAGATAGGTTTCTTTCACTATTTCTTAACGCAGTACTAGGTCGTCTCATGTGTTTACACTAATCATTTCCAAGTTGATATAAACCTCCATCATACTGAGGCCACCACACTCCATAAGTTTAGGGAGTTAGCCTTTTCACACTATCATGATATATTTCTAATCCCATAGGCCTTTTGACTTCTTGAACGTTAAAATCAGTTCCATTTCATTTGGACGCCCAACAAGTGACCCATGTGCGATGGATACTGGGACATAATATTGTGGTGCTTTGTTATATAGGTGAATGCATGATATCAATATCAACGTCAATAATGGAATCAAAGAACATACCCATGGGCATCAAAATTGTAACACAAACCAAATGTTGATACTTTAGCGGGTATGTCAAAATGAGAAAGTCTTTGTACATTTGAATCATTATTTGGGTCAAGACCATTCCAGTCCATATTGATACTCAACGGAGTTTGCCTAAGCCTGAAGGTCCTTGCATGATATATAAATCTCGAATGGGTGTCAAATACAAACATATTGTCAAATATCCATAACCTTCAAATGGTATCAAAAAATGTGAAATACTCCTTATAGATACCCAAATAGTATTGGAAAAAACAACACTAGACCAACATTTATTCAAACAACACGGGATAGCATTTAGGGCGTTTGGCTAGTCACCATTTTCGTGATGGACTAATTGTTGCCGGTTATCTTCCACATTAAGTTAATCAAATCTGACAACTTTTCTAATGACATACATATCATAATAAAGTAAAATAAAGATAGCGCATGTATCCAGGTACCGGCAGGGTTGTGAGTCCGTTAGCCTTATGTTGATCACAGTTACATATCACATGTTACTTGTATGCCCAACTAAATGCTATTCTTTGTAGGGTGTGTGGGGACGTTTTGACACTTCTATTCATTGGACCAATGAGTGATTTTCTTGGATGTCTTGCACAAAATCCAAAATTTGACAAAAAAGTCTTGAAGCCATAAAATAAAATAAATAAACCTACTTCTTGTAGGGGCTGTTGTAAACGACATGATGTAACATTGTGAAGGGCATACTTTTGGAAAGCCAATCAATGATGATGTGTAGCGAATCTGTTTTTAACATGCATTCACTTTCATTGGAGATCTTGCTATATTGTATGCGTTGGGGGCCTCAATTTATGTGTTTTAAATTCCCAAACAATTGAGTACAAGGTACTTGCATTTACATATCATATAAAGTAGAAGCGAAAGCGACCAACATTTGCATGGAACATAATCATATCTGATATAATATGCATACAGTGTGTGGGTGTTATTTAATTCATTCTTTCGTGTTCTCCAACTTCTACCAAAAACAAGATTCACACGACAAGGCTTGTTTTACATTAGCTAATCCTACAATAATGCATTGGCAAAAATTGGAATGAAAATTGACCTACCTCATGTTTTAGTTGTGGTTATACATAAGTCCTCCCAATTGAGTTCACTATCGATATGTGAGTACAGTAAATATGATATAATTATTTTACTATTGATATAATTATTTACCAAGTAAAGTTGTTAATGTTCTATGACATTTGCAGGTGAACTATGATATATATATATATAACTGCATAACGCCAAATAGCAAGTGACACTAAGTACCATATTTAGTGCAGTTGATTAAATTCTAGGATGTTGTCGTCCAATTTCTTTAAAACATGTTTCTTTATGTTGTTTGTTCTTTGATCCTCTCCTAACCAGCGCCCCAATAAAAAAGCAACCAATTAACACCCACATTGTGGAGCTCCACAAGATATTCTAAATCCCATTCTAAACCATCACATGAAATGTGGACATGATGATTGATTTTTTTTTGTCAAAGGTGATCTCTGTAACCTCCAAAATGAAAAATGAGGTGTACTTATGGAACAGGACCATCAGTCACAAATGATGGTAGAGATTCACATATGTAATTATGTTGAGTCACAAATTGTTGTAGAGATTCATCATAGGAGGTGAGGTTTAGTCAGCAAAATCAGTTAGAACACCCGAGAGACAATCAAATCGATTTACACACAGATTTGGAACAAGAAATTGCTGCTGTGGTGGAGAATGCGGTTCACACTAACTTACATTTTCGCAGTGTGAGAGTACGCATTGGTTTCTTCCGTCTTCACACATTAAAATCCTTTCAGGATTCTGTGGCCATCATTCGATATTGATGCTCGTTCGATTTCTTATGACACAATGACAATATGGAAGGTTGATATCAGTCACTGCTGATTCCTGAAATAGTAACCTATTGCAAATCAGACTACCTTCTGTTACTCATAAGCATTGCAAACTGTCAGTTATTCAATATGCATTGTGGATGAGACTCCTACTACAGTGTACTGTACACGAGAGCAGAAGAAACTGTCAGTGTTACAGAAATTCCTGTGGATCAGATTACTATTACACGAGTGTAGGAAATTGCTAACTGGAACTGCACTTGCTTTAAAGAATGGAATAGAATACCACATGACTGGGGATAGTAGCTGCAAATAGAAACATACCATGTAAATTTTGATCGTGGCCATCAACAACTTCAAATTTCAGTATACTGATAATGATCATAAATCACAACAGCAATCAGAAACACAAAGTGGTTCATAAGGTAGACGTGCCTAATTCGGTTACTTATCTTATTAGGACACCTAGATTTGAGTGATATGTGGTTAGGTGTAGCTCCGAGAATACCAAAAAGATGTGTTAACAAGGAGATACCCAATCTAGGCTCAATGGTCAACATAATTGGGAGGACCTGCACAGTATATAACCATTTAATTACCAGAGAGAATGTTTATTGTGATATGAAGTAAGGTATTCATATGAGCTCCGGAAATTATGAAGCTTGAGTTGGATTTGCTAACCATCTCATACTAACCGCATGTTTCATATTCTAGGAGAAGTGGCCTAGTCAAACAACATAACCATTAAGACCCATCAATCTACCTTATACACTACTTTGCAACCCACATGGACAGCATTTAGTTTCTTCAAGATATTCTTTAGTTGGTTCTGAATATATCTGGGCAACCTGAGTACAGGGCAACTGCAAATGCAAGATGATGTAGCTTGTGAATTGTAACCAATATGGAATCGACTAGATTTGAAACACTCAGATTGTGCCTCAAAAATAGGTGGCTCTCACATACTTTACACTACTGTATAATGATACATAGGAAAAGAATGCTTTCTTTCTCTCAACTGCATTACAAATTCTCAGCTCCATGCAGTGCTCAAAACTGAGCATGTCTGCTTGCCTATCTTTCTCTGAAGCCATGATGGACAGGATCGTGGAAGGCGGTTCCCATCATTTCATTTGCAATCCTTCAACACAAAGTAGGAGGGCCAAATATAGGCAATCCCCACATACTTGGTGAGAAAGTGGAGAGTCAATCGGCTGAGTCATAGTCCACATGGAACCCTTGACACTACTTGCATACCTCGCCATTTGAGGTCACTTGTGCTGCTTGGTGTGGTCACTATTTGTTCTTGATCCAAAACTGGCTTGGTGCAGCAAGCTCTGGAATTCAGGTAGACTTATTCTCCCATCTCCATCTGTGTCAGCTTCATCTAGCAAAGTTTCTACTGAGCCTTTAATTCCTGTGGCCTGCATGTTTACATAATTTCAAGCTCGTTAAGTATGTCAATAAAGTCACATATCTAGCTGAGGATCACAAGCCTTGAAGGCTACATAGACTTTTGAATGCAGTCAACTGAAGTTTACAAACTGCAGTTACCATATCTTACAAGTGAGGATCTTAGTGCATGATTTTGTTTTGCAGGGATATCTCCCAGAGTCCTTGGCCTTTAGAAGAAAATTTGAGACCAACAAATGTGCGTTCCACATGGGACAAGGACATCGTTTTGGTTTAGGAGATTCTTCCAAAGGGAAAATTTCTGAAAACATGTACTCATGTTCAGATTGAATACATCTATACAACAATGTACGTTCATGCTGCCACTGTCCCACTCAAGGTGCATTGAAAATTATGATGAGATGGGCCAACTCCAGACGGTCCAACTAGGGAAAGAAGATGGGATGCGAATGTGGGTTAAAAACATTCAGGTCAAGGGAAGGAACTGATAAAAATATAAGACCTTTCTCATAGACAACTAATGCCTCATACTTACAATCTTCAGTTCATCAGCAGTAATGTAACCATCCCCATCCACATCAAATTTCGAAAATGCAGCTTTTGAGCGGCTTTGCCACTTCGCAGAATTGTTCTCCTCCAGCTGGTGAACATGGAGTGTAGCCGCAACAAATTCATCAAAATCGACCATCCCATCCATATTACTGTCCATCTGGAATCCCAGAATACCACAATTAGCTATTAGAGAAATAGTTCCTTCCCCCTTTGGTTTGCAACTGACATATACTGAAAACTGCTGGAAGATATCTGCATACTTAAAATGCACAGATACCACTCTAAGTCATTCTCTTACCGCTTGAAGAATCTCCAGGACTCTCGATTCCTTCACTGACCAAGGCCTATCCTTTTGCAAAGCCTGGTCCACACATCACAAGACCAAATAAACTGTAAATGCCAATTCAAAATACACTCATCCAGATAACCACCTCATGCAATCAGGAAAACTTGGTGAAGTATAGTAATCCTAAAGCCAATAACATACATGTCTTATTTCTTCTAAGGTGATAGTGCCATTTCTGTCAACATCCATCGCATCAAATTGATCCCGCAGATCATGAATCTCCTCTGGATCCAGAGTGCTTGCCAATGCCTGCAAGTCAGCACACCAGTAAGATATAAAAGAGATAATTGTACCATCACAAAATTCAAGCACACTTCTCAACAAACTGCAAAGCTCGTTTGATGCTTGTTTGCATGAAAGAAAATTTCAGAATTTCAAAATCCGAAGTTAATTTGGCAGTTCAGCAATACCCTTAAAGCTAGCTGCTTGAGCCGAGAGTACTTCACAAATTCACGCATATTTGAGAGTACGGAAATGTCTAAAGGCATATCAGAAGCATCTCCTCCTTCCCTTACCCAGGGATGTGCTGCACCCATTTACAGGACTTCAATGGTTAGATGCAATCCACAACTTACAAATGGAAGGTCAAACTTCTCAGTTAAAACTATGTACACTACAAAAATCATGATGAGCACTCAATCAGCACTTTTTCAGACAGGATGTGTTATGTTAATTGAGGGGTAACATACACAAGGCTTGTGCAGCAGTCAGTCTCAAATGTGGGTCCTTCACCAACAATTTCTTCACAAAATCCAGACCACTGTGGGTTATTGAAGGCCATGGTTTTTCTTTATAGTCTGGTTTCTTCTTCAAAACCTGTCACATAGAAGGAAAATTTACATTTTAGTATGTTAAAATTTTGAGGGGGGAGGAGGCACTACTATCTAACCAACAGGAGAATACTCACATTTCACACTTGATTTGATGTAGAAGCAAATACTTTACATTGTCTTCGTCCAGGGGCATACACTTGTTTCAGCAAGCTATCCAAAAGACCAGAACATCCGACCATTGGTTATTCCAAATGGTTTTCTCGCCTACCTCATTGAAGATGCCTGCTTCTGTTTTATCCCAAAAAGGCCTTCTCCCACATAGCAGAATGTACGTAATTACACCAATACTCCATACATCAGATTCTGGCCCAGATTTCCTCTTTAGAACCTCAGGAGCCACATAGTAAGCACTTCCAACCACGTCGTGAAAACGTTTGCCTGTGAATTTTACAAGAAATGAAAGCCTCTCAGATACTTGTAGCCTAGCATACTCACACGTACTCAAATGGCTTCACATTCAGGATGAAGCTGACGAAAAGCATTGTCAGGAGCTGTTTAGAGGCTAGAAGTAGATACATTAAACAGAAACAGATTTCTAGAAACATATGTTGACCTGAGTGCAACAATCAACTTGATCCATGAAACCTGACACACCAGTGCGCCCTAAACAGTTGCACAAATACTCTTGCACGCATGATACATTTGTGATCTGAAGTTAATGAATAGTATCATACTACACCCCACATAGCCAGAAATCAAAAATCTTCATTTGGAAAATTGACTTCATTGATGGTAATTTCTTAGTTGTTGAATGCAAAGGCTTGAAATGATACACATACCTGGCTTTATGTAATCGGACAATCCAAAATCAGTCGCCTTCAGAGGCGAATCCTCTTTCTGGGATTTAAACAAAAAGTTCTGCATGTCCCACCCATTAAGGTGTCACTATCTTGGCTGAGTCTGCAAGAGGCACTTGGACAATTTTCATGATGAAGGACTTTGTACATATAACCACAATAGTGATTCCATTCTCAAATACCTCAGGGACTTGGAGATCATACCTCTGGTTTCATATCACGGTGCACAACGCCATTCAAATGGCATCGAGCAGCAACATTCAGCATCTGCCTGACAATTCTAGCAGCATCTTTCTCACTATAACGGCTGTCTTTCCTACACAAACCATAGCAATACATTGATGATCAACAAGAAGATTATTAACTCCTGTAAGATTGCATAACTAAGATAACTTTGTGATGCAAAAATTCGGTTGCCAACCAAGACGCTGACTCGGGAAATTCATACTCTCCAAAGACAAAACACGAAAGCACCACAAGCTACTATACTGCACATCAAATGTACCAAGTCGAGGAAGTCATGAACCTTCTCATAGCCTTCACACTCGAGTCAACAAAATCACAATGCCACTATCTGAAAACTGGTCAACTCATAATTTCACACTCATCTGCATAGTGTCATGTCCTTGTTATTAGGTATGCAATGAAATTCAGGTACTCAGAGAAAGCAACCATTTTTTTGAGCTTAATAGTCTCTTACTTTGCAAGAATTCGATCAAGCAGTTCACCACCTTCACATAACCTGCAAAAAGAAGATAAAACTAAGTAAGAGACAGCATATCCACCAGAAAAAAGCCTTCCATCTGGAGCATCCAATTTCATGCTGTGTGGTCAAAGCACCAACTCTACTTTGGATGAATTTAGATTCTTCATTGAGGAAGGTATTGCCCAATTAATCTTGCAGAAGAAGCAGTTTCATGTCTGATTCTCCAAATGTATCTTGACATGGGTTCGAATTCCAGAACCAAACCTGATAGCATTATACTCCACTAATCTCACCAGTTATCTGGACCATACACTCACATTCCTGAATATAAAAGTAGACCTGCGAGGGATTGAATTAGGTCTATATATGTACAGGAGTTGACTGTATCCAGAAAAACATATTTTTGAATGATCCATTTCCATTGGACTCAACGACCTGCTAGAGGATACTTTTGCAAGAGTTGTAGACTAAGCAATGGAGACATTATTATCCAATCACTTTAGTGTGGAAAAGACACTGGGCATATTTCTAGCAACCATAAATTTGTAATCATTAATAATGATGTTTTATTTCTAGTGGTACTAAATTCGGAAATCGGCAATTTTATGTCATAGTATTTTTTTCTGGGGTACAGAACTAGGGCGATGTACATACTCCATTGCAATGTAGACCATGTCATCATCCTCGAAAGCTGCATAGAACTGCACAACATTCTCATGTCCAGAAAGAGTTCGCAATATTCTTACTTCCCGCTTCACATCCTCCACAGAAATTGGAAGTGTCATCTGTGATACCACAACGAATGTGCATTTTCAGGAACCCTATTTTACCATAACATATAGTGCCCTAGCTAAACCTAAGAGCATGACCTTGCAACCAGATAATTGAAGCACCTGTGATATAGGACCATTACCAAAAATCTCCGCACCCTTCTACTTGTATACTTCAAACAGTGAATACTGATTTGTAAGAAATGCTGGCTTGTGTAAAATCTATCTCGATGCCAAATTTCACGATCTTCCTTCCACATGGTTCTTACTCTTTCGACTACTCAATAATTTGCACCTTTATGATTGGACCGGTCATTAATTGGAGTGAAAAAAACATAATTGGCTGTAGAACATAATATGGAGCGGTCATAGAGGCCAGAACAGAAAATCCAATTCGGGAATCCAGGAATTGAAGAATTACGAAGTGGAAGTTAAGGCCATTTCTGGGTACCTGTTTTTTTTCGATGCACTTGACAGCGACTTTGTTGCCAGTGCTCTTCTCGATGGCGACATAGGTGTAACCAAACTGGCCATGGCCGAGAAGCTTTCCAAGCGTGTACTTAGCCTTGAAGTTTTTCTCGTAACCAAAGTTGGTCCGCTTTCCTAGAGGAAGTGAATGACTTTTATTTTCTCGTATATTCGCGGCAGGGATCCTCGACTGTTTGCGCTCAGGCGTTGGCCTCTTTGCAGGCTCCGTCTTCCTCCTAGCTCCATTTCTTTCCGCAGGCCGCTCTTTCTCCCTGCCATTATGTTGTGCTCTGAAAACCGGCAACTGCTGCTCCTGACGTGGTCGACTTTCACGTATTGCCTTCCTGGAGAAACAGCCTCCCATCCTATGCCACTCTCGACTGAATCGACGCCGTTATTAACTGTTAGATTCTTGATCTAGAACCTTCTCAGAAGTCACTAAACTTAGCATCTCCTTTAGAAACGCAGGAGCTGAAAATCAAGTTCACATCGAGCTATTACGTACACCACTTCCAATTCACTCCAGTTGTGATGATGATTCGCAGGTCGCCACAGGCTAACCATTCCAAAGAAAACAAATATAACTCCGCGCACGACGACTCGCAAACGTGGCAACTCAATCCGGACCAAATCAATGGAGCGAGGAACCGATGCAAATGCCACTCCAATTGCCAGGACATAACACAGGGCCTCGCGCGTTCCCTTCACTAACCGTCATCGCATCTAAATCCAGTACGCAGCAGAAACAGACTCTTCTTCCACACGGAACGCGGCGATGCAAAGCCGATCGCTCTGCCACACATGCGCCACTCAATGATGCTGGCAAACTCGCCTACCACCAATTCCCCGCGGTTGGACTGTCATCCTCCTCAGGACGCCGCATCAGCAGCAACAAGAACAACGCGGTCCTCTGCATACGGACTTTGATACAAAATCGGATGCACGAATCTCCTAATCAATCTCACTAAACTTAATCGCCTCACGACGTGGCACCACGCCAAGAGGAGTCCCTCCTTTTCTTTCTTTCTTCTTTCTTAGCGATGCAGGCACCGAGTTCTCTAGCACGAATCCTCCACGCAAGCTACTTACACTACCTAACCTCCCTCCCTCACCATGCCCTTTCCTAATCTTTCCTTGTAGAGTCAACAGAGTGTACTAGCTCCTCCAAGATGCAATCACGGAGACGAAGGATCGATACGGCCCTCTCTACGCAAGCACGCTACACTTTCCAAAGATTGCTCTCGCTTACGGTAACCTCTTCAACTCTAACAAGAAGTGCTCTAGTGAGACAAGCGCCGAGTAGTATCAGACGCCTGGCACAAATCCTCCACGCAAGCTACACTAGTGCCTCTTAATTTATTTTTCTTAACAGGAAACAGATTACACCACTGGCTCCTCAGAGATGCAATCACGGAAACACGAAGGATTGCTACGGTCGCCTATGAAAGCACGCTACACTTCAGAAGATTGCTCTCCCTTACCGTATAACTTTTTTTACTCCATCGGAAAGTGCTCTAACGATACCAGCACCGGGTAGTATCAGTTGTCCAGCACGGTCCTCTACGCTACCCGAACCTCCTCTTCGTCGTCGCCGTAAGTTTCCTTACTGCGACATGGACACGGGAAAGGCAACAAGCACGAAGACCCCGACTCGCCATCTCCAGCACGGGCCGGGAAGCCCACCATCCACCCGATCTGCTGAACCCGGGCCGGGCGGGGCTCGCGTGCCACAGGCGCCGACAGGACGGGCCCCGTCTCCCCACCGGGCCCGTGCTCCAGCTGGACCTGCCCAGGCCCATGCGGGGCATGCCGACAACGCGGCCCGGTCGCCTGCCGCCTTCAGACGACGTCAGCGGCTGGCGTCTGACGCCTGGTGTAATCGTGGAATATCGGGCCAGCAGCCGCCCCCTTACTAAACACTCCACTAAATATTGTAATTAGTGTCCCCAATCCTATTTGTCTTGCTCAATACTAAGTGTAACCAACATCAAATGTATTCCTAACATTGTCGTCATTCCTTGTAAAAAAAACCTACACTAAATAGGATATTTAGTGTTGTTACCACCCTACCATGCTCAACACTAATTTTCAATACTTTGACAATTAGTGTTAAGACATAAATGTACTGCCACTTACCCTGCTGCCACCTCCCTTATTATATCTTCTTTTCTTCACATCCTTACTAAAACTAAATTCAAACATGTAACTTCCACATATTACCATAGTTGATATTTATTGTTTGAGTTTACATTTAATGTTACTTACTTTCACATGGTTATTGATATTTAGGATATGCGTTCGTATTTAGTGTATCAAACACTAAATATCTTATTTAGTGTAGTATGGACCCGTGTCATCCCGGCTCTTTGAACCAATGCATAATAACATGTCACTTTAACATGATCCCCCCGGTCCCATGCAGTTCCCCTACCCTTCTAGAATAATGGAGAATGGAGGAGTGACGGCCTCACTAGCATCAAATTGTCCATTATATATAGATATCGGGCACTACAGCTCATGTGAACATCTTCTTCATTGTCAACTCGAAGATCCTTGTGCTTAATAAATGGTCACACAAGTCCCTTCCAATCGAGTCTAGAACGGTTATCTTTTTTTGAGCACGTAATATAGCCTCTTTTAGACTTATGTATTGTTGGTATCTCTTCTTGGAGCTCACCTTTACCACGCACCATTGAAACATAGGCGTTCAATTAGAACCAGTCACTGAATTAGGTGTGTCTATCTTACCATTTGACTTAGTGTGGCCCACGCTATTCAACATCAATCCACACTAACCGTCTTGTACTAACTTGAATCTCGATGGCTGGCAACTCGAGGACGTGTTGTATGACACTTGGTGTTACGTCACAAGTCACAAAGACCACTTTATTGGACACAACACACCAATTTCAATGCCACACCAAACTAGATAGATAGTTGTGTATTGATCGCTATGCCACATCTCAACACTAACTAGTTCATGTACGAGACCCCAAAATGCCACGTGTCATATAGCTATTCGCCGGTAAAGGTGACGTGGCACATGAGTGGTTTGACAATTCAACCTACGATGATGATTGAGCTTGCATAGGTGGGCCGCCTCGAGGGTTGGAACTCCATAAGTGCTAAGAGGCTTTCCCACGCCTTTGCGTCAACTCACGCGGTGACGGACTCGCTTTTCACATTTAGTCAATGACACTTAAATTCGGTTAAGTTAGGTTCCGATCGAGTACCGATCCCAAGTGCATGGGATTGGGTTGTGTATTTTATTCTACATTATGTTGTTTGTTGGAAGGGAATGTTGAGGTGCATGTTTTGAGACACATGGACCACATAACAATACGGTCCCTTCCCCCATGTTGGGATTGGGGAGTCAACTTTTATAAGTAGGTGATAACTTAGAAGTGGCACAATGACATTGTTTGTACCCATGAGTACCTATACATTTTATATGAGGGAATCAAGGGTTTGTGCGTATCTACACAATTAACTAAGCTTTGGTCTCGGGACCGGCCAAATTAAGGTGGGATTTTTGATACTCGGTCATTTTGCGTGCCTTTGACTTTGGGCTTATGCATATTATACGTGTTTTTAATGGGAGTTGAAGTATAATCGACTTCAACTCCCATTAATGGGAGTGGAAGTCGATTAAGATCAACTTTGTGTCTCGGTAGATATTAACATGGTCGGTTTTGAAATCGAGGATAGTTTACTTTCTATTTTTGAAATCTAGAATGGAGTTGGCACTAGAGTTCGGGAAGTTTTTGAAGCCTTAGTGGCTAAGTGCCGGTAGTTGCTACGAAGGGTCGGATTTTTTCCAATTTACATCGGCAAGAGCCGGTCTTTTGTAAAATCAATTGGCCAATTGCCTACATTTTCATATTTTCATTGGCCAATATCCAATTAAATGGAATTCATATCGGCACTAATTGTTTTAAAAATGTATGAAAAGTTATTAGAAATCATTTCTTAGTACAAAATCTTGAATAAGTGAAAAGAAAGGCATGTTCAAAACTTTCAATTTGAAGAGTTAATATCCTTGGCAGGAATTGAACCTAGCAATGCCTTCACCGCTTGAAGGCCAAGGGTCCCCCAATTCTTCATAGAAGCAACTGGATTTGGTCATGGAAAGGTTGCATAATTCAAAAAGTTTAAGGTTTAGGGTACTTCCTCAAGTGCATCATCAGATGCCCCAGACAAATAGCGCTCTGGATTGCTATACAAATAGCGAAACTTATCAGCATCCTTCCAAAGATCTAGAGCACTTGTTAGAATGTCATCAAAATCATTGTTTGGGCCTTCTATAGCAACACGCATCATAATTTCTAAGTTAGATGTAGACATTTCCGGGACATTTTCTGGTCCATTGGCTAATTGCCGGAGGATTGAAATTATAGTCGGATCGCCATCCAATGGTTGGAAATTTGGACCGGCCATAAGGGGAAATCCATCGGCTGATAATGAACTAGCCATCGGTTTTCCCCGACCATTGGATGGCACATGAATGTTGATGCAGTTGGTTGTGGTTTCAAAGCTCCAAAGTGATCGGCAAACTTGAGACATTGATTCATATGCATGGGTGTAATAGATTGGGGTGACACGAACTGGAATTAATTCCTACCAATACGAGAAGTTGCACATTCTTCTCACGATCGTGCCTTCCAAATACCACTACAAAAAAAACATGCGTTTTGTAACCCCAAGTCACAAAATGAAACAACATTCAAATGCCATTATAGAAATTAGCCAATATGAATAAGCCAATGTCACGTGTAATTACAAAATGACATCTATTCTAACCCGCATCGTTATAAACATTGTCCATTGCATGGCATGATTACCGAGTAGCACTGTAGTTAGTTTTTGCTCTCACTTAAATAACCCAAAACCCAGGGTACAGACTCTCAAGGAAGACTTAACTGGTGTCTATTACAGGCATTTGTCACTTCATAGTTCATTAATTAGACCAAAGGGTTTGCTATATTCACTCTAGAACATGACTGATATGTCTTTCACTCTCTTTCTCTCTCTTGATTTCCTCTCACTGTATCTCATTCAGTAGGGTATGTGTGTCAGTCTCAGTAGTAACCATCTCGTCATGAGATTTTGTAGAACAATAGTCAAGAGAGAACAATAGTCTTTGAGTAACACAATTGTCTTTTGGTAACCATTGGCCAATGCATTTTCAATTCAAAACAACTCCTTTATTACTTGGTCAATATTAATTCCAATACAAAACAATTGTTCGTTCCTTATTTCCGGATTTAATCATTACTCACAACTTATGCAATTAACCATTATCAGTCAAGCTATAGTCTTCGTCGCCCTGCACAACCTGCAACAACAACAACTAGGGTAACACACAAGACAATAGTTGAAAGGATGAAATCGCATTCCATACTCAAAGATTTTCCCTCGTGACTAATGATCAATTAAAACTTAATTAAGATCAGATTAACTTATGCCTAGGTAACATTTATGAACCAAAGTTAATTCTATCCCTCTTACACTTGATCCCTCTTACAATCCTTACTAATTTCTCTAGTCAACCGATCAGAAATTATTTCTCATCACCTCGGTTGATTGAGATCCCTCTTAAATTCCATTCTTCTTAATTACAACACTAACAGCCTACACTCAAGATTTCACTATAATCTTCTTAAGGCTGAACTATAATCATCTTACTCAGTATAACCCCTTACAGACTTCAACAATAACCCTTCCTCTCTATCAAATGGCCTTAGGCCTTCACACTTCCTTACAGTGCCTATCACAGGCCTTAACAATCGTCAATAGTTACACTATCGGCCCGCCACTTGGCCTTCAGGCTTCCTCTCAGCCTATAGTAAAACTTAACTATAGTCCATAGTTCCACTACAGTCCGACTAACACTCGACTGGCCCTACTTCCTCTCCCTCACAGGTAATCGAAGGGTTACTCCACAAGACTCCCTGTTTCTTCATACTATAGTTCGACTTTCTTCCACTCCCGATCGCTCAGGGTTCTTCAATTACACCGGCCCCTATCGGCACTCGCCTCTCTTTCAGGCAACAATTTTCTCATTTCTCTCAGTTAAGTTTCACCTTCTTCGGCCAAGGATAGGAATTACGCTCAAATTTCAGTGGACTTCATCGCCCATCGTTTAACTCAGTTCTGCTCTACTGCGCTCATAGTTCTACATTTCCTTTCATTCATCATATCACATTAACTTTGCGGACTCTCAGATAATGCCGCTCCAGACTAACTCTCGTTCCGCATGGTATATAGTTTCCTCTCGCACTTATTATTTTCTGCTCATGAAGTTTGGGATTCCTCTCAACCCTATTCGACTCTTTCTTCAATTCCTTCTCTCACAGACAATAGTGATCTTAATTTCAACTCTGCGAAGTACTCAAACTCCCATCCATTCAATCTCTTGCTCGCTCGATTCTCTTCGCATCTTCTCATTGGTTCTACGATTTACCCTCACTCCATCTTAGTCTCTCTCTCAATTTCATCTAATTGCAATCTCAACAATCGTTTATAGTTTCACACACTATTCTCCACAACTCGACCTCATACTCTATATTCCAGTCACAATTCTGAATCATACTTCTCACTCACACTCGTTACACATTCATACTCGCAATCTATCTCTCCCTTGAAAGCGATTACAACAATGGTCAACAATTTCACATCTCGCATTGCTCACTCACTTAGAAGATAGTTACACTGAATCACAAATCTTTCATTAGTTCTCATTCACGATTAAACAATACGCTTCCACAATAAAGTGATCTGCAATCACTGCAGTAATTACTGTAAAAAAAAATGGTTTAACAATGGTCCTCGCCCTTCACGGTACTGAGGGAGGTCAGCTTATAGTTCTCTCGTGTCGCTCAACAATAATCAAGGTTGCCTCCTTGCTCTCCCTTGCCGGTCCTCTTACCAAGGCAGGGAGGAGATGATAGTTACAGTAACTACCTGCTAGGGCCTCCTAAGGCCGTGACTATAGTTGTAACTTCCTATTTAGCCTATAGTTCAACTATATTCATGGGTTCGGATGAACTTCATCCAACTTCCACTATTAAGCCTATAGTTGAACTAATCAGCCAAAAATTTGGCTTACAAGCACCGTAATACATAGTCATGATACAATATACATAGGTTATCCCACTATCTATAAAACAAACTAGTGACATTGATATTTATGCTCTGAAATGAACATGGTCTTTAAAATGTGCATACACTATGGCTTTTATCATATTTACTATGCCAATATCTTCTCCATTAAGTGATCTAGTCTTACTTGGTTTGTACAAGCTCTAAATACCTTTTACTTGTGATCGTTTAATACAGTCATTGTCAATAACCCATGAATGCCATGGGCATTGAAATCACCAAAGTAACCCATATATGAAAATTAATCGGGGACGCATTTAATTGGTATGTATATATGTTTAATTAATTAATTACTTCTTTATTTTCTTTTTCTTTGGATGATCATCTAGGTCTTGCCAATTTACGTTGATTATTAAACCTAGATTGATTGAACAAATTTTGAGGATGTAATCAAGTTAGCATGTGGTCTAAAATACTTGTCTTTTTTTCTTTTTTCTTTTTTTTTGGTTTGTTTGTAGATCCACACTTAACCACAAGTATAGATCCCTCAAATATAGATGTCCATTTAAGATAAGTAACCAACACAAGCATTTTCTTTTTTTAACAAATAAATAATGATATAATACATTTATGAATGAATACGAGGAAAATTCCTTTTGCATATGGATGAATGCTCAAGCATATAATATTTGCAACTTGTATTTCATCAACATAAATTGTGACACCGTGCGGTTGCATGCACAACACCACTTTAACATGTTTCTTTATCCGTAGTGCTGGAAATTTATGGACATTAGGGCCGCTTCACAACATGGCCGAAGGTCAAGAGGCTGTCGATCTCAAGCAATCAAATTGCAAGAAATCAAGAATTTGGCCTCTCGACCCTTCACACCATAGGCCAAAATCCAAAATGCCTACGTGATAATACTTTTGACTAAGGCAATGGAGTCTCGAAGGAAGTTTGGGTCGAACAGGATTGGAAACCCAAATTATGGTCGAGAGGCCACATATTTTTGTGTATAAAAATAATAAAGAACTGACAAGATCTTGGGCGTTAGATTGGAGGGGTTGTTTTGGGCAGGAATAAAGTGGGATGCTCCTTCTTCCTTTGGACTTTGGGCTGGGCCTTTGGAGGCTTCGCACTATGCCCGGCCGAAGGCTCCAATTCCTATATTTTATTGGCTATGTATTTTTAGCCCGTTTCTTTGGACTCTCAACAAAGTTTGGCCATTCAATCCCACGGCCTCTCAACTTGGATGGCCATAGTGTGAAGCGGCCTTATTCAAAGATGTTTCGGCCATATAAACTTGGTAAAATACAAGTCCACACCGAAGAGTTGAACCTACCCGCATGCCACAGTGATAATGGTGCACAATCCGGGTTTGAACTTTGGACAAATCACAATTAAGAAACATGATGTCGCTACAAGCAATGAGTCCTAGGCAATTGTCATGTGTCACTATAAACTTGTCATGTGTTACTCGAATTCTTGCAAATCTATTACAATGGTAGATTTGCATATTTGTTTCACTAACACAAGACAATTGTTTGGGATTCAAATGCCAATAGTGTGTAGATGCTCATATGTTTGTTTATGGAAAGGTGGACAAGCCCTCCACATGGAATCAATGTCAATCCCACCTCTTAGAGGTGGACCTGGCACAAATCCCAGCAGACCATTAAACATTAGTTATAATGAACCATATAAACTTTTCATCCAATATCATTTTTTGGGGCCCTTAGACCTTCATCTCCTAGTGTGAAGTGAAACTTGGATAATCACGGCCTTTTCGACCAATGAGAGATTTTAGAAAGCAACGGTCACGGGCCTTCCGTCTCGTGTGTGAAGTGGCCCTTAACAAGAATGAAGAGAATAAGCACATTCATTATGACTTTGAAATTCAAAGTCCACAATACTTCACTTCACATCGTGGGTGAGTGGCAACAAAATGCTTCCCTTTGATTGCTCACACTCATAGGAAACCCTATTAGCAAGTTCGGTTCCTCTTCATGGGTACCCAACTCAAAGGGGTTAGGCTTTGAAGATGATACTATAATTGGCTCCAATTCAAAGGACTGGGAAACAAAACTACTCTACTTCTCATGTTGACATCCAATCTAACATAAGTGTGCCTAGTAATGAACATTTAGAGAACTTCAACACTTATAAGAGTTTGAGTAACAAAGAAGAAGCACATGAGCAAATCTAAACGAGAAACATGAGAATTTTGACTCATGTTTAATTTAGAACGGCTTTCATTCGAATATGCACACTCCATACTAAACAATGAACTAATACATAAGGTAGACATGCCTAAAACAATTGTTGAACTTAATCGAACACTTAAATTTAACTGGTATGTGCTTATGCATGGCTTCAACAACACATTTCAAATAGACATGTGTTTAAAAGAAACTATGCTCAATGGTCAACTTTGGGGGGGGGGGGAGGTCTACATGACCATTTTATGAGCACAAACATCTTCACTTTGTTTATGGACAAAATATTCATTTGAACTCCATAAATTATGAGGACAGTGGCTATTGCCTCAATCTGGATTTGCTAACCATCTCGTACAGATCGCGTGTTTCGCATCGTATGAGAAGTGGACTAGTAGGAAAAAAAAACTAACCATCAAAGGACTAATTTATCCCACACTATATTGAATGACTCTTCCCATAGTAACATCATAGATGAAATACTTTAATACTTTGATTGCTATACAATTGCATGACACAATGTTATAAGCTTTTGCAATTAAGTTTGGATCCAATGCATTATGCATGGGTAAATAGTGAACCTAATGGCATGAGGTCAACTCAATGGCACATCTCAGTGTAGCTGCTTTGGCACTATAGCTAAATATAATAGAATGTTAGATGGGAGGATGTTTCAATAGTGAATACTTGTGGGTACTTTACACACAATCCAAGAGCCGTAACATGAGAATCATCCGAAGGCCATATTGTGGGAAATAGAGATCTAGTTTTGCAATTGATGAGCCCTCGAGCTGAGTGTGAAGTGAAAGTGGGCCATGATGAGGGACCACAACATATGTTCGGGTTCAGGTCCCCACCATGGCAATATGACATTTCTAAAAGTCAATGGCAATTTAATTGATTGCCATGGCCCCTGACTTTGCATTAGACCCACCTCTTTTTGATGGGCCTAACACAACATTTGGTAGATCATGAAACATTATCCATTTCCTGCCATGTAGGATGCCATGTAGGTTTTTCATTCATTCATTCAAAATGTTTTGGTCCTTTAGGTCTTTGAGATCTAGTGTAAAGTGAACTTGGACCATCTCCTGTTTTTTGAACCAATCACGTAATTTGTATGTCACATATCAAGGTCCCTCAAGCACTGCATTCCACCCTCAAGAACTGTCAACACTTCGGAGCAAGGAAGCTTGTACAACTTATGTGTTGTTAACACTTTGAAACTTATCGAGGATAGCATAGACAATTTTGTAACACTTACATCAATGACACTTCTGTGACTTTGGATTTAAAAATAATAATGCTTATATAAATAATGGATGAAAATACACAAGATATGAATGTCATCATACATGTAAGGGTAATGGAAGAACGAATCTAAAGTAGTTTGATGAGTCTTGCGCATGCCAAAATTTTATTTTCCTTTGGAAGGGTGCAATTGCTTTGGATGAGAGGCGTAACATTAATAGGTTTTTGTTCCCCGTTTTTTTTTCAAGGCCACTAATTCACTTTCAGCATCCTTGGATCCTACTCTACCTACTACCACATCACCAATCTGCACATTGTTAGCTTCTTTAATGGGTTCATTACCAACTGCATCATCTCTTTCATCGAGCAAACCTATCATTCTCTCATCAATAAGGATGTAGGGATTGTTTAGAACAAATTCCAATTCATGATTGATGAACTCATGCATTCATAATGAGTTTAGTTTCGCTCTCTGTAGAAGTCAAATACATAACGAACCTAATTAAATTTCATCCAAGTTACACAATTTCATAGCCTCACTTCCATCCAAATTAACACTTTATCGAGGTGAATTCGTTGGAGAGGGGAGCACGTCTTTTAGAGATTTTGTTAACAATCAACACAAAAAACACACTTACTAGTGTACTTTTGGGATTTTTTTGGGGAAGCGTAATTTTCCTTAACACATAGACAATTTTAATACTTATTGGGGTAACACATATTGAGGGTGGATTGTAGTGAAAAGTGGCTCTTAGGAGGCAACTACAGTCCACCCTCTATAAATGTTACACCTATAAGTGTTAACCCTCTCTAAATGTTAACTTTCTTCTACTCCCCACATATTGCACACTATAAATGTTTAACGTGTTAACTGTTAACAAAATGGTACTCCCTTCTTTGTAAATTTGACTCTATAAATGTTAACGAATGAAATACAACCATAATATGGATGATAAAAACTACACATCCAGTTACATTCCTCTCTCTACATCCTGTTAAGATTTGTATATTGCTCAAAAAAATAATTTTATAATTGTTAACTATTAACACCTCTATAAATGTTAATTTTGATCCACTCCCGAGGGTTAACATTTATAGAGGGTAGACTGTAGTCACTTGTTTATTCTATTGGTTTCATAAACCAATCAATGTTGGGCTCCACTTTTGCTCATGAAATGAGATGTGAAATCTAAGTGGGTTTGTGATTTACCCCATAACAATGTTATGTGGGGCTGACAATATTCCACGTAGTATTCCCGGACATTCCCCACATCCAGACCGAATGTGGGGAATATCTAGGAATACTACGTGGAATATTGTTAGTCGCACATAACACTCTTATGGATCTGAATAATGTTGTGCCAAGGTATGCGGGCTTTATTCGGTTATTTATCTTCAACATACACATGTATACTCAAGTGGAGGGGACATGGTGAGGCCAGGTCTAGGAACGGAACCCAACAAGACATGTGTTTAATAATTCGATGAATCTATGTGCACAATAGTCAACACAATTGAAAGGGTAGATGGGTAGATGGGTGGATGGGGAGGGGGGGGGGGCTCATGCATTTAGTCAAAGAATCAACACACATGTACTTTCAATAATCATCCATTATTAAACCGAGAGAGTTTCGATTGTTCCGTCCAATTCTTGTTGATGCTTCATCCTAGATTTGTTACCAATGCAAACACGACAAGTTTGGTTGCATAAATCTATTCGGAAGAAGTTAGAGAACATGAATAAAATAATGAACCAAAATAACACCCACATAATGTTAGCTAGTCATGATGCTCATTTGCAAGTGGGAAGGGGGTCAGAGTCTCGAACGAGGGGCTTGGAATAGGGCCCAAAGGAAATGAAGCGCGTGATTTGACTGGCCATTTGACTCCAAAGCCCAACTGTCACATATAGCTTTTGTATGCTTTTTCTATTGCAACTTCATTGTAACTTAGGCGTTACCTTACTAGAGTCCGACCTTCCTTCTTTCCTAGAACTATGCACAAGTTATATTGGCCATGGGCAACTTAATTAGGGCCACTTCACACATGAGCCAAGAGCCGTGACCGTGTAATGGTGAGGACCCTTGACTCTCATCCAAAAGCCGTGCCATGGGTGTTGGGAAAGCCTTTTTATGTAGTCTTGGGCCCTTAAGCATAGTGTGAAGTGAGAATGAACCATGTTGTGGGACCATTGCATATTTTGTTGGCGGAAAAAGAGGGGAGGATTTGGTTTAATATAATATGTCTCCAAGTTTATCAATATAAGATAATTACTTGGTGGTGTTTGTATGTCTTGGAATTTGCCATGCAGTTTGTCATGAAATTTGTCTTGCTGGAAAAATATATTAAAAAAGTCATGGTTTCCCGGAATTTGCGTCAAGCCCACCTCTTGGAGGTGGGTCTGACGCAAATTCCGGTAGATCATGCACCCTTATCCACAACCAACCATGTAGGACTCCATGTAGACTTTTCATCCACGAACTTTTCTTTGGGCCTTTAGGCCTTCACCTCCTAGTGTGAAGTGAACTTGGATGGGCTCCGCCTTTTCAACCAATGAGAGCTCTTACATTGCCATGGTCAAGGGCCTTCAGCCTTGTGTGTGAAGTGGCCCTTAGGGCCAAGAGCCGCGACCATGAAATTGTGAGAGCCCAAAAGAAAGTGTCCAAAGGCCGTGCCAACACACCTCCCAAAATCATGTAGTGTGGTCACGGACCCTCGAGTGTGGTGGGAAGTTACATGTGACTGGGCCCTTGACCAAATGTTTTTTCAATGAATTTCTATTCATGTGGGTCCTCACACATGACAAAATAGAATAAATCAATGTTTGTGAGTGTTCGGAGTGCCATGGTCTCCTGGTTTTGTGTTAGGCCTACCTCCAAGAGGTGGTTTTTGAAAATAATCCAAGTGATCATGAAACACGATCCATTGGATGTCATGTAAAGACGTATGTAGACTTTACATCCATCTTGCATTCACATACTCCGTTGGTCCCTCAAGCGTAGCGTGAAGCAAACTTGGACTGGCTCCGCATGTTTTACCAATGAGAGTGCTTGAAGTGTAATGGTTACATGCTCTCAGTCTTGTGTGTGAAGTGGCCCTTAGGGTGAGTTTCCGTGTAGGCCGCTCACGCAACAAATTATAGTGGGAATAAGGACAAACTTGTCGAATGTAGATGGAATATGGTGGGGCAGGGTGCGTATGTGTCAACTTGTTACCCTCATCTTCTCACAACCCTGCCCACCTACTAACTTAGGGCCAAGTTCCGTGTGCCGGTCCTGGTCCGTTTTTTTTCAAAATAAATGGGTGGGCCGGTGAAAAGAGGGTGGTGCCATGTGCCCATCCTTCTCACCCAAGGACCGGTGCCCCCCGTGGATGGGTGTCCCACATTTTGTGTTGTGCAAGAACGGGTGCCAAAGGACCGGCGGTCTTAACGGTA
This sequence comes from Polytrichum commune, assembly GCA_950295325.1. Taxonomy (NCBI): domain Eukaryota; kingdom Viridiplantae; phylum Streptophyta; class Polytrichopsida; order Polytrichales; family Polytrichaceae; genus Polytrichum; species Polytrichum commune. Next base: position 8,016,083 of record OX485809.1, read on the forward strand.
ACGAGAAGGACATGTGCCGGTTAGAAAGCTCCGGTGACCGGATCGTCCGGTCACCTATGGTACACCCTTGGATACTAAAGGCCACTTTGTTCTTCTAATCCCTTCTTTTGAGGAGTACTCCTAGGGAACATGTATTTTATGATGTTTTTAGAATCTAGGTGACCTTCATAAAGTGTCATGTCTTATCACTCACCAAATTTAGTTAGAAAGTAGGAAATTGAAAAAAACCGGCACCCCACATAGAAGTACCCCTCCATAAAATGGGTGACATCACCCATTTTTTGGATGATGTCACCCGTTTCTCACCCATTTAAAAAACGGACCGGGACCGGCACATGGAACTTGGCCCTTACTAACCTTCTCCTCCTCCTAAAATCGATCTTCAACCCTTTGGTGACTGACACTTGTAGGCTAAAAAAATGCTTTAGTGGGTGTATGGAAGTGTAGTGGCTCGTGGCCCTTCACATTCTAGTAAGCCACCAAAATGTGGTTGGTTGGTAGCTTGTGCTTATATACATGTGAACACCTCCAACCCAATATTATCTAGAATCTAGTGGGCGAGCGGCCTACATGGAGACTCACCCTTATTAGGCTTCACCTTATTAGAGCCACTTTATACTACACTGAATATTGTATTTAGTGTCACACAATCCTACGTCCTTCTACTATTAATGTAGATTTATACCAAGTAAAGATGTTAATGTCCTATAATGCCCAAACAACCAATTGACCTTGGTTGGTAAAGAAAAACAAGATATATATAATGAATAGTTATAGCATTGCGTAATTCCAAATAGTAAGTGACACTACATACAACATTTAGTGTAGTGTTGGAGGGGCCTTCACCTGGTATATGCAATTTATGCGATTGGTCGAGAATTCGGAGATGCTCCATCTTTACTTTACACAAGACCATAAGGGACTAAGGAAATTCAAATGGATGGAAAGATCTGCATGGTGTACATCCTACGTGCATAACACTATTTAAAGTTGTGCATTCATTATGTGGGTCCTTGGAATATGGCCATGGGATGCTAGGAGCTCAGTCTAAATTTGAGTCATCCCCGTGGTTATATTCCCCATGGCCCACAAAACGAAAGCACAACGTTGAATATTGTTATGTGGGACCAAGTGAATGTTTCCAGGTCTACCAGATATCAAGAAGAGTTGGGTCCGATACAAAAATAGGGGTAGTAGCAAGCAATTAAATTGTTATTCTTGGCTCCTAGAAATATTATAGTTCTATGGTGGGGTCCCGGACTGTTACTTATTATTTTGGATTGTCCATAAAATATGTCCTTCAACATGGTCCACTTTCACTTTACACTAAGCCCAAAGGCCCATCAATTGCAAACTTGGATTTCCATTTTCTGGGTATAGCCTTTGGATGACTACTTTAAAGGGCCTTAGATTTTCATGGTCACGGCCATTGGTTCCTTTTCTTCTTTCCTAACTTAGTAAAACATTGGTGGCAAGCTCAGGTAAGTTATTAGCCCACCATGTAGCCAAGTGTTCAATTGCAGAGGGTAAAGTTGCATGGCAACCACTATTAGTGTAGGCGGAAAATTATTGTGGAAATAATTAATATGTGCCACTCTAATTGTCTACTACGGGTGGAAATAGCATGGGTCCAAAATTCCAAGTCTTCTTTTTGAGAATTATGGTCAACACTTAAAAACTAAACTAGTCACAATAACATCAAAGGCAACATAGAATAAAACATTCATCCACATCAATTTCCTAGAAAAACTATTAATGTGGCTTGCACTAATTTTATACCTAAAAATCTGATATGAGTTGAAAACTAATGTGGGCTCTATAGAATTACCGTGACCCATATTTATAGGACTCTTCAATTTCCACTCAACATTTGATCCAATGTGGCAGTAAAATTGGTGTGACTTATTGATTAGAGTAGTCTTTGTGACTTGTCATGTAGCACCCAGTGTCATGTGACACCCCCTCTAGTTGCCATCCAATGATTGAAAGAAAATCAATGTGGGTCGATGATGAATAGAGTGGGGCACACTAAGTTAGACGTTTAGTGTATCGTGGGAGAGGGTGAAAATTTAGAGAAGCATTATATAGACTGTTGATTCCATCGATTTCTACATAAAGGTTAGCGACCTCAATGTAGTATAGTGGGACCCCGCTTGGAAAGGACTAACAACAAAGTTTGGAGGATGATGTTTTCACCCCCACCCCTCCCCCATGGTTATTCATGTTGTTGGTATGTAGATTCCACTTCATATGCTACTCCCTTCTAGCTTAGTTCTAGTGGTATGCATTTATATAAGGTATCACTTCGGTAATGTCCACAATGGTATGTGAGAAGTTAGAATATGTCTGACATGTTTCAAAATCAAAATATCGTGCAATGGTTGCCATCATATAATTGAATTTGGTTTACAAAGATTCCTCAATATAAGTATATCACTATGATATACATGTGTGATTTAGCATAGGTTTGAGGTTGCTGCATGGTACTCCCTTAGTCCCAAAATTATTGTCCTACTCCCCGGAGTTTAATATCCCAAAATGTTTGTCCGACAAACATTTTGGGATATTAAACTCCGGGGAGTAGGACAATAATTTTGGGACTAAGGGAGTATATACTATATAGACCCAATTGATCTAAAACATATTGTCGAGGAGGGAGGCTTATAACCTCTTCCCGAAATGCTGCCCTCTCAAGCGGCCACATCACCAATTTGTTTTAGGGTTAGGTTCTTTATCTTGAAACACTCATTTATATATTTAGAGAGAGATGCGTCCCTCTAGATTAATGTGGGACGTCTGATGTTGATTATGGGAGCAGATGATCAACAAAACACCTAAAGGCTATAATCTATATGACAGTGTTTTCACCTTGCATGTTGTTGGTTTTTTGGACCCAGCTCAAAGAGATGGGTTTGAGATTGAGAAACGAAATCTGTGGGTGTTGAGCTCTAGCCCTAAATGGAAGTTCATGTAGTGAGGATTACAATATAAATTGTAAAGACACAGTAAATTACGAAATGTTGGTGCCACATGAAGCACCAGAGAACCTGTTGGAAGGGACACCACATAAATACGTTTGAAAAACAGCGCATTTAAAGAGAACATGACACCATATGAATGCCTTAGAAAATATACTAGAGACAGAGCCCCTCAGAAATGTTGTCAGACTCCTCCTTGTTATCTGCTTGTCTGAAACAGGAAGGGGTCTGAGAATACAAGATGTTTATAAATAAGTAGAGTACACATAATGGAGTTGGAGCTGCTAGGGTCAACTTGTTGGAACAAAACTTGATAAATCATTCTGAATTGTTCCAACTTGTGTGGCCCAAGTTTTTGTTCATTAATTAAAAGAGGGATACCTATGATGTGACTATTAAACATTGATACTCTTGTTCTTGCTTATATAGTGTGCTCCATGCAGGCCAAGAAAAATTAAGTTTTAAGTGTTCCCACAATGCAATCATGGATCTCAGGACTCTATAAGTTGAACTGACCTGACAGAAATTGACGTACTTTGGAAGATGTTATTTACAAACATGTTGAACAGAGCCAAAAAGCAGGAGGTTTTAATGCCTCTAGTTACCAGTCGTTTCTGGCTTTCAATATCCTATTGAATCCAAGAAGAGGACATTCTACCTACCAAGAGAGCTTTTCAATCAATTCAGAAACAGGAATAGTACTCTTTGAGAAGAGCACGTAACATCTCATAAATGGCGTGATTGTGAACATGAAGGAGCTAGTCAAGCAATGGATGTTAATTGTCAGTCTATTTCTCATCACCTTGCCATTGTCATGAAGTAGACTCAAGACCTCTCGTTCGTTGCTGATTATGCTTAAAGAATTGATGGAGCAACTTGTGAACTTCCCCAAAACTTCCTGTAACAGGGACTAATCTTTCTTTTATCCAACCTGGCAGTTTGGAGGCTGGCCCTGATGGTTTAGCATTTGATCCTTCAATCCCAGATGTTGATGTGTAACGAACATCAACAAGGAGGATTGCTGCATAGTCTCCAATATGCCTGATGGCTCTTCCTGCAAATTAAAAATGTCACAAGGAGGAGACATGTCAGGCAGTAACATATACACAAAGACTAAGAGGCACTTAAAACTAGAGCTTGAGGGCCCATCACTCTTGAAATCTAAATTCTCTTGTTGGTGGAAAATGGTGAGAGTGTCCCACTTTGCTTTCACTAGAGCTTAAGGGGCCTAAATAACCAAGGAAGCTTGAATGGATGAAAATCCTACATGGCATGCAAGAGATAATGTTTCGTGGTCTACCAGATTTTGCATCCAGCAAAACACACAAACCTTAAAACCCTTGATTTATCATAACTAATTATGTAGAAGGGCCCCACATGAGTAGGATGGTAATAAAATAGCATTTGGTTAAGAGCCCAGTCGCACAAGTCTTTCCAATAACTTGAAGGTCCTTGACCACTCAAAATTTAATTTCAATTTTCCATGGTATGGCCTTCGGATGAGTTTCAAGGGTCCTCACAATTTTATGGTCATGGCCATAGTGTAAAGTGGCCCTAAGCAGGTTCCATCAAATCACAAAACTAGAGAGTGACTGAGCTAGACTGATATCGATAGATTTCATTCCTGCACTCACCATCTAGATGTAAAGCAGGAACACCTTTTCCAGGAGTTCTACTGAAGGTATAACAAAATGGGTCTGTTAAGTTTACCTATGGACTGATTGACGGCCTTCATACAGAGATTTTCATAGTAGTCCCTTCCTCTCTGCTGACTACATTGTTGCAGTGGATTTACACTGGTGACTGCTCCAATTGCACTGCCGTTTCCAATGTTTGTCTTCATAACCGAAAGCTGGTCAATGTATTTCATCCTCTCAATGAGCTCTGGATCTGATGGACTTGGATATGGCAAACCTACCATCACGACACACCGTCCCATACCATCACTGAAATTGATTCCCTCCGACATCTTTCCACCCACAACACAAAGCAGCAAGGCTCCTCTTTGAGTAACTCCTCTGCTCTTGTTGACTGGGTCGGAGGCTTGTGTTATGCTGTCCTTGTAGCTCTTCAAAGTGGATTCAACTGCAGCTGCGGTGCGAGGTTCCCTAAACACATGCTTCTTTGCTTGAATGGTCGCCAAAATGCCCTTTGTCATCCATGCTGTGTAGACCTGGTTCTCATACTCAAAGGATGGAAAAAACACAACAATGCCCTCTGGGACTACAGATGAAATATTGCTGATCAGGCGTCCTAGTTCCTCCATCTGGAGAGTCCACCAAAAACTAATGAACATCAAGGTGATCACTTTAGCGAAACTGAAGGTGCGTTTACACAACTACTGGAGTGGTTGTGGTTTGGGCCCACTTTCCACCACAACTACGATTCTTTTCATTTACACACAACCCACTCTTGTAGTTCAAGAGTGGATTGTCCCTCCTATTCCCTTGGAGTGGTGGATTCTATTCGAATGACTGTCCAAGAGTAATTACCTCCTGCAAATCCTTTCCCATGCTTTGGCCATGAAGTACCACAAAGTACCTATATGCATTATAGAGCTAAAGAATGTAAACTAGAACCATCGCAACTACTCCCAACAACACCTTGTGGTTGTGGTTGTCATCAATGTTTGTCCCTGCTTATACCTAAAAAATAAAGCCAAAGAAAGTAAACTACAACACCAACAACCAAAACAGTGATTGTGTGTAAACCCAGCTTCAAGCAAAGTGGAAACATTCCGTATGAGGTATATAAGAACAATACTGACATAAAATAAGCTGGACTCACAGAACAGTCTGTTATAAGTACTGCATGAATATTACTTTGTTTTGCAGGGATCATCTTATCACACATGCTCTTTGATTACGTTGGAAGCTCAACTGCTTGCAATAGGTACAGATATAGAGCAAGATGCATTACCATTAAGGAAGAACTGCGTGATTGATAAGTGAAATCAAATGTGTGCCCACCAGGTCCTCGTGCAATGGCAATTGGAAGTATGCTCTCTGGTGGCACAATATGGCCACATGAAAACAGGTGGACCTGCAAGCTCAATATACACCACACTCAAAAGTCGTGAGATTTTCTTCTCCCACAAAGGAGGAGGAAGTAATTATTGCTTCAGGTGAGTCAACTAAGACAAATCACTTGTAATCAAGATGGCCAAGTTGATAAATGCATGCGTAAACCACAGAAACCAGAATGAGGTGACAAATTGCAAGGGCATTGACCTTCTCATTAGGCAATTGTGGAAAGAGGCGGTCACGTAGCTCAGAAATGGGTTGCAGTGTTCCTCCTGCTAATACCACAGCCCTGGCCTCCTCAACAACCTGCAAAGCAAATATTCAAGTTCAAGACCTACTTCAGACATCAGAGATTGGGACAGGGGAATAAGTTCAAAGTAGCCTTGAAATTAGAAAGATACTGATGATTCCTCGTACAAATATCCTTATGTGCACATTGGAGACAAGTTGCAATCATCAAAAAACCTTGTTCCACATCACTAGGTGCTCTTCACTACCAGTGATGTTTTGAGACAAGCTCAACCTCCTATTGGTCCTTGTACAACTACATTATTTTGACATATGGTTGATACAATATTGATGAGGAAGCATATACATAGATATTGTATTTAAACTATTATTACAAATCATGACTCTCACTCCCTGCAATGCAGAAAGAATTTCTCTGGTCACTCTTCAACATACTCCAAATTTGTATGTCCCTATTGTAATTGAAGTATGTTAGATTACACAAAAGAATTAAGGAGGGTTTTCTGACAATTCCAGACCATGCACTTTAACAGAAGTGCTCAAGCCATCTTACCTCCACAAAATGTTTGTTAGCATTCAGCATAACAAACTTCAAATGTCCCTCCATGGATTCCAAAGCTCCACTGTCCGGGACCACAAGTATGCGCCCATCCTCATCCGCGTTGGTGAGAGCAAGCACAAAATCTGCGAGGGCATGGAACCCAGTAAGGGCACTACTTCCCTGAGGGAAAGAATCTTTCGTGGCACTGTTTCTTGGTTGCAATGCTACCGTTTGCTCCAAGATTACCTTCTCTCCATAGCTGCTCACCTAAACCAACCAAGTCTTTAGATGTAGCATCTGTTAGTCCAAGAAGGATTGAGATGTATTAGTAAAAGCATCAAGATTGGAAACAAAAGACAAGAGACTTGAATGACTATCTATGCAGAGGTTAGTTCAGGTTATGTTGTCAGGGAATGTTTGTCATCTTTGATCCTAGTGTAAAGAGTCAGTCAACAGGAGAAACACTCTAGAGGCACTGCTGGTGTGAGCTGGCTGTAGAAAGAATTTTACTGCACTAAGAATTGAGATAGGGCAAAAAGAAAAGAGTTTAAATCCAATTCAGGTGACTATTGCTCCATGCAGACCTTGTGGACGATATTGCTCTCTTTGATGTAGCGACGCAGCTTGTATAAATTGATGCTATCTATCTTCAATGAGAATACAAAGTCATTAATGGTCATAATGTCAGATTTCTTGGCTCCAAACTTTTCACTCTTCAATCCACCCTGTTGAAGGCAGATCATGAAGGCCTTGATGAGCACGAGTAATGTTTCTATGTACCGCATATTTGACTCTGCCAGACGGGTCTTGAACTTCTCCAGATACTCTGAAAGCTGGGAGCTCACTTGTCTCAGCTGTACACACCCAAAATGAGAACAAACAGAATAAAAGCATCACACAATAAATAGGACCACCTTCCACAGAAAATTGGTGGGATAATCTGAAAGATTGCACGTCATTTCAAAAACTTTTTAACTCCAGCAAGTACTCCAGCCTTGCTGATATCTTGGACTTGAAGTGGTTGAGCTGCAACTTCCATAATCTTTGGATTATAGAGTCTATCTATATGGCTCAACCAATTGTAGCAGAGTTCAAAAGATCATCTATTTTATTAATTCACTTACATTGGCATTGAACTAGGTGCAACTGCACCCGCCTTGAAGGGCCAGCCACACACAATTTGAGCTCAAGCTCAAGCTTGCAAGTCTGGTGGGCTAAGGTAAAATAATTTAGACCCTTACTGTGCCTAAAATGGTGGAGCTTTGGTTCCTCCTTTTTGGGTTGATTTTCAAGGTCAAGCCCAAACTTAAACTTGTAGTCACCAGACTGGAAAATTCTTCACATTCAAGTTTGGGCTCAAACTTGACAATCAATTCAAAAAAGCGAGACCAACCTTGAGATAAAGGTGATCCACCATCTTAGGCATATGTAAGGGATCAAACTCTTTTACTTGGCCCACCAAACATGCAAGCTTGAGCTTGAGCTTGAGCTCAAGTTGTGTATGGCAAATCCATGAGAATTCACTAAGCAATCACACTATTACTCTCTTGGCACTTTGGTCATGTGGGATTAAGACAGTAGCCTGCTAGAATAATTCAGTTTGACCAATACATCAAAGGTGACTAGATTGCAATTTATGCGCATAAGTATTGTTTGTACCTACTTGATTTGTGGAGACCTGGCAGCTGTGGATGCTGGTGACTGTGTCGACTAGGTTGTGTGCCTCATCAATGATTATCACACAATCCTTTAGCTTTACACCAAGAGATTCACGTGTCGCACTGTGCAAGAGTGACTGGTAAGGGAGTACCACTAAGTCAGCTGCAGGTACAGCCCGGCGGGCACCATAATATGGGCATGTACCCAGCTTTTCACCCAGTTTCATTAGGTCCTCTATGTCCAGAGCACCTGATTGTATGACTTCCTCCTTGAATTGTCGCTGTAAACGCTGTTTTCTGAGCATTGGGCAACCTGAGGTCTTGGTTTTTGTGCGCTGCTTGAGGTTTTCCTTTAAAGCCTGCAAGGTGATGTGTACAAAATATAAAACCACGCTTCTATCCATAATGCTGTGGGGATACCATTATATTGAAGTCAAATGGTTCAGTGCAAAGCCATCATGATAGACACTGAAAGGACTACTTTGAGAACGCACTCCAATCCCTCTCGGTCTATGTTTACTTTAATCAACGAGGGTATGTAGAGCATTTTCTGCAATTCATGTGTCAATCAGTGGATTTTCAAAAGCTTTGAAATGTGTAGTATTTTCAGCTAGCAGGAACTAAAGTTAGTCAGAATCGCATCTAATGTTTTGAGGCATTTTTTAGGATAAGTCAAACTTATGTGACTATGATGTACATTGACGGAGCCAGAAATCAATCTCTACAGCGTCTACAGATACCATTGTATTGAACACACTCCAATTTCTCGATATTTTACTTTAAACAATGAGGGCATGTAGAACATTCATGTACCTATTTCCTGAAACCTTGTGTCAATTCAGTGGGTGTTTAAAAGCTTCAGATTGTGTAGTATTTGTAGCTATCAAGAAATGATGTGGGTCAGAACCATGTATTGTTGAGGCCTTTTTAGGACAAGTCCAAGCTTATGTGACTATGATGTACATTGATGGAGCCAGAGATTAATCTCCATTGCATCTACAGGAAATGAATAAAAGTCCTGGTAAGAGAAGGAAGTGTTCGACAATTTAAGTGGTAGAATGTGGTACATCAGACAAGTCAAGGTTAGCAGGATGAGGAAAGTGGGAAGAGCTACCTTAGACCCTGCTTGGCCGCTACTCTTAGCCTTATGCAATTCTAAACAGCGCTCATTGATGCGGGCTGAGCTCCCAAGCTTCGCCACCTCTGATTGAGATTCACTTTGTTCAACAAGAGTTCACAAGAATTTCCAGGACATTCAAATCACAGCTTAGAAGCTCTCAATCTACCCATGAGAGTTATCCACAAATGGGGAAGATGGATGTGATCAAAGTGACAGCCAAAATAGCTTTTTAAATCAATGTGTAAGTGCAGAAGAGCTGGTTGTTCTGTGATTTGTTCCTCACCAGGATTGATGCACAAAGTCTTGCGTGATCCTAGAGACACACTCTGTAATGATGTCCTGAATTCTGTACGCTGCAATTCCCCTACAAACTGTGACAGCTGTGAGTGCGTACGGCTGCAGAAGAAAACCTTCAAGGGCTCTTCGTCTTCATCCTCTTCTTCCAAATCATCGTCACTGCTGCTGGCAAGTTCCATCTCTGGCTTCCTCTTCCCAGCATTGCCACTAAGAGGAAAAAACATAGAACTTTGTTTCATCAGAAAAGAGGATGTAGACACTGTTTCTTTGATTATAAACTCTTGGTAAGATGACATTGCTGGACACTCCTAGACAGAATTCAAATACTTCTTTAGAATTATTTCCTGAAGGATTATTGTAATTAGGCCATTATCAAAAGCATCCTTGATAATTCACATACATCTTGTCTTTTCAAGGCAAGAATAATTTCCAGCCAAGTCTCATTAATTGGTCATAACATATTGTGGAGCTGCTGCACAGCCCCATATATGGACAAACAGAAAGAAAATAAGGTTAATACTGAACCAGATAGAACATGGAATCACATGAAAAATTGGAATATCTAAGATCTGCAACCAACATCCTTTAAAGAACAATTTACATGGACTGTTATGTAAAGGATGGCAAGCAAACAACATTATTTCAAATCAAGTGACAAAGTAAGAAACTACATAAAAATGGCCATGGCGCAATGGCAGTCACACAATTGGCATAAGTGCAACATATCACCTGGAGACATTGTCATCGCTGCAGTAATCCTCAACAAGAAAATCGTCATCCTCATTAGTACTCGCCGCTGTGGCCACTGGCTTCTTGGGTTTTGCGTTCCGCTGCTTGTGGTCATAGCCTCTTTCCTGCTCATGAGATTGTCCAAAAAAGTCTCGTGCTGTAGTAATCTTCCTTGCATTTGTGCTGCTTTTCTGCATCAACTTGCGCAACTGCTTCTTCTCCTCTTTATCTTTCTGTCTCTGTTCCTCTTTGTTGACCTCAAAATCCCGCATCCAGTCCGGTTCCTCGTCCCCCTTCAGGCCCTCGGAATCTGCCTTTGGTTGGCCGGATAGACGCAGGGCGTGCTCATCCTGTAGCCACTGAAGGGCACTACAAATCAAGCTCAATGTCTTGCCAGTACCTGCATCATCCCGCCCTCACATTGCTGAGTCTCAATATATTTGCAATCTAGATGCTCAAGAAAGATACCCAAACTCCTCTCCCAGGTTCAAGAAACTTGCACCAAGGATTGAAGATCACAGAAATCTCATCCAGCATAGGGCAACAAGAATCCACCGAACCAAAATATGTCTTGATGATCCTCACTAGATTTCGACCAGATTCAAGAAGCTAATTTAGCATGTCCATAATCGCGGTAGCCATTCACTCCCTCCCCACTTTGTGAGTTTCTCAATCGGGAAATGGGGGATGTGATCAAGAAGCTTTGGCCCAAAGTCCAATTTCACTCCCAGGTTCAAGTAACATGCACTAAGCATAAAAGATCACAGAACTTTCATCCAGCATATGGCAACATGAATCCCCCTAATCCAAGTGTGTTTTGATGATCCTCACTGGTTTCCACCAGATCTAAGAAGCTTTGCAAGAATCACGATAGCCATTCACTCCCCCTTACTTCGTGAATTCCACATATGGGGTATGACGGCAAACCGTATGGCCCAACTCCAATTTATCCCCCAGGTTCAAGTAACTTGCATCAAGCATGAAAGGTCATAGAAACTTCGTCCAGCAAAGGGCAAGAAGAATCCCCATAACCAAAATATGTCTTGATAATTCTCACTCATTTCCACCAGATTCAAGAAAATGATTCAGAATGTAGAATCCGTCATGTCTCCATGGATTAGGTCGGAGGAGCTCACATAGGAAAAAAGGAGGAAGAGGAGAATGCACCTGTGGGGCTCTCTACAATGGCCACCCCGCCCTTCTGAAGAGCACGGTAGACTGCCCTCATGAACTGCAGCTGGATGTCATATGGCTTGAATGGGAATCCGGGGAATTGCAGCTCCCCATCCTCCATGGCTGTCACCATATCCAACCTCCTACTTCCAATCCAAGCTTCCCTCTCTCGATCACCACTCTCCTAATCCCTTCAATCTCCTAAACTCCTGATCCAATTTTTACACCCATATACACCATTCTGCCTTCTCCATGTGCACCGAACAGGAAAGCAAATTATCACTCTTCTTGCAACCACAGCTCAATCAATCATCCCTTCTCACTCACACAAAACTATACATTCTTTAGCAGAGATGGCCACATTTACACCCCCATGGCTGCTGGCATTGTAATGTACTACATTTTGCAGCTTACTTGTCTCTAGTTTGAATTTTCTATGTTATGTTCACGTAATGGTGCAGCCAGCGCTTCTTCACGATCTGTTGTCGTTCTTCCAATGGTGCTCTCGCCATCACCACGGCGGTGATGGGCGGGCGGAAATCACTTTGGAATCCAGTAAAGTTGGCGGGAAGGATTGCCAGCTCAGCTTCACAGAAACGCCACATCGTCCATTTCTTGGGAACACGTCATCGGGCACTCAAGCAGGATTCAATAGTTTTTAAAGAATAATCAACAAACCAATGGTTTTATTTAAGTATGGGCTTGCAATTGGTGGTTTTTAAAAAGGCTATTGACTTATCTAGGGGGTTTACTCTTCGTCGAAACTCTAAAGGATGTGTGTGGGTAATTATGAGAGAGAGACGATGAATGAGGGATGCTTCACTAGGTGATTGTGAAATGGCCCCTCCTATATACAAGAAAATTATAATGAAAGACAAAGGTATATGCACTATTGGTCCACTAGATAATGGACTCATGTATTTAAAGGTTTTTTTTCAATAAATGTGATAAATGCCTCCACTACATACACAACAAGAAAACGGTAGAACCGTGAGGCTCCGTCCTTTACTATGAAAGACTACAATTATAGTTGTCCACTTTGCTCATGCCATTCCATGGCTATTTACTATACCAAACCTTTCTTGGATTTTGTGCACCTTCTTCTCAAATGCAAGTCAAGGATTGAAGCTACTCATTTATCACCCGAAATTTCTAAAATAAATAATCAAGAACTGCCGAAATAACTATAGTTAACCAGATTTCTTTCAATACATTTTAGGGAGCAATCATATGTATATAAACTATAGTTAACATCCACATTAAATAAAGTGGACATAAAATAACAAGAACAAGTAACGTCCAAGTGTGAACGCAAAGTGGTTAGGAAATTTGCTCTTGAAACAAAGAAGTTGATGCATAGTCTCTGTCCTACAGACAGAGCCAACGAATATAATATTATGGAGAAAAAAAACTCTTTTATTATGTTTGTAATTTACAAGTTCACTTGCCATTAAGAAAGTTATTGAATGTCATCCATAGGTTGCAAGGCATTGAAACTCATAATAACATGACTTTATAACATAGTCAGAGTGTCAACTTTTTTTCTTTAGGACCCAATTTTGGACATCTACATCCACTTTACAAATCTTGGTGGCCTTTATATTTGTACACATTAGAGAACACCAATTCCTCCCTCTCTCTTATATATGCCTTTGTAATACTTTTGTTAACACTCACGATAGTTTGTAAGTTTCGTGAAGAGTGGACCCCCCTTGTTGACTTGGTTCTAATCGATTTAGGTATGTGTGTATGAACCCAAACATTCCTCAACATCGTCAAGAGGTTCTCTTTCTAGAAGCAAGAGCCATCTCAAGGATAGCTCAGCCCACCTTACATAGTTTATTGTAACCGGCGCCTTATACTGCCGGTTTAGTTAGAAACTCGGTGCAAACACACAACTACACCGTCATAAATGTATGATAAAAAATAACTAAATTAACCAATCATGAAAACCACATATGAAACACAACAACCAAATTGTGGGAAGAGTCACACTTTTGAGGGAGATTGGAATATGATGTCAACCACCGGTTTTGTCCTTCATTGACCAAAATGTCCGGGTGACCTAAATATTGAGGTAGAATTTCTTTCCTGTCGGGTGGCAAAAATATATTGGGGCTGATTTATATATGTTTGTGACCAATTAAACTTCCATCCCAAGCTTATGCTCAAAGTCGTACTTTAGTTGGAAAATCTTGTGCTCCACTTATGTTTAGGTTAAGCCACCACCCCTTAGTTAGCCAACTAATATTACTAGATTGCTTACATGTTGCACATAGCTATGAAATTGCAGAGCACTTTGTGGTTGAGCTCTAATCATATGTTTGAGCTATATTGATCCCCACACTATATGGTAACCCTAGTGCAATAGTTTAATTCCAAACAGAGTCATAGATTTTGAATTCTATTAAGGTTGCCATTCTAGTAGAAATGATGTGTCTCAGTAGTGTCTACTCCCTACAAAGGGTGAAGTAGTTTGACATCTAACGCCATTGTCCCTAGGGCGTGGCCAAGGATGTTACATAAATAAACACTCTATTCACTCTAGCCTCTTCTAAAGACCAAAGTTCTTCTTCTTCTTCTTCTTCTTATGGTGTGTCGATCTCCTTTCTTTATGGCTCAAGTCTGTCATGATATACGCCATGGCAATTCAAATAACTTCATCACAAGTGTATATCAAGTATCATACATGTGTGCAATTCTTCTTTCTCTTTTTTTTTCTTTTTTTTTTAAAGTCACATATACGTATTTGAGTGATGTGTGGTTAGGTGTGGATGTAAGAATGGAGACCAAACATACATGTGTTTAAAAGAGATTGGACTACTTGCTCAAAATGTGTTGACCATTCTAGGTTCAATATAGTCAACATGAGTAGGGAGGGGGGGACAAGAAAATAAACCTTAGCTTGTAGGATGACATGAACAATGGTAATTTTCCCCTTCCTTGTTCAAGGGGGTTGGTGAATGGTAAATTGCATATGATAATAGGTGGTCCATTTTTAGGATGTGGGTCTATTGTTTATGAGATGGGGATAAGGGCTCAATTTTTCCGAGGCACCATTTTGTGAGATTGATGTGCAGTGAGATGTTTATTGTCGAATTGGTAAAATGTCTTCAACGAAGATTTTTAGATCAACACGCATTAGTTGTGGGATACAAAGCACGCAATTAGTGTAAGACGGTTGCCGCTATGAAATCGTGATAGTAGTCTTTTTCATTGTAAATTTTGGAGGTCATATAAGTACCTTATTGATGATCAAAGTGAAGATTCTCATGGACATTAAATAGTCACATAGGACATCTCCTTGACATTGTTCAATGCTCCAAACACCTACAAAGTAAAACATTCCACCCTTGTGTAGTCTAGGTTACACATAGTTCAATGGGATAAGCATTGATTATGGTAGTTCATGTGGGCCACTCTATAGACGAGGAAACTAACACTAAAAAATCGGGCATAATATTGTGGGTGCGCATTGTATTTTAACCCACCATATGCAACATTGCAGGCATGCGTTGTAGGTCAAAATGCTTCAATTGGATGAAAATTATGTGCATTGAGAGACTTCCAACAAAATGAGATCCAATTCGTACCTGTCCTACCTAAATGGGTTCCAATCAAGAATTAGAAAAATTAGAAAACTTGATAGAATATATTTGAACCAATAGTAGTTTCCCCAAAAAAACTCAATATTAAATGTTACCATCTAAAATTGATATTTACACAAATTTTGGGTGTATGGTAAGATTGATGCAAATACAATTCCCTCAAGTATAATGTTCCACACTATTCTAATGCGTGATGGTGTCCATTGTGGGACCACACTATAGTGCATAGAAGGGTAAGAACACTATATTGAACAATTTGGGACTCTAAGACAAATTTGAGACTATTTTGAAGCTTGTGGGGAACTCATGCGGAACTTATGGGGAACTCATAGGGAACAACCCATGCCATGCATGCATTCTTTGAAATACTAGGGTTTTTGTACTAAAAACTTTCTCTACCAATAAGTTTGAATGAAAATAAATTGTCATGCACCATAATGCAATTGAATTGAACCCTAGGTCTATGTTACATTTTATTGATGAACAGTATTGTGACACTCTAAAGTGTAATTTAAACTTCTAAGTTTTCTACTTAATTTGGTATCATTGTACATGTGTTTGATAAAATAACATGAAATTATATTGCTAATTTATAGATAAGTTACCGATATGGATGACCATTCGTATCTATGTCAGGATGGAGTAGGTATTCCAAACAAGGTTGATTTTCACAAGTTGTTTCCCACATAATTGTCTTCATGAAGCACACATGTTGGATATGTCGTTGGACAAACTCCAGTTGAAAGATTGTGAGCCCTATATGTTCAGCAACCAACATCATTTTCTGAGCATGTTTGCTTGCATTCCAACCCAAAAGGCATCCATAATATCCCTCAAGAGTAGTTGTCATAGCATATTGGACCTGAAGGAAAATTCACATGCACTCGTCAATTTCCTCGTCATGAACAATAATCATTGCCGTGGGGGGGGGGGGGTGTTAAAGGGGCATCCGGATTAGTTGATTGCATTCTCTTCGAGATTTCCAAAAAATAGCCCCGGGGGGGGGGGGAAGCCTCCATCTTGTCTTGAGGACACATTTGAAAAAGATGCAGTATATGAAATACAAATTTGAATATGTCCCCACCTTCAATACGAATATAGGCCGGACTCAAACCCCACCTTCAAATGGAAAAAATGACTTGAAATATTCCATTGTTGACTGGCAACCAATTGATTGCATCTTGACAACTTGGCCTTTGTCGGAACATAAAGATGTTGAGCCCCTAAATATCGCTATTCCGCTAGAGCAAATCGGATTTGGTCAAAGATAGCCTTCATTGTCGAGAAGAAGTCTATGGGCGATGAAAGCAACTTATGGCTTCTGGTGAGGCCACGTTGCATGTGCTTTCTCGACCGTCGGATTTGATTGATGTAACCCTCCTCTGCTGATCTCCTCCGTTCCTGCCACCACTCATCCACTGCTTGTTTTGCACAAGAGCGTGGACAAAGGATGGTTGAGGAGGACGTTGGTGTCTCTAATGTGTGGCGAGGAGTTTGTGGCCATGCAACCAGTGGATGTCCACCTCATGGACGCCCCCTCCAGTGATGAACGACGGAGGAAATACAAAGGGCGGTAGGAATGAGAAAGAAGATTTGTTCCAAGCTTTTTGTTAGTTGATATTGTGGGCCACATTGACAAGTGCCATGCATATATTTTGCATTGTTACTAAATATTGTTGGGTTGCTAGTCCATGGAGACCATGCCATCTCAAGGTTACATGGAGTTTTTATTTGGTTGATTTTCTAAGTGCTTTATATGCACCCTACAACAAATTATATTGGTATGGTGTATACATAACCTTAATGGAAGGCTTGATGTCAAGCAATAGACATACTAGCATTGAATGAGTTTCACACTTGTCAAATATGTGTCATCATTTTGGTGACCTATCTATTGTGTAGTGTTCTGTAAGCTTCAATTTATTATTGTCAAGTCTATATGTAAGACTAGTAATAGGTGGACATGATGTTTGTTGTGGAGGCCGACATGGATGTGAGGGTTACCACACTTTGATTGTTTCATATTCATAAATCAACAAGTTCACACATTCCTAAATGTTGTTCCCACATTCCCAATTGGGAGTTCTCATTCCCCTCAAACCATACCCATGTTCCCACATGACATTCTCATGTTTTTAAAAGCACGTTCCTATGTTCTCAAATGCACAAAATATAAAATTTTCACATTGTGGGACACCCCAAAGTTCCAAAATGTTTAATATTGTGTTTAAGTCACATTATAAGTATGCCCACAATGTTTGGTGCCATAAACAATGTAGTATGGATAGAGTCGGTTCATTGTAATGTAGCACACCTATTGCTTGAGTAGGTGTACCTAGTTTGGTTATGACCTATTATGGATGTCCAAAATTAAGACTACATGTGGGGGGGGGGGCACTCATAGTAATTTTTTGGAGACACTTGCGACAACCACTTATTTTCAAGGGGGGGGGGGTATTATCTTAAGAATTAGAATATTAGGATTTCTTAAAGTAGAAAAAAATATGGAGCTTAAAATTTTAATACCCTATTGGTAATTAGAAATCTAGAATGCATTCAATATTAAATACCTTATTTTTCTTACACATTTTTGATAGCCTTTAATTTTTAGCCGAGGGGGGGGGTGCATTGTGAATTGGCATTTTCATGACGTGATTGCATTGTTATGGTATGGCAAGAAGAAAAAAAAATTAATTACACAGATAATATTGTAATGAAGAATGCAAGTAGATTTCAACCTTAAAATTTGGTGTATTAAGAAATACAATTGTCCAACATTTGCAGGATAGTAAAAGTTTGTACAACATTTGCAAAAGAATTTCAAATATCAAGTATAGTATCAAATATACCCCTTCGTGTCAACATTTAAACATAATGGAGTTTAAAGTATCATTAATAAAGAGAAACCTTCATGAAATAAATTGAGCCCTGCATCTTCTTTGATGAAGCAAAATGTGGTCCCTTGCACATGTTATATTCCATGATATTTTTTTATAATTGGTTTCCAACACTAATTCACTCCCCATATTTTATATAGAAAATTTCAAAATTTTACCTCAAATGAATATTAAATACCCTTTATTATATCAAACTTCATTTCTAAAATACCGCTAGTGCCCCTCCCCGTGGGTAAGAATAAAGTGGACACAAATTACACATGTGTTATGCGGTTCCCCAAAATACTTAACTACCAAGTTTAAGGCATCGCATGACCCTTTTTGCACATGCGGCAAGCCCATTGTCTATCACACTATGACACAAACAAATGAATGACAACTCGAACATAGGTTAAGGCCATGTCATTGTGAATGTTACATTTTAATGTGGCATGCTAATAGTGGACCTCCCGCATTCTCCTATTTGGGAAGATTTAGGTGAGGTGATAATAGGGTACTTTGTTCCATTCATAAGGTACTAGGGCATGATTTAGATGGATGACAAAAATAGATGCATCCATATGACCACAATAGCTTTTCAATTATTGTGACTTCGACATTCCATAAGAAATATATAACTCAAATTTGATTCATACATGTTACAAATTCACTTGGAAAGGTGATTGACACAAGATGATTGACATGTAAATTGGATCATGCTAAGTACTCAAAATCTCTAGGATATCATGATTAGGTATGACTACCTTATTTGTATTTGAAGTCAAAAGGATTATAAATGAGATTGCACAAGCCTATACACATATAGAAAGACATATGAACAATGCTTGGAGTAACATGGTCTGATACTCTCCTTGTTTTGCATTTTATTAATTTCTTATTTTCTTTGGTTCATACAAACAATATGGGACAACTCTTATCTTCGGACTAAAGTTGTGGCCTTATTCTAAACTTCATATTTCTTATGTCTTTTCCATTACAATTCTATTGCCTACGAGCAATCTAATGCTCTACCTTCTACACTCCCACTTTGCGAGTAGTCAAAGGATCTAAATCCATTGCCTTTGTTAATACTTGATGCCTATCCTCTCCAAGTGAGTTGGTTAGCACGCCTGCTATCATGTCTTCCGTCAGACAATACTTCAAACATATCTTTTGGTTTGCTAGTTTCTTTCTAATAAAGTGATGTTGTGCATCGTTATGTTTGGTGTGAGAATAATGTGTGGGATTCTTTGCAAGTGCTTTGCATCCTTGATTGTCGCACGTGATGGATGTCAGTCCTTCTTGCATGTATCCCACATCCGCCAAAAGTTGCCTAAGTCAAACCGTTTCCTTCGTACAATGACTAGTGGCCATGTACTTCACCTCTGTCATAGACAATGCAATGGTTGGTTTTCTTGCATTTTCATGAAATAACTCCAACACCAACAATAAACATGTACCGCGTGGTGGATCATCGGTCGTTTGCATCTCTTGTCCAATCCGCAACGTAAATTCTTTCGATGCAATATCCTTGCCATCGAGGCATAATTTGATGTCCAAAGTGCCCTTCAAATACCTCATGATACATTTCACAACCCTCTAATGTGGTAGGCCGACCTTTGACATGAATTGGCTCACAATACTCACCACAAATACAAGATCGGCCTTCTTATCCACCATTGTATAAACGAGAGATCCTATCCCGACCTTGTACCTTCCATATTCCTTTGTACATTCTCAAATTTTCTCATCCAAAAGTTTAACAATTATAAATTCATATGGAATAGAGATTCAACATGTTGGCATTCTTCTATATTGAAATACTTGAGGATCTTCTCGATATAGCTCATTTGGTTCAAACTTCCTTGTTCTTCTCAAATTCCACACCTAAGCAATAATGTAACTCTTTGAGATATCAAATTCCATTTCAAGCTGAAATTTGAACCACATCAATTGGATTCTTTTGTTTGTCAGTATGATCAATTTGTCTATGTAAAGGATTTCCACCTATAAATACTCACCCATTTTATTGATGTTCAACGAAATAATCTACTTGGCTCTCACGACAACCCTCATCAATGAAGAATGAGTCTATACAGCGGTACCACACCCTCGGCGATTGCTTGAACTTGTACAAAATTTTCTTGATTTTGCACACAATGAGTTTTTTCCCATCTTATACGGAATCATGCAGTCAATTCATGTAGATATCCACCTCTAAAAGTCCATCAAAAAACGATATATTTACATCCATTCAATGGATCTCCTAGTTTATGGTGTTCATATTGCGAGAATGCATCTAATGGTGATGAACTTGACTCTGCAGGCAAAAAAATTATTGAAATCCACTATGGCCACTTGAGAATATCCCTCTGCTATTAATTGTACATTATGCCTAATAATTTCACCCAATGCATGCCTCTTGGTGCGGAACACCCATTTGCACCCTACACTTTTATGATTATTTAGAAGGTTAATCAATATTCTTATTATATTATAGCCTCCCATTTGCTTGTATCTTAGGATTTCAATAAATCACACAAATTCAAAGAATTATCCCAAAATGCCACATTGACCCGTTCTCCTCCAGTTGGGGTAGAATGTGTTTCTTCCATCACTTCCCAAACATTTACCATTCCCTCTTAGGAAATTATCTTCCATCGTTGTAAAATCTCTTGATGTGGATGTCTTTGTCCGTAATTATTTCGATTGCTTCTTCATTTACAACCAAATAATCTTTCACTTGCTTCATGCGCTCTTCACCGTCATCACATGAACATGATTTGGAAGATTTGTCACAACGACCACCGTATGGCCTTCATTTTTTTCTCTTGAACATATATCCAAATCGTTTCCAACGCTCGTGTTATCCTCCATGAATACCACGTTTTTTTATTTTTTTATGTATATTTTAGTTTGCAAAAAAATTAGCCAATAAGCCTCAATTCCTTTATAATAAACAAAAAACATTTGATTTTTTTACATCGAGCTTTTATTTTTATTTTATTTATTTTATCATTTGACACATTGCGTAAACATCACACATTTGAATACATGCATGTGTGCAATATAAGGCCCCCTCTTGCTGTACGCTTTCTTGGACGTAATAAAATACTATGCCCTTATTAGATATCGGTTTCGTATGTAAACCTCATTGACTACCGCTTGTGTCCAAAACGATTTGTGAAGGTTTTGAGCATGAAATATGCTCCTTGTCATTTCCACGATGATATGATTTTCATGTTCTTCCACTCCATTTTGTTGAGGCCTATACATGATTAATGCTTGTTTTTCAATGCCATGATCCTTAAAAAATCGCTCAAATATGTTGGAAATGACTCCCCGAAGTTATCAAGCCAAACCGCCTTGAATTTTGTACTTTGATTGCGTTTTTACAAGTGCTTTGAACTCCTTGAACCTCTCAAAACACTTTATTCTTTGGACTTCAACGCATACACCACACCTTCCTCAAGAAATCATCATTAAAAATATCTTGCATCGCTCATGGATGTGGTCCTCATTGAGCCACACACAATGAAATGCATAATTTCCAAATGATTGGTCACTTGCCTCCCCCCTCATTCGGAAACACGGCCCCATATTGTTTGCCTTCAATATAATCTTCGCAAAACACCGAAGATATGACATAAGAAAATTTGCCAAGGTTCAGGCCACTTACAGTGTTTTGGATCATATGAACACCCTTCACGTTTAAATAGTTGAAGCGGTGGTACCAAAGCTCCAACAAACCATCTCCCGTTGGAGATTACATCATATTGGCCGCATTTGCTCTATGCATTTTTATGAAATTCATTTCATACAATTTGTTTGTGTGTGGCGCAATCGCAATGGCTATATCATCGTAAGATTTTATAATGCATTCGTCTATATAAAATTTAACATTCAAATCATTGGACACAAATTTGCTTACCAAAAGCAAATTGACATGCAATTTGGGCACATGGAGCATATCTTTGATACAAATTTGGTTGGTTTACTTCTTACGATTTTTTCCATAACGATAAATTCCATTCCAATGACTTAGATAACACTATCATCATCCAAATAAATATTGTGTAGTGCGATCACCTTATACGTATCGATTACGGCCCTATGCGAAATCATGTGTTTGATGGCTTTCAAATTCATGATCCACTTATATATGTTCATGGAATATACTCTATTATGAATTACAAATGCGTCATCGTCATCGTTCTTTGTATTCTTTGTATTTTTGCGCTTCTTGTTCTTTGTTTAATAACAAAAATGCGCAATGTGATTGGGTCGTGCAATAGAAGCACAATTTTGTGTCTTGGCGTAGAAATTATTTGCTCTATTATTTTGTAGCAATACCATGACGGCATCTTTATCTTGGGGCTCCTTCTTTTTATGTTTGGACATCTTGTGCATGAAATGCGCCGTTACGTAGTCCATTGTTTGTTTCTTTATCAACATTGTTTTTAAAGTGGTGAACAAGTATTCATATGGCACCGACAAATTCTCAAGCAAAGTTATGACGATAATCATTGTATCTCATGGGTACTTCAAAATATTTGAGTTGAGCTACAAGCATCTTGACCTTGTTGACATGGTCCAATAAGTCATCGCCTTCTTACATTTTGCTTGGAGAAAACTTGTAGATAATGAAGAGGATATCACACAATATATTTGTTTCATATATTTTGCAAAGGATCTTCCACGGCTCCGCGGGTCCTTTGTAACTCTTGATGTGCCTAAATTATATTTATGATAAGTTGAGGCCGATGATGGATATTATCTTCTTCTCACGCTTTTGGTACCCCTTTAATACTTTGAAATTTGAATTAGAAGGTGAAATTTCCTCGGAATTGTCCACAATGTCCCAAAAATCCATGAATACCAACAACATTTTGATTTTGAACTTCCAAAAGTTGAAGTTCTCTCCATTGAACTTGTCAATAACTCTAGCGACCTCGCCTCTGAATGATGTCATGATACGCTTGGATATACTCTCTAAACACTCAAACAAGCTTGTTTTGTTCTACAATCAATCCAATCCAAACTATATGATAACCTCTTACACTCAAAATATGTGTTTACACCTCAATGTGGTTGAAACATCATAAGCTCTCAAATGGTCCTCTTGGTCTCTAAAATGTTAGATCTTCTACACGTCAAGAGATGTTTTAAAACACTCAAATATATCAAGTTAGATCTTCTACATCTCAAGAGAAGTCTTAAGACACTCAAATCATTCAAAAAATATTCACATTAAAAATGCCTTAGACTATCAAATACCTTAAGTTAGATTTTCTACACCTAAAGGGAAGTTTTAAGACACTCAAATCATTTAAATAAGATCTCCTTCACCTTAAATGTGTTTTACATTTTTCAATGCCTTGAAACAAATTTTCTATGCCTCAAGATAGTCAAATAACATTCATTTCAACTCAAAACACCTTAAATTATCTCAAACAAACTTTATAATAACCAACTTTCACAAATAACCTTAAAGCACTTAAAACACTGAAGTCATATGCTTTTGAAGTCTAAATACCTCCAAACCCTTCAAATAAACTTCTCAACATTCAAGCATCTCGAGTCATATGCTATTGGAGTCTAACAACTTTCAAAGCTCTCAAAATAAGCCCTTGAACACTCAAAACACTCAAGTCAAATGTTTTTGAAGTCTAAATACCTCCAAACCTCTCAAATAAGCCTTTCAACACTTAGGACATTCAAGTTCCATGCAATTGCATCAAACATACAATCAAACAAAAACAAAAGACCAAAATTACTCACAACAACCAAATGTGCCCTTGGATACCTCAACGCTTTGAAACTCCAAAATGCGAACCCCTCAAGATCCACTCCACAACCTCAAAGCAATCAAATATCTAGGTACTTCACTTGCATAGTGGGCCCATAACATGTTGGAAGTCAATAAAACTAAAGCCCAGATTGCACATGCATATTATACACATATACATAGACATGAACAATGCTTAGAATGAGATGGTCTCATGCTCTCCTTGCTTTGTTTTTCTTCTTTTCTTTGGTTCATAAAAACAATATGCGAAAACTCTTATATCTCTTCATACTAGCGTTGTGACCTTATTCTAACCTTATTATTTCTCATGCCTCTTTCATTACATTTTTATTGATTACGAGAAATCCAATGCTCTACCTTCTATAATTTGAAGACTATTGAATCATGTATGAGAAAATTAGGAAGTATGTAGAGACTAGAGTTGACATGATGACCATGAGTAAGGTACTATGTGGTCCTTATGTGGTCACTTTTCTCAATGGCACATGTATATTTGAGTGGTATATGGCAAGGCATGTAGTCAAGAACATGTAAAGAACAACTGCCAAAAAGACACGTGTTACAATGAGATTGGATTTTTTGCTAAAAACATAGACGCCGTTCAAAGTTCAACAGTGAACATAAATGGGAGAGCCCGATGATGTGATCACTTGCAACACAAATAGAGAATCTTCACTTTGACCTCTTGTAACTTTTGGATGATCTCAATCCAATCCTAAAAGTTGAAATGACAGTCTTTGCGATTTGCAGTTGCTAAACAAATGAAAATCCCCTGGCATCATGGATGTTATTGCACCTACATGGAAGAAAGACTCTCACGAGTTCTCCTAGCTCTTTTGCTCTTGGACATGCAATTGGTTATGCATTCATAACTGATCGTTTGTTTAAGAGCAAAATGGTTATCGAAACTTGTCATAACCTTTCAACCATGGAGGCTTAATATCATTTATAATGTCTAGATTCTATCCATGAGCTGATCGGTTATGGCAGATGATCAAGCTTCCACTTTTGCGACTCGTCATCCACCCTCCTCTTGTTGGCTATGTAGTCGATGGTTATCTAGTATCGAATATGAGCATACCTCTCATCCATCAAGCATAATAACTTGACCCCTTATAAATTTGTTGCCAATTCATCTCAAATGACCTCCAAAAAGGCAATTCGGGGCCTCTCATCCCTCCCTCCAACCTAGACTCCCATTGCGCACCCGTCTAATGCCCCCTTCCCACCTGACTTTAGCCAAGACTAAAAGTATTTCCTAAAAACCGGGTAAAGCTCCCTCGGTTATAGCGGAGGCATCTGACTATCCCAATGCACCTACAAGAACTTGCTCCGGAGATTTCCAAGTATGTTTTAGTTAAGTAGCTTTCACACATGTTCATGGTTTTATCTACCAAGCAATGAATGTTGGGTAGTTTTTGTCCAATCCCCAAATGCCTTACTACTCATCTATCTTACCATCGGTTTTTGTTAATGAAGCTCCTCGTGCTCTCATAGTTCAGACTAAAAACAACCAATCACAAGGGTGGGAGGCGACACTTTTGAAGTTCCTAAATTCTTGCCTCATGTTTAGATATTGATGGGAGAGTTGGTGCTTGAGACTTAAAACCTCCACTTTTAAGCCATGCCACATCATTTGCCAACTAGGCTCGGCACTAGATAATGTCGATGGTGTGTAGGCCGGGCTGTTAGAACCAACTTTTAGTCTTAGCTAAAGTCAGGTGGGAAGGGGGCATAATCTAACTTAGGGCCAAGTTCCATGTGCCGGTCCCGGTCCGTTTTTTAAATGGGTGAGAAATGGGTGACATAATCCAAGAAATGGGTGATGTCACCCATTTTATGGAGGTGTACTTCTATGCGGGGTGCCGGTTTATTTCGATTTCCTACTTTCTAACTAAATTTGGGGAGTGATAAAACATGACACTTTATGAAGGTCACCGGCAATGGAGGTCATCATCATTTAACTTTTCATATTTGATTTGCACATCAATTTCCATACATTCATTGAATGAATTCCAAATTATGTCTTGCTGACATGAGTAGGTTGGTACAACTGTCATCTATGGAAATATGTAGATAAATAAATAAATAAATATCATTTTTTAGTTGAAATTGTCATTGTACATTGTTTATAAGTGATTTTTGACATCATTTTTTTTATTAAACCCGACACGTAACATGGGCATTGGGCCATCATTAGTACATATAGACTAGAATTAAGATAACGGTAGTCTAGAATGAATTTAAAGTAAAAGCTCATAGTTCATTATATTTGCGTTAATAGATTTGCAAAAATAACATGCGTTTACATGGTTAAGGGTTTGCCTTATTATAGAGGAGAGATTCCTCATGTGATTGTCAATATGTGGTTTAGCTTATTAACGCAATCCATGAACATTCTAATTACTTTGGCCAAGATTGGATAAAAGGCTATAGCATGACAACCTAATTTAGACTCTTAATTAATCTAAGAATGTCAACAATTTTGATTAATGTTGACTACACTGTAAATGTCAAGTTTCACTAATTTAAAAAAATTAAATGCAAGAGTATGGACTATACCCAAGTGCCCCCGATCCTGGTAAGTAAATGGCCTTCTCACTGCCAGATTATTGTTTGGGTAATTAGGGTGAGGCGAGTGGTTGCCAACATTGCATGTATTGATACATAGAGATTTTGTAAGTTTATACCCCTGATTGATAATTTAATTATCGATGTAACCACTACATAAAGTGAAATAATCATGTGTTTGTTTTAATAAAACTTAATTGTGACACCTAAATGATACCAAAATAGTCTTTTAAATATTTCATGAGTGTTTCCTTTGGTTTGTTTGCCTTATATATATATATATATATATATATATATATATATATATATATAGTTAAGATCTGGATTCTAAAAACATCATAAAATACACGTTCTTTAGGAGTACTCCTCAAAAGAAAGGACTTGAAGAACAAGTGGCCTTTAGTATCCAAGGGTGTACCCTAGGTGATTGTCCGATCTGGTCACCGGAGCTTTTTAACCACGACATGTCCTTCTTGTGACCGTTAGGACTGCCGGTCCTTTGGCACCCGTTCTTGCATAACACAAAATGTGGGACTCCCAACCATGGGGGATACCGGTCCTTAGGTAAAAAGGATGGGCACATGGCACCACCCTCTTTTGACCAGCCCACCGGGACCGGCACATGGAACTTGGCCCTAACTATGTATTCTCTTAAACTACCATTAAAACGGAAGTTGCCATGCAACTTTGTAACATCTTGTCTGCATCAGCCACTGGAGGAATTGATGAGTAGCTGTTGTGCGTGATATTTTGCAGAGTTTCCCACAGAGATCGATATGACCGCCACAGAAGTGATCACGTCGAGGCTATCCTCGCATCTACTTGCAACGTGAGGGCAAGCTGCTCCTTCTAAATATTTTGAACGAGTCCCTCGATTTCGTACCTCCGAGGTGCAAACTATGCGGCAGACAACGTCGAATTTTCGACCCTGCAAACAGTTCGGCTACACGGTAGGAGGCCGACTGAATTTTTAGACCTTGTCCTGATCCCTGGATTTAAGGAAAAAGATTAACACTTGACCATTTGTGTTCATCCATCCTCAATATGTATATATAAAAAGGGGGCCGAGGACTTCTAAGATTATCTCATCTCTGCTCACAAATTTGTCCATGATAAGCAGGTTATGTCTAGCTCCTTGGTGCATCTTTCACAGGTTTGTTGATTCAAAATGCACGTTGATTTGACCGTCGACACCAGCTGCCTGAATTAATATCGCTGTCCAGAGCTGCTTCCACTGTTTCGTTAATTGTGCCGGCGCCAGGTTGTTCGAATCAGGGGATACAGACGATCGATCGATGGCCGGCGTTACGAGAACCGCGATTGTGAACGAGACGGCGCAGGATTTGAAGTTGAAAGTAGGGAACCAGCGCCACTTTGCCGATCTAGCCACCGTCCGCAAGGGTGGGAAGTACACGATGGACATGGATGTGAACGGAACCTACCGGGAGTTTCAGCTCACCACGGCCGGCACTACAAGCACTGCACCTGCAACAGGTGCTAGGAATTCTATGAAGCTCGTTTTGAGTTCGGATGAATGCTGTGACTACAGTTGCATCACCGTCAAGGAAGTGGATGGCAAGTTTGATGTGCACAAGGAGCCTCGCGGGAGGTCATCATCTTCCTCCTCGTCTACCAAATCCAAGAAGTCGATCTGGACACTATGGCGGTAGGCATAATAGGTATACACATCTATACTGTGCTTTGCAGATTTGGTTTCGGAATTGTGCAGCATTAGAGACCCCGGATTAATCTAGTGAGATCAAGTTGAGATGAATCAAACATACCTGAACCAAATCTATCCTAGGGATAGGGTTTTGCTGGCATGAATTAATCTTACGCCTCACGCGATGATACAACAAGATTACATACACTTTTGTGTATGAACTTGAAGTGATACACTACATACTGTGTTTAGTGTCACAGGGTATATTATGTCAGGGTGGGAACTTTTTCTAATGGCACTTCTTATGAATTACTTTACGAGCTTTGTCATGGATGATTGAAGTTTGAATGAAACCCATGCCAATTATTGAAACAAAGTTTGGTATATTTTGCAAATTGACATTTCTGTAACGAAATATTGTCATGGATGAGGGATTGCATAGTAAGTGATAGTACTTGCAGCATGTAAATCTATAATGCCCAATTTTTTTCTTTTACAAGGAATGACAATTAAAGTTAGGTTTACATTTGATGTTGATCACACTTCACGGGTGGTTTACAAGTAGTATTGACCATGACAAATAGAACTAGTGACACTAAATACAATATTTAGTGTAGTATTGCCTAAGTATCACCACACAATATTTCTCATATGTATTATGTATATGAATTCCAAGTGTCTGGTGTGTCATTCAAGCAGCAGAACTTATACTAAAAACTCATTAGGATCCCTCAACATATGACCTCGGATAGTAATCAAATTGTTGTACAATAATCTCCCACTTAAGTACGCACCCGTTTAAGTATGCATCCCGGTTAACTGCGCAATTTTATTGACAAAAATTAGGGTTCATACTTTATTGTTTGAACATGTCATGCATAGTCATTTTCCGCATATGCATAAACTTTTTACACTTGACATTCAAAGTCAGTTTGTACATGTTTTGCTGAAACGTCTCAAACGATTGTTGCAATTCATCATACATATGCCCAACTTCTGTTTGAACATTGGAGCAAAGCAATTGGTCTTTGATGTTGAGGACAATGATGTGTAGAGCTTCAAAGCATTTGAAGTCGGTAGCACTTTCAAATTCACCAAATGTCTTTATAGGCTGGATTTTGTCATCGATAGGTGGCTTTTCTTTAATTCACATTGTTTCTAGAGATTCATCAACATCCTCGTCATAACAACACAATATTCTTCATTGTTTGCATCATCGAACAATGCATGCTTGCTCGGTGCTTGCTCAACTTTGCAATGATTTCACATTGTTGGGCTTCGATCAAGCGGGTTATCTCAAGTCTTATCCATTTCTTGACGCGATTAATCAAATCAAAGGGTTTAGAAAATGATATGAATATAGTACGCACCTACCAACTAAGTGCGCACCAACGACTCCGGTACAAAGTGCGTACTTAAGTGGGAGATCGCTGTAGATAAGAGATTAATGATGTATCATGGACTCATGGGTGGAGGACCAATCACAACTATACTTGAACATGATTTGTTCCATAGTGCCTATCTTTGATATGTGTTCTCCAATACAAACAACACCTTCATCTCAGACAATGAGACTATAAGGGGTTGATCACATTGACCAATTCAGACACCATCTATTGACATCTCCAACGGTAATAATGTGAAAAGTGTTGGGCTAACATCTATTTCTGAACACAATCCTCAACAATTTCACGGTTGGAACTAGATGGAAAGTTTGGTGTGATCGAGGCATGACTCTCCAACCTGAGTACAACTACTACATAACCTCATTTGACTGAAGAGGTTTGCTTATGTACGTCCTGTCGTGCCCATTGAGATTCATAATCCTGCTTTGGGTTAACATATGAGCTCGCGGCTATGATCAAGGTGAAGCGTGCCTCATTCACGTAAGCACTAGAGGGTCTCTCTCTATCTCTCTCTGCTATGTATTGCCTTAACCATAAACGAACCAAATCAATAATTTATGCTAAACCCAAACTAAAGTTACTTTAAGGTTAGGTTAGTCTCAACTAACGGATATCCACCATAGATCAGGGCATCTGCATCTATGGCCACAAAGGAAAACCTAACTCTATATTAAGAAAGTGAGGTCACAAGGACTTCCTTTCGCTGGCTAATCCGCGGTGACTACTTACCCTAAGTAACTTTTGAGCTTAGTGTAAGTGGTACAATTTTGATGTGTTGGGAGGTGTACGTAATTTAACTCTAACCTTGAATGCACAAGGTTCAAATGGCTAAAAGTAAAATACTCCATGGAAGTATGTGTATTATTTTTTGCAAAATGTATGTTCATGTTGTACATTATGATATGACATACATAACAATTGGGTTCTGCTGCTATTCACCTGGTGTATGTTACTAATTCTCTCTTTGGACTTGGTTGGTGGCATGGGCAGATGTGAGGTAGACCCTCCACAAGTTTGACAACACCTTTAGGTTTTGCATACCAATTTTTGACAAAAATAAATGTGTACAAAGGACTTAGACATTCCTTAATGATGAGGAATGTTAGGCAATATATTAAATAATGATAGGACTTTGAAGTAGTAGTGAAAACTATTTATACTAGAATATGACATAATTTGGATATGAAATACATTATTTTAGATTAAGGCTGCAAGGGTAAACCTTAGTAAAATAATTTATTTATAGTTGTTTACTTTCTTAAAGATATACCAAGACAGGACAATGATCATCGTAAGTTGTTTGATATGCAAGGGCATAGCCATGAAAAATAATCCCATCCACCCTCCCGGGTTTTGAAAGGTACATATATATGCAAAAGAATAATGTGGCCTCTTGATAAAATGATGTATTACACAAATACTAAGCTTAACAGTAAGCATAATACTGAGTAAGAAAAACATGGCTCTCTCTAGATCATCCATTAGTAGTATGGATGCTGCTACAATCCATTCTTTAACATATATATGAAACCTTATTTACTGATATGATATGTGCGATTTATGTGCGACAACCATAACATAAAGCTCAAATGTGGAATGAAAAGATGGTGGCAATGAATTACGACCCTCCACTCCCAGCACCGATCCCTGCAATACAGACAACCTTGGCTACCATTGACGTTCCAAAATTTGACAAATACATCTTAAAAATGGACACAATTGCCGCCAATTACGTTGATGAAATTTTTTTTGCACACCCCGCTTATACTGGATACATTAAACTTGGGTGCATGGAGAATATTGTTTATACTAGCCACTATAGATAAACAGAAGGCAATAATAAAATTAAAGCCAACACAAAGTCGATTGTCGGAGCTGTTGATAGAGAATGAGCAAGATGCAGTCAGGTAAACACGGATGGCCAAGAAAATCGAAATTGTTTTGAAACTGGCCAATAAGGACGTTGTCGTGATGTAGGCCGACTACTAGTTAGAACTCAAACATTTTATATGTTATTGTTATTTCCAAATTGATATTTATATGATGATCTAAGTTAGTTGTTTGAATTGAGATTCGGTCTTAAGTTCAAGACTGGGTGACCCGGTAGATGGATGTGGTAGGCAAGATTTGGGAAAGATAGGATTTACCGGCGGACCGTTACCTAACTACCTAAGGGTTCTAGAAGGCCTAATTTTTCAATTTCCTGTTTGTTAGCGAGATAAGATCTTCAGAAGCCTTAAACCCGCACTTTCCTATTGGCTTGCCGGATTTGCCTTTAATCCAAAAAAAATCTATTTCTAGCGGCATAAGGGCTCTAGAAACCTTTAACCCAAACTTTTCATAATTTTAGCAAGATAAGGGTTCTAGAAACCTTTTACCCATAAGGTCTCATATTAGTTAGCCACTTGGGGTTTGGAAATCCTTATCCAAATGATTTCCTATTGGCCTAAGGGAGCAAGGAAAATGAATATTGAAGGGGTATTATAAATGTTTTAAGTGGAAGAACATTAGCATTTGGAGTTAGTACTTGTGTAGAATTAAAGAAGCTTTGAGCATTTGAAGAAGAATAAGTGTTTACGAAGCTCATTTGTACAAGAGGGTGAGGGGTGAGAATTTTTAAATGATTAGGTTGCACTAAATGCACTATTTATATTATTTCATTCATTATTAAATGAGCAGAATTTTGGAATGAAGAATTTATGAATTGTGGAGGATTAGAGTGTTCGATTGTTATGAAAATTTGAAAGGATGTTCTTTATGAGATATAGAAATTGAGGTAAAAATGTGGAAGCTTCAATCTTTGAGGAGGAAAAATTATAAAAATTGAAGTGAAGGGAGTCTAGTAACAAAGGCAACTAGGATAACAAAGTTTGAAAATATGGATATTTTTTAATATTATAGCTATGGCTACAAAAATTTGACACTACATTTTGATCTTATCTATATATTATGTGTCAAAATTTGAAATTGATTGGACTTAATAATTGGAAGTTATTAGAGTTTTAGTGTCTGGATATTATACCGCAACATTCATGCTAGGAAGTTAGACTTAGAAAAACATGCATAACTTTTTAGTATGAGCTCGGTTTGTGCTTAAATTTGGTGTGGATATTTTAAGTAAGGTACTTAATAAGTGTGTCAAGTTTCACTTGAAGAAAGTGAGTTAGGTGAGAGTTATACTATTCTGAAATTTAGTAGAACAATATTGAGATGGATTTACAACAAGGGTGTAGGAGAAGAGAAATGTACTATAAAATTTTAAATACTACCATAAAAAAAGGCGCCCCGTGCTTACTGGATAGTGCACATTTTTCTTGACAACGCGTTGAACTTTTAAACAACACGGACGAATATATATGAAGATAAATTTATCTCGGTACTAATACACATCCTCTCCTAGCTACGCTGAAAATTTCTAACGTAGATCTGAGTCCTCTAGAAGATTTTCGTAAGATCATCCAGTTTTCACATGCTGGAAACTAGAATATATATATAATGGTGACAGAGAAAGAATCAGTTGTCGCAATCAAACCGTTATCAATAACGTTATGGACAATCCGATAAGTATGAGATCTCTCTTCACGGTAGTATTTAAGTTTCATCTCTAATATATTTCCCTTCATTTATACCCTAGTTCTATATTTCTTTTAATGTTGACCTATTATATTTTAGATACTCATATTTTTTTACTATTTATTCTTTTTAGTTGTAATTTAATGTATATATAAAATATTTTATTAACAGTTTATATTTAAAAATTAGCCTTAATCGATCTCTAGCCAAGATCTTATGCATGATTTAATATTTCTAACTTCCTAACAATAACATTATCCTATAACATCTGGTCAGTAAACTGTCCGGGTATGCAAGATATCATTGTTATTTTAACTTATAAGAAACAATTGGAATTAGGATTTTCTACACCTCATAAGCAGATAACCAATATGAATCCGTTGAATTTAAAGCTTCTAGAATCCTTAACTAGCTAGCCAATAGAATATTTTTGGGATTAAGGCTTCTAAACCCTTAACTAGTTAGCTAATAGAAAAGCTTTGGTATTAAGGCTTTTAAAAACATTTAAATAGCTAGATAACGGCCACATCCGACATATTTTATTCTTCCGAAGTCCTACATACAAAATGTTTTCTATTAAGTCTTTCCTACCAAATTCTATCGGCCTTAAATTTAAGACCAAATCTTAATTAAAACAACTAACTAAACCATCATATTAATGTTTATTTAAAAAACAATAACATATATAAATGCATATGTTTTAACAAGTAGTCAACCCACATTACGACACTATTTTAAAATGTAGAACATCTAGTTACGGACTTCCAATATCGTATGTAGGCAGTGGATAACACCAACCTGATTATTTTTATATCTATCCCAATGTAGAAGACAAGGAAAGGCATGTTAAAAAATGATTTGAAAGTTTCAAAAAATAAACAAAAAACAATATAGGAATTCTAAAAACACCTATAGATTTCATGTATATTTTTTCTCTTTTAGAATGTTTGATCATTCTTAATGTATTACCTTAGAGGTAAAAATTCATACCAAGCAAGATCTACCCACTGGACATAATCGCAAGGAAACACATTGACTTGAGATGTGAAATGTGCAACGACCTTACATGTGTAACCTATAAAATCCGAGGGCCATAAATGGTTGCGAAGGTCCATAATATGGTTTAATCTTACGATATTGATCATGATAAACAACCAAGAAATATTTTTCTATCTTACCCTACATCAATTGCTAGATTTGTTGCATTCATGATTTGGATGCGTGGATCTGTTAAAGTATTTGACATTTTTTTACAAGTATGTCAAGTGTTAAATATGGAGCATTTGGTGGATATGAAATTGACGTGTAAGGAGGTATACACCAAATGTAGGCTAATACTACTTGAAGCGTCAAAACTAAACAAATTTGGTTTCAGGTACTGCCAACATTTTATCTTCGATGACAAAGTTGTAAATAATGAGCTAGATTGGTCCGTAGCCACGTGTATATTTAAAGTCTAGACAAATAATCTAACAATGTTTGTTTCATTTGTATGAATCACATAAGCAAAACAAACATTAGAAATATTAAGCAGTCCAGATTTCTTATCATGCATAAACAATGGTAAATGGTCATGAATCGAAGAGATCACAAGTAATATCCGAAATACATTATAAGAACTTATATCTAAATTATGTACTTATAGCAATGAACTACCTTACATCATGATTATATACAAATTCTATAAGAAGAAATATAGGTGGATTTCTAATGCATTCGGATCCATCTATATATCAATGTAGCCACATTAATCACCATAGTTACCATGTCTTTACTAGAAGAAGTAAGATAATGGGCTAGAATTATCAGAATGGATACAAAATTTTCTTTCGGATTAACAACTACATTTATTGGATAATTGATTTAATATATGAATGTAGTCTTAACATACTACAAGATATTCATAATATTTATGTGGCGGACATTATTTGGTGTTTTGAAACTATACCAGCTAATGGACATGATACATTTTTCGACGCAATGGAATTTATAGCATCATTAGCTCCTAAAAATTTCAAAAATAAACATCCTTGGTCTGAACAATTTGGTTCAAAATAAATAAAGATGGGGTAACAATAAGGGCAATATGGGCATCTAAATGTCCTATTTATAGCAATTGGTCTCAAATGTCAGTGACAAAGTTATTGACATTACATAAATGACTTATTATTAATTATTATGTAAGGTTGGGCAATCAAATATGGAAACAAGTTTTAGGCATACTAATGGGATTTTTATGCTCTCTGTTATGGTGTAACATATACTTTATGTCATATGAAATAAGTTTCATGTAAAGGTTGGCTAGACTTGGACTAACGGATATTATAACCAAATTTGCATATGTTTTCCGGTACATTGATGACCTATGTTGGCTGAATGTAGGAAATACACAAAAAAAATTTGACCAATCACAATCAAGGAAAATATCTAACCCATATTGGATATATCCTCTACATATCCTAGACTTTAAATTGGAAGTATCTTATTTTTCTAGTAGTGATGTTTTTCATGGAATCAAAATATATTTCATGAACATACTTGCAACTATCTTCGACGAAAAATTTGGCATAGTTACATTACGAAAATTTGACAAATGAATGGACCTCATTTTGTCTACACGCAATATATAAAATTCAACTCTAATAGACCGATTAAGCAAACATACAATGTCATAGTTTTACAAACAGTTCACATACTGTATCTTTCTAGTGACAATGAATTTGGCCTACATGAAGTCAACACTTTGATTTCTATTCTTATCAATAATGGATTCCGGAAGGCGAAACTTTTACAAATTGTGATCAAGACCCTTACAAGAACAAACAATCCAGCTGTCAAGTTCAAGGTAACGGACCTAGTCAATTTGCTTCAAGGTAAACCTTCATATTTTTTTACACATCTATTTTTGCATCAAAAATGTATACAAGGGTTTGTCACCCACAAACTTATTTGATTGGGTATACATATATAAGGGGTGAGAGTTTGAGTTTAACAAGAGGATTGGTATGCATACCGAGGGTGGATGCATGCTTGTCAATCTTGGTTAAACCAAAGATTATAAGATGCATCTAGTTCTTGGTCATATAATATATACATACCAAGGGTTTTATATATGATGGAGGGACTCTCTCTATCTCTTGCCTTAATTATTAGTGCTAAACCCAAAGTAAAGTTATTTTAAGGTTAGATTAGTCTCAACTAATGGATATTCACCATAAATCAAGGCATCTGCATCTATGTCCACAAAGGATTACCTAACTCTATATTAAGATAGTGAGGTCACAAGGACCTCCTTTCATTGGCTAAAGTGCGGTGGGTATTTATTCTAAGTAACTTTTGAGCTTAGTGTAAGTGGTGTAATTTTGGCGTGTTGGGAGGTGTATGTAACTCAACTCTAACCTCGAATGCACAAGGTTCAAATGGCTAAGGAACATGTAGAGTACTCCATGGAATTATGTGTATTTTTTTTTTGCAAAATGTGTTCATGTTGTACATTATTATGTGACAGATAACAATTGGGTTCTACTACTATTCACCTCATGTACGTTACTAACCCTCTCTTTGGAC
The DNA here is from genome assembly GCA_950295325.1 of Polytrichum commune. Classification (NCBI taxonomy): domain Eukaryota; kingdom Viridiplantae; phylum Streptophyta; class Polytrichopsida; order Polytrichales; family Polytrichaceae; genus Polytrichum; species Polytrichum commune. The sequence goes on from OX485809.1 coordinate 8,052,924, forward strand.
TTAGTTGGTGGCATGGGCACATGTGAGGCAGACCCTTCACAAATTTGACAACATCTTTAGGTTTTGCATATTAGCTTTTGTCAAAAAATAGTGTGTATATAGGACTTACACATTCTTTAATGATGAAGAATGTTAAGCAATATATTAAGTAATTGGTAGGACTTTGAAGTAGTAGTGGACAAGGTTTATACTAGAGCATGGCATACTTTGGATATGAAATGCATTATATTTTAATATTATGCATTATATATATACTTTATATTAAGGCTGCAAGGGTATAACCTTAGTAGAATAGTTTATTCATGATTGTTTACTTTCTTAGAGACATATCAAGAGATGACAATGACCATGGTAAGTTGTTTGATATGCAAGGGGATAGCCATGAGAAATAATCCCACCCACCCTCCCGGGTTTTGAAAGGTACATAGATATGCAAAAGAATGTTGTGGCCTCTTGATAAGAGGATGTATTGCACAAAGACTAAGCTTGACAGTAAGCATAGCACTAAGCAAGAAAAACTTAGCTCTCATTCTCTCCAATTTTAGGGTTATAGCAACCAAAGGAAGTGATGCATTGTTTTATCCCTCTAAAAAGACGTTTGACCAATCAAATTCACATGGAAAGTGAGCGGAATTGCTTGTGTGAAACACTAGATGAGAATAACTCAAGAATTGAGCATCTTCTCCAATTTCCATGCCAAAATGTGCAAACCATAATAGGCTAGCCAACTTGCATTTGGAGCATGCAAAACGTCCCATATTTCTAACCACATATATGCAAAGAATTCCTTAAAATTAAAGAGTGTCCAAATGTTGAATTAAATGGTCAATGTGAGCACAAACACCACCTTTACATGAGCATCCTAGAAATTCATTTAAAGAAAATAAACATTTTTGATGTTTGCGCAAAATTTGCATTGAAGTGGCAAACATTGATTGAAGTCAACACTTTCACATGAGCTCCCAACACAACAAAAACATGACTACATCCCACTGACATTTTTCAACACATTCTAATGATCTCCAAATGACATTGGTCATGAGTTTATGGGATGATATCCATGTTGGCTTCATGCTTATAATTATTTGATTGCGAATGAATGAGTTAAGTGGGGTTAACTTAGGGGAAAAATCATCCATAAACCATAAATGGGTTGATTGGGAAGCTAGGGGTTAAGGCATGTCATGACGTAGGAATATTACCATAATTGAAAAGATGTGTTGATATACGGGATTTGCACAAGATTACCCCCCCCCCTCCTTTCGCAATAGTGTTGCAAGTTATAAATCTCAACTCAAGCTCAAGATTGAAGGAGGCTCTAAGCGTAAGATACGTGGGTCTTATGTGGTCTCGCTTCCTAATTGAACACCTATAGTAAATCACTTTGACCTCTATTTAATTTTGCGTCTCACCTTCGATTCTAGAACTTGAAATGACAATCTTTATGGTTTCTACATATGGCTTAGATGAGACAACATTCGATTGATTGATACAAAAGCCAAAATTAATTGAGGTGTTAAAAGTGGGCACAATAGGCCACATGATGATTTCGAGTGTCTGTGGGGGAGGGGTATGTGTGTGTTGAACTAGCATCATTTTTCATCCAAAAGTTATTGCTCTTCCCATATCATTTATAACTAGTCATAATGATCAACTTTCAAACTTTGATAAATCATAAACCTAAATGCACTCATAACCTCCACATAGGACTTCAATAGTTTCAAACCAAAACTATGTAATTTTGATTTATGAGAACTCATTTAACCCTTAAAGGATAGGTGAAATCTCTCCAAAATTGTGTCAGATAAGTTCATCCCAATTCAACAATTTATTAGTGGAAAATTGGACCTTCTAATGATGAACCCAACTATATGAATGACATGTTCTTAAAGTTAAAATTGTTCACACAAATGTGTAGCCGTTCACTTGTCCCAATTTGTAATAAAATAATGTGAACATGTACAATGATATAGTTAGGTAGAGTTGATTGCCTAGCCAAAAAAAATCCTTCTCAACCTTTGAGGGTTACTTTTGAAAAATGCTTATATGCAGTACACCAAGACAATTTGAGGACATCAACTACATACATGTGACCTCTAAATCGATATCAACAAATTTGCCTCACAATCTAAGTCTTCACTTTCAAGCCTTGCAACACAATAATGGCCCGGGCCTTTTAGGGCTTTAGACTTCACTTTCTCAACTTTAATGTTTTGTACATTGGGTGACACGATCCACCTTCTGTCGTGATAAATTGCTTTGGCATTCGTCATCAACGCACAAGATTTAAAGGAACTTGAATCATATTGTAAGTAGCTCTGTACTATTTGGAATTCAAACACTAACATGAGAATACCACCTACCGATAGTAGAGGGACCTATTCCCGATCAAGACCCCATCAAGAATCTATAAGGTACTAGAATTTCGACAAGGTTGGGACTAAATTTCGATCAGGCTGGAACCAAAAGTGTGATGACACATGTCATGATTCTCATACCAAATTGAGGAGGAATGATCAGTCAAAATGATTGTGATGACAAACTCTAGACATTGGTGTTATGTTTGAACCAACTTTTGTCTTGAAAAAACTCATAGTAATTACAATTCAAGGAATATATAATTACCAAAACAAATTACAATCCTCATGTATTTTTCCTTCCTACATGGGAAAAATTTGCACTGCCTTATACTCCGCCATATTTGGAGTAGAATCTCTTGAATGAACGGTTATGAGTGCCTCTACTCTACATTTGCCACTTTGGCAACGACCCAACCAGGACAGCCCCAAACAACGGGGATATCTTCACACATTCTAGGACCAGGGTGGCTGCCATCTCAGCTTTTGATCGGTCCTACGTCCCAGGTGGCGCAACCACAGAGCGCCATCTGGAAGTTGGGTCCCACCCTGGTCCGACTCGTTCCCACCTCCTCATTATTCTCTCCTCACTTTCGATGTTCCACTTGGTTTCATTGCAGCTCCTCCTCTGCCCTTCTGACACTCTCCCTCTCGCTCTCTGTGCTCTTTCTTGTCACAATTCCGTTTCTCGAGATGTGTTGGACCTCGTAAACAATCGCCTGACATCTGTCTAACTTATGGTGCGTCTTCTGCCATGTTTCTTAGCATCATATAAGGTAACGCTTGCTTGTCATTTGCTAAGGAGGGCGGGAAACAGCTGCCAACTCAAAACTCACTCGTAATGGCAGGCAACGTCACGAGTTAGCGACCCTTCGATCGCTGCGATCGTTGTTTGGAATGGCTGGCTACTCATTTGGCATGATGCTCAGTAATTTGTGTTTCTGAGACTTTCGTTAGAAAGTGTAAGTCTGGTTAATTCAGATATGAAGCTCGATCGTTTGCACGCTCTGTATCATCGTTTCTGACATGGGTGAGGAAGATGTGGCGGAGTGGTCAAAGGGTGCCATCGAACTTCTTTTGAAGCAACTGTGTGAGGATTAAGCTAAGCAAGGGAGCACCCTTGTTTGTTTGCTTTTTTGGCACTTTGGGCCATGTCTGCTGTGACTTCAACAACTAAGGGGTAGGAGAGTGGGGTGAGCTGAGGATGTGAGTTAGTAACAGAGTTAAATTATATTCAAAAAACAGTTTGATGGTGTTGCTCAAGCTGGCTGCACATTGCAACATGATGCTCGGTTATAGGCTATACTTAACTTGCAATGTTGATGATGGTTACTCTTTTCTTTTCAGCCGTTAGGTGTGTTGCTGAAGATTGCTGGGGTTAAGAGCTTTAAGGGCCAGAGAAGGAGGAGCCAGGTGGCTGTTTGATAACTTAAGGAAGAACTTGTAGAAGAGGCATTAGGATCAACATGGAGTCTCTGCTACTACGAGGGTTGGAACCGACCCTCCGGTATTGGCTGAAATCTTTCAGCAGGGAGCAATTCAGGCTATGGGGACGAAGTATCCAGCTTTATGATTTGGGTATGTGACTAACTTATGTGCCATTGACTATGTGTCAGAAACTGTCTTAACTCTGAACCTTTGAACAAAGGTTGGGTAATTGGAGATTAGGCACATGATTGTGGCAACGCGTCATAGCAGTTAAGGAGAGGATCGTAATGTGTAATTTGCTTTTGTGATGCTAGTTCTAGGGTTTGATGCTGGCACTAGGCATTTTCTAACCAGACCTGTTGTCGAGATATTGGTCAAGTTCCTGAATCAAATTGGGTCTTGCATATGAGATTTCGTAAAGATCACTATTTAGAGAGGTCAGGCTAGACTCTAAATGTCAAGCTTTTTTTTGTTTTTTGTTTTGAGAGGGTAACTCTTACTCAAGTCATCACCAGTTGATAGCAAGTAGAGTGAGGCATGCAGGGGACAAAAGTTATGAAAGACAAAGTAACTGCCAATTTGATGGGAATTGATTCTGGAATAGACTAAAGACTTGATGAACGTATTAACCATGTGAAAGAAATTTACAAGGAGCTCATTTGTTCTTTGCAAGACGATACCCGCAGGGGGAGTTTGGGAGATCACAAGAATGTCCTCATCTGTGCCATGGAAATTTAATGATATGCAATTTTAATGGTCTTACAGATCTTGATGGCGATGCTCTTCATGCAAGCCTGGGTTTGCCACCCACATTGCGAATTACGCAGGCGCGAGTCAGTGCACTGGAGCTTAGGGTGATTCTCACACCAACCACGCAATAGGTTTTAACTTCTTTTTTTTGGCATACCTGTTAGCAACCTGGTACAATTTCTCTGCAACAGAGATTGATGCCTTGAGTCAGTATGTCACTTGATATTGCAAGATGGTCAACATTTCACTTTGGCAATTTATGAATCTCATAATTACCTGTTTAGTTAGCCCTACTCCCTTTTGCAAATGAGATTTGTATGGTGTTGCAGATTGCGTCTATCACAAATGTCCATAGAGAGCCGATTGTGGTCAGTATTGATGAACTGGAGCTGGTGATTTCTGAAAAGTTACTCAGTGACTTAGGATACATACCAGGGTATTCCCTCATATCACCCACCAAGATTTAGATTTAGATTTATATATAAATTTATTTATTCCTGTAAAATTTCTATCAATTCTCTTCAACTTCCATCTTCCAATAGATTATCTTCTGGAGATTGGTCCTGGCTATTAATAGCAGGGATGTTTCACTACAGGACCCTGCCTTCAAGTGCTTCTAGTGATGGGTCAGGCTATGGATACTCTGACAAGGTGAATGCTCTTGTTTTTTCATTATAAAGCTCATGTCCCCAAGATTATGTCAACTGGTCCGAAATCCAGGATGCTGATTGGCAAATCTCATGTACTTATACTATGCCCACATAGGCAACAATACATTATGTATTTCTTTGACTATGCATTTCAATTTAAATCCACACCTTAAAGAAGATATATAAAGTTATAGGGTTATTATTAGTTCAAGTGGTCCTTCCTATCTTTGACTTGTCTTTGGGACCCAATTGAAGGAATTATTTCTCTTCAGCTTGCAGATGGAATGACAGTGAGGGTGGGAAGAGTCCATGTGATACTAGAAACCAAGGGTGGAACCAGCAGTCAAGGAAGAGCTACCCGGTAGGTGCTGTGTTTCTTTTATTAGATTTTGTACATATTCTGGTTTCAATTAAAGTCTACTGAAAATATCCGATTTGGGTTACCTTAGCAAGTTGTGAAGCCCTGAGTGGATGTTATTCAAGAGATCTTTGAGGTTCATGTACATGCATCTGGTTTAGACCTTCAATCTTGAGATAAAGGTTGTGCATAATTTTGTGCTTGGAAGCCATGGATCCTTACTATTGGCAACTATAAGTGTGTTGGCTTAAAGGATTTTGTGGAAGCTGAAATTTATTGTGTGGTAAGTGTAGGACCCCTGAAGTGGCCTCCATTACTATGAGAAATTTGGAGCTCTACACTACCAATGACAGATGGGAGGTAAGATATATAGGTCAATCCTCTATATAGCCTTCGGTTTTACTTGTAACAGTATGTAGAAGACTGAACAAATTAGTTTTCATTGCACAAAAGGTGGACTTGCAGGTTCTCGTTACAATGTGCTTTGTCAGTGAGTATAATATTCGTCAAACTTTTCAATTAATACACAAAGATGCACAACCTACAGGATTTGTTTCTAACCTGTACTGGGTCTACATGGTTGGATAGATTGAACCACTCAACCAAGCAAGAGAGTTTTCAACAAATAGGGGAGCCATCTATGTTTTTAAGGTGAGTTGATTCACTGGAGTATTTGACCTTTGTCGTCCTGTTTTCTCAAATATTATATGAGCAGTAGGTTAGGGCCACTTTGCTCCAGATCGTGAGGATCAAAAATGAAAAAATGGATAAAAAATCACAGATGGAGCTGTCTTTTTTATTCACTGAAAGATTACAAATGTGCTTTATAGTCGTGTGCAATGGTATGCAACGGAATTACTGAAACCTTGAGAGAAAGAACTTTAAATTGATGTTAACAAGTCCTTCACAAAGTTCTTACTTGCGAGCCTTGCAACCTCCTTTTGTATAGCAAATGAACAATGCATGTTTCTATGTGAGAAAGGCTTGGGGAAGAGTCAAAGAGGAAGATTGAAGCTAGCAAAGAATTACATATATGAAAAGCCCTAGATTATGAGTAAACTGTAAGAAGTTGCATGCATATAGGGACTACCATTATGGCGTGTTCATCAAATATCTCGCAGTCCGTCAACATGGTCCATTTTCACTTTACACTGAGCTTGAGGGCCATCAATTACAAAATTGGATTACTATATCCTACGGTACTGCCTTCGGATGAATTTCAAGGGCTCTTAGAACTTCATGGTCACGGCTCTTGGTCCGTGTGTAAATTGGCACTTAGTACGAAGGTGCAAAGTGGTTCCTACCAAATATATACTGGTTACAATTCAGAATCATAATTTCCATTGTACATTGCTTATAAGGGCCGTCTATTCATTTCAGATGTTCATTTATTTTCTCCTAAATGCAGAAACTAGAATGGGAATCACTTACTGTTGACCTTCTTCCACCTAAAGACGTGTACACAAGAAGCCAAGAGAGGGAAGACCCAAATTGGGATGCCCATGAAGAAAGGACCTGGAGAGGAGAGCGGCTATTTGACAAAGTGTCTGGATCTGCCTATGTAAGTACCAGTGGTAGACTAGTATCACCTGATTTTGATACCACTTGGGTATATTGAATGAGGATTTTTTTTAATTTTTAATTTTAAAAAATTAAATTTATGACCAGTAGGGTAATGGTATTTGAGGATGTTTTTGTTTCTGATACCATTCGGGAACCTTCATACCTAGGTAATCTAGTATGAATATGGTATTAGGATGGTATCAACCCAAATAATGACTTGGTTATACAAAGATTCTTTCATCTTGTGATATCCACCAAGTACCAATAGTTGACTGGTTTGTTATGTTACTAGCTGGGTAGGTCCTTTCATGTCATTCTTGATATTGGATATTGATACCATGCATTCACCTATATACTGGTCCAACATTTGGCAGTACTCTTAATTCTCGTTAGAAATTGTTTTTGATCATCAAGAAATTGCAAATACTTTGCATGAATATATTTCGCTGCAAATAACCTGTGTTTATGGTTTTGATAATGTGTGGTCAAGTGCCTGAAATGGCTTTGAATTTCTGATGGACTCATATTGGTGTGCTTGCAGATTACAATACATAGGACAGTGTTGAATAAACCTTATGGACTCGAGGTGCAGATACATATACCACAAATTTCATGCCCAAGATTGAGTGAGCCAGGTAAGATAAGGCCCCATTTACAGTAAAAAGGTTTAGAGCTTGAAGAAAAGAGCCTCCTCATTCGCAGAATGGAGCCTCTTAGGCATGCTTGTTCAATCAAATCTATTTGACAAGCTCAGTCAAACTCTAGGCCTCCTCCAAGAGGTAGCTTAGGAATGACAAGGGTTCAAGCTCTCATTTTGTGAGCCCCAAGCATTTCAAGCATTTCTTCAGCTTGTCATGCATGCTTCTTTGTTTAGTCTCACCCCCCCCCCCCCCCCCCCCCTTCATATCTCACTTGCACGGTCACTCAAAATATTCAGGGCTTGAAGATTGGTTGACTTCTCAATTATTTGAGCTTTGGATGAAAGCTTGCCAACTCCAAGTATAAAACTCTTGAAAATTGCAAGTTTGAGGTCTCAACTCGAGCTCTAGTGTAAAGGGAGTCTAACGCTTTGTTCCTTTAGTCATATTGAGTCGACCTTGTGGAGCGCCACTAATTATTGTTAATATTCTTCATTTATTGACCAACAAATGGGCATAGGGACACATGCCCAGGCAAAGTGAAGTAAGAAGCAGTTAACTCTCAGGTCTTAAATGGGGACTTGTTGTGTAGGCTTACATGCATTACTGAGATTTATGACTGGAGTCACCATCGCCATGAACAGGGAAGATGCAAACGTTAGAAGTATTCAGGTGCAGACTCTCACTTTGCTACCTTCACCTAGTTTGTCAATCTAGTGGTAGAGAATAGTTCCAACTAAAACTCCATTGAACTAGGTTAAGTGAAATCAATTAGGGCTTCAACTTTCCTAAGTGAGCCTTTATTATTGCTTCACTTAAGTTGTCTAGTTTGCTTTTACGTAAGCTGATGTTGCAATGCCCTAATCTAGCCATCACATTGTCATGTACAGGCTTTAAATGAGGCAGGGCGGAAAGTTATTGGCTTAAAAATTGATGACATCTTCTTGGGTGTCAAGGACTCAGGTAAGTGACCTTGGCCTGGAAAAAGTCGTGAGTACTACTGAAAATTTGGTCTTAAATTGGTCTTCAAGAGGAAGTTAGGTAGTGAGATTGATGAAAAATTTAGGCTCCAATAAATTTAGGAAATTGTTTTAGGGAGAAAAAATAAAATATACCAGTGAGCTAATCCAGCTCACCTGTGGCATTTGATCTTCTGTGATGGCAATAGTACTTTACACATATGTGGGCAAGAGTCTTAATTGGAATATAGTATGTCGTTGACTGCCTTGAAGGTGAGATCTGCTGTTCAAATAAATGAGGCTTTGTTCTGAATCAGGATGCATATTGGTTGAGAATTAACTGAAGCATGAGACTTGTGAGCTGATTCATAGATTGTATCATACATGTGCAGGTCTACAGCTAGAAGTTGTCCTGAAACTCCTTCACTATGTTCAAGTAAGTCATGTGCTCTAAAAATGATCCATTTTAAGAGTGATTGGAAGAAAGAATATAGAACCCTCAAAGCTGATATCTTGAAGGCCCTGTGTGATAAGTCATCAATGAGCAGCTGTGCCTATTATTTTTACTGATATTTTACGAAATGGTGGAAAATTTTAGATAGTGTCAGCAAAGAAAATTGATGAGCGCTCCTGACTTACATGCTTTGACATTGCAGGCAAGTATAGTTGAGGACAATTGCATAAGGACCATGGCCCAGTGCGTTATAGGATCCTTTGCCGTTAGGTAATTTATTTCTTGACGCTCTTTGAAATCCCATTGAATTCTACAGATTGGTGCAATTTGGCTATTGAGAATACACTGTTGCCTGAGCACGCAAGGTAGTTTGTTTGTCCTCCATTTCAAACTACTTGCTAATCCTTGTTAGTAAGGAGTTTGTGAGAACCTTGGATGTGTTATCTGCATTTATGTACTTATTTATAATCAAGTTACCAAGTTGCAAACAACAGTTTTTGACCTTAAGAGATTTAGGGTTCGTATCCATTAATTTTATCTGATTTTGCAGGGATATGTCAACACAAGCATCATGTACACTGATACAACCAAGCATGAGAAATCCTGATGCAAACACTAAACCACCTGTACCTGCATTTGGTAAGTTTGCTTCCCTTACGACCAATAGAGATTCCTAAATCTGAGCTCTTCTTTATGTCACATATTCATAGCTGAGTTCAGTTCTTTTTTCCAGCCAATGAGAAGCTATGGCCAAGAGTTCATCCATATGAGAGCTGGATGGTGTCTAAAACTGCAACAACGCCTATGTTAAGTATGTACACATCTCAAATAACACCATCACCTGCATCACCGACTCTGACCTCACAGATGGTTTTACAGTGCAATCCTTTGAAGGTATTATAACTTCTGGTTTTCATTCCCTTCAATTTGCTATCGTCTCGCTTGGACATGAAGTCCAAAGATTTTGTGTTGATCGGATGTAAGAGGTTAAAGAAGTTTAAATATGAAAGAGATAATATTTCTGATGGTTCTACATGCTCTATATCATATACTTCCAGGAGCAGCTTGCCATTTGGCCCAAGGCGTCAACACCTATATACTAAGTAAGGGTCATTAGCAAAATATAGGCTCTGACAAATTATGATAAGTTCATCAAGTATGAAAGTATAAAGTGTTATAATATGAGTATTAGATGTAAAAATGAGGTATCATAAGGTATAAAAGGAATAATGTCATATAATGATGTTTTTGAAAAGTCTTATTATATCTTAGACCCATGCACAATGAATCTCTATGAATCTTCTCTTTTTATCCATTGCTTGCAGAAAGTATGGAGGTGAACTATGCCAAATAAAATACGATTGGAGTTAGCTTCTGGAGTCCTTTGCAACAAAACCAAATCCATTGAGAGAATAAGTTTTGTGCAATAAAAATATGCATTTCTTAATGAGAATAAAGCATTTATAATAAACGCATGTTGCCACCCCAGGCCATCTGGTTGAAAATTATGTGTGATAAGAGAATTATAACGTTGGTGTTGCCACTTATTGTATTCTTCATCATTTGTCGGCAGCAGAAATAAGACTAAAATATGTGCCCTTGTCACTTGCAGATCATCTTCAAGGAGAAGACACTCTTTCAAATTGTATCTCTCATAGCAGAGTGTGTAGTTCTTGAATCTGCAGTGGTATTACCAGACAAATCACTGCATGCTGCATACATTACCCTTAAGGAGCTCGAACTTTCCATTCCTATCAATGGAGGCCTTATTGATGCGTCTGATAGAGATGGACCCTTCGCTGGAGTGAGACTCCGTATTGCTGGGTTCATGATGGCAAAAAGTCCATTTCTGAACTTCCGAACATTGGAGCTCGAGAAGGATCCCGGATGCAATAGGATATGGAAGGGAAATCCTGTGGATTCAAGCCACCAAAGGTAGAGAATCTGGTGTCTTTGTATTGAAATAAGAGTTTGTTGTGGTGATGGAAATTGTTGTAGTGTACTCAGGTCCAACATCAGGCCAATTGCTGGAGTGATAATTGGGACTCATCTCCACCTTGCAAGTGATGTGGGGTTCTATTCTCCACTGACCTATGCTAGTGTTTCTTGCGATGGGTCTACCCAATCCTTGTAGGGGTCACTGGGTCAACCAATAATCTTTAAAGTTATTCATACTGAGGGGCTTGGTGTTCCTGTTAGAGGGGAGGAACAACAGGTGATTAACTGGTGATCCTGGTAGAGGGGAGGAACAATTGGTGATTAATCAGCGACCCTGGTTGCGTTGGTAGAAAAAGTACATCTCTTAATTGAGGCAGTAAAATGTGGGCGAAGAGACTCTATAGTTCATGCTAGTGTTTCCCAGTATGGTCCACCCAATTGTTGTGGTGGTCACTAGGTCAACCGATCATCGTCAAAGTTGTGGGTGCCAAGGGGTTTAATGAGCTGAGTATGGTAGGAACAATGGGCGATTGAGTGACCCTGGTTACGGTTGCTAGAATGAGTCCACCTTTTAATGAGGTAGTAGCAGCCTGCATCCAAGGAGACTCTATAGCTCATGCTAGTGTTACCTTCTATGGACCATCTATTCATTGTGGGGGTCATCGGGTCAATCAGTCATCTTAAAAGTTGTGGGTACCAAGGGTCTTGACAAACGTGATAGGGGGGAGAAACAATTGGTGATCAAGTTGCCCTGGTTACAGTTGCTAAAATAAGTACACCTCTTAGTTGACACAGTAGCCTGCGGGCAAAGAGACTTCATACTTCATGCTAGTGTTTCTAGGTATGGTCCACCCAATCCTTGTGGGGTCACTGGATCAACTGGTCATCTTAACATTTTTGTGTACCAAGTGGCTTGGCGAACCTTTTAACGGAGGAATAACAGGTGATCAGGTTGCTTGGAGACAACTGTTCGAAAGAAGTCCACCTCTTGATTGAGCAGTAGCTTGTGGGCGAAAAAAGTATAATTAATGCTCGTGTTGGCAAACATAGGTGTTCTCATTTTTATTTTTATTTTTTTCAATTTACTCAGGTCCATTTGTGGTGTGGTTGTGAAGGTGGGTAGTGCGAGCAGCTCACGCAACAATTGCTCTGGAAATTGGAACAAGTTGTGAGGATTCAGTGCCTGGAAGGAACTGGGATGCGGGTCTATGGCACTGTGTTGAGATGAGTGATCTGGGCGTGGAAGCAGCAATGCTCTCAGCTGATGGAAAGCCTTTAATGACCTTTTTGCCTGCAGGCGGGATTGTTCGGATTGGTATTTCTTGCAAATTCTGCAAAGCACACGTGTCGAAGGAACAATATAATTTCTTAGTGACAACCTACAGATTTGCAGTAAAAGTTGCTGATGCTTTCTGGCAGCTGGGCAAGTCAGTGACACGCACGGAGATACAAATGAACATGCCTACTACAACTGTGCTGACAGAAAATGGTCCAAGAGGGTTGCTAGATATGGCTCCTACTGACACCTCAGTGATCATAAATATGAGTGCTCTCGAGCTCACATTACTGACATATATCCCTGGTCAAAAAATCAAGGACAGTTCTCCGGTGGCAAAGCTTTTGAGTTGGGAGGTTTTCTTAAGTGTGAACCATAAAAGCCTGGGTGGGGCAGCCATTGTCACCTCCAAGCTCCATTGGCAAGATTTTCAAGTGGAGTGCAAACAACCTGCAGAGGTTGTAACTTCAACTTCAACTTCGCTTCATGGCACTCCAACACCAACACACATGATGCCGTTCATGAAAAATCATGTTTCATCCAATATTTCTCTTTCAAGGAGCTCTGAAGAGAGCTCATTGACTGAATCAAGTGTTAATTCCAGCAGATCAGCCAGCATGGAAAGAATTGATCCCCAGGTGGGTGAAATTAGGGAACCACCTCAGAAAGTAGAATCTGAGGAAGAAGAAGAGCTATCCATTCATACTCCTACACAGGAGAAATTAAGCACTATTGTTTGGATTGGAAAAGACAGAAGCAGCATGTCACCAGTTCAAAGAGAGGGGATGTCAGATGATTCAGGTGAATCTCCACAAACTCCATTTCTCGATATAAATATAGAGACCGTGTTTCCATCTTACAAGGGAAATTTGGGCAGTGATCATGGTGGTCACAAGCTGCAAGTGGTTGCCAAAGTGGGCGGTATAAGGTCGGGAGGAAGCATGTGTCATTTCGAATCCCTGTTGCACAGGTATGGAGTGCTTGGTCCTGGTGGAGTTCCAGGAGACAAAGTCAAGAAATTGTTGAAGAATTTCTCTGATGGACCTCTGGGAAAGTTATGGTCATCTCCAAGCACGGTGGCAGGTACTACTTATGATGATGTGTCATTTTTTGTATGCTCTGTATAAATGTTTTTTTGGAGATATCTCTTTTGAACGACCTCTGAGACTATCCCTCTATAGGCTTTAGAGTTTGTCAATCACATGGCAATTATATGTTGATTAAATGTCAATATTATGTTGCTTATATGTCAATTATATGGCAAGTTCCGAGTTTGACAAGTATTAGCTTCTATGGGGCATGTGAAATTACTTCAGTGACAAAAGAAGATGAAATTAGGATTATTTTCATGCAATAAGGTAGACGGGTGTTATTCCAACATAGCAATAATTTTAGACACCTGTATTTAAGTTATTCATGGGCAAGTATGGATCTAAGAGCGGACACCAAACAAACATGTGTTTTGAAAGAGATTGGACTACGTGCTCATAATATGTAACCACTCTAGGCTCAATAGTAAACATAATTGGGGGGACTTATACGATCATTTAATAGCTATGAGAATCTTCACTTTCACAATTAATCGGATAATTATAGATTATTTTCAGGCAATAATTTTGTGTGGAGCATGTGCAATGTACATTTTTGACAAAAAAAGATGACATTAGGATCACTTTTATGCAAGTAAATTTCTAATATCATCATTGGTGCAGGTGATACAGGGATCCATCTAAATGACAAGAATCCATGGGATGTAAGCTTATTTGAATTTGTGGACCTAGACATTCAGCTTCTGGATTGGCTATATGCGTTGGAGGGGATTGAAATTGGAAGTGAGCCCATTTTGTCAAAGACAGAATGCATTGATAATACTGTGAAGCAAGATGGCTGGTACACCACATTTCGGTGCCTGCAGTTTGTAGGTCGGGGGAACAAGCTTTTGAGCAAGGCAGCCACAAGTGAAGAAGTCAAGTCACCCAATCCTGTACAGAACCTAATTGTGAGTATTTTTATTGCCTTGAGTCATCATACCCTGTGTGTGTGATAATTTAGCTGGCCACAATACAAAGCTATGTTGGGGACTAATGAAAGAGTTCGTTTTAAGTTCTTTGATTTGAAGCTAATTCTATGCTGCTAGCTTGTTTTGACAAGGCTGATGCTTCACTATCCATTGCTTGCATTGATGTTTCTCCTAGTCATACTAAGCCATTTCTCATGAGCTAATTGATGATGTTGCTAGTGAATATTTATGTGATGATGTGGACTTTCGGCAGATGAGAATAGAAGGAATTCAAGCTGTGAAGCATGACTTGCAATCACGATGCCAAACAGATATTGGAGATGAACCACTGAAAAAGATCAGAAAACTGGACAGTCTTCCTAATGTTACCACCACAAGCGGGTTGAATTTGGAAGTTGCATTGGTGGAACGAGGTGACGAAGTGGGCACCAAATTTGGTATGGGTGACTGGATTGTGGAGAGCTTCCAGGCTGGTGTACAGGAACCGGTAAGTTGAAGGATCTTCTGTGTATTTGAGAAATGTAAAGAACTGGATGTCCATTTAGCATCACCAGCCTAATAGTGCCACTTACCCCATAATGAAGGCTATGCCTGGGTTACACTTTAGCGTTTATGCTATTTAGTGTCACTTGCTATTTGAAATTATGCAATGCTATAAATTCTTGCCAGAGATTCCAGTTTCTACCAAGAAAGGTCATGTAGGGTTTTCGGAACATTAGAGTTAAGCTATCCTTCGATTCGACCGGATTCTGAGTTGGGATTTGGCTGTTTTGCATAGAAGACTTTCCATGTTTGGTAAGTTTTTAGTGCATGCTTGGAGTTGGTGCGGAGGCATGAATCAGGAATTTTTTATATCTCTTCATTGAGGGCCAAACTCATTTTAGCACTTCTTGGCAACCGACTCCTGAACACAACTCCGGTTGAATTAAAGAATAACTCTATTATAGAACATATACAACTTGGTAAAAACTTACATTCTAGATAAAAATTTATAGCATGGCATAAGTCCGAATAGTTATTGACACTAAGTACCATAAGCAGGGTTGTGGTCAACAAGTCTTGATGATTAGTGTAACCCTATGACACTTGGTAATAGTATTCTCAAAAATTCTCTTGGCATGAGAATGCTCACACGCCCGCTCAGGGGGTGCGGGTGGGGGGTGTCTCTGACTTTTAATAAACAGTTGAACTAGTATTCCGGTTGACTAATCAAGTTGACCGTGGAAAAATCCACCTGACTGCTAAGATGCAGCGGTCGAGCAGTTTTACATACATTAATTTTCTTTCTGTCATATGAGACAACCCTGAGGTGTAGAAGTTGTTGTGCCAAGAATTGTGCCATTTGATATAATCTTTCTTTTTTGAAACTAACAATCCAGTTACAGGTTTGGGACTTATCTTTCTACTATTGCCTGTTTAGGTCAAGATTGGTGGAACGAGACAAGAGTTGGAGGCCTTTGTTGAACTCTGCAAAGCTGAAATCAAGGCAGCCAGCCGAGTGGCCACTGGTTTAATGAAGTTGTTCAAAGCTGAGCCCATTATCCCCCCATCTGCAATTGAGCATCTCAGCAATCTTGGTAAGGAAGTGACTTCTACTCAACAAGTATGATACTAAAAAATTATAACAATTAATATTTTCTGTACCCTATCCACTGTTGCAGATTACTAAGGTGAGAAACGCCACATTATCCTGTAATACTACACATATTCCCAGGTGTAATTGCACATTTATAATTGTGTATCTCATATCAACATCATCATCCTTCCAAGATTTTATTTTTGGTTTTTATTTTGTTTTTATTTTGTTTTTATTTTAACATAAGAAAGAGTTTCCTTCTGTTCTGGACAGGTAGTAGCAGATTAGAAAGTGCCCTCACTCCAGAGAACAAGGGATTGTCTGGAGAGCTTGCCCCTTCCAATTTACCAATGTCAAGTAAGCAGGAGAAAGACTTGGCTGAATTGGAGCATGCCATCCTTACATCTCAATCTCTATGTACGAAGATCAGTAACCCAGAAAGATGGGTTAAGGAAGAGAAGTCGTTCTTCTGCTGTAAACCCAATGTTCGAGATACGACTCCTGTTGCTGAGCTGAGAGGACTTCAAAACCAAATAAATATCATGAAGGCTTTGCTGGCCAGTTTAAAGAATGACAGTGCTTCAAGATGACCATCTTTGTGTGCAGTTTCTGACAGAACTTGATGCACGTTAGGTTGTATAATATGCATTCTTGTATGGACACTTTTTTGTATATAGATATAATGATGCAAACAAATTATGACCTGTCAAGATTCTTATCTTGAAATTCTTTGGAACATTATTATCAACAAGTTTTTAAATGGCATGGAGAATCAATACATACAATGCTGGAATTTACTCTGGAATCTGGATTGTACAAAGTGGATACATTGTTTGCAAAGATGTTCTTCAATTGTTATATTTCTGACTCAATTGTCAGCATCACACCAAACATGTGTGCTCATCCCTGCTTACTGCCAATTGTGAACTCAGTTTCTCATCTGGACTTTGCTTCCACATTCTGAGTTTTCTTCTGCCATGGCTTCTAAGGTAAGCAGGCCTTAAATGGATGCGTATGCCTCTGAACCCCTTCTCAATAAGTGCAAGATGATAGCCAATCCCAAATCGAGGCCGTAGCCATACTCGTAATTTTTGGAGCTCAAATGAATATCTTATTCATTGTCTAAGTGAAAATTCTTGTAGACATTAAATGATCATATATGTCCCCTCATTATGTGACTATTGAGCTTAGAACGTTTAACATATTTTGGGCATGTTGTTCAATCTAATATTTTAAATACATGTCTATGTGGTGTCCATTCTTACATCCATACCTTTCACATATAGTTGTCCAATAAGATAAAATGACCATGAAGGGCCGCCTACTTTAGATTATGATGGGCACTCTAATTAATACAATACACTTGTTTTAATATACCCTTATTTAAATGTTGAGTGTAATATATACAAACTATAATGATGTGTGCAATTAGGTTGCCTTTGCAAATAGGTTGCCTCTTTACCTGTGCAAATTACCTTGAGTCAAAACTAGAATATATTATTATTCATTTGTAGAACAACCATAATTTAAAAATAAGTATTGTATTTTATTACTATCGTAATATATATTCAAAATAGTGTGTAATGTCCATAAATTAGCGTGAGGCGCATATCAATGTAGATTGTTGATATTGATCAAGTTGGCTTCCAACCCAAATATATCAAGATTCCCTTGGTGCCATGACCAAAGTTGTGTTGTAACTATCATGCTTAGGTTAATTATACCTAGCAGATTGTGCATATCATCATCATACCACTACCATAGTTTAATGTAAGATATGTGGGTCTTATATGATAAGACGATGTGCCCTATATTTGAGATTATGTGTTATGATGTCTGAAAAGATAATTGTTACGATGAGATTGGACTATCTACTCAAATTTGTCAACCATTTTAGGTTCAATAGTCGTAATTGGGAGCATTTATGTGATTACTTGCAAAAAAAAAACTGAAAATCCTCACTCAAGTTTATCTCCTACAACATTTGTATCTCAAACTCTGATAGTGACAAGTTTGAGATGACAATATTGATGATCCCCTAGTGCTAATTGGATGAGACAAAATCCAACCCAATCTCACCACCATAAATATATGTGGAATGGGATTGGAATTGGATTCCAAGTCAAGAAAGAAAGAAATGAGACTCTAGAGCACCAAGTTAATCTAGTAAGTTGTGTGGCCCTCTTGTAAGATAATTCACTTCATCTCTAGCCGTTGGGAATCTTCTCGTCAATTAATTGTTGAAAATCGTGAAGATAGACAGTTCAAATTTCAAAAATATTAAAATATAGGTGCAAAAGTTAGAAGAGTCCAACTTTCGACACGAAATTCCAAACTTCATATCAAACCAAGTGATTTTGGCATAAAAGACAAGCAACCACATAAGATACACGTTCCTTATTTGAGCTACGATGGTGGATAAGTTAGGACACAGCCAACAGTCTGTAGAAGTGTCTGGCTGCTCTCCAAGATTATGATCAAAGAGCCTGTGTGATGGTCACTGGCTTTGTTTGTATCGAGTCTGGCAGCAATCAAGACCATGATATTCTTCTGGCATTCCTCACATGTCTCTCCTCAGTGACATGCATAACACATGTAAAGAATATGTCCAGAAATCTGGATAATTTTGGAGATTTGATGATATAAAAATGCATAGATGGAGAACCTGTCAAAAACCTGCTGTACAGATCAGATGTATGATACAATGTTAACTACTCTAATCCACCAATAATCTACTTTCTGACCTTCAAGCCTACACCAATAATACACCACGGCAAATTTGGAGTTGCAAGTGATCTCCAGTACCTATAACTCTACCGCCTAAAAAGCCCAGAGCCCTGTAGCATTTTGTAATAATCAGCAAGGACAGGCGATTTCTTCACTAAATCCCAAATACGAGGAGTAGTCTTAAGCCAATCTCGTTCTGACATGGGTTTCCCAAAAGATCTGCGCTGCAGAGACAGCATCTGCAAGACAAAACAACAAATATCACCCTTCAAGTTGAAATTGAAAAGTTGGGAGAATAAAGTAAACTGTTCAGCCCATCCAGCCTCTACTGAATCCTATGATATTCATCTGCAATATGCCCCACCAATATTCCATGTAATTATTTAACCTTTCTAATTATTTAACCTTCACAGTTCCAAATAGAAGGCAGGCATGTGACAATTAGATACTCAAGGAAGGATGCTCCCAGACATTGAGAGACATCCTAATTTGCATACATTCAGTTCTGCCTTCGCCTTTTACTAAGTAAATTTCCAGATCATAGTCGCATCCAACATTTGAGCCCTGCCTATGTCCAGGTAAGACCAATTTGTCAGTGTGACACAAAATTAGGTATAGTTTCAGCAACCTGTCAGGTTACAGTATCACAGGTCCTTGGTCTCTATTAAAGAGATGTGTTCAAACAGGAGAAGGACAAAGTATATCAATTGAAGCAGTGGACCTGATTGCGAAGTTGCTGCAGCATCAAGTGGTAGCTCTCATATGTATTTTGAGCAACATCGTCTGCAACTTTGAGTGGAAGCACAAAGAAATTGACGCCAGTATCTGGCTTATGTGCTTTTCTGAATGAATCTAGTTCACCATTAGTCTCCCCTTTGCCACCAGGAACTGATATTGGCACCTGTGGGATGCCTTTTAAATGGCAACCCATCTTATGCCATTCACTAGGAGGTGGGAACTGTGGAACAGTATAGCTTATCACTGAGTTCCTGTTGAATGCAGGATTTGGAAAATACAGGGAGAGGGCCCTTTCCAGGTGCTTAATTTCAATGTAGCTGAGATCCTGTAGCCTGAAGCACCAAAACCACAAAGTTTAGTAGATTATAGCACATGCACAGATTCTTTTCAATGCACACCCAATAAAAGTTATGACAAATTACTGTTCTGTAAAGCCTTATAGCATCAACATTGCTCAGAACATTAGAGACAGAGAGAGGACGCTGACATGAATGAGGGACGCTTCACCTTGATCACAGCCGCAAACTCATGAACAAGAAAACTAAAACCTTGAAGACCTTGAATATTCTGTTTGTATCTACTTCATCGCGAACTAGAGGGGAGGAACAAACTTGGTGTGAACAAAAACTGCATCTGCAAAGTGCTCAAGCTGCTCATCCAGTGCACTGTCATTATTCTCTTTGTCTCCACTGCTGTCAGCAAGTGTCCGCTGGATTAGACTTGCTGGATCTGGAATCCCTTGCTTCAGCATTTCAATCTGCCAAAAGAATTTGGATTAGCCCCCAATATGAATCTGCAATAAGAAGATGGTGCACAGGCATGTCACAAAAAGCTGTAGTTGTTCAGCTGACAGGATTGACTACAGACCCTTTGTATCCATCCAGACTAGGTGACCCTGTTTTAAAGACACACCCATCATGGTACACGGGGTTTTCTACTATCATCATAAAGCAAGAGAAAAACATCCAGAAGGGAGACACATCAACCAATTTTCCCTCTTTTATGAACACTGAATGATGATGCGACTATCAAAAGACATAGTACTTACAGTTCTCATGTAACGCCACATGCTGATGTCATCGATTCCTTCAGTAACCAGGAGAACAACATGGCACACTGAAAACAAAAACATGCCAAGCTAATGGTGCCCCTTGCAAAAACCCAAAAACCGACAGTAAGATTAGTCCACTCTTCTCCAAGACAGGAATACACCCATGTATATAACTTAGACAGCCTCTTCATCACTACCTAGCAAATGTAGGAAAGTGCTTGATTCAAGTAGACACCAGTTAATAGAATGATAAGTATACCTGTAACCCCATAATTTCATGGGCCAGTTCTGCAGTCATTGTCTCACCTCCCATGACTGAAATAGCTGATCCATCAGGGCGCATAAGATCAACAAGAACTGAAGAACTAAAAAGTGGCTGCACAAGCCCAGAAAGTAATAAAGCACAGGAATCAAACATCCTTCTTAACAGAAACCACTTTTCAATTCAGTATTGTGGAATGTCACTGCAACCTCAGGTGCACCACTGCGTGCTATAATTTGTTTACATAACAGGGCAGCTGTTACTGATAAGAGAAGCTGATGCCATCACAGAACTACCTTAATGTGATGAAAAAGGGTTTTACAGGCTGAAAGAGACCCACATTTATTGCTACACGATTCCATCCCATAAAACAGTGAATCTAAGCATAAGTTACGCATGAGCAATTACCACACCCCTGGCTAAGCATACAACAATTCTAAATTCCCACAAAATCGGTAGAGGTCAAGATTATTAATACACACCTGTGTGTCAACCAATATGATGCGCTCCGCACACATTCGAAGCTCAATGCCTACAGAGCAGTGTTTTGCCAAAGCCCGTATTTCCTCAGTTTGAGTGCCGAAAGGTGGCAGTACACCTTCAATTCAATCACATTGACAAGCATTGTTTAGTTACACATACAAAAAGAATGCAATACAGCATCTTCCGTATGTCTCCCCGACTGTGCAGGTCACAAGTTTAATTTCTGATAAGTGACATCCCGTAAAGAAGAAGCCAATCACACTACTAACCTTGAGTGCCTGGCTCAAAGCCATAAATCTCATTTAAAATCGTGGACTTCCCTGAACCCGAAGGTCCAAGAACGCCAACCACCATAAACTCCTGATTGTCTGCAGACATAAGCTGCAACTCAAAATAAGAGATACGGGTGACCAAGTAAGAAAATGGAGACAGTGAGGATAAAAGAAAATGATTTGCAAAGATAAACTTGTCCTCATGTAAATTTTTGCAGGAGAACAAAACATTTAGAAGAGGAGAAACCTCATGGCTACCAGAAAAAGTGAATACATATATCCACCGATGCCCGTGCAGCTCAAAGGATAATGTAATCAAGAATGGAGAAAATACATACTCTACTTATATTCCTCCTCAACCTGAGAACTGATAAAACAGATTCTTCTTCCCTATCCTCAAAATTTTTACCCCTCCTAATGCCAGAATAGTGTTCGGATGGGTGGCCTTCCTGAGACTTTGATTTCTGGTGCACCCTCCAACCTATGGTCCACCAAATCATATTGGGGGTATCCAAGTGAACCATATATTTTCAAATAGATTAAAGGTGCATACCAACTCATCCACGCCTTAAACAAAGTGCTTACCTTCCAAGGAGGTCTATTTCGGGATTACATATAGTCTTGGACCAACTCAATCAAAGATGAAGCGACACCATAATTCACGCCAGTGGCAAAATCTGGGTCATTACCTTCTCTTATGATTATGTGACCATAAATTCAAATTACAAAAAACTCTTCCAGGAAATTACGGTTCTTACCACTTATGTCACCTTCCTAACACTTAATTTCCGGTGCCCGTACCACCTATGGTCCACCCATTCATGGTGGGGGTATCCGGTGATCCCCGTTATATTCCACTAACCATGTGGAAAACCTAAGCCCTTGGGAGAGTTAGCTGCAGGCCAGCTTGTCTGCGCTTGCCTGCATGTTCAAGGTGTTCACTTTTGAAAGGAGGCACTAGTCTTCCAGGACCCTCTAATTCTCATGATGCCGAAACAGGTTGTTTCGCGATTACATATAGGTTTAGACCGACTAAGTCTCCCAGGGCCCTGCAATTCTCTTGATGATCGTTTCGAGATTTCAGGATTACATATAGGTTTAGATCGACTCGAAGATGAAGTTACACCATAAATCACGACGGTGCCAACATTGGAATAATCGCTTATTCTTCTTCTTCTTCTGATTATGTGACAAGAAATTCAAACGAAATAGACAAGCTTACAGGAAGATAGCGGTCTGGATTCAATTCCCAGTGCTCGGACAGCATGTTCAGAGATCCTTGAGGCATCCGCGACCTCGAAAAATTATCATCATCACGATCTCGCATCAGCTTTATGCCTGTCTGCGCCGTGCCCCCTGATGTCGGTCCCTCAGTTCGAGCCATCGCAGGCTTGGCAAGCAGAATCTTAGGGCTTGGCCCCGCACTTCCCGACGAGGTCGCCATCGCCTCAAAACCTCACACCAAACCTCTGAAATTCCAACTATCTTAAACTTAAAGCTCAAACGCAGATTGCGAAACTCGCACACACAATCATCGCATTAGGGTTTCAAAGCTCGCTCGACCATCTTCTGTGTGCTTCCGCACGTCACCCTCCTCCACTTGAAGCTTCATAATTGATGATCGAGGGCATTATTCACAGTCGACCATGCCATCTAAGAAATGCAACGCTTAAAATTGTCGATGTAAAATGCTGGCGATGGCCGCGTAGAGTTTGTCTGTCTGTGAATTGATTCTTCGATGGAATTCGGTAAAATCGGGTTTTGCTAGGGTTTTACTATGTGCTCGCAAACCTTTATTAGGTATGTCCTTAGTTAGTTTGAACCTACATTCCTAGATATTGGATAATTTTTTAATAATGTAGATGTGCCTAATTCGGATTGTGATCCTAAACGGACACCCTACTGCGTGTATATTTGGTGGGGATCTAAGAACGGACACCAACCATGCATGTGTTGAAAAGAGATTGGACTACATGCTCAAAATTTGTTAACCGTTCTAGACGCAATAGTCAACATAATCAGGGTGATCTATATGATCATTCAATAATCTTCGCTCTAACAATGAAGAAGATATGTATACAACCTCCAGAAATTATGAGGAAATTGGCTACAAACACGATATGGATTTGCTAATCGTCTTACATTAATTGCGTGTTACGTATCTTGCCAGAAGTGGGTGCAAAGAGAATGGTGTCCATTTAAGACCCACTTATCTTTTAGTGTTTCTTTGCATGTGAAGCAAACAACTTTGGCATTAACTATAACTATTTTGTTGTTTCAACAAATCTAAGGGTGGGTTTAGGTAACACTTGAAGGGTCCAAGACCAAGGAGGCTATGGCATCCATCGTTGCAACTCCCATTGCCGAAACTCTCCTCGAAAACTTCGTCGAGGAGGAGGCTAACCCTAACCCTAACCCTCTGGGGCGACGTGGCCGCCTCAGAGGGTGGTATTTCGGGAAAGGCCTATAGGCCTTCCTCCTCGAAGAAACCCGAGGAGTTTAGGTGCACCATGGTATGAATCCAAGGCATGAAAAAAAAGTGAATTGGTGCTAATGTTAGTATCATAAGAGTTATCCATTAACTCAACCGGAGTTTTAGGACCACTTCACACACGAGCCAAGGGCCATGACCATGGAATGGTGAGGGCCTTTGACTATCATCCAAAGGCCGTACCATGGGTGTTGGGCTACCCATTGTGTGTGAGGACGGGTCCTAAAACATAGTGTGAAGTGAGAATGGACCATGTTGAGGGACCGTTGCATATTTTATTAGTGGAAAAAGAGGGGCAGCCCTACTACACTAGCTACATATCCTCATTCTTCTTTTTTTCACTTTCTTTTTGAGTTTTACATCGGTGAGGAAAGAAAAGAAAGCATGGTGGATCATATTGAGAGAAGAGGGAGGATTTTCTTCTTTTTTTGAGACAGAAGGCCGACAGGCCAACGCCAAAGCACAGGAGGCAGTTGACCACTTGGCAAGTTTTCCGTCAAGTAGAGAGGAGATTTCACAGTCGGGATTCGAAGAGGGAGGATTCTTGTTGCATTGGCGTTATATTGGTGTTTGCACATGATTGTGCAACATGTGTTTGATATGCAAGCATTGGCACTAAATGGAGAATGGGAAAATGCCATGATTTTGAACATTTGCTTTGAGGGTATGAAGATGAGCGATCGTAGTGTGTGGGCTTTTGAAATAAATGTAGGGTTCACCAATAGGCTATTATTAGAATATTTCACGGAAAAAATGTTCAAACAAAGAACTCGTGTATGTCACAACACATTCAAGTTTCTTTGTGAGAGATTAGATCCGTATTTGCAGAGAAAGAATACATGTATGAGAGAGACAATTTCAGTTGAGAGTAGAATTGCAATGTCATTACAAAGGCTTGGGACTAGAAATACTTTGTCTATTGTAGGAGAGGTATATGGGGTGGCTGAAAGTACAATTTCAGAGATAGTTAGGAATTTTTGTAGATCGGTAAGAATGCATTTGTAAGGGACTTTTATACAATTTTCAAATCCAGCTCGGTTTAGGGTTTTAGCTCAAGAATTTGAGGCCCTTCATGGAATTCCTCACATTATAAGAGCAATCGATGGATCTCACATTCCGATCCTTGCACCTGTAGTTGAAGGAGAGGATTATTATTGTAGAAAATCATTTCATTCGGCTTTATTACAAGGTATAGTAGATACAAAATGTATTTTTTGGGATTACAAATTCGGATGGGCAGGAAGTATGTACGATTGGACATTGTTTCAATTGACAAAAGTTGGAAGAGATTGCATCAAAGGCAAATTCTTACCTTATAAGTTGGTTGGAGATTGCGCATATCAAGTGCGGCCATGGATTTACAACCCATTCAAAGGGTGTGCAAAATGTTTAGAAGGTTACAAAACAAATTAAAATTTCATTCAAAGTTCTACCCGTATGTGTGTCGACTTGCTTTCGGAATTTTGAAAGGCAGATGATGCATTATTATGAGAAGAGCAAACATACCATTACGGCATGTGGCTGATTTAGTTGCTACATGTATTGTACTACATAATATGTGTACAATCGGAAAGGACAAATTTAATATAAAATGGATAGAAGAAGCAGAAATAGATCTGAATAGACGTATAGATAGTAGATTATTAAAAAAAAGACAAGAAATAAGGGTTGAATTAGCAGCAATAGGTGAGATCAGAAATATTAGTATTACAAAAATAATACAGGAATAATAAAAGAAGTTAACAAAGACACTAAAAATTTCTTGATAAAAGAAAATGAAAGGAGAATTAACATATACAAGCGTACATTAAAACTTATTCATCCAACATTAAAACTTGGCCCCTAAAAGTTTGTTACTTTCATCTCAAGTGTTTTTTTAGTAGATGAAATGATGGTTTTGAAAGGTGGTTCCAGTGTCAAATGCACTACGATAAACTGCAGGCTACATATTATATCAGGGCTGCTAGTTGGATGAATGAGGGGCACCCTGCCAAAAACATAATTCCCTTTCTTTAGGTGTGAGGAGGCACTCAATGAACCCCTAAATGTTATGCCAAAGGGAATGTGGTACTCTTGCAAGATCTAGTATTACCATGTTGTAAAGCATCTTATATTTTCTACAAAGTTGGTGAAAGATGTTTACTAGTCTTTGTGAAAATGGTTCCAATATGAACATGAAACCATGAACTCCGTCATTTCATAAATAAGGTATATTCAACTCCCATATACATATGAAAAATCACATTTTAACCCCATGGAAAAAAATTGTCGGATTCTATCCAAGTCATTTGCAAACCTATGTAATTGTCATTCCATGAATATCTTCAAAGCAAGTGTCATGTGCATGTTGGAGACATGAGAAAAATCTTTTTTTAATGTACAATAAGATGTCCAACGACGATCAAAATATATAAAGTTTGAAGATTTTATTTTCTTGTTATCACATACTTCATTACATTTCTCAATTCCTTGGCTGCGTTCTGTGGGACTAGGTATCGGGCAAGCATAATTTTCTTTAATTTCAGGATTCTCTATTTATGGATGGTTTTTGACAAGAAGCTATAATGTGTTAAAACTTTTTGCTTGTAACCTCTTTCTTTGAAAAGAGAACATCATCTAATTCCTTAATAATGTTATGTTCATGATATCACCATGGGACCACTTCCGTGTCCAAGACAACATCGTTTAGAACCCAACAAACATGGTAGCAACCTTCTTGCAAGTTTCCTTTATGATGTATAGTGGTGCATTTAATCATCTATCAACCACTTATGGGCCTCTAATCACACATTAAGCATCTTGTAATTCAAGAACCACACTAAATATGATATTTAGTGTTTGATTATATTTAGTGTTGTTACCACCCTATCCTACTCATCATTGATTTCCAATTCTTTAATAATTATTGTTAGACATAAATGCGCCGCCACCTTCCCTAATACCACCTCCTTTCTCCTTTTATCATTGTTAATTTTTTCTCATATCCTTACCAACACTAAATTCGTGCATGTAACTTCCACAAATTGCCACAGTTGATTTTTAGTGTTTGAGTTTACATTTAGTGCTACTTACTTTCATAGGGTTAGTGATATTTAGTATATGCGTTCATATTTAGAATATCAAACACTAAATATCATATTTAGTGCACTGATTTGGGTGGTAAATTTCATGTAACCACGCACTACAAGGAGGTAGGGGTACTTTGACATGGGCCCCATGACAATACAAAAAATTGTGTCAAAGCTAACATGGATGAATAGTGTGTAGTGATTTTTCTTCCCTATATGGCAATTGTGTCACTTCTCTGGATTCTATCCAAGGTTTGTGTGGAATTTCTTATATTTTTGGTTACTCGATAGATCTAGATATTATGTATACCCATTAGGTATAGAATACACCCAAGTTTAGTCTTCAAATATAGATTCCATGTATATTATTGAATGCACATAGAGGAGTATTCTCTCTTAGATTAGTTCATATATCTTTTGGCAATGATTATGATGAGTTTGAGAGCTTATGCATGAAGTCGCCCAGTTTTTTCCATGCTTACACTATCATACTCAAAGAGTGGTGTCATGCTATCAAAATCCAAGTAGTCCTATTAAGATGGGTAAGAAATTGGCTTACCAAGTTTGCCTAATCTCGAATGTGTTTTATAATTCACTAGATTTTTCAGCGTGGGCAAGCTAGTTTTGCATACGCCAATCCGGGCTCAGGATTGTAAGTTCATACGTCATTGTAGATCTTAGAGTAAACCAGAAGGTTTTGGAGATGAAAATAAAAGGTCTGAAAAATTCCACCCAACTTTGAAAATAGGCTTCAACACATGGCGAGCTAACGAGCTCCCAACAGAAAGTTTTCTCAAAGAAGGATCAAACCCATAGTAACGTCCCTCTTTGAGGGACTTTACAGATACCTCTAATGCCCCCGATATGTGAAGGCCCCTTTAACTCTCTACAATATGGGCTTGATAATGTTATGGTTTTTAGACTAGCTTCATGAATAACATATTCAAAATAAAGGGCACACATTTTTGTGCATAGTCAAGTGACAAACTCTTGTTAGTCAGACACTTCATTTTTGTCTATCTTCATACATGAAGCCTTTAGGAGAGAGGGGATTATTGTATACGAGCGTACATCTCAACCATCCATCACAAAAACTTGGACCCCTAGATATGTGTTGCCAATTCATATCACATGACTTCGAATGGACTAATTCAAGATCTCAAAGCTAGTCCCGGTGTCAAACCAACCAAAAAAAAAAGAGTCTCAAATACATAATATTTCAAGAATTTTGTATTCAAATGGTACCGCCTTGAAGATGACAACTTCTTGTAACAATACATAGGAAACAAAGTGCTTTAATGTAGCCATAGGGAGCACCACATCATCTGTTTGGACACTACAAAAATTACACGAGGATTGGCCCTCTCATATACCTAATCTAGAGCACGGACCAACCACTAACCCCTAAAGGACCGGGGGTGTTTTAGCTTAGGTCATGTTTTCTTGATTAGCTCTTGTAGCAAGCTCAATTTCTTATTAGTGTGGGGTAATTTTCACGATCGGCACCGTTGAAACTAAAGAAGACTTACATAGCTTGTTTATGAAAAAAAGATCAACAAGATCGCACAATTTGTAAGAAATTGCCACCGTTGAGAAGATTGATGGAAATTGTTCGGGCAGGGGGTACTTCATACTTATGCTGGAATCGGATTGCTTAGAAGTGCTCCAAAACATCTGAAATTTTTACCACATGTAAAGAACATTATGACCCTCATGTGGCATTTTTTTTGGTCAAATTTTGAGGTGTGGAAAAAAAGATATGGGACTCTGAAGTCTCCAAGCAATGAGATTGGGCCCAAAAATTGAAAACTCAAAGAATTCGCCAAAAATCCAATCCTTCACCATTTTCTGATCGGAAAAGACCATTGGATCCATCTTGCAAAAATAGCCAAGGTCCTCTGCCCGCAAATTTGGGCTTTTTTGGAACAATCTCATCCAATTTGCATTTTTCTACAATCAAAAGCTCCTTGGGGGCCTTACGGTCCTTTAGGGGCTAAGCATGACCGCCCCATTTTTTTGTGGTTGTTGCACCATGTGGTGGATGTGGGAGTAAAACTCACAGAGCCCTAGATAGGCTAAAGCCCCCTCCCCACCTGGCTTTAGCTAAGAGTGGGTTTTAGCGCTAAAACCCACCTAAATATCCGGTGCTAGGGTCTAAACTGGGGTTTGGCAACGTTTAGAGGTTGGGGCCTAATACCCGGGGTCCTTTTGTTAGCAACCTTCTTGACTCTGTTGCTAAATCTAAGGGGAGGGTCCCTGCGATTGGGTTGTCCAAGCAACCTTCTTAACTGTGCATGCGACCTGAAGGGAGTCGTGGGTTCCTGCACTGTCGAAGGTTTGTAACGGCTCAAAAAACTGCCATTCAAGGACAAATGGAATTCAAGGGCCAACGGATCTCCGAACCCGGTGTGCAAGAAATCGAGAGGCCAACGGAACTGTGAACCCAAATCACCGAAAACAAAGGCACTCCTAATCGTTCTTCAGGGAATTTTGAGTATAAATCACCGAAACCCAGAGCGGCGACCATCCTTCTGTAGGGATTTCGGGTTCGCAATTCACAGAATTCTTGAGGATTAATCAGAAAGGAAGTTTTAGGGCGTGCAAATTGCTCACAGAGAGAGGTAAAACCAGGCTGCATCTCCAAAATACTCTGAGAAGTGTAAGAACTACATAATTCCTTAGCACAAAAAAAAGTAACATGAATCAACTCCATATTTGCACAAACCAAGAAGAAGCTCACTACAAGGCGTGGTTGTTGGTAGATGTTCAGTTTACGAGTCTATCGAGGAAGTGTGTTGGGAGGTGTGAGTTAATTGCCCATTGGACCAACAGGAGTGGACTTCGAAATGTGCAAGTCTGAGAAACCCATAACTCAAATACTCAACAATTCTCTGATCCGTGTTGCAGAGACTGCCGGCGCTTTTGGTGATACACTGAGAAATCCGTTGCAGAGACAGTTGGTCGCCTTCGCCATGTTCGGGGAGTGGAACCCTCCCATCTTTATCAACATTACCGGTAAAGTCCCGATTTGAGGCTCAATAACTAAAACCACACGGTGGCCAATCGGGTGTCGTAGTCTGTGGGCGACTGATGCTATAATGCCTCCACAGTGTTAGCGGAGGCAGCAAGCTCCGGTATTGAAACTGCAGGCTCGGCAATATTATCCGGTTTTAACGAGCTTGCCAACTCAGCTCGGGCCCTAATACCGGCTCAGGTGGGGAAGGTCGGTATTAGGGACGAAGTCTTAGCCTAAAACTGCCCTCCCTAAAGTCAAGTGGGGAGGGGGCATAAGTGGAACTAGTGAGAGGTGTAAGTTGTAGTGAGGACATGGTTTAGCAGGTGGTAGCGGTGCAAGGAAATTTCACCCCCCTAGAAATTTTCCGATTACACTACTAGGAAAGGGGGTCCATTTGCACACCACAAGGACAGTAAAATCAACATTTTTTTGCAACCAAGACACATGTCATGAAGGTTGCAGCCACTGTGGACACCGTGTCATCCTGGAACAATCCTATTATCTAACACAGACGGGATGTCAGAACCATGTGGTGATTTTAGCAAGTAATTTTTACCGTGGCGGTAAATTATGATTATGGGTAAAGTTAAGATATAATCTAATTTAATCATATATATATATATATATAATTAAAAATCATATATGGATGGTTGGTAGGTCCGCACCTTCTAACCCCTCCCAAGTAGGTATAACCTATAACTCACCTACAAGAATAGGCTACCTACCACTCACCTAGGTGGCAAGGCCAAGGGTGGCGGCCAAGGGGTTCGCGAACCTTGCACCTTGTGACACTCACACATGTGCCTTAGCCACTAAGTCATCACATTACACATGATATATATGGAGTGCTTCAAACCTTTCTAGACTAAGGCCACTATTTTCTCTCTACTACCTACTATTTATTGTATACAATTTACTGCCTTCCTTTGACTATTTACTGTCTAATATTTTCTATATAATATTAATTTTTAATTTTTAATATTTAATGTTTATAGCCCACTATTTGTTGTTTTCTGCCCATTATTTACTATTTACTATCTATTATTATTTACTTTTATAGTATATCATTTACTA
Organism: Polytrichum commune; assembly: GCA_950295325.1. Taxonomy (NCBI): domain Eukaryota; kingdom Viridiplantae; phylum Streptophyta; class Polytrichopsida; order Polytrichales; family Polytrichaceae; genus Polytrichum; species Polytrichum commune. The sequence goes on from OX485809.1 coordinate 8,084,073, forward strand.
TTTATTATATATTATAATTATATATTTATAAATAATACAGTTAAATTATATTATTTACTATTTATGATATATTGTTATTAATTTAATGTTTATAATATATTATTTACTATTTATTATGAAATATATAGAGTTTATTATTTACGATCTATTATTACAATGCTTTAATATTGGATGAATGAAAGATACACTTGTATGCGGTAATTACCTCTCTCCTACCTTAATAATTAATGACGAAGGTGACTCACATCTAGGTCTAGATCTACCTAGAAGATCTATAAAACTAAATAAAGATAGAACATTCCTTCACGAACCTTTTGCATGACATGAAAGTGACATAACTCCCACACGTGCAAGAAATATGTCACGGAACTCAAAACTCAAGCGCGGAGCTCAAAACTCCAACATGAAAGTTTTTCATGGGCTCATGGGCCACATGTCAAAGTAGACCATTTTCCTTGTAGTGTTAGTTGCACATGCACCGGCTGAGGTGCAAGGAAATTTCACTCCCCTAGAAATTTTCCGATTAGTTGCACATGCACCGGTTGAAGTTCAAGACTTAAGGTAATTTACCGATCATTTTAGAGGATTCCATGGAATATATCTCATATGGATGTGGTAGAACCTGACGATGTCAACATTTAACCGGTTGGATTTAGAATCATTAGGATCTTTGACCGACCCTGCCCAAAAACTTCCCAGGCACTGGCCCAGAGCCTTTCCCCTCCTCCATGGACCCGAGCCGTGCCCTGCCCGCAGCTAAACTTTTGAGAAATTTATGAGTTAGATTGCCGAGACATTGTTTGAGACATTGTTTGAGACATTAAGTTTTGAACATTCTAGTAGTGTTGGTCTCCACAGATTGTTGTGTGTTGATAGGAATCGATATTCCTTGTAGAAACTAGTAGTGTATTCTACTAGACTTGTGTGATGTTTGATGCGCATGGTTGTTGCATGTGATGTTTCTCTAGTGATTGCTAGACCCTCCTATACCATTTTCCCCAACCCCTCACAACCTACTGCCTAAACCCTTGGATTGCTCATAATCTGATGCATAAACCCTCTCAAAATTTGTTGCATAAACACTCTCATAATCTAATGCATAAACCCTCTCATAATCTGATGCATAAACACTCTCAAAATCCGATGCATAAACCCTCTCATAATCTGATGCATAAAAACTCTCATAGTTTGCTCATAAACCCTCTCAAACCCTGTTGCATAAACACTCTCAAAATCTGATGCGTAAACCCTCTCAAACCCTGTTGCATAAACACTCTCAAAATCTGATGCATAAACCCTCTCAAAATCTGTTGCATAGACACTCTCAAAATCTGATGCACAAACCCTCTCATAATTTGATGCATAAACACTCTCAAAATCTGCTCTTAAACCATGAGGACAACCCTAAAAATTGGACTCTGATGTGCAGTTTGTAGTTTGATGTGTAGGTTGTAGTCTGAAGTGACATATTTGTTGGTTGCAGTCTGCTCAACGATGGTTGCCATCAGATTTGATCATACATACACAATCATATGCAATTTGATTGCACACCCCAAACAATCTGATCCCTAAAATAGCACACAATGTGCACCCTAAACCATAGCAACCTCATTGCTAAACACTAGCAAAAATTGTTGCCTAAACATTCATTAAATCTTATGCCTAAACATTCTCAAAATTTGCTGCCTAAACATACCCTAAATATGTTGCATAAACACTAGCAAAAACTGTTGCCTAAACATTCACAAAATCTTATGCATAATCATTCACAAAATTTGTTGCATAAACACTCACATAATTAGACTGCACACCCCCAATTTGCAAATAGAATCAGAAAACAAATAAAACTTGCAATCCAATTCACAGTACATGTATTGAATAAACCTATAGTGTGCAATAAGATGTCCAAAATGTCAAACATTGTACATATAGAATTTATAATAAGATGATCTCAAAAATACAAGAAGTGCCCCAAAAACACTATAGAACAATAATAATTCAAACAATAATTCCGGAGAATCTATTGATAATTAGAACCTTTGTCATTCCACAAATGTTGAACCAAATCATCACGCAAAGAGTAATAAGTTTATGAGTCTTGCAGGTTGGACGTGCCGACTTGCAAGTCATTGAAAGTGAAGCCCCTCCTCAATGTAGTGTGTGATGACCTTGGAGCATGAAGGACAAAGAGATTTGCATCAACCTCATCCTCAATGATTATATTATGCATAATGATACATGCGTACATGACATTAGCCATATCGGATGTGCTCCACAATTTGCAATGATGTGCAATCATGGACCATCTTGATTGCAAGACACCAAAACATCTCTCAACATCTTTCCGCGCGGATTCTTGACATGCAGAGAAATTGCTTTCTTTTTGGTCTTCTCGATCTTGTAGACTTTGCATGAAACAACTCCATTTAGGATAAATTCCATCAGCAAGTAGGTAGTATTTATCATACCAGTTTCTGTTAACCCAAAATCCCACTCCATTTGCATGACCAGTAAGTAGATTTCACACCAGAGGGCTCCTATCTAGCACATTCAGGTGATTGTTCCCCCCAGGAATGCCAAAGAATGCATTCCATATCCACAGCCTATAATCACAAACAACCTCCAAGATGATGGACCTATTATTGTTTTTGTCTTGACATGACCATTGCAAAGCAACAGGACATAGTTTTCATTTCCAGTGCATGCAATCTATGCTACCAAACATGTCAGGCCAACCCCTATCTTGGTTCACAGTCATTTGTGTCACAATGTCCTCACAAGTGGGTTGACGCAAGTATTGATGTTCAAAACATCTACGAACCCCCTACACCAATGCAACATGGACTCTTGAGTAGTGTTAGGTGCCATCCTACAATATTTTTCGTACGCCTTTGCTGGTGTACCAAGCGATAGCATGAGCATGGCAACTGTTGTTTTTTGCAAGGAAGACAAACCAATGGCACCTGCGCAATTTGTGCTCTGCTCAAAGTAATCATCACTCTCACAAACAGAGTTGTGCAATCTAAAAAAAAAGACACTTACGCATCCTATAAACCTCGCGAAAGAGGCAGCATAAAAAATGGGTGTCTCGGAGAAATAATCATTGTAAAGCAATTATGCGTGAAACAACGCGTGCCTATCTTTGTTTAGTTTTCTACCTGGTCGGCTACCACCCCTCTGAACATGTTCATCATCTGAGGAATCTATATGGTTCATGTAGACTAATTGGTTCATCATGTATTCTTTTTCATCATCATCTTGGAGATTGTCCCTAATACTCTGGTTGTAAGCCCTTCATTGTTTAGACATGATAATAACTCACACAAATATCCTATCAACAAAGTTCGACCATAAGAAAAAAAAAGCTCTAAAAGATCAAAAACATTTGAGAATGGAAATAGAAATCAATGACAGACAATGGAAATGTGTAATGCAAGCTTAAGCACTAAACCTCAAACCCCAAACAATAATTGAGAAACAATGATGCGTCCATAGTAGAGCTTTGATACCATCTAATTATTCAAATGATACGTGGTTGTGCCATTCATGCTCATGGTTTGCTAGAAATAATTACACTAAACCCAATGGTATCCATTGACCAATTGTGTGCCCTTGACAATAGGGAAGCTATCTTATGAGTGATGAGCAGTGAGCGGTGAGCAATAACACATGAGCAATGAGCATTAACATATGAGCAATGAATCCAAATTTAGTAAAGATACATGGGTTTAGGGTACATAACCAAAATTTTGATAAATTAATTGCATATTTTCAATTGTAAATTGCCATTATTTTAAATGAAGCACAAGTGAAAGGGCCCTATTGCCATGGATCATTTAAAATACTTTCAATCCATTGTTGACTTTTATTATAATAATCCAAACCAATACATGTCATTTATTGACATCCTTATACATGTAGTTACAACCAACACTTGCACAACTATTCACATTCTACAATACCAACAAGTTCAAGTAGGTGCATAACCTCATTGTACGTATATGTAGGTGCATGAATGAACTTATCACTCTCATAATCCACCTTACACAAAAATCTAAAGACATAATAAAGATGTTTGTAATACACCCATTTTGTCGCAACCCTTGCTAGCCCCCTTAGCAATCTTGCCAATTTTCCTTTCTAGCATAGGTTACGAGCGCTAACCCTTCGCATTCCGCCATGCTAATGGTTAGCTCCTCTTACCCCGGACCATATAGTTCATATGAGGGGAACCAACCCTCCTACTTTGCTTTCGGGACTCACCCCTTAATCGGTAACCCATTTCTTCGATGTGGACTTCCATCCATGGAAGTCTAATCCTACGTTGATCATCGCGTTGCCGGAGCAACACTACAACAACCCGAACCATACTAGGCAACTATGGCCTCACAATGGGCCAAAGCCCATGGAGGCCGTGCCGTTCGGCCTCGGGTGGGTGAGGCCACACCACCTCACCCATATAAGCCTCTAGGACTTTACGCGGGGCCCCTACCCCACCGTCAACCAACCTCTTGTCTCTCTACCAAGAGTTGGGGCCAAGTGGACATTTTCCTTTAGCTACTGGGCCTAGAACCCCCCCAGCAGCTTCAGACCATCATAACTTCCTTGTATGATGTCTGATCAGAACAACCAACCACTTCATCTTCATCTACGCTTCACGTAGATGCCGATGGACTCCTCACTTGCCCCATTCGAGCAAGTCTTGAGGAAGTTATGCCTGTTTGAACCTTGGCAGTCCCGGGAATCATTCCCAGGCACTGCTGTACCAGGGCGCTGTCCCGGGACAGCGCCCCACTCAAATGGCCATAACTCCTAGCTCACACCTAGCTTGAGGTGATCTTGAGCATTTTAGAATAACCACGCCATGAGCTACGCATAGCTCATGGCCTTACCCTCATGCCTCCTAGTCTCCGTGGGTGGGAGGCGTTCCCAACGCCCGGGACCCTCACCCACACTAGGATCACTTGGGGCCTCTCACCAACGGCGCCACAAGTCCCGGGTGTCACTCCGGGGCCCCCCTTGTGCCCATGGTGTTCCGGGCACTCCTCATGGAGAGGTGCGCGACACATTTCCCTTTATTTCCCAATGCTTGAGAGGACATTTTCATAAAGTTTGGACATGTGCAATGCGGGATATCGCCAATTGTGATGCAATATGTGATATCCTCTTTGGAGATAATGTTGATTATCACTCCATAGCTAGGATATGGAATGGCAATGACACCAACCACATAGTAACCGTCCATGAGTCCAACGCTCTCCCATTTGTTTTTGTGATCTGTCATCGGTGTTGTTGGATTACGACGTACTGACTTTCCAAACCTGAATATAGGGTGAGCATCGGGATTCAGTGGCATACAAAAATGCAAACGAGGGATAGGAAGGGTTGGTGTTGTTGAAAGCCTATGACGAGGGGACAATGCCTCCCACTGTTGTAGTTGAAATCCGGCGTCCTCCAGTGCCAACACCTCCTCTCTTGATAGATTGGTACCCATCTTCACTGGCCAAATGTTGGGCATTGTAGGCCAATCCAATACATATTTTTTCTTAGTGTCACTTACACAACACTTGATGTCATCATGTCAAAACCAAAATTCATACTCCACATTGTTGGTAGAACGAAATTCCTTTTTGAGCCCTCTGTATGTTGGTGTAGGTGTGCCATGATTGTTGCTCCCGACTTTGGCATTGCACATAGTCCATGTAATGGCTTGCAATGCCCAACATTGTTAAGTTGAGTTGGGTGGTAATCTTGCAATGTGCCAATTGGAAACGAGACATTCACTCTCTAACACAAATGTAGTATGAACTACAACATGCTCTATAAAAATCAACGATTCCTCTATGCGTTGGCGAGTTGCCCGGGTGTTAGGATGAGGAATGGAATAATTCACTTTGTCGGGTCGATGAAAGTCGCAATCGGCACCGGGTGGAAGGTTGAGTTTTCGTTTGGTGGATCCAAATAACTCGGACCCTTCCAATGCACAATCTTTGGTGTTGGTACCTTCTGCCCCTGGGTAAGACTTCATAGCATCAACCAATATTTTTGGATTCCCACACCTAGCAACTGCTTTGTATTTCAAAGACGCATAATCCGGGCCTTTACCATCTAATCCCCTTTTCAACCATGTCCGATAATTTGCAATTTGCATGAAGGCACGAATCATGTCATCCTTAGTTGTTTCATATAAACAAGTCATCTTGTTGCCGGATTGTTGGAGCCATTTGTTGTGTACAGTTTCTGCAAGGTTGCATATTGGCATTTCTACACGTTCTCTGATTGTCATATCTTATGAAGCACACACAAATATAGGGTTAGAAAAATGAGTTATAGATATGTTAGAATTAAAATGAATCAACAAAAACTCAATGACATTGAATAATGTAAATTACTATGCATTTACAAGTAACATGTGACCACCCCATTGTCTGTAACGGAAATGCCAAAATCCCAACCACTCTGAAAGGCCGAAGATACCTTCCTCTGTGATAGCTCCGGATGACAACCACCAAGAACAAATGACATAGTACTTAGTCTCGGCGTCGTCCATTATTTTCGCATCTTTATAATCCTTACATATTTGCTTGTGTTGAAATTGCAATGATGGTTTGATATACCTCTGTGTCACCTTATTCAAACTTGCAGACCAATGAAAAAGACATATACGTTTACGTGCGACCATATGCAAAGTTGGATTACCATCATCGTAAATCATCCTCACCGCATTCCGATTAGCTTGAGCACTGTCTGCCATGAACCCTTTGAAGTTTACCTTTGAAACACCATTCTCTACCATTACAACATTCAAATTTTTCTAAAAGAGAGTTTGTACTGTACCATCATCAGATTGCATGTTACAACATGCAATGATCAACACTTTATAATATCGACTATCGTACACATGACAAGCCATTGTTGTCAAATCTTTCACACGTTTAACATGGTCAAACATAATCCAAGAGTTCTTCATGTCCCTTCCTGACTTGCATATTTTTTACAAGCTCCACACCATTGCCTGGAAGATCTACGGACATCTTAAAAACAAACACTTTGTTTTTTTATTGCATTGGGAACCGACTGTCATAAACAAACTTAAAAGTAGAATGGTCTTTAAGTGCCATAATATTATCCATAGTTCCCATTCCATTACACACAAAGCATTTCGATCTAAATACAAAATTATGACAATTTGAAGATGCAAGAGTATTGAATTTGTCCATGACCACCTCTAATGATGAACCAACTAGGTGATGGCCTTCATCAATAGTGGGAGATTTGATAAGATAATCGCCAATAATTGCTTGCTTGCATCCAAAACTATAGCTGAATTTGTTGCGGTGCGTGTTTTCAACACTTCATTTGCAACGCACTGGTATGTAATGTCTAATGATTCACGACATATACCATTGGATACAGGGTAATCATGCATACCAAGATGAATGCAAGCCCTTGACATCTCAATAGATGTGGAGTAGACATAAAATATGCGAGCATAATACAAAGCAATGCACATAGGTGGTGTTCGGCATACCTTACACTCAAAAGTGGATCTAGCAGGGGCAATGTCACCAACAACAAATGGGAGATGAATTGAACTTGCCCACTCGGTGTTATTGCGCATACCTCCATTGCGATGCATGTAATCGCAGTGATCATTTTGACATTGGAGATGACATGCACAAGTAGATCGTCGAAAGGACAATCCAAAGTCGTTTTGGATATTCGTGGTTTTCGTGGTACACCAAGGGTGACTATCGCACATCTTGTCCATGCCATCCATTGAACGACCATATGCACTTGGAACTCCAAGTGACACAAGGGATAAGATATACAAAATATCACCATCGAAAGAAGATGGTAAGTACTTGACATCGCGAACCATTATATTCTCAAAATCAATTGTGGTAAGATCCGACTTTGACATTTTCCTACACTTTGTGAATTTCAAGGCATCAATGATAGTCAACCTTATAGATGAAAGCGAAGGGTGTAATGAAGGACGTTGAGAAGGTGTGTCGTGACAAATAAACTTCTTGTACAAAGAACTACATAAGGATTTGGATACATGCAAAGGAACTTAACAATGAGTATTTTTAAAAGAAAATGACGATGTGTCCGACATATCAACGGTTGCACAAATATTATCATCAGAATCTGATAATATACACACAGTATTATCATCAAGCTCCAATTTAACATTTGCAACATTTGGCATTTGAATTGTGGACGCGCTAGATTGGTTTGTCAATATAACAGTTGAAGCTTACATTTGGGACTCATAAAGACCTATCATTCTGAACAAACCAGGCCTTAAAATCCACATTGAATTATGGTCAATTCTATTATTTTGGATCGGGATTGTTTCACAGACTTGTCCATCCGTAGAAAACATCTTCTGCTCTAAATACATGGATCCCGTCTAGAGATTGAACCTCAAACTGAGAAGATCCTCTAAGTCACATATGTGACCATCATCTTGAAGTGGCAACGTGAATGGAACAAATGATCCATGACCTCTAATGGTGGCCATAGAGATGGAATGCAATAGATGCACTATACAATATTATTGAACGTAATGGGCTCCTTATGTTGAATGTTGTATAATATAATATTGCATGAAATTGAAATGCATGACATCATAATACTAAATAATACAGAAATAGACATCATATAATAATAGCCGAAAATTATTTGTAGACGAAACATACAACCCTAAAGCAAACCCTAAAAAATATCTCATTTGGAAATCTAATCATACACAACCCAAGACTAAAAAATGTCTTATTTGAAAACCTAATCATACGAAACCCAATCCACTAGTGGAATGTAGATTATAATTTCATCATAACATTATTTGTAAACAAGACCTAGTGTGCACAAAAGAAGACTTAGAAATGCAAGAAGAAGGGTGCACAACTTTGACAAAGAGGAGAAGAAGGAAGAAGGGTTTGAAATTTTCAAGCACGAAGTAATTATAGAGGGCCAAAATGGAACGACAAATGGATAGGGTCACTTTCTGTGACATCGAAGACATTGCACACGTACTAGAATTTCCTGCAATAGAAGAAAATGAGAATGTTGAAATCGAGACGCAAAATAGCAAACAATCCCTCATTTTTGGAAATGATGATGATAAATGAATGAGCAACACTGCCAACAATATGTATGACACAGAACAAGAAGGAGAATGTACTTTCATTTACAATGCACCGGTAAGTATTTCATGGTTTTTATATATAGACGAGGCAATTTTCCAATGAATATCATCGGGGGGAGGGGGGGGGCAGTGTGTTAAAAAGTTAAGGATATAGGTGCGAACAACCACTATTTTATAGGGGGGTATTACTTTCAATTTTTTTTCCACATGCTATTATTATGTAAAATTATTCTTTCGGTTGATAAAAAAATGGCTTGCATTACTTATAATTCCAAATTACCTATTATTCCATACCCTATAGTATTTTAAAGATGTCCAGTGTCATTTTTGATACCCTATATTATTCTTAAGTCCATTTATAATTTTTTGCTTCTATGTTTTTAAAATACCCTATCATTTGTTCGCACGTATATTGCTACTCCAACCAATGACTACCTCCCATGAGTGAATATCACCTCTTGAACTTCTAAAATACCAAGCATATAAATTGTGTTTCTTACGCAAAATTTGATTGTAAGTGACTTGAAAACATAAAACCACATAAAAAAATGAGAATGTTCTCAATCAAAAGCATTGTATGCAGATTAGTGGCTACTACATCCAGAGCAATGTGAGAAGGCAACATGAAAACCTTAACCCTGGAAATCAGAAGGGATTTTTTCTCCATTTTGAAACAACTCTTTACGGGGAGTTTTTTCCGTTCTAATTCACTCGTGTCAGAGATTTTTTTTCCGATTCGAATTATGTTCCCAGGGGTTATGAGGGGCGAAGAAATAATTCTAGAAATAGACATTGTTTTGGCCAGAACCTTTAGGGAAATTGAACGTTTTGGAATGGCCAGGGAAAAAAATTACCATTTCGCGAGGGTTGTGCGCAGAAGGCACACGGTGTACAGAGGAAGGCGAACACACAAAGTGGAGTGCCAATGAAGAAACCAAGTGGAAGAACAATGGCCAACGCGTTTGCTCCGACAAACTCGCTCCTTCATCAAGCGGCGAACAACCCACCCACATCCGCCAATGTGTACATAACATCTGATAGCAATGATGAAGCGACAGTTGGCATAAATGTCGAGTTGGCAACGCCATCATCAGACCCTTCTCCAAAACAATATGTAAGTCTTTTTTTCATTATATCTATAAGTTTTTTTCAAATATCAATGGTCATAATCATTTTTGTAAATGCTTTGAAAGAGAAGTTTGTACCAAAATCCTTATTACAAACTTTTCTTTCAAAATAACACTTATCATTCACCCATTTTATTTTCATACCATAGCCGCTGTGCTCATTTTTTTCTATGTTTGTTTCTTCAAAGAAAATTCTGGAATAGGGGTTTCGGTACCAAAATCCCTATTTTGTTACTTTCTTTAATAACAAAATACTTTTCATTCAAAATTTTATATCGATGTCATAGCCGCTTTCCTGATTTTCTTGTAATAATGTTTTTTGAAAGAAAGTTGTGGAATAGGGGTTTTGGTACTACTTTTTTTCAAAAAAAAATTATTCTTCATCATTTTCATGTTCATGCCAAAGCGGTTGCCCTCCTTATTTTTCATGCTTATTTCTTCAAAAGAAGTCCTAGAATAGGGGTTTCGGTACCGAAACCCCTATGTAGTTCGTTTTTTCATCCAGGGTTCCAGCTCGAAAAACACCCAGGGAAGACTAAATGAGTGTCAGATGTATCTTTAGTTTGTCACGATAAGGTCGATTGATAGTTCAAAGGGGTTGTCGTGTAAACTAAGATCGTTAAACACAACAGATCGAGTGTCGTCGTCAACATCAATTAACAAAATAAAATAGCAAACTAAAATGCTAAACAACCACCTCTTCAAGATGAGGGTTTCTCTCTCCAAGCTTAAGAAACTAAAATGTCTCCTTACAAAGCTTAAGAAACTCTAAAATTCACACACAAGAGTCAAGCTATCTCTCACTCCACGAAGGGAGAATCCAAGAGTGCAAGTGGTGGAAAAAGAATGCAAAGGCTTTACTCATAATCTATTACACCATAGCCATGAGAAAGCAACAACAAGCTCTCTCTCTCTCAAAACACACTCACAAGACTTGACTTGACAACAATGGCAAGTCAAGAGGCCTTCCTCTCCATACAACCCCAATCCTATGTGGAGTTCATCCATGGAGTGGATGAACAACTAACTAGGACTCCCAATGGAGTCCGTTACTCATCCCAACACACATGGACTCCTAGTGGAGTCCATTTACTCCTAAATTGACGTGACTTAGCCCCCGATGTCACCTCACGTGACAGGGTGATGGAATGGGTTTAACACTGAATTATTATAATAATTCTATTTTCATATGAATTGACTTGTCACACACTCATCATAAATAGATTTATTCATTACACAAATGATGATACTATTTAAAACATTTCCATACTTGTAAAAATTAGGACTTAGGGAATTTTTATAAAAGTCTAGTTACAAGTGACAGAGCCACGAACCAGGAACGAAGCGAGAAGCGTCCTAAGCAAACCGGGTCAGAACATTAACAATCTAGTCCCAAGTCACAAGTAAACGTCTAGTTCCAAGTTCCAAGTAAGCGTCTAGTCACAAGTATCCAGAGAAACGTCTAGTAACCAGTTCCAAGTAACTAGTAACCAGTGTCCAGTAATCGTCTTAGAGTATCAGAGAAGCGTCTAGTCACATTAGCCACACTGGAGGGATAGGTTTTATACTTACCTTTGTTGGCTATCCCAATCGATATGGGATAACTGGGACCTTCTTCCTCCTCTCTCCACAGCGTCTCCTTCTCTCGTCAACGTAAATCCAATCTTCTCAACTTGCTCGACCAGCTTCGCAACTCCTTCCTTTCCCGGTGACACAAATCTGGATTCTCCTCTTTTCTTAACTCCAAGATTGCATTTCAACATCCGGTGTTGCTTCCCATTTGCTTTTCACAACAGGATCCTCCTACATCGTGAAACTTTTGCAACCCCAACTCTATCAGTGTAGAGAATTTATTTTGGAGATTCACTCATTCCCCCAATTGGAAATTCTCGACCAAGATGCAAATCACATTCTTAATGGCATGAGAAAACCAATTGGTCCCCCCATACTTGCTCTTCTTGAGAATCAAGGAAACAATTCACAATGATTTCTCGACAACTCACTTCAATTAATTCTTATTCTGTCTCACAAAAGGATATGTGGTCCATTCCTTGGGGATTTCAGAGACGAAAAATTCATATCTCCGAGACTTGTACTCTTCACTTCCAAATAACGAGAGACGGACACTCGATCTTCGAGTTAAACTTGACTTGACAAATTTGTTATGACCAATGTTCTTGGTTAACCAGTGAAATGAGTCTCGATAATCACTTAAACCAATCTTCGGCTCTTAACGAATTCTATCAAGATTCCTAATTTGATTTAGGCTCTTCCTTGTCGAGCTTGAGGTGATTTAAACCATCAACCTCTCTTATGTAATCATAACTTCACCCGTCCACAGGTGATTCATGATAAAATCAAACTTCCACTCTCTGCACACGTTTCAAGTGCACGCCTCACTTATTAATGCGAGAAGCTACGTAGAAAGTGGAGAGGAGTGCATTTCAGTAGATGGAACACTGGATTGGAATTAATCTCTTTCCAAGAGTGAACAGAGAGGATCATGAGCTTCACACCCATATAGTGGAACTCTTCACAAACCCACTTCGCACACTCTTCTCACCAGTCAGTCATCTTATGACTCTTTATCTATTTGAAGGTATTTGACTCAGTGTGGGTGAATCACGCACTTCCCTTGCACAAGAGTTTCACACTCAAGGAAAAGGGTTAATGGGAAACCATTTTACTCTTTCTTATCCAAAAGGTAATGCACCACACACATTTCAGGTATGCAATATTCTCAGACAAGGGAGTTGAAGTGTGTGAGGAATAAAAGGATCTAGGTTTTAATCAGATGTGTATCACAATGAAATTCTCGGGCTTCACACCCGGACACTTATAATCACCGAGGAATTACTCCTCTGTAGTTAAAACATTAAGATACTGTCCAATAAATTCTTACTGAATCTGTCTTCAATACAAATAAACTTCCCGCATGTTTTTACTCAAGATAGTCACACTTTTAAGACACATTCAAATCAAACGACAGTGTTCTCAATTTCACATTCAAGGCTCACTGAGAAATGATTGATAATTGCGATACGTATTGATATATTCCAAAATATGATTTACAAGGACATTAAGGGTTTCACACCCAGTAATCGGGAGAGACAAAAAACATTCACTCTCTTCACGAGAGGAAGTTCAAAAATTAAAAATTGCTCTCCCTTCTGCGCTCTTCCTCCCCTTCTTATCTTCATGTTCCCAAAGGTGGTGACTGTCCCTAGTTAGGATACCAAGTGCTTCTTCTAATTGTCACATGTGAATTCCATGACTCCTGATATCTTCTAGACTATGGGCAGCAAGGGAATTTCTATCTTACTTGCATGTTTCCGCTTCTAAGTAACTAATTGCCTAGTTCTTCATTATTTTAACAGTCTTGAGTGAAATTGGTCATTTATCTACCCTTCAAGACTAAAAATTACACATCATGTCCAAAAAATGGTATCACACCATATTTCACAACTTTCTTTCAATAACTTACCTCTTCTTTGCTTCTTTCGTGTCGATGTCATAGCCGTTGTCACGATTTCCTTGTATGGATGTTTTTTTAAAGGAAGCTGTGGAATAGGGGATTCGGTACCAAAACCCCTATTCCACTACTTTCTTTCAAAAAAACTTTCTTCTTCATCAATTTCATGTTCATACCATAGGGGTTGCCTTCATCATCTTTCATGTTTGTTTCTTCAAATTAAGTCTTGGAATAGGAGTTTCAGTACCGAAACCCCTATTCCATAACTTTCCTTCAAACAATACATTTTTCCTTCAATAATTTCATGTTGATGCCATATCCAATGTCCTCATTTTTCTTATGTTTATTCTTAAAAAAAAGTTTTGGAATAGGAGTTTCGGTACTGAAACCCCTATTTCACAATTTTCTTTCAAATATTAGAATTTATTCTTTACTAATTTCATGTGTATGTCACAACTGTGACTTTTATTTTTTGTATGGCTATTTCTTGAAAGCAGAGTGGATGATTTTTTTCGCTTATTATAAGCTTTGATTTGGTTGTTCATATGTAGGATAACATTTTGGCGGACACCGACATTGAAGAAACATCAAAAAAAAAATTGGACAAAAAAAATTTCAACTCTATCATCAATGGCTTGTGAATTCGACCTCTTTCTAAATCTCGTTTATCCATTTCTACATGTCGCTTGGAGCCATTGCCTTTGGTCATGCCAATTCTAGAAATTAATGTTCAGTTGTTGGAGAATGAATTTCTCAATGGATATAGAGAAGGTGATCGTGTGTTGTATGTTTCTATCGTCAACGATTGTGGGGAGAGTTTATGTGTGACAGAGCATAAGTTGAATTCTTGGGATCCAATATGGAAACAAGTGAACGATTTTTTTAGGCAGTCACTTTGTCGTGATGAAGATTTGAAGGTTTTTCAAGGTAAAATGTTTTGGGTATGAGAGCGTAACCACCGAGTTACAACATGGAGACGACAGGTAGATAGAGTTCATGCGGATGAGGATGAATGACATTATAGTGAGGATTGTATATGTCTTAATTCGATGGATGTCATTGGCGTTCTCTTAGATTCCATAAATGACGTCAATAGGTAAGGCCTAAAGCCTATTAATTAAATTTTTTGTCAATTGCAATTTTATTTGGTCAAATTGAATCTTATATTTAGAAATTTATTTTGTTGAATAGCGGATCTACGGAGAATGATCACGTGAAGACCAATTTGGTCCATAAAACCCATTGCATTCGGAGCTTTGGGTCTTTGAAGCTATAAAAATTCAAATTTTTTTTGTCCCCTGAGGATTGTACTAAGTGCAAGAAGAAATGTCTATTGACTACATGGTATCCTCTTACTGCAATCATTTTTGAAGCTTTCATCTACAAGGTGAGTCTTTAACATCTTAATGTCTACATCAATTTCATATTCTTACATTAAGTTGTATTATTATTTTAAAATGATTTTTTTCAATGTTGTTTTCAACGTTATGTTGTTGCAGTATCATAAGATGCATGTCGTGAATACAAGGATAACAGTCCAATGGTCCAAAATCCTCTTATGCTTGAATTGCATGCTATAGCAAATGTGCTGAAGAAAACACTGAGGGCATATAGGTCAAAGGAGTTTGATAGACTCCTTGCACTTGCGGATCACAAATGACGTTGATTTTGTAAAATAGGTAAGTCTTTACATTATTCGTTTAATTTTTGTAATATGTTTTGTTATATTATGTACTTTATATTCAACATTATTTTCATTGTTTACAGATATATGGGCATTGGAGTTCTAATCCTAAACCAGAAATGACCTTGGAGAAATTGCAAAAAATTGCAACAACTCCAGTGGATGGTAAGTATAAAATGAAATGATAAAATGAAAATAATAATTTTTTGAGAGCGTTTATATTTCTTTAGATAATTATTTGACATAACGCTTTATGTGTGATTTCTAATTTTTAGTTAAATGAGGGTGTCATCAATGAGTTTCATGACATTCTACCACAATTGAGTGATGTGGTTTTGGACAACGTCCTCGAAATTAGAAATTATATAGAGAAATGGTGTTGTCTTCTCTGGAACAAAGCGTATACATCCAATTTTACGCGGTTCAACACCATTTGCAAAATTCACAATATTAATGAAGAATCATGAAAGTGAATTGGCAGTGAAACGTGTCATATATAAGTATTTTGTTACACTTCACTATTTTGAAATAATAAAATTTATCTTCATTGGTAATATCGAACTAAATTTGTTTATTGAATTTGTGTAAATACCTAACAAGAGAGTTTTAATTCCGGAAAACAATTTCATTGCAAACATTGTCTTCATTCTTGAACTCATGGGCTGACAAGTCAATTCACCAATGCATATTTTCAGCCTTACAATTGATATTATGGACTCATGATTTATTGGTTCATTGTCCATGGTTTATTGAATGTCCAACAAATTTTTATCCCGCCGAAGAATAAAGTCTTAGGTTGTCAATGAAGCCATCACAACCAATGAAAAAAAACCTCATGAAGAACAACAATATTTTGGGAGAGGAGGTAAACATGAACAGAAAGCGCATACTACACCAAACCCTTCTGTACCAGCGAAAGTGGTTGTACCATCGCCGCTACTGCCGCCATCTGCACCAATGCCACAAAATAATAAACGCAATGTTGATTTGCACATTGATGATATAATTGTATTAATTTTTAGTCCACCCCAAGTTGTTATTGCTTTAACACCTTGAAATTATGTTTTTCAATCTCAACATGTGGTTGTTGAAGCTTCTGATGGATCCAATATACACAAGGTTTCTATATTTGTAAAGAACGAGTACATCTCCAATATGCTAGAAAATGGTGCAATCGACAAGCCAATGTTGATAATCGCGTTTGAATTTGTGAAAAATGTTAGTAAATTTGAATAACATTATTTAATTTCTTATGTTTTTACAAATTTTTGTGCTTGAAAATAATTATTTCTTATTTATGAAATTCTAATGTATTTTATTTTGATTTATAGGTTGGCCATATTCGCAACACTCGTGTTTCGTCCGAAATTTGTAAATTTGGTGGATTTGATCTTATCATTGCGGATTTGCGAGAAGGTCAACCTATTCTGAATGAATCTTCTCCTCTAGATTTAATTGTATCTTGGAATGCACACAACTCAAAGGACATAGAAACTTTGTTAGAATTTTCAGATGGTTTTCTCACAGATAATGCTCCATTGCTATTATTTCTTCTAGAGTTCAAAATTATTAGGGATGATGTTATGGCATATGCTGCTTCATATGAATTTGTATTGACAAAGGATTGGTGGGCAATAAATGAATTGTCATTGTGTCTACCAACATATACAAAACTTACGATACACTCCTATCTTAAATCTTCAAGTATTTTTTTTGATTATGTGTGGATTTTATTTGTTGTTTGATATCATGATAAATAACTATTTTCTAATAACGAGGATACAATATTGTATATGGACTCAACGGTTTCGGCTCATGATGTTCTTTTGATTGGAGCCCCGTCCACAATTTATTTTCAACAAAGTGGGTGGTCTATTTCAATGGAAGTGGGGGCTTTAGATATCTTCTTCAATCGTACTACGTCTAAGACTCAATTCATGCACGAAAATATCCCATTGAGAGGAGCACGTGAAAAAGACCCTAAGTCTTTACAGTTTCTTATTGAAGCATTGACTAAACCAGGAAGTGTTGTTCTTGATGCTTATGCATCTACATGTTAGAAACAAATTTTTTTTGTTTTTTTTGTAAGTTTTAGAATTTAAGTATTTTGTACATGACAAATATGTTATGATATGCACGATTGTATTTATTGCAGGTGCATCTATTCATATTTGTTGTCGTGGTGGCCGACATCTTGTTGCATTCGAAAAAAACTCAGCAATTTTCGACGCGATATTAGTCCCTTTGTGTGATTCATTGTCACCTCCTATTGTCCATGGCTTATAATCAATTAACATGGCATGCGAAGATGATGACGAGCCTATTCGGAAAGTTCCAAGGAAATCTCGCTTAAGTATGCAAGTTTGTTGGTTTGAATGATTTTAAAAATTTGGTTTTTCTTGTGGACTACTTAGTCTTCCACCAATTTTTTCTAACATTTTAAGATATTGTGTGTAGAAAAATGAAGGAAGCGATGTCCCCCCCCCCCTTCATCAATTGATTCTCCCTGTGTATGCCGAGTCTGAGGCGATACGGTTAGCAACTGCCATTACATCTCCAAAGCGAAGTACATCTAAACATTATGATTTTCGTATCTTGACATTCATGGATATAAAGGTAGAGGAATGTAATGTTCGTATTTGTAATAATAAGGAGAATAATAAATAATAGAATAGAATAGAATATAGGTGTTTGAAGAGGTCTTGCACATGACTTGGTATATATGTGTACATGTTTTTTTTTTGGTGGCAATTATCTAGTTTTTATAAAATAACCACTAAGAGTGGACATTGATTTGTGTGACCATTGTCTAAAATCCCTAAACCCTAATGATTTCCACAACATCATTGTTTTATAGCTTCTATCATTATTTCAAATGTTCATATGAATTGGAGTAATCAATTGGCAAGTTAGTTTTCGGCATGTAGCATGTGTTAATGTTTGAGCTACAAGTATGTGGTAATAGGATACTAAACCCATGGTGATGGGTATGTTTCTTGAATTTTTCTCACCCTAATCCGCTAAAAAATGACTACTCACTGCTCATCGCTCACTGCTCACCGCTCATATGATAGCCCTCCCCCTTGACAACATATGTAAGAATTTTTGGATTTTGTGAGATCTTCTTAATTTATTATTCAAAGAAGCCAATAATTCCAACATAGGTATACATTCATGCAATGACGATTGAGTGGTATGTGGATATGTATAAAAATAAGAATGATATAAGACATGTGAATAACATACAAACTCCGAAAATGATATGGAAGGTGGCTATGACCTTGATTTGGATTTGCTAACCATCTCGTCCTAAGCTTACTCACATGTTATATCATAGGAGAAGTGGGTTAGTCAGAAAAAAATAACCATTTTAAGACCCATCTTGTACTAAGCCGTGGTACTAAGCTTCCTCACATGTTATATATGTCCTAGGAGAAGTGGTTTAGTTGGCAAAAATAACCATTTTAAGACCCATCTACCTTAGGGGTGAAGTGACCCCAACTTGTATGGAATCCGGGCAGGGTTCCGCATAACTTGCAAAACAGGCGGGGGTCGGCCTCAGGCTGGGTCCGCCAACCATATGGTGCCTTTGGCGATGCCCGGGCTAGTGGGCAGTGTATATGTTTGACAAAGTTTTTGCAAGTTTTTCTCTTTTGACACGCAAAAATTTGCACAACACAAAAATGCACGTCAATTGACACTCACAATCTAGAAATTGACACGTACTGTGACTTGTGAAGAAAAAAACCACACGTCAATTGACACACTAGAAATTGAAATGACACGTATTACTTGAGTACTATAAAGTGCAGCTCAAGTATCCGGAAAACATAACCCAAATCACAAATACCGAATTATGGCTCGAAAGGATATTGTTGAAGTTTCAATACATTGAAGAAGAGAGTGATATGTGTAAGGGAGAACTCTTGGAATTTACGGAAACACTTTGACATGAGTGTGAGAACAAAACGATATTTGAGGCTTGGTGCATATGTGGTAGCAATTTGGAATGGCACACAAATTGGCCTAAACTTATGCAACTTTGGCAAAAAATTATACTCATTCCATCAAGTATAGCTATTTGTGAGAGAGGATTTTCCGAACAAAATGCAATCAAAAGCCACTTGCGCAATAGGTTGAACTTGAAGACCCTCGATGCTCTTATGCGGGTTTCTCTTTGTGGGCTTGAAGTGGATGCAATGGATTGGGCTACCATCTTCAACATTTGGAGAAACATGCGAGACTGAAGGATACTTACGCTCGATTGATAGTTTCTTTTTTGCTACAAATCAAGTTTGTTTTTTATTATTCAAAAAATTAGTTTTCTAAAATATTGTGTAAGCCAAAAATTGAGGTGACATTTTGGAATAAAATGTAGATGTCAATTGACTTTCATTTTTGTTTTTGAAAACGTCACGTGACACTTTAGGTTTGAGGTTGAACGTCACATGAAATTTGTCAAACATACACACTAGTAGTGGGGATGCTCTTACAACCACAACCACAAAGATTTACACAAAACAAAAATGTGAATTTTAAGAACCTCGGGGATCTCAAAGGGAGGATGCTAAATACCCCCCCACGAACTAATAGGGATTCCATATTCGGGCGGGGGCAGCCCTCCCACGAAATTTCTGCCCCCGCCCGGATTTTTTCCAAACCCGCCCGAAAATAGCTGCCCGCCCCGCCCGAAAACGAAAAAAACATTGCTCTTCCATTCTTGAAGGCCGCTTGACTACAAATCCCATATTGAGTGCACTTCACCTTCAAGGTCTCAAATCCAATATATATGTGCACTTCCCCCTAGTAAATAAGGCATTAAATGGGATTTCATTCCGGAAGTGAAACCATAAACCAAGAATGTAATTAACTTGGAAGTCAAAAAATTAGAAAATCCTCATCAACATTGAGGTTATAATTTTTATGACTTACCATTTGAAATTGTCTTCGTCATTCTAAAATGACACTTAAATTTAGTGTGCTGATGTGGTATGTATATTTTATAATATTTTAGATAATTCTGGATACTTTCAAGAATATTCATACGCACTTATTCTAATTAAGTGTGATTTAACGTAATTATGTCTAATTAATTCTGATTAATCCTAATTAATCCCAAATAAATCAGAAAGTATTCTTTCCAAATTAAGTAAGACTAATTAATCCCAAAATTTAATTACTGGAATTAACTCCAATTAAGTCCAATCAATTTCAGTAATTACAATACTCAATTTTTATATCCAGTAAGCCTAAGTAACCCTAAAATTTAATTAATGGAATTAACTCCAATTAAATCCAGTAATTAAAATAATTGATTAATTAGTTCCATTAAGTATATTTTATAAATAAGTGCGTATGAATATTCTTGAAAGTATCCAGAATTATCTAAAATATTATAAAATATACATACCACATCAGCACACTAAATTTAAGTGTCATTTTAGAATGACGAAGACAATTTCAAATGGTAAGTCATAAAAATTATAACCTCAATGTTGATGAGGATTTTCTAATTTTTTGACTTCCAAGTTAATTACATTCTTGGTTTATGGTTTCACTTCCGGAATGAAATCCCATTTAATGCCTTATTTACTAGGGGGAAGTGCACATATATATTGGATTTGAGACCTTGAAGGTGAAGTGCACTCAATATGGGATTTGTAGTCAAGCGGCCTTCAAGAATGGAAGAGCAATGTTTTTTTCGTTTTCGGGCGGGGCGGGCAGCTATTTTCGGGCGGGTTTGGAAAAAATCCGGGCGGGGGCAGAAATTTCGTGGGAGGGCTGCCCCCGCCCGAATATGGAATCCCTATTAGTTCGTGGGGGGGTATTTAGCGTCCTCCCTCTCAAACAAACACTTTTCTCTCTGCACCCACTTTTCATAGGACATGAAAGATGGAATAGTGCCTAAATAGTGCGAGATAAAATTCCAAATTTGGCATTTTCCTTTAAGGAAAGTAAGCCACCAGCTTCCTTCAATCTGACCGACCTCCCCTTCAACTTATCTGCGGAGAACCGCACACGCGGACACATAAAGACAGACGGACCCACAGACATTGCTATTACACAATTGGAAGTAAGTGCTGTTCCGTTCAGGCAAGCGGTTGTGATTACGGAAGTTGTTATATTAACTTCGCTTACGAAGTAGATTGTTTTTTTGGTTGTGTGGCAGAGATTCAACATGTCTCGTTTCGCTGTGCTCGTGGTGGCGCTCCTCGTCTGCGCTCTAGCTGAGACAGGTGAGTAATGCCTTTCTTGACTTCTGCATTGTAGTTGTGAAGATGAATCAAAATTTGTGAAAACTGCTGCAGGCAGGCTTGAATTAGTGCTCACAATGCAGTTGTAATGCTCAAAAGAATCTACATTCTCGACTGCACTATTTGCACTTCATCCTGCGAGTCTTAGAAGTGAATTGTCTGCAATCTTTTGGTAAGGGGGGGGAGCAGATTGTAAGAAGTGGGCACATAACAGGAAATTTTCACAAAGTATTTCGACGAATGGTCTGTGAAGAGGTTTGAGGAGCTTGCGTCTGTTGTTTCTGCTACCAGCGTTGAATCTGCACTGAAACTTTTTCAATGCCCCCATCTTGTGTGCTAGGAAAATAGTCTCATTTTTCGAAAACCCAGAACCCGTCCCTTCTAACCAACTCAATTCTTGAAGCTGCAACTGTCGCGATAGGAAATGCGATTAACTTTTTGCGGGCTATAAGTTTAACCTTTTCATCAAGGGCTTTAAGTCTCAGTCGCCGTTCTTGTACAAGTGATGTAACTTGGAACATTATGATGTAATCGTGAATTGCCATTCGGAATGTTGGATACTTTAGCAACAGTAAGATTTGCCAGAACTTGTGTGCAATCAACTCTTGCGGTAAAAAACTTCATGAGTCTGCAACCTGCTTTGTCTCGATGCTTATGTGACAAAATGTTGTGATAGGCCTTTTCCGTAGTCCAAATGTAACGGGCTGTAGTTCTCAGTCAATGTTGTAGTTCACTTAAGGAACTTGGAAACGCATGATGGGCTGTTGTTGAATTGCCTTTCGAATGCTTCCGCAAGGAAATACTTGAAACCTGTTTGCAATTCACCTCTGTATGCCTTAAGTACTCCATGAACCCGGAATCTGCTTTGTCTCCATGCTTATGTGACAAATTGCTGTGAATGGCGTTTCCCAGAGTCCAAATGTGACTTTTTCAATCATGGGTTGCAATTCTCAGTCACTGGTGTTGTTCACTGATGAATTGTTGGTTGTATTGCCATCCCGGTTACTTGAGCAAACTTGGAAAGACTTGATACCTGTTTGCAATTCAACTACTGACGTCGCGAATCTGCTTGAATTTGCAGGGACAGGCCAAGGTCTTGATGCTTTAACCCATGTTGGCGCACCGCCAGGGCCAGCCAACTGGCATCAGCATGGCAAGGACTCCTCCATCGCTGGTCTCAAAGCCTACATTGTTGGCTCACCCTCCGCCAAGAAAGCCGTGGTTATGATCAGTGATATATTCGGTAACGTTCTTCACACTCGTGAATTTTTAATTTTCTTGCACTTCCATTGACATTAATCCTCGAGAAGTAACCGCCAGGAGAGAGTTCGCCCTTTCTGATGCCAAAGAGAACATTCAACAATTAGGTGAAGGGTTCTTCAATAGGGGAGTCAGTGGATTAATATTCTTTCAAACCATTCCACATCCTACATCGGCTTCCTCTAGAGGTTAGGGATGATTTAGGAAATTGATGCAGGTGGTTATGATCAATAATGTATTCCGTAACGTTCTTCACACTATTGAATGTTTTTAACCAACCATCTGGGGACCAAGGGCTTGCCCTTTGCAGGAGATTAAGGTAGATGTGTGTTATTCGGATACTTTTCTCTCTGCACCCACTTCTTCGAGCAAGCAAAACATGCAGTTAGTGACATGATTAGCAAATCCACAGCAAATCCAAACCATGCGCGTAGCGATTTGCTAATTAATTTCGGAGCTCATATGAATATCTTATTCGTTATCAAAGTGTGGATCCTCGTGCTCGTTAAGTGGTTGTATAGTCCCCCAATCATGTTGACTATTGAGCCTAGAATGGTTAGCATATTTTGAACACCTAGCCCAATCTCTTTTTGGTATTTAGTTCCACACCTAACCACATACCACTCATTAGGTGTCCAGATTACTCCTATGTTGGATCTAGGCATGTCTACCTTAGATGCCAAGGTCCCTCGAATTCTTGTGATGTCGATATTGGAATTACATATAGATTAGCACCAGTTCACATGGGGATCAAGTCCCAAGTCCCATTCATGTTAGCTAGTCTCAATATGGAGGCAAAGTCCCAACTTTTGAGCCTGAAGAAACCATTAAAGTATTGTGAATTCTCATGGAAGTCAGATCTTGATTATTTTATGCAAAAATATTTACGGGATTGGTGTTGAGAGTTGGGTCTATCTTTTTGCTCGACTCGAGTGACTCGACTCAACTCTCGACACAAGTGTTGCCATGTAGGCATCCATGTCATACTTGAGACTTAGGACTTGGGACTCCATGTGAAGTGGAAAGTCGCAACTTCCATGCTCTTGACTGCTAAGATTGCATGGATTGACCTCAGTGACTTGGGACTTGGGACCCGTGTGAACCGGAACCGGCCACTCAGGCTAACTTGAATATGAAGCAACACCATAATTCACACTGGTGGCAACATCGGAGTGATCTCTCTCGCGCTTCCATTCACTAAGACTTCAGTGCTCTTGTTGTGTGTTGCAGGTTACAAGACTCCTCTTTTCAGGTATGTCAGCAGAGTTTTAAAAGCTATGTCCAGAGTTTCCAAAATCTTTGGCACGGGCCACGTTAAGATGAACACCATGTATGAGGAGTTTTCCAATGTAGAAATTGTCACTCTGTAAATTTTCCCTTGAGGCTGGAAATAGTAACTCTGTGGGAAGTGGGTCAAGGTGTGTGGCGCTATTGTGGGCACTTGCCACTCCACATACAATTTTGGCCAATGGCTGGATCAGGAATTGTCTTGTTCCAGATAGGAATCGTGAATCACGAATAATGCTTTTGTGAGTTTTGGAATTGGAGTTTAACTTATGTCCAAAGTTTATTAGAGGTCAGAGTGAATATGTATATATATATATATATATATATATTCCCTTTCTCTATAAGTGATCAGATAGGTCTATTGAACCTAGCGTGGTGTCTATATTTTGTGCACATAGACCAATCTCATTGTACCACATGTCTTTTTGTGTGAGTTCTTAGTTACAAGCCTTACTATACACCACTCCTATATAGGTTTTCAATCAAGAAGAGTGTCAATATAAGGCCCACATACCTTTCATCCACCTTAGCCTAGTGTGGTCATGTTTCATATGTAGTAAAAAGTATTGTGTTCAAGGTTTTTTCACAAAATGTTTCCAAAGAGCAACATTTGGTGGATCAGTTTTACATGGGTCATAAACAGGAACATCAAAAGGGATCAGAAAGACTCGAAGACTTCAGGTTTGATCATGCTCATTATATATTGGGCATCATGTGAAGTTTAACGCGATTGACCTAACCATCAGTTCTTATATGTTTGTGGCAGGGCACTTGCGGACAAAGTGGCAGCTCATGGCTACTATGTGGTGGCCCCTGACTACTTCATGGGCGATCCTTTCGTCACCACAAATGCTTCAGATCCTCTTCAGGGTTTGACAACTTGGCTTGTCAAGCATCCTCCGGTAAGGCTTTTCTTCCATTCTTACATACTTAAAAAAATGAAATACTCACTACACTATATGTTGTATTTAGTGTCACCAATTCTATTTTGTCTTAATTGTAAACCGTCCGTGTCGTGTCACCAACATCAAATGTAAATGTAACATTATTTGTCATTCCCTGTAAAAATTTTGGCATTATTGATGTACAATGTTGCAATCACTGCTACTTACTAAGTGATTTTTCTTCCTAATTTCTATCGTCCATTACAATATTCTCATACAGAAATGTTAGGATGCAGAATATACGAAACTAAATGTTGGGTGAACTGACAGTAAGTTGGGATGACAGTACTTGTGAACACTTTTCATAAGTAGTGTCATCAGAGAAGTTATCACAGTGACATAAAATGGCATATGTCACTAACTACAATCTGAAGTTCAGCAGCAACCTCAAACACATCTTTCTTCTCTTACAAAACTGGTCATGTGGACGAAGTTGCTACCAATATGCACAATACCAATGATAGTGTCAAAGAACCTATCCGACTCTCTATCAATTTGTAGTGCCAGTCCAGTATTGATTCCATATGCTACTTGGGTAATTTTATTGGGATGAATTTTCTTGCATGACATGTAGACCTGAATGGTATCAAAGACACAAATATCCTCAAATGCCCGTGGACCAATTATATTTGGGATTACATTTTGGGTCTGCAGCTTTGCAATCACTCGGACTCGCAGCTTTACAAGCACTTGTTGTAATAATGTAGTAAATTACTCAAGACAGATATCAGAAAACTAATGTTAGTAGATCATCTAATTTTGTTTCAACATTGAGTAGAGCTTCTAATTTTGTTTTGATGCCTGAATTCAGGCTGGAGGGGTGAATGCAACCCACAAAGTAGTCGCAAAACTCAAGTCGAAACGCATCCATTCCATCGGCATTGCCTCCTTCTGTTGGGGAGGTAATTCGATCCAACTCTCAAATGTTTTTGCAAAATTGTTTCACTACGAATGTGATTTTATCGCCAATTTCCTGAAGGTGGTGCTTGAAGTACTATTTCTGTTAAATTCACACCTAGTGGTGTACAGAGTAACTATCTTTTAATATACTGTATTAACCTTCTGTAATCCTTTGCCTTGTAGGAGTGCAAATGGGATACTTAATAGAAGAAGAAAAGAAAATCATGCAATTGTCATGGCATTGATTGCAAATTTATGATGTTATCTCCATGTGATTTTTTTTTCTAAATACGTATGATCTTGACTGCGGAAGTTTGTGAAGTTTCAAACAAAAACATGTTATCTTGGTAATTGGCTATGGGGATTGTGGAGGAACTGTTCAAAATGCACGATTCTTAGTTCTGAAGCCCATCTGACGTTTTTGCAGGGAAAGTAGCAGCCCTCGTGGGGAAGAAAAAAATTGTTACAACGATTGTTCAGCTCCACCCTTCTTTTGCTCAAGCTTCAGACTATCAAGGTAAAATATGTGGGTGCTGTTAGGTTCGTTTTTCATGTTCCCCAACTTCTACCAATTAGATTTACACAATAATACTTATGTTGCATTAGCAAATCTTCAATGATACATCTGCAAAAATTGGATCAAAAATCAGACCTCCTCTGATTTAGTAATGGTTATTGGAAGTGCATGTTGGCTGATTTCTTAACTGGATACATAGGTCCTCCCAAATTTGTTCACTATTGAGTGTAGAGTAGTTATCAATATTTGAAGATGTAGTCCAGTCTCTTTGAAACATGTGTCGTTATGATGTTGCTCTTTGATCCTCACCAAACCACATAACAATCAAATCCAGGGTCCGATAAAGAAAACAAGCAACTTAAGATGAGGTCTCTGAGATTAATTTAGGATGAATTAATCTCATTTAGGTGATAATTTGGCTACAAATAGTGAAGCCCCAGGCTCTACATAGGAATTGCCCCCTTTTCACCCTTCCCTTGGGAGGTGTTGTGAACGTTTACCCCAAATATTAGGTCTCTTTTCTTCACTGGATGTATGGTAAACTTCTCGTTTTCTGCAATGGTTGCAGAGATGACGGTTCCCATTGAAGTGTTAGCATCACCTACAGATGGTATCGCAAGCTTCAAGGCAATATTCCATGCACGGAGGAAAGTGGTGCGTGATATTTCAACCCACATTTTTTATATTTCCATCACTGACATTGTACTACCAGTCAAATACTGATACCTGGTGATAGAATTTTATGTATATCCGAGTTATTATTTGGGTCAATACCATTCTAAATTGTATTGATATGAGGACAATTTTTACCTTGGTATGAAGGTTCTTGCATGACCTATACACACCTGAACTGTATCGAAACCATAAATACCATCAAATAGCCATATCCTACTGGTATCAAAAGCTTTGATATTCTCATTCTAGATACTCGAATGGTATCTAAAAATGACCATACCAGACCAACACTGGTCACATGAAGCATATTTAAATGAAAATATCCTAACTGTGTTTGTGGTGATGCGGTTGACTGTTTGGTGGCAGTTGAAAAGCTATGTGAGAATTTTCAAGGGTGTGATGCACGGGTGGACAATCCGATACAATGTGAATGATCCTAAAGAAGTGAGGAAGGCATACCAGGCCCACAGACTTATGTTGCAGTGGTTTGCAAAGTATCTGTGATCTGAGAACCTGTTTCACCATGCTTAAATGTCTTACTTGTGCAAGGTAATAAGTTCAAACTTGTGTAGGTTCTGCACTAACGTGCTTAGAGGATTTCAGCCACATTGTTTATTGCACTTCATGTTAAGCAAATAAAGGATTCGCTCGTTCCTGGTGCACTGCAACTAATTGGTAGGGTATTTCAATTATTTCCACCCAACTGCAAGATTTCAGCATAAAGTGTATATTAAGGTAGATGTGCCTAAATCAAACATACCAATAATCTGGACACCTAGACTTGAGTGGTATGTTGTTAGATGCGGATCTAAGAACTGGCACCAAAAAGATAAGTTCTCAGAAGATAGTGGTCTGCATGCTCAAAATATGTTAACCAGTATAGGCTTGATAAGTCAACATGATTTGGGGGGGGAACCTATCTGACCACTTGATGAGCATGAAGTTCTTCATTTTGACAACGAATGAGATAATAATTTGAGCTCCGAAAATTATGAGGAATTTGGGTATTGACAAAATTTGCTTATCATCTCACGCTAATTGCATGTTTCATAATGGTCCCCAGAGAAAGAAAAAAGTATCCAAGGCACGTGTACCTTGTGCAATGACCAGGGAGTATTGGTTCTGGTTGCAAGCGAATAAATTATCTTTGATACAATTCCCTCATGAAACAAGTATACATGATATCCATGTCACGAAAATTTCACCCAGTTATAAATTTCGAAACTATTTCATCACAGGTCGTTCACAACAGCTCTGAACGCTTGGAGAATTTTGTGATAAACATCACCAAGATTGAAGAAAAAACTTGTCTTGCATAGTCAACAAGCTTGTTCATTTCTAGCATTAAAAATTTCCCAGATAACAGGGGAAGTCAGTGTACTATGCATGGTTCATTAGATTTTACATGAGACTTTTGTGATAGTTTGCTCGAGTCACATAAGAGCATTGTAACACTGATAGTTGAGACTGACTCGATTGAAAAGTAAAGGTATGAAAGAAAATTTGTCTTTAAAATCAAGCTGAGTGTACTCTTGGATGATGGAAGATAGATTGCTGCATTTTCTGTTCTAAATATATCTGTTTACATGATTGACCCATAGAAGCATTGTTACATTACAATCCTCTAGGAAGGACAAACACCCTCTACATGTTGGGATGAGCAACAATTAATCTACTTTTAGGTGATGCATGAACACTTCATAGTTGCATGGACAGCTTAATGTTACATGTTGCCTACCGCTTGCTATGAACAAAAAATCTGAAGGGACTAATGGTGGACTTCCAAATGCCGACCATTCCGCAAAGAAAAAGTATGGCAAAGCTTTTACACTATTTCTAAGCATGGTTTGGCCAGGCATGTGGAGTAGGGGGGAACACATGAGACTTTAAATATCTCTTGTTGTCACACATGCAAGTTGGAATATAGATATCACCAAATCAATCCATATTTCATGTCAAAACGAACAATGAGAACCGGCTGCTAGTTAGATATGAATGAGTTGAGCTTAACAAATAACTGGTTGAAAATCAAAATTTCAAGAACATTACTAATAATTTAGAGGAACATAAAAAGTATGCCTCAAATTAGTAAAGAAAAATCCTGAAAGATGTCAACATGTAATCAATTGGACTTGGAAACACCAGGATGCCAACCGATTATGCGCCACTATTGCCCAAACAATTCTTCAAAACATTGTACGTGTTGTATGATTGGATTGACGAAGTTTTATGTCTAGAGATTCTAAATTTTGAATGAAACTAAAACACATGGAAACTTGGGACAAGGTTTGGGATAATAGGAATACACCACCCATGGAAGACAATTGGTGTGAAATACTTCAATTACAGGTGCACAGCCGTGAGCTTGTGCAAAAACAATTCTCGCTCAATTGAAAGCCACTTTTTGGTTTCGGTGTAGAGAGGTTATCAAATCCCCCATGATCGGTATCAGGCTAACGGGCTCGCATTCATGCCAATACATAGTACGGGCGTTATTTTTTCTTTTCTTTTCTTTCTTTTCTTATCAAATCCCCCTCCTCAAACTTTTCCTTCCCCCTACAATCATGCTAGCCGTCGACTCTAATTTTTTAGGTAAAATCACTGCACGTGGAAGGGGGTCCAAATTTTGATCATGCACATTAGCAATTTCATCATCTTCTCTTAGACATGGAGGTGTGTCCAAAATGCATGCATTCCATTGGAGAGCGCTAATAATCACCTTCATGCGTACCTCTCATTCATCCAACATACAACATTGACCTCCCTTATAAATACATGATCCATTCATCTCAAAATGAAGTGATCTCCAAACTAATTCAAGGTTTTTGAAACCAACTTTGATGTCAAATCAACTAAAAGGAGGAACCTCCAAACTTCAAACTACTTCAGGGTTTTATGTTGGATGAATGAGAAGCACATATGCATGAGATCCCTCTCCCTCTCCGTCATACCAAAGCATGACATTGATTGCTAATATCTACATGATATATTGACTACTACTTAGGGCCACTCCACACACACGAGATTGAGAGCCCGTGACCATTACACTTCAAGCACTCTCATTGGTGGAAAAGGCGGAGCCGGTCCAAGTTCATTTTACACTACGCTTGAGGGACCAATGGAGTATGTGAATGCAAGATGGATGTAAAGTCTACATGGATTCCTACATGGCATCAAATGGATCATGTTTCATGGTCACTTGGACAACTTTCAAAAACCACCTCTTGGAGGTAGGCCTAACACAAAACGGGGAGACCGTGGCACTCGGAACACTCACAACCGTTGATTCATTTTGTTCTATCATGTGTGAGGACCCACATGGATAGAAATTCATTGAAATAGCATTTGGTTGAGGGCCCAGTCACATTCAACTTTACACTACACTCGAGGGTCTGTGACCACACTACATGATTTCAGACTGCTAAGGTTTATGAGTTACGGAGAGATTCGCTCCAAAAAATTAGGGTGACCATAATGCACCCCACTCCACAAACCGTAACTTAGCCTATATCTTCTTGAAATGTTTCTCTTCGTGAAGTTCTCATATGCTCTCATGTTAATGTTGTTATCAAAAGACGATTATGGGCAAGCTAGACAAATAGTAGGCTTAGTGTCACTGGCAGCTCATGTTTGGGAAAGCATGATTGAAATATGCGCATTCCATAATGCACGCCACTCCACTAACCACAACTTAGCCTATATCTTCTTGAAATGTTTCTCTTCGTGAAGTTCTCATATGCTCTCATGTTAATGTTGTTGTCAAAAGACATGGATGGGTGAGCTACACAAATAGTGGGCGTAGTGTCACCGGCGGCGGTGGCTCGTGTTTGGGAAAGCATGATTGAAGTATGGGCATTCAGTTTAATGTTATTGATTACCATCACATCATGTGCACGTGCATTCAGTGTGATTGGGAAGAGTGACCTAGTGAAGTGTGACAAATTGTATCAATCTCAAGACCCAAGCACTATGAAATGCAGCAACAAAATCATCACCGTTCTTACCATCACCGACAACCAAAAGGCAACATTTCTTCTACAACAATCGAGTTTGCTCCCTTGAAATGATGTTGATTGATTTTTTGATAATGACTTTCTCATGTAGGTGTAGAGCACAAAAACAAATTAACCTTGTCTGTGGTAAACTACACCTAAATGTGATCCTTATCCAAAAGCAACCTCGGTAAAGTATTGTCCAAACATGGTTTGAACAAGAAACCCTAGGGTTCATTTTTGGACGTATGATCAACACATTGATGATTCGTACCTCATTTAAACGTTATTCATAAACCGTACATTAAGATGGGTTGAGATCCTCTTTCAATTGTCCACAAGAACGAATCTACAAAGATTGTCATAAATTCATGATAATAAGTATGCTCCGATATATATATTTAAGATTGGTCATTTGTTTTGAAGCCACAAATCCCTACTTTGTATTTCAATATTAATCTAGGGCAATCGATGAGGAAAAGGCGATATTTGAATTAGTTATTGAGCATCACCGTCCAACTCCATGTCATCGAGGGGAATGGTCAAAGAAGGTTTAAGATTATCTTGAGCATGTCTTGTGGCCATCCATTTCTTAGCAATAGGACAATAAGATCGTTAGAGATTCACAACTGCTAAGAGTAAAGTCACTTGAGATAGTTCACCAATCTCATGGAGGGGATGTGTTTTGTTGTGCACAAAATTGGCTATGGAAAATAGGATACGTCAAGAATCCACTCACCCAAACTAAGGATTTGTTAGCCTCAAGTTTGTTGTGGACTCGCACCCTCAAAAATTATTTGGCAACAACAACCTATACAACCCACTCTTATACATGTTCCATGCACAAATTTGTACACAAAGCTCGCTTGAATAAGATGCGCCTAATTCAATGAGTGAAACAAGAAACATTGCACTTTGAATCTTTAGCAATAAAAGGCTCCCAAACTAGGTGCCACCAATCTACAATGTTATTGATTGTCAATTTCACTTTTGCACACAAATCTTTAGCACACAATGAAGAATTGGGGTAGATTGAGCTTGTGTGAAAACATGTGCCCGATGGATGAGCTTAACCCCTAAGGCATTTGGACCTCTTCATAACACCAAAAATGTTTATTTAGAACTATTTTCAACAAAATCATGTCAAAACTAACCCTATATAAAAACCCACTTCTTTTGTCAAATACGCATGTTTCAAATGGATTTTATATCATGATGTCGTTGAAGAGTTGGGTTCAAATATACAATTTGGGTGTCCATGAATGCAAACACATATTTCATAATTTTGATCATCAATATCACATATGAGTATGTTTCATTTTTTCCTTGGACACACAACGATGTTCCAAATAAAAGTTCAAACCTTTAAACATGACATACGTGATTTATAGATTGCGTGAGGGCTCCTGAAGATTGTGTTATACCGCCCTACATGGACAGTTTTGAATCAAAGGATCAAACACTTGATTTATTTCTATAATTAGAATTCAATAAACTTCAAATCCGCCAATTTTCTAGAATCAACCTTGTCAATATTGCATCTTCAAAAAAATGATAGAAGATCCATAAATTTGGACATTTTATACAAGAACTAATTTCCATCGAAGCCGTTGAGGTAGGACAAAATATTTTGTTCATTGAGGCCTTATCCTTTGAGAGCCAAAGAACCATGATGTCGGAGGTTTAAAACATGATGATCTTTTGGTGTTTCTATACCAATTTTTGAGGTATATTCCATAGATTCCTCTAAAATGATGGTTGGGTGTGGACAGGAAAGCACAGGATCCTTAAATTTCTATCAATGGACCGCAAAAGCGGCAAACAACAACTCCGAAGTGGAGTTCAAATACGGATACAAAATTACGATCACGAAGTCGGAGTATTGGATGACCTATCCCATAATTTACGTTCAGGTACGGTGGCATTTCTTTTTTATCAACCATGAACTCTAGATTTGGGTCACCTATTGCATTTCTCGTACCAACCTTCAACGGTTCTCACAAATTGGGAGTTTCAAGTGCCTCTACGGTGACATGAAATGAAGGCATAAACGCGTTGTAGGAGTTTTGAAGTTCAAATCTCATTTTGGTCATACCACATTCATTAATACACCTTCGTGTTGGATTTGAGAATCACTAAATCTCAGTTCCTTTATAACCATAAAGATCTGCAATCATATGACCAACTATCATTACAAAGATCACAAGTCGTTGCCACTAGTTCTCTGCCATCACGACATAGATCTATACAAATACATCTACGATTGTATCTAATGTGGACATTGAGAATCTACCTCCTAGTGACAAAGAACCAATGGCAACAACCCCATGATCCCCTGGTGATCTTGGTAGTGTATGACCTTTTACTTGATATTGTCACATTGTTAACTTTGTGAGTTTTTTTTCTTCCTTGGGATCGTTATTTTCTTTTAGTACTTAAAAAAAAGGGGTACAACCAAACAAGGCAAAACATCTATACACTAGGATTCTCGAAGGCAAAAGACACTATGTGGTCATCCTCGCCAAAAAAATTATACTAATTAACTTCACATAATTGTGATCATAAACCAAAAGCGGCCTCGATGGATTCATGCTCATTATGAATATGGTTCAAACATGAGAAGCTAGGATAGATTTTGGACACACCTATAATGAACACTTACAAAATTTACTATACATTTAACACACTTTCACAACATTGTATGCTAAAGATGTGTTCATATGCTCTTTCAAGTACCAACACGGCCTAAAAAACCAATGCAATTAACTGCACTTTGTAGGACATAATTTTTTTTTGCATGTGTAATCTACCTCTCTTTCATCCAGCACAAAAGCTTTTTAATAATATGTCATGGAGATGTTACTATTCTTATTCAATTTGACACTGAAATAACCTTAAATCAACCAAAAGTAGTCTAGTCCAAGTCATTTGAGGTGATTTGGCCACAAGCGTATAGAGGTCAAATTGTTATGTCAAATGGATGAGAGGCATGTTTGTTCTCTCTCTCTCTGGGAGAGAGAGGATTATCATATACAAGCGTAGCTCTTGTCCATCCAACATAAAAACTTGACCCCCTAATAATTATTTGATGATGCATCTTAAATGGCCTCGAGTACACTAATGTGGAGTTTTTAAAGCTAATTCCAATGTCAAATCAACCAAAATAGTAACCTTTGGGTTGCATGCTATTTTAGGGTTTGTAATATGGATGGATGAGAAGTATGCTCATATATGATAATTCACTCTCCCTCCTCCCCATGTTTCTATACTCAAATGCTTACAAAAAAAAACGGTAGTAGGGGTAAGTTTACCATGTCTTAGGGCCACTCCACACACGAGCCAAGAGCCGTGACCATGAAATTGTGATACATCCATCTTGCATTCACATACTCCGTTGGTCCCTCAAGTGTAGTGTGAAGTGAACTTGGACCGGCTCTGCCTTTTCCACCAATGAGAGTGCTTGAAGGGCAATGGTCACGGGCTCTCAGTCTCGTGTGGGAAGTGGCCCTTAGAGACTTTGGAAAACAACTTGTGGTTTTTCATGGCATTGTTAAATGATTAATATTATATTACTATTGTTGCAGACTTTTTGTGGTGAGCCCCATGAAGATTTGGTATACACGGCTCAAAACTCTTGCTATGATGACCTCCAACAAAAAAATGTTGCATGTGGTTGGTGTGTTCCATGTCCACAATGAAACCCTATTTGTTGCAAATATTTTGGAAATGAAGTATCTACATACTTCAAAAAAAAATTGAAGTCTTCTTTACTTTCTTTTTCATTTTTTATTTTTTTTCCCCGTGTTTTTGCAATAAGGCAAATGGGTCTTAAATGGTTACTTTTGCCTACCACCCCACTTCTCCTAGGTTATGAAGCATGTTGTAAGTGCATGGTGGTTTAGCAAATCTAAATCAAGGCCGTAGTCATTGTCCTCATTAGTTTTGCAACACACATGAATATCTTGCTCATTGCTAGAGTGAAGATTCTCGTTCTTGTTAAATGGTCATATAGTCCCCCATTCCAATTACGTTGATTGTTGAGCGTAGAATGGTTGTTGTACTTTTAAGCATGTAGTTCAATCTCTTATAAACACGCGTCTTTTGGATATATGTTTCTTGGAGCCACACCAAATCGCATGTCACTCAAATAATGGTGTCCAGTTAAGAGATGTTCAAGATCATTAGTGTAATGTTGATTTAAGATAAATAATTTGGTTACGTTTGCCATTTCGAGAAAATTGTGAATGTGTTACGTTAATTGATGTTAATGTTTCCAAATAGTGGACATAACCTAGTTTGAAGTAATGGATCGTTAATTCAACCACATAGTTTGTTAAAAACGACCACAGAGACACATTGTATTGTCACGTGACCTATCCAAATTTGATCGATTCTAATTGTAAGTTGTAGTGTAAAGAAACATGAAGCATACTCAATACCTCGCTCCTCTTCATGCGTGCGATGAAAACACAAATATTGTCATGTCACGTGATCGTGCAACGCGTCTACGTAGTCGTTTTAACAAGCAATGTGGTCGATTTAACAATCCCTTAAAATAAAGCAAACCCAAAATTAATTTAAGAGATCGTACTGGGCTTGTTTATATCAGCACTAAAAAAATGGATTTTGAACCATATTACAAACAATAGTTGTAGTCAGAAGTTTCTTGAGTATATATATATATATGCAATGTTTCAAATCACTCGAAATGTGATGAATAGATTTAGGTTATGAAATAGAGAGGCCTCCCACATAACTTGGATCAACCTCAAGTTGCACCTTGCTCATTGCTTGTCTCCTTAATGTTTCACTCTTTACACCAAAATCATAATTTTAAGGATTATTAATTCCAAGAAATTTTCTATGTGGACAATTAGTAAACATTTTTTCTACAATTTTGGACATCTCAATGTGACCCTCATAATCTTCATGTTCTTTGGAATGTTATATTGCATGATTAGTAGTAGTAGTAGTAGTAGTAGTAGTAGTTATTTTTATTTTTAAAAATAATGATTATATGAAACGTGTAGGGTGACCCGTGCAACTGGAGAGAAGATACCCGATAGTCAGGTAAAGAACTATTACTTATATATGTTTACATTTTTGTTAAGCCAATTTTTTGTACCTAGATCTATATGGTTTCAAGATTACAAGTTCTTTCCATCCTTCATGTTTGTTAGGTTGCCTTAGGCATGCCCAACACTTTTACCGTTGAGCTTGGCTTATTGAGACATCCATGGATGTAATATTGTGATGAGGATTGTTGAGTGCTTTCAATGAGCAATCTCAATCCCTCTAAGTT
Organism: Polytrichum commune; assembly: GCA_950295325.1. Classification (NCBI taxonomy): domain Eukaryota; kingdom Viridiplantae; phylum Streptophyta; class Polytrichopsida; order Polytrichales; family Polytrichaceae; genus Polytrichum; species Polytrichum commune. The sequence goes on from OX485809.1 coordinate 8,120,644, forward strand.
GTTTTTTTGGGCACTTTGAAAAGAACCAAAAAATAAAATAAAAAATAAAAAATCAACTCCATTTCCCATACACAACGATTTCCACAAAGATTTTTGTATTTAAAACCTTTGCATGATGATCCAATGTGTATTGACGGGCCCCACACAAACACACGCATGCTATACCATGGCCATAGCTAAATCTTGACCAATGTGGATATGACATGTGACAAAATTCTTTGAAAAAATTAAGAATTGTGTGTTGAACCAAAGAACACCTTGTGATATTTGGGAAACGTGTTAGGAACACTAGTTGGCCCATGAGTTGAAGAATGACTTCAAACCTAGTACATATATCTATCTACAATCCTTTTATTCACCGTATCGTCTCTCATAGTTATTGTTGTTATTGAGAATGGATTTGTAAAAGATTACTAGGGCTACATTTGTCTCCCTTGAATACATATTAGCATGAGGTGCTTCTTGGCTCCTTATGTCAAAAGTCATATTCAATTTAGACTTTGCATGTATACTATCAACCGGTGAGATGGAAAACACGGCAATTTTTGAAATAAAGGATTAGTATCTTTAAAACCACAGCAGTTGAAAGCACCCAACTCTATTGTAAATTTCATTGAACCATAGGGCCACTTTACACTAGGGCTTGAGGGCACATTGACCCATAATATACAAATTATGTGATTGGTCGAGAAGCCAAAGAGTGTCCAAGTTAAAATTTGACTAGACCTAGAGGGCCAGAGGGACCAAAGAAAGTTGACCAATGAAAAATGTTCATTGCATTTTACATGGCACCAAAAGGATCATGTTGTCATTATGTATTGGATATTGCGTCATAGCCATCAATAAAAAGGTGACCTAACACAAAACTAGGGGCCATATCAAGCAATGAAATTGTCATTGGCCCTTAGATATGTTATATTGTCATGGTGGGATCCCGGACTGCCTACAATCCACCCACAATATTTGTTAACACTTTGGAGCAAGGAAACATGTAACAGTCATGTGGTATTAACACTCTAACACTTATTTGGGATAGCTTAGACAATTTGTAACACTTACATGAATAACACTCATGTGAGTTTGGAATTGAAATTGAGAACACTTATATATAAAAGGGATGAATGTACATACAATATGTCAAATGTCAATATACATCCAACCATGATGGAAAAACAAATCTATAGTAGTTTGATGAGTTTGTGAAGGCCAAGAGCATGTGTTCCTTTTGAAGTGTTCAAATGCTCTGAGTGAGAGGTGTAACATCAATAGATCTTGTTCGATTCTTTTTGGTTTGAAAGTCACTAATATACTTTCACCATCCTTGTATCCTACTCCATCGACCACCGCATCAACAATTTGCACATTATCAACTTCATCAATGGGATCATTGTCATTGTCGCTTTCATCGAGCATACCTATAACTTCTTGTTCAATTTTCACCCAGATTCACACATATCAAGGTGAATTCATTCATTGAAGAGGGGAGCATAATATTTACTATTTCTCTCAACATGTAACAATCAACAATTACTAGTGCAATTTTTATATTTCCAAAGGGGGAGCATAAATTTCCCTAAAAACATCTAAACACTTATCGCAGTAACATGTAATGAGGGTAGATTGCAGAATTATGGATGGTCCATAAAAATATGACACGGTCCCTCTTTCACTTCAGACTGAACTTGAGTGCCATCAATTGCAAAATTGGATTTCTATTTCCCACTATATTGCCTTTTGGATGGTTTTCAAGGGCCCTTGGATTTCATGGTCATGGCGTTTGGTCCACATGCAACACTTATGTGATTTTCTTATTTATTTTTTATTTTGGGCACAAATGTGACAAATTGAAAGCCACTAATGTAATGTAAGTTTGAAATTGGCAGGGTTTTTGTTGCAAGTGCGAGAAACCAATGAAACATAACACTATACGCGCATGGACGTATCGAGCACCGGACATGAATTGTAGGTTCAAACCTTTACTACTATATTATGTAAAACATTTTTCATTCTTCCAAATTCCGTTACCTACTAGAGATGTGATACCTATGGTGAGTGCTTTTTGGATGTATTTGTGAAGTGCATCCATCCACAATGTAAGGTGTGTGGGTGTTATTAAGTTTGTGATTCCATTTTCTCCAACTTCTCGCAATTATAACTATGTACCATAACTTGCATTTTATTAGCAAATGTATGACGAAACATCAACAAAATCATATCAAAATTTGGATCTCTCTTGAATCAGTTATGATTATCAAAAGTGAGTGTGTGCTGATTTTTTCCATTGAATACTTAGGTTCCCCCGATTATGTTGACTATTGAGTTTGGAATGGTTGATGGAGTTTCAGGGCATACTCTATTTTCCTTTTAATCACATGACTAGTTGTGTTATGCTCTCGAATCTAGCCAAATCACATACCACTGAAATATAGGTGTCCGATTAAGATAAATAACAGAAAAAAGGTTCATGTACCTTAGGTAATAGATGATATGATCACCCATGTTAGATTTGTGTATATCTCACTATACCATATTTTCACGAGACAATTCTTACCCAACAAATTTATCCAAGATTAAACAAGTTTGAAGAAAGCAAGTTTAGTTCAGCTTCTTATCTTAAACATACCTCTTTATTGAGGCGCATTTGGTTTTATACGGATCTAAAAATAAACCCGAACATACATGTGTCTAAAAGAGATTGGACTATGTATTAAAAAGTTGTTAACCATTCTAGGCTCTATAGTCAACATAATCATGAGAGCTTATATTATTGTTTATTGATAAAGAATGTTGCGTACACTTCGATAGTGAACAAGACAAACATATGAGCCCCAAAAAATATGGAAGAGTACACTCAATAGTTCTATTCTTGTGAGTCATAGTAATTTTCTAGAGCCCACATTAATTCTCAACCCACACTAAATTTCTAGTAAAACAATTAGCATGAACAATAATAATGTTTTTCTAGTACATTTGTGTGGGTGATTATTTTATTTTATGCTACTTTTGTCCTATAACTAATATACAATGTGTTGGTTGGAAGTCGTCATGAAGACTCAGGGGAAGACCCAGGGTCTTGGTCCCACGTTAATTCCACCTTCACTAGAAAAATAGTGTGGCCCACGCTGATTTTCCACCCACACCAATAGGACTATTTAGTGCACTTACGCACATGATTTGGATTCGCTAATCATCTTGCACTAATTTGATGTCTCATATCCTACAAGAAGTAGGTGCATAGCTAAAAGTATCATTTAAGGCCAACTAACCTTACACCGCCGCCCCCCCCCCCCTAGGTGGTGCAAAGAAGGAAAATAATCGAAGGCAAGCTGCTTTTTGTTTACGATGGCGTGGGCGATGGTTAGTCCTAATCAATCCATATAGCATTCCAAATATCTTTCCGCTTATGAAATCAATCTCTTCCTTTCAACTAAACCCTAAAAACCACCGGTATATTTATATTGGAGTGAACCAAAAAAAATCACCAAACATAACACTATTCAGTTGTTATCAACCATACCATTCTAATGATATTAGTGACAGTGTTTCACCTGAGTTTATCATGTTAAATTTGATGATGAGAGAGAGTAATCATCTAGGTATAAATCCAAATCATATATAATTGATTCTCGATCCCCACCCAACGTATAGACTACGTTGAATGATGTTATGAAAATGGGGACCAACTCAAGTTCTTTGATAGAATCTCTCCCAATGTTTGCCACTTCCAACACTTGTATCAGTAACCTAAAAACAAGTTGGGGAGGGAGGTCGTCTTGCTCGATTTCAAGGCAAAAAAACTTTGAGAAAATTTTGAGTTCTTTCTTGAGGTTTGAATCTACGTGAGGAGTACACGAGTAGTGAGAGGAGCAAAGAGATGTGTGTACACGTAATCTTAGATGACAAAGAAGATGAGAAGGTTTTTGGTTATATAAAGATAAAAACATGTTGGCGTCTAAAACTTGATGTAGCCCTCCAAAATTTTCTAGTTACACTCAGACTAGGGACCATCAAGGCAATTCGACCCCAATCGATCCCCATAATATGTTTTGGTTAACTCTATTGTATGGCATGTGTGATAGTTTGAATGAGTTCCCAACAAATATTGTACTCATGATTTACATTGTATGTGGGATTAACACTATACGAGGCACAACCCATGTTAAAGAGGCCCCTTGAAAATATGGACTAGATAGTGAACAAGAGGAGAGTGGATGAAAAGTTGCAATATGGGGAGTCATCCTCAAACTCGAGTTATTTATCAGTCACAACCAAATAACTCAAGGACGTAATCTTGGAGTTATGGATGACATCACACATACACATACAAAATTTTGTGATGAGTTCTCATAGCCTTTTTGCTCTTGGGTGAGAGATCCGTCAATGTTTATATGTCACACCGGTGTTAGCATGTATATGGTATGTATTTGAAATTAGGTCATTTATATGAATCCGAATCTTCATACTCATATTTTCACATATATGTATGTTTGGGTTTAGGAGCATGCAATTGATACCTATGTTAATGTTAGGCGGGGGTCACTTTTGACCTTCATCAAAATAAGTCTAAATAAATATCCTTATACACCTCCATAAATGGCATTGAAGAAATAATGGTCCTCTTAAACATCTTAGGTTGAGGAGCCTATGTTGTACATGGAGCAACATGACAATGAACAAGCAAGATGGAACTTATTGTATTTGTGTGCATAATGTAATCTAGTTTGAGGGCACATTTTCATGTGTTGGCAAAATTGGCAAAAATCATTAATTTATAGTATTTGGATCCCTTACCACATGGAAGTGTAAGGTAATGCTTTCGGAAAAATTAGAAACAACATCTTGCTCAATTGTAGGGGATAGTTGAACTACGAGGAAGGGACTTGACTACCTCTCTACCCCTGAACCCAATAATTGACTCTCATTTTAGTGGAAATTTTTTGATTCCCATATACATGTTGGTATGGACCAAGATTGATGTATTTTACATCAGATTTCTTCATGGTGATATAATCTTATCATTCACACATTGTCCAAAGGTTTTCATATTTGGTGGAAATTCTTTCATTTTTCTAGATTCTCAAGATGCAAAATTAAATTAATTCATTCATGAGACACCTACTCTCATATGTCTCTCTCCCCCCCCCCCACCATCACCACCACCAACAAAACATCTCTCTCTCTCTCTCTCTCTCTCTCTCTCTCTCTCTCTCTCTCTCTCGGCAACAAGATGCTTAATGATATTAACGAAAGTTGCAATGTTGTCAACAAACTTTGTTTTGCTTTGTGGAAGTGACTGGTACATGGAGGTTTACCATGAAGGCATGTTTACAAAAAGGCCCAAGTCCAAAGAATACTTGAGGTCTAGAACATTCCATGAATGGACCTCAAATTCGGACTCAACATTGGACCAAAGCTTGAATGTTGGTTTCTCAAACCATGACGAGGAGTATTTTTTTCTTGAGTTAGGGCCAGCAAGACTTGGCAGGAAAGGAGTGCCACATTAACACCTCTTTGTTCACTCATAGCCTAGTGCAAACTTCTTGGGTCCAAAATTTTGCTCTCAACCATTGATGAGCTTCGTGCATGTGCCAAATAGTAGTGCTCAAGTCTTGGGACAATTGTCAACATTTTGGCCCTCCACCCCCCACCCCCCAAGAATCTCACACAACAAATATTCATTACAACAAATTAAAGTTGTTGTAACATTTGGCTTTTGTATGTGATTTATTTGTTTCTTTTTCTTTTCCCATTGTGTTGTCTCAATGGAGTATGTAGCATGAACGTTTGGACTCTAAATTGCTCGCATCAAGTTTATTGAATATCTATTGAGTCAAAATTTCCATCTTATGTTTGACAAAAGATAAACATAAACAAATGAAGAAGAAGAAGAAGAAGAAGATAGTCCAATAGAATATGGGTTATCTTTCACATAACCAAGTGAAAATAACCATCATTTTCATGGTTCTATGATGATAAGGATTGACACACTGCACTTAAAAGGATATTTAGTGTTTGATTATATTTAATATTGTTACCACCCTACCCTGCTCAACACTGATTTTCAATTCCTTGACAATTATTGTTAGACATAAATGTGCCGCTACCTTCCCTACTACCACCTCCCTTCTTGTGAAGCATGAATTCATATCCTTACTAACACTAAATTCAAACATGTAACTTCCACATATTACCATAGTTGATATTTAGTGTTTAAGTTTACATTGAATGTTCTTACTTTCATAGGGTTATTGACATTTAGTGTATGCGTTCGTATTTAGCGTATCAACACTAAATATCAATTTTTAGTGTACTTGTTTGACTTAGTAGTTTTAAAACTAACGCACCACATGTTTGTTGCAATGCATCACGTTACAAATCATTCTTGAAACACGATGTGTTGTATTGCTACAAATTACCGAAACCCCTTTGCCACAATACGTACTAATTTCCATGTTATGACAATATTGGCAACCCACACTAAGGTTGGTCCATGGGGTACCAAGTTTCCAAGTCTCAAATCCCACCCATGGAAGCAAGTCCCAACATAGAGGCAAAGTCTTGACATTTGAGCCTCAAGAAACCGTGAAAGTATAGTTTTTATCCGTTCAAGTCATATCTTTATTATTTTATGAAAAAAAACACGGGTCTTGTTGTTGAGAGTTGGATCTAGTTTTTTTTTTGCTCTGCACATCTGTCAACACTACAAGTCCCAAGCCTTGCCTCCAAAAAATGTTGTCATGTAGATATCCATGTCATACTTGGGACTTGGAAGCCCATGTGAATATACCCTAATATATGTTTCATGATAAATCATATACATATATGATTGTAAATGTTATTGAGGGAATATGTTATCAAGAAAGGTAATGTGACTTGTGATAGTTACTCGAGGCCATAGCCGTGTTTTAATGATGAATTGCGGGGCCCACACTAAATCATATTCACATTCATATATATATATATATATCATATGTATATCTATATACATATAGTGTACTTATTTGAAACCTAACACCCATACGTATGAAAACCTCATTAAAGGACCTCGACATGTCATATGGAATGTTTAGGAATATTACTTCATATATTTAGCTAAAAGTGTCAATAATATCTTGTTCCAAAATAGTGTGTTCATTGTATGCATCATTCTGTTTGAGGCATAGGTATATGTAGAATGAATTATAGAAAAATTGTGAGCTTGTATACTCAAGGTACACACACATATCATGTATACCTAATCACCCTTATCACACATGACTTTATTATCACTTTATGTTTTCAACTTGTTGTGCTAAACAGCGTTTCAATATCATACACCGAATTGAATGATATTTTCAATACTTGTTGGGTGTGCACACCCGGTCATTTAAGGGTTTGTCGGTCTACAAATAAGGAGTGTAACATACATATGGACATATTCTCACCTTGTAAGTGCATTCTCAAAAATTGATCCAATTTTATGGGGGCAAATTTGTGTGGATTAGGTATAACACTTTTGAGATGAAAGAACCATTCATGGACTTTTCAATTTCTGTCACAATTACAACCGTGGATCACAATGGAGCCCCCGCCCCCAATCAACTAGCCGTGGTAAATAAATTAAGAAGCATCTCTAGCTCATGTAATTATGCTTCCATTATGATCATATTGTGTTAAAAGTGACTATATATCTATCTCAAAGCAACTCACCCGTTTAATGCATTTTCATAAGTAGTTGAATGCTATGATACAGTAACTTACAATTTAATTCAAATGGAGTTTTGGTCAATGAGAGTCGGTTGGTTTGAGTACAAAACTTTCCATGATCGGTGAGTTTCTAGTGCGTGACGAAAGTTGGTGTGGAGGTTTGAACAATTTTTATATCAAGTCATTGAGGGCCAAACTCATTTCAGCTTGGCAAGAGGTGTAAACATGAGCTTGGCCCCCAAGTAACTGATATAGGATGTTCTTCATTCAAACCTCCACACTGACCCAAGCGTGCACAAAGAAATGTACCAAACATGACAAAACCAACTCTTGGATGCTAATGAAAAACGCCGGAAGAATCAAACTCTAATGTAAGTAAAGTTTTAGGTCTAACATACATGAACCAGGTGCCCTTGAAGACAAAGAGATATTAATTATATTGATATCTTGACATTCAATCGTGCACATTCAAATTTATATAATATCATGACAAAAATAAGACGTTAATTGATATTTTGTTAGATAAAATCAAAATGAAAACATAGTGCATTATGATTAGCACACTTTGTAAGGACTTTGTGGAAGTTGTATAGGGTTTTACTTTATTCCACTAAATAAATAATAGGTGATGTTGTCTTATTATTGCACTTCAAACACTTTTTCCGTTGGTATGTGGAAGATGTGCTTTGAACTAATAGAGGCCTCATTGACCCCATGTTGAGCGCCTCATATTAGACTCCATACCACTCAAAACACAAGCTTTCCGTTGTTTTAGTCTTAGAAGGTTGAAGTTGTTTCATGTGAAGTAGGAGGACAAACTAAGATGACATCGTTAGTGAACTTCAAAGCCATCCCTCAAGAATTAAGGAATGGTCAAAATAGCCTAAAGATACCCACCATGTGGGTCGGAAGTTGTACCCACTCTTGTGATAGGGAATTGAAAATTGTGTATTGTAATTTGAGTTTGGAATTTCACAAAATCTCGAGAGTCAACAAAATGCGTGTGAGCAAATGGTTTTAGGAAGTCTTAGATTTAAATTGGAACACATGACATTTGGGTTCATCCATTTGCAACCTCTTGATCATTCTTACTTTTCAGGATTTAGTGCATAGTGAATTGATAAATTTGCTCCTTCTTCCAACTAAGCGGGGATTAAAATAATAAATAAATAAAAACGTTGGTGGCTTTATTCATTCTCCTTATTATATATCGATCACAAGAAAGTGGTGCCACATTTTGGACTTCAATCGTAGTGTGATTCAAGTGCTTGCTCAGTTTCTATAGTTTTCTCATGACAATAACTACAACATAATAGCATTGCCATTGGTTCTTTGTCAATAGACGGGGGGGAAAAAGTTTGAGATTGATTGTTAAATAAGTCTGGATGCCTAAAAACCAATCATTTCCAATAGCAAAGGAACTAGTGGCAACAACATGTGATCTTTATAAAGCCCTCATAGCTAGTACCCTAAAGGATTGAATTGTGTAATATCTTGCTACTTGTGGGTGAAGGAAACGTTGTATTTATCACCGACGCAACGATCCGTATTGAGTGCCCAAAAAGGAGTGTTAGTATCATTAGCTGGAGATTTTGTGAACTATAAATCATTTCCACAACTCAATGATAGATATCTATCCATCCCCGGCCCAGGTTAGTAACCCCACCCCCCACAATTTAGATGAATTTTTTATATTTAAAAGGTGTCAAAGTGGATTGTAGGATCATAATATTTCACAGCAATCAGGCCATGTGACTAGTTTTGTTAAGATGTCCATTTCTTATTGGATACGAGGAGACACATTGTCACTAGCAATCGATGACCCTGCAATGGTTCCACCACTATGTTCAGTATTGGACTCACATCGCACTTGCCTTCGGCTATAGTAGGCGCCCTATACTTATTTGGTCACTACCGTAACTTGATAAGTCATGTGCCTACTACGACATGTGGCAAGGCTCCTCACATTTTCATTACCGAGTTGAAAGAACTTCACCCTATGATTTCATATAATCTTTTTGCATTTGGTGTGAAACTTGTGTGTCATATGGACCGTTTAGAAAACTTGAACGTATGCGGAGGTGATAAATATGTCTGACATTCTATGGATATGGAGTAAACTTGGACTTTTACATGCCTTATGGACAAATGATATCATCATCATCTAGTTCTATTTGCGAGTGTTATGTTAGAAGGACAAATCTCTACTTGTAAACAATTTCGTTGCATGCATATCGTGTTGTTGTTCACATCCACGATTCTATTTCGTATGGTTCTTTTTCCCCAACATGTATATAGTTGGGCTTGCTATCACAGTCCAAGGCTAAACAACCACTTCTTTGAGTTGGGCTTCGACCAAAATTACCAAGGTAAAGGAGGTCTAGTAAAAACACGATCCCCATAGACTTGTAGTTAATGAACCCCACCACACTAATTTGGGGCTTGTGATGCTAAATTTGAGGTCGATCTTGTATTAAAAGAAAAGAACCACATGTTATAATAGAATCAGTTGTCTTTCCACTTGGATATTGTTGGTGGGGGGCCAACTCAAAGAGGTGGGTGTCTAGACCTGGCCATCACACCCTAAAGAAAACAGTTTGTTTCGTCATGCCATGCACCGTCGACGTTCATTCTTTTAAGTTTGAGTATTAGTATACAGTGGACATAGGTCTAGGGGTGGAACGAACAAACACTTCATTCACGTCGGTCCGTACCTAGGGATCGAAGTTTCTTCTCTTCTCTACAGAGAACAACTTTGTAGTGTACATGAAATTTTATTGAGACATGAGGTTGTTTGTGCATCCATGTAGCTTCCGATTGGAAAGATTTCAATAGCTACTCGTTGGAGTGGTTGGCTTTGCCCAAAACATTCTACACCTTGGATGGATCCCAATGCAACAAAATTGGTGTGTCGTATAGGCCATTCCGATACCAAGAAAACCGATGCTTCCAAGCTCCAAGCTCGTGCTTGCAATCCCAACTTCACACCTTCGCATCGGTATGTGCACATGAACTCACATTCAAGCAAATTTGGGCGGGCCAATGCTTAGTCCATAGTTATGATACACTTGAGTTGTATGGGTAGATTCATAGATAGAATTGTACATGTGGATATAATTATGATTACATTGGAACAAAATCATTATTTCTCTATATATATATATGTATGACATAAATAAATAATTGATTCATGTTTTCCATCTTATTTCATTGTTAGATATTGAATATTCAAACATGTTTCGCGGAATTTACACAAATCAAAAAGTGTATCAATGGAACCATCCTTAACATCAAGTTCATTATATATTTAGGAGTTTGAAAGGGTTTAGGGTTAAACTTGTTGGTTAAAATATGATTATTTGTAAAGTTATTGCATCATATTCAACATGTAACAATTTATATTTGTCACGTATCTATATTAGAATATGTAAACACTAAGAATAATTGACATATTGCTCGTGGATTTTTGGAACCGATTGAAGGTGTAGTAACAAGTATGTTCATAGATTTGGGATAGCATGTACATCAAATTTGCTCGAAGATGATTCACGTGGTATTATAGATTGTTGTCATTTAGAAGTTGCACTTTATTGAACATGTACCCACATGCAAAATTGTATTACCAATAAATCATATATAGTTCTCTCTCTAAAGAATAATGTAAACCTATTACAATTATTTTAAACCTTGTATTAAAGTAATGTCTTCACATTAGTATAATGTGGCACATAGTAGAAGAAGGTTTTAAATTGTGCAGTTTTCCCCCCACATTGATTCCAAATGTACTCTCTATTCTCTTGACATTTGTGTTGCTTTAACGTGAAATACCTAACCTTAAGTGAGAAATTATGGAGTGTTTCTTGACACAAAGTGTATATGCGTGTGGGCATTTGGCTTTAGAACGAGAGAGCTAATGTTGCAGCCAAACATTTGCGGTACTCAATAAGAGCCGAAGGCACTCTTCGTTGGTACTACAAAGTATGCATTAACTTTCATAAACCCACTTGAATACTATTTGAACCACTAATATAAGATTAGTGCAAGCAAGCCATGATAAAGATGAAGCATGCCTCATTCATGCCAACACCAACGCTTGGCATTCTCTCTCTAGTGTAGCAAAAGCATGCTAATATTACCTCTTTGCAAAGGTGACGAATCATGGGATCATTACACTAAGTACTATATATTTAGTGTCATATGGTGTGTTATGTTATTGTGGCAACTTTTCTATACACATTTCTCATGAATAAGTTTACAAGTGTTGTCATCCCAACTTACCTTTTATTGAGGCAAAGTTTGTATATTATGCATTCTAACATTTGAGCTATGAAATATTGTCATAGAGTACTGAAATCTAGATGAAAGTGTTGGTACTTGCAACTATCATAAATCTATTATGCCCATATTTATTTAAGAACGAATGATAACTAATGTTAGGTTTATTTTTAGTGTTAGTGACACTACACATGCAATTTACAATTAGTAGTGAGCAAGACAAATGGAATCGGTGATGCTAAATACAATAATTGGAAATTTTCTCACATTTCGCTAGCCTTCTCTCATAGTTCTACATCCCTCGTTGCTTATCTCCAATGTTGTTTCAAGATTGATCCAAACTTGGGCTCTGCAAGTAAATAGAAAGAGTGTATTTGAGTTACAAACTCTCATTTTTAGCTAATCATGTTGAAAGTTACCACATCTAAGATCAACTTATTCTTCAAGTGCAATATTGATGTTATTGAATGTTTTAGTTCGAATGCACAATTTGGGTGCCCATGGGTGCAACACACACACATTGAATTTTTATGTCTAATATGAGTTAAAGGTACATTTTATACTTGTCGTAAGGTCTCAAGGCCTTGAAGTGTCAGTTTTACAATTTTTTGCAAATTTAAGATTGTTAAAAGTGTCAAGTTAATTGCAAGAAAAACATCGTGGAGTATTGAACACAATTTGAGTTGAAGCAACTAACTTTTAGCATACATGAAGTTTGAACGAGTCTCGGACAAAATCAAAAAGAAAGCCTCCAATGCTAAGTACGAGGTGTGCATGCTTCCTAGTATTCCAACCACTCATGCAACTTCAAGTAGCTTGGAGGCATGTAGTGAAAATGCTAAGCTAGCTTCGGGTTAAAGACCCAAAGTAGGTGTCATTATTGGACATGTGTTACTTTAAGGCGAATACCGTAAGACAATGATCTCTCTCTCTCTCTCTCTCTTATGAGGCATGTGTAAATTGTGTGTACATGGCTGTACATTAAGTCCCTATGGCCTTTAAGGCTTGGGATTAGTGACATTTGTATAAACTCATCCATCGTGAATGAAGGGGCTCCATTACAAGAATCCCTACAAGTTTGAGGATGGATTTCATTCCAATGTGACTCCACAAGATTAATCCGGAGTCTTTAATTTTGTCTCCAGAGTCAACTAGTCTATCAATAATGATTTGTGGGTTATAATATAATAACTCATTGCATTTTCACCTTCGCAATGGATGAGACACCACGAATCCCTAGCCGTCATTTAAGGGTTAAGTTACACATGTGGTATTAAACCACATGTTTAAGTTAAATGAACACATATATAGGTCCTCCCATATTGTGTTCATGTATGAGGGTTGGAAATCACTCTCACAATATATGAGAAACCCTATTGAAAGTTGTTATGTAACCGATATATGAGGGTTGGAAATCACTCTCCTCACGTTCATTTACATCACATTTTGTGGCCTTTCAGAATGGTGATATAAAATCCCCGTACTTGGCAATAAAGGCCGAACAACAAATGGTGTCGGTGGTAGTTCTCGAGGTCGATGCATCGTCCGTGGAATGGATTCAACACAGGTGCAAAATCAACTTACAAAACCCTATTGAAACTTGTTATGAACTCATCTCAAGTTTGTGGCCTTTACAGCCAATTTACACATGTGTCCAAGGGCCGTGAGAAAAAAAAATTAAAATTAAAAATAGGGTTTCTGAGGGTTATGGTAGGCAATTGAAAATCATGACCAAAAGAAATCCACATCATCATTTTGAAAGTCGTACCAAAAGTGCATGTTTGTTTGTCGATTCGTTCATATATAGGTCCTCCGATATTGTGTTCATTATTGATCGTGAAGTAGTTCATGAAGGATTTAGAATAGAGTGCAATCTCTTTTAAACATCATATGTCTTTATGGTGTTTATCCTTTGATCCTCGCCTAATCACACACCTATCAAATATAGGTGACCAATTAAGAAAAAGTAACTAGAGAACACCCAGAGAGAAGAGAAGAAACGTTGACCTTTCGATCAGTGTGATTGGAATGCCCGTTCGACCCACCCTTGGTATTATACCCTCAGGGCATAATACCAGTGGTGCAGGACTACTAACCCCTCTCGGGGTGGGCACTATAGTAACCGGATTGGCCAGGTACCTATGGGCACTTAGCAGTTGGGTATATGGGAGTCGAATAGTGGTTATGCGTTTGTTGGTAGTGGCTCGTTGTTTTCTATTCTCCTTTTGTGTAGGATTATGGACATAGCATATTGTATGGTAATAACGTTAATTTCTTCAAATGTGTGTTTGATGTTTACCTTAGGGATTTTAAATATTGCTTCAATATTCTTCATAGAGGGGATGTGTGTGGCTGCCCTAGCATCGGCCGTAATGACTATTAGTGGGTCTATCTTCCAGCCTCTATTGATTATGTTGTTTATTAATGGTTTATATTTTTTGTTTTTCTGGTTATAGTATCATCAAGTATTTTATCATTGCAATATGTGAATTCTATGAATTGTATTGCGAGGTTCTCGTTTGGTTCTACCAGTGGTGGGGATTGGTATGCCAGTCCTTTCACACATAGGAGGTTGGGTTTGAATCTGGCATTACATTGACATCTTTGTTGGCGGCACATGCAGGGTAGTAGCCATGGGGGGACTGTGTTGTTTGGTGGGTTATTGTTATATGTGCCTGCATTCATGAAAACAAAACATCTTGATTTTTTTGATGCCACTATTAGTTTTCTTAGTTCCCACACTGCCTTATTATGCCTTTTGGTTATGAGGGCATGTATGTGGTGTTGTTTGCACTTTAGGAGTACGTGTAACCATGTGTCTGGGTCTAGGGAGTTACATATGGGGCAAGTGATTGATGGGAAGGCTTCCCTACCAAAGAATAATTGTTTTCTAGCGTTCCCCATGTATTGGCCATGTCTTGGTTTTAGAAGGCATATTTTTTGAGCATCCGTGATGTTTTTGTTTGTCCAAAATTTGTTTGATAATTCATTATCTATTGTTTCGTTAGCTATCCATTTATCTATGTCTGGGTATAGTGCAAGGATTAATTCTAGGTTTATATTTTTGTCGTATTTTATAAGGTGTTTTTCAAGGAATCTAATGGGTCCTTTGTCCGGGGTTGAGTCCATTGATGGCCATTCATCTCTTTGGTAGTAGTATGGGGTTGAGTGGGCAAATTCGTGTGATTTGAAGCCGTTGAGGTGTTCTTTAGTTGTTCCTTCTTTGACAAGTGCGTCGGCTTCTTCGTTTCCCTTGATGTTTGCATGTGCTCTGACTTTATATAATGTTGTGGGTTGCATTATGTGGATAAGGAACTTAACAATTTCTTCTAAGATGGTTTTATCAAGGTGGTTGTTATGTAGTGTGGGGTGTTTTATTTGGTTTTTTTTTTATCACATATAGGCCATCGAGGCAATCTGTGAAGATATGGGCGGGTTCATTTGGGAAGTCATTGTGTATTATTGTAAGGGTGTGATGTATGGCCATTAATTCTGCTCTAAAAATATTTTGTAGGCCTGGTAGCCTCATTGCAAGTTTGATATTTTTTTCTTGGTTGTATATGCCATAACCAACTTCTTCCCTTAGCCAAATATCTCCTATTTTTTTTGGTGGGTTGAAGGATCAGTCCGTGTAGAAGCAATATTGGGGTGGGAATTTAAGGGGTGTTTCATTCTCGTAGTTTGGGATTGGTGGGATTGTATTATGATAGCGTATGTTTGAGCCTAAGTTTGTAAGGGCATTCAATTTTTTGCTTATGTTAACTTCTATATTTTGTGGGGTAGGAGGGGCGATTTGTGTGGTTATGCATGTTATGTCAAGGTTATTGCATATGTTTTTTATGGTGTTCATTTGTTCGGATGTACCCATGCTATTGAGTTGGTGGTGTATGCATAGGATTCTTATAGCAAGTGTTTCTATTCGTGTTTCACTGGGTTCTGGTGGTTTGGTTGGTTCCCCGTATTTAGTGGTGTCTGCTGGTATATGGGTGATTACATGTGTGTCTAGGAAGGGGCCTATGTAGGGGGTGGGGTTTTGATACCAGTTTATGTCTGGGATGGTGAGTATTGTGATGGAGTTTGGGTTATGTTTGGCTGCTAACCTAGCCCAGTGGATGGCTTCTTGGGCTTCTCTTTCATTGTGGGGGTGGGCATAACCTATTCCGTGCCATTTATGTGAGAATGCAATACCTATGGATCCAAATATTTTATCTTTGGGGAATGGTGAGCATAATTTTGTTAAGTGAGTAGAGCATGTGACTGGTGAGGAGAAGTAGGAATGGGTAATATTGAAGGATGTTGTAATGTAGTCTAGCAATACTTTGGGTAAGGTGTGGTGTGAGTTTTTGAGTGGGTCGTTCTTGGGGATTCTGTGTTTGTATCGTTGATATAGCCAGGTTATTTCTATTTCAAATGTTTGGGTGGGAGGTATTAAGTCGTGTGGTTGATGTAACATTTGGTTGTATTGAGTCCATAGCCATGTGTGTCTATCCTATAGGATGGTTATAAGGTGTTTTCCTGTTTCATCGTATATGTGGGCGTTTCCACCTTGTACTTGAATTTTGTTTGTTTTAATGTTGATATCTTTTTCCGGGTTGCATTCTTGTGTAGATATCTTTACAAGGGGAATGTTTAGGGGTGGGGATATGTGTCTTGGGTCTTTGTTTTGGGTAAAGAAATCGTTTTCTCGTATTATATTTTTATACATTGTATTTTTTTCTCAGTGAAGTATGTGAGTATTATGTTTGTATTGTGTTGTATGACTCTTGGGGTGTTATACGGGAATAATTTTCTTTGCGCGAGTTTTTTGTTATAAGTTGTACCATTGGGTAGTACCCATTGGCATAGATATGTGTATTGTTTTTTTTATGATTTTATGTTTATCTTTAGTTGGTACTATATAGTGGTCTATTATTGAGTGTATAGGGTATTTTGTTGGGTTGTTTCTTATGTGTGTTGGTACGGGTGGATGTGCGTGGGTATCAATGTTTAAAGGTTCTATGTTGTGTCTTGCTATAATATATTCTTGTTTTAGTGTGCGTGGTGGGTGATGGTTTTGGCATGGCTCTAGGCAATTCTCATTGCATATCGGGTGGCAAAATAGTTGTTGTTCTATTTTTAGAGTTTGTTTTAGCATATGTGTTGGTTTTTTGTAGTAGCTTATATATTCCGTATGTGACATCATGTGTGTGCCATCTCTTAAAGTGAGTTGTTTTATGTCATATATGTTCTCTAATGCCCCCTCCCCACTTGACATTAGCAAATAACCAAAGACTTCCCTAAAACCCGGGTAAAGCTCCCTCGGTTATAGTGGACACGTCCGGCTATCCCAATGCACCTACAAGAACTTGCTCCGGAGATTTCCAAATAGGTTTTAGTTAAGTAGCTTTCACACATGCTCATTGTTATATCTACCAACCAATGAATGTTGGATAGTTTTTGTCCCATCCCCAAATGCCTTAATACTTACCATCGGTTTTTGTTAATGGAGCTCCTCGTGCCCTCATAGCTAAGACTAAAAAGCAACCAATACAAGAGCGGGAGGCAACACTTTTAGAGGTCCTACATTCTTGCCTCATATCTAGGTACCAATGGGAGGGTCGGTAGTTTTAGCTTAAAACCTCCACTTTTAAGCCATGCCACATCATTTGTCAACTAGGCTCGGCACTAGATAATGTCGATGGCGCGAACGCTCATTTTTAAGAACCCACTTTTAGGTTTAGGGCATCGCCAGTGGATCTAGGTAAAGCTCACTGCAAACCAAAACCTA
The DNA here is from genome assembly GCA_950295325.1 of Polytrichum commune. Classification (NCBI taxonomy): domain Eukaryota; kingdom Viridiplantae; phylum Streptophyta; class Polytrichopsida; order Polytrichales; family Polytrichaceae; genus Polytrichum; species Polytrichum commune. Next base: position 8,138,372 of record OX485809.1, read on the forward strand.
TCTTTTGACTGACCTAAAATTAGAAACTGAAATTACCATCATTAGAAGCACACCTAAATAAACGTGAGATATTTCTCAAGAAAAAAGAATTGTAAAAATTTGACGTAGGTGAAATCCCTCATTGAAAACATCACATTTTCAAAATTTAGAGGGAGTGCACCAAATCTTGCTTAAAAATGGAAAGATCCTCCCACACTCCCTCCAAATTTCTGAAACCGGGACTACAACCCCAGGCTCGGCAGTATTAGGGGGTCTTAGCGAGCTTGCCAGCTCAGCTCGGCCCCTAATACCCCAGCAGGTGGAGAAGCCCGGTAATGAAAAGGGAGTCTTAGCCTAAAACCGCCCTCCCTAAAGTCAGGTGGGGAGGGGGCATAAGAGTAGTTTGTGTATGTGATTTAGGTTTTGATTAGAGATTTTTGTGGGGGTGGTGTTGTGGATAATTTGTGCCATTCTTTTTCGAGTGGTGTTGCTTCAAGAGGGAATGTTTCTATATGACTTATGAGGTGGGCTCCACCTGTTGTTTTTATCAGGTATATTGTTCTAGTGGTGGGTGATCAGTTACAATCGTGGTGTTTGATTATAGGTATATTTTTTGCCCCTCCATGTTTGGCAAGTATATAGTGTGTAAGACCTCTGTAGATTGTTCCAAGTTTACCTTTGTCATTTAGTGCGTTTCTGAGTTGTTCCCCGATACATCTAAGGTAGGCATTTTTTAGTGAAAATGCTTCTATTCCAAACAACTTATGGGGTAATTGAGTGACCATATTTGGTGTGCATTTGGGGAGTCCGCATATTTTCTTTTGCATTGCTATGATTTTTTTATCGAGTTTTATGATTCCGGGCAGTAAGTATGGAACTACATAAAAACTGTATGCAATTCCAGCTCTAATTATTGTATCTACCATGCTAATTTTTTGTTTGATTGTTGCAGGGCAGTTTGCTAATTGACTACATTGGCTTATTAACTTTGTGGTTGTGATGTGTGTTTGTATCTTCTATTGGAGGGAACGGACTAGGTGAATGCCTAGGTATACGTATGGTTCATTTATATGTAGTATTGGGATAATCTGGTTTCGGTATGTAACGTTGGCGGTTTGTATTTGTCTTTTGAATGTTATTTGGTTCATTTTGGATTTGTTAGGGCATCTTGTGACTGCACATTTTGATATTCCCATGTCCATACCTACCCATTCACAATATTTATCTATTTTGTTTAGTTGTGGTTGTATTGATGTGAGTTTGTTAGTGATGGTGGCTAGATCGTCTGCGTATGCTGTAGAGCTGATTGTGGAATTAGATGTTCCAAAGGTGTATCCATATTTGCCTTTTTGTTACCACCTTAGTAGTGGTTTTAGGAATATAATAAAGAGGTATGGGCTCAAGGTGTCCCCTTGTATAGTACCTCTTTGAATTGGTATTTCTTTTGTTTGGCCAAAGTATTCTTCGGTGAATATAGTCTTGGAGTGTGAGTAGATGTTTCCGACTAGTTTGATTGCGTCTTCTGCGTATCCTAGGTCTTTCATGATGGCTAATAGTCGGGCATGGTCGATTGATCCAAATGCATTTTTGAAGTCAATGTAAAGTAGATAAATATCTTGGTTGGTGAATTGGGCGTCTTTTAATGCGGCTATTAGTGTTTGTATTTGTCTTGACGTACATCTTTCTGCTCTAAATCCTTCCTAGTTGTCTTCTAGAATTTGGTATTTTTCTCCATATGACGAGAGTATTGATGTTAGTGTGCTAGTGAAAATTTTGTATAGAGTGTTTGCAAGTGCTATAGGTTTATGGTTGGATAGTAGAGATGGAACTGTGGGTTTGTTGCTGATAGATTATTGTATATGTATTTCATTTGCTATGTCTTCTGGGTTAGTGAGTATATTATTATTTCAGTCTGTGATACAATCTAGTGGCGGAGTCTCTGAGTTTTTAAATACTCTTCTATTTTTTGGGGGACTTATTTCATATAGTGTCCTATATTTGGATATGGCTTTCTTAATACAATCTTTAGTATATTTGGTTGTGATTTTTCTAGCTTGTAAGTTTGCTACTTTGGCTAATGTTGCTATTTCTTTGATCCATTCGTTTAGTTGTAAATTATTTGCAGGTGGGGAGGGTATGCGTATGTGATTGTGTCTCTCTAGTGTGTTAATTATAGGGTGCGTGCGCCAATTTACTGTATTTTTAACAATGTATATTGCTTTTCTTATTAGGTGGTAACTGGATATATGTTTTTTCCATATTTTTAAGATTTTTCTTGGGAGGAACCTCCTTGTTGATTGGTCATGTTAGTTAATGTGGGTATAGGTGTGGTGTTACATGTTTCTTCTACAATGTTTGAGATTTTTCTTGTGATGTTGTCCATTTGTGTACATGCCATGTGCCATTGTTCATTTGTTAGTTGATTGTTAGAAAGTAAAGTGAGTATTTCATTTAGTTGGATTGCATTTTCTTTGAAAAACTTGGTGTTGAATTTGTCGAGGTTTTCTTGTGGGATGGGGTTCATAATTATGTTTTTTAGGGGTGGTGGGGGTTGTGTTATTCTAGCTATCAGGGTGTTTGGTGGTATTTTTAGTATGACCGGTAGATGGTCACTAGAGAACACCCACATACCTTATCATAACACCAATTAGCAAACAAGCTCACTTGCAACCCAAATCCCCCCCCCCTTAAATTACCTTCTAACTACATAGCCGGTAGTGATTTTTAGCCTAACAATGACATTTGCCCCATTGAAGTCGTAACATGTGAAACCCATTTGATTATGGGCATATTTATAAGTTGGGTAATGTTGTTATGGATCTTAAGTCATGCTTTATGTGTTTTGGTTGTTTATATTAACATGGCGTTGGTTGGGTGAAGGGCACAAGGACAAATTAAAGAAGCAAGTGTGAGACCTTTCGAGGCTGCCTCGCGATTCGGTTACATGGATGTTGTTGTTGCAAATGTTGGGAACATATCGGCCGAATTCTCCATACAAGTATGTAACTCCTCGTAACTTAGTTGATTAAACATAAAGCCTTGTCTCAAACACAAAAGTGAAAAGAAGAAGAAGGAAGAGTTGTTTACATTCCTTCTTAACTTGGTGAGATATGGATATTGAATTGGTTATTAAGTACATCTAGATTTATGCATGATGTTGCACATAATGTAATGGTGATGTGCACATTGTTAATGGTATTGAGTGCCACGTAGACTACTATTTGTGAGGCTACCGTAATTCAAGGGGTCATTCGTGAGGTACTGTAGAGGGCTCCCTATTTCATCTTTCCATGTGCCGGTATGTAGTTTCCACGTGGGATATTAGTGGGATTGTGGTGAATGCGAGCATGACACGTGGCAAGTATCTTGTGTCGGAATAGAGAGCCCTCCATGATATTAGAAAAAGCGCATGGCATATAATGAGAGGGCCAAATATAATTTTTGGATCTTAAGTTTTTAAACCAATAGAAATAAGTAGAGTCCAATAATTTGACGAAGAGGATATGATGGGAATGTAATATGAATGTCACAAAATGTAGAAAATATTTTGATAAGTTAATACACACAACCCATGAAATTCCCCGTTTGTTGCATGTGTATGATTTCATTACATATAGTGCACCCCCCGAGGACATCAAATTTGTAAAAGTCTAGAAATGTCGCATCCCTTATTGGTTAATATAAGTAGCTCTATGAAGTGTATCATTTCTAATGGTATGATATGGAGCATGGCACAATGGAGCACTTGAGACGACCGTCTTATGTTTCAATATGAGAGAGGAAGTGTTATTGGGCATATTAATGCCAAGTGTCATGTGATTACATTAGCAGTCGACATGTTGAGCATTGGTGGGCCATCATTAGTGTAACCTAGCAATAAGCTTCGTAATATTGGACATAATAACGACAAGCATCAAGTATTACACTAATGGTCAACAATAGGATAAATGACACTATTAGCCTAGTGACACTTAATGTCATAGAAACGTAGATCCATTAGCTAGTCCTTTGATGAAATTACACACATGATAAACTACCCTTGGTTACTAACACATGTTTGTTGCATGTACGTTGTGTTATTTGTGCAAATAACATGTCCATAGTGGTGTTTCGACCACATTGCTTCTCATATTGGGAGAGAGGGAATTATTGTATACATGTGTACCTCTTATCCATCTGCATAAAAATACTTGGTTCCGTATAGGTTTGTTGCCAATTCATCTCAAATAACCTTTAGTTGACTAATTCAAAGTCTTTAAAACTAAATCATGATGTCAAATCATACCGGTTCGCTTTCCATTGTAGGGCTTTAATCTTGGATGAATGAGAGGTATACTTGTATACAATATCCCCCCCTCCCTCTAAACCCTAAACCCCTAAACCCTCATAGTTCCATCATATGATGAAACAATTTGTTTGTGATATTTTGCAATGTGTACGTGTCGACAAGGTAAACAACATTCTTGTATGCATTCTTGTTTTTGGACAAATTGTTTGCCCATCTTACTCAAACCCTAGTTCGTTCTCTACACATAAAAGTAGCGATGGAAATTGATTGCATGTCTATACCTTGATTAAGCACATTTTGCTATATTGTAATAATTTATACTTGATATGAATCCAGGTGTTCAATTGTAGTGCCGGAATCGAAGATCCACAAGTGAGTGTTGTTTTTACCACTTGAAGTGTGTGTACGTTTAACATAGAAAAAAAAAATGGACGATTACAATTTTATCTAACAAAGTAACGTTGAATTTCGATAAAGTACACCGTTTATGGTATTTAGTGTCACGTACATTATTTGTGAAGGGTCTAAAGTATATGCCTAGAGGATTCAAAATGTCAGGTCTACTAATCATTAATATGACACTATTTGTCAATACAAGTAGCTTTGTGAAGTAAGAATCTATGTACAATAGTGTTGTACAGTAGGAAACTTGAAAATGATAGTCTTGCATTTTGATCTGTAGGGTGTAGATATTATTGAGCACACTGATGTCAAGTGTCATGTGTTTATATCTTAGTATTTAAGGGGAAGATACTCTTGAGTATACGAATGCTAAATGTCACATTTGTGTGCATTCTAGTCAAATTGTAGACCACTATGTAACACAAGGAAAAATACTTCTCGTAACACTCTAGAGCATACTCACGCCAATATATTCGTAAGTGCACTTGAAATGCACTTATAGTGAAGTTGTTGATCATTAATTTACACCTCAAAGTAGAGTAAGTGACCACTATTACACACATGACACTAAATAGCAAAAACAGTGTAGTACCTTCTTTATTTAGCACACAATAATTCTTACATCGAGTGAAGGTGCCACATGTCACACAATGTTTGGTTGGATGGATGATGTGGGAAAACAAACAAAAGTTAATCTAGCACGAAAATTTTATCAATTTGAGCAAGGAAAAATCCTACGATAACTACTAGGCTACTATTCTTCACGTGTTTAGTTTATTTTATTTTATTTTATTGTATCATGAGTTCTCATCTCGACCATAAGTTCAAGTGCTAACTTCAACATTGCTATGCGATGTGACCGGTTGAAGGAACGAAAAGTGTCTCTTGCACCGGCCGGGACGCAGGCATTAAAATTCATGTTGGTGTCGGCCGATACAAAGGGAGGGCCAAGATCATGCGATGGTCTCGGCCACAAACTCATTTACAAAAATTTAATGCAATTAAAAAAAATCGATGTTGTTGTTTGTTTTCCATCCAACATGATCTTGTCTCTTAGGGCCATGAGGAAAAACATTTAAATAAAATAAAATAAAATGAGGGTGTCTTGTGATCATGGTTGGTGGTGGTCCAATGATTGTGACCAAGAGAAATATAAATCTTACTTTTGTAATGCCTTTGGTCACATAACATACTATAAAGCAAAAATTAGATTAGAATGTATTGTTTCCAATGAAAATGTGATCAAAGTCAAGAAGTAAAAGATAGGTTAGTTGTAATTAATACTCTAGTTGCATATCTCTAAAATATGTTCAACCCCGTTCCTTTTACAAAGTTGCCTTATTTGTCATCGAGACAACCTATTTGAGTTCTTGTCGCAAAATCCAACTGACTAGTGAACATTGTTCATTTTAGGACACGGAACGTTCTTTGTTACTTTCTCTTTTGTTTTTTTTTGACATGCTCACTTTTATTTATCGTGAGCTTGTGTAAAATGAAGTGGGACCTACCGCTTGTTTCTCAACGAGAGATTTTAGAAAGTGGTGGTCATGGCCACTGGTCACTACTGTAAAACATGCCCTTACCATACCACACATGCCCAATTCATAGCATTATTTAGTTGGTGTAGTTGACTTTGGTGGGCTTGAAATGGCACCCACTTTATTATGTTTGTCTTTAGATCCGTCCAACTTCATGTTGAATTTATAAATACTATTGAGTGGCAATCGGGGATTGAAGGGCAACTAGCAAATGGCAATCTCTTACAAATTGCTCAGTCTATGGACAATACCCAAAATAACATTTAAGTCTTCAAACCGGCATAGTGTCAAGCATGGCGGTTAATTCATGCATTGGATTCCAACACATGATGGGTAAAAATGTCACCAAAATGGGACGGAACTCAACTACAAAGTTGAGTAGTTTTATGTTTGGCACCAATACGCAAAATATTTATTTAATTTAAATTTTTGGTTTTGACATTTTCAATATGCTTCACATTTCAAGTAAAGTGTAGTGCTCTTTGAAGTAGAAATACTAGTATGTTCAATTATTAGAATCGGTATGATATTGAACATGACTAGAATATCACTATAGTCAATCCTTTGGTTAACTTTGTGAAGATTTCACATGCATGATCAAAGACACACATACATTCCAATGAGATCCCAACTCCACCTATATCACAAACACAATAAACCATGCCAATTAGTAACAAAACTTAGACTCCCTCATTCATGCATTCCAAATTTCCAATGCTTAAGATATTGGGTTTGGCTTTTGCAAAACTTCCCGATAGTTAGGGTTTCCCATGTTCTAACATTCTAATCTCAAACATGGCCAGTCAACTTGTTGGATTCCGGAGCAAATATAGTGGACACTAAGATTTGCGGATTTGTGACAACACAAACGGCATTCAACAATGGAACACAGGTATACAACCAACCATTCATCTTCTTTAACTTACTATACAAAACCCTAACCCTAGAGTCATATCCATATATCCTACATTATTTTACACACACACACACACACACACACACACACACACATATTTCAACATACTAATCCCAAAATTATTGAAACTCAAATCCTTACATAGGACTACTAGCAAAGCAACCATGATTTGTGGGCCCCGGTACATAAGGGGAATGTGCTCTCAACATTATTAGTCCCAGGGAGTGAGCACGGTGAAGTATGTGGAAAAAAAAATGCTCCAATATACTAAAACCATCAATTCTTGGGTCCAACGTCTAGAAGTAGTAGCAACAAAGTGTCGTTTTAATTGGTTTTTTTTTTTTTTTTTTTTTCTGTCATGGCATCCAATATTGTTGTATTAGGTACTCAAATATAGATTATCAAGATGAGATCATTAAAAGCTATCATTAAAAGTACTGCTCAAAAGGTAATGGGTAATTCTCGCTTTGAACGTAGATTTCATAACCATAAATATTATGAAGTTGTTTTTTTTCTTTCTTTTTTCCCTCGTATTCCTTGAATTCATTGTAAACTTGAGAGCACCATTACAACCCATCAATTTAATGTAATTTTATCAAGTTTTGAACAAATTTTAGATAATTATGTGTTCAAATTATCTACTTGCACACTACTTACACTATCTTTTAAAATATGCAGACTTTTCTTTAAGTTCTTTTTTGGTCAACATAAATTGATTGGATTCGTAGATCATTGTGTTTTTTGGAATTATGATTTTTTTCCTTCACATAGTTCAAAGTTAGTATATCGTTTTGAACCACTTCCACTTAAACCTATGCATGGTAATGGAGTTGTGTACTTGACCGTGCTTGTGCCCCCCACCTAAACTCTACTTGATTTGGTTGTACTATATTGACTACCCCAATCAGTGAGGGAGGGCTAATAGTGAGTGTGTGGGAAATTGGTGAAGGTGATGCTAAATTTCTCTACACTATGTAATCAATGCCACCAAACCATTTAGGAAGCATTGCTCATCATGACACTATTCACTCACAATATTATTAATACCTACACTATTCATTGACAAACATGTGTTTACATATATGTTTTTTACATCACTCTACAAGCATGTAGAGCACACACTACTTTTGTTGATGTGTACAATTAACGTGCATGTATTCATGAGTTTTGTACGATTTAATCGTTAAAAATTTAGTCTCTCACTAAATTTGAGACTTGGCAATATAGTGTGTGTTCCAGGAATTGGTACTACATGCACTAATTGGGATAATCATTGTAACTTTTTTTTCCAAGTGCTTCGAATAGAAATAGAACAACACCTCATAACAAAATCGTGGAATGAATATCAAGGTCATTCATCCATGTTGACATATGCCAATTTTGCTTGATTTGAACTTTATTTTGCATGCTTCATATAAATTGATGAATTGTTGAGAAGTGAGTAGAGAAAACAAAGTAGAGGAAAATTCCTATGTGTATGGTGAAATGTGTAGTAAAGTACAATAAAGCTTTGTCAAATATTGGTTTCTTTCACACACCAAGATTGATTTGTGTGTGATAGAAATTATCAATTAACGATCACACGGAATACTTGAACACGAAGCTAACACCATGTTTGTCATAACTTCGTTTTATGAACGTAAGGGTGGCGAGATGCCCGATCCCAAGCTATTGACAAACTACACGCAAAGCTCAAGCCACGGTTGGGGTTGGAGTTTTCTCCATCCACAATGGGCTATCAAAGGGTGGGGATTTCTTGGCGACATTGGCAATAAAGTAAAGAATGCATTTGGTGGCACCGTGTTTGCATCATGCGAGTACGTGTCTTCTCCTCTCTATGTTTTACGCTCCTAAGGTATGGTGGTGTTCTTCGGTTACTTTTCTTAACCAAACACCGACGTTTGATTTGGTGTGTGGTTAGGTGAGGATCAAAGAACAAACACCATAAAGAAAACGTGTCTAAAAGATATCAGTCTACGTCTTTAAATTTTATTAAGTATTCCACAATCAACAACAAACAAAATCAATTGGGAGGACCTATGTACTAAGGAATCAACAAATCTGCACTTTTTGTAACCAAAATTGAATGAGGAGGTCCAATTTTAAATCCTATATATATATATTAAAAAAATTATGTCAACACTTCATTGTAGATTTGTTGATGTAACATGTGTTTCATTGTGTATATCTAATCATCAAAAGTTGGAGGATATGAAAAACCAATTGAACATCCACACACCTTACAACACATATGGCACATATGTAGTACAGCACGAAGTGATCATGACGTTATGCCTTATCTATATAACAATGACCGTTTCGAAGGCATCCATGGTTGAGAAAACTCCAAGGTTGCCATTTTGATGCTACTTTTCAATTCTCAAAATTCCAGATAGTGCATCATTTATGGAAGAAGAAGAAGAAGAAGAAGCCTACAATTCTATAGGGTTCCAACCAATTCAATAATGACATATGAAATTTATGTTATAACGTAATTGGTTTATGTCAAAGCAAAGAAGAATCAACAGTTTATTGTTGCTTCAGAATATGAACACGTTGAGTAGTCACAAACATGTTGACCACAATTGTCTCCTCAATGTGTCCTACACGGTTGGTCCCAAATGATCCCTGGTATAATTGAATGGACCGTAATAGTGGGGCGCATTGAAAATTGAGCCATTACCTTATAAATGTTAAGTTGACATTCCACTTTCAACCAATCACAATAGTTGGTTGGATATCGTCATTAATAAAATGTTGTGTTTTGGTTGGCTATGTAACTTTCTTTTTTGGGCAACATGTAACATCATTTTCCTCATGTGATTTGTGGCATGCAGCCAATGTGGTTGGATTAATGTTTTTTGCTTTATTAAGAAATTTTGTTGGAAGAAAATGGCAGAGGCTATATCCGTTATACTATGTATAGTTGCATGTAAGTTATGTTATCTTGAAGTCTAGTTCCATTCATAAATTTCCTCAACTTCTCTAGCATATTGCATAACCCCACTTTTCTAAAAAAGAACTTTTCATTTACACTCCCATGAAAAAAAAATTGAATTTGGCATGCAATAACAAATTTATACACATGGTTGTCAGTGATAAAACCATTCATTAAACGTTATCAAAATATGCTTGAATTTAATGCATGGACTTTTGAATTTGCTACAAAATTTTAGCCTAAATCTTCTCATGGTCTCTAAGTTTGCTCAATACAATGTAACCTAGACATTTGTAATGGATGCATAAGGGCAACTTGAAGGGTTGTTATAACCCCAAGTTGATTTTTTACACTTGTCACATTGTATCAGATGAAATGACTACATTGTATGTAAATTGGATACGAATAAGAGGCTAATGGATGTTATTGGGACATTGCCATGTGGTTGCTTGCAGTGCTTTTTGGAATAGGATTTTTGAACAAGCTTGGTATAGGGGGCATTGTGACCACATTTGGAGGCCTTGTAATTTGTGCTCCCTTTCAAGCATGTTGGAGAGCAATGAATATGTTATGGACAATGTTACAATCTATCGGTGTATGTAGATCATTATGTACAACTTGTGGCAATTGTTGTACAAAATTAGCATGCTTGAAAGCACCATTTGTAAGCTTATTATACAAATTGAAAGATTTGTTGCTATCTTTATCTTCCAAATTAGGTGGAAAAGCAAAAGATATTGTTAGCAAAAGGGGTGAGTATGCAAAAACCATCACGACATCAGCAATTGGGATGTTTGGATATGCCAAGAATGTAACAAATACAGTGCTCAATGCAACAAAGAAGGCGCATGAATATATTGCCGATAAATCAAAAGTGGTAAACAAGGAGGTATTACCAAAAATTAAGAAGGGCGAAGGCGATGGTGATGATGGTCATTGGGCAGAAGGTGACTCGACGAAAATTGAAAATAAGGAAGAGCACGAAGTTGTTGACAAATTGAAGGATAATATAGATTCACAAGATTCAAAGGGTGATATTGGTGAATTTCTTGGGAGAGATGATTCACTAGATGGCAAAAAGACTTCAAGTCATGTTGTCAACAACCCTATTGAGGAAGAAAGCGTTGGATCGCTTTTAGATTATGTATACCAAAGACCATCAAAGCCTCGGTTGGATAAAGAAAAAGGGGTTGAGGATGAAGAGGATGAAACCGTTGGATCACTTCCAAAAGTCGTTAACAAAAAACCATCAAAGCCTCAAATGGATGAAGGAGAAGAGACCAAGGAGGAGGAGGAGGATGAAAGTTCTTCAAATCCCACATACTCAACTCAAGGAATTAAAATGCATAAAAAGAAGAAAACCAAGCGCAAGGATGATATGGAACAACTCACATCCTTGAATACACCGCAACAAGCAATTAACGCTAATCTATTCCAAGTCCAACAACCATTCAACAACGGATTGATGATGCAAGATCCAAATTTTATGTCGACTTATGATCCACAACAATTATATTCCCCTAATGTTGCACAAACAATGCCAGGGTTGTACAACTCCAATCCCATGTTGCTACAATATCCAAATGCAATACCTCAGGATCAACTTGCACTTTATGATCCAAACATGTACCCAACAACAAACATGAATTTAATGCCTTTCCAAAACCAAATGCAAGGTGGTCCTACAATGTATGTCAATGATCCACTTATGCAGCTGCCACCACCAACGTCACTTAATTATGATATGAATATGCCATCTAGTATGCTTGCACAACAACAATATGCAAACCCAACACCTATGTATAACAATGTTGCTTACAACAATCCCCTTTATGGTGCAATTGGTCCTCAAGGAGCACAATCCTTACCACAATCCAACTCTGAGTTGCTGACTTCATACCCACCAAATTTGGTGCAACAACCGTTGCCACTTGCACAAGACATGACTATGTACAATAGCCAAATTCCATATGTGACACTTTGAAAAATTTTGATCCATAAAACCTCATTTATTTTATGTTTCCGATCTCAATATTGGAGCATAGGTTTGCCCAAAATGTATAGTATGGATTGAATAAAATGGTAGCAAAAGCATTTTGTTGGTTGTCATCAAGCTTACTTTTGAATAATGACATGGCTGTTCTAAAGAATAGATTATTAAATGTATTCACATGAGAGAGCTGACTAATCTTGTCTTGATTATTGTCTTGTCCTGTTAGGATAGGTCATCACTATACAGGTCAAGTTATGTTATGTTATGACAACATACATCCCTTGTTAGGGTCCCGATAACCAAGCATTTTACTTATTATTCCAAACTCAACCTTCTCTAATAACAGTCTTGTAACAGAAGGAGAGTATCACCTTGTATGAATTTTATGTACTACTATAAATAAGTATACATAATATTTTCAGAAAATAAGACTTGATATCATGTAAACTTATACTTGTTCATTCAGAATCAGTTATAGCAGTTTTCCCTGTTTGTTGTTTTACTCAGATGTCTACTCCCTCTGCTGATCTGGTTAGTCAAATAACTTATGAAGCTGTCTATCTTCACAAGTTAGAACAACCCATCTTACTTCAGGTTATAACTGTATATATCACAGTATATATATATCTTGGCTTTCAGTAGTTTTCAGGGAGTGTACATTAGTCGAAATTCAACGAGCTTCGAACTTATTTTCATACACATCTTTTGATATAGGCATCAATATGTACTTAGTAGTCAACACTACTAATCCTATTACATGGTTGTAAACAGCACTTTATTGAGCAGGTAAATAACTTATTTAGTTTAAATAAGAAATCCTCAAATTTCGATAGTTTTCTTGATTTCACAGGCTGTTAGTCTGATTCCAAATCATTCGTTCTGTTAAGAATGATAGTATATCCTGTTTATATCAGGTAATTCTTTCCAACTGCCCATGACAGCATGGATAAAACCAAACACAGACTGTCAAGCAGTCTATGTATATCTCCTTTATCAACACTTCTTTTATTTATCCCTTGCCGCCTGATCCTGTATACATAAATGTATGTATATCTGCATATTGGGTTCTCATAAATTTTACAATTCAGGCCAAACAGAACCATATTATTTCAAGAGAGTATATCTAAGCACAGTATGCATGATTTGAACATAGAATTCTGAAACTCTATTTCGTTATTGTAGAGTACATCAAGAATAACTGTCTTTATTCTGTTTACCATATATAGTGGTATGACAGATTATATAATTGTAATCTTGATATCTTTATTAACTATTCAACTGCTTCGAATAGAGCATAAGCTGAAGTTTGAATAGAGAATGTAGTATGTAAAGAAAGTATGGTGTAAAAATAGGAAGTACTCAAAGTCAATTCCAAGATTATGAAGTCTTTTAAGAATTGACTAGAGTGGACGGATCTTCAGAAGGCGTATTGCACTTGTAGAAGAGGTCCTCACCTGTGCCCATGCTCCCAACATTACCAAGACATAAGTTAGTGGAGCATACAACAGGTGTATTCAGACCTTCTTACTTGTTATCGATGTCAACAAGGCTTTAAACACTTCCTTAGATGTAGATAAATATCCATAAATATATATAAACACCATCCTTACAATTCTCATAGAGCTTAGATAATAATAAATTGACATATGTACAATTTATGTAACTCCCATGTCTGTTTGTGCTGTGTAAGAGTTTTAGCATTCCAAGATTCTCTTGACACCTTGAACTCGTCAGATGCAGAAGCAGAGCCTGTCTTGTCCATTTTGTTGTTAGTACTGTCACAAGAGTATCGCAGTTCCTCAGCAATCTTTATACACAGTTCACAACCTGGCAGTAGTTCTCTCTGTGGAGTCTCAGATCACTAGCTTCTGGACAATATAACTATCCCTGTAAAGCTTGCAGAGATGGCTAGCCGCGATGTTAGCTTGCAGAGAACCCCCGGTAGCAGAGAATTCTAGTATGCGGAGAACGACTGTAGGCACAGTCTGTTGTAGTGCACTTAGGTCTTATATACAGATCATTTGCCGGCAATAATTTTCTGGGCAGCCCATGACGGGCACTAGAAAAATTCAAGAAAATCAAGAAAACATATATGAGAGAGAGCTGACCAATCTTGTCATGATTATTCTCTTTGTTAGAGTAGGATCTTTCATCCCTCTTGTAGAGTCAGGTTATGTAATGACAACATACATCCCATTTTGAATAGGGTCCTGATAATCCCTTGGTACTTTATGTCTTCATTTCTTACATTCTTTTAGAGCCGGACGTCATTCTGTCCTTCCTTGGTAACACTCTTGGTCACTACCGAGGTTTGTGATGTTTTAATTTGTACCTTGATCAACAGAAGCTGTTCTGCGAGCACAGGTGACCCCTAGACTCAAATGGTAGTTACTTCATTTTCAAGTGTCAGAATCCAGCCATTTGTCGTAAGAAGCTTTTATAAAAGCATTAAATCCGTAATTTCGTTCCTGACTATAGCAGCTTGTTACCACATTCTTGTACCAAGTATGTGTGTAAAAATTCTATCACAGATATTTTTCTGAACTATTTGTAGATCGGCAATAGTTGCACAGATCTATGTGTTATCCTTCGCATCTTTAGTTTCCTCTCAGACTTGCTACACATTGATTAGCATGTCTGCACACTTTAATAGACATTTGTTATTGTCACTTTGTGCCTACTGAATACAGTCATTTGAAAGTATGAGAAAGACTTGACCAATTTATTAGTAGTCATAACTTCTGACTTCAGTCAGTCAGGTGGTCACCATATGAGGACTTAGGGGAAATCCTAAGTACCTTTTTCCTCTACCCTCCATCCTTACTCTCATCTGGTTATTTGCTTTATCGGTGAGGACTTGTCTCAGACGTCCATCAACCGTATACTATAAAAGAAAAATAGCAGATCATATATTGTCCTGTCTGTTTTATTGGAAATTGCATTTCAGCAGAGAATTATCCACAATATCTGCGTAGCGTTTTTGAGCTATAACAAAGAATTCAGATCCCCTTATATCGGGTATTTTATCAGTCAAAATGTATATAGTAGATACTGTTTTTTCCAAGAAAGATATACTCGTAGTAAGTATTCCATATTTCAAGAACAATTTTCTTGGGGAATTATTCATGAGTAGACAATTCTTCGAATGGTGCATAGCACTTGTAGAAGAGGTCCTCACCTGTGCCCATGCTCCCCACAATTACAAGAAGTGTTAGTAGAGCGTACAACAGGTGTCACAAGACCTCTTACTTGTTATCGATGTCAACAAGGCTATACTTCATCCTTGGAATAGGTAAATATCTTTTTTATCTACTTATATAGCATGGAAATATTAAAATATCCATATGAATTATTTCACATATGTAAAATCTCAAATATATATCAAGCATTCATATGTGACCGAACCATTTTGACCATGATTTGTTTTTAGAAAAAACAAAACATAATTGCCACCTTGAGCTCGTCCTTGGATGAGTTGGGTGTGCTCATCTTGCTGTGAATTCTTGAACCTATGAGGTTCTTTTAATGATCAGAATGGACAGTTCAATCCGTTACTCAACCACTTCTCACGAATTCCTGTCTTCTGCTGTTCCCTCGGAGTAAATAAGTAATTGCTACCGATACTGTGCTTACTGTGGATGATACAGTAGCTTCACTTCAGTACTCCTGCTAAGTCTGATCAGAAATCAAGCTATCCTTCACTCGAACAATCTCAGTACTTCGATAAGCAGCTACAGACGGGAAGTCCCCAAATCTTGTCTCTGTTTACTGGACTGCTAACTCTGTGGTAGAGGAACTGCTGTCAGACTAGCACTGTGGGAGAGGAACATACTTGCTTTCCCCGAACCCTTCGGCCTTTTGTATTGTAATTTTTATTTTTTATTTTTAACCGGGCTGCCCGGAATAGCATATTTGGTGTATCAGAGTACCAGATTTTCAAGAAGTAGAGAGAGAGAGAGAGAGAGAGAGAGTTGGGAATTTCTTGACCAATTCTATGCTTACTTTCAAGGTTAGTCATTTCTTAGCACATCCTCTTGTTCATAGGCCATTTCGTTATCCTACATATTTGTGTATCCTTCAATACCCGGGAGGGTGGGTGGGACCATCCCGCAAGGAAAATCTCCATCTAACTATCTTTCCTAACTTGGTGCTTTCTCATATAAGTTTGTCTCCTCAAAGTAAAAAATTACAACCTTGATCATCAACCTATTAAGGTTTTATTCCTTTACGCTTACATAAAAAGTGTTGTGCTAAATATCCAAAGTTCACTTGTTTGTGTTCAAAATTGTGTGCAAGACAAAATCAATAAAGCTTCAAGTGTTTGTTATTTGCCCGTCTAATCAAAGAGTGTAGGCTCCTCACCCAAATTATGTATTAGCTTATCAAACGTGAGGGGTCTCAACATAGTCTTGTATCCAAATAATTGTACCCATTTGCTCCCATTGAATCTTGAAACAAAGTTCACCAAATGCTACATTTATTCATTTTAGGATGTCACTCCTTCTTCTATTTGTGATACAATAGTAGAAATACTACAATTTTTTTGAAAGCCGAGTTTGTAATTACTAGAATAAACTACCACCTTGTTCTCACATGGTACACAAACCTTCGAGCCTTTCTTGTAGAGTCAACGTTTAGACATTTGTGGCATTTTCTCTCAAACCAATGGCCACTCTTTGTGGTTTTCAACCATTATGGAGAACCGTGCTACTCTAAGGATCTATGAATAACTCCTTTGATCTCTAAACACTATGATGCTCCACTACAATAAGAAGGGGACTTGAGTTCTTTGGTGTCGAAATAACACATGCTTGAATCCCCCCACCCACATACACACAGCTAAAACCCCACAAATCACTTTCATTGTCAAGCGAACTCAAGTTTCAACCCCATTTATAAATATTCAAATTCCTAAATCTTGTAAACCCTTTTGAAACACCGAAACAATTTTATTTCCCATTTCTCCCCCATGCTATCGAACTTCCATACATTTTATAAATATTTTAGACTCCATGAATAATTTTCATTCTATCATTAACCTAAAATAATATTATATGTACACCTTGGCGATCACCAAGGGTGGGACATCTCAGGGCCACTTCACACACGAGCCAAGAGCCGTGACCATGAAATAGTGAGAGCCCAAAAGAAAGTGTTCAAAGGCCGTCCCAACACACCTCCAAACTCATGTAGTGTGCTCATGGACCCTCAAGTGTAGTGTGAAGTCATATGTGACTGGGTCCTCAACCAAATGTGATTTTCATGAATTTTTATTCACGTGGGTCCTCACACATTATGTAACAGAATTATTCAACGGTTGTGAGCGTTTGGAGTGCCATGATCTCGTGGTTTTGTGTCAAGCCTACCTCCAAGAAGTGGTTTTTGAAAATAATCCAAGTGACCGTGAAACATGATCCATTCAATGCCTGACACGTCCATGTATAGACTATACATCCATCTTGCATTCACATACTCCGTTGGTCCCTCAAGCACAGTGTGAAGCGAACTTGGACCAACTCCTCCTTTTCCACCAATGAGAGAGCTTGAAGTGCAATGGTCACGGGCTCTCAGTCTCATGTGTGAAGTGGCCCTCAATCACATCCAAGGTAAGCAAAATGTGGATGATTCTTTTTTGTTGCTTATATTACTTTGAAATGAAGAAACCCCGTGTATTTATATAGTTGAAGTACTTGTGGCTTTCTTCTTGTTAACATGTGACAAGTTCAACGCCACTAAAGGTGGGTGGTGTCACTTAACTACACTAACTATGATATTTAGTGTCATATGGTATTTAGTGTCACTATGGTAACTTTTCGGATGACCCTGCTTATGAATAAGTGAACAAATACTATCATGGATGATTGTGAGCCCAAAATTGTGCTGACATGTCTTCTTAACAGTTAAACTTATTAAAATTTAGTATTTGGCTTTGGTGAGTAGTTAAAAGTAACAAGTGCTCCGAGTTAGTTGGGTTTAATGTGTTAGGTGTTAATGTTGGGTTGGCCGCTTTATTTTGAGACTCAAGTTAATTAAAAGTTAAAAACTAAAAGAAGAAGAAGAAATAAAGTGGGTTTATATTAAGGGTGAAGGATGTTAGGCTGGAGGCGGTTTATGCCAGTTTAATTAGTTGCTTAGGGCGAGGGTGGTGTCCATTCAAGGGAAGGAGGCTCCTTTTAGGCAAGGATTAAGGTTGTTGGATCTCCGGAGGCAACCGAGGGGGTCTGGATGGTTTTGGAGAGCGGAGCTCACTCTCTCTTAGCTCAGTGAGGATTTAGGAGGTGGTCGGAGGTTCTGAGTATGGCGGCTAGGGAGGAAACGGATAGAATGTGAAGCTGCAGGGATTCGACTAGGTGGTGACTTGGTCGAGATCAATCACAGGAACCTCTGGCCGAAATGAAAAGAACAAGAGAATGCGGGAGCAAGCAGAGACGATGGCAGAGCCTGCTCCTTTGTGCCAAGTGAAAATTGTTGGTCGAATGGGTTGTTTGGGTGATTGCGGACAGCCCAGGTGAGTTCAGGGATGGCGAAGCTCGAAGGGTCCCTGGGTAACTAAGGCACGTGCACAGTGTAGAGCAAAGGGGAGGAGTGACGCATAAATTGGCTGTGGAGAGACATGTCGAAACCTCCCAAACTAGACTGGGAGCTCCGACATTGCCACTGGATCACATTGTGGAAGCTAAGGGCCGCTTTACACCTAGAGGCCGGGCCAATTTCCCTTGAGGCCGATTGCACAAAATTTGAGCCTTTTTTGGGTTGGAGGCCGGCCTCTACTATACATTATAATAAGATTATAACGGGGGCCAATTTTCCCATATGTAAAGGCCCTCGGGCCAAGAAGCCAAGCCGATTCAATAAATTTAGGAAAATTTCAACCCCTCTTTCTTTTTCTTTTCATTGTCATTTGTACAAGATGGATGAACGTGGACGGAAGATTTTAGTTGCTCTTGTGTTCTTCATGGCCGTGCGACATGTTATGGCAGTTGTTGCAATTTTGCAAAAAAATGCTTTGCATGAACATTATGCTGCCATGACAATCGTTTTTGCTACGATGGTTGTGGAGAGTAGTACGTCTAGGAGGACACGGAGTATTTGGATGTATGACCGGAGTACTATTTTTGCGGATAGATTGTTATTTGGATGTTACTCGGTTAAGTTATTCAAACAACATACAAGGTTACTTCCCGAAACTTTTGATTATTTGTGCGGTGTCTTATCTCCATCATTAAATCGTAAGGATACAAATTTCAGAGCATCCATTCCTCTTAGAAACCGGATTGCTCTTTCTTTGAATAGATTTAGTAGTGGTAATTCATTACGCGGTTGTGCTGAAACTTATGGAATTCATGAAAGTACTGCATCTATCATTGTAAGGGAACTTTGTGCAGCAATTGAAAAACATTTAAAATCACTAGTAATTGAGAAACAATCTAAAACTACATTGAATAGAATTGCAGCCGAGTTTGAGGAGCTTAGGGGATTACCTTATGTAATTGGAGCGGTTGATGGTAGTCATATACCTATCATTGCTTCTCCTATAGATTCTACTTCATATTATTGTAGAAAATGTTTCTATTCAGCTCTACTTTAAGGTGTAGTGAATAACAAATGTAGGTTTTAGAATTATGATTTTGGATGGGCTGGGCGTTGCCATGATTGGACTTTATTCCAAAATTCAGATATTGGAAAAAAAGTGATGAAATATGAGCTATTACCTTACAAACTTATGGGTGATGTTGCTTATCCAATGAGACCATGGTTCTACTATCCTTTCAAAGGTGAAAAAAATGGATTACCTAGAGCAAAGGCGCATTGGAATTTCATCCAATCATCAACAAGAATGGCAGTAGAAAGAACTTTTGGCATATTGAAAGGGAGGTGGAGGATACTGTTGAAAAGAATTGACATGCCTCTCCGACATGTACCTAATTTGGTTACTACTTGCATTTGTCTTCACAACATGTGCATAGTACACCGAGACAAATTTGATGATGAATGGGCAAAAGAAGGAGAAAGAATCATGCATAGAGAGAGTACAAATAAACTTGGACATCTAGAAAATATAGATATATTTATGGCAGCTACACAAGCTGCAAAAGAGATGAGGAGGTACCTGAAAATAGACGAGGTTGAAGCAGAAATTATGCAAATTGAAGACCTTGAAGAAACTGTGGTAAATGCATTTGAAGATTTAGGAGAAGATGAAGATGAAGATGAGAGTACAGAGGTTGTCGAAACAAAAAAAGACAAAGAAACAAGGATTTAAAAACTTGCTGGTGCAAGCAACACAAGCACATGAATTACTAGCTCAATATTTTTGGGAAGCCCATTTGAGGATGGAGGGAAAAAATTTCTTCCCTCGTAACCATGATGCATCTGATTCGGAAGAGGATTAGTTCTAAAGTTTGTCTATAAGCCTATCTATCTGTCGGTCTACCATTTTCAATAAAGCATTGGTTTTCTCAAAATTCTTCACCATGACTGAACTGTTTTCGGCCATTTGCACAAAAACTCCATAGCATCGCTTTTGAAAATTCTTCTTGTCCACTTTGATTATTGAATTTGGAGTCGCTGTCATAGATGGAATTGGAGTGTCATTTGAATGCAAATCATTCTCATTGCCTGTGGTGTTGTCTTCGAAACTAAAAAAATCGCTAGCGGATGCTGTCACATGTTTCATTACAGTTCCAGTTTGATGCTACCACTGATAAAAATAATCATAGAACTTACAAGCATGACAATCTGATCCTGAAATTCCATTTGCCAGCTTGTCTTCTTTGTACAACTTGTACAAGGTATTGAAATTTTTTTTGCAACCCTCGGAAGTTCGGTTCAGTCCAGGAATTACTGCAAGCAGACGAGCATGCAATTTCAACTATGTATCCACCCCTGCACATAACATGAGAGCATCATAAGGACGATAAATTACAGAAATGATTCTAGTTTAAACACTATATATGAGACAAAGTGGACACGGTGATAAGGAATGTAGAGTTGGTAGTCCGATGGATACCTCTTCTCGCGTGTGAGAGGTGGAGGGATCAAACCTTAGCACCCACAACTTGCTCTCCCAAGGCTTGACCCAAGTATTGGGGGTGAAATGGGGGGCTCGGGGGCGAGAGGCGAAGGTCAAGGCCTTTAAAAAAGGCCAAATTGGCCAAATCTGAAATCAGAACCTTTTTTTTCAAAAAATTTAGGGTTGCAAAAATCTTACCTTGTTTCTTTGCGTTCTTCAAAAATTCAGGTTCCATCTCACCGCGCATTGCAATCATTGTCTCCACATCGCGATCCCTCCAGTTCTTTGATCCGAGTTCTTCATCTTCTTCCACCTCCTTCACGTTCTTTTTCCGTGGCTTTTTTGAAGTTGCGATTCCTTTTTTCTTCGGTGCTAAAGGAGCTACAATGTGGACATTCTCATCCCCAATCTCTTCCGTAGCCTTTCTCTTCAAGTTACTTGCACACATGTCTATAATCAACGGAGGCGGAGGAGGAATATGATTTCCACAAAGTGGTTGAAAAAATTCGGGAACCCCTACACTACCTCCATGTTCTTGTAGAGGAGCTTGATAGGGTTGGAAAGCATGAGCTTCAACACTTTGATACCTTTGCATCGCCTCATACACTTCACTAGAATTCCATCCACTCCTTTCTAAAGACCCCTCCATGCTAACCCTAGAAACGGTAGCAACAATCTTGCAAGCGCAAAAAAAAATCAACAAGAAAAACTCTAAGGAAAAGAAAGAAAGAGAGAGAGTTGGGCATTTCTTGAGTGAAGCTATGCTTACTTCCAAGCATATTTCTTTCTACAACATCCTCTTGTCAAGAGGCCATTTCATTCTTTCATATATCTATGTATCTATCCAAACCCGGGAGGGTGGGTGGGATTTTCCCTCCATATAAGTACATTGCACAGTTTAACTTTCACACTTTGGAGCATTTTGACAAAACTTGCAACATGTGTAACTTTGGAGTATTCACATCTCTAAAGTTATCAAGTGTAAATCCTTTCCAAACCAACTAGCAACCTAAGTCCATCATATGCTAAATCAAGTTTAACATGACGTCCTAACATCCTCTTGAAGTCAATAACAAGGTATCATTGTAAAACATGCTTTCTAACTTGTAGAATGTTTTACTTCCTCTATACACACACTATTTCGTAACAAGATGGTATACAAAACCTAATATGGCCGTCAAGTTTGTGAAGGGTCTGCCTCACCTGTGCCCATGCAACCAACCAACAAACAATTGAGGATTAGTTACGTACACGAGGTGAATAACAGCAGAACCCAATTGTTATCTATGTCACACAAATACATGAAACATAACCATATATTTTGTATCCAAAAATACTCACTATCTTCAATGAGTATTCTACCTGTTCCTTGGCCATTTGAGAATCCACAGCTTGTAGTAAGGCACTTTCACTTCCAACAAACCCCCTCCTTGTTTACCCTAACCTCAAAAATTACTTAAGGTAAACTGCTTCCGCGGCTTACTCTTGGAAAGGAAGTACTCAAGTGGGCTTCCTCTTAATATATGGTTAGGTAAACAATTAGGACCGTAGATTTCCATTCTCAAATCTACGGTCGTTTTACCTTCATTTGGCTACTGCCTAGTACTGAGGTAAAACTTTTTAGGGTACATATTACTGAGCGGTATCAATTGGTTAAAAACTGGCCCAGAGCAAGGTAGAGAGAGAGAGAGAGAGATAGAGAGAGAGAGAGAAGAGAGGATGAAGTCACGATGAACCATAAGAGCCGTTCAGATTTCCACATAATCCAACGGAGCTGTTTTGCTGAAAAAATATATATTTTATTGGAAAAAATACTTTTTATTAAAATCTGACATTGGCCCCTAGGCCATGAATTGGCCTTCCATTTTCGGTGCACCCATTTGAGTGAGCTCGGGCCGTGTCAGACCATCCATTTTTTGATTAAAAAATTCATACCACCAAATCGGCCCGGCCTCTAGGTGTAAAGGGGTTGGGGCCGATTTCAGCCTTTTGACCAATCACAAGCGAGGATTTCAAGCCTCTTACACAACAAATTGGCCCGGCCTCTAGGTGTAAAGCGGCCCTAACTCTCAAGCGCAGAGTCGTGGAAGCGCCAGCTCGAATCAGCCACAAAGTCAATCTCAAATCCAGGATTCTATGGGTGCAATGCAAGGAGGCACCAACGTCAGGAGCTTGAGCAAAACTGGTGGCTCCCGAGCTCAAGCCCTTGCTGGATCCACAGTCGAGGAGGGAAAGGTGGACACGTGTAGCAACAGGAGGATTGAGAGCAAGGGCTGACACACCCTCCCAAGCAGGGCTGCAAGCAATATGTTAAGGGAACTTGGATGCCACATGGTGTGAGCCAGAGGTAACCTTTGAGCTGCTGGAAGGAGACGTTGGTGTTCAGACAGAAGAGGGAGGTTGCGGTGATTTAAGTGAAGAGGCTGGGGTGCAGGGAAGTGATTAGGTTAGGAGTTAATGGCCTGGAGCTGAGCAATGGATGGTAATTGCTAGGTGTGCCTAAGTATTCGCCAATGAGGAGGCGAAATTAGAATTAGCAGCATGATTTAGGTATGGGCAAGCTAAGATGTGTAATTGGTATTGCCTTGGCTCCATTAGGAATTAGCTTAGGATGGTTAAGTGGCCATTGTCATTGTTAGAACTTAAGGAGGAATTGGGTGATTTGGGGGTTAATGACTACGAGGTCATGGAGTGTTTCTCAATACTACAACCTCGTGCCATTTGAATAAAGAATCGAGTCTTGATGTTTACACTGTGGAAGCATTGCAAATAGATTCACAAGTACAAAATGAGGCTAGCAATCACATGTGAGCCTTAGGCTCTCACCCGGACTACGACGCATAAGGATGGGGGTTTATGGCTCACAATGTTGGATGAGTTCGTCCATAGGTCAAAACCCTGCCTTCTCTTGTCATCAACTTATGATGAGATATTGTCTTGGATGATTGAGATTTGGATGAAAAAAATCACTTGGTAAGTGACAGTCATTGCAACACCGTAAATCTAGAATCCCCCAAAAAACATTTACAAGAAATGACAAATAATGTTGGGTTAACATTTAGTGTTGGTGACACCATACTGCAATTTACAATTAGTATTGAGCAAGACAATTAGAATTGGTGACAATATCATTCAAGATACCACATGCCAAATCACCATCTTACAATTAGTCCTTAATGGAATAAAATACATTGGAGGTTTTCCTACTGTTGCTCTCTAGTATCTTGGGCACCTTTTTGCCTAATAATTCATTAAAGTGCGAGAGTAAGTTAGGCAACTGATAAAAATACTATTATGAATTGTACATATTCAAATAGGAATTCATCCAAGTAATTTCGTGGATGGTTCATGGATGGTTTCCCTAATTTCATCTATGGCGGCTACGATTAACCTAAACACTTCCCTTAACCGACATTCCTTACCCTAAAGTTTGTATTTTACTTGTATGTCAACGTTTTACTCGGCAACAAATTTTGCTTTGATTTGATGTTGCTTTGTTGGATTCCAGTGAATGTCCCTTGCATTATTGTGATTTTAGGCACTTTGTAAATTTTGACACTCAATGAAACTAATTTGCCAAAAATTTAGGCACCTTTTAAATTAATTTTTTTCCTGCCCATGCTGCTAGAGAGCTACAATATTACAATGGTTGAAGAATTTCCCTCGAAGAATACCTTGGTGTACACTTTCATGTTTACAAAGAGCATTGTGCACTATGAGAAGTGGATGCATTTGGAGTTCAATTTGAGTGCAACCAAAAGTATAATCAGATGTTGGGTTTTTGCATGTCATTGGTGTGGCATAATCCCATCTCATTCGGGCTACAATCCTATGAGACCATTGCGTGTGATTTGTTGCTTTCTAAATCAACATGGATGTTTGTTTTGTAAGGAGGTTTGGATGTGCTTGGGTAAATGTTTCATTTTTGGCTCACACTAACAAAAATCCATTGACACCGGTTGTCGGTATTCCATTTCATTGTTGCGAACTTCATGAAGTGATTGGATTTTGACAAATGTTTGTCTAACAAATGTTATGCTTGGTAATATGTAGACTGATTTGGGGGGGGGGGGGGGAAGGGGGAGGGGTAGACCATTTTGCAATTGAAACGATTGTCAATGGATTTGATATGCACAAGTATATGATGGTTACGATTGTCTTACGCAATTGCATAACGAAGCTTAGTTTTCACTGCAAACTTTCATACAATGGCATGTGCAAATGCGTAATGTGACTTACTTTTGACTTACTACGAATTTGCATCACATATGACAACATTGTGTAGGTCTTGATGTCTGATGCATATTTCAATTTGGTTTCAATAGTGACAAGTGTCCAAAGACTACTCACATGACCTTATCAATAAACCAATTCTGCCTCAATTCTTCTAGCCTTATTCGTGGCCTATGTTTACTCCATATTCCCCAAATAGGTATTGTGAAACATGGAGCATGTGTAATGGTATGCTCTCACTGGTTGTTGCTGTGTATTGGATGTATATACATATTTATGAGATTCCCCAAACTACGATAAACATATACATACAATGGAGCTCGTTGTGGTGGAAGTAACGTAAGATGGACACATGTCCAACTAGGTTTGCAAAGAAAAAAGGTCACATGCCAAAAAAAATCTTCCCCAAAACAAGCTCAATTAATATGACTTCTTGGTTATTTGTTAATAGTATGCCTCTCCTACCAGTGCACGGTTCTAGTTGAATGCCCAAAATCATGACAAACTTAAGTTTCATCTTTCCATTATTTATTGATAACTTACAACACATGACGTTTTAGTAACATCCGAATGGATGGCCACCCATTATGTGCAATTTTCCCCATTTACAGACATTGAAACCTTTTTATTTTCCCCACCTAAAAGTTATAACTTTCCTACTAATGTTATCATTTCCAAAAGCTCAAGAGCATTCACTGCAACATACCAACTGCTCTTTAACTCATCGTCACGAGTCTTTCACCTTTCAAATTCTCATAGGATAAACATTTGAGACCAAAATGTCATATTACCAATAATAAGCCATTAAGATAGTACGACCCTTTCTTGCGTGATCAAATGTGTCTTAATGAAGAGGAAGGACAATACAACATGCACACTGTAAATATGCTCTTAAGAGCCGAAGTCCTAAGTCCCAAGTCACATGAGGTCAATCCATGCAATCTCAACCATTGAGAGCATGGAAGTTGGAACTTACCACTTTACACGGGGTCCGAAGTCCCAACTATGACATGGATGCCTACATGGCAACACTTTTTGGAGGTGATGCTTGGGACTTGGGCTACAAGTTGGGTTGAGAAAATAAAAACTAGACCCAACTCTCAACCCAAGTCCCTTGAATGTACCTGCATAAAATAATCAAGATCCAACTTTAATGATATTTAGTGATAACTTGAGGCTCACAAGTTGGGACTTGCTAACATGAGTGGGGCTTGGGACTTGGGACCCATGTAAACCGGCCCTCAAAACATGTATTTGTCTTGGTGCCAACCCATTAGAATTTACTTTGTGCCAAGCCATGTGACATGTCCACTGATATATAATGTTCATAATTCAGGGCCACTTCACACACGAGACTGAGAGCATGTGACCATTGCACTTCAAGCAATCTCATTGGTGGAAAAGGGCGGAGTTGGTCCAAGTTCGCTTCACACTACACTTGAGGGACCAACGGAGTATGTGAATGGAGATGGATGTAAAGTCTA
Source organism: Polytrichum commune (assembly GCA_950295325.1). NCBI lineage: Eukaryota > Viridiplantae > Streptophyta > Polytrichopsida > Polytrichales > Polytrichaceae > Polytrichum > Polytrichum commune. The sequence goes on from OX485809.1 coordinate 8,165,156, forward strand.
CATGGATCCTACATGACATCAAATGGATCACGTTTCATGGTCACTTGGACTATTCTCAAAAACCACCTCTTGGAGTAAGGCCTAACACAAAATCGGGAGATCATGGCACTCCGAATGCTCACAATCGTTGATTTGTTCTATTTTATGATATTAAGCAACCACACAAATAAAAGTTCATTGAAATAGCATTTGATACATATGACTTAACACTACACTTGAGGATCCGTGACCACCCTACATGATGATTTTGGAGGTGTGTTGGGACGGCCTTTGGACACTTTCTTTTGGGCTCTCACAATTACATGGTCTCGGCTGTTGGCTCGTGTGTGAAGTGGCCCTCAATGTTGGGGACCATTGCACTTCAAGCACTCTCATTGGTGGAAAAGGAGGAGTCGGTCTAAGTTCGCTTCACACTACACTTGAGGGACCAACAAAGTATGTGAATGCAAGATGGATGTAAAGTCTACATGGATTCCTACATGGCATCCAATGGATCATGTTTCATGGTCACTTGGATTATTTTCAAAAACCACCTCTTGGAGGTAGGCTTAACACAAAACTAGGAGATCATGACACTCCGAACGCTCACAACCGTTGATTTATTTTATGTTATCATATGTGAGGATCCGCATGAATAGAAATTCATTGAAATAGCATTTGGTTAAGACCCGGTCACATATGACTTCACACTACACTGAAGGTCCGTGACCACCTTACATGGTTTTGGAGGTGTCTTGGGCGGCCTTTGACGCTTTGTATTGTTTCACACTGAAATGGCGTTCACCGCAACTTGAGCGTTGTCATTTTACCCTTTTGTATATCTTATACCACCTTAAACTCAAGTTTCCAAAGTAGATCTGTTCGTCTGATTACTGTGGAGTTACATGTTTGCTTTTCCGTACATTATTGCTTTACATATATACCCTCCCCAGCTTCCACCTTCGACATGTGGCCGAAGATGTAGAACTACATTAAGTATATTGCACACGTTTCCGAATTATGGGTGATCTCACCCACGCTCCTCCGAAATTGTGGACATGCAAATATAGATCCTTGCTCACATTTAGACGGGAAATTCACGTGTGGTGATCTGCAACCTGGCAACCTTCAAGTCAATCCACACTAGTCACTGATGCTTACAAAAGGATCCCTCGTCACACTGAGTAGGTCGAAGCAAGCAGATCCATTTGCCTCCTCCGGCTGCTGCAGTTCTTCCTGGGGCCAGTCAAGGTGCGTAGCAATTCATTAGCACATGATCCTCACTCGGATCGTCACGTTTGGAAGTTACTTGGAGTAGGTGATGCGAAATAATTGTCAATTGCTGTATACTGTGTTTAATCCGATCGGTCTATTCCTCGGAGCCTGCCATGATGCCTTGTGTTGGCGATTCTTTCGCTGTAGTCTCAAAAGAGTGTTCATTTAATGAGGTTGTGCGAGTGTTGGGAGAATTCAGTTTAGTTTGTGTATTGGACGCCCTGCAAGACTTGTATTCTATCTCAGCTTAGTGACAGTCTCCTGGCCTAATGTTACTGGTTAACACGTCTTATGTATGAGAAGACCATTTGTATCCCTTCAAATACTTGGACCACAAATGTTGCATCAATACTGGAGGATCTTGATGTGCACTCATACATATTACATTCTCAGTTTAGAAACAGTCTCAATGTTTGAGAAGTCATGTATATATATGTGATGTATGTAAGCTGGAGATCATGTTGCCTTGAATAGCTTTGATGACACAACTGGTTAATTGCATGAATATTGGAAGCATGCCGCATTCGCATGCGAAGGCAAATCAATATAATTTTATTGACAATCTTCTGTGAATGGTTAGCGAGTTACATATAATCTTCAAAAGCTTGGGTCGAAAAGGCTGCATTTCAAAAAGCATCCGTGAGGTTCGGGTTTTGGAGGTCTTGCTGCAAGTGGATATATATGTTTTTCAGTTCAGTGACCTTCTCCTGTCAATGGTTAGCAATTCGTGGCATATAGAAGAAGATGCCAATGGATAACAAATGAAGTATATCAAATACAGATGTTGCCTTCAATAGCATGGATCATCACAACGTTAAATGAATATGAGGAGCTGCTCGCATTGCATCTTGTGATCTGGATGTCCTACAAGTGCATGCATATAGTTGTAATCACAAGTGTCACAGATGTACTTGGTCATTTGGTTCTTCGGTCCAGTTCGTGTCTCCTTATGTTTGAGCACCTTTGAGCACAAACTCTTTCTTGTTGTTCCTAGATTCCTATCGTCCTGGTTGTACTTGTGTTTCTCTGTGCAGTAGAAATTCATCGGTTTTCCAAAAACAGATCTAGAAGTGGGTAAATGAACCGTTTCCATGTCTCACGCCTGACATGGTTTCGCATTGAACCTACATAAATGATTGTCACAATAACTAGTTCGTGATGTCCTCGCCGGCGTGCAGATGACGAAGATCTCAGTCACGGCATATTGTGCAGTGGCTTTGGCCCTGGTTTTGGTGCATATCAGCGTACAGACCTGTGAGGCAGCACGCTATGCACGGGAAGGTTTGAGTTCGTTTTATGATAGCAGTGAACCTGGGGCAGCTTCCTTGTCGTCCTCCGGGACTCCGAGGGGCGTGACATACCGGCCACCGATTGTCAACGTCAAGTATCATGAAGGAGGAAGGGTAAGTACTAACTTTCAACCTCAGTTTTTCAAAATAGTGGGAGCTCAGTCAATCTTGAGTCTCGATCGTGTCTATCGAACAGCAGTTATACATCAGATTAATCGTAAAATTGTTTCCATTAATCCATTGTCTAAGCTGTTGGAAACAGTTTTTTGTATAGTTGAAACACACTAAATTTAATCAAGGAGTAATACCGGGACTAAATAATTACCATCAACAGTAATGCTGCTTGGTGCCCTTCTTGTGTTGTCTTAGGATTTTTTTTCACTAGGTAGACTATGACATTATAAAACCTTGAGGTTTCCTTATCGACTTGTCTCAGTATAAAGATGTTTTTCGCAATGAATATATTGACCTTCAGATTCAACATTGACCTATTTTGGAACTGCTTTTGTAGTAAGGCAAGCATCAAGAAGACTACAAATTCCAAGAAATTCCCTAAATACCTAGGGATGTGGACGTTGACTTACTTATGATTGGTTCTAATTGACCATTGACTCTGACAATGCCAACCTCTTCTGCTTTAGACACAAACATGGTCTCAATGAATTCCTCTCAATAGATAATTCCGTCTTTCCAGTTATGTTACTTCTTTTTGCGAAACAACAAACCATCAGTACATTAGAAGCATGAGAAGTGTTTCAGAAACCGTTTACATTCTAATGGGGGACAAGGTATACACCAACCCTGAAGCTTCTCCAATTTAGGATTCTTGCATGTTCCCTGCCCTCTCCAAGAACCACTACACATGTTCTTCCTAAACGAAGAATGTGTCATGGAGACTTCATGTTTCACTCCGCATTTTTACCATCATCACAACAATGTGCAGATCATGTGGAAACCGGTAGACATCTACTTCGTGTGGTACGGCACATGGACAGAGCAACAGAAGAATGTTCTTCGAACGGCCACAAACTCCCTCACTCCAAAGCACCCGATCTGACAATGGCCGAGCTTAAGCAACATGTACAAGCTCGTGACGGAGTATTACCAAGAACTTCCTGGAGAATCACGAAAGTATGCAAGCAAGAGCGTCACCATAGCCGGTGAAATTGACGACGCATACTCGTTCGGTCAGACAATCAACCCCGGCATCGACCCCGTGGTCATCATCGGTAACCACATCGCTAATTATAGCCTTCCGGAGGACTACGAGCAAGGAATTTACTTCCTCTTCACCTCCGGGGACGTCACATTCAATGGGCCAGCTTACTGCGCCTACCGGTCTTCCAATTGCAGTGTAACAACCACGAATAACTGCTCCGACTGGTTAAGCAATAACTTCCTCTACGCATTTGTCCCCCTCCCGTCCGAAACCAACGGCATTCTCATTGGTTGCAGTCCGTTCAATTCACCACCTGCAGTGACCAATCGTTTGGATGTTGGACGGGCTCCGAACAAGGAGGTTTCACCCGACGGAGGGCTTGATGCTATGATAAGCAATTACATTTATGAGCTTCTGGCAACGATTGTGGATCCGTATTATACTGCGTGGATGTATAATGTCGATCCGGATTTGTGCGAATTCAATTTTGCCGCGGGAGATTGGTGGTACTGTAATCTGCCGAGCTTTTACCCCGATTTCCCTACCAACACTTCGGAATGCTACAACTTCCTGCATACGTTGGTGGAGCCTAAGTCCAAGGCATCCTTCAATGTTTACGGCGACCATGGATCCCAGTTTCTGATTCAGAAGATCTGGAGCTTGGAGATCAAGGGATGCGCCACTCAACCTGTTGGTGAGTCTTCCAGATTCAAATGACAATGTATAGTGGTTGCCATGTAACATATCTACACTAACAATTATACTTAGTGTCACCGGTTGAACATTCTTTGTCATTCCTTGTAAAAATGAATTTGGGTATCATAGATTTACAACGTTGTAATCACTGTCACTTGCTTAGTGTTTGAAATGGCGATTTTATCAGCGTTTGCAAGCTCTCGTTGTTTCAAAGTCCCGCAGTATGAGCAGCTCAATCCATTCTAGGTTCCAACGAGTCAGAGATCCTTGCAAGTCCCAGATTTGCGTCCTAGTTTGACCTGTGCCGTCATCTTCCCGCGCCAACGGGGAGCGGCTCGGAACGGTAGTGCGCCAACCACATAAGGTCCACATGACACAATAAGCTTCATGGATCTCGTATGTGTAATGTTATACAGAGAATTGTGCCGCCAACACCGTGGTGCTGCATAAACCCAAGGGAACCATCCAGAAAGGTTTGTTCTTCGGTGGAGTCGGGTTGCAAGTCTACGCCCCTGGCCAGAGCTGCAAATGGAAAATTCTGGTGCCGGGTGCGAAGTTCATCACCCTCTACTTCGAAACGGTTGCCCTCACCTCCGACGCACTGGATTTTATCACAGTGGGCCACGAGAATCATGTGCAGAAGAAGCTGACTGGGTTTGGGAAGAACATAAGGGTGACAGTCTTTGGAGACGAGGCCAGCATACACTTCAACTCGTATGGTGGTAGAAGTCCCCAACCAGAGTCGGCGGGCTTCATCCTTCACTACGCTGCAGGTGAATCTTTAGAAACTCTTATGCCAATCGTGTATGTTTCGTCTAGCGTGCTTGAGGTAAGGTACCCAGGACTAAATCGCCTACTCACATTGTGGGTGTAAGTGCACGGGCACCACAAAGAGATGGGATCGTGTGTTGAAAATTTGTGAACCATTCTGGACCCAGTAGTCAACCTAAATATTGCGGGCGATCTACATGATCGTTAAAGAAGAAAGAGCTTGATCTCCACTTGACAATTAATGGATAAGATACTGCCCGAGAATTGGTTGCAGACGCAACAGTGCGCGTGTTAAGGGTTGCTTCCTTGGAACTTGACTTTCAAACGAATTTGATGTGTAGGTCACTTTGTGTGCATAGTAATTTGAGCTAACATGGACACTTTCTGTTTTGCACCCTCCGAGTGTATCAAACATGGAATTAATTACAAGATTATTAGCAAATTTTCATCATCAAAGTGAGGATTCTTTTGTCCTTCTAAATAATAGTGTTTTTAGGCCATGATGTTTTTAGCGTATGTCCTTTTAAACTTGCGTGTGAAACAATCAAGGTTTCACCAACCAAATCCTCGGGGAAGCAATGGAAGTATTTGTAGTGGCCAAACGTGTATCTTTTCAATGTTACTCATGATGTGGGTTGTGTTATATTGTTGCAGGTCATTAGTTGTAACTTCCATTTCGTCATTCAAGCGGCCCATTCGTTCAAGTTTTCCATGTTATGGCGTATGGAGTTGAGTGGAGAACATGTCAGCTTCCAAATAATAGACACCATCAAGTTGCATTGATTTACAAACTCATAGTCTAGCATTTGTGAGAACCCGATTACTTAAGAACAGCGGTGTTGATGCAATTTGAAACATGTGAAAAAAATTGTTAGAAATTGAGAGCAAGAGCTCAACAAATTTGATTCTTTACAAACTTATCATGCTTCCAGTTTCGGTGAATAATCTTGCTCACATGCATTTGGTTTCTTAAAGGGTGCCGCTCATGTCAAGTATCATTGTTGTAAGCTGTGAACACCCTCTTGTAATGAAAGAGTTCCCCTCCCATTTCACTTGTATGCCTTGATGTTTATGAGAATGTTGGTACAACACGGACCAAACTAGTACCTTGGACAAATTCAACACTTATTAGCATGTGATTTTGAAAGTGCCGAAATTTATGCATGGAAATCTCGAGATTGAGTTGGAGTTTTCACTATCCTCATTTATTTTTAGAATAAATGTTATGTTTAATGTGTGCATGTATTATGGTCTTGATGATTTTGGTGTGCCCATTATCCCGGAAAGAAGCATGAAGGGGATTGCGTTACAAGTGCTTCATAATTCATATGCATGGGTACAATAGAGTAGGACGAAGCATGTTTTGCCTAGTAGCCTTGCATGAATCAAGGGTTACCGTAGTATAGTTTCCCTTGAAATACTTGTACCAAAATGGTTACAAGAAGAATTCTCTCTTGATTAGGTCATGGGTATGGCAAGTATAAAGTATCTCAAAACTTGCACAACAAAGGTGAGTAACTTGGACGTTGTGTGTCTTACTTGTTAATCATTCTTATTGACTGTATAGGTGGGAGTGATGATTGTTAATTGCCATGGTAGATATTTGAGATGCCAACTCGGTAGTTTATTTTGAATTAGTGTTTCCCACCTCTCTAAGTTGAAGTTAGGGATTTCCTACCCATATTTGCGAATGTGTGTGAACATTCTTAGTATAAAACTTCTGTATATGCAAGAAAAAGTTTTGTATGACAATTTAGAAATGAGGAGGGGAGAAAAATATGTAAACATTCTAACGTTCAACTCACAAAATATTGAAGTGCATCAAAGTTTAGTTTCCTTCGCCAATCAAGATTGCCCTGACAATCATATTAACTTTTGGACCTTGAATAATGTACATATTCTAAGCGGGAAGTCCAATCGCATTGTGGCACGTGTCCTTCTAGTGTTCGTGATGGAAAAGTTGTGTAGTTTCACAAATGTCATTATCACATTTGATGCGATGGAGAAAGTAAGTTAAGATGGCATTGATTGTACTCAAGTTTTTGTCTCCCAGTTATTGGAAGCATGTAAACCGCCTATGTTGTGAACATGGGTTGGGAGAGAATCTTACCTTTTGGAAAAAACATTAATAATAAATTTTGGAAATAAATTTTACATGGGTCCCAAGCCCCACTCATGTTAGCAAGTCCCAACTTGTGAGCCTCAAGTTATCACTAAATATCATTCAATATCATTAAAGTTGAATGTTGATTATTTTATGCACGTACATTCAAGGGACTTGGGTTGAGAGTTGGCTCTAGTTTTTATTTTCTCAACCCAACTTGTAGCACAAGTCCCAAGCGTCACCTCCAAAAAGTGTTGCCATGTAGGCATCCACGTCATAGTTGGGACTTCAGACTTCGGACCCCATGTAAAGTGGTAAGTTCCAACTTCCATGCTCTCAATGGTTGAGATTGCATGGATTGACCTCATGTGACTTGGGACTTAGGACTTCGGCTCTTAAGAGCATATTTACAATGTACATGTTGTATTGTCCTTCCTCTTCATTAAGACACATTTGATCACACAAGGAAGGGTCGTATTATCTTAATGGCTTATTATTGGTAATATGACATTTTGGTCTCAAATGTTTATCCTACGAGAATTCGAAAGGTGAAAGACTTGTGACGATGAGTTAAAGAGCAGTTGGTATGTTGTAGTGAATGCTCTTGAGCTTTGGGAAATGATAACATTAGTAGGAAAGTTATAACTTTTAGGTGGGGAAAATACAAAGGTTTCAATGTCTTTAAATGGGGAAAAATTGCACATAATGGGTGGCCATCCATTCGGATGTTACTAAAACGTCATGTGTTGTAAGTTATCAATAAATAATGGAAAGATGAAACTTAAGTTTGTCATGATTTTGGGCATTCAACTAGAACCGTGCACTGGTAGGAGAGGCATACTATTAACAAATAACCAAGAAGTCATATTAATTGAGCTTGTTCCAAGAATCGAAGTGTCAAAAGGCAATTCAACCCTGTTGGCAACAAAGTTCAAATTCAATATACCAAAGACGCTCTTGTCGAGAGATAGATAGATTAATAGAGAAAAAAATCACTATAATTTGTTATAAATGCATATTCATGGGAACTAGAAACCCTTGAAACAAAAATTGGAAAAGGACAAATGTTGTCATCCTTCCAATTGCCTTCATTAAAGACTAAGAAGATTCAATAAGAATTTTAGTTATTATAGAGAATTCCTAACTGCTCTACTACTATGTGTAGAACTCCTAATTATTGTTGCCCTCAATTCAATGGTAAGAATTCCATCATTGTCGATGTGATAAGAGAGCCACATCGAGAGGAATCCGATCGTATCATATGTGTTGGAATTGCGAACGGACACTTTATTCACGCCGGCCCCTTGCTAAAAAGGGACCGGAGTTTCTATCTATCTATCTATCTATCTATGTTGGAATTGCTAAAAGCTTCCAAGTCCTTTAGAGTTGTTTTTTAAAATCCATGCATACAACCAGGTATTTAGGGATATCATGAAACGGGTTGATCTCCTTAATAAATCACTATACATATCATTAGGTAAGGAAACATTGTCAAAATCAATGTACAAATGGCTCAAAATCCACAAGATCTCCTTCCTACTAATTCTTCAAATTACACAAGATCATTGGAATTTGCAGTGAAGTAATCATTACATGCATCTAGAGGTTTTTCATTCACATTTGCTCATAAGATAGTTGATCTATCTATCTATCTATCTACCTTTGTGTATGCAAGGTTGTCATTTCTTATCTTTGTGAGGCATGTTTGAGCACCATAATCATAACCTTTGTTATGGTTGGAGAAGAATCAACCCAAAAAATGTAGGATGAATCTTTGACAAATCGTTCTTGGTTTACGATATGCAAGCAAAGGTTTCACGAAATTCCACCAATTTCATTTTTTACAATGATTCAGGTGTCGATTGCAAGAACGTGAAGCCGGACATTTTGGAGAGGCACCTCAAAGAGGTCATGGCAGCGTGTCATAAGTATCAAGTAGCTAAATCAATTCCCACTTGTGTGCACACATGGAGAGGCATTCGGGGATTGAAAATTGTTGCCATTACTTCATTTGTGTTAACAACTTCTCAAGTCAAGATGATCACGTGAACATGGCGTGGCTTGGTCCAACTGCACAAATGTGTCTCAATGTGCAGTTAATGGGGAGCTGCGTTCCGGGACCCGTGCCGGACCTTGCATGCCCGCCCGCGTTTGGGACCCGTGCCCAACCATGGGCGCCCGCCACCTAGATTTTTTCAACCGTTGGATGAATATTACCAAGTGAGCGGCTCAGATTGTGGGAGCCGCCCACATGCCCGGCTCCCTAATCCGCGCCTCAGTGACGCGGGTGCGCGATAGTCTGTATGAGCCCCCACACGTCTTGAAGTCAAACTTTACTTGGTCTACAAAAGTGGAACTAGATTTAACCCTTAACTTCCAAAGAGGCCCGTTTTGGGCTTATGAATGACTCTTGAAGGCAAATTCATCCAAAAGAAGGTGCTAGGAAGATCACAATGAGTATCATTATATACCTCACGAACTTTTCTTGTCAATGGCCATGATCACATTCCATAATGAAAAGATGGTTGTTCACTAGAGATTTTTAAAGTCAAGAATGAACTAACTCTTCATTTTTTTAATACATTATTGTATAAAGCAAAGTCGTATTATTTTGATTGAAAACTGTTAAATTTGTGAAGATTCTTTTTCTTACCTTGAAATTTTTTTCTTAGAATAATATCAAAAGTTGGATTTTTTGCATATTTATATATTATATAATAATATACATAATAATAAAATATATCACAAATTCTTGAATTTTATTGATTCTAATTTGATTATTAAATTTACTAATAATGATACCGTATTGATGTGATCTTGAAATCATTAGCAATAAATTTTCTTTAAGATAAAATAAATTTGAGCTCTAGAAAGCTTACTTTTTAGATGATCCAATGAAAACATAATATGCTCCGGAAGTAAAGGGTTTACACAACCTACAACAAAGAGGATGTGAAAACAAGGTTCATATGTGACAATGTTGATATGATATATGTGGTGCACATTTGAATAGGTAGGTCATTTATATAACTTGAATCTCCATGTACATCCTTCTATATATGTATGTGATACGAATAAAAGGAAGCAATTAATAACAATGTAGTTTGGACGAGATCATTTTTTAAATGATTAGCAGTGATATAAAACAATAAGTAAGCTTAAACACCTTAAAAGTAGACAAACCCAATTTCATTAAGCAATTTCACATAAGTGAAGTACTTGAGTGATTTTTCATAGGTTTGGAAATTGTTATCACAATGTTTACTAAAAATTCACAATTTACTCCTAAGTTTTGAGATTACTGTAAATTTCCAAAGCCATGATTCTCATCCGATCCATATTCACAACATAAGTCAACCTATTTCTAATAACTCGAAGACAAAAACTTTAGCAAAATTAATGCCCTTTTCAAGGCACTCAAATCCGTGACCTTTTAACTCACTCTTTCAATCACACCGAATGTGAAGGCTACATATGTGATTCTTCAAGATTTTTTCCATCATATTTGAAAATGATGGTTCCATGTGTGGAACTTCATAGCCTTGGGGGACTATATGTATTGAGATTCCAGGGGGGGGGGGGGGGCGGGGCAGGGGGGCTTATTGGAAATGGGAATGTTAGGATTCTACCGTAAACAATATACTAAGGTCCACAGTGGACATCTTAGACCAGTGTGGATTAGCAACTAAGTGTGTGACATGCCTATTGTGGGCATGTTCAAGCACAAAAATATGTATGTGAGCCAGATACTCCCTATTTTAACTAGTTGTGTAAAAAGTGATGCCATCTTTAACTAACTCATTCATCAAGTGCACTTTTGGAAATCAAGTGATATGAGATTTGGGTTCAAATGCACGACTTCGATGCCTTCGAAAGGAAATATATATACTTGCAACATCAACAATTAATGTCGCATTGTATGACCGTACTTTTAATTTCTCCGTGACTTAAGATAATGTACAAAAAGAGGCCCGGTGAGGGCTTGTAGAAATGGTTGATATGGTTGAGCATTTAGCCCCCTATACCCTTAAATAGTTCATTGAACTTCAGTTTACATACATACATATATAGTACATACCATCCAATCCCAAAAGGAGTCTCCAAGGTAGCAAAGAATGACGTGGCCTCACGAGAGGCCAGAAGCTCATTTCACTCCCCATAGACTTCTTCTCGACAAACATGTGACAAAAGAAAAAAAAGGAAGAAATGTGGGAAAGGTGGGGGACTACCTATAGTGCAAAAGGTGGGCATGGTGGGGGAAACTTACTAGGGGGAGGTGGCATGCATGGAGCTAAGGTGCTGGTGACATGGCACGGGCAATAGGACAAAGTAGGAAAAATTAATCAAAAAGCAAAGAGAGTTCATTGTTTGTTTAAAGCACTTCATGGTGGTGGATCAGGGTGGCCTATGTACATGGACATGGACATACATGCATGAGCAGATGATTGCATGGTTGCACATGTGCATGGGGTTGGGTTTAGTTGGGATATTCATTCATACGCATGGGTTCAACATGCCGGGATGGGAAGCGTCCAAGTTAGTCTGATTTAATGTGAAATTAAAATGGTGCATCATATTAATTAAAGTGGCCTTCGTGACTTTGTTATTTGACATCTAATGTCAAATGCATCCTCTCTAGTTGTTGCCTAATGATTGCAAGACAATTAATGTGGGTAGACAATGAAAAATGTGGGCCACACTAAATCAAGATAAGATGTGTAGTGTAACTTAATGACCTCAAATGGGAACAAAGTTGGAGCCCACAAAAGTATTGAGAGTTTGCATGGAGTCCCTCCCGTCAACGCCCGTCATCACCATTTCTCTTCTCCTTGGCCTGCAAGGCTTCGATGGCGGTGGTCGACTGATGCATCGGAATTCGGGGGAGCGACATTGCATCATGCGCCATGCGCGATCCATTCATCGCCATGGATCCTTCAATTCCAGGTGCTCTTCATCACATTCGTGTTTGCCTCTTTCACGGTCGTCATTTTCCCTCTGTTTTCCCGTTATTTCACCATGCATCGAGTTCATCATCGCAAACCCTATGACTCTGTTTTGGCTGAGAATTGTCGCTATTTGAAGTTGGGAATGGTGCATTGTTTGTTTTATGCTTGCATAACGTGCTTCGACAATGTAACCGAATCTCTGGAATTCTTTTCCTATGTGCTTACCGCACTTATTAACGTGCCTTCACGATGCAACTTGTCAATCAACGCAAACCCTATCCCTCTGTTCTGGCTGAGAATTATCGCCATTTTGAAATTTTGAAATGGTGCATTGATGATGTTATGCTGCCTTACGTGCATCGACGATCTTATGCTGTCTTACGTGCATCGACAATGTACCTGTACATGTGGAGTTATTTTCCTGTATGTTTCCCGCACTTTTTCACGTGCCTTCATTATGCATCTTGACAATCGCAAACCCTATGCCTCTTTGGCTGAGAATTATCGCCATTTTGGATTCCGGAATGGTGCATTGTTCATGTTATGCTTTGCCTTACGTGCATCGACAATGTACTTGTACCTCTGGAATTCTTTTTCTGTGTGTTTCCCGCGTTTTTTTCACGTGCCTTCATTATGCATTTTGTCTATTGCAAACTCTATGCCTCTTTTTTGGCTGGGAATTGTCGCCATTTGAATGCCGGAACGGTGCATTGTTCATCTTATCCTTTGCCTTCCGTGCGTCGACAATGTACCCGAACCTCTGCATCGGACAATGTATCTGCACCCCTGGAGTCAGTTGAGAGCTGTGATTTTGAAATTAGGTCGCCATTTGAAATTTGGTAAGGGTGTGTTGTTCGTGCATCAACAATGGATCTGTACCCCTGTACTCGATCGCAGTCTCTATGCCCCTGTCGTTGAGAACTTTTTCATGCTTAAGTCGCCATTTGAACTTGGGAGCGGTGCAAAATATGTTGTCATGGATTGAGAACTGTAGCCATTTTCTGTTTCCAGAACGGTGCATTGTTCATCGAATGCTTGCCTTATGTGCATTGACAATGCATCTGCACCCTTGGAGTCGGTTGAGAGCTGCTGATATTGGAATTAGATCCCCATTTGAAATTTGGTAACAGTATGTTGTTCATGCATTGACAATGTATCTGCACTCTCGCAACATGCTTTTGCACTTGTAGGTTTGTTTGAATTGAATATTTGCAACAAGAAGTAAGTGAACATTTATTGAAATCATGTTTGAAGGTTTTAGCTGACAGAGCTCATAATTGTGAATGCAGGGAAGGCGAGTGCCAATTCACTTATCGAGCAAATCACGCAGATACGTGGGAGAAGCATACCATTCTTTCGTCCAAAGAGTGCACTATTGACCACCGAGGCATGCCTGGTACTTTTCCTCACTCCACTTCTTCCCACTATACTTAACGGCCTTGCACATTATTTAGGTACAAAATAAGGCATAAATATTAGTCAGTTGTGATTAGTGATTGCGCTCTTGTATGTGAATAGTCGAGCTTTGTTTTTGTTAGTAAGTCATGGAGATACACCATCTTAAGTACGAATGGCATCATCATTTATGCAGGAGAGGACCTGGTGTCAGCTTCCTTGCATTTCTGGTCAACATACATGGCATTGACTTATATATATATATTCTGAGTTTTAGCAATTAATGTAGAACATGTTGTTCTGCTTGAAAGTAGATTTGCATTTGGATTCTAAATATGCTGTGTTTAAGTGTTTGCAGGTGAAGGATGTCCTTTATATGCTGCAGGGCTTTGCGAGTACATACTTTCCATGGAATGAAACAACTCAGCAGTTTTCTGTTGAAAGTGGACTCCATGTCTCACATTTGTCAATGTCCAGCCTCTACAATTTACTTGTACCATTTGTTGCTGCAGCAACTAACTTACAGAAAGTGGAAATATTTGTCAAGAAAGTGGCAGCTGAAACTACTGGAAGCTGGTTGAAATGCAGGCCTCAAGGCTTGCCTACCCTGGAGGCATTTGCAAATGCAGTGGCTATGCGTCTTCAGGTAGGCAATGACAGATCTGCTGGGTGAACTAGCTGGCAATTTTAGATGACCTGCTTGCTTTGATGGCAAGTTCAAATACTTGGTGGATCGGGGCAATGCTTGAATTTTGGTTTCACGGTTATGTCAGCTATGATATCAATGGAAGTTGTTGGTCACAGAAGTGAACATAAGGATAGAGATTAGCATTGAAAAATGAGAAAATAGGCCTGTCCTTTTGAGGCTAATCAATCTTAGGTGTAACTATTTGTTAGGGAAGGAATTGTATTTAAGACATTAAAAAAATCATGGAGATAACATTTGGGCAAATGGACAGTGTCTACGCAAGCCTGCGCTGGAGAAGGAACTCGAGGCAGTTGCTGGTGGAGCAGGAACCTCTGTCACCCTCTTGAGCCTTATGGCCTGCATGTCCTGGTTAGTGTTTGTGCAATTTTCCCCAGCAAATCATGAACACTTCCCTTGAACAACATCTTATTTTATAGCATGACCAAAGCTCTTGTCTGGTTTCAAGTTGTCCACTGATTGATGGTTTATCTTCAATTCTGAGGTTGCTATGAGCTGAAAGAGATGCATCTGTTTACATGGGAGGGCAGGGTTTTTGCAGGGTCTGAGTTTCTGAAGAACGTTGTTGAAAATGCTGCACCTGATCCTGATCTTTTGTTCGAGAAATCATCTAGTGCAGCAGAGTCAGCCTCTCATATTCTGACGTCTCTTTATGAGCAGCTTGATGATATCTGCCTTTTAGAAGATGGAGAGGTATGTCGATCAGAACTGTGACAGCTTTATGAAACTACACTTGGATTGTTGTGACCCGTGGCCTTTGTATTGTCCCTCTTTTTCTCACCGAATCCTTGTATGAGGGTCAGTGATGGTTTTCTTGTTCAATGTCTCACAATATGCTAGAACAGTCAATTGACATCCATTATGTGAATATTGGTCTTTGAGTTGGGTACCTTGTAGAAGAATCAAATATAGCCTGCATCAAGAAGGCTAATTTTAAGGACTTTGTTCCAGCCTTCTTTTGCAAAGACTTCATTGACACCAATGCGTTGGCTCAAATAGGAAGAGGCATACCGCACAATATTGCTTCTCTTCGTGGGCACTCTACGACCACTTACCAAGTCACTTGATGCTTGGCTACAAGAAGGCACTCTCAGTGATCCATCTGGCGAGGTAATGAGTGGTGAAGGTTTGGATGAACTGATAGCTTGGACTTTAATAGTTGTGTGTGTATAATGTCCTATTTGATGCATGTTGCATTTGTATATGTATCTGTTTCCATCACTACTGCCAGTTACGTCTACATTTATTAGATGTAGATGTAGTAGAGTTCTTTGGCTCTGACATTATGTCTCATTGTCTACCAGCTATTTATTTATGGAGATAGCTCCATTCCAATTGAAGATGCAGCTTTCTGGCAGCGTGGATACCAATTGCGCAGAAGATCTTCACATGATGTTCAAAAAGCGAACTCCGATCAGATTCTTTCCAAAGGTCAGTATGTTGGGCCCTCAATGGATGTCTCTGGCAGCCAGAACAGTTCCCCACGCTCTTTGATGGAGAATGTGAGTCCAAGACAAACAGCAGCGAGTCTGGAAGGTATTGGTAACTCAAAATATATGTGCATAATTATATAACTTTGTTGTGACTCTCTCCTGTGTAAATGATATCCCACTAATTTTCCAACAAGTTGTAGCTGTTTATGTTGAAGGTGGATGAGAAAAAACCTGTATTCTCCCTTGTTGCTCTTTTTAGAACTATGAAGTCTCCTGAGGAAGATTACTGTGCCAAATTTGATAATGTTACACCAAATTATTGATACAAGGTCCGGAGTTGGATGTTGCAGGGCAAAGAGCCCCACTCTCGACATGGGGAGGCTCTACTGGAGAATCAGAGGATCTGATTTGCCCAGTGTTCTTACAGTGTTTAGCCAAGTCTGTAGTGTCAGCTGGCAAATCATTGCAGTTGCTGCAACACATATGGAGGGGAAAAGGTGGAGGGGGTGAAGTCCACTCGTCTTATTCATACATGCCATCCCCGGCACTACCTCATACACCATTCTCTCCTTCTAACTATGGGGGTGAGAAAAAGTTCCCTGCTGAGGTAAATTAACCCACTCAGCCTCATTCTTTGTATGTTCGAACTTGTCAAGGGTTGAAGTTCTCATTGATCTTAAGGTGGGGCTTCTAAGTGTCTACGTTTACCTTCTCTGTCTTATGCATGCATGGATGTTATACAAGTCTGTAACCTAAAAAGTTCCTTGTTTTGTAGGGTTGGTTATCTTCCAAACAACTGCCTTTAAATCTCCACCATAACTTGACATATCTACGCAATCCACTTTTTGATCTATTGTGTAGATACTTAATTGCAAGATTTGAAGAGGATTACAATATGGGATTTTTCCTGTACAGGCAGCATTGGGTTCTTTCTCAACTCACGCACAGCAAAAAACACTCTTTACACATACAAGTGAGAACTGTTACAAAGATGAAAAGGAGGTGGCTGATCAACACCAGCCAATGTCTCTCTTTGAGGAGTTGTCTGTGTCTCTCCGAAAGTTATTAGCACATGACAACAACATACCGATTATCACAAGTCCAGAACCAGATGAAGCTACAAGTGAAGCAACAATATCCAACCTTTCAGTTAAATCAAATAACTTCATGGAGACTTTTTATCAAATACAGGCATGGTTTCATCCTTTTGTTGAGTTTCCTTAGCTCTCTGTCTGTCTGTCTGTCTGCCTCTCATATATTCATTTGGACCAGGGCTCATGAAGTTAAGGTTCTATGAGGCCAGTGTCCCAGGCATAGGAGACCAGGTAGTTTAAGTGCTGGTGTACCCTGTTTTGGCTTAAGTTGTTTTTTCAACATGTTGACTTTTGAACCATTTGGGTAGTTGGAGGCTGTCACATTTCTGTGATTGTATTCATCTGAGCGCCTATGACAATGTGCCACTTGGAATCATAGCACTATATTCTATTGGTGTCAGCATCTATAATTAGAGTTTGGACTAGTAACAAAGAGATCGTAATGGGTATACACTGCAAATTGATGAAGAAGTGTGCATCTGCGGAAGGTCGCTTGCATCTCATTCTGAATATTGGGACTGACTGAGAAATCCTCTCCTTGATTCTGGTTTCGCTTGTAGGTTCCAATTCAAAATGTATTTGTCGATTTTAGTTCTTGTTACTGTGCTGACATATTTCTGTCTTGTTATTTTTGCTATAAATGCAGGCAGAAAAACAGAGTCACAGAGATGAAGGGTATGCCTGCAGGAGAGAGCAGGTCACAGAGGTGGTTCAAAAAGGTTGTGAATACTCACTGCATGAGGTTAAGACCATACATCAACCAGATGGTCAATATATTAGTGTTCAGCAATCTCTCCATGTCAAGTTAAGCACACCTGGCAGTGAAGAGGCAGAATTTTCCAGTGTGGAACCTACTGAAGGAATCAATATCACTCACTTGACTTCACCTGAGGGCAATGTTGGACCAAATGAGTTATCAGGTTGGGATTTGCCTTGCATTATTAGATCTTAACACCTAAGTATGTAACTGTATTATTTTGTGTTTCTTTGCACTTGCAAGTGTGACATCGAATTAACAGAGATCCCTAGTGTTGTAGATCTGCAAAAAGGGCTTGTCAACTCAGAAATAACAAACTAAAGAGCATGTACTACAAGTTGATTGCAATTGGACCATCTGATTGCAATTTAATATCCGCTGGATTGTGATGTTTCAATAGCCTGGAATGATTTTGAGGTTTGTGCAGGTGGTGATGTATGTTGTCCTTACATTGGTGTTGCTAGTAACTATTGTGAGGAGATGATGTTGTGGCTAACTATTCTCTGGCATCCACAGGATTCTATGACAACCTAAAACAGGAGACAGCAACTGAAGATGAGTCATCAGTTGAGGAGTTAAGAGCCGCTTATATTAGAAAGTGTACACTACCGGAACCTCAGGAGGATCCATGGCGCATGAAGCTAAGCCTGAGTGCCTACAGTCATCTCCCTCCCTTGAACGACTCACAGCTAAGGGAAAGCATATTTGGCGGAGTTTGTGGTCCTGTAGACAGCCATACAGATGTTGAAGGTGATGGAAGTTCTCCTCATAGTGTTCTTGATGATCAGAACACAAGGTTTGAGTCTGACCGACACACAGAATTCTATGAAAACCTGAGATCGTCAAGGAGCATTGAAAATGGCACAGCCTATACTGATGGTGAGGGGTGCGGAAATCTTTTAGCAACACACCTGAGAGTAGATTTGAAGGCTTTGGAGCGTCTTATGCCATATCCAACTCAGTTACCTTCTTTTCAGGTACGCTGTTCCATACCACATCTTAATTGGATGTGTCTGATGCCAAGAGGTCTATATTACATGACATGTCTCAATTTCCATGATGTAAGTACAAAAATGTGTATACTTGCAACATTCTTGCATTTGATATATTAGTACAAAAAAATGGATACATTTTGATCCAGAAGTATTATATATATCAGGGGATGAACTCCATCGAACCCTCTTTCTATAGACAGGCTATGCTGTAAAACTGCCCCAAGTAGAAGCACTTCTGGAGTTCATATTGAAACAGAAGATTGTTTGGAAATGGCTATGTGCACAAGGACCATTCACATAATTTATTTTCTGAACATGGGTAACATAACAGGAGAAAGTGGCTATATCTGAGGTTGTTGCCCCACATCACCAGAATCGGGTTGCTGCTCAGACGTTGGATTGGCTTCAACGAGTCAATTTCAAGGCGACACCATCTCCTGCTGTTCTAGTGCAGGAGTGTTTGATATCCTCCATAGAAAGACGAGTAAGGCTTCATACCCTCTTGGTGCCTGCATCCAAAATTGGTAATGGAGTCACTTGGTGTCCCGGAATGAGGTCCATCATCTGTTAGTACCTTCTCAGGAAAAGGCATGTGTCTGTGTAACTAAAGTACGCGGCCCTACTGTGGGCAATTCCAACTCCAGACAATTTTGGCCGTTGGGTCAGATTGGGGAACTGTCTCATCTGGTTAGTAATTGTGAATCACAAAGATTGTCATTTCAAGTTTCTGAATCAAACTCGAGATGCAAAAGTTAAAGGAAGTCAAAGTGAAGATTCTCTTTTCTCTTTAAACAATCACATAAGCCCTCTCAATTGTGTTAAAAACTATTCCACCTAGAATGGTGTCTATGCTTTAGTACATAATCCAATCTCAAAATAACGTGTCTTATCATGTCCTTTCCTAACTACTACCCAACCCTGCCATATACCCCTCAAATATAGGCGTCTGATTAACGAGAGTGACCACATAAGGCCTACATACCTTACGATCTCATGACAATCTTCTCAATGTTCTTTAGTTAGTGCAGGAAATGTTTCAGTTAATTTAATGTCCTCTCACTTGTTTGCACCCACCTTTGTATATGGATTTCTAATTTGTATTGGCGATCCCCAACATGAACCTCCTTGTAACTATGCATCGCAGGTGCATGCAGTTAGTCACCAACTTCTAGAGCGATTGATGGGGGAGTGGCGGCTTATGGAAGAGCTGGTACTTCTACGAGCCATCTACTTAATTGGATCTGGTACCCATACCCAATCCTCTTTCTGGCAAGGTGGTTGTAAATGTATTTCCTCATGGACCAAGTTGTGGGGGAGTTTGTCATGTGAAGTATAAGTAAATTCTGTTGTCTACGACGACGAGGTCTGCATGATTGCAGCCATGGACCTTTTTCTTCACTCGGGTTCTGCATTTTTCATCGTGGATGACATTTCCTGAATGCTCCCGAGCTCCTCCTCTGGGGTGTCTGAATAGGTGATTTACTCCAGCAATTTGCGTCAGTTCTCTTCAACAAACTGGACCGTGGGGAGAGCTGGGATGATTATTATGAGCTGAACACCATGCTTCAGGTACGTGTGATGATTTGATTACACATCATATCCAGCGTGTTCTCGAACCCTTGAAAGTATGGTGGTAACAACATTGAATATCATCAAACACTAAATAATATCCTATTTAGTGTAGTGGTACAGGGCGACCAAATCCAAGTTCAGGATGAACATTAGTGTCAGCTGTAATGTATTGGGCTACAAGGCTTCTATATCCAGAGCCAATCACATACCGAACACGTACTGTATCTCAAAATGCAAGTGACCAGCGTTTGATGTGGAGCCAATGTTGATACATACTTATCCTTCAGGGTTTATAATCGTCTCAGTGCCAACTCAACATTTAGGGCCACTTTACACTGTGGCCAAAGGCCGTGACTATGGAATTGTGAGGGCCCTTGAAACTCATCCACAGGACGTACCATGGGAAATTGAGGTTGAAATTTGTGTGATCACGGGCTTTCCAAGTGTAGTGTAAACACATACGTGACCATGCGCTCGACCAAATGCTATTTTGTTACCATCCCATTCGTGTGGGCTCTTCTACACAATAAGTCATAGTAAAATCAAGGGCTGTGAGATTCTGAAGTGTCAGGGTCTTCCGATTTTAGGGTTAGACCCACCTCTTTGAGGTGTGCTTGCTGTGAAATCCGGTAGACCATGAAATATAGGACTCCATGGATTCATCCTTTCAAACTTCCTTGCCACCGTTAGGCCCTCAAGCTGTAGTGTACAGTGAAGGGGGACGGTATCTTTCATGACGCTCCAAACCCTTACCACCAACTAATGTAACCTTACATGAATGAAATCGGTATATGTCATTGACGTGTATGTTCTTATTTTTATTTTGAACATGTCACCTTTATAAAAATTTGATAGTAATTGGCAAGCAAATTCCAAAGGAAGCCAAGAGATCCTTCCCCATCTCTCACCTCCGTCCAATGTTCATTCCTTCTCCAATTGAGTGCTTGCACAAAAATCCACAACCCAATTACAACCATGTTAACGCAACGAAACCAAAGTAAATAAGTCCTTGCTCCCTCCTCCCCTCTCTCCAAACTCTTTCCTTCCCACCTTATGCCTCCCTTGGGTGTTCCTTGCCCTCGTTTAAGTTGTATTCATCAAACTGTGGGACGGTAATCTGTCCGTGTTGATGATACGTGGATTAAGAGGTTTGCTATGTGTTGATTACCTACAGGAATCGGTTCGTAGCTCTGCGCATGGCATGACTTCTCCTGCGCTGGAATCACTCGTTGTGAAGGTGGAGTCAGGGCATGCTGTTCCAGGTCCTACAGGGAGCAGCCCGGCTCGAAGTTACAACACTTTACCGCTTCAAATTATGGGGCGAAGTCCCACAGCTGGGATAGACACTCTTGACTCTCTTCGGTTTCATTACAAGGTGCACATCTTTGGATATCTATCACTTGCCCCGTAAATTAAAGGCAGGTCCGCTTTACACTAGAGAGGTTGAGAGAGGTTGAAGATTGAGAGCTGGAAGAAACGAGGCTTCTAATTGGCTTGGAGCCTCTTATGGACGCTTGTCCACTCAAGTCCACTTTACACTTGAGCTTTCAACTGATGAGCTTGAGAGTTTCACTGGGCTTAAACGCAGCCTTGATAGATCCCATGTGAAGCGAATATGACAACCTCTCGGTCCATATCCTGTGCTATCTCCATGTCAAAAGTTTGAGCTCTCATTTTGCGAATCCTGGGCTAGTTGGCTTTCAAGCATTCTTTGGCTTGCCATGAATGCTCTTTTGTTGAAGCCCCCTTTCGACTAGAGCATGAAGAAAAAAAGAGTCTTCTCATTGGTGGGGAGCTTCTTATGCATGCTTGTCCACTCAAGTCTACTGTACAGTTGAGCTTAAGTGGCACATTGGTGGATCCCATGTAGAGCAACTACAACAAGCTACCTTGGTCAAAATCATAAGCTACCTCCATGGAGGTAACTTAGGAATGCCAAGAGTTCGAGTTCTCATTTTGTAGGCGCCAAGCCAATGGGGTTGCAAGCATTCTTGGGCTTGTCATGAATGCTCCTCTGTTTAACCCCCTTCACATTATAGCTTCAGTCAAGACCTCGAGAAAAGAGCCTTCTCATTGGCAGGGAGCCTCTTATGCATTCTTGTCCACTCAAAATCCCCCTGTACACTTGAGCTCTCAACTTTGAGAGCTTGAGCTTTTTACTGGCCTTACGACACTTGAATGGTGACTTGATGGATCCATTTTGGACAAGCTCTCGGTCTTGGCCAAAATCCTAACCTATGTTGTGGAGGTAGCTTAGGAATGTCAAGAGTTTGAGCACTCAATTTGTGGACCCCAAATCAATGGTCTCTCGAGCATTGTTTGGCTTGTCATGAACACTCATTGGTTTAGTATAATTTTCCCCTTGATACCTCACTTTGAGTATGGTCACTTTACACTTGCTCAAACTATTTGGAGCTTAAAGATTGGTCAAGCAATCTCTCAAGAGTTTGAGCTGTGGATGAAAGCTTATCAACTCCAATATCAAACTCCCAAAATTGGTAAGTTCGAGCTTTCAACTTGAGCTCTGGTGTAGAAGAGGCCCTAGTATCCTTGGCCAATTTCACGCATCAAGTTGAAGTTAAGAAAGAAATGGTATTTGTTGAGTGAAACCGAATGACGATGTTCCGTTAATGATTCTGACAAAGGATTAATTGAATAAATGGGGTGAACGTTCTTGGGATTCCACTTGGCCAATTCCCAACCTGGCCATGGTAAGGTTCATGACTGCTGTCAAGGTATGTGGTCCTATTGTGGGCACTGTCAAATCCACAGAGATTTCTGATTGTTGGATTGGATCAGGCATTGTCTCATCTGGTTAGTGATTGAGATGAATCACGCAAATTGTCATTTAAAGTTTCTAAATCGGCGTTGAGATGCAAAAGGTATAAGAGTCCAAAGTGAAGATTCTGGTACTCTTGAAACGATCACATAGACCCTCCCAATTATGATGTACACTATTGAACCTACTGTAGATTGGTGTCTTTATCTTAAGCACATGGATTAATCTCATCGTCTCACGCGTCTTTTTGGTGTCTGATCTTATCTACAAGCCTTGCCTTACACCACTCAAATATAGGTGTCCGATTAAGAAAAGTGACCACATTAGGCCCACATACCTTACCCTGAGTACGCATGGACAACCTCTTCTACCTTGTTGTATTATTTTACTGAATACTGACAAGGACTCATGCATTTGGCAGGTTGCATGGCCATTGGAACTTATCATAGACAGCAATGCCATTAAGAAGTACAACCAGGTAACGTACCTCCATATGGTTTTCTCTTCGAAGTTGCATCCATGTCTGCATAGCCCAGAATTTCTCCTCCCCAGTCTCAGGAGTCGGAAGTGTTTTCTGTTTGTGACAATGGTACTCAATTCTAGAGCAATTCTTCCCTGCAAGAAACCAAAAGTACATGATGGTATTCTTTGTTGACATTAATCAGTTTTCCATTCAGCTTGCATAGTCTGATGGAGATTTCACCTTTGCGAAACCCTCCCTTCTTGGGGCTGTGGCTATCAGCTATGAAAGCATCGTAACGTGTTTTGCAGGTGATGGCCTTTCTGATGAAAGTGAAGCGAGCAAAGCATGCCCTGGACAAAGCTTGTCGGTGGACATGGAAGGTTAGCCATATTCGGTTACTCACAATCTTCTTTGTTCGCAAACATTGCACTTCAAATCAGTGCTCCAAATTCTGTTACGAAAGGGTCATTAATTTAGAAACACATCTTTTTAATTGTATGAACTGAATCTTATGTTTCTGTGAGAGCAACTCTGTACTAGAAACTTTTCTTATGTGCACATAAACATGAGCACGTTAATCATCTTCTTAGAGACTACTATGTACAGATCACTAATTTAGATTCCTGAAGGCACTTCCTCTTCTTTTCCCAAACCTGTGTAGAATGGAGGAGGAGATGCTGCTCATCACAAACAACGTTTGTTACTCCAACAAAAGCTGATGCATTTTGTCAACACGCTGCATCAATACGTCATGGACCGGGTGAGCTAGAGCAACATTTTTGTGCTGAATCAAACATAAAAAGAAGAGAGAACAGAAACGTTGTATGCTCTTGAGATTGGATGTGGGGATCTTACGAGTCTCTTGCTTGAAACAGGTCTTGTATAGTTCTTGGATCGAGCTTTCTGAGGGCATGGCTGCTGCGGGGTCACTAGACGAAGTCATTGCGTGCCATGACGCATACCTGGTTTCCATTCAACGACAATGTCTAGTTGCTCCAGACAAGCTGGTGAGGACAACTCGTTTCCTCATATAATCCAACAACAATATGTATAAGCGTGAGGAAAGATTATAGTAAGAGAGATGGCTGGTGTTCTCATATGCCTATGTGCACTGTAAGGTGCAACGATGTTGTAGAGAAGTGCTGGAATCTCTTCCCCCACATTCTCACACAAAATCTTTGCTCGTGGAAAACCAGTGGACTCTCATTGCAGGCCGCGTGAAGACAATACTCGGCCTTGCACTCGACTACTACTCCATCCAGAGGACTTTATGCGATGGCATTGCCGCCCCAAACATAACGGCTCGGTGTCAGTCGGAGATAGAGCGCGTGGAGCGCCAGTTCGACGAGTGCATGGTTTTCCTATTGAGAGTACGTGACACTCCTTACCTCTTGTGTGGCTCCTTCCAAATGGTCTGCATGCCTGTCACAAGGTGAATCGTGTTGCGCTGGTTCTGACCTATGATTGGGGAGAACTGGCAGTTAGTTACAGATGAACCGGTTGAGTTTGAGAAATAACTGGTTGAAGTTCAAGACTGCAGGAAAATTACCGATCATTTTAGAGGAATTTAAAGAATATACCCCAACTTAATGAAGGAAAACTGGAGGATGTCAACATGTAACCGGTTGGACTTGCAAACACTAAGGGATCTCAACCGGTTGTGCCCAACAATCTCCCCGATCACTGGTTCTGACCTGCAGTGTGTGGGGATGATGATGATGGCAGGTGCTGTCATTTCGGCTGAACGTTGGCCACTTCCCCCACCTGAGCGATCTGGTCACCAGGATCAATTACAATTACTACTACATGACTGAAGACGGCCAAATTCTAACTCCGATTCCTGACACGCACGGTCACATGTCCCGGCGACCAGCACGGCGAGTGTAACCGCATTTGCACCATTGCAGTTTGCCTGGAACCACATCGAAATTGCATGGGTGATGTAAAGATTCTTGATGTACCACGACTCTTGTCATTCTTTGAGCCGAGCCTCTGTATCGCACCTGACACCAATGTCTGCTGGTGCGTTCTGGGGGGGGGGGGGGGGGGGGGCAAGTACACCACTAACCTCATGGTAGTACGTAGATTGTCATCAGCAACAACAAGGGAGGCCAGGAGCAGCTGCAGCACGCTTCCCTCCTGCAGCTTCTGTGTTGCTTTTTCACAACTCGAGGAGTTGATAACCATAGGTTGCAATATCCTCCCTACACGAGGGCGTGGGCGATGGAAATCAGATGTGGTTTGCATAGGTGAAGAGTTCTCATGGATGAGTATGGGAAATACATGTTAATTCTTTATTGTTGTAATAAGAAGGCTGTGACTGGCTTGTGTACATACAAACCAGGTAATATCAACTTCTTGCTGTTATATGCACTTTAAAAACCAAAGAAAGATGCTCACATGCTGTTAAAGGTTACCTTCAGATTCACCCATTTAAGTGCCGGGTGGTGAAACTATAATAGTGCTACAAATGAAATCTGCGGCCACAAAATCTTGAAATCCCAGAAAATATCTAGTTAAATACAAACCCATCCTACCAGACCATCAACAAGCGACTCTTCCTCTGTTGCAGCTAACCTTACCCCATGAACATGACCGGCTGGAACCATGATGAAACGTCTTCGAGATCTCATCCTCTGGTATCTTATACGATGTTTGGGTTAGCTTCTCCAATAAACTATCCACTTTATCTACCCTAGCTAGTGTTGATTTGCACAATTACGTGGTGCATGTGAAGAGGATGCTCACGATTGTAAGCAAACCAGATACAGTTCACTGGCACTATGCTACCTCTAGAGGCAGGGTCGGGATCTCAAAATGAGAGCTTGTTCACATGCAATGTTGCATCCCTGTGCTCTCTCTGATTGAGATGTTCAAGAGAATACAAGTCTACTAGGGACAAAGAACTGACAGTAAATCAGAAACTAAGGGGAAATGTAATAGAACAATAACTACTGACCACTATTGCATCATGTCTGAATCCCCAGGGTTGAACGCTATAGCCTCCATCATGATGAGCTCCTTTATGTGCTCTTCGTTGAAGGATGGCTGTTCAAAGTCAAACTCAAATGGTGAGTGGCAGATCGGTTCGTCATTGATGTCATGTAATGACTGAAGGTATGGATGAGACAAAGCTTGCTCCACCGTAATTCGCCGTGCAGGATCGAACCTCAACATTTGCTCCACGAGATCAACAGCGGCAGGTTGCATCTTTGGGAATTTTCGGTCAAGAGGTTGACGGGCAAATCGAGGAAGCTGCTTGATGTAACGTCTTGCATTATCGCTCCTTAGAAATCCCAAATCACTGTCTTCAGGGGAACCAATAAGCTGCCATTCACAATAAAACCACATTGACTGGTCACAAGCTGATGGCCACACATAATCAGCTTCTACGACCTGGTCTTTGTGACACCGTAATTAGGTAGAAATGGTTGCGACACTGCCTGACAGATTTGTTATGCAGATTGCCACTTAACATTCTGAACGTCGAATGAATTTGGAGTCCAGTGAGGTTACCTCCGTAATTAGTCGGAGCTGTTGCACATAATCTCTGCCTGGGAACAAAGGCTCTCTGTTCAGCAGTTCCATAAATATGCAGCCTACCGACCACACATCGATTGCTGCTGTATACTCTGAACAATTGAGGAGCAATTCTGGGGCTCTGTACCAGCGGGTTACAACATACTCGGTCATGAAGTCTGTCTCGGACGTAGTTCGAGCCAGACCAAAGTCACAAATCTTTAAATCACAATTGGCGTTTAGAAGAAGGTTGCTGGGCTTCAAATCCCGGTGGAGGACGTGTGCTGAATGTATGTACTTCAAACCCCGAAGTAGCTGATACAAAAAATACTGCACATGTGCAAAAAGAAGGGAAATTTGAGTTTTATCGTACAAGAGTAATCGCCCGCAAAACATGCACTCAAATACATAGGTGAACCTCGGCATTTGCTCCAACAAGATCAATAGCGGCAGGTTGCATTCAACGACAGGTGAAGTACCTGGCAGTGGTCGTCTGTAAGAGGCTGGTTAGATCTTATAATTTGGTGAAGATCTGTATCCATCAACTCGTATACGATGTATACATCATTAAAATTCTCTCTTGAAGGTGGTCGAATAATGTCACGTATAGCAACAATCTGTGCAGCAAGAACACCACAACTTGAATCCCTAAGTCCATAGCGTGCGTCTTCTATACACAAATTCATAGAACCCTCCTCTCCGACCAACTCAAGCTACCCATGTCCAAAATTCACAATCTACAACAACCAATCCATTCTACACCTATCACGTTCACGTTCATTCTCATCACTTATCCTTAATAAGTGTAACTAGAAACTAAGATAAGACCCACCCCACACAAACACGGGGAATAAAAGGCCCATTCCACGCCCTTTACTCCTAACAGGCACACGGGACCGTCACTTCCCCCAACAAAACCCGGACTCTACGAAAGTAATTGCTAGGTACTGCTCATAGACTCATTCAAGGGATAACAATTTCATACATCCCGATTTGTAAGAACCTCTCGAAGTTTTGAACCCAGATCTCCCAGACCATAAACCACACAAAATCAACCAGCTTACTCAGCCCCCAAGGTGTCCCAGTCTCACCCACCCAACCGCTCAAACCCCCACCTACACCCCCATGTCCACCCTACATATTGAGTTGATTTCCTTGTTGGTCGGTATTTCGTTCCTGTTATAGAACCTACCCTTGGAAGTGGGGAGTATCCTGCAGACGAATGAGGCTCATCATTCACGCTTGCTCCGCCAGAAGCCGGCTTTTATATCTATTTAAAAATATTCTTGGTTGACATGCAAAATATCCCGTTGAAAAGTCCCATGCAATAGGGGAGTAATCCGACACTCACGTTTTCATGGTCCATATGGCAGAGGAGCTTGATCTCTCGGAGGGTGCGCTTAGCATCAATTCTGTTGTCGAAGGCGTTCCCAATTTTCTTGATTGCAACCTCTTCACCGGTCTCGGAATTGACTGCAGAGCTGTTTTTGCAGGAGGTCCAGAACGGTCAAACGTCTATGTTAACAAAGAGAAGAAATCTGAACTCGTTGCTTGGATTTGGCGCAAGAATCCAGTGCAATTTTTTGACCTTACATGATGTATCCCTTACAATTTAAATAAAAAAGATCGATGTGTCGTAGAAGGATTTACATGAGGATGAGAAATCTATCTGCGTGATTTGAATACTACACAGGTGTAAGCATGCGCTCACTAGTCAAGCAATCTTCAAAATCTAATAACCTATACTATATTTCCAAGACGAGCTTATGTCTAATAATTTTCACTCAGTGAGGGAAAACCGTTGCACAGTTTGGACCTCTCTCATCCATCCATGTCAGAAACTTGCCCGTTACGGGTTTGTGCTTCAAACATGTCAATTAAGCCCAGTAGACTTATGCGTGGTCTGTGAAGCTAATGCCGGTGTTAGAGAACTTTAAATAGGCCAAAATGGACTCTAGAACAGAGCAGACACTGATCTCAGATTTATCTACAATTGATTAGAAAACAACAAAGTAATTGCTTCGTAATAGTTGACTGAGCTGTAAACGTGCGGAGAAACGTCAAAGACGCACTTAGTCGTTTGATTACTGATTAAAATTGAGCATCGAGGAATAACGTGTGCACTAGATTTGACTGGAGCACAAAGGACATGACAACTGTTTGTTAATCTATTTAATTGAAAAACTGAGGGAGGATAGTTCATGTATAGTGAACACCGGCATAACCTCGTGTACATACGCAGAAACACAACCACATATGTGAAATCTTCAGTGTAAGTAGTTCCTACTTGGAAGAAAGTGAGCCAGAACCTGACGGCCCATTCAGGTGGCTTATCCTTAAGCTGGAAATGACAGAAACTAAAGCCACCAGGGATTCCCCTTGACAATGCTTTCAACCACGAAGACTCGGCGAAATGTAGAGAAGAAAGAAGTGCATAATTACATACCACACAATGCCGTAGGCCCCGCGGCCGATGGGGCGTATTGGCGGCACATACTTCACAGGCACCTCAAATAGGTTGCCAAAGATGTTGTACTGCGTGTACTGTCCATTGTGCGTGGGCACGCCTTGGACGTTGCCCTCCGCCGTTGCTACGTCCATCGCGATAACGCTACCAGCATTCCCTCCGCTCCTTCAAATTCAATAACTTATGCCTTTCACTGATTCATCGTCGATATGAAGTTGAGATTTCACTGTTAGCACTTTGAAACCTCCTAATTGCATCACAGGAAACTGAGCGTCAGTCATGTGCTCTTATGTTTAACGCCACAGCTTTTTAGATTGTCAAAATTACATGAATTCTATGCAAATGCGAAATCCGTTTTTTTTTTCATCGAAGCACAAAGAACAGCAAGTGGTTTTCAGTAATCAGAAATCAGGCCATAGACACCAGGAAAAAAAATCCCTCTGGAACTTAACATTTAGTTTGACGATCTTTGCAGTACTTCAGAGGCTCCGGAGGTTTCCAAAGTTTCAAACATTTTTATGCGACTTACCTAGAGGAATATCTAAAATACCGGAAGCAAGTACTAAGTGACTAATGTTATTGAACAATAACAATGTGCAAGAGTTCCTCAAATCGTCAACTGTCAATGTATCCCAACTAAGTTGTGCAGAAACTAGTACCTCTTACAAGAATACCATTCAGGCATGCAGAGAAACTGGTCTCATGCAGGACCCACCAGAGCTAAACTTCTAAGCTGCAATGTGCAATTTAAAGGCAAGCAGAACTCGTGACCTCAGTTTTTTTTTGTCCTACTTGTATATTAGCACTTCAAAAGAATTGTAACGTTCGTCATTCTGCGCAATTACTCGTAGCCTGGATTTCCAATTCACGAATTATGTGCTAGATCTTTTGTATCAATCCAAAGCGAGATGAACCACCTCATACAAGCTCGTGCAATCTCGTCCCTACTAGAACACGCAGTTCAAGCTCAAGCACGATGACACTTATGTTTGTTCATACGAGCGGAAAACACAGATATCTGACAGTACCGAGACGTTCATAACTTTCATCACGGAGCGCACAAGTACCTACACATAACTTTCACCACATCGAAGGTGACAAAATCGTACCGACAAGGATTCTTGACAATCTTCACTGTATCAAATTAAGATCGAAGATTGAGTCAACGCAGAAACCGATATCTGCAGACACGAGCAACCTTGACGACGGCAGAAAGAGTTGAAGTTAAGTCGACGGAGCACCGCACCGACCAAAACCAGCACCAAAATATCCTCGATCCACCTCAACTACTATTAATCGGTACTAGTAGTTGAAATTGCACATAAGACGGCCTCCTCGGCTGCAACACCAAAGCATAAAAGCACTCGCTCCGCCTCATCTACTTAACCGAATAAAGATTTCATCTAAGACGACCGTTGACTCTCTCACTTCACCGAAGAATCAAACAAAACACTCGCGATGATTCCACGTCAGCCAGCTCCTAACTGGATAAAATTGCACGTCACAGGACGACTCGTCGGCCAGTGACGCCCTCACCGATTCAACCTCTCACAAAAATCGCCGCAGGGGGCAAGGGGGCGGGGAGGGGGAGTGGAAAAAGGACTTCCAACGCACTCGAAGTATATCTATACCTGGCTGCACACCAACGCACGCACGCACTTGCCTAACCGAATGAAAACTTCGTACAAGAACAGCGTTCGTCGAAGGCAACCAAAGTATCCAACACACTCGTACTGATTCCGCGCCAGCCAGCTCCTAACCGAATCCAATTGCACACTGTAACACAGGACGACTCGTCGACGACTGACGATGCGCTCTCACTCATTCAACCGTTCACAGAAAAGCGCGCCGACCTCCAAAGCGCGGGAAGGGGAAGACTCGCAACAAACGAACTCTACAGGTAAATGTGTACCTGCACAGACACCACCAACCTTCACAGTTCACGCGGAGCAGCACAGCGGGGGCGAAGAAGACAAAGCGAGAGATGGCGACAGACAAAATGAAAAGAACAGGAAAATGCCACCACCACCTGCCCGCCCGCCCGCCCGTCCGTTCTAGAAGCTGCCAAGGTACCAGGGACGAGAGACTGGGTGTAAGTTATCTGTAGATGCCAGGACCTGATGAGGAGCTCAGCAACAAACGCCGCGAAGTTACGTGACGAGGATCAAACCTTATTAGCACTACTAGAGTGATGATGCCCCCTCCCCCACCTCCCTTTACCAAATAACCAAAGTCTTATGGTAAAGCCAAAACCCGGGTAAAAGCTCCCTCGCTTATAGGGGACGCATCCGGCTCTCCCAATGCACCTACAAGAACTTGTTCCAGAGATTGTCGAGTAGGTTTTAGTTCAGTAGCTTTCACACATGTTCATGGTTTTCTCTACCAAGCCATGACATGTTGGATAGTTTTTGTCCCATCCCCAAATCCCTAACTACTCATCTATCTTTACCATTGGTTTTTTTTTGTTAATGGAGTTTCTCGTGCCCTCAGAGCTAAGACTAAAAAGAAACCAGTCACAAGGGCGGGAGGCGACACTTTTAAAAGTCCTATATTCGTGCCTCATGTCTAGGTACCCATGGGAGGGTCGGTGCTCGGGGCTCAAAACCTCCACTTTTAAGCCATGCCACATCGTTTGCCAGCCAAACTCGGCACTAGGTAATGTCGATGGTGTGGAGGCCGTGTTTTTACAACCAACTTTTAGGCTTCGCTAAAGTCAATTGGGGGGAGGGGGCATGAGTGGATTTATTGCATAAGTTCAAGCCTAGTATGTAGGTAGCTAGGGTCTGGATGTGTTTTCCTAGTGTCAAGAGAGGTGCGTGCAAATTGTGAGCCAACCCAAAAGCAGAACTACACAAAATATGATATTCAGTGTTTGATACACTAAATACGAACGCATACACTAAATATCAATAACCCTGTGAAAGTAAGTAACATCAAATGTAAACTCAAACACTAAATACCAACTATGGTAATATGTGGAAGTTACATGTTTGAATTTAGTGTTAGTAAGGATATGGGGAAAAAAAGATATAATAAGGGAGGTGGCAGTAGGGAAGGTAGCAGCACATTTATGTGTAACACTAATTATTAAAAAATTGAAAATTAATTTTGAGCATGGTAGGGTGGTAACAACAGTGAATGTAATCAAACACTAAATATCATATTTTGTGTAGTGTATTGGAGTGGGGTTACTGCATAAGTTCAAGCCTAGTATGTAGGTAGCTAGGGTCTGGATCAGTGTTGAACGGGTATGTTGTAAAGTGCATACAGGGGAGGCCTGGTTTTTGAAAATTTCTTGGAAATGTAGAACATCGAGGTATTGATATTACAAAGGTTTTGTATTTTCAAGGTAGGGTATGTGTATGTGGTCTTGTAAAATTTCTTGAATTTTAGGGTACGTGTTATGGTGTGATTTTTTTTCATATACCAAGGTGCCCAGTGCAAGGGTATGGTATGTCATTTTAAGGTTTTTAAGAGAGAACTTAATTAATTAATAATTTAATAAAATAAAAAATAAAAAATCCAAAACAGATGAAGCATGAACTTGAGCAAACTGATCAAATTGAATCATGATTTGAATTTATCAAATTGTCATGCTTGACTAAGTATTGAATCGGATCAACATGGACTACTTCGACCAACATCAGTTTAATCAAACAAAGTTGAATTGATAAAAAAACAATCAAACAATGCCCTCAAGCTAAATTTCACTCTAGCTCACCCGCTGCAATCAACTCCTCTTCACTAAACTTGTTTAGCAAACACAAACCCTAGTTGTTATATGAAGTTGGTGCTTCAAGCAAAGACAAAACGGAATTACCTCTTCTTGAAGGTGCAACACCCTCTCTCCCACATTAATCAACGTTGCTAGCTTAACCCCAGCAACAAAGCTCCACTACTTGTAGTACGTTGTGCACACAACAAACCCGTACAGCGCCGGAAGCAGGCATAATGAACAAAGACGTGCATGTTTAAGGGTTTCCAAGCTCATCGTTGAGCAAGGTACGGGTTAGTGACCAGGTTTAGGGTTGGCAGTGAGTCCAGGGTCCGGGTATGAACCTGGTATTTGCGCACTGCTTGGTAGTTCAAGCTGGTATCACAAACCATTGTACATACCCTTTTACAGACCCGTGTGCGGGACAGATACCCATTCAACACTGGTCTGGATGGTGTTTTCCTGGTGTCAAGAGAGGCGCGTGCAGGTAGTGAGCCAACCCAAGAGCGGAAGTACACAAAATATGATATTTAGTGTTTGATTATATTTAGTGTTGTTATCACCCTACCATGCTCAACACAAATTTTCAATTTATTGATAATTAGTGTTAGATATAAATGTGCCGCTACCTTCCCTACTGCCACCTCCCTTATTATATCCCTTTTTTCATATCCTTGCTAACACTAAATTCAAACATGTAACTTCCACATATTACTATAGTTGATATTTAGTGTTTGAATTTACATTTAATGTTACTTACTTTCATAGGGGTATTGATATTTAATGTATGCATTCGTATTTAGTGTATCAAACACTAAATATCATATTTTGTGTAGTGTACACTAAATATCATGATATTTAGTGTCACCAATTCTAATTGTCTTGCTGGATACCAATTGTAAACCGCAATAGAGTGTCACCAACACTCAATGCAAACCCAACATTATTTCTCATTCCTTCTAGATTCACGATATTGCAATTATTGCCAGGTGCCAAGTTATTATAGTTCATCCAAATTTCCATCATCCATGACAACATTTCATCACAAGTTGCTGATGATGAGAGAACGTAGAGTTTTGGCCAGTGGATGAAAATCATCCATCATCCATGACAATAATTTTGTTCACTTATTCATGCGAAGTGTCGTCCAAAAACGTTTACCATAGTGACATTAATTACCATATACACTAATAAATATCATACTTAGTGCACTTGGAGCCGAAAGCCATGGGCGAGCTGGTTTCCATAAGATGAAGCTGCTCTGCAACCCCCCCCCCCTTTGGCCTAAGTATAGCTTCAGCTACCAAGCTTCAGGGATTCCATCCCATTTTCCCTGCCTTAATACCATGTACAGTCATTCTCCATCCATCCATCCATCTCTCTATCCATCCATCCATTGGGGGGTTATGGGGCATCATTGTATTTGAAATTTCAAGGATACACACAATGAACGGGGGAGAACTGACCCCTAGTTGCATATGAATCGGTTGAGTTTGAAAAATAACCTGTTGAAGTTCCAAGTCTTCACAAAAGTTACCCATCATTTTAGAGGAATTTGTGGAATATTTTTCAACTTACAGTAATCTCCTGCTTAAGTA
Organism: Polytrichum commune; assembly: GCA_950295325.1. Classification (NCBI taxonomy): domain Eukaryota; kingdom Viridiplantae; phylum Streptophyta; class Polytrichopsida; order Polytrichales; family Polytrichaceae; genus Polytrichum; species Polytrichum commune. The sequence continues at coordinate 8,199,868 of OX485809.1, forward strand.
TGCACTTTGAACTGGAGCCATTGGTGTGCACTTAGTTGGTAGGTGCGTAGACCTTCTGATTCGAGGAATCGCCACGTGAAATGGATAAAACCCTGAGGCAACCCGCTTGATTGAAGCCCAATGATGTGAAATCATTGCAAAGTCGAGCAAGCCGAACGCGCTGGGGCGGGAGTATGAAGTCAATGAAGGTGCCATGTGGAAACTTCTGGAAACGATGCGGATTGAAGAAGAACCACCTATCGACGACGAAATCCAGCCCATCGAGACATTTGCTGCATCTGAAAGTGCCACCGACTTCAAAGGCGTTGAAGCTTCTGCACAACACTGTCCTCGACGTCGACGACCGATTGCTTTGCTCCGATGTTCAAACGGAAGATGCATAGACGTCTGATGAGCTGCGACGATCGTTTGAGACATTTTAGCAAAACATTAACAAACTGACATTGAATGTCAAGAACAAAAAAAAATCATGCATTCACGGCAAATGGCTTTGCATGACATGTCCAAATAATAACATATGAACCCTGATCTTTGTAAAAAAGAAACTTGCGCACTTAACCGGGATGCGTACTTAAACGGGTGCATACTTAAGCAGGAGAACACTGTATTGGGAAAAAAACCGAAAGATCACAAACATGTAGCTGGTCGGACTTGGAAACATTGAAAGGAGGCAAAACACCTTATGTTTCATCACAGAATACCGTGATCAACATAAGGCCAGCGGACTCACATTCACACCGGTACTTACATATGGGCGTTTTTCTTTTTCTTTTCTCCTTTTTCCTTTTATTTTCTGAAAACACAGGGGTCTTGACCAACTCTACTCAAAAGTCCCTCCGGACACTGAACACACACATGTGGCAAAGCTGAGGGCATATTTTGCTTTCCTTGTGTTTCCACTTAGGTGCCTCCTCTACAATAGGACACGTGCAGTGGTGCACTAAGCCACCTGTCCTTCCGTCCATCCGTCAATAGTCCGTCCATCCATTCGTTCATTGGCCGGCTTACCATCATTCTCTTAAAGGAAGGCCTTGAGTAGAGGGATTTTTTTTTGCATTTTGAGGACACATAAGGTGCCGAGGCCTTAAAGCAACACTATCAAATTCGCAATACCTTATTTGGCATCCCTCAAGTGCGTGTGATGGTGTCATCAAGTAAGTCATCGTTGAAAGCAATAACATGTGACATTGAGTTTAGAAGGAAAAAAAATTATATATGTGTATGTATATCACTTTCATGCAGACCAAGCAGTTAGATTCCGACATATAAAGCCCAGATCCTTTTGTCTCAAACCTCTTGGTTATGAATATGAGTGCTAATGCACATAAGTGAGCGATCGGATTGGCTCATGTGCACTCAAGCTCCCTTTTCAAAAGTTGCCTTTTATGTGCTCAATAATGCTATGTTGGCCATTCATATAATTTTGGAAGAAGGATGCAAGAAGGCTTTCAGAAGAGTACCAACTAGGGGCAATCACAATGTTGATTGGGGATCGATCTATCCATTCAATGTGGCGGTGTCAGAAGTGAGCTGCAAAAGGGGGACATCCTCGCTTGCAATAAGGTTGATTTTGTGGTGTGATTCTCACCAAGCAATCCAACATCAATGGACCTCCCTAGTGGAGAGTTACAAGGCTCCTTCAGCCAACTTTGCAATTTTTGGTACATCATATATGAGTATATTATTTTTTGAAAAAAAAATCCATGTAGTACTTTTGTAAAGATTTGCTAATTTATGGAATTTTTTTAACCGGATAGTATGCAGAAGGGAGAGGTATTGTTTTTCTCTAGTGTGTACATTTAGAATGGCTATTAATAATTTTAAAGTAGACGTAAATGAACAAAAGGGCCCTAGGTTCAAAGACAAAATTGACCATAGATGTGTTAGTCCCATCCAATACATGACCTACACAATTGGCTTCAACCCCAACCTCTGATGCTTAGAAACATCAAGGTTGGGTTCTGAATAGTCTTCTTATCTTCTCTAAAAACAGCCTCAAGGCATTCAACACTCTTTTCAAACATGATAAATGGATAATTATCCAAAACCAAGGAAAGTTGCTATGTAGTTTATTGCAATCCATTTACCCTAGTCCATTGAAGCTACTACATTGTTTATGGTAAATATTGTGGGTCACACTTTAAACAAGGAAACCAGCAACAAAAAAAACATTGAGAATAATATTGTGTATGCACAGTGTATCCCAACCCACATTCAATACTTATCCAAGGTCTACGTTCCATTTTATTAAATCCCTATTGGATAGAAAATAGTGTGCATCTGAGAGACTTTTAACAAAGTGATATCCAATACACACCCACTTCAACCTAGGCGGTTGCAAATCCAAGAGTTGAATATTCAATGTATTGTAAATGGAGCTGCAATGAACTAGAAAGCTTAAGGGACATATGAAACATATGTCTATGAACTTGAGATTTCTTTTAGAAAAACTTTTTGGGAAAGGGGGGGGGGGGGGGAGAAGTAGATGAAGAATAAGAGGCCATAGGTTGATAGGAAAAGATGCACCCTTCTTGATGACAACACATGGTAATTGTATGGTAGAAGTAGGGGATTTTTTCCTTGCCAGGGGGTAAAAAATAAGGAATTTTTTACTTAGTATTGAACCTCTATTGGAATGACCATCATCTCTTAAGTAATTATATTAGCATTAGGTCAGCGATCGACTCTTTTGGAAGATGAAGGATTTCAGTGATTCCTTAGTCCGTTGTTGAGATTAATTAAAGATCAACCATGGTGTCGGTATTGATTGGTTGATTGTTTTGTATACTCCTTATGAAGTCTTTTCAAATACGTTGAATGTCTCTCAGTGAGTTTGGATCTCTAGACAAAGAAGAGATTAAAGAATGCCTTGTGCTGTAAGTCTATGTCGAAATTGAATTGCCAGGCCATAGTCTAGTTGAGGAAAGGTTGAGAATATACTGTACCAATTGATTGACAAATGGGGTAAAACCTTTGAATTTAAAGCACATGGTAAGTGTATTGGTTATAGGGTTAGTTGTAAAGTAAGTTCAAAAGACATCCTTTCAATTATTTGATCTATGTGCATGTTAAAGTTCATATCGAACAAAATTGCGAGTACATAGTCTAATTGATTGAGGGGTATGTATGCATGATCTTAACATGGATAAAGTGGATGGGTCTATGATTTCAAAATGTGTAGTATGTGAGGAATGTGGGTGTGTTTGATTGAAGGCATCGAATCCGCAAGTGAAAAAAATCAAATCATTGATTATAGGAATTGCAAACCCCAAGTTATATGTGATAAGTGAGGATGAGACAAAATGAAAATCTACATGAAATAAGGGTTGATGTCTATTGGGAGGAAGAAGCAACTAGAATCGGTAAGAGGCAATTGTCTAATTGATTAAAATGGTCCATAATTTTTTTGGATTCTTTTAAAATAAAAAAGGATTGCTAGTAGTACTCACGTAGAGTAGTCAACCAAAAATTCAAAAAATAAATAAAAATATTGTTGCTGCAAAAAAGAATAACCATGTCATTTGTGATATGACATGACGCCAAGGGCCACGTCATGTCCATTTGCACATCCCTGTAGGGATCATGGATCTACATCATGGATGAGAAATAACATATGCAAGACCTTCGAATTTGATCTTAAATCTTATGTCCATAACTACACTAATTTTTTTTTTATTTTTACCAATTATATTTGTCTTGCTCAATAATAATTGTAAACTACTTGCATAGTGTCGTGACTAATTTGTCCATCTTCAATATTTGATGATACTTGGACAGTCCTCTTCAACATGAAACTACTTGGTCCTTGTAGTCTAAACTCTAATGTAACTTGGGGCCATTTTGTTACACTAGGGCCAATGGTTGTGTGACAAATGGATGTTAATATGGTATCAATACATCGTCAACATCCAGAATGGTATCGAAGAACCCACCCATGGATATCAAAATTGTGTTTTCAGTCAAATGCTGATAAGTGGTGGGTATGTCAAGGTGGGAGAATTAGTGATTATTAATATTCTACTTCATATTGATGTTGGGGTAATTCCTCCTAGGTATGAAGGTTCTTGCATAGTAGAACATGAATGATAGAACAAAAACAAAGATGATAGAGACCAAGAGAGGGCATAAACAAGGATTTGCAAGGAATCTTGTAACCCAATTGGAATACCATACGATGGAGAAGCTTAGGATTGAATGTTGTGGGTCACAAAGCTTCAAGTGTAGTGTAGAGATAATTGCAACCAGACCACAACGGAATGATAATTCATCCATCACCGTCCTATTGATGTGGGCCGTTTCACACGAGAAGTTCTAATAAATAAAGGATTTGTGACGTGTTGAAGTGTCAAGGTCTATCAATTTTGTGTGAAGACCCGCTTCCATGAAGTAGGCTTCATGCAAAATCTTATAGACCATGAGAAGATATCCATGCATGCCGTATAAGATTTCATGTACGTTTTTTGAGAACATCCTTGAAACTTGTTATGTCCTTTAGGCTCTCAAACTCTAGTGTAGAGTGAAGTGGGACGGTCTTGGCATTCTCCACCAATGAGTGAGTTTAAATTTCAATGTTTACTTGCCCTCAAGCCCTAGTCTCAAGTGTCACTAAGGTAACTTTGATGGACTTAGACTAAAGCACCTTTCATAGAAGCAGGGTTGTCTATTGTGTCGTGACAGAGGCTAATCTCGGCATAATGTCATGCCGTCACGACACGTATCCGTCACGACATTATGTCGGATGCTGTCTTTATCCTTACGGACTTGAATTTTACCGAATTCTGTGTGTAATTACATTACCCCATTTCGGACACGTAGGATGTAAGATGTCCACGTGTGATGACATGTCAACAAAGTAGAGGTAAAGTGGGGAAAAAATTACTAGCGCCCGTCCGCCCCCCCCCCCTCTGCCCCATTCCCACCCCCGTCCGCCCCCCCCCCCCTTGTCCGCCCCCCCCCCCTTGTCCGCCCTGTTCCCACCCCCATCCGCCCCCCCGTCCCCCCCCCCCCCCCCCCCCCCGTCCGCCCCCATCCGCCCCACCCCCTCCCCTGTCCGCCCCACACCCTCCTTAGTCATATTTTACTACTTTGATTTTAACAGAATGATAAACAAAATGGCAAAATGGTTTACCTAGCGCTAGGCATATCCACGTCCACGTCGCCCTTTTCTGCCACATAGGACGCCACCTTGGCAAGAAGGTAAGTATTTTACCCACCCTACTAGCTTCCCCCTAGGTTGACCCTACGTGGACCCTATTGTGTCGTGACGGAGGGGTCCGTCACGACACGACACGTCATGACGGCACGACACCGTCATGACGTCGGGATAGACAACCCTGCACAGAAACCACCACCCAAATACCAACATCGCAGGATGCATTGGGAAGATGCTTTCCATAAGGTAGGAGGTGCTCAAATCAACCCTTTGTACATGATAGCCTATTTTTGGAGTCCACATGGATTAGTGGTATGAAAAAACGGCTTAGCGACTAGCTTGCCAAGGTGAGGGGGAGATAAACAACCGGTGACTTAGGGGTTAACTAGGCTTGAACACTACAAAGAATGTAAATGATGAATGTGCACTTTATGCATCAGCCTAAAGGCATCTCCATGCCTACCACCACACTATTCTCCAGGTGATGGAGGCAATGTTCAAGATTGAAGTCTTCAATGCCCTTCAAATGCGATTTGGCCCTTCAAAATATACCTCTCTCAAAACAACCCTTCAAAATGCAACCCCAAATTGAAAATGGAAACGTCACTCGAAGTCTTCAATACAATATGCATGCCACAAGAACTGACAAGCCTAGGGCGTTGTCACTACAAGAAATGGAGGTAGATGGTTGATTCTTAATTCTTCACATTGTACAGGAAACATGTACCATATAATTCATGCACAAGTTTAATATAAGTTTTGTATTCTTGGATTTGAACCAACCCTTCAACTAAAGGGCTGAAATTTGATAGCCCTTCAAAACGAGACTCATATGAGGTCTTCAATCTTGAACATTGAATGGAGGCGTTACACCAATTACCGCCGCATCCCACCACACCTTTGTCGCCACTAGTCAACGTAGATATAGAGCATATTGAATTAAAAATGGCTCTTTATTTTGATGTATAAGAACTTGTTTGGACCCATGTTGTCTTGGCATGTTGCACTTATGCATATGAATTAATATCCTAGATGAAACCAACCCCATACACCCATGCAACCATATGCCCATGCTCATGTGTACCTACCACATGCATGTGCTCATAAGCCCCACACAACCCACCACCATGCCGCCATGCCGCCATGGAGCACTTTAAGAAATGAAATAAAAATGAGCCTCTTTTCTTCTCAATTATAATATCCAACTTGGTCCTATTGCCCAAGCCATGTCACCACCTTAGCTCCCCCACCATAACCACCTTTAGCACTTGTAGTCCCCCATCTTTCCACATATGTTTTCTTTTTCTTTGGTCACATGTTTGTTATGGGAAAAATCTTTGGCATGCAGCCTTTTTTCCTTTTTTGGAAAGCTAGTTGGACAAGTGTCCACCTATTGTAGACTCCCACCATCACCATGAGCTTCATTGTATATATGTATATAACGGAAGAGGTGGTGGTGGTGGTGGTGGCGTTAGTGGCAGTGGTGATGGCGGTGATGAAGCCATCACCCCACCATTCCCCAATCATCATGCTAAAAAAAACACAGAAGGTTCCGAAGAAGAAAAACCAAATGCTAAAGAGTCCCCCTCCCCCAAATAAAAATAAACATGCGACATAACAAAGAAAGAAACAACTACAAAATGTGGGTACGGTGGGAGAAACCCAGGGGAGGTGACGAGTATGAAGCCAAGGTGGCAACACGACATGGACCACGGGAGACATGTTGTCGGGTCATGGGAAGCTTGTGAGCATGGGCATGGGCATGGACATACATGCATATGGCAAGTACGCGTAGGCATGATGTATGTAACCACCCCCTTCACACACCTTTAAACTCCCAATGAATCCATGATAGTGGAAAAGGGTCACATATTAGACAAAGCCGTTTTGCTTCTTCTTTTGTCTTCCTATAATTCTCTCTAGGTAGGGTGCTAATTAATTGATGGTGCATTTATTGCATCGTGGCCAATGCATGTGTGATGTTTGCCATGACTTGGATGAAGGCATGCCTATCACATGTTCTTTAGCGCACATGGCCTCCAACACAATACTTCCAAGTAACATGACGATGGCTGATGTCGCCTTGCCACTCACCGCCCCTTCCCACACACACAAAGAAAAAAAACACCCATTATTATTAGTAGTGATGCCTTATTAGTTACGGCTTGCAATTGACTCCCACCGCAACTCATCCACACAAGTGACACAACTAGATTCCACACCTCCCAAGGCTCCACTTAATGCATGGGGACCCACGTACAAAACAACCACAATGTTGTGGAAAGGTAGAATAGAATAGAATAACTTAGGGTTGGTAGGCACACCAATAACCTGGGTACGCAACTCCCATGTTATACGCAGGGGGCATCGTGTTAAAAACGGCTTAGAGGACGGCTTTTGTAAAAATTATATCACATTATATCAAATTAAAATGATCAAAAAGTTGGGTGAAGACCAAATTAAATAAAATGAGATGAAAAAAAAGTTAGGTTGCATATTTATTAAGCCTCCCATTAAAATTATAAGCCACGAATAGTTGCCTCCCATTAAAATTATAATTCATTCACAATGTTAAAATATTATTAAAAAGTCCAAAAAGTTGGGTAGTTTGACCTATGGTACATGTATTAAAAAAATCATGTAATTAGGTTTTTAATGCAATTATATGCTTCAAAATATATTCATTTCCTATATATGATTACATTTTTGGATTCCTTGTTAGAAGGGCTACAAGGGTTTCCTACATCAAAACAAATTGTATCACTCAATATTGGACTAAAACACATTATAAGTGATTATAATCAGGACCATATAATACGGGAGTTGCGTACCCGGGACTAATAAGCCCCGGGGCCATGTAGATATATTAGATTTGGTGTAATTTACTATTTGGAACTATGCAGTGCTATTGCTATTCATTGTATATCTCATTTTTGGCCAACAAAGGTCAAAATTGGTTGTTTGGACATTATAGAACACTAAACATTGTTACTTGGTTGGTTGGAAAATATGTTGATGGTAAAATGATATAGCAATCTGTAACTCCAAATAGTAAGTGACACTAAATATTCAGAAAAAAAAGGTGTGAACCTCGAACTTATAGCATCCATTTAAGGTAGAAACACGGGGAATGATGAAAAATAAGCAGATTCGGCTAGAAAGAGTGGCTTGAAATTTTTGGCAATATTTTTCAGAGATGGAGTACATGAAATGATGAAGAATGCAAGTTGTTTCATGATTTTATTCCCTGTAAATAATCAATTACATATTCCCACAAGGCGAGTAAGTCAAAAACCCCTACTTATATAGGCGAGGCACCCTGATTTGTCCATCGAAATATCAAACTCTGCAATGAATGCACATAAAATGGTTAACTCAATGCCACCCAAAAGTGATACCCACGTGGTGGGAAACATGACCTATCTAATCAATCAGCACATCCAACCTATCCAGCCTATCCCTATATCCTTTTCGGGCCACCTCCTTTTCAATTATCCATTTTGGGTCCACACAATAATCATTCCACTCTTAGTCTAGTGCACCAATGGTGGTCATTCATTGTTTTCCATTTTTTTTTAACCTTAGCTAATAAGACCTTGGCATTAATATCAAAGACCCCGAATTGGTGTACATTGTTTGTGGAATTTTAGTGTCACTTTTGTAATAGTGGCATCTACCCTATTACGAGGCCATTACTTGGTTGCAGTAAAGGCGGGCAACTTGATCGTTAGTAACTTCATGACACTTGGCATTAGCATGCTCACTCATATCTTGGCATAGTATGCTCAATAATATTATGAAGTCTATGCCTAGCTGAAACATTGGTCAACAATTTGGACCATAAGGGGTCATAAGAGCAAACAAACGACATTTGGCCTTAGTATGCGTGATAATACTTTCCTCTTGCATCTCGGGGAGGTGACTATTGGAATTTTATAAAACCGCGTGAGATAAAGGAAAAGAAAATTGGGTCAATTTAATGCATTTAGGGTAAAATTTATAAGTTCATTAGATCTACCATAGCACTAGGATTATGTCCCCCACATGATTATATGTAAAATATGGTGGTGGATAATTCCTCCATTTCAATCATTCGTAGAAAAACATTTAGGGTCATAGACATAGGATCCCCCTAAAAGTGTGTAGTAGGATCAGTAGAATAATTGTGGGTTTGACGTCATTGGTGCTAAACCTCTCATAATTTATTAGTCTTATCATGACATTGTAGAGGATACCAAACATTTATCTTGATAGTATTGGAGGGTGCATGGTTGTATGCTAACCCTTCACATTGTAAATGTTTGTTACAAGGGTTAAATGAGACTATAATTGAATGTGTTTGTGAACACAATCAGAATAAATATTTTTCTATCTTTTTTATTTAGCATTCTTGTATTTAAATGCAACCTTGTCTTTTTGAAGTAGATAGTTGTGCAAAATTCCATGTCTTGTCACAATTGATTTTATTTCTTGTTTTGTTTTATCCATGTTTACAATTTGTTTATTTTAGCTTGTATATTTTGTTATCTCTGTGTTTAGTGGTAACCTTTTAACTGGTATCCAAGTGCTATTGGTTGTGTTTTGAAATACTTTGAGTGGTTTAGGATTGGTGTTACCAATTGACATAAATGAATGATGTTATTTTTGGTACGGAATGTTTGTTGCTCACATAGTCAATTTTGCAATGCTATAGTATTATGTCCACTATTTGGTACTTGTACAATTTATAAAATAAAATATTGTGACAAAAACTAACCTCTATAAACAAGTACAAATACATACAGGGTGCTAAAAAATACGTCAAAGTAGCTTTTTATCCACAAATTAGGGAGGGAAAAAATATTGAGAGGTGCATAAATATCCCCCCATTAAATACCCCATTATCGCACGCGGTTACAAAATGTAAGGGGGTGTAATTGCCTTGAGTCTTGCATACTAAAATATAAAACCTTTACCATAGCTTTCTAGCAGCTTGGGCATTTTTTTTGCCTAATAATTAATTAAAGTGAGAATGTAAGTTAGGCAACCCATGTAATAATGTTCTAAATTTGGGCATATTCAAAATGCAATTTAAAATAAGTTAGACCTTCATGCATGTTTGCTTCTCTCATTCGCATTTTTATGGTAGTGTGTCAGCATGACTTGTGGAGCAAGTTCATGCTTGCATTTTTTTTAGACCATTAGTGAGATTGATGTTGTTGAAGTTATTTGATCCTACTTTGTTGGATTCCAGTGAATGTCACTTGCATTATTGTGTTTTTAGGCAATCTATGAATGTTATTTCGTTTTTTTTGGACACTTAACAAAATTAATTTCCCGGAAATGTAGGCACCTTTAAAATTGGTTATGTTTCTACCCAAGCTACTGGAGAGCTACAATATGTCAAGAACTCTAATGCGCTAAGCTAAATATCATACCATAAACAATTATGCACTCCAAACTATTACTTATGTTGACAAAATGTGACACTACTAGGCCTCTAGGCATCTAGTTTAGATTGTTTGCCAATAATTTACTTGGCATGGTCAAAAACCATAAACGGTGTAGTGACATAGAGTTGTATGAATCAACCACAAAATATAGGGGGGTGACTTCTACTTGATCGCATTACATGGTTGTCATGAATCGAGAGCCCAAGCCATGTGGCATGGGCTAGACTCAAGTGGTATCTTAGCAGACCCATGTATTGGAAAGGTGAAAAATGTACTAAGCTATTCTAAGGTTGAGCATGCTCAAATAATTACCTCATCCAAAACCAACACCTTAATGTTTTTCACATTGCTTACATGTTGATTTTGAGAATGTCCACCACCTTACCATCATGTTTTGTAGTTAAACTTTTGGATACAACAAAACCAATGGGGACACTCATGGAAGACTTAAAAGGTCATTTTTAGGTCATCTAGGTGTCTCAGATAAGTTTTATTAAGGCAATGTTAGGTTTATTCCAAATGATTTAGGATTTGGGATGACCTTTCATACATTCAAAAAAGAAATATGAGAGTATCTTAATCATAGTATATGCATTTGTGACTGTCTCTCAATTTCACACTATTTTTACTAGGGCAATAGTCTAACAGTAAGTTCATTTGACTTTAACTTTGTGCGGTGTGCAAGCATAGGCACAACCATTATCAATAGTCTTGCAATAAGTATCCCATTTTAGTCTCTTTACCAAAGCCAAGGACACTTTGGTGTGTTCAATAATCTTGAATTGATTGGTCATTCTGATGTAGCTTAAATTGGCAGTGCAGTGCAATTGCATGTAACAAGTATCCATTGTGTAAGACAATAGACCAAACCATTGTTCCGGTTAAGAGTCTATTGTCATGTTTCATTTATACCTCCTTTTCAATCTTAATTCAAATTCAATGAATCCTTTCAAGAGCACCTTGTAGTTCTAAATCCGCTTGCAATTTTCCAAGCTTGATTTCTGGTTGCATTGCGTATCATGATTGAAATAACACATATTTATCCTTAGCATACATCAAGTTAACTTAATCACATCTAGGTGAGTACTTGGGGCGATCACACCCCCTTATGTTTTGTAGCCACGTGCAATCATGGGGGGTATTTAACTGGGGGATATCTGTGCACCTCTCAATAATTTTCCCCTCCTTATTAGTAGATAAAACGCTACTTTGACGTATTGTTTAACACCATGTATTTGGTTGTAATTGTTTAGAGAGGTTTATTTTTTATTTTTTTTAAATTAAATAAATTGTACACAATCATTACTATAATTTGTGTCCATGAAGTGGTACTCACCTTTAAAGTGCTTACGTTTACATGCAAAATCTTCAACCTCCTTGTAGTGGGCACGGATCACGACAACCTTATCCTCAAGGTCATGAAGGGAATCAAGATTGGTTGCCACTCTACAACACTCATCTAGATTCTAATACTGGAATTCTAACTTTAAAACCTTCTTTTCTTCTAGGCGCACTCTTAGGTCAACTAAGGATTTTCCATCCTCCCCCTTCATAGTTCCAATTCACTTTGGAGATGCTCCTTTATCAGTGAGTGTATACACCTTAATCTTCTTCATTCCCATGCCAAACTGTAACCCTAAATTCAGACCTTGCAAGACCATACCCAAAACCCCAAAAATAACTCGTAATCACAAAACCAACAAAGAATAGAACCAAAAAAGCTATCCCCTAAACCAAATGCACACAAAAAACATTGCAAAGGAAGTGGCCACTCTGCACCACCAATGTGCATGAAAGAAACCCTAGAAAATGCTCAAAGAAAATGTGAGCTCGTTGATTGAAAATTGAGGTTGTGACAAAATTAAAACTGATCGCAGGAAGCAGTTGAAGGTGACGATGGAGGTTGTCAAGTTCTAAACATCCCAACGAGGTCCCACATGTTCAGTACCGTTGCAAAACCCAACAGTCGTTGAGCAGCGCCATCACATTCCTTCCCCCAAAAAAATTCCACGATATTTCCCTCCATACAACGCACTTGATTCAAATTTGGACAGAAACTACACACTTCTTCATCCAAGTAGTCAAACCCATAATTATTTCATTGATCCTACTTCATATTTTAAGGGGGATCCTATGTCTATGACCCTATTTTTTCTACTAATTACTAAAATAAAGGAATTATCCACCACCCTATTTTACATATAACCATGTAGAGGACATATTTCCAATGCTATGGTAGATGTAACAAAATTATAAATTTTACCCTAAATGAATTAAATTGGCCATTTTTATATCTCATAAGGTTTTCAAAAATTCCGATAGTCACCTCCCTGAGGGTAAGTATTGAACGCTTATTAGTGTTTAGCATCAAGGGTCAAATCTTCTTTCTCCAAATATCATTCTATTCTTCGCAAACAATAGTCTTGCAAAACTACCTTTCAATTCTTGCCAAAGGTTAGGGTTTAGGGTTTAGGGTTAAGAAGAAAGAAATACAAAGATGGCCACAATATATCAACTAGAATGGCCTTTTTAAGCCCTCTTTGGGCCAGCCAAACACTTCAACATTCACATACGATGTATTTATGACGTTGAGACCATCCGATGCTTGCAATCAATATTTGGTACAAATTTCTCAAAAATTGACACCATGACTTTTTCTCAAAGCTTTTACATCTTGGATATAAAATTCACATTCATTCATAGTATCTCAATCAAGAGACATAATGCAAACACCATACTAGCTGTGTGCAAATTTGGGATAAGTAACTGTTTTGGAATCGAGGATTCACCTCTCTTCCCCAATACTTACTTTATGAGATCACCACATACACATCGATGCTCCTCAAATGTCAACAAGTAATTGGAATGATATCATAGACAATAGTTACAACATATAAAAAATCTTCATTGTTGGTTCACGTCCACCAAGACTATAATTTTAAAATCATAAATTTGTCAGATGTTTGGCATAGAAGGCAAAATAGAATCCGAAGTCAAGGATTCAATCCCTGATAATTATTGGAATGATATCATAGACAATCAATCCTTGTTGGCCGAGCAAAGTAATTCATAACCAAAGTTTAATTAGGAGTAAAGTTGGGGCAAAAGAAAATACCATCTAGTACACTCACCTCGAGATAATGAAACTATTCAAACACTAAGCAATTGACTTACAATTAGGTATAACACACAAGAAAATCAAACTCGGTTTGAAATTCAATTCCAGTTACTTGCAAAAGTTAGAATATTTAGTAGAGCTATGGTGTCGCAAGAGGTATGTTCTGAGCCCATCTTGTTGCATAGAATGACTTTAAGGCTCAGAAACACGACAAATAACCTTCCAACTTAGAGTTGAAGAATCTCTCCTCCTATCTCAAAATTTTGATTACAAAACATTTGCTTTGTTCTTTTTCTCAAAGGAAAAACTGAAAATTAAATTACATGATATCCGACAATTTAGATTTCACTATAAATGAGAGTTCAAAAAGACTATTGTATGAATCCTAATCTTGGCAGAAACTTCATACAAAGCAAGCCATCAACCCAAACAAAGGAATTACTCCTTGACAATATCTCCACTTAGCCTTCAACGGATAAAACTCACTAAAATTTTGATAAGACAATCAATAAGGCTAGAACAACCCACAAAATTCCTACGATATGCTCCCATGATGGTTTTGGATCATCTTACCAATAAAATTTTGAGCCCTTGCAACATTTGCATATGGATTTCCATTAAGACATGCTTGGTGTGTTGGAATCCTATGTACATTGCTAACAAATAAGAAATTAAAATATGATAGAACTATATTTTTGTCAAAATGGTGGGTGGCACAACCTTTGCCATTAGTGTGCATCACATCAGGCCACTTGTCATGAGTGTAACTTCATCAGTTTATGAGTCATACCAAGTCACACATCATGCCACTTGTAGTTTTGTTGATATGATATTATTCTACCATCTTCTACAAACATTTGATAATTGATTTGGTACACTCACTAAAAGCATATGAGACACATCTGACACATCCTACGTTGATGACAATTGCAATGTGGCATTGAAATTTTTGTAGGTATGTCATTGTGGTATATTTACAAATTCTTTCTCGATGCATGATGTGTTGCCCAAGTCTCATATGCTTGTAGTGACTCTCTTTATCATAAATTTTTATCTTAAAGTCCGCACTATTTGATATAATTGGTACATAGCATGTTTTTCCATTCACATACACCATCCACATGACTTCTTAACACTAAATTGAACCATAGTGATCTACTTCATTGCATTTCAATCATATTAGTTGCACTACCAATATATGAGTCCTAGGCAACCGTACTATGTCAATGACAAAACAATTTAAATCTACCATTTTGATAGGTTTGCAGATTCTCTAGTGACATAGGGCAAATTTTGAGCAACACATGTCCATTGCTTGTAGTGTTGTATATGTCACATAGATTGTCTTTGTTTCAATGAGCTAGAAGAAGTTACACCCTAAACTCCGTAATATGAACCCCTATAATGTCAATCGCTCTTTAATGTCCCGAAACCCTAGGGAACCGATGTATTAGTCCAAATCTCACTCTTTATTGTCACATTTATCTCCCTTATGTAACATGTTTTGTCATTAATGCAAACCACCAAAGAAGTCAACCCACATGTGTGCACTTTTTGAACTAGATCATCAACATCTTGCAGAAGCTGTGGAACATTATGTTTTTGGTGGTCTTCGATGACAAACTCTAGAGACTAAGTGGTTTGGTTGCATCAATTTTTTCCTAAGTTGGTTGCAGTTAGTAACAACATATACATTCCGAAAGAACATAGTGGATGCAAATTGGTACCCGAATTTTAGGTGATATAGTGTTTTGCTACTATGAGGTACTCTCCTACCAATAAAGCCATGGAAAACATTTTTAATGGCTTTTGATATATATTGAAGGCTAAGTATATTATTAGACAATGGAAGAACTTGGTGGCTTTAATTTAGATGTGCAATGTTTCTAAGATGCTCTTAAGCTTTTTGCAATTGTGTTGACCAAGGCTAAGTACAACATCAGATAGTGTAACTTTACTCGTACTAACTAGGGAGTGCACTTTCACATACAAAGACTTATTTCTTGTTGATTATAAGGAGGATGAAATCTAAGTTTTTCTAGCAACATTCAGATTGTCCACTAAGTAGAACAGGTAGCATCAATCGTTGCCTTGGCTGATTGCAATGATAGCCTTAGAGATAATTTCAAATAACATAGGGAATGTAGATACTCGGGGTGATCACAAACCCCTTACATTTCGCAACCACGTGCAATAATGGGGTATTTAACAGGGGTATATTTAATGAAGGAATATTTATGCACCTCTCAATAATTTTTCTCTCCCTATTTGTAGATAAAAGGCTACTTTGACATAATTTTTAGCACCCTATATGTATTTTTAATTGTTTAGAGAGGCTAATTTTTGGCACATTTTTTTTTATATAAATCATACAAGTAGCAAATAGTGGGCGGAATACTATAACATTGCAAAACCGACTATGTGAGCAATAAACATTCCATATCATTCAAATTGTCATTTGGTTTCAATTAGAAATACCAATCCTAAACCATTCAAAGTACCATTCAAAATACAACCAAGAGCACTTGGATACTAGTTAAAAGATTACCCTAAACGAATTATATTGACCCCTTTTTTCTTAATCTCACATAGTTTTCTAAAATTCTGATAGTCACCCCGAGTGTAGATAGCTAATCAAATTTCAAGTGAAATAGATGATGGATGGACGGAGAATGTCTTGTTGTCTCATCGGGATGTAGGCATTGTTGATGATATCATTGCTGTTGAGATCTCGGAGAGTAATCCCCTTCTACAACTTTTAGGGGCCTCAAGCGGTATAGAACGAAACCCCTGTGAGGATTACGGTCAAGGGTTGAATGACTACAAGGAGAGCGTGAACTTTAAGTTTTTTTTCTTTTGAAAAGGTGTAAATTGTTCACTAGGTAGTTCAGTAGCATCAACCGTACCCCGGTCGATTGCAATCGCTAGCATCACACATAACTTGAAAGAACCAAGTTGATGTAGATAGCTGACCGAATTAGGTATAGATGCCATATCGTTACCATGTTGTTCTACTACTCATAAAGCTATATTATCCTAGAAAGTTTGAGCTTTGCATATGTGTACAACTTTGAGAGATTATCCATGTTCCGTGTATCAAATCACCAATTCCAACATTGCATTTTGTGTTGTTCCATAATGTCACATGCTACACTAATTCACCATTTCACGCACCCATGTACACACTACAAAACTCCATATTATCACGTGCACTTTGGTTGCCACAGGTGTGATACTACGGAGTTTAGATCGTACGCATCTATCTTAGCCCTAGGCCTACAACAACAACAACAACAACAACAACCACCACCACCTACTTGTTATTTGTGACTTTCCGGCCGCAATTCCAAAAGTTTGCAAGTGGCAACTTCCGGTAATAGAATAATGTCTACCACTACTCTCTCTTCCAATTGCCAACTTTTAGAGTTGCGGCGGAAAAATGTCAACTATGCGAATCCTTGGTGATAGTTACTAGGAAAAGCGGGTGATCCATGCATGTGTTGCAACAATCATCATTCCTTCTACGGATCCATTCTCAATGGCTGACTGACTTCTGCCTTATAGAACAGGACCAAAGGCTGTGACTGCTTCGATCATCATTCATATATAGTATAACTTGATACTACATTGCACCCTCGATTTCTTGAAAAAGCAGTGGCAACCTCTCCCAAAGTCGGATGAACATTAACTAGTGTTGTGTCGAAAGGGCCCTAGAAGCGGAGGGGAGGGGAGGGTGGCAAAGTGATTATGTTGGATCGTGTCAAAAGTTTGATCTTTCCATGTGATTACAAGTTACACCTAAAAGGGCCTAAAGATTCTTGCGGTTCTTGTGACCTACCTATAGCTTCTTTGTACCCTAACAAAAAAATCATGGAGCCTTCCCCGTAGAGGCTACGACACATCGGGCAAGAGCAACTTAGTTATTTATAAGTTTTGACATCTTTTGCTAGTGAAAATGGTCGAATTGCTCATAACTTGTTAATTTTGAACATGCCCTCATTCCAAGGCAGTCGTCACATAATATGTAAGCATGACATCTCCCTCCCCTTCCCATCACCCATGCAGAAATTCACACAATAACAACCATCCCACCTAACATCATACAATACAATCCATCCCACCTAACACCACACAATACAATACATCAGGTCAAAATATCTACACCAATTAGAAAACCAATACACCACCATACTAAGCATACACGACCAACCCTTAAAACCCACAAGTACCCAACACAATCACAACCAACATATAGTACCAAACTACAAGCATTCAGAAAGCAACCACCCAACACAACCCCTACCAAAAAACTTCTACAATATCCACCCCCTTAAATTCAAACCCCAACAATGCATATACACGGATGGATCATTTACCCCCCCCCCCCTCCCGACGAAAATGGCATAGGCGACACAGCTGGATCAAGCATCTATTGCCCCGCCAGTCACCTTCCGATTGCGGAGAGACTCCCATGCCTACCCAACATCCTTAAAGCTGAACTGAACGCCATCCTAATAGCAATCCAAGGTCCACAACACCATACGCAAGATACACACATCTTTACATATAGCCTTAATAGTATATACCTAATACATAACCACATATATACAACACCCATCATCCCAACATAACCACCTAGATAAATTACTCATTGCCGCTATAGTCAATCACATAACATGGTCCACACACAAAATCACAATTCAAAAAGTCAGAGCACACATGGGCATAAAAGGCAATGACATCGCGGATTGACTGGCCAATAATGGAGCCCTCTTAGACAAACCTGCCAACACCCCTAGGATACATACGGCCCACACTACACCATATTGGCTCAATGGAGTCCCCACATGTACCCACACGGGTGCTATACGTAACCTACACACATACATTAGTAAGGAACACATGAACCAAGAACTAAGTTTGGCCCAATCCAAATTCACATACATAGATAAATGGACATCCAACGACCAAACCAACCACAAACTCTCCAACCAATTTCGGAAAACCCTTGAGACCATAGGCGCCCAAATTACACAAACTCTAAAATTCTGATATGCCCAATATATGGGTAACCACTGTAAAAATATCTTTTGGCCTAACTTATACCCAAACCCAAATTGTAGAATATGCCCCAACAATACCATAGACACATAGGCACACCTACTTTCTACATGCTCAAAACCCCACATAAAGGGCATGCGTATAGCACGCCATAATAAAGTAGTTCACCAAATCGCACATACACTACAATCAAATAAACATACAAGATACTACACACTCATAAATGTAGGCAATCAAAACTCTAGACCACAAGACAACACATTCCCACGATGGCTACTTCAATGCACATGCCTAGCCAGACTTAGACCAGACAAACTATGCATACTAAGGGCCCCCACAAATAGCCAACCCCCTGTGAGCCAAAATTTTGGCCAATTAGTTTAACTATAGGCACATAGTTGAGTCTTGGATGAAGTTCATCCAAACGGATGAAAATAGTTGAACCATTGGCTAGGGTAGTTATAACCATAGGCACGGCCTTAGGAGGCCTTAGACGGTTGATAACTATCGTCTTCCCCCACCAAGCTAAGAGGGCTGGCGAGGGAGAAGTAGACAGACAATCTTCGATTATTGTTGAGCGCAGAGAAAGAACTATAGGCTAATCTCCCTCAGCGTCGTAAGCGGGCGAGGTTAATTGTTAAACTATTTTCTAAGTGAATTTAGTGATCACCGCAGTGATTGCGGGACATTGGTTGCTACTGAAGATATTTTTATTTGGATTTTGAGTTATTGAATGACCGGAGTGGGTCGAACTAAGTGATGTGGTTTGTGAACTATTGTCTATTATTGAAGTCGCCATTGATTGAGTGAGAGATTGAGAGTGTAGTCGAGCAAGTCAGAGTGTACATTTGAAGCAGTCAAGCGAATGAGAAATAATAAATTATTGTTAGTATTGTGATCGCAATCAATTGAGACCTAAATTGTGAATGGAATCAAGTAAGCTCCGCTTGCAGAGAGCAATGTGATATTGAGAGAGAGAGGGAATTGATTTACCTCAAAGTGAGAGAGTTGTGAACCCGAAAGAGGAGTAAGATATGGGGAAATGCATGAGAGTCGAGCGATCAAAAATGTATAAAGAATCTAAGAGTTAATTGGAAGGACATAGACTATAGTCATAAGGAGATTGAGTTTGGTGAAACTATCGTCTATGGAATAGGAACCTCTACAAGTTCCGAGTTTGAGAGAAGTAGATACAGAGGGAGGTAGCCGAAACAGAGAAATAAAAACCGTTGACGCATCAAGTAATATAAGAACCTCTACGCAGTAAAGGATTATAGTGGAACTATCACCTGTCAGTGCCTTAAGAGGAGTTATCCCGAGCGACAAAGAATGAGAAAGTAGAACCATCGTCTGGTGAGATAATTGTTGAATGAAGAACATTGTGGAGCGACAACAAAAGTAACCTAGAGAGAGACACACACCGAGAAGCCAAGGGTTGTCTAGGAAGGGAAGCCACTTGAAGGGATAAAACCTGGGAAAGGCAACAGTCGTGTAAGAAAGTTGAAAGGCCAAGTATTAGTCACTGAAGTGACACGTTAGCCTATAGTTGAGCATGTGAGAGGCCATATTAAGAGAAGCAAATAGATCACCGAATGTGAATATAGTTAAAATGATAACTTTAAGCTAATAAGGTTATAATTTGAAGAGTGAATTTAATGAGAGGATCCCAATCAACTGAAGTGATGAGAAATCACTTTTGATCAGTTGATTAGTGGGGATTTGAGGAGTTAGGGTTATTGAGAATAAGTCTAAGATAGGATGAACTTTGGATTATCAATGAGATTCAAGCATAAGTTGTCCTAGTCTTAAGTTGAGTTGTAAATTGATACTTAGTCAAGGGACTTGATCTTTGAGTATGAAATGCAATTTGACACGATCAACTATTGTCTTGTGTGTTACCTTGGTTGTTGTTGTTGCAGGTTGTGCAAGGCAATCAAGACTATAGCTTGGCCTTGATGTTCGTTGTTAGTTGCATAAGTTATGAGTAATGATTAAATATGAAATTAAGGAATAAACAATTTGTCATGTATTGGAATTAACATTGACCAAGTAATGAAGGAATTGTTGTGATTTGAAGATGCATTGGCCAATGGTTACCAAAGACAATTGTGGTACTCAAAGACTATTGTTCTCTCTTGACTATTGTCATACAAAATCTCATGGCGAGATGGAAATTACAGCTTACTAACACACATACCCCACTAACTGAGAAACATTGAGAGGAAAACCAAGAAAGAAAAGGAGAGCAAAAGACTTACCAGTCATGATTTAGAGTGAATATAGCAACCTTTTGGTCTAATTGATGAACTACGAAGTGACAAATGCATGTAATAGACACTAGTAAAACCTTCCTTGAGAGTCTGTACCCTGGGTTTTGGGTTATTTAAATGATTGCAAAAACTTACTACACCCCCCCTCCCTAACGCCAATCTCACCAAATATCATACAATTCATTGAATTCACATATTGCCACGACAAATTCCCAAATACCATACACATTGGAAAAACCGCTAAATATAACCCACTCATACAAACACTTAGAACAACTTGTTGGCAAGTCAAACCTCTCATCACCATCACAACATGTGTTAGAGGGGTTATTCACGAACAACCAATTTAAAAATTAGAAGAAAAAAAACTCAAAATACCCAAAAACGAGATCAAGAGACTTATGGAACATTTACACCAAATTGCCATTAAATACCTCACATACCTAATACTAAACAAAAGGAAGCTAGACAACAAACAACCCCCGTAGATCCCCCCCTAGATGTTAGGCATCGCAATCTTTCTTGAAAACTAAAGGAGCCCACCTTCCGAGAGAGAGGAAGTACTCTTACGGTGACGTTTGATCAAACATGAATACGGTATAGAGGAACAGGCTCCCATTCATGCCGGTGTATAAATCAAACCCGACGTTACTTTCATTTTATTTTAAGCATGCCATGTGTTGGGGGGAAAAGAAACCCTAAACTGCAATTCAAGGGTTGCTTGCATAAGGGGGAAATCATCCAACTCTCGCTGACAACCCCTTTGAGGGCCGGCTTACACCATTGACCATGAAGTCGGACCGTGGAAGATGGCATTTTCCCATGGTCCGACTTTCATGGTCCAACTTCTATGGGTTGATTTCTTAAAAAATCAATTTATAAAGCCTTGGGGCCCCTCACTAGGTATAAACCAAACGTAGACCAAGAGGAATGACAATGCACCAAAATTTGAATGTGCTGGATTTTTTAAAACATATGCCCAAAAAGGGCAGTTTTGAGAAGAAGAAAAAAAATCAAGTTTGACCATTCTTTTTCCTTCTCTTTGTCTTCATCTTCTTGACCCCCAAAAAAGAACTCATCAAAAAACTTGTTATAATAACATTTCTTTACCATAGGCCCCTGCCTTTTTCTACCAAAGCACCTTTTTTGCCTCTCCCACACAAAACTCGTTGGAGGATAACAATAAATAATGTAGGCCTTAAAATGTGTCTTTTGAGGACCTCGAACTCCATGGTTACTCTGACACTTTTTTTTCCTTAGTGTAAACCAAAGTGATCCCGGGACAAGTTCAACAGCCAATCACAAATTTTACAAAGCCTTGGGATGACTTCATGGTTCATGGTATAAACAACCCCCATGAGTTGCCAAGCAACATTCGGGCTCTGACCCCTCGCATCGAATGGGTATGGCCTTAGCCAACGTGGTGGTGAGGGCTGGACCCGGTATTTCTTCGATGGGCAGGCTGCCTATCCCCAAAAACATTCCGGTGCCCGTTAATCTCAGAGGCTGGTTTTCAAGTTCATACCAATGAACGGGTAGTGCCGGCAATTAGTTACGAGCTAGCCGGTTGATTTTGAGAATTTCCGAATGCAATTGGAAAGTTTAGGAAGGGGTTCCGGAAGAAAATAAAGGTTTACGGAAATGGGCCGATTAGAAAAATAAAATGCCGGCATTTCGGCAAGCTGCCCTAGAGTATCCACATCAAATTGCCGATTGAGAAATTTATTTCACGGCGGGCAGCCGACCAAATATATATATTTTAGGTAAGGTTTTCAATACTATGCATAGTTGGAGACTATGCTTTGTTGGCTTGTGGTTTAGGGCTCCCCTTGCTTCCCTAAACCAGCTTTGACTCCGTAGTAGTGGAGGTTCCATTTCCGTTGTCGGTTTCACAAACAAGCACCCTGGACCCTAAATTTGTTGTTACTTCTGTGAGAGAGTTGTTGTGTCGTTGTAGTACCTGCAAGCCTGTGTGAGTTGTGAAATCTGTGAGTTGTGAAACCTTTGAGCGGAGAAATCTGTGAGTGGAGAAATATCTGTTAGCCGGAGAATACTGAGAGTCGGCCTCTGTGAGCCGGCGAAGTCTGTGCTACGAAGAAAAATGCCGGAATCAAACCCATAACCCTTGTCCTGAACCCACGAGGCATCCTTAAAGTGCAAAATTTGATCAAGACCAAAGTTAGAAATAGGTTGGGTAGTGGGAATCTCAATGCAGTGCTGCGAATTGCCTTGGAAGGGCCAGATGAAGAGGTAGATGACATAATTTGTGATGCTATCCCACTTTGGAAGAAAGACAGTAAGTACCGTTTTTTGTATGCTAATCCTTCTTCTTATTTAAATTCTCCTAATACAGTGAGTATGAGTGATGTGCCTTGTTCGTTTGGGGCAATTGATACTAACGGCAATGGTACGCAAATCTCGTGACTTTTCAATACTAACTAGCCTCCAAATAATACTTGGACCCTTTTGTGGTGCTTGTATTTTTCCAGCGACTCTATCTTGTGAGCGGCGAGCGGCGAGCGGTGAGCTTTTTGAAAAAAAAATTGATTTTTAAAAAAAAATCAAAATATTTGACTTAATTCTTACACCGAGTAGGACTCTTCGTATAGTTTCTTTACAAATATGACTAAAAGTAGATGGTACGTTTAACTGTGGATGGTGCCTATAACCGTGGAGTGGAAGAAATTATAAACTTTTGAAAAAACCATCCATAAAAAGAAACGGAAGAAAACGAAAAAAAAAATTAGAAAAAAACTTCTGAAATAATAGGGAACATAAAATAAGGGATAAGAATGTAAATTAAAATTTTTAGTATTTATCCACGAAAACTCAAAAAAAGGAAATAGGACCTTGATTGATTTTTGTTAAATAATATGCAGATTTTATAGAATGAAACCATAAATTCTCCACGGTCATAGGGTCTATATCATACATTTCATTGAAAATTTTGAAGAATAAAAATTCAAATTTTCTGCTCACGGCTCACTGCTCACCGCTCACCGCTCACAAGATAGCATTCCTGGTATTTTTCGAAGGCTAAATCCTTAGCCCTAATATGGTAGGGGCTTTGCCAGGTTCAAATCCTACTAAGGATACTATTTAGATGACAATAAATGGAGAGTGAATGCCCACATTGAATTAATCCACATTAATTCAAAAAAAATTGAATAAATGATCATGACACATCCACCACCAAAATATAAAACCGGCTACACTTCGGACCTTCCGGAAATTGCATAAATGAAAAAAAAAATTCCGGCTAATTGCCTAAACACATTAGGAAATGGGGGCTATCAACCGATAAATTTTGCACTCTTTAGGCCACTTCCGGGTAAAATTTGTAAAATCCGAGCCACCTCCAGAAACCTCGGCAATTAGCCGGTTTCTCTACAGAAATCCCCGGACTGTGCCCACATAGAAGTACCCCTCCATAAAATGGGTGACATCACCCATTTTTTGGATGATGTCACCCGTTTCTCACCCATTTAAAAAACGGACCGGGACCGGCACATGGAACTTGGCCCTTATTGTTTTAGGGTTTGAGGAGGGTGAAGCTAATTTATATACATTTTAGGAGAAAGAAGAATCTTCGCTTTTGATGATCATTACAAGCATATGAGTCCTAGGCAATCGACCAGTCACTGGAAACTTGTCTTATGTAATTGTAAATTTTACAAATATGGCATAGTGATAAATTTACCATTTTTTTCATCGACGTGAAATGAGTACGTAGGACTCAATGACCGGGAAGTTTTTGGGCATAGTTAGTCGGTCAAGATCCACATGATTCTAAATATGGCCGGTTACATGTTGACATCATCTTCCGGTTTTGCTTTCATCCATTTGAGGTATATTCTTCCATAGATACCTCTAAAACGATCGTTAATTCTCCCGAAGTCTCCAACTTCAACCGGTTATTTCTCAAACTCAACCGGTTCATCTGCAACTAACCGCCTCATATGCTACACTAAATATGATATTTAGTGTTTGATACACTAAATACGAATGCATACACTAAATGTCAATAACCCTATGAAAGGAAGTAACATCAAATATAAACCCAAACGCTAAATATCAACTATGATAATATGTGGAAGTTACATGTTTGAATTCAGTGTTAGTAAAGATATGGAAAAAATATACAATCATGATTAAAAAAAAGAATTCCAACATCTCTTCTAGCATATCTACTACCACTACTTGTCAAGGAATTGAAAATTAGTGTTGAGATAGGTAGGATGGTAACAACATTAAATATAATCAAACACTAAATATCATATTTAGTGTAGTGAGTATTGGATAAAGTAAAGATTCATATGAGGTCCGAAAACTATGAGAAAATCATATTTAGTGTAGTGAGTATTGGATAAAGTAAAGATTCATATGAGATCCAAAAAGTATGAGAAAATCATATTTAGTGTAGTGAGTATTGGATAAAGCAAAGATTCATATGAGGTCCGAAAAGTATGAGAAAATTATATTTAGTGTAGTGAGTATTGGATAGAGTAAAGATTCATATGAGATCCAAAAAGTATGAGAAAATCATATTTAGTGTAGTGAGTATTGGATAAAGTAAAGATTCATATGAGGTCCGAAAAGTAGTGAGTATTGGATAAAGTAAAGATTCATATGAGGTCCGAAAAGTATGAGAAAATCATATTTAATGTAGTGAGTATTGGATAAAGTAAAGATTCGTAACCGGTTGGCCGCTTTGTTTCGCCGAGGTGGCACTACACGATTGGCTCTGAGCACACAAGTTTGCAGACGATAACCTCGACATCCCAACCGGTTATGATCTAAATCGGATATAGACAGATTACAAAATCACTTAAAGCCGGTTATAAGCAATTTGAAACGAATATGAGAACTATTCCGACACGTGGCATTTTAAGGATGCTCAAATTTCAACAGGTGACCCACTGTTTAGGTCACCTGCGCGGCTCAACAAAGCGGCCAACCGGTTACGTCCGGTAATCGTTTTATTGGAACCGGTCATCAGTGCAGAACATGTTTTGTCCAGCTGGCTCGCCCTCGCGGGCTCGCCACCTTGACAGAACCGGTTCTGCACCGATAACCTTTCCAATAAAACGATTACCTAATACATATGAGTTCCAAAAAGTATGAGAAAATCATATTTAGTGTAGTGAGTATTGGATAGAGTGAAGATTCATATGAGGTCCGAAAAGTATGAGAAAATTTTGCCACAGCCTCGGATTGGATTTGCTAGCCAACACGTATCAATCACTTTGTAAATATCCGGGGAGAGAAAAGTGCTAGCTATCTCCTTTGTGCGAGTGCCCATTTAAGACCCGGATTCCTTATTGATAAGACACCGAAACCGACTCTTCCTTCCTTTTTTTTTCTTTTTTTTTGTGTTTTGGTGCCGTACTGTCGGGCTTTACGGAGATAGGAGGCTAGTCAATGGCACGCTCGTGTGTGGGTAGGGCCGTTGGCGGTTATTATGTGTACATGTTGTTTGACTAGCATCCAATCAAAAAAGGGTCTAGCTATACCGGGGTATATAATAAAATCGGTGATGTTGGTTATTTCTTGGAAGCATGGGTTTCGCCAACGAAGGCTCCGACGTGGCAAACGGCTTCGCCCACAAATTGACCTCCACAAAATGCGCTTTTCAAAAGGTTGCAATAGATAGTAGAGAATGTCAAGGTCCTTCACTTATAGAAACGTATGTTGTAGTACCTATCGCTAGTTTATTGATATATAGGAATAAGGCGGAGTGGATAACTATGCCTCGTCAAATCCTCATTACGACGCACGACACATCGTGAAGCTAACCGTAGCCTCCCATGAGCTTTTCGGCGTTTGTTGAATAAGATAGTCGATGAGTGAAACATATGGAGATTAAAGGCCGGTTCGTAGACTACGGTGAAGAAGTGTCACTCGCCGGTCAAGAAGGTAAGGCTATTTGGGGCAATGCTTGGTATGGTGGATAAGAAGGCAAAAAGAGTCCCAAAAACGTCTCGAGTTGGAGTTCTCTCGAGTTCAAGTTTCTTGTCAAAGGATTTGAGGTTGCCCGACAAACTTGACTTTTGCGGAGATTCGCTAGCAAGAACGTGTTGCCATGTGGGCATCCATGCTTGAAGTGATCCATTGGAGAAGTCATGGCCGTGGTGTAAACCCCAGCTAGTGAAGAACCCATTTTGTAACCAATCCTATTACTCCATTCCCTTAAAATCTTGGCTATTGCACTTCTTCACTGTAGTCTAAACCGGCCTTGAGTAGGGGAACGCCGTAGTAACTTAGCAAAGTTAGTATTTTTTTGAGTGAGCGAGTGAGTGAGAGAGGGTGCCACAAGTCACATTGTGATTGGTTGGAAGTTGGAACATGTCAAAAGTTGATGTGACATGAAAATATACACTCTACACTCTGTAGTATCGTACCTATGGCAACCAAATTGCACGTGATATTACAAAATTTTGTAGTGTTAACATGGATGCATGAAAATAGAGGATAAGTGTAGCATGTGACATTATGGAATAATACAAAGCGCAACATTGTATTCTTGAAATTGATGATTTCATACATGGGACATGGATAACACCCCAAGTCGCACACATACGCAAAGCTTATGTACGATCGGGCAATCCAAGAAGTTGAGAAACACTTTGTATAGGACCTTGGTGCAAGACCCCAACATGGAGCATATCGGGATGATTAATAAGAGGGTGACATGGAGAATGATACAATTATGGATCTACAAAAATTTGGAGATGAAAAAAATTGGTTAGGATCTCTAGTAAATGGGCAACCAAATGATATTGATTTTGGGTTAAGAATGAAATTTCAGAGTTGTCGTTTACATGTTAGTTAAAATGAATGACCGGAAACAACATGAGCAAGGCCAATTGATTTAGCATTCTTATTTAAGATCAGTTGAGTAAACAACACAATTCTTCAAACTCCGCAAGCAAAAAATTGGAGTTTGTTCGAAAAATGGAGAAAGATGTTGCATGTTTCTCAACATGTCTCTCACATCGACGTCCATGTTGATAGATGGATTACCCCCCTCCTCTAATTCATTAGCGTTGAAAAAATTGCATGACAACATAGTTGTAGGCATCACCATGTAACATATGACCAAAAGCTCATCGAACTCCTCAATCAAACGCATCATCGGTGGTGTAGTCTTCATTCAAATCAAATCAATCCATGTCTATGTTACCAAACTTACACCTAAAATTCATCAACTAAATTTATGCAATCAAATCAATCCTAAACCCTAATGCAAGCCAATCCTGTCATCCATCTAATTAAGCAATCAGCCTCGTGTAGTCAACCCTAAACCCTAACAAACTGAGGTGCCTAATCAACCTCGTAGACATCTGCTCAACAGCTTAAAGCCACTTCACACACGAGACTGAGAGCCCGTGACCATTGCACTTCAAGCACTCTCATTGGTGGAGAAGGCGGAGCCGGTCCAAGTTTGCTTCACACTAGTACGCTTGAGGTACCAACGGAGTACTTGAATGCAAAATGGGTGCAAAGTCTACATGGATTCCTACATGGCATTGAATGATCGTGTTTCATGGTCACTTGGACTATTCTCAAAAATCATCTCTTGGAGGTAGGCCTAACACAAAACCGGGAGACTATGACACTCTGAATGTTCACAACCATTGGTTTATTCTATTTTATGATGTGTGAGGTCCTGCATGAATAGAAATTCATTGAAATAACATATGGTTGAGGGCCCGGTCACATATGGCTTCACATTTCACTTGAGGGTCCGTGACCACACCACATGATTTTGGAGGTGTGTTGGGACGGCCTTTGGGACACTTTCTTTTGGGCTCTCACAATTTCAAGGTCATGGCTCTTGGCATGTGTGTGAAGTGGCCCTAAGTTGTTGCTATTCAACGGGCCGAACCCAACTAGTCGTGAAGAATGGGCCACTACTATATGGGTTGCATGTGAGCCCGCTCACTTGACATTGAAGCAATATAGCCACCATCCCCTCTTTCTACCTTTTAGGGGACTTTTTGATAAGCTTATAAAGGGGGGTTTGATGCCCCAATACATACCCAATACCTCCCTTAACTTTTCAGTCAACTCTATTGCCCTTTGCATTTGGCGATCTCCTGCCTTACTGCATGGAAAGGAGGATATATATCATGCTCTTGTTGTCATAACATTATTGAGTTGTTATTAACCGTTCCAATCTAATGATATCGGTACACTACTTCACCCAAGTTTTTTCAGCCTGAATATGTCAGTGTTTTGCTGTGAGAATAAACAATGTTATTCCATATAGCATTTGGTTTATTCCCGGTCCCAACGAACATACAAACTCAATTGAATAATGTTATGATACTTCTTTGACCAGTTTGACATTAAACATTCGACATGCCAAAACGCTTGTCTATTCCAAATGCTTGTAATAAGTCGGATCACATGGTGCAAATCCTTGTGAATAAAGATTAAGGTAAGTTACACAAACTTATAATTGTTGTCTCCACCATTTCGACATGTAGAAAGATCTTAGTACAAGTGATAATTACATGAGCACATTAACAAAGCCGAATGGAGAGAACAAAAAAATGCTGAGAGGTTCCATCTTTTAGAGTCAAGATGGATACCTCAGTTTCCATGCTTCAATTATCGCTCATAGATCTCCATAAGCAGTTTCCTTCCGCATATATCCGTTTTAGTTTGAAAGGTTGCACATACGTTGAAAAATGCCTATGGTAGAAAAAAAAAGGAAAGCAACGAAAATAAGCCAATTCAGCCAGAAACAGTTTGAGATTTGTGCAACATTTCAAAAATGGAGGTGAGGAAATGATGAGGAATGCAACTTATTTGTAATTTTTTCCCTTGTAAATATTTGGTTGCATTTTCCGAAGAGGTAAATAAGTCAAACCTCCTACTTGTAAAATGGTAGTCTCCTTAATTTCAGCATCAAGATATTATACTCTGCGTATGGTAGCACACAAAACGGTTGATTTAATGACACTCAAAAGTGATCCCAAGTGGTGTGAAACATGGCTTATCCGGTCAATCATTGCATTCGACCCATCATTGCATCCTTTTCGGGCCATCACTTTTATAACAAGCCATTTTGGGTCCATACAAGAATCATTCTTGCTCCTAGTCTAGTGCATCAGTAGTGGTCATTCACTATTTTCCATTTTTCTTCATTATTGCATGTCTTATCTTATATACCTCATATCGGGAGTTGGGATCATTGGTTTCAGACACATCTAAGAAAATCTTGGATCTGTGGTTTGGCATTCGTGTGGAATGGGCTGGTTCATAACACTACTCAACTAATGAGCGGTGTTCATGGGCCCATCAATAGATTCGAGAATAAAGACTCTAGATACCCAAGTCCCAGTGCTTCAAATTAAATACAATGTCAAGGCAGTTGAACACAACTCATCACCTGAGTAATGTTGTGTGAGGTAATAAATAACCAATGTCATGCAATTTGACATAAATTTGAGCCCGTTGGCCCTACTTTGCTCAAGAATCCTCTTGGTGCAGGGTGGGGTAAACTGCCTACCTTGCTGTGGGTGGGCTCTTGGCTTCCTACCTACCTAACTAGTTGTTCCCGTCAAGTAGAGAGAATATTTCACAGCGGGAATCGAACTGCCAACTACTCCGTTTGGAAATGGGTACCTCTCCACTAATACCCAACACTTTAGGGTCATCTCGGACCTATGTGTGGCAATGGCAATCATGGTTAAGTTAAAGTTCCTCTATGAGACGGCCCAAACCTTTCATTGGTTCCAAAGCTTAAAATAACAACAACATTAGTAGCAATGACACAATGCCAAATAGAATATTGGTCTCTATTATTTACTCCTTTCTTTTATTTTCTCTACAACATAACATTATTGATCCATAATAGTGTTATGTTCAGATCCATAATAATGTTATGTGGGATCGGCAATATTATATAGAATGTTCCCAAATATTTCATACATTCAGTCTAAGTGTGGGAAACATCCGAAACTATTATGTGAAATGTTGTCAGTCCCAAAGATCGTTGTCATGGATCTGAATAATGTTATGAATTCTACTACCTAAAATTCTATACAATAAAATTCTAAAATATCGAAGCGCACATGACCTCCCACAAACCAATTGGATAGTAATTTAGCTTGAGTTTTGCCAAGAAACTCATAAGTTGTCATACTTTTAAATACATCGATGATTCAGGACGTCATTCTCTTTCAACAAATAAAAATGAAATTTGCCTTCCGGTTCCCCCAATGTTTTATTCTTATGTTCCACACTCTCCCACCCTATACATCATGGCTCAGTTCCCTAACACTTAGTAGAAATTGAACCCCTATAGGTTGTTGTTGATTCATTCCAATTTAAACTTACTAGACGATCAATGGTTCTTAACTCTCGTTTAGGAGTTAATTTAGCTTAAAACTTAATGATCCCCATACTCTACCATAATAATCAACGATTTCATTCTTCCTTGTCAATCCAGTCTAGAATTTGACACCTTATTTAAGAAATGTGAACAACATAAACCCTTGAGGTATTGGACATGTTAGAGCGTAGCGTTCACTTTCCCAAGGTGATTTGCTTAGAGAATTTTTATTTTTAACTATTATTCTCTCTTCATGACCGCATGTATAGAAAATTTTCCTACAAATCTCTCTTTCTCTTCTTGTAAATGTTATGGAAGCAAGTTCCCATGATGATTCTTAAAATTTCCTATGTTACAAAATGCACTATACGGGGAAGTGATGAGGATCTTGATGTGGAATTTTGCTAACCTTAACCATGTTATATAGCTTACATTTCTACCGTGTCAAATTAAAGGTCAAGTGATCTCAATTTTTGGGTGAATTGTGGTTGAAGACAATTATATAGGGATGGTCACGGACATAAAGTTTGTTCCAAATTTGCAAGTTGCAACTGTACAGATGTAGTCCAGAATTCATCCTCCATAAATTCTGGTTTTACAAGTCAACTCCAAAACATGTGTTCAAATTCTACATTAAAATATACATTTGATAGAGTGGACAACCTCAACACGTGCAGATAAATTCTACGTTGAAATACATGTTTTGATACAATGTCAACTCCAAAACATGTGTTCAAGTTCTACGTTAAAATACATTTTTGATACGAGGTCAACTCTAAAACATGTCGTCAGAATGTACATTAATATACATGTTTGATATGAGGTCCATCACTACTGGTCGGGGAGATTTTTGAGCATATTAATTGGTTGAGATCCTAGTGTTTGCGAGTCCAACCGGTTTTCCTTTATTAAATTGGGGTATATTCTATAAATTCCTCCAAAATGATCGATAATTTGCCTAAAGTCTTGAACTTCAACCGGTTATTTTTCAAAGTCAACCGGTTCGTTTGTAACTAACCGCCAGTTCTCCCTGATCATTGCACTCCGTAATGTCAACCCTTGTAAAGTCACTCACTCTCTAATATCCCAGAACCCTAGGGCACGGATGTTCTTGGTTCAAATCTCACTCCTTAATGTCACATTTCTCTCCCTTGTAACACATGTTTTGTTATTAATGCGAACCACCATAGAAGTCAGCCCACACCCTCGCATTGCCCCATGTGTCAATATGTGGAGTGTTTTCTTCTTATGCTTATTCTTCTTTTTCTTATGCCACTTGTTGAATTGTCGGTGCATGGATCTGTCACAGTGCTCGGGAAGGCCAAGTGGGAGGTTGACATGTGAGGATGGATCATGTGTTATGATACCGTAGATTTCCCATGGTATCATTTGTCCTAAACCCTAAACCCTAATCTTGAACCTTGTCTTTCTTCCTCTCACATGTGTTTGCACATCTCTTAGCAATTCAATCCACCAATGTGGGAAGCTCTTTAAGGAGTTGAATTTGTACAAGTGCGTGCATTACTCATTGTGAAGGTCACTGCTTACTAATCTCAAAATGCAAGCCCTATTAATAATGCTTTCAACATATCCTTAGAAGCCAAGTTGTTTTCAATATGAGATCGAGCATCACGGAATTGGCGTTATTGTCAGAAATTTCCATCAAATGTTGATGAAGATATAGGAGTAGTATTTTATGCATTGGACGACAATGGTGACTTCAAGGTTCGTTTCATACACCGATTTTCAGAAACTATAAATATTTTCTTGGCAAATAGTGAAATTCTTCGTTAGATGTTTAGGGTTTCATCCATGTCAGGAATTTGATGTGTTGGTTGTCTCCAAATCAATAAGGAAGAATATGTTGACCTTTGCAACGCCATCTCTTTGAATTTGAAAGGGCAAGTGAGGTGAGCTCCATGCATGTATGCATTTGGATGACGTCCCTTATACTGTTTTTTTTTTTTTCATGTATGTTTCTTGAGATGAATTTCTAGTCATCTCAAATGTGCAAAATGTATGTCCCTCATAGTCGTCAATCAATATGTGGAAAGAGTGGATCCATTTTACCTGAGGGGTGATGTGGTGCCAAATTATAGGCTCATTAGAAGGGGATCTATGAGTCCGAGTTTTGACAATTTTTCATATAGTGTGTCTGTGTATGGGGAGGATTTTGGCCATTATTGATCAAGATCCTAATGTTTCGAAGACCAACTGGTTACATGTTGACATCTTTCAAGTTTCTTTGCTAAATTAAGGAATATTATATAAAATCCTATAAATGGATTGGATCAATGTAAAGTCAAATTTTTCTCTCTTAAATCGGAACTACTACACCTTGAGCTTCTTGTCTTCGATGTTTAATTTTTGCACAAATCTCAATATCATCACTTCATTATGGTTTACACATGACATAAATTAGCAGTGCTAGCAAATACCCTTCCACCATCTAAACAATTGCTATTTCCTACTAAGATTGGACTCTACAAAGTGTTTTGCTTGAAGGCAAAAAAAAAGGTAAGATTCAACATCCCAAAAAGGTTCACTTATGCAGACATATACACACCAGGATTCCACCACACAACTATTTTCATTCAAAAATCATCAACTTCGATTCTCCTTCATCATCTTCATAAAGCCCACATTGAATGCCCCAACTTGTCCAAATGTCTCCCTCTTACATCCAAAGCTTCCATAGCTTCACTCAACTCAAAATCAAGATCATATGGTTGCCCACCCACTAACAAACCTAACCCATTTTCATCATCTCTTAAGTTTGTTAGATCCATAAATGTATCATTCTCTCTTTCATAATCGTCATGATTTGCTCCATGTTGGGGTCTTGCACCAAGGTCCTATACAAAAGTGTTTCTCAACTTCTTGGATTGCCCAATTCTACATAAGCTTTGCATATGTGTGCAGCTTTGGGAGATTATCCATGTCCCATGTATGAAACCTTCAATTTCAAAAACACAATGTTGCACTTTGTCTTCTTCCATAATGTCACATGCTACACTAATTCTCTATTATCATGCACCCATGTTAACACTACATAACTCCATAATATCACGTGCACTTTGGTTGCCACTGGTGTGATAATACGGAGCTTAGAGTGACTAGTAGGGATTAATGATATGAAATGATATGAAATTGATTATAAAGTCCATGAAGCCAAAAGGCTAATGGGACTAAAAGCACATCATGATGGTTTCAAACTACTTAATTTCCTAGAGTGGCAAAGTGTGGTAGCCTATGTGAGATAGAGGCTAATGCCAACTTGTTGGTCCAATTGAAAGAAAGATCGACTTGAGGCTCTCTAATACTATATTCTCACCTAGTGACAAAAACTTATCTCTAATGGGGTTCTATAGGGGACATTCCAACACAAAGTGTGCCTCATTTCCAACTGCATTCTAAGAGCAAAAGCGGCGTAATTTGTAATCTTTAGAGATAGAGATACTTGACCACCGTCCAATTTCAATAGCAAATCTATGATTCGAGTTTCGGTAAGCAACATAAATCTTGCATTGTGGCAGTGGAAATGATTGCTTCAAGTGCAATTCACATTTGTGTTCAGTATACTCTACACCCTTTCTTGGGTAATTTCAAATTAAAATGAGACTGCGCTTCTTATGTGTCATCTATTGAAAAAATGTAAAAAGAAGAGAGGCGACTATGATGTTGTCATTGGCATGAATTAACAAATCCTTAATGTAATTCCAAAATGGACATCAAGAGAATAAGAAGGTCCTTGAAGCACGGGGCGATCACACCCCCTTACATTTCATAGCCACGTGCGATAAAAGTTTGCTACCCTATATTACATGCCATAGATAATTTTTAAAATTATGATATTTTTTCTACGTACACATAATCATTGATAATATATTTTGTGTATATTTTTAAATTTTTAGTCATCTTCATTTTTTTAGTAATTTGTTTAGTTTAATGTTGCGTCATTCTAGTTAGAAACGGCATGTTTTATAAAAAAAACAAATCATCAAATTTGGTTACCAATTTTTACTATGTAACAGATACCATGTATATCTACTCATGAAAAAAAAATCATAAACTTTTGAACCATTTTGGTGATGCTTTATGTAAAAAGTAGATTTTGTTTTATCGCACGTGGTGTTCAACTTGACAATGAAGTGCACCCCCGGGCCTTGAAGATTATTGCCTCCTTGCATACATTCACGTTGAACGGGTGAGGACAAGTTAGGCCACATATGAAACTCCCCCAAAGGCAAGCTGCTAGGTTTCCATATGGTTGGTTGAAAATATACAATTCATTTGGATACTCCCATAATGATTGGGTGGACAATAGTGGCAAACTGCACTAAAAATTAAGTATTGGGGAGGTCACCCATGTGAGCATTATTGCAACCTTAGGTGGCTTAACCTCGAAGTTTCCATGGGATCTAATTAAAGGCCTTGGGGTTCAAGCCACTTGGAGGACATGTATATATGAGATGCCATGATTTGATTACAAGTAATGCCAATTGTCATCCAAACATCATAAAATTGACCAAACATCTAATTAGTTGCATCATAATAGGTGAATGTTATTAGTGGTGAAATAAAAGTAGTATGTGAATGCAAGATGGATGTAAAGTCTACATGAATTCCCACATGGCATCAAATAGATCAGGTTCCATGGTCACTTGGACTACTTTCAAAAACCACCTCTTGGAGGGTGGCCTGACACAAAACTAGGAGACCAGGGCACTCCAAATGCTCACAACCTTTGATTTATTCTATTTTATCATGTGTGAGGACCCACATGAATAGAAACTCATTGAAATAGCATTTAGTTGAGGGCCCGGTCACATATGACTTCACACTACACTTGAGAAGCCATGACCACACTACATGATTTTGGGGGTGTCTTGGAACGGCCTTTGGACATCCTCTTTTGGGCTCTCACTATTTCATGGTCACGGCTCTTGGCACGTATGTGAAGTGGCCTTAATAGAGAGAATAGGATGAGAACAATTTGACCAATGTTGGGTGGGTTTCTAGATGAAAAGGATAATGAAAAAGGTAATGGTCACTGGTGGGCATAGAGTACCCTTACTCATGAATAATCTCTAAGGGTAATATCCACCGTGTATCCTTACCTGCCAATTTGCCACACCCATTACCCAATGGGTACAAGTATTTTGGTTAAGGCGTTTAGGGTTTTTTTGGGGGGGGGGGTGGTAATCAAATTTGAGCCAAATATCCTTAGCTTTCAATAGGAGCTCAATGGTAATAAAGGCATACATGTATAAGAGTGCTTGATAACTTCTATATCATGTGTTTTGGGCAACTACACTAAATAGTATAATTAGTGCCATATGATATTTCATGTCACAGTGGTAAATTTTTAAATGAGACTTCTTGTGAATAAGTGAACAAATATTGTCATGGATGATGGATGAGTTCATCCATTGGCCAAAACCCTACCTTCTCTTGTCAACAACTTATCATGAAATATTGTCATGGATAGAAAACCACTTGGTAAGTGACAGTAATTGTAACACTGCAAATCTATAATTCCTAAAAACATTTACAAGGGATGACAAATAATGTTGGGTTAACATTTAGTGTTGGTGACCGTACACCGCAGTTTACAATTAGTATTGAGAAAGACAAGTGGAATTGGTGACACTAAATATCATTATATTTAGTGTACCTATTTGCAACTTTAGTGATGGAAGCCCTTTTCCCTCCTTTTTTGTGTGTAATGCGCCTACAACGACGTACATGGGGAATGTCAAATGTACAAGGCACTCATTGTGGTAGTTTGGTAGCCACATTGAAAAGGACCAATTTGGTGTATTCTAGAAGCACATCAAATCGATGCGCACTTCTCCATTGACCAAGTGTATATATGTGATCTCTTAAAGGACGAGAGGCTATCGAAAAAGTAAAGGCAAAAGAACATCACATGAAGATGATTCGGTAGCCATCCTCGTATCAAATCCAAGACTAGGGGATATAACAAGTTCTATGATGTGTTTTAGAATAACTATATAGTCATTCTAGACTAGGTATTGCACAAAGAGACCTTCACAAATCAATCTAGTATGAGAACACCCAAGAAGTTTCAATATGTAACTAACTTGATGTATGAAAATGCTTGCATCAAAGTTCATCAACCGTATGGAAGTGATCTTTGAAGGATTTCAACAAGTTTGCTTCACAAAGTTTTTTAGCTTTTAGCTTTGCAATCTTCATTTTATTGCACGCGAATCATGTTTGTTACTATGTGCAAAACACTTCTACTTCAAGGGGTTAAGGGTTATTCAATTTAACGGTGATATGGGACAAACATTGTCAATCAAGAACAACTTAAATATATTGTCAAATTATGTTAAAAATGTGCATTCCATTGCATGCACTACGACACCAAAACTCCAACCCGCCATCAATCAATCCATTCAGGTAGATGTCCTTAGATGAATACCTTTCTCTTTGCACCCACTTCTTGTAGGTTATGAGATACTCAATCTGTGCAAGATAATTAGGGCACATGTACCCAAAACCACTACTAAACCTAAAACCACCACTATGTATCACATGCATATATTTTGCAAGGAACATATGAACCTTATTATGGGACACCAGTGTCCCATAATACACCAGTTAAACCCTAAAGCACATGTCGTCATCGACAATGGTCACTTGAAGGCGATCAAAGCGGCATTGAGATTATCTCAACGTCCTATACACACTCTAATGTTCAAAGTTGGTTTCTATCTTTGATCACTTACAACCACAAAAACCAATCATTAAGGAGGCTCCAATTTATTCTGGACATCGGTGTCACACCATAAGGTTCATATGTACAGTTTGCAGTTCATAAGTGTTACACCCATAAGTGATAATATTTCTATTACAATGTATTTTATCTATCACATTATTAAATTCTACCTTTAAATAGAAATGTTAACACTTATGGGGGTAACACTTGTAGAAGGCGGATTGTATGTTCTTCAGTGGTGGTTTGGGTATACGTACCTTAGTAGACTCTAGATTGTGCATGTTGCCATTTTCCTCATAAATTTTGGAACTCAAAGGTTGTTTACATCATGCAGATGAAGTCATCCCTAAGTCCTGTAAAATTTGTGATTGGATGTTGAACTTATCCTGGTTTAGACCAAGGAAAAAATGTCAGAGTGGCCAGGGAGTTCAAGGTCCCCAAAAGACATATTTTAAGGCCTACATTATCCACTAACATGGTCCAACGGGTTTTGTGATGGGAGAGGCAAAAGAGGTGCTCTAGTAGAAAAGGCATGGGCCCATGGCAAAAAATAATTGTTATAATTAAATTTTAATGCTTTTTGGGGGGGTGGAAGAGAAGATGAAGACAAGAGAAGACACAAGAATGGTCAAACTTGAATTATTTTCAAAAGTGCCCTTTTCTGGCATATGTTAAAAAAATCAGCACATTCATTTTTTTGTGCATGGTCATTCCTCGGCTGGGGCGAACCAACCTGTATTGGTTCCTTGGAGGCAAGGGTTTAGGCATCCAACAAGGAACGAGTGTATGGGTTGGTTCACCCAAATCATCATTCCTCTTTGTCCACATTCAAGTTACACCTAGTGAGGCTTTGTAATTGATTTTTTAAGAAGTCGGACCATGAAAGGTGGACCATGGAAAAAGGCCATCTTCCATGGTCCGACTTCATGGTCCATGGTATAAACCAGCTCTAATAAGATTACCTTATTTATTGCCAAAGTGAAGATTCTCATGATCATCAAGTAATTATATAGGTCCCACAATCATGTTGACATTGGAGCTAGCATAGTTACCATATTTTCAACACGTAGGCCAATACATATCCTACTGGCAGCAGTTCTTAGATCCACAACTAAGAATACCACTTGAATATAGGCATCCGGATTATTGTTGTCAGTTTAAACACATCTGCCCAAGCACAACACTGGTGTTTCTCCATGTGCATGAGCAAATTTCCTTTATTATATAGAGAAAGAATCTGATGAAAGATATTTAAATATGTCATGTAAAGAATTCTGATCCAAATATGCTCGTTGCACTCAAACACAACTGCACACGTCCAATCCTCCGCAAAGAGCATCCACCATGCACATCTGGAAAGGTACAATCTCATTTCACAAAACCAAAGACACAGGCATACAGCCAGCTCCCCAAGCCATAATAAACAGGGATAGGTAATCACTACTAAGCTGACACTAAATAATGCACCAAACGACATAGATGCATTCAGT
Source organism: Polytrichum commune (assembly GCA_950295325.1). NCBI lineage: Eukaryota > Viridiplantae > Streptophyta > Polytrichopsida > Polytrichales > Polytrichaceae > Polytrichum > Polytrichum commune. Next base: position 8,239,484 of record OX485809.1, read on the forward strand.
ACATAGTGACCCTCGTGAAGTAGGAGATTTTCATGACATGCCACAAATGCTACCAGTGGACATACTTCTTGTTGCCTGTCATATATCAAAACAAGACCAAACATCTCATGAGTTGGACTTCCCAGGCTGTTTTGTTTAACTCCCATGCCTTAGTTTTAATACACCAAGCAAGTTAACATGTTGAGGTCACAGATACTACCTAGGACAAGAAGACCAGAAAGCACCATGGCTTATGGTGGGCTTAGCAGAAGCATCTACATGCTGCCCTTTGTCTCCTTCAAAGATATTATACATACAGATATAATTTGCTCACACTGCTCTATAACTTGCACTAACAAACTCGCACACAGTTACTGTGTATGTTCCTCCACGTCTTGTTGTGTGGCCTCCACGACAATAACATCTGCAAAATATACCCATGACATCATCAAGACTTGCCAAATCAGAAGGGAAAACAATTAGACCTGTCCAAGGTTTTCGACCCATTTTACACCATAGCCAAGGGCCATAACAAAAAAAATTGAGGGTCCATGAAACTCATCCCAAGGCCGTACCATGGAAAATTGAAATTGATTTTTGTGGGGTCATCAGTCAAGTGCAGAGGAAAGAGATCTGGCACCAGGCTGTGAGCAGCATGCTATTTCATTACCATCCTATTCATATGGGGCCTTCCACACAGTAAGTAATAATAATCAAGGGTTGTGAGATTTTGAAGTGTCATGGTCTTCCGTCACCTCTTCCTTGGTTCCTTCAGCCCTCAAGCTCAAGTGGAGTGAACCGGTGCTGGCCTTTTCCACCAATGTGAGATTATAGATTTCAATGGTCACAGTTCCTTGAGCTCTAGTGGAAAGACGCCCTTACTTCTAAGGACATATACCATCCGAATATTGCCTATCATTAGGGCAAGAATGATTCGCAACTTAGATGCTTCTCTAACTTGTCAAGTTCAGCAGTAAGAGAAACCCACAGATGCCAAGCTATGGAAAGGGAGAAGACAAACCTGCCAATAAAGGAGAAAGTTCTTGATTTGTTACTAGATCACCCTCATCATAGCCAAAATCCATGCCATAGCGGCTGAAGTGCTTTACTCGAAACTTCCATTCTCCTTTTGACCCATCATAGGAAATAAATTCTGCGCCCTGTTCTTCCGTCTTCTTTTTCAGCCTCTTCTCAAACTTTTCAACTTCAGGCCCATCAGAATGGTGCTGCCCAGTTTTCTTGTCCACACATCTCACATTTAAGAGCGTAACTTCTGCTGGTTTGTTCAAGCCTTGGCCTACTGCTGGTTTTTTATTCTCATCCATGTACACAAGAACTTCACATTTGTTGAATTGGATAATGCTCTCTAAGTCTAGGCGGCGCACATCAGTCTCGCCAAGAAACTTGACTTGCCCATAACCCTGCTCAAGTAAGAAAAAATTGAAATTAAATTCCAGAAATTCGATCTCAGAAAGTCATCTACATTCTATATGCTATTTACAAGCTATTGTGAACTGTCAAAAAGATTCTATACTAATTCAAGAAGTTCATCTAAACTAAAGTCCCAATAGCAAAGGAAGCAACACATATTCCACAACAAATATGGATAACAACATTCTCAAAGGGATGACACAACTTCCAAGCTGAATCAACTCCGTATACTGTGCCTAAAACCAGTACATGTATCTTCCAAACGACCCAATATAGACTTGGGTAACAAACAATGCAAATAGGATGATGCTGCACCTTGCGTCCCACAACAAAGTCAGCCACCCTCCGGCAATGACCAGGTTCTGCTCGCTCCATTGCAGCTAGTTCTTGTACTTTAGGCTCAGTAAAATAATCCGCATTCCGTAACTTAGGCATAAGGGCTTCTATATCAGCACCATGCTCATAAGCGATTGCAGCTTCACCAGCTCTATGCCCAGTAATAGAAATGAAACCATTCCCTCTGTGATTGTGCTCCTCTCGAAATCCATTAACTTTTGGGAGTTGTTTCACAGGAGGTTTTTCAGGTGATTTTGTGAGGGGTGTTGGAATTGTCTCATTTGCCAGAGTCTCAGAGGTGTTGTCAGGGCTTCTCCAGCTTGCCCGAGGACCTGAAATGTACAATCATAATTCTAAGCAAACAAACAAGCTGTGCAAACTCTTTCTGCACACGAATCAAACATGTTCTGACAGAAATTTATTGTTTAATTTTATTTACTTATTTAAATCAGTAAATATTAATTAATTATTTATTTTACTGACAATTTCAAGCGGACGCATAAAATTGTTTAGAGTATAACAATTGGAGATTTCTTTGGAAGCTTACTTTCAGGGATAGGAAGAGGACGTGAGTCATTGATCACCATAGCTCTTTCTTCCTCTTCAGAACCTACACATCAATTGAGAGCAAGTGTACAATCATAATAGATCCTCTGGAAATCAAGAAAATGATGTTACTTCAATGGGACACACTTTCAATGAAATACTCCAGAAGAAGTAAAGGAGATACCATTTGCTTGTACAGGGGTGCTCATTTCTCGAATATCTGGTGTCCTCTTCACGGCTGATGGCGTCACAGGTGATTGATCAGGCTGCCTAATGAACAAGGCTCTAGGATTCTCCCGTGGAACAAACATTACATCCGCTTTTGGGGTTGAAGGGACATCATCACCATCGCTAAAGAATGACACCTACATACAAATAAAGCACATCATTAAAAAGTGAATTGATGAAAATGGAGGGAATGTGATTTCACCTAAAACTATTTTTTTTAAAGTAAAATTTTTTAAAAAAAACAACAAAAGGAAGCAGGCAAAAAGGCAACATGTTCCAGTATTACCTTTGGGCTGTCTTTCTTGGGATGATATCGCCGTGCATGCATACGAATTTTAGACCGTTGAGAAATGGAACGAGGCGTTAACAGAGAATTAACTCGTATTTCTGGTGGCTTATCTGAAACCTGCATCAAATCCTCAAACCTCATCAGGACTCTTGTTAAAACTTCACTCTTAACTGACCAGTACCACAATTCTGGAAGTTTCATCTGAACAGCTATAAACATCTGTCGCATCACCTTCTCCCAGACCCCTCTCCCAAACAAAAGAAAAGTGCCTTCTGTTCGTGTCAAACTTACAGGCATACTCGCAATCCCATACTGCACTGATGGACCAGAGCCAGAGCTTCGACCGATCATCATCTGTGGCATGGCAGGTAAAGTTCCAAAAGGGTTGGTCACCGGAGTAGGGACTGCTGTAGCATTTTGTGTCGGCCTGCATCCAAATACACATAAATTAGGATTGTGCCACCATTTATTCAGTCAAAGTTCCATTCACGCAAATAGTCAGACATACTTCCTATGTTTCACTTTTGCTTCACCTCCATGCTAAAAAACTAGTTGCATACAGTTCAAAGTGCTAGGGATTAAATGAATGTACTGTTGTCCAGGGGTATTTGTCTGGCCAAAATTGAGACCCGATGATGTATTGAAGATATTCCCTCCTGCATCCACAATGCAATTCAATATCAATGTGAAGCCCAACTGCCACCTACACAAGCCTCCATGAAGTAACCTTTTGGTGAATAATGGCTTCCAAACATTTCTGCCATACTTTTACAACATTTCCCTACAGGTCACAAGATTGTGAAGCTAAAATGCACACACCAGAAATTTCAAACTCACCTTGTTGCGTAGGTTGAAAGCTAGGGAACTGGAATGCATTTGGAGTTTGCGTAGAAGGCGTAGATCCAAAACCACCAAAACTCAGCGAAGGCTGCAAACAAATAAACACCAACATATCATGAATTTAAAACACTAGCTTCCCACCTGCTGCAAAAATGTAGAGAGCATCACAATTTGCAAATTTCTTCCCAAATAGTGCCAGTACGTAATCCAACAACTGCAATACTTTCAAATTCATTTATCATATGTACTCCTTAGCTAAAATCCAAATTATAAAAACACAAACATGCTACGTACCGTAGATTGTGTTAATCCTGCTGGCTTTGTTTGCCCAAAAATGGAACCAGGGGTAGTTGTGTTGCTGAACAAATTCGACCCAAATGCAGGTTGACTTTGACCAAACGCAGGAGTAGTACCAAAAGGCTGGGATGCAGGAGTGGAAAACAGACCCCCTGCAGCTGATGTTTGAGTGCTCCCAAATATACTACTTCCTCCAAATGGGGAAGAATTCTGACTCCCAAAAGCTGGGCTACTTGAAGCTGCACCAAAAGCAGAAGATGATGCCCCAAACGCAGGTGTTGTCTGCCCAAACAATGAAGGGGTTGTTGACCCAAATGTTGAGCTCCCAAATGCTGAAGCCGAACTTTGCCCAAATGGAGATGGGGTTGACCCAAAGGCTGGGGTTGAACTCGCTGCTCCAAATGCAGGTGTGCTGGACCCAAAAGGTGTTGATCCAAATGCTGGAGTAGATGCAGCACCAAAAGTAGGAGCAGGTGTACTGGGGCTGCCAAAGGTAGGTTTTGCACCCCCAAACAAGTTTGGAGTCGAGCTTGCAGCAAATGGATTGGGAGTTGCTGCTTGGCCAAAACCAGTAGTGGCTGTTCCAAATGGACTGGAAGACACTGTAGTTTGTTGAGACTGGCCAAAAATTCCACCTGTTGCAGGTTGTTGAGGGCTTGCTGGATTTGGACCACCTGCCATACACACATCATCTATGAATTCACACATAGAACAAACTCACATCTTTGCCTACCAATGAAAATATGCTCTAAAGAGACTCTGCTCAAATGATACACTCATGCTTCATGTTCATCTCCTAAGAATACTACAACTCCATTTGTATGTGAATTTAAATTTCTTCCAGGTCTCATAAACTTCAAACTCAGACATGGATCAACCACGACTCAACGCAACTACTTAGTGGAAATCAAAAGAGTCTTTGCCAAGACGAGCTGACAAAAACTGCTGTTATTTGCCACTGATACAAGCCCCTACAGTCCTGTGATTACTACTCAAGACAGGTCCAAACTGAAGAGCAGATCAATACCTTTATCGCCTGCTTGGTAATCCTCCCATCTGAGCTCCTCTTGACTTTTGTTTTTGTAAGCAGGCATAGCAGAGATGCACAAGAACTTTCCAGGTTGCCCACCAACACCAGCATCTGTGTCATTGGTAACTGCATACGAGGTCACCCTGCTCCCTACCCTTTGCTGACCTCCAAAACTCGTGCCTCCAAAGCTCCCAAATGTATTTGTTGCTGCAGGGGCTCCTATTTACATCAAGAGAAAACAACAATTGGCGTTACATGGTTGTCAGAAACAACAAAGGCTGGAAAGCTCATCATGCTAAACAGAAATGTATGCAAGGCTTGAAGCACATCTATATTGAGTGCCACCTTCACTAAAAACTTGATCCAAGAACCTTTTTACCAGGTGTAAAAGAGGAAGCTGAGCACACCTATGTCACCCAAACCGGTGAAGGTAAGGAACGGAAAAAAAAAATCTCATATTTTGGTACAGGAGTGGTGATCACATCAAACTGTTTGTGAACTGAATTGACACACATCAAAGTTCAAGCATATTGTGAGAAGAAACAACCCATAAACTTAACTTCGATGTTTAGAAGATGACAAGAAAAGATGGGGTAAACAGGATGCATAGGTACAAATTCGATAGTACCAAAGGGTGATGCAGCAGGGGTGCTACCAAAGGCTGGCGTAGAACTTGCTCCAAATGCAGGTGTACTTTGCCCAAACGCAGGAGTGCTCCCAAATGCAGGAGCAGATGCCCCAAATGCAGGAGCTGATGCCCCAAACGCAGGAGTAGGGGTGGCCCCAAACGCTGGGGTAGATGAGGCTCCAAAAGATGGAGAGCTTCCAAACAATGAACTGTTTGTGCTTCCAAATGCTGGCGCCGATTGGGCTCCAAAGGCTGGAGTTGTGGACCCAAATGGCTGGCTGCCAAAAGCAGCTTGTGACTGCCCAAAAGACGGGGAACCAAATGGATTTTGTGCTGGTGTAGTTGATCCAAAGCTACCAAAGGGTGATGCAGGCTTTTGACCAAAAGCTCCTGCACAACAACATCTGTGAGTATTCTGAAACAGCTTCTGGAAATTGAAAAGGACACAAATGAACTCAACAAGAACCTGCAAAAGATTCCTTCACTTCAATACTTTAAGGACTTGTAAACTCATAAACAACCACACACGTATCAAACATTTGTATGGTCCTGCCAACAACAGTGCAACAAATACCAGCACCTGAAGACACCAAAAACCAACACAAAATTAATCCTGACCTCCTCCTTAACCAGTAACAAATTCAACTGAAAGCACCAAGTCTTCAATTTGTCTTCATATTATCCAGCCTGGCATTACATCCACTGGACATAACCAGACATCCACTCCTGCAGATATCTCTCTACACTCAAGCACACTTCCTATTGGGATTAATGAATTACCAAATGCAGGGGTTGATGTAGAACCACCAAACGCAGAAGAGGACGCTCCAAAAGTAGGTGTCTGAGTAGCTCCAAAAACACCTGTTGCAGCCCCACTCCCAAATAGAGAGGTTCCTGTCTGCCCCCCAAACGGAGTCGGAGTGCTTCCAAATGGCTTAGCCGCAAACGGATTGTTTGCTTGATTAGTTGTTCCAAACGGGTTTGTTGTTGCTCCAAAAGGGTTTGAAGTGGCTGCTGCACCAAAAGGGCTCGGTGTGGACGCCCCAAAGGCTGTGACCAAACAATCATACACTCGATTAGTCTACTCTCCCTCATTTTCCTTGCTTGTAGCCCAATACCTCACAAACTATATCCATCCAAAAGGAAATATATCTTTTCACCGCCTCCTCTACACCAATCTTCCACACTAACTTCTCTTCCAACTTTAGGGTTCGATTCAAACTACTCACACCTCGCTCCACACACTTCAACCCTCCGCCTTAAATAATTGCACTGCCTTCCTACAACGATAATTCCATTCATCGCCTTCCTTCCACTCACTCACCCACAACCCCACAAAACTCCTAACTCAACCTATCCTCACACGGACTATGTTCACTCCATCGATCATCCACATCATTATCAATACGTCACACCACTCCCACGCTCAAATGCCATCGGGACAAGGAACCACTTACGGCTGCTCGATCCGAACATTTCAGCCCCACGGATCAACCCGCTCTATTCACAGATTCCTGTCGTCACCACAAACAAACCACGTCAGCTTCAACAAGACTACTCCATCCTTTTGCCCAACTTGCGCAATGGATGTTCACATTTCTCTTCATACATCCAACACTCCAAGGACATAACTTAACGCTACCATAACGCCTTCTCCAATCGCACAGCTAATCCACATAAATCATCAATAACCTAACCCTCCAACGTCCTACCACCACCCAGGTCATCAACAGGATGTCAGGAACCCCAACGCTGGTTACATCCGAAATACTGTTAATTCGTCGAATGAAACTCAATTTTGATTCCTCGATGTGCCACCCTGCTAAATTATTTCAACCCAGCTTACAAATGTCCACGCCAACTCGTACGCTTCCACAACTGGCAGTGCACAGCTACCCTTCCCGGTGCCGATCAAAAATGTAAAAACTACCATAAAACTCACTCTGGAATAACAGTAGCCAATCTTCACTCCGCCTACTAACTTCGTTACTTACCTACAGCAACTACACAACTGACTTCACCCCACGCTACAGCCACTATTAAACTGCAAACCAATCCACAAACGCAGTTCTAGATGCCCTGCGAAATGCACACCAGGATATAGCGACCATTCAAATATCCCGTCGTTGCTCGCGCTTCAGCGGATCCGCGAAGGCAACAAAGCCTGACACAGCTCAACTAAAGCTAAAACAAGCTTTGGCCCTTTTACTGTCACAATACAATAAATTAGGGTTTCCAACAACCGCATCGGCCCCTCTGGCCCGAACACACAACCGATAACTTCACATGCTGCAGATCCCAACCTCCTCTATCGATAACCCGTACATTCCAGATTGAGGGACGAGAACCTGCACCTACGAACACTCCCGTTGTCTAGACGCTGCCCCCACTCCTGAGATAATTAGGGCAATTGGGTCACGATGATAAGGATCGCCCGCGCTGTCCGCCAGCCCAATCAACCAAAAAGCCGTATAAACTGCCTAGACCAGATGACAGCTCGACCGACATGGCGCTCTACCTGGAGCTGCAGGGTGACATTGCCTCACCTAGGGTTTGCCAGCTTCCCGAGGCTCTAGAGACGCATGCTGCCCGCTGGGCGTGTGGGTGATTCCGGAGATGCGAATTGCGGAGGCTCTTCCAGCTTCAGAGCAGCGTGGGCGAGCAAGAATGTTTGGGAAATAGGTGCAAGTGCGACCGAAGAAGCATAATAAGGAGGGAGGCAGAGCATCGAATGCAATAGTAGCGTAGTTTTTACATGGGCTGCGTGCTGCGTGCGGCCGACGACTGCCTCCCTGCCTGCCTGCCTGCCTGCCGACCTTCGTCTCTCTTCTCTCCCTTGCCGAGCCTGCTCTTCAAGTTCGCCGGTAGAAGTCTCACTCCGCAGCCCTGGTTCCCATCTTCGGAGCCTGGGAACCCTTGGGAACCTCCCTAAACACACACGTACTTTCTATTGGGAACGGAGTTTGCCCCCCACCCAAAGTTTCTTATGCTGAATCACACATTTACTACCCTATCATCATAACATTATTCAGATCCATAATAGTGTTATGTGGGACAAACAGTATTTTGTGGAATATTCCCCATGTTCAATCCAAATGTGGGAATATTCTACATAATATTGCCAGTCCCACAAAAAATTGTCATGGATTTGAATAATGTTATGATTTACTTATGCTCTAACACATTGTTTGTGAAGCTCATAATCAATCGCTCATACAAAGCGGAAGGATTCCCAAAAATTCATCACAACTATTTATCGAAGAAGATGCAATATCATCCATAATATCCAATTTTTGCATGTGAGCTTATTGGTTATGTATCATGAACAATGTTCTCCCTCTCATTGGTTGTCTAGGTCTATAATGATACGCGTACATAGCAGTTGTGAGGTTACAATCTACCACTCTCTTTCTATACCAAGCTAGGGTTTTTGTATGGAGCAGCTAACGTCATTTAGCGTGGGGTGAAGTGAGTTATCATTGCATCTCATGCGCCTACGCAATTCATTCTATGCCATGTACACCATGCATGTTGTATGATGTTATGTCATTTTCCTCTCAATAACTATTACTCAAAAATAAAATTTCTTAGGGTGACCAAAACCTTTGAACATCCAACTCGCTACAAAAATGTCATGTGTTCCAATATAATATTTACAAAGTGCGTATACGATCTCCATAATCTTATATCAATGGTCATAACTTAAGACATAATTTGCATCAACATGAGAACATGCCTTCCATCCTACAATTTTCTTAGGTTTACACACAAGTAGTCAAGCACAATTGGCATGACTCCAACAACAACATGTGGTCTAATGACTCGTGTCTCCAAAGGTCCAATGACGTAGATAACATAACATTACTTAGCCTTTGCAACTAGGTTAATATGTGGGCCTACAATTTGTTTTTTTCCCTTGGAAATCCCTTAAGATCCGTTTTGGGCCAAATTTGGAGGTTGGAGTTGATGTTGCAGAACAACCTCCATGAGATTTGTTGGCTTGGACATACGTGTAAGGAGGGCTACCACAATTTCATTCAGAAACAAAACTTCGGTTCTACGCTTAATCATCTTGACAATCTCTTCTTAATTGAAATAACTTCACATTATGGCCATTGGGTGGAATGGGCTTGAGGCTGCTCTACACTCAACCAAGATTATTTGATGGTAATTATCGAGTATGTTCAGCTTGTTCCCCAAGGCAATCTTTGATGCAAATTGCACAAAACATATACTTATGAATATCTCAGTGTGGTGGCATGGAATCAAACTATTCCAATAATTTTGACAACAACATTTTATTTTATTTTTGAAAAACATGCTACAATATCCTCAATGAAACTTGTGGAGAAATTGTGAATTATATACGCACGGAGGGGTGCACCTAGTTTAGAGAGGGCGTTGCACATGTTTGGACACTTTAGCACGTTTTGTTGCTTGAAGTGATTTTATATATGTTGCAATTATATTATTGATTAGCCTTCCAACGTGGATTTAGAAGCCAAGCAACATCTAATTAATTTCTCAGTTTCTTATAATAAATCTAAGCTTCAATATTCATAAAATATTGTGATTTATGTGCTACCCATCTAGATCATGTCCCTTCTTTTGCATGTGAGAAAATGTTATTTTATTTTTTATAATGGCATTGCCTAAACCTCGTGACTCAGTAAGAGAACATGGGACCACAATTGACGTGCTACACTCGTACATGTAAAATGTCATAGGGCACACTTCCATGTACCAACCAGGTGAGCAAAAGCCATTGAATAACAAAATCCCAACCTCCATCCACATTAAAGTGTGTTTTGTATTCATCCAAAGAACAAGATCGGTGGCCAACACGATTATAGGGAGAAGTTGAAATTTGAGAAGGAGGAGTTGACCACCTCTCCACTACAAAATTGGGAATTGGCCTCGATTTGAACAAGTAAATGTGTATTTGCATACACTTGTCGGTGTCAGTAAACACACACAATGGCAAAATCTTATCTTGAGGTCTTGAATGTTTATTGAAGGGATTGATCATCTTAAAACAACAACACCAACAACAACCATCCATAACATTATCTAGAGATGTGAAGTTGTTCTCTTCTAATTTTGATCAACACGTTTGAGATTCACCTAGATCAACAACATTATTCTATAAAATGAGAGTTGTCGGTGATTCTTCAACGCATAAGAAGGTAAAGTACGTTTTTCATGGTCACTCTTCTAATCAAGCAACTATATATGAGTGGTGTGTGGATAGGTGTGGAAGTAAAAACAAACGCCAAAACACATGTGTGTTGGATTGGACTACGTGCTCATATCATGTTAATCATTCTAGTTTCAATAGTCAACATGATTGGGGATTGGGTAGAGAGGGGGCAAGGCTATACAATCATCTAATGTCCACAAGAATCGCTAAATAAATTAAACTAAACCAAACTTAGATACACACACACCTACACAATTACTTTGCTATGCAATTTTATTGGTAACTGGCCACTAAAGTGTTTATTCTCGACAGAGGAGAGTAGTATTGTTCCAATGGCCCTTGGTCCGGTGGGCACCATGCCATTAACATTACGAACATGCACTTTATTCACACCAGCCTTGCACAAGGCCCGAAGTTTTTATCTATCTATCTATCCACAAAAATCTTCGCATTGATAATGAATAAGGCATTCATGCGAGTTCCAAATACTTATAGACACGATTTGGAATCGGCAATCATCTTACACTAAATGTATGTTTTGCATGCTAAAAGATGTGGGTGCAGAACTTTCAATGTCCATTTAAGGCATGGTCATCTTAAATTAAAATGAACATTTCAGTATGCACCATAAGGACATCATTCATGAATTGTTTAAGTATGCCATGCCTGAATAAGGTAGATGTGCCTAATTCAATAACTTATCTTATTTGGACATGTATAGTTGAGTGATGTGTGGTTTGGTTTCGCTCTAAGAACATATACCACAAATACATGCGCACCAAAAATAGATTATCATTTGGAAATGCGCTGAAGTAAAATGAAACCGACTTTTAGTGTTGAAGAAGCCATTTCAAAAGAAGTTTCTAGATTCATATACTCATGTGTGTTACTTAGGACGGGTTCATAACCAAGTCTGCTTCTAAGAAACTCATGGTCCAAAACACCCCTTGATGGATCATGAGTTGCCATAGGATGTACTCCAATACACTTGAAACATGAATATCACCCTTGATGTCAAGGGTATTTGAGCTCCTTAGCACCAATTTGTTTGATTGGCCACTTGTAAGTAAAAACCAACTTCATAACAAAGATGTAGGAATTAAAATCTCTTCATCCCAACAAACATACCCAACGGTCGTAAAGTTCAAGCTTTCAAGTTGGGACAACCACTCCATTTATGATATTTAGTGTCACACATATTATTGACGAGAAGTCTACACCAGATGCATGGAGGTCTCAAAGTGTTACGTATGTTGATTGTCGATGTAATAATGTTTGTCAACATTAGTTTGAAGTGATTTTAACTTTTTCTTTTTTGTACACATTATACCACTTCACATAGTGCGTGGGGATACTTGAGATAATAGTTTCGTGTTTATTTATGCAACAAAAATACATTCTTCATGATGCCAATGGCAAGTGTCATGTGTTTACATTTTAGTGTGAAAGAGGTAGATGTTCTTGAGCATACTAATGCCATGTATCATTTGTGTATAGTACACTAAATATTGCATTTAGTGTCATATGGTATTTTATGTTATTGTGGTGAGTTTTTCTAATGACACTTTTAATGAATAAGATTACAAATATTGTCATCCCAACCTACTTTTCGTTCATCCAAATGCCAGTTATTGAAACAAAGTTCGGTAAGTTATGCGTCCTAACATTATGTGATGAGATATTGTCATGTCTAATTAAGATTTGGATGAAAAGTCACTCAATAAGTGATAGTATTTTCCACATTGTAAACCCATAATGCCCAAAAAATTTTCCAAGGAATGACAAATAATGTTAGGTTTACACCTAGTATTGGTGGCATTTCTCGGCCAGTTTACAATTAGTGTTGAGCAAGACAAAGAGAATCATTGACACTAAATACAATTTTTTTTTGTATTGGTCAACTTGTAGACTATTATGTAACACACACACACACACACACACACACACACACACACACATATATATCTCATAACACTCTCAAACATACTCATGCGAATATATCATTTAGCAAAGTTGAATGCCAAGCATCACGAGGTGGCACTAATAATCAAGTTGTTGATCAATAATGTAACTTAACATACACCTCAAAATAGGGTAAGTGACACTTACACATGTGACGCTATAAACCATAAACAATGTAGTGAAAGTATGGATTATTGGTTTTGATATGGATTTTGGATAAAAATAAAAGAACATATATGAATTTTAAATATTCAAAGTTGGATTTTTTTTCATATGCATCTTCTAGAGGATGTCAAAGTTCATTGATTGGATGATGAATGTCTCTCGTATTGAGTTTGAATGCCATTTTTTCAAGCATGTTTGGTTCAGCGTGTTACCCAACATGCGAAAGATAGCTCGTACTTACAATGGGTAGTAAAATGTATCTCCTCACTTGTATCTCAATGACCTTCTACAAGCATCAACTCCACTTTAGAGCATCGTTCTCACTCAAATCAAAGCCAAAACCTAATACGACTTGCACCTATATGTTCTTGACACATAAACGAATTCTCCACACAAAGTGGGCCAAGGAGTCTACTTGTTAACTTTGATGTGGTGGTCTATAATGCTCGCGTCCACCTTGTGTGTGTGCACTCCTCATCGCATGCCAAGTTTGTTGTTGTTGTGGCAAGCTAACCTTTCTCTTTCGAAGTGTCTATTCGTGTTCAATGTTTGGTATTTTTGACTAGGATAACGTAATCAATATATTGATTATGGTACAATTGGTATATTCTACGTTGTCATCCATTTTAAGTACTTGGTAGAGGACTATGTAGTTTAAGCCTTGCTATCCAAGATCACCGGTGAACATAGTGGCATTTCAAAAGCAAGGTGAAGATAGTGACATTTGTTGTTTCCCTCGGTGGGTACATTAGTAAGGTGTAGAGAGTGTTAGGAGGAATTATTGTATTAGCCGTATTGCTTTACTATGCCATTAACCATTTGTGTTCATTTAATTTAACACTAGTTCTTGCATAGGCCAAGGAGGTGGACACACGTGTCGATTTGTTTGAGGTTGCATAGGTGGCAAAGGTTGGAGTCACTTCAAACATGAGACTGAGAGCCTGTGACCATTGCACTGCAAGCTATCTCATTGGTGGAAAAAAGTGGAGCCGGTCCAAGTTCGCTTCACATTACGCTTTAGGGACGAATGGAGTATGTGAATGCAAGATGGATGTAAAGTCTACATGGATTCCTACATGGCATCGAACATATCATGTTTCATGGTCACTTGGACTATTTTCAAAAACCATCTCTTGGAGGGTGGCCTAACACAAAACTGGGAGACCGTGGCAATGCTCAACACAATTGATTTACTCTATTTTATCATGTGTGAGGACCCACATGAATATAAATGTCTTGAAATAGCATTTGATTGAGGGCCTGGTCACATATGACTTCACACTCCACTTGAGGATATGTGACCACCATGATCTTGAAAGTGTCTTGAGACAACTTTTGGACACTTTCTTTGGGCTCTCACAATTTCATGGTCACAACTCTTGGCTCGTGTGCGAAGTGGCCCTAAATGTTCTTGTATGGAGAGAAGTTGTTTTTTTCTCATGTATTGTTGTGCCATGTGTATGAACTTCAAGGTTTTTGCATTAATCCTTTTTGGCGTCCAGAGAGATGTTTGGACAAAATTAGTTGAGATCCTTGCATTTCCAAGTCCAATCAGTTACAAGTTGACATCTTTTAGTTTTTCTTTAATAAATCAAGGTATATTAATATGAAATCCTCTAAAATGATGGGTATTCTTTCTTGGAGTCTTAAACTTCAACTGGTTGTTTCTCAAACTCAACCAATCCATCTATAACTACACTAAATATACCAATTAGTTAGTGTGAGAAACTAGCAAGGGTGGAAATTTAGTGAAGGTGATACTAAATTCCTTCATGCCATCAACAGTGTCACCAAAACATCTCACATCTAAGACTAGGAAGCATTGTTTATCTAGGCACTTGGTATGAAAGTATCGGCACTTGGCGTGAAAGTACTAGCACTTGACAATATTCACTAAATGTAATTGCACTTGACATTATTTACTGACAAGCATGTGGTGTGCGCTAATCACAAGCACACATTAATTTCTTGAAATTGATGGTACGCAAGCATAGAATTTAATGTAGTCATGAAATTAAGATTACTTAGTAGCAACTTTAACCTTGAGTAACTTTGAGATTTGACTAAAATATGTGTGACTTGAATTAACACCACCCTCACTAATTGACACATTTAGTGTAATGGTCAGTTCTCCCTGTTCATTGATCCCTTTTCCTTGTCTCCATAGTTTTGGCCCACCTACCAATATAAGCTTTTAACCCATATATATATATATATATATATATATCAATCATCATCTAATTGCCGTAACCTACAAACATGGCTAGGCACATAATAGCGATTTTGTTATTTGTTTTTTTGGGGATTGCGGTGGCAAGGCAAGTCCGGACCCAGTCGAGTGTGAAGAAAGGGTAAAACCCTTGTCCCCCTACTTCGCATTCTCCTAAGTTAGTACACCATACTAGACCTAGCTGCTACCTAGGACGGTCATGGGAAAACACGTAGGGAGAGAGACTGGGGCGTGTTCCCCAAGGTTCCCAGGCCTCCCCCCACGCTCCCAAGGATCCCATCGTTCCCATACGATCCCCAAGTTCCCATGGTTATCAGAAGATCCCCCAGGGTTCCCATAGGATCTCCCAAGTTCCCAAGGTTCCCTGCAGGGACTAGGGATTCCGAGTCGTCTCTCTTCTCTGGCGACATTCGAACTTGAAGAGCAGGCTTGGCAAGGAAGAGAAGGCAGCAGGCAGTCGTCGGCACCACGCAGCACGCAGCCCATGTAAAAACTACGCTACCATTGCATTCCGTGCTCTGCTTCCCTGCTTACCATGCGTCTTTGTCGCACTTCCACGCATGTCCCACACTTTCTTACTCGCCCACGCTCCTCTGTCGCTGGAATAGCCCCCGCAATTCGCTTGTCTTGAGTCGCCCGCACGCCCAGGGGCAGCCATGCGTCTCCAGAGCCCCAGGAAGCTAGGTAAACCCTAGGTGAGGCAATGCCTTACTCCAACTTCAGGCAGAGCGCCGTGTCGCCCAAGCCGGGCCATTGGCTCTTGACAGTTTGTACCTGTTTGTTGATTGCGTGGGCGATCCCTGTTATCATTACCAGATGCCCTAATTATGTTGGGAGTCCTTGGAGTGTCTGGGCAGAGGGAGTGTTTGTATGTGCAGGTTTTCGTTGCTCAATCTGGGATATATACGGGTTTTCGGATAGAGGAGGTTGTGATCTGCAGCATGTGAAGTTATCGGTTGTGTGTTCGGGCCAGAGGGGCCGATGCGGTTGTTGGAAACCCTAATTTATTGTATTGCGACAGTGGGAGAGCCAAAGCTTGTTTTAGCTTCAGTTGAGAGCTGTGTAAGGCTTATGTTGCCTTCGCGGATCCGCTGAAGCGCGAGCAACGACGGGGTATTTGAACGGTCGCTATATCCTGGTGTGCATTTCGCAGGGCATCCAGAACTGATTATATGGATTGGTTTGCAGTTTCATAGTGGCTGTAGCGCGGGGTGAAGTCAGTTGTGTAGTTGCTGTAGGCAAGTAACGAAGTTAGTAGGCTCAGTGAAGATTGGCTACTGTCATTCCAGAATGAGTTTTATGGTAGTTTTTACATTTTTGATCGGCATCGGGAAGGGTAGCTGTGCACTGCCAGTTGTGGAAGCGTACGAGTTGGCGTGGACATTTGTAAGCTGGGTTGAAATAATTTAGCAGGGTGGCAAATCGAGGAATCAAAATTGAGTTTCATCCGACGAATTAACGGTATTTCGAATGTAACCAGCGTTGGGGTTCCTGATATCCTGTTGATGACCTGGGTGGTGGTAGGGCGTTGGAGGGATAGGTTATTAATGACTTATGTGGATTAGCTGTGCGATTGGGGAAGGCGTTATGTTAGCGTTAAGTTATGTCCTTGGAGTGTTGGATGTATGAAGAGAAATGTGAACATCCATTGCGCAAGTTGGGCAAAAGGATGGAGTAGTCTTGTTGAAGCTGACGTGGTTTGTTTGTGGTGACGACAGGAATCTGTGAATAGAGCGGGTTGATCCGTGGGGCTGAAATGTTCGGATCGAGCAGCCGTAAGTGGTTCCTTGTCCCGATGGCATTTGAGCATGGGAGTGGTGTGACGTATTGATAATGATGTGGATGATCGATGGAGTGAACATAGTCCGTGTGAGGATAGGTTGAGTTAGGAGTTTTTGTGGGGTTGTGGGTGAGTGAGTGGAAGGAAGGCGATGAATGGAATTATCGTTGTAGGAAGGCAGTGCAATTATTTAAGGCGGAGGGTTGAAGTGTGTGGAGCGAGGTGTGAGTAGTTTGAATCGAACCCTAAAGTTGGAAGAAAAGTTAGTGTGGAAGATTGGTGTAGAGGAGGCGGTGAAAAGATATATTTCCTTTTGGATGGATATAGTTTGTGAGGTATTGGGCTACAAGCAAGGAAAATGAGGGAGAGTAGACTAATCGAGTGTATGATTGTTTGGTCACAGCCTTTGGGGCTACTCAGGCACCTACTTTTGGAGCGTCCTCTTCTGCATTCGGTGGTTCCACATCAACCCCTGCATTTGGTAATCCATTATTCTCAATAAGGGGGTCTGTTTCAGTTTAGGAGTAGGTGTGTGGTTATGCCGCTCCCTTGCGCACCGGATGTTGGAGAGCTGGATATTGTGCAGTCTAGATTTGTTTTGTGATTCTATACATATTCTGTACTGATGGAGCATACATGGTCTATCTGTGTGGGATTGTCTCATCCCTAGATGTTGGAACTTGTTGCATTACTTTTGGGAGGAGTTTGCAAGAGTTTCATGCTGGTGTAGTTCTTTGTCCATGTATCAGCCCCGAGGAGGTTGTTAGTTCACCTGTGCTCTTGGAAGTGAAAGAACATCTTTGCTGTCTCTTGCTATGTTGATTTGTCTCCTTTTCAAGTTTTATATATTTTAAAGAAAACTTACAGATATTGTTGTGCAGGAGCTTTTGGTCAAAAACCTGCATCGCCCTTTGGTAGCTTTGGTTCAACCACACCAGCACAAAATCCATTCGGTTCTCCATCCTTTGGGCAGTCACAACCTGCTTTTGGTAGCCAGCCATTTGGGTCCACAACTCCAGCATTTGGGGCACAGTCAGCGCCAGCATTTGGAAGTGCAAACAGTTCACTGTTTAGAAGCTCATCTTTTGGAGCCTCATCTTCCCCAGCTTTTGGGTCCACCTCTAGTCCTGCATTTGGGTCCACCTCTAGTCCTGCGTTTGGGGCATCAACTCCTGCATTTGGGGCATCAGCTCCTGCGTTTGGGGCATCAGCTCCTGCGTTTGGGGCATCAGCTCCTGCGTTTGGGGCATCAGCTCCTGCCTTTGGGGCATCTGCTCCTGCATTTGGGAGCACGCCTACATTTGGGCAAAGTGCACCTGCATTTGGAGCAAGTTCTACGCCAGCCTTTGGTAGCACCCCTGCTGCATCACCCTTTGGTACCATCAACTCTGTACCTGTGCATTTTAGGATTGGTCTCCTGTTCATTCCATCTTTACTGTGTCATCTTTGAAGTGAAGGTTGTGGGTTGCTGCTTATGACTCAAATCATAGAAATCTTCAAATTGGATGTAATTTAATTTAATTTTTTTATTAATTTTTATTTTATGCACGGAAACACTGCTCATGGCAATGTCCTTGCTTTGATGTTTGTCGATTCAGTTCGTAATGCTTTGGTTTGAACTTCTGGACCTGTACTGCAATAAGGGTTCTCTTCCTTTCCCTACCTCATGTGAATCACCACTTTGGGTGATGAAGGTGTGCTCGACTTCGTCTCCCACACCTGAGAATGGCAGTAGGGTAGGTTCTTGGATCGATTGCCTACCACTCTTTGTGTGTGCTTAAAAGCCTTGCGATATTCTTGAGTTCTTCAATTTAGCATGATGAGCAGGACACACTTTGTTGTTCCTGGATGCTGTGAAATGCTAATTGTTGTTTATGCCCTGATGTGTACAGGAGCCCCTGCAGCAGCAAATACATTTGGGAGTTTTGGAGCTACAACGTTTGGAGGTCAGCAACGGGTAGGGAGCAGGGCAACCCCATATGCAGTTACCAATGACACAGATGCTGGTGTAGGTGGGCAACCTGGAAAGTTCTTGTGCATCTCTGCTATGCCTGCTTACAAAAACAAAAGTCAAGAGGAGCTAAGATGGGAAGATTACCAAGCAGGCGATAAAGGTACAAAATTTCCTCTTCAGTTTTGACAAGTCTTGAGGTGTTATTAGAGGTGTATAGGGACTTGTATAAGTGGTAAGTAAAAGAGTTGTCGGCCATCTTCATTGTCTCTTCTAGTGAAAGCCTCTCTTCAATTTCACTAAATAGTTTTATCGAGGTGATGATTGCTCATTTATGACTTTGACATTCATGAGACCTTGATAAAATCCAAGCTCACAGACAAACAGAGTTGTATTACTCTTAGAAGATGAACATGAAGCATGAGCTCATTCAATTGAATAAGTGTCTGTGTGAGAATGTATTCATCGGTAGGCACAGATTTGAGTGCGTCCATGTTTGATTTCACAGATGATTTGTGTATGGCAGGTGGTCCAAATTCAGCTAGCCCTCAACCACCAACAACAGGTGGAATTTTTGGCCAGTCTCAACAGACTACAGCATCTTCTACTCCATTTGGAGCGGCCACCACCCCATTTGGCCAAGCAGCAACTCCTAATCCATTTGCTGCAAGCTCAACTCCAAACTTGTTTGGGGGTGCAAAACCTACATTTGGCAGCCCCAGTACACCTGCACCTGCATTTGGTGCCACATCTACTGCAGCATTTGGATCCACAGCTTTTGGGTCCAGTGCACCTGCATTTGGAGCTGCAGCAAGTGCTCCTGCATTTGGAGCAGGGAGTTCAGCCACAGCCTTTGGGTCAACCCTGCCTGCGTTTGGGCAAAGTTCGGCTTCAGCGTTTGGGGGCGCAACATTTGGATCAACAACTCCTTCATTGTTTGGGCAGACAACACCTGCCTTTGGGGCATCATCTCCTGCATTTGGTGCAGCTTCAAGTAGTCCAGCTTTCGGGAGTCAGAGTTCTGCAGCATTTGGAGGAAGTAGTATATTTGGGAGCACTCAAATGTCAGCTGCAGGGGGTCTATTTTCTACTCCTGCATCCCAGCCTTTTGGTACTACTACTCCTGTGTTCGGTCAAAGTCAGCCTGCATTTGGGTCGAATTTGTTCAGCAACACAACTACCCCTGGTTCTATTTTTGGGCAAACAAAGCCAGCAGGATTGGCACAATCTTCGGTATGTAATGGACATCTTTTGATTGTGTTGCAATTGGTTTTCTTTGGAATTCCGTTTGGGCCATCCATTATCACTTCTGGTCAAATTGGAAGATGTTCTGCAATTTGGTCAAACTTTTATTGACCTGCATTCCTGTGGGTGTGAGCTTGGAACTGGTAGGGGTTGTTTTCATTTTTGATGTGTAGCAAGGAATCACATAGTTCTGGTGCCTGCAGCTAGCAATTTTGTCTGACTTAATGCTATTCATGTTTGTGAGTGGTATACATTGCTTAGCTAGGTTTTTGAGAGATTTTGAGAGTGTTTCTGTATCCTTGATAATTACATGTTTGCGTAAGTTAAAACTTACAAAACAGAACAAATTGGTGGTCAGTAGAGAATGACAGTATTTTGTACTTGTCTTCCAGTTAGTTAAGATCACCTTTGATTATTATGTTATGTTAGTGCAAATGTCTAACTCCTTGTTTGCTGTGTTTACATTGGCAGTCTTCTTTGACATTTGGTGGTTTTGGATCAACACCAGCTTCTCAACCACCAAGTGCGTTCAACTTTCCCACACAGCAAGGTAAGACTGAAACTGCTGAGACGTGCATCTATAACTTACAGATAGCACACTGTACCCTACATAATGCTTAGCAAGTTCCGGAGATCTGTTTTGAGGTCCAACATCCTGTTATGATCTTTTCTTGGCTCTTGTTTTGCAAACTGGGGACATGCGGGGACATTCATGTTCTAATAGGAATTTTTGTCTATGGTTGTTCTTACAGTGTTTCAGAAGCTTTCTAAACGTACTATTTATTCTGAATAGAAGGTTTGATTTATTCACATGTCCTCAATTCTTGTATATGTGCATGTGCAGGAGGGACAAATATTTTTGGGGCGACACCATCTCCAGCTTTTGGTCAGCAGAATGCACTTGGCCAATCTCAGTATGTGTTCAAATACTCCTGAAGTAGTTACCTTGCTTTTTTTGAGTCAAGATACAGGTCCTAGGGGATGTAGGGATACAATTTAATGCTTAAAATTCTCATATAAAACTTCTTTTGAGACAGAGCTTAATCGAAATGGTTCAGTCAGAATGTAGACATAAAGACACCTAGAAGTTGAACTCTCAGCAGCACATCTTTTCAAATACTACACATCCTGTGTAATTAGATCCTGGATCAGTGTGGAGCCTGTCTTCAGCAAAATTTTCCCCCTTGTTGAGATTGTTTAATTGAAAATGAACATGTCTTTAATTTGGGAGGTCCAGAATGCCAATAACTGTTCTTGCCTAGCAGCATAAAATCTGGTTTTGTGAAGTTAAGACTAAACTTAGCAAAGCTTATTTTCTTTTTATGTATGGTTCTTAGAGTCTGTTTTATTGTAGTCATAAAATACTGTTTCTACAGTTCAAGGCCCTATTGATAAGTTTGATGTCTTGTGCATTTAGGCCTGCACAGAACATGATGGCGGCCACGTCTACTCCAGTGACAAATCCCTTTGGAACTTTACCTGCTATGCCCCAAATGATGATTGGGCGAAGCGCTGGATCTGGTCCTTCGCTTCAGTATGGAATTTCAAGCATGCCTGTAAGTTGGGAACAATTATATATTGAGGAACCCAAGATACTTTCAAGCATGAGGAGGGGAGAGTCTAATTAGGCTCCTGCTAAATTGTTGAAACTTGTTCATTTGTTCACTTTGAAGGACTGTCAGAGTCAAGTGAGTGAGACTTTGAGAGATATTGATGCAGGTATCAGAAAAGCCAGCAGAAGTGCGAGTTAATTCTCTCTTGACACCCCGCTCCATCACCCAACGATCGAAGGTTCGCATGCATGCACGGCGATATCATCCTAGTAAAGACAGTCCAAAAGTAAGTGCAGTCTTTATGCTATATGAATGATCGGTTTCTCACTTGCATCATTGTTCACATTTTAGTCTTCACATTTTGTCCCTTCTGTATATTGTTCTTGCTTTCCCGTTTTGCACAAGAGAGTATGGATTCTTGGGTTTTCTAGGTTGGGACATCATTTGATGGCTGTTGACATATATAAATATATGTTGTGCTGGTATTGCATTTGTAGATAGCCTTCTTCAGTGATGGTGATGAAGCCCCCTCAACACCCAAGGCAGATGTGATGTTTGTTCCACGGGAGAATCCCCGTGCATTGTTTATTCGCCAGCCAGATCAGTCTCCTGCTACACCATCAGCAGTGAAGAGAACCCCGGATATTAGAGAAATTGCTACTCCGGTACATGTGAATGGTATGTGCAGAGTTTGAATGCATATTCTATCCATCATATTAATATGTTATAATACATATAGGATTTGAAATGCATTGTGCAGGAAGTACATGAGATCTTGTAGTGACACCATTCCTCTTTCTAATGTATAGGTGTTGATGAAGATAAGGAGACAGTGGGTGGTGATTCAGTGCCTCTGCCCATTCCAGAAAGTATGCTTCAAACTCTTACTAGTCTTTGTGACAAAGTATTGTATCTGGCCCTATGAAGGCTTTATTGAAGTAAGGTTGCGATGGATTAGGTGTTCTCTTGAAAAGAGTTTGTTGCTTTACTGGGCCTGATAGTAGGAGGTGTATGTTTCCAGGTCCGGGAGATAGCTGGAAAGGCCCTGGAATCAGAAGTGAGGCAGTTGCTACTGAGACTGTAACAATAACCCATACTAAGTCCCCAGAAAAACCAGTAGCAAAACAGGTTCCCAAAGTGAATGGGTTCCGGGAGGAGCACAATCACAGAGGAAATGGATATATTTCTATTACAGGTATGTAAGGGCAATCAAATGGGATGGTTGATGACATACTTTGCATTTAATTCTTTATAGTCACGTTCTTCATGTATTTGCCTGCTGCGTAGTAAGAAGGATCATGTCAGCTTTGTCTGTTGACTTTCTGTGCAATGATTGAAAGTCTCTTCATTTTCTGTGGTAATAGGTCACCGAGCTGGGGAAGCCGCAATTGCCTACGAGCATGGTGCTGATATAGAAGCTTTGATGCCGAAGTTGCGGCACTCAGATTACTTCACAGAGCCAAAAGTGCAAGAACTTGCTGCAATGGAGCGTGCAGAACCTGGATTTTGTCGAAGAGTGGCTGACTTTGTGGTTGGGCGCAAGGTGAGGAATTTTTATTGCTGTTGCTTGTACTCTTGCCAACTGTATTTTTACTGCTGTTGTCTGCCTCAAACTATTTCCTATTCAAGAATTGCAGACGCCAATCATACCACGATGTCTTCAACTGGATGTTTTGCAGTCAAGGTTTGAAGATAGATTTGTGTTTATTGCAAACATCAAAGTATATTGAGATGTATGTGAAAGTGGCTGCATATCTAAAATTTCCGGGTGTTTTTGATTCCTGACCAGCTCTATGGCCAAGTCAAGTTTCTTGGGGAGACTGATGTTCGTCGACTCGACTTAGAGAGTATTATTCAGTTCAACAAATGCGAGGTTCTTGTCTATATGGATGAAAACAAGAAGCCAGCTATAGGCCAAGGATTGAACAAACCAGCAGAAGTTACACTTTTGAATGTTAAGTACATGGACAAGAAAACTGGCCAGTACCATTTAGACGGACCAGAAGTTGAAAGGTTTGAGAAACGGCTGAAGAAAAAGACCGAGGAACAGGGAGCTGAGTTTATTTCCTATAATGGGCTCAAAGGAGAATGGAAGTTTCGAGTGAAGCACTTCAGTCGATATGGACTAGATTTTGACTCTGATGAAGAAGATGCTACCGTGAGAAACCAAGAGAAGGCTCTCACATTGGCAGGTCGGTGATTCCAGGGTTTCAAGAATCATGAATCTCCTCATCATAACATAAACTCATTGACTAACTTGGTTTCTTATATTTGAGTTAGGGGGTGAGGTGGTTTGAAATTAAAAATAGGTCATTAGTAAACAGTTTGCAGAAGACATGGAAAATTAAATAGTAGGATGTTTGATTTATGTTTCCACAGCAAACTTGAACAGCCTTGTTACACTCACCTGACTGTCATCCACACAGGTAATAATGACATGGAAGGCGTTGAGCAGGATGCAGAAGACTCCATGTATGATTCACCACAGAAAGTCTTTGACATTACACCAGAATCAGGAGTTGACATGGATGAAGACACTGATAATGATACTGTTTATGGGACTGCCCGCCAGGCTGCACTTTCACACTCCCTTCCTGCACATCTGCATCTTGACCCTGTGAAAATGCAACAGATGCGTGCTCTCTTCTTCAATGAAGGTAGTTATGGCCTTTTTGTTTTTATAAAACATGTACCCTGAAGCTAAAAGTGAGTCTAGTAGTATACAGCAGTGCACAGTTGCAGTCAATTACAATCTTTTGAGATGCATGTGGCAATGAAGTGGTGAACTTGTTTAAGTATCTGGTAGATCCTGGAAATCCTGTCTACCGTCAGAGGTGTTACTTTTGGCTGGAGAAGTGATTTTCTTTCTGTAGTTTCTGTAGAACATATGATGTTGCAGCTGTAGTCAAGAACATGAACATGCGCTGTTGGTTTTCCCCAGGTATTTAGGATGATCTCGTGCATAACGTTCTCTCTTTGTAAAAATAAGATGGTAGCTGGGTTGTGATTGGGTTGGCGGGAGGGGGGCGCTAAAGGATAAATACTTCATTATGGTCATGAATTTGTGTTGGATCTAAGTGCTCTGACTTTCTGGTTTCTTGTTTTGTATTGTTGTTCTCTTTATCCCCATTAGCAGGTGTCTGTTTTAAATTGTATTAAATCATGTAGACCTGGTCTGTCTACCTCTAGTTGTCAGATCATGACATCTTGCTTGGCACATCTGTCAAATAGGTAGACTGAGCTTCTTGGTTTCCAGACTCTTTTAAATGTTGTTTCATCTGAGGTTGAACTCTCTTCCTTGGATTAACAGTTGTGATTTGAAAACCAGGTGAAGAAGCAGATGATATTGCTCCAGCTGGAGTATATGGCCGCAGGCAATCACGCGCACCAGTTACTCCCTCTGCTCCTGTCAGTTCTAGCAGCCAATCGTTTAAAACTCCCAATCAATCTTTCAAAACTCCCAATCAATCATTCAAAACTCCCAATCAATCATTTCAAACTCCACAAAAGGATGCTGCTGGCGATGACTCCGAAGGGCGTCCAGCATGGCCCCAACGATCTTCTCCTTGGAAGAGTGGTCCTGCAAAGCAGATGAGAGTCTCCCCTCTTACGTCATGGAAACGATCTTCTGCCTATTCAGCTCTGGAGGAAGGGCTCTCTGGCCGACAAACACCTCTCTTGGACTTGTCTCCCTCTAGGTTTGTATAATGGACAATGTTACTTCAAGAACAGGCTTTGGGTGTTTTCTAGATATAGACAGCGGGACCTTCAAGGCTTACTTAATAATGGTTGATTCTCTCTTCTAATTGATTTGAACATTACATTCTTATTTGTGAATCCTAGTGGTTACTAGGCAGCTATACAATGTGCACGTGTTGTGTCACTCTTGATGTGGTGGAAACTGGATCACACACACAAAAAACTTGTGTATTTTTGACGAGGTTGCTGAGCTGATGAAATGGTATTGTGTCATAAATTTAGGAGCCTATGGAATGTCTATTCTTTTCTTTCCATCCTTACTAATGGAGTTCGTTTGTTGCAGATCCCCTCTCTTGGCACTGACAATGACTGGAGAGCACGAGAGATCAGGTGTGAAAGCAGGTGTCAAGAGGCCTCGAGGAAGTAGCCTCTGGCTGGATGCAACTGAGCGGCCTAGTTCACTTGCTCTTGGTCGCTCTGACCATATTGCAGATGCTGCATTGTTTTTAGGGTGCTCCTTTCGAGTGGGTTGGGGCCCAAATGGTGTCTTTTTCCATAGTGCCACACGTTCAGGACAGGATGGGACAAATAGAGGATTGTCTTCATGCATTCAGTTTGAAAGGGTTGCACTTGATCGGACCGTGCGTGATGATGGAGGTGCTGTTAGAGATGAACTTGTGGAGCTGCAGTTTGTGTCACCACTGTCCCTCCACATGTCAATGAGTCAGGTATTGTTACCATTCATTTCTTTTCTATGATTATTAGTTTGCAGGCTTTGTTAGACAAGGACTCATAGAAGGCATGTAGAATCTTTTGCCAATTTATAAAGATTGTACTGAAGAGGTGTTCCTACTCAAATTTGCACTAACGGGAAAGATGGAACTCTAGGTGGTGGACAACCCCCTGCAGGTAGGAGCTGGCAATCTTAAGTTACGCACTTTGGTGTGTAGCCCAGTTAATCTACCTAGTTTGTGCATGGAATATGAAGACCTTGTGCAGAAACAGCATGAAGTGGTAGGAGTTGGGGAGAAGAATCGTGTTGTTCTCCGCCATCAAAGTATGGTCTGGCAGCTGATAAGTGTCCTCTTTTCTGAATCTTCACACATACCAGAAGAAATGGAAGATGAAGTAGAGGAAGTGTGCGAGATAGCAAAGAGATCATTGGACGGCCCAGATCGGTCAGCAGAGCTTTTTCTTCGAAGAGCAGACTTCAGTAGCTGGCTACAGGATAATGTGGGTCACTTGGTGGATGAGGAATTAGGGCAACTCAAGGGCAATAAGTATTTGAAGCAGATATTCACATTCTTGACAGGACGAAAGCTGGATGAAGCTGTTGAGAAGGCCATAGGCAGCGGAGATGTCCGGCTCTCTACTTTGTTAAGCCAGGCTGGTGGCCCAGTGGACATACGTACTGATATTGCCACTCAGCTGGAGGTTTGGGCTAGTGAGGATCTGGATCAGTCCCTTATAGAGACAGATCGCACAGCGATATATAAACTTCTTGCAGGTGAGTGTTTGTAAGAACTATTTCCACAGTGCCCTGCACCTCATGTTGGGTCAAAGACTAAAATTGTAACCCCGCAAATAACATTTATAGGCAGTGTGTTAGCTTGGGCATGTTGCGTCCAATCAATCCACATTAGAGATTCTCATCCGTGATCTACTTGTGGTTCAATGAATTCTGGAATGTGTTGTTCTATTACAGTATGATGAATAGTTGGTGTGCCTGCAGGTGACCTTGGGAGTGCCCTTGCTGGTCGGAACATCGACTGGAAGCGCTTTCTGGGTCTTGTAATGTGGTACCAACTTGGTCCTGACACAGATGTACCCTCCATTGTTGATACATATGAGGAACTTCTGGATCAAAATGAAGCACCAAGACCAATACCTAAGTATGTAGAAGAAGGAGCGACACTGAACAACACCCACGTTGACTGCGATATATATGATACAACATACTATCTCATGCTATTACATGCAGAGAAGGGAAAGGATACAATAAATACGATGAAAATGTTATCCTCATCCTCCTCAACGTTTGATCGGTTGGACCATAGGCTGGCTTGGCATCAACAAGGCCTCCTGCATGCAATTGGGGTTCTGGAAACACAGCAGCTGACTTCGCTGCACATGAATTTTGTCAGTCAGCTGTTGTCAGTGGGCCTTTGTCATTGGGCTCTCTATGTTGTTCTGCATATGCCCTGGTCTTCTGAACACCCAGGCCTCCACGAAAAGGTATCCTGTGCATCTCAAGTATGCATTTGTGCTCTCTACAGGTATTTTTACGTTGTTGTGGAGTAAAAATTGCATAGATCAAATTTGGGGGTCCGCAAAGCACTAATATAGAAACTCTATGATGAAACTATTAAGGATGGCTTCGTTTGTGAAGGTTGTGAAAGAGATCTTAAATCAGTACTGTGAGACCTGGAGCACTTCAGATTCACAGCAAGAGTTTCTGAAAGATGACCTTGGGATTCCATTGGAGTGGCTTCACGAAGCATTGGTAAGTTAAAAAAACAACGCGCATCTGAAGTTTAGGGAGGAAGTTGATGTTTCTGACATGTTCTATGAGGAGGACGAATCATGCCTAGCATGCAATTTGGTGTCTCTTTTTTAGAAGGTTTTGTGGAATTTTTTGTAGTCAGTACTCGCATTATATCAACTTTATTAGGGCATTGTTCAGTTTGGTTGTTGTGTAAATATTGGGGTTTTATTCTAGTTCCTCTAGGTGATGAGTGTTGATAATTGTATGATCAACACTTTCTGATGTTTGGTGGCAGGCACTATATTGGCGTTACTCTCGAAATACCAAGAAGGAACTTGAGCATTTGATTAAATGCTGCCAATGGAGGAATGCTCATATCTTGTTTATGACAACAGTAGCTGCTACATTATTCCTCAATTGTAAGCATTCTTTACATTGTTTCTTGACTGTTTCATGCATTGTGTACAGATTCTTGTGGTATGTGTCTTTCAAGTAAACATTGTAGTCACAGTTTCTCTTTTAACCGGAGTCAACTCCTAGATTCTCAGAAGAATGACTGGACCTTTTGTGCAGCTGAGCACTCTGAAATCTGGCAATTTGCTAGTCAATTGGATGGTCATTTGACAGAGGTGGAGGACTGGGACCTGGGAGCAGGCATCTACATTGACTTTCTAACGTTAAAGAACAGCTTTGTTGACACTTTGGGTCCAATTGAAGAACTGGTATGGTGCCTGATGTCTTCTGTGATTACTTGCTTGCCTACAATTTTTGTATCTGTGGTGTGGTGTATAGTATTTTCGTCTTTATTCATTTCTTGAGTTGCATCTGTGGTGGCAAAATTAGGATACCTTTGAGAAGAGGATTGAGTTCTCTGGACTGTTTTTCGAGCGCCTTAAGGAGTCGCAAGCTTTGTGGAAATCAAAATGGCTCAATGACGCCAGGTATCACCACTTTCAAGATATTTATTAATTTCAAATTTTCAGAGTTTCCATTTTCTTCTAGCTTTCAACAGTGGGGAATTTCAAGACTTGTGGCTTTTTGGAGTCAACAATTGCTAACCTGCCAGTTCTCTTCATCATCTCAATATTTGGAATCATGATGTATATTCTACTGCATAGCTTGCTCCAAGTATGGATGTCCTCTAAAATTTATTTTGTGGAACCTTTTTGTTTGCAGAGTGGCATATTCAAAAATGGCCGATGAGATTGCAGCACTTCTCTTAGCTGAAGCTAAGTCACAGTCTGTAGACATTGGTGTTCAAATGAGGATGTTTGATACTGTTCTTGATGCACCCATGCCAGAGGATGCTAGGATGTGTCGTGTACAAGGAGCCACCGCAGCCTTCACGAAGTGGATTACCAAAGAAGTGCCTGCGTGAACTTTGCTCACAAGCATCTTCTTTGTTTATTTCTGTGATAGGAGGTATTCCAGTGGCCTTGAGTAGCAACGATGATGTTAAAGTTTGCTCATTCCATGACTTGCTAGAGTACGGCTATAGTTTGCTCATTGTATGGAGGCATTAGCAAAGACTCTTGGTCAAGCCATTGTTGCGAGTGATGTGCACGAAGGAATGGATATCGTGTGATAGTAAGAGAGCTCCTGAGTGAAGAAGACGAGTCCACAAAACCCATTTCATTCTGGTATTTTGCCTGGCTGTTGGCGGAGTTAGTGACAAAGGCCGTGTTCTATTTTAAAGTAAGTTTGGTATGTATTTACAACCCAAAATAGTGCATTTCACTTGAATACTTTGGCCCAAGGCCAAAGTTATCTTTATCAGGAAGGGCCTGTTTTCTTTGCATATGAATTAGATATAGGTTGTTTGGTATTGTGTTTTAACTAGGTTTACATGATCAGGAATGTAGATTTTAACTCCTGGGCATCATCAACTGCTTTCCAGACCTGTTTCTCATCTTTCCATTTGTTGATTGTGGGACGACATTAGATGAATTTGTTAACATATTAAGTTACACAGTCATGATATCAAATCTCAATCATATACTGAGGTTTGTAATAGACATAATCTCAGTGGATGTGTGGACATTCTTTGCTTTAAAGGTTGAAGTGATTGTGATCTTCTGGAATAGCTTGGTGACTTAATTGTGCTTGTTCTCCAGTGATGAATAGGCTCGTTGGATTGTTTTGGGAGTGTTATTCTGGATGTCACCAATTGTTGGATAATCCTCACAGATGCAGATTTGATCTTCGACCCAGAGTCCGGGGAGTTCTGTAGAGAAAATGGCTAATTGCCGAGCTTTCTGGAGGTGGCTCGGATTTTTCAAATTTTACCGAGAAGTGGGCCTAGAGAGTGCAAAATTTATCGGTTGATAGCCCCCATTTCCTAATGTATTTAGGCAATTAGCTGACATTTTTTTTTTCTTTCCATTTATGCAATTTCCGAAACGTCTAAAGTGGGGCCGGATTTATATTTTGGTGGTGGATGTGTCATTGTCATTGTCATTTTATTTTATTTCAAGTGTTTAGGATTAAATAATGTGGGCATTCACTCTCCATTTTTTTTCGTCTAAATAACCTCCTTAGCAGGAGGTGAACCTGGCAAAGCACCACCAAAGGGTCCAAGTATTATCTGGAGGCTAGTTAGTATTGAAAAATCATGAAATTTGCGTATCATTGCCGTTAGTATCAATTGCCCCAAATGAACAAGACAATCACTCACACTCATTGTATTAGGAGAATTCAAATAAGAAGAGGGATTAGCATACAAAAACTGGTACGTACTGTCCTCCTTCCAAAGTGGGATAGTGTCATCAATTATGTCATTACCTCCTCAGCTGGCCCTTCCAAGGGAATTCGCAGCATTGCATCGAGATTCTTACTACCCAACTTTGGTCTTGATCAAATTCTGCACACTGAAAGCACGCTCACATGTCTTTGTAGATACACATTGCACATGAGCTAACTCTGCAAGAATAAGGAGGTTGGGGTACCGTGCTTGCAAAGCATGATTCCAAGTTATCATGCCCAAACAAAAGCCTGAAATTCTTATCCCCCCATTCTGTAGTGCACTGAAGCTTGAAGGCTAAAAATTCACGCTTACATGTTGTTTGGTCCACAAGAGGAGGAAGTTTAAAGCTTCCATGTCTCACTGTAAGTACAATACCTCGCAGTTACACAGAGCAACAACAATGAAAACCTCTTGAAGCTATTGTTACTCAACAATCTAGCAATTCTAGAACTCAAAAACTCATAATGCAAACGAAAATGCAAGCTCCACCGTTGCGGAATGGAAGTTGTGGCGGGAAGCAAGTAACCCTAAACCACAAGCCAACAAGGCATAGTCTCCAACTATGCATAGTATTGAAAAAAATACTTAAATATATATATAAATATATATATATTTGGTCGGCTGCCTGATGTGAAAATAAATTTTCAATCGGTAATTTGCCGTGGATACTCTAGGGCAGCTTGCCTTAATGCCGGCATTTTTTTATATTTTTCTAATCAACCCATTTCCGTAAACCTTGATTTTCTTCCGGAACCCCTTCCTAAACTTTCCAATTGCATTCGGAAATTCTCCAAATCAACCGGCTAGCTTGTAACTAACTGCCGGCACTACCTGTTCATTGCTTCGACCTACAAATTCATTGAATGTTTTGCCCAACAGAATTTTGGTTGGTCTGCTCCATGGTGGCTTATCAAAGCTGCCCTTATTGTGTGTATTTCAACATGTAGTTGGGAAACCCTTAAATGCCTAACTGTGTCATTTTCGGGATGTAAGGTGATCTGCAAATTAGCAATACCAACAATTATAGCCATTTGCTGAGTGTCACTGCAAACCTATTCAAAACTACACTAAATATGACATTTAGTGTCACCAATTTTAATTGTCATGCTCAATACTAATTGTAAACCGCGGTATAGTGTCATCAACACTAAAAGTTAACCCAACATTATTTGTTATTCCTTGTAAAACATTGTGGGGGATTATAGATTGACAGTGTTGCAATTACTGTCCTTTACCAAGTTATTTTTCAATTGTTCATAACAATATTTCATCACAAGTTGATGACAAGAGAAGCTAGGATTTTGAGCATGGGATGAACTCATCCGTCACCCATGACAATATTTGTTTAGTTGTTCTTAAGAAGTGTAATCCAAAAAGTTACTATAGTGACATTAAACACCATATGACACTAAATATCATATTTAGTGTAGTAAGACCAAACTAATTATAAACTGTGATTTCAGACTTGATCTGTATAATCTATTTAGAAACCAATTCAACAGTAGTCACACTAATTTCTAGGTTGAAAGTTTTGTATGAATCTCATTGAAGCCATGCATTCTAAAAGATTGTGATCTAAAAAACTACCCTAAATAGTAGTGTTGTTACCACCCTACCTTGCTCAACACTAATTTTCAATTCCTTGATAATCGATGTTAGAGATAAATGTGCCACTACCTTCCCCATTGCCACCTCCCTTATTATATCCTTTTTTTTATACCCTTACTAACACTCAATTCAAACATGTAACTTCCACATAATACCATAGTTGATATTTAGTGTTTGAGCTTACATTTGATGATACTTACTTTCATAGGCTTATTAATAATCAATGTATGCATTTGTATTTAGTGTATCAAACATAAAACTCCTATTTAGTGTAGTGTGAGGCACACAAATGTGCTCAATCAGGAATATGTGAGGTATCTTCTATTTAGAAACATTGTAGTTATACGATGTATCATATTCTAAGACTATTTTTGCTACCGGCTTTAGATTCTGCAATGAAATGATAGGAAATTGATTTAAAGTCCAAGAAGCCAAAAGGCTTATTGTTCTAAAAATACATCAGGATGGTGTCAAACCAACCATTTCCCTTGGAGTGGTAGAGTGTGGTAGCCTATGCAAGACAAAAGTTAATATTGACTTGATGGTCCAGTTGAAAGAAAGACTTCCTAACATCACATTCTCAAATAATTTTTGAAACTTCTCTCTCATGGAATTATATAGGATTGCAACACAAAATGTGCTTCATTTTCAACTGCATTATAAAAGAAAAAGTGACATGTTATCTTTTGAGATAAGGATAGTCAACCATGGCCTAGTTTCAATGGCAAGTCTATGATAAGGGTCTAATGATAAGGGTAGGCAACAATGATCTTGTGTTCTAGTGGTGTCAATGGTTGCTTCAAGTATGATTCACATTTGGAGTTGAGAAAATCTTTGAGATGCAAGTAATGTAGTTTCTTCTGTGCGAGATGGAAAGAGTTCCACTTTGCAGTAAGAAAAACCTCCTTGGTATCATCAAATGTGATTTTTGGTGTTGTAGGTTGTCATGAGTTTCCCAATGAGGTAGACCCCATGACGCCTTTCATATGGTTGTTAATTTGTGCTAGGTGTCAAATCCTCATTAGATAAATATTGAGGTCACTATAGGGCAAGCCTCCTAAGATATGGCAAACACCAATTTTACCGCTTTTAGCTTAGATTCGGCATCCAAAAATCTTCAAAATCGGCAATATATTAATAGTGGCAAATTGCCTTGAATTTAATAATAATTTTTTTTGACGTAAGTTGTAAAAGTGTCAGTTGTTCGTTCTATTGGGCCCCAACACCATCATTGAACCCAGTCGAAAGAGGAATTTCCATCACAACAGGGCGCTGCTTGGCTTGGAAGATGCCCTCCAGCGTTAGGTTCATCATTGACTGTCGAAAGTCATTTTTTTCCCATTTCAGAATGCTAAAATCCGACTCAACGCTTGTTGTGTTGGCAAAATCCATTTGCCAATCCACCGTGGAACATTTGCAAATGCTCAAAGCATCCTTCAGATCATCCCATCCCGTTGAAAGAACGTTGTATGATCTTGCATATCAATGGGGAACTTGGAGCTGAGTTCCCTCTTGTAAGTCAGACTCTACCTAGTCATCGACGGTATTGTCATAACAAAGAACACCTCCAATGACACGTTTGCGCAGCGTTTCTGGACAAAACATTCACTCCTTATTTTCGGCATCCATGATACCTTATATTATCTAAATGTGACGTTTAAAATTAAAATGCCACATTTTAGGAGGCCTGCTATAGGGTGTTGAGGTCAAGAATGCATTCAAAACTCATTCAAGGGTCCGAGATGACCCTAAACTACTAGATAATGGTGAAGGGATACCCAAATCTCAATAAAGAGGTCGGCGGTTCGATTCCCGGCTGTGAAATCTCCTCTCTACTTGACATAATAACTTGCCAGGTGGTCGAGTGCACCTTGTGCTTTGCCACTAGCCTCTCAACCTTCTCTCTCTCATAAAAAAAAAAAAAAAAAAAAAACTCATTCAAGAAGTGTAGCTTCGTGTTGCTCATTTATGTTGCAACTTTGCCATTACTTTGGGTTGTTTTCAACAACGAGTTTTGCTTCTTTTCTATGTTTAACTCCAACTATTAGGGTTTTTTTTTCTTTTTTGGTTCATTCACAGAAACTAGGTAACATGAATTTTGGAATGTGACGTGAAGCCAGAATGCAGGGTGATTACATTTTAAAGTGTTGAAGTGCAAAGTGTGCCCACAGTGGATGCCTGCCATTGTAGTGCAGCATGACAACACTCAGATGACAATAACTGAAGCTCAATCCCAGACGGAGCCTGCATGCAATTGGAAGCAATCTTCTTATTTCAGTCTTGGAGTTAACCGTGTTTGAAGCTAATGCTATTTTCATTGATCTACAGACCTGTAGAGTGTGCAGCGAAACAAACTGAGTCAGGCATCTAAAACTGAAATTTGAGCTTCACTTGCTGACATCTAAGGGCCGCTTTAATTTACACCTAGAGGCTGGGCCAATTCCCCTTGCATGAAATTTCAGTCCCGTGTGGGTTGGAGGCCGGCCTCAACTAAACATTCTAATAAGATTATAATGGGGGCCAATTTTCCCATATGTAAAGGCCTTAGGGCCAAGAAGCTAGGTCAATTCAATAAATCTGGCATATTTGAGTTTTTGTTTTTGTTTTTGTTTTTAAATTATTTTTTCTGTTGAAATATGACATTGGCTTTTCGTTTTGGGTGCACCCAATTCAATGACCTCGGATTGTGTCAGATCCTTCATTTTTTTATTAAAAATTTCATAACACCAAATCGGCCTAGGCTCTAGGTGTAAAGGGGTTGGGGTCGATTTCCACCTTTTGGCCAATCACAAGTAAGGATTTCAAGCCTTTTACACAAGGTTTTGGCCCAGGTTCTAGGTGTCAAGCGGCCCTAAGTGAATGAATTTTCAAATATCCATTGTCAGAAGATTATTTCAAGTTTGCTACTTGGCATTCCATCAATATTGACAAATGCACAAGATGCGATTTGAAATTTCTATTTGAACTCTTAACACATGCCACGACTCAATTTTGCATGCCTCCCCACATCAAACAATATGAGGTTGAAGAAGCAGATTTTCCACATTGCAAAACTCAGATTCTCATATACATTTGGACTCTACTTCAACTCAAAGCTCTCATGTTCTTTGTGGATCTTGTTCAATAACCATGGTTCACCTAAACGATCTTTTTGCTAGTGTTAGAATAGACTTTAATAAATCTGTTTTTGTGAAGTTGCATGTTGGTAGTTCTATGAGGGATGTAGCAAATGAGTTGTAGGTGACTTAGAGTCATGTCAGACGAATTAAAAAGAAGAGATTGTCCGATCTTTCAGCTAGTAGTGGTGGTAAACCACAAGTGCTCACAAATGCACAAAAGAGGTGTATGTGTCAAATTTGCCAAACATGTGCATAGGGAATGCCAAGTTATTGTAAGTGTTGATACAATGAGAAGGGCCTTGCATGTTGTAGGGCTTAGATCGAAAGTGAAGCAAAAGAAGCCAAAATTGAACTAGAAGCACATCAAGGAGTGGCTTAGATTTGCAAGACGCCCTGAATATTGGACATTTGTGATTGGGAGTGCATTATCTTCTCGGGTGAGACACATGCAAATTGATTCTCCTCAGATGGTTGCAGTTGGTGTTGGATTTGTGATGGACAATCTTGCGATTCAAGATAGTTTCAACAAACAATAAAGTTTGATGGTGGTTTGGTGTTGGTGTGGGGTTGCACAAAGTTCTAGGGCCCTAGCATCATTGTAGAGTTGAAGGAAGAATGGATAAACATCTAATATTGTGATCCCCTACCCCAACTTGCTATGCTCTTGAATGTGGACTGTCTGCCCACAACCTCTTTGTTGGCTAGGCGCACCCTCAAGGCCGCTTCTTGTGGGTCCGACGAAGTACTTAGTAAATTTCATCCAAATTGCAATCCTCCATGACAATATTTCATTATTGAATTGTAATTTTTAAATTAATTACCCTATATGTGGTTCTAAAGAGAAGAAGTATTACATGACATGATAGGATTACCATATAGTATTTAAAATGTAGTATGTGATTAAAAATGGTGCTATATTACATTGAATGTTTTTCAAATTTTTTGCTTGCACAAATAAAGGGTACCCTATATTAGTTCTCACCCTAATTCTAATATTTTGCTAGTGAGGTACCCGTAGCAAATTCATTGTAATAATGAATAAGATATTCATACGAACTCCAAAACTTATGAGGAAAGAGATTACAACCTTGATTTGGATTTTATCCCCCCATCTCTTATTAATCATGTGTTTCATATCCTAGGAGAAGTGGGCTAGTTGGAAAATTAACCATTCAAGACCCATCTATCTTACCTTACAAGTCTAGATATTTCACTATCTCATAGTTTATGTATATACGTCCGTTGAACCTTCTCCTTTTCTTCTTGTTGTTGTTGGGGGGGGGGGGGGGGCATTTATTTATTTTATTCTCTTTTTCTAACACCTTAAATTTTTTTTTCTACTTCTACATTGCCCCATTATCTTGCACCCTTTGGTAGTTTAAACTCAAAATTTTCCATACAAACTTAACCCTACGTTAGTTTAAAAACGCTACTGGATGATATGAGTAGCCATGTACAAATCTTCATCCACATCATGTACATCCCAGGTAAAACCCTGTAGAAGAAGGTCTGCACTATCCTAAACACAACACCATGTATGCAGTTCTAGTAAAAAAAATGAAATACTACATGACATTATAGAGTACCGTATACATGAACAGACAAGGTGCTATATTACATCCAATATTTTTCAACTTTTTTGCTTACACAAACATAGCATACACTGTATATTAGGTCTCACCATATTCCCAATATTTCACTACACAAAACATGATATTTAGTGTTTGATACACTAAATACGAACACATACACTAAATATCAATAACCCTATGAAAGTAAGTAACATTAAATGTAAACTCAAACACTAAATATCAACTATGGTAATACGTGAAAGTTACATGTTTGAATTTAGTGTTAGTAAAGATATAAAAAAAGAGGATATGATAAAGGAAATGACAGTAGGGAAGGTAGTGGCACATTTATGTCCAACACTAATTGTGAATGAATTGAAAATTAGTGTTGAGCATGGTAGGGTGGTAACAACACTAAATATAATCAAACACTAAATATGATATTGTGTGTAGTGAAGTGGCCGGGGTTACAAGGCATTTGCAAATTGGAGAAAGGGAGCATGGAAAAAAGGGGTGGGCCCTTATTATCTTGTGAGTGTTTGGAGTGGAGGAGAGGAGGGGAGAGGAGAAGGGAAGGGAAGGGAAGGAGGTTGGTCATCCTTCGCTCGCCATCGCCGCTTGTGCCTTCACTTGAACACTCGCAACAGAAGCAGAAGCGGCCGTAGCCATGGACGCGCTCGCGCTCATGGGCGCCACCGTGCCCTCGGCTGCCAGCATCAATTGGAAGAGCAGCAGGAGCAGCAGCAGGAGCAATGTCGCCTCTGCTGTAACGCCAGTGCGAGTGGTGAGCAGCAGCAGCAGCAGACAGTCGGAGGAGAAAGCGGGAGGAGGAGTCGCTCACGAGAACAAGGAGCAACAAAGCGACCGACCTGCTCAATCTCGTCCTGTACGTCTTTTTGGGTTTCTTGCGTGCTTTTTTTTTTTTTTTTTTTCCTTTCTCTTTTCCGATTTCTCCCGTTTTGTAGTTTTGTAGTTTTCGATTTTTCCGAATTTGGAGCTGGATATTGAAAGTTCATGGAGTTTCTCCTGTGGTCGCTCCTGTAGGACTAGTCTTTGAATAATTAACACGTTTTTCAAAGGTTTCTGAGCTAATGCCACATGCTCATCGTACCCATGAAGTAGGCACCGAAAGAAAAGAAGGAAAAAAGAAAGACGACTCCGATGTTGCACCTGCGTGAAGTATAGTGTTGCTCATTTTCGAGTCGGTATGAATGTGCATGTACTCCTGAAACGGGGTTTACTAGAATTAGAAGGTTCCTGAAGACTCCTGCCACCTTTCGAAGTTGAAGCTGGCGGGCACCTATCTCCCAAAGGCTGAAAATTATCTAGTTCATCCGGATACCCCGGTGTAATTTAGAGAGTATGGGAATTTCTTGAGAGTGGAAAGTGATGTAGAGGGTTGATTCTCTCTCCTTAACAATGATCAGTCGACATTTGGGCTTTCTGGGTGAGAGGAGGAAGAGAGTGACCGCCCTGCCCAGTGTCTTCCTGTATGTCTTGTTGCTTTGGTTACTTGTTTTCCTGAGGGGTTAGGTTGGGTTGGATGATTTTGGAATAAATTTCGATTGTGTATGGAGTTGCTCCTATGGTCACTACCGTTAAATGATTCTCTCAATTAATTTTGAGCCAATACTGCATGCTCGTCTTGCACATGAAGTCCACATGTATACCTATCCTTGCCCCAACTGATCATTTGGTTGAGAGCAAGACAACCCTCTCAATTCTTGAGAGTAAGAAATGACATAGGGGGCTGTTGCCTCTCTTACAATAATTATCGGTGAGTGGGCAACAAGGATTTGGAAACTTTTAGGGCTTTATGGGCGGGAGGACGAGGAAAGAGTCCATCAATCTCTTCCTGTACGTCTTGTAGCTTTGCCCGATTGCTTGCTTTGTCTGTGTTTTTTTGCTTGAAGATTCGAATGTTTATGGAGTTGCTATGGTAGTTTCTGTTTGCTTCCTATGGATTGCTTTTTGTTGAGTACGTAACTCCTAATATCTCTAGATTTACTATCTGTATAGATTTTAAATTTCTGATATACTTGTTACCTTTATTTGTGAATGCCCTTTGAACGTCGATACTTGCAAGGATATATCTTGTTGGAAGCTTACTTGCCTGATTTTTCTGTTTTTGTTTTTTGGGAATCGATTTGAATGGTGTATGGAATTGCTATGCTATGGGAGGCAATGAAGGGTGGTTGAATTATGGATTGGCATTGTGGTTTAGCAGGAGGCATGGACGTTGCGCAGGCAGATGCTGTGCGGAGTTTGTGGATTAGGGTTGGCACTTGCCACGACAGGAGGACCTGCAGATGACCAGGCCGAGGCTTTAGATAAGGATCCAGGTCCTTGCAGGAACTGCCAGGGTGCTGGTGCTGTGCCTTGTATGTTGCCTTCACCTTTTGCTGACCTTTTCGTGAATTGTTACCATGTGTAGTCCAATTTTATAGTTATTAGTTCTTAGTACGTGAAAGCAAACGAATTGTTATTGCAAAAAGAAATAAAATTACAATCAGGACACTGGATCCTCAAGAAAGAGCTTTGGTCAAAGAGGACCTGGCTGGAAAGACTGTACTATGTGTAGT
This sequence comes from Polytrichum commune, assembly GCA_950295325.1. NCBI lineage: Eukaryota > Viridiplantae > Streptophyta > Polytrichopsida > Polytrichales > Polytrichaceae > Polytrichum > Polytrichum commune. Next base: position 8,278,981 of record OX485809.1, read on the forward strand.
CCAAATTTGGGTGCACGACCTTTGTTGGGATGTCCTTATCCACCCTCAATCTTTCAAGTTTTAACCAAAACTGCCAAATTTAGGCCCCCTTTACACTAGAGAGGTTGAGAGCTCAAACAATGGAGGCTTCTCATCGGCAGAAAGGAGCCTCTTACGCGTGCTTGTTTATTCAAAGCCCCTTTACACTTGGATCTTTCAGCTTTGGAGCTGGAACTCTTACTGGGCTTACAACACTTAGATGGTGCCTTGATGGATATCATGTGGAATGAGTACCACAAGCTCTTGGTCATTTTGGACAAGCTCTTGATCAAAATCCTAAGCTGCCTTATGGATGTACAAGTAGGGTTGTCTTACCAGTCACTCGTAGAATGTGGTCAGCAGTGAGCTCATTTTCGGCACTGACTGAAATTTCTTGTCATGGGGTCAGGTGATATGTGTGGCGGTACAGGAAAGTGGAAAGCATTGAACAGGAAGCGCCCAAAGGATGTGTATGAGTACACAGAGTGCCCCAACTGCTATGGTATGGCTTTTCTCTTACGTCTGGTGGTTGGCTAGGCTATAAACCTCTGCATCGTATTTGTCATCAATTGTGGATTCCCCTCATTTAGAATGATCTAGGTTGAAGAGGAATGGCTTTTGTCAAAGGGTCATCAAAAATTTCTGGCCTTATTGTATCATGGTAGGGGTTTTTGGTCCCTTAAAAGTTTGCAGCTCGTTTGTGATGGTGGTGTTTGGGTGTATACAATGTAAGTGATGTCTCTTTTGGTTGTAGAATCAATATGTTTTGTTAATTTTTGTTTGTTTGTTTTTTATCCCTTGAATCCGTTGAGGGTCAGGTCGAATATTTAGTTGCGAAGTTTGTTGACTGTTGTAGTTTACAGTGACTTGCTATGAAGAATTAATGATGGTGGTTGTTTCTGGTTGCAGGAAGGGGGAAGCTGGTCTGTCCAATTTGTTTAGGAACAGGGCAAGCTAATAACAAGGGGTTGCTGCGGAGACCCGAATCCAAAGCCTTGTTGGATCAAATGTACCATGGGCGCATCTTACCCAGCATGTAGTATGCCGCATCTAGCTCTAGAAATTTTTGTACCTTGTTTTGAACGTCTATATGCATATCAATTTTGATCTGTATACTCAACCTTTACATTGTGAGAATTTGCACAAAATGTGCAGCATAATGGTTTATTTTGTCCATAATATTGAAGGATAGAGTTTTAGAGGAGGAACCTACTGCACTCGTTAAATTCATGTGTAATTCAGGAGTGGAGGAGATCCTCCACATTGAGTCTGGAAACTTGTAACCATGATGAATTCTTCTCGAAAGGTACATAGCAAAATAGTCTACTAAAACTTTGTGAAAACTGTAAATTCTCTGTAATTAGTGTTTCAGGCATGCAATGGAAAGTTGTGCATTGATAAGCCTGAATCTTGTATCATACATTTTCGTTATAAGTAAGGTGTGTACATTCCAATTGAAACTAGAATCGTGATAATCATTTTTCTCATAGAACATGTTTCTCATTCCTTGCAGTCTGTGATAGGTGTGTGTCCTCAGTCAATTTGGGTGTCACTCCTCACCAGAGATTGCTCAAAATTATGTGAAACCTGAATATTAGTAAACTCAACTAACAGTATGCAATAATAGTGTGTAGATTTTGGGTCTGAAACTTGTAAGAATGATACTTCTTCTGCAAAGGATTACAGCAAAATAACATATATGAAGTTTCTGAAACCTTCACACCTTCTCGTGAATGGTTCAGGCATGCAGTGAAAACTTTAACAATGATAAGCCTGACATCATGTATCATACATTTTCATTACAAGTAGGATTTATATATTCCCATTAACACTGCAATCATTGTTTTCATTGAAAATCCATCTCAAACCTTTCAGATAGCCTTCTAGACGTTGCTCCAGATTCAAAGGTAGGTATGTACCGTTTGGAAAACCGCTTGCTGCTATCATTCAATTCGGTTCTCCCCTCACCAGAGCTTGCTCTGTTTTGTGAAAACTAGTATGGACTTTCCTCACCCAAGTTGTAAGCATGATGACTTGTTTTCCAAAGGATCACAGCAAATGACATATGTAAACTTTGTGAAAACTGTATACCTATTCTCTTATGAATGTTTCAGGCTTGCAGTGGAAACTTGTGCATTAATAAGCCTGACTCATCCCGTATCATACATGTGCGTTACAAGTAGGGTGTATATGGAACATCTTTCTCCACTCTTCGAGATAGCATCCATAATAATCACCGTTTGAAAATCTCTTTCTGCTCTCATTCACTTTGGTTCTCTCACCTCACCAGACTTTGCTCTGTTTTGTACTCCCTAAGCCAAGATCTCCACACTGTTGTTGCTACGGGCACTTGTATGGATTTAGTTTGGGTTAGGGTATACGGTCTAAGGTATAGAGAAGTAACACCTGCTTGATAATCTTGGCCCAGGTCTTGTGATATGTTGCTGTATGTCGTACTTCCCAAGATCAATATTCTCAATGTACACAATGCCGGTGTATCTACTACATCATCGCGGATGTCTTTTGAGGAGTTTTTTTAAAAATCGTGACCACTAATCTGAAACATTGCTGGTGTTGATCTCTGTCACCGGGGGGTCACTTCAGGCTGCTGGGAGGCCTGGGGCTGTGGGAAGCCACTTGTCCTCAACATTTCCACCACCGCTGTCATCGACGGTCGATCGTTGGGATTCTCTTTGGTGCAAAGCACGGCCGTCCTCAACACGCGAAGCATCTGCGATTTCTGCAAATCGCTGGTCCCAAGTAGAAGCACAGGGTCCAGTACCGCTTCGCCTAGATTTTCACTTTTTTCTTTCACCATCCCCCGCACCCATGCGGCAATGTGCATGGGGTCGCCGAAGCTGGGATCCACCGGCGGCTTCCCCGTCAGAAGCTCCAACAGTAGGATGCCATACGAGTATACATCAACTTTCGGTGAGAGCATTGTGCCGAATCCAGCCTCTGCAGCACCAAAACCCTAACCATGTCAGAAAGAGAATGCTGCATCTGCCACTGACAATAAATGCTTCCAGGATGTGAATTCGAAGAAGCATGTGTTTTTTTGATGAAATCGCACAAACAGTTGGTATGTATCCTTCCCGGGAGCTGTGTTGCCGCAGGCCACTGACAATCCAGGTCTCCCGGTTTTGTAAGCTTTCGGAGAGATTTTTATGCAAGTGTTCTTGTGATAGAATTGCGCAAACATCTAATTTGGTATGTATTCTTACCGGGAGCGATGTATCCGTAGGTTCCTGTAACAACCGCTGAAGATGTCGCAGGTTTGTCCTTCTTCATGTCCATCACCTTGGCGATACCGAAATCTGAGATGTGCGCCTCCAAGTCATTGTCGAGCAGCACATTACTTGCCTTGATGTCTCGGTGAATAATTGAAGGAATGTAATCATGGTGAAGGTAATTCAAGCCATGAGCTACACCCTCCGCAATTCGAAGCCTCGTGGGCCAATCCATCACCACCCCTGCCTCCTTGTTATGCAACGCATCATGCAGGTCACCATTCGAGACATAGTCGTACAAAAGCAAACCAATGTCTCCCCACTTGCAAAACCCCAGCAGTTTCACCAGGTTCCGGTGCTTGGCACTCCCAATAGTTTCAATCTCTGTCAAAAAGCTTTTGTAGACACGGTTGTTGGTGTCCAGTCCAACAATCTTTTTCACAACAATGGGAGTGCCTGACATTAAGATGGCCTTGTACACCGTCCCATAACCACCCTTTCCTATGATGCACTTGTCACTCAGGTTTCCTGTGGCCTCCATGATCTCATCGAAGGAGATTGTGTTCCCCGGGGAGCTCATAACCTCGATGCTTGGCTGCGAAGTAAGTTTTCTTCGGTTTCTCGGGTAGAACCACCATAACCCTAAGACAGTCCCCACAGCAAGCAAGAATCCAATGCTACAAAGAGCAATGGCCATCCATACCCACCACTTGAGCTTCTTCCCATCCGATGCAGCTGGGGTTATCGAGGTTGTGTTTACACATAGGTTTTGGCTTGAATATTGTCTACAGAGGTCTGGATTGCCAGCAAAATCACTTGGAGTGGTGTTCAGAAATTGCACCCATTCGGAAGGGAGGGAACCACTGAGGTTATTATATGAGACATTCACACTGGATAAAGATTGCATGTCTCCAAGTGAACTTGGTACAACACCAGAGAGGTTATTGTGCGAGAGGTCAAGCACAACAAGCTGGTCAAGCTTGCTCAACTCCGAAGGAATTGCTCCAGAGAATTGCCCATAGCTAAGGTTAAGATTTTCCAAAGTTGAAAGTGTGCCAATTTCGGATGGTATCGATCCGCCGAACGGGTTATGTGCGAGGTCGAGGAAGAGCATGTTGTTGAATTGCACAAATATGCTTGCTACTATTCCAGTGAAATTGTTGTCATCCAAATACATCGTCTGCAGGCGGGTTAGGTTTCCAAGCGCTGAGGACACAGTTCCATTCAAGGAGTTTGAGCTCAAATCCAGTGTAAAGAGCTTCGTGCAGCTGGAAATCGCTGATGGAACCTGTCCTGTGAATTTGTTCGTTGACAAGTTTAAGAGCTGGAGGTTAGCAAGCTGTGCGAATGGCAGAGGGGAGAGATCTCCCGAGAGGTGGTTGTCTCCGAGATTTAAGTTGCTGAGGTTACTGTTAGCCCCAAGGTTTTTTGGCAACACACCTCGAAGCTGGTTGCTTGAAAGATCGATCAAGTTCAATGCCCCTCCCTTGCCAAACCCATCCGGGAGGCTGGTGAATCGGTTGTAAGCAGCTCGAAATCTCGTCAAGGTTACACATGAGGACAAAGACACCGGTATGGCACCCTCGAACTCGTTGCCTAGGATGTCAAGGAATGTTAACCCTCCGAAATTGCAAAGCCCTTCAGGCAGAGTGCCGTTGAAGGAATTATTCCGGATGTCAAGATAGGTAAGGTTGCTGAACATGCCAAGCTTAGGGGGTAAAGGCCCGCTCATAAGGTTATCGTAGAAGAAAATTTGTTGCAACGTGGTGATGTTGGCCACTCCGGTAGGGATTGACCCTGTCAATCTATTAGTGTAAAAAACCATCTCAAATAAGCTCTTGCAGTTCGCAATCTCCACAGGAAGTGGCCCTGAGAAATTGTTTGTGCCCATTCTGAGGCTTTGCAGCTGTGTCAACTTCCCAATCTCTGGGGCTATCCCTCCGGAGAATTGGTTGTTTGACAAGTAAAAAATAGTGAGAAGTGTGCAGTTATAAATCTCTGTGGGGACAGGTCCAGACAGGGAGTTGTTATGCACATCGAAGCGTTGAAGGTTGTATAACTGCCCAAATGATTTGGGGATGGGGCCGGTTAGGTTGTTGACATAGATGACAAAGTCTGTCATGTTGGATAAGTTGCCGAGCTCGGGAGGAATCTCTCCAGTGAGCTCGTTCTGGTATAAGTTGAGGTACACGAGGTTTCGCAGCTTCCCAAGCTCCTTTGGTATGATACCTGAGAGGTGATTGCTGGATAAGATAAGACTCTGTAAGTTGGTCAGGTTTCCAAGCTCAGCCGGTATGCTCCCTGTGAAATTGTTGTCTTGGAGTTCCAATGCGCTGAGATTCACTAACTTGCCAAGCTCCTTCGGAATCGTCCCTCCAAAACCGGACCCATTTCCCAGGTTTTGATAGTAGATAAGAAACGAATCCAGGTTGATTGCATTCCCCAGCGACGGTGGCAAACTGCCGGTCAAGAAATTGCAATGCATCCAGATTTCGGTGATGGCGGGAAGCTTGGATAGCGCTTCCAAACCTGAAAAACCGAAAACCCAAATACTGACACTCTTCAATCCTCTGAAATATTATGTCGAAAGGCTACCTAGTTTGCAATTCTGACAGGATCAGTGCTACGACACATCTCTCCAGATGCTTCACAGATGATTTGACATCGGACAAGAACGATGATGAAAAATGTCCGAAGACTTATATTATCGTTCACGTTTCAAATTTCCATCATCAATCTCGAATCTGAAATTCAGCAAATTCTGGGAGTTTGAAGTTTTCCGTGGTTCCCACGCGCCGAAACCATTACTGAAGATAATGCTGCTAACTTTCTAGAGACCCTGTGCACTCATCACTCCTAGTGATGAGATTTGAGTAACCTTCTCACCGAAGGATGGGTGTGGAAGCAACGGAAGTGAAGGAAATTAGCCGTGATAACAATTGCGGCGTATAAACTCAAACTCTACTGGTAATTTAGTCTGCCAGAAAGAAAGATATATAGTTCGGCTTAGGTTCTTGCTCTCCGCTAAAGCTTACTCGAATCCTTACCTCATTGATAGAAATTTCTACATCTGAGAAAAACGTTCAGGTGTCAAACCTCCATCATCAATCTCAAAACCTGGAATTTAGTGGTTCTCACTCGGAAATTCGTAACGGAAGATATCGCTACCTTTCTATAAACCGTGTGCTTTCACCTTCTCACCGAAGGTTGATGTGTAGAAGCAACTACACCGGAGGAAATTCGCAGTGACACCACAACTTTTTGATTGCAACATATGAAACCTATTGATAATCCAGTCCGCCAGAAAGAAATCAAAGAAAAAACCAATTCTCGCAACCCATCCACATGTTACGGCGATGAAACGGCAAGCACGCACCTGCCGTAACGTCCCCCGTGAGGTTGTTGTTGTTGAGGTAGATGTTGACAAGGTTGACATTCTCGAATATCTTCTGCGGCACTTGGCCATTGAGGGAGTTTGATCCCAAATCAATCTCAGTCAACTTCGTGAGGTTCCCAAGCTCCAAGGGAATGGTCCCCGTGAAAAAATTAAAGGCGAGGTGCAGGAGGGTTAGGGCGGTGCAATTCCCAAGCTCCCGAGGAATGCTTCCATAAAGGCTGTTTTGAGAAAGACGAAGCTCCTGCAACGACTGCAGCTTCCCTATACTTGCCGAAAGCTTCCCACTCAGAGACTGACCTTCCAAATTGATCATGCTCACGTAGCCTTGCTTGGTGCACACTATGTTAGTCCAATTGCATGGGGATGTATCTGAGGCATTCCAATCCTGCACTGCAGAGAGGTTGCCAGTTAACCCCTTCTTGAAATCCAGCAAAGCCAAACCATCCGAGGTCAGTGCGGCAGACACATCGAAGAGGATGGCAGAAACCATCAGCCAAAGACCGATCTTCATCATTGCCCTCATTTTGGTCCAATCTTCAAGAAAGTTCAAGAAACTTCGAGAAGCTTCCGGCGTTTCACATGATGATGTGTGTCAAAGATGATGCCCCCAGATGGAAACTTCGATCCATTCTGCGGGAGCCATTCGGTAGGACCACCGCCTCAAACTCGACACAAAAGCTCGGCAACTGTATCTTGAGCGCTCAATATTATCCATACCGAATTCGGCAGCACCGATTCATCATAACCCGAAACCTATCATCAACATGGTACATATTTATCAGCTTCGAGAGAGGCAGGCATGTATCGCCCGGCCATTAATGCAAACCCTACGCAAGATTCCACCTCCAAGCTGCACATTAAGATTCAGAGGCCGCACAGCGAGCCAGCTCTGCATCCTCATTACTGAGAGAGAGAGAGCATGCAAGATTTTGCAGAGCAAGAACAAAGCGAGTTTGATGGTGTACCACGTTTGGCTATCCATTTCTCTCGCTCTATCTATCTATTATGTGATTCGTGTGTCGTTGAAGGACAATCAAACTTCTGACAGACTACAGTTGCTAAAGTAATCCTCTCAGGCAAAAGCGAACCTTCTTTGGGCCACTGACAATAAAACTGCATCCATATGGTAACCCGAAACCTATAACAGCTCTTGTTCTATTCAGGTTGCTGCTTGAGGTTGTTGACCAGACATATCAAGATTCAAAGGCTGCACAGGGACCCAGCTCTGCATGCCCATAACTCAACAAAGTTTGTATGTAAGCACCACGGCAAAATGGGAGCTGTGTAAGTTGCTCTGGACATGCCTCACATTAAAAAATAAATTGCAAAGAGACTGTCAGGTTTGCCTTCTTTGGGGATACCTTAGCCTAGCAGCATCATCAGAGCTTCTCTCACTCTCCCTCCCTCCATCCCTCAATAAGTAAAATTCCCTTAGATTCCGAGCATTCAAGAGCATTGTAGGCCTGATGTGGGCTGCCTAACTTAGTACCCTGCCAACTAACGAATTGCAGGAGCAACATACCCAGATCATGTCAATCTCTGCAAAAAGCGCAGAGATCAACATGATAACGTTCCTCGGGTAAAGCCTGCATCATCATGTCTAGCACCTTCTCTATCTCTAGCTCTAGCTCTCGCTCTCTGAGTAGTACGTACGTCAAAACACTCCCAGAATTAGCTGCCTGCCCACTCATGAATTCCAAATGCAACTTACCCACAATTTTCAGGTGTGCAGAAAGCGCAGAAATTGACATCATTTCCCTTCTTCGGGCATCATAACTTAGTCTGCATCTAGTCTGCATCAACATGCCTGGCACCTGCTCTATGTCTCTCTGAAAACACCTTAAGAATCTAAGCATTCAAAGGCATTTGGGGCTGCTTGCTCAACTGCCAGCTTACAAATTCGAGGAGCAACTTACCCACCATTCTCGATTGTGCTAAAAGCGCAGAAATTGACATGATATGCCTTCTTCGAACATCGAGACCTCTCTCTCTCTCTCTCTCTCCACAGTAAGTCAAAATTCCCTCAGAAGTGAATCTGCCAAGCATGCAAGGGCTTTGTCAGCTTCTGCTTCTGCGCTGCCAACTGATGAAATTCAGACCCAACTTCTTACTACTTATTACACACCATTATCCTGTAACAGTTGATTTAATGATTCTCCTTGTCACAACCAGAGCTGGAGGGCTGGGCCCAGCCGACCAAGAGTAGACTGAGTAAAAGGTTGCCTCCGGGCTCTTTCTGGTGCACCTGGGTCACATACCGCTCTTCAATTGCCGCACGTGATTTGACTTGCAAGTCCGCACGGAACAGTTTATTCGACTTTCCTATGATTCTTTGACTCCAGGATCCACGTACAGTCTCGCGGGGTCCCTCTTCGCGGACCCGAATCTGTTAACTTATCTTACTTTCAGGTGAAATTTCTTAGTTTGTACTCCATGCAACTGTTTAGATTCAGGTCCCACATTAGTAACACAACCGGTTGGCCAGGGCTACACTGAAGATTGCGATTTGTGTCAAATGGCAATTTGACAGTCACTGTCGGTAACTTTTCTATCGACACTTCTTATGAACAAGTTTACAGTTTTCTGTCATCCGAACTGGGTATATTTTGCATCTTAACAATTCCATAATTGAAATGTTGTTATGAAGGATTGAAATTTGAATGAAAAATGGCTCAGTAAGTGACAATTTTTGCAGTATTAGAAATTTGTAATGCCCAAATTGTTTTACCAGAAATGACAAATGATGGTAGGTTTACACTTAGTGTTGGTGACATTACATGGACAGTTTACGATTAGTATTGAGCATGACATGTAGAATTGGTGACACTGAATACAATGCTTAGTGTAGACACCCTTCACTAGGAGTTGGGTCCCCACCAACATTAAGCTTACCCAAGGTGAAAATGTGGTCAATTATATCACAACATGTACGTTTATCTGTAGCTATAATTTGATCATGTAATATTTAGCATTGGAGACCATGCATTAGTCTAGTTGAACCCACTTGAGATGACTTAATCGCAAATATATGGAAATTGTGTTTTTACTAAGACCCCTTTACTTAATGATGATGGGCACCCAAAGTAAAGAGGTGGATGTCTAGCCCTGGCCCAACCAATGTTGCTGCATTCTAGTGTTTCGTGGGAACTAGAACTAAACATTGGAATCCGCATTTGGTTTCTTAGCTTATTACCTAGGTACAACCATCAACTATAGGCTAGAATTTGGGTGATTGACTTCCAAGTCCACAAGGAGCACGTTTTTCATTGACCTATGTCAAGTACGGTCCCTACAACCAAATGTGACTTGCAGGTGAAGTATGTATGTAGTAGTATGTACCATGGAATGCTCATGTGGCACATTAAATAAGTTATTAAGATGCATACTATATTGTTACATGGGATCAACAAAATCCAAACACTTGGATACAAGCACAACCAAATGTTGCATGTCGGAGAATGTTGTGCAATTGGTTGGAATGCAACATCCACCTCCATTATGGGCCTTACCAATGGCGTAGAAACTATATGACAAAGTGGAACACACAAGTGACAGTGCCTTATGAACTAGTTTGAAACTAATTGTATTAAAATTTGAAATGAAATCAATTATTTGTAGTTTCTTCACGCACATTTCACTCTCATCTACATTCTTGAGTTCCTCAGGTAAATTTGTCTGACATATGCTTGCAAAAGAAAAACAATTACAAAACGTGGTGTTGAACCAACCAACATGAGGGTAGAAAGAGCATCTTCACTTGTGTTTGCCAATGCCAACATCACCCCTGAATTGTGCAATCTACACAACTAATACTCAATCAAATTTGAAGAAATAAATCATGTCATGCTCTAATGCTCTCCCAAGCTCTTTTGGAGTTGAGTGAAAAAACCCACAAGAGGCTATTGACATTCAACCACCAACCATTAAGCTCAAGCCAAGCAACCCTCATAGTAGAGCCAAACTACTTTCTTCCAAGGAGCTCTCATTGTCGAGAGCTCTATCGAGAGTAACAACTTTGTTTACCCAACTACAAGCTGATTTTCTCAAAACAAAAAAAGAAGGAAAGATAAAATAATAAAACTATGGACCTAGGCTCTTGCCACGGCATTAAACCACCAAAAATTTAGATGTCCGAATTTGGCAATATATTCCCAAGGGCATCCATTGGCATCATAAATGTCTTTGATCCAAGCATGTCATTTCCGAAACCAATGGGAGCCCTTAAGAGCATGCCAAAGAGAGGGCTAAAGGAGAAACTAAAATATCCTAAGACAAAGGGCCACTTCACACACGAGACTGAGAGCCCGTGGCCATTGCACTTCAAGCACTCTCATTGGTGGAAAAGGCGGAGCCGGTCCAAGTTCACTTCACACTACGCTTGAGGGATCAACATAGTATGTGGATGCAAGATGGATGTAAAGTTTACATGGATTCCTACATGGCATCAAATGGATCATGTTTCATGGTCACTTGGACTATTTTCAAACACCACCTCTTGGAGGTAGGCCTAACATAAAACCGAGAGATCATGGCACTCCGAATGCTCACAACCGTTGATTTATGCTTTTTAATCATGTGTGAGGACCCAAATGAATAGAAATTCACTGAAATATCATTTGGTTGAGGGCCCGGTCACATATGACTACACACTACACTTGAGGGTTCGTGACCACCCTCCATGATTTTGGAAGTGTCTTGGGACGGCCTTTGGACACTTTCTTTTGGGCTCTCACAACTTCATGGTCTCGACTCTTGACTCGTGTGCGAAGTGGCCCAAAGTGTTGAAAAAATGTGTCTTTCCAGTAGGCTTTCAGGAGTACCCATGTTATTATAATGGTATATTGTAACCCTTGATGCCAAATGCATGATTAAGATCTCCAATTGGCACACTTAGAGGCATGCAAGAGGATGGGAGCAATGCTAACAAACAAGACTCGGAGTCTTAAGAAAATGTGACTCCCCAACATGCTTTTAGGATTAACCTTATGATTGCAAATTTTACCTTTGGTACCAAAGGTGTATTAAACATATCCAATTTTACCTTTGGTACCAGATGTAAAATCAACTAATTCAAATGGTACACTTAGAAGCACACAAAATAAGGCCGGGGGGGGGGGGGGGGGGAGCCATGTCAAAAATTAATTTCCAGATCAAAGTTTCAAAAAAGGGTGACTACACAACATGCTTTCAAGGTTAACCCAAGCAACTTTTTCCACTCCGGGTACTAGAAATCACTTTGCTACAGTGAAGTGAATTCAGTTAGACACATATGTGAGGTTTTTGATTCATGAATGGGAGGAGTGGAATTCCAACAATATGGAATTGAGTTTGAGTTTGAAGAGTAGGAGATTTTGATACCTACTAGTAGCATCATAATTTGTAACCACAACTAGAGCTCGTAATGTAATTATGTTAATGTGAAGGCAACATCCTTCCTTATGTATTTGTACTTGTATGTGTGATTATATGAGTGATCACTATATTCGATAATTTGAGACTTTCTCTTGTCTCAAATTAATATATGGACCACAACAACATGGTCTAATGTTTGGGTCATCCTACCTAAACCATCTTGATATGAGTTCTTAATTGGGTTCTTGATATGAACCCCAAGGAGTGCACTGTTCAAGTACTGTATTTATACACGTGGGTGCACAAAAGGGGTATTATTTAAAACAAGCATGTACAAAATGTACGTACAAGAGACATATTGCTATTAAGCAAGAAGTAGATATACATGAGGCTATAGAAAAATATATGTAAAGTACGCATTTACGCGTTTACGCGTTCAAGTCATACCTAGACCAAAAATCATGTGTTTTTTCATCCACTAAGTAACGACTTTATAACTAAAAATCCATGATTTGATATTATACATATAATAGGGCCATATTTTTGCATTTCCAAACATTTGTACACATGTTATATACAATTTCTGTATTTGTTTTTGGACCCTTGTGTATGTATGGAAATGTATTTTGAAGCAATGAGATTTGTAAGTATATTGCTTGATTTTAGCAAAAATAAAATGTATACAGGGGTATTTTAATAAGGGGCATGCACGCACGTGATGCTTGGTTTTAATGAATAGTGCACTCCCTGAGATATGAACACCCGCTTCAAAGTATTTGCATCTTACAACATTCTCCAATATATGTGTGATTTTATCCATGTTCTTATATTTGTAACTGTCTCAAAATGCCGAAAAAATCCCAAATTAACGAATATAGTGATAGTGGCGTCTTTTTATGTAAGCAATGATGTTCATTTTTGGGTATGTTCTCTTGTTGAATTGGGTCGGTCCAATCTTTAATGGGTGTAGAAATGGATTGGGTACTTCAAGTGTATAACATTTTAACATTCTTCCTCTTATATGTGTGCAAACTAGTTTAAATTGGGTGCACTTTGATGTTTTAGAGGGCTTGTGCAACACTTGCTGGCCTATGACGTTACTAAGAGCTTGAGGTGTATGATATGTGCATGTTGATCTTCTCATACATTTGCAAACAAATTCAACTTGGAATCCTCTAAAGGTTACAAGGCCGTGCCATTTTTTTTCCTTTTCTTGTTCCGGTAGCCATCTTTGGACCACTTATTCATTGACCATTCTATGTGTGGGGCCACTGTTCACCTTATCAAAGGATACATAGCCTTGGATATCTTCCATGTACAATTAGAAGTGGAAACCCAAATTAACACATGGATTTTGTACATTCGCCAAATGCTCCCTTTAATTCATTTAAATGTATCCACCCTAAACTCTACAAAAAAACCTTAAGCCTGCCACTTTGGACGCTTTTGAACTCAAGATGGTGGCCAAACCTACTACTTCTTTAAAACAAAACAATAAGGGTTGACTCCAAGAGTTGACTCTAAGAGTTGGAATTTGTACCTTTAAAACTCAACAGAGGGACAGTAAGGTGGGGGTGGCAATTTCCGTGCGGGTCCTAAAGTCGACCCCTATGTCGGAAGCACCTATCTAGATGCTTTTACTTGGGTTTACAAAAGCACCTATCAAGGTGCTTTTACCGTTCACAGCGCTGCCAACATTTCATTGGCTGCCAATGGTCGGTTTAGGAAATCCACCCTGTGGATATACCACGTACCCTATGTGCGAGTGTTGGTCACTCTACAAGGTTTCCTTTAAAATTTTGTAGGAAATCATAAACATGCTGGAAAATTTTGATTTTTTCACAGTTGCTCTTGCACCAGCTTTGCGGAGCGCTCGATATTTATAAAAAAAATATAGTTTCAGCATCCCAACTAGGCACATCTAAAATTTGGACGGAAATTGCCACCCCTACCTTATAAGGTCTCAAAGGTACAATTGAGGAATCCATTTGTACCGTAAGTACCTAAGGTAAATTTGACAAATCCAATTGGTATACTTAGAGCCACTTCACACACGAGACTGAGAGCCCTTGACCATTGCACTTCAAGCACTCTCATTGATGGAAAAGGCGGGGCCGGTCCAAGTTCGCTTCACACTACACTTGATGGACCAACGGAGTATGTGAATGCAAGATGGATGTGAAGTCTACATGGATTCTCACATGGCATCAAATGGGTCATGTTTCATGGTCACTAGGACTATTTTCAAAAACCTGCCTCTTGGAGGTAGGCCTTACACAAAACCGGGAGACCATGGCACTCCGAATGCTCACAACCGTTGATATATCTAATTTGTCATGTGTGAGGACCCGCATGAATAGAAATTCATTGAAATAGCATTTGATTGAGGGCTCAGCCACATGTGGCTTCACACTACACTTGAGGATCCGTGACCACAATACGTGATTTTTGAAGTTTCTTGGGACAGCCTTTGGACACTTTCTTTTGGGCTCTCACAATTTCATGGTCACGGCTCTAGGTTTGTGTGTGGAGTGCCCCCTTAGAAGCTGTCGCAACCCTTGCTAGCCCCCTTAACAATCATGTCAATTTTCATTTCTAGCAAAGGTTACGAGCGCTAACCCTTCGCATTCCGCCATGCTAATGGTTAGCTCTTCCTACCCCGGACCTTATAGTTCATAGGAGGGAACCAACCCTCCTACTTTACTTTCGGGACTCACCCCTTAATCGGTAACCAATTCTTAGATGTGGACTTTCATTCATGGAAGTCCAATCTTATGTTGATTGTCGCGTTGCCGGAGCAGCACTATGACAACCCGAAGCATACTAGGCAACTATGGCCTCACATTGGGCCAAAGCCCATGGAGGCCGTGTCGTTCGGCCTCGGGTGGGTGAGGCCACACCACCTCACCCATATAAGCCTCTAGGACTCTAGGCGGGGCCCCTACCCCACCGTCAAGAAACCTTATGTCTCTCTACCAAGAGTTGGGGCCAAGTAGACATTTTCCCTTAGCCACTGGGCCTAGAAGCCCCCAGCAGCTTCAGACCATCATAACTTCCTTGTATGATGTCTGATGCTAACAAGCAACCACTCCATCGTCATCTACGCTTCACGTAGATTCCGATGAACTCCTCACTTGCCCCATTCGGGCAAGTACTGAGGAAGTTATGCTTGTTTAAACCTTGGAAGTCCCGGGAGTCACTCCCAGGCCACTGCTGTACCAGGGCGCTGTCCCGGGACAACGGCCCACTCAAATTGCCATAACTCCTAGCTCACACCTCCGATTGAGGTGTTCTTGAGCATTCTAGAATCTACACGCCATAAGCTACATTAACTCATGGCCTTACCCTCGTGCCTCCTAGTCTCCGTGGGTGGGAGGCGTTCCCAATGCCCAGGGCCCTCACCCACCCTAGGATCACTTGGGCCCTCTCACCAACAGCGCAACAAGTCCCGGGTGTCACTCCGGGGTCCCCCTTGTGCCCATGGTGTTTCGGGCACTCCTCATGGAGAGGTGCACGACAGAAGCAGTGTCCGGGGAGATTTTTGGTGCACAGTCGGTCAAGATCCTAGTGTTTCCAAGTCCAATTGGTTACATGTTCACATCTTCCGGTGTTACTTCCCTCGTTCGAGGTATATTCTTCCATAGATTCCTCTAGAATGATCGGCAAGTCTCCTGAAGTCTCCAACTTCAACCGGTTGTTTCCCAAACTCAACCGGTTCGTCTGTAACTAACCACCGGTTCTCCCCGGACAGTGTGGTTCAAGGGTTGAAGTTTCAAATAGACGTGACTTCCTAAGCAGCTTTAAGGGTACACTTAAAACAGTAAACAATGTCTCTATCAAATTGGGAACCATGCCAAAGGTAGTATTTACATATCCCAAATACACACTTAACTTAAATGCCCGCAAGAGGAGACGAGGGGAGGTCCCAATATATGCCAAAATTCAAACCCCAGGTCAAAGTGTAACTCCTTTGCATGGCTTCAAGATTACCCTTCTAATTACAGTCTAACCTTGATAATGTCACCCTTGTTAATGGGACACCTTGATACTGTCACCTAAAAGTTTGAAACCGATTTTCTTAGTGTAAAACTCCCTCGTTATTATCCCTATCACCCTTGTTAATGTCACTATTTTTTTCCAAAATCCGTAGTGTAAATGTGATAATATCAAATATGGATGGATTGTATGTGATGGTTGGATGTATGGATTGTATGTGATGGTTGGATGGACATATTGTAGTAGCCAAAAGGGTCATGAGCCACCCCTGTGATAAATGCAATGTTATTCAAAGGGTCATGAGCCGCCTCTGTGCACCAACCTTGAACGGTGCTGTCTATACACGGCACTCAAAGGTGTTGTCTTTGACGGCGCTGCCAAGACTTCTTGGCCTCTATGCACCCCACCTTCCGTCACATGTGTTCACCTATGTGTCTTTGAGGGTTTCAGCTTGTGTGAAGTAATTTAGGATGTTAAGTTCTAAGGTTTAGCTGAGCTGGTACAGAGTAGTGTCGACTTAAGCTAAATTAGTTCAATTGGTTTGAATGTAGAAATCTCAAGATATGTGGCACGGTCTTCACTGTTTCTATAGTCAATAGTCGCATAGGAGAATCTAGTAAGATCATAAGTGTTAGCCGCTCATCCTAAGTGGGCATTCAATTAGGAACAATCTTCTAGATTAGTTAGTCAAGCTCATAAGTAGAAACAATCTTCTAGGTAGGTTAGTCAAGCTCATAAGTAGAAACAGTCTTCTAGGTAGGTTAGTCAAGCTCATAAGTAGAAACAGTCTCCTAGGTAGGTTAGTCAAGCTCATGGTCGAGCTCACTTGTATATAATGAACCATTGTTCATTTGGAATTTAAATGCACACTTTCTATCATAGGCTTGTGTTTCTTCATGCAGTGCAGGTGTCCTTCGTTGTGTTGTTGTTGTTGTTGCTACATTGGAAGCTAGTGATTGGCTGGTTTTTTGCTCTTGTAAGCCTTCGTTGGCATTGTTGCATAGCTTTGTGAATTCGGTAGCGTATGAATTATTAAGGACAAGATTTGGGGAAACTGAATGTTGATCTATTTCAAGCAATGCTATGGTGTGTGGCGGCATGGCATGAATTAGATGATCAAACCATTAGAAATTGTTGGAGAAAGTCTGCCATATTGCCTGCAGCGTGGAATGCAGATATCAACAATTCTAATGAACGTATGAAGTCCAAAATGGAGGAAGCAGCTTTGGAATTGGGCAATCTCATCGCCGCATTGAATTTGGGTTTGGATGTTGAAGGCAAGCCTATAGAAAAGCTTAGTCCTTTAGAGTACATAAACATGGAAGGTGAAGATGATTTTGAGGTGGAATATTCTACTGAGGAGCTTGTGCAATTAGTGCAAGATGGCGAACATGTACTTGATTCCATGGAAGAAGACCCATTGATTGTTGATAGCAATGATGATGAGTCTAAAGTAGTGAAGCTAAGCGATGCACAAAAATATGCTAAAGATGTTTTGAATTTTATGGCTAGCCAAGGTTCTCAGATTTTCAACACTCATGAGTTGTTAGGAATGGAAAACATCCATGACAAACTCATTAGAATTGGTGTTGGACATTTAACATCACTAAAACAATGTGACATTAGAAGCTTCTTTGTCTCTAGTGAGAGGTCTTTACCTGATCTCAATGACACATTGTGATGTGCTCATGTTGTTATTCACAATTTTGAATTATATTTTACATTCAAAAACATTGAAGTCCTGTGTTTGTTTTTTTTTTTTTTTTTTTTTTACATTGTAGTTTCATTTTGATTTTCTACCTTTTTTTATTTTATAATATCACATTATGCACAAATCTTCAAAATGTGACATTATCAAATATGTCACACCTTGTTTATATCACACTTTATGGTGAAACGGATGGTGTGATATTATCAAGGTTAGACTGTACAACGTGTACCGTGGACACACACCAAAAAGACTGCATGCATGTCCGGTTCTATGTGCAGGGAGAACCGGTGGTTAATTAGGTTACCGGTGAACCGGTTGATGAGTTTGAGAAGAAATAACCACCGGATGAAGTTGAAGACTGTGAGAGAAGTGGCTATCATCATTTTAGAGGAATCTATCAAAGAATATACCCCACTTTAATAAAGGAAACGCGGAGGATGTAACCCACCGGTTGGACTTGCAAACCCTAGCTAGGATCTCAACCGCTTATGCCCATGGAAGGCATGTATGTCCGGTGGGTGATTGGAGGGTACATTGTTGTGGAGATATGTTGCCAAAGGTGGCTATCGTAATTAATCTATACATGAGCTAAATCTAACCCCAACTTTTGTGTTGAAATCTTAGTTTTTAGCAAATGGGCCAATGTGTTTTTGGCTTGGGAATGGCCTTCAAAGGTTGAATAATGTTGTGTTTCCCCTTGCCTTCCGTTCATAGCCAAATATTTGAGCTTGATGGAATCTTTTTCTTAAAATGCAAACTTCATCACTATGTTACTATCGTCAACCCCACATATGCTAGCACGCAATGAGCACTTTTAGAAGTATAAGGTACCGAGGCCTTAAAGTAACACCTTCCCTTTCGTGACACCTAATTTCAATCCTTGAGTTGCCAACGAGTGAGTGCAATGGTGCCATCAAGTAAGTCATTGTTAAAAGCAATTGATCATATGTAGCATTAAGTATGAAATAGAACGCATGTTGGCCATTCGTAATAGTGGTGTAAGGACTCAGCAGGATGCAAGAACGCTTTTGAACGAGCGCCAACTTTGGCAATCGGGGATCTATCTACTCAACGAATCGAGGCATTGTAAGAAGTGATCCATAAAAGGGGGACAACGCCTTCATTATATAGAAGATCCTCGCCTTGCCTACAACAAAGTTGATTTTGTGCCGATTTTCACTTAGCAATCCAACATCAAATGACCCCCCCCCCCCCTATGTAGGTTGCATATGATTTTTTATTTTATTTTTGAAAATTTTATAGATTCTCTAATCTACGAAACTGTTTTGAAATTTTTTCCAAGCTAATTAACCTTCGTGAAATGGAACAAGTTTCTTAAAGTGTCACTTTAACGCCTCCGTATCTTATGCAGGGAGAGCACGGTTTTCATAACTTGTGAAGCCCAAATAGTCACTGGGAGCAAGCAAGGGAAATAAGCGAACTCTCGAGGCAAGCTCTTATATATGTGGGACCAAGAAACATGAACACTATGATGCAATTATAAACAAATAAATCGTGTATGGTGTGGAATTCAATGTGAAATTGATGACTGTAATGAAGGAACTTGGCAACAATGGAATATACGATTGACTTCCGACCTCAACAAATTAAGGGGAATGTGGCCATCGATTATTGTATTCTAGGAATTTACTTCATTGCCTTCCATGCAAGGTCCACGAGGAACATTTTCTTCATTGACTTGCATCAAGACGTATCGTCTCTCCAATTGACTCCTAATATTAGGTAAATTTTATTTTATACCATGGATACAGTCTAGATAATGTTATCAAGGTGTGTAATCGTGTTCATACTCAATTGTATGGTTGAGTTCAATTTCTATATTTAGCATTGGATAGGGGCTTTCACCATCTTACGTTCACACTGATATGTATAGTAAATAGCATCCATATGAATAGTATGAGTAGTGCTTCCTATGAAGAGTGCCAAGGTCATAACTCTACCAAAATTTTCAAATGTCAGCACGTGCTCAAATTTGCACATGTGAATAGCACAGTGAGCAAATTAAAGCAACCAACAACAGTAAAATTTACATTTAGTTTTCTACCTTGACATTGAGGTGTATGGTCATTAACTATAGGCAAGGAGTTGAGTGATTCACTTGACAGTGTTCAACGCATTGTAACGCGTTGGTTCCGTTAACTAGAATATGTTAATTATAATATGTGCCGGCCCCCTGAACAAAGTAAGAATATTACTTTATTATTCATAAATTCATATTGACACTTGGAAATTTCGGTAGAATTATACTCCTTGCACTATTCACAATAATCATTGTGCATCCCAACACTATTTGTCCCGTGTTATTCACTTAAGATACTATTCATAGCAACATTATCACTAAAATTACCAGCAATATTCATAATATTCTTACTATTCATACCGACTCAGTTCCTTCCCATGAAGGCAAGATGGTTGGTGCCATGGGCCCATGGAAGGCATGTATGTCGGGTGGGTGTCATGGGCCCATGGAAGGCATGTATGTCCGGTTGGTGTCATGGGCCCATGGAAGGCATGTATGTCCGGTTGGTGTCATGGGCCCATGGAAGGCATGTATGTCCGGTGGTGTCATGGGCCCATGGAAGGCATGTATGTCCGGTTGGTGTCATGGACCCATGGAAGGCATGTATGTCGGATGGGTGTCATGGGCCCATGGAAGGCATGTATGTCCGGTTGGTGTGAGGCCCATTGACCCGGAATGTAGAGTGGCTGTTGATGGAGCCGGCGGTTGGAGGCACATGCCTTTCCATGTGAAGTGGGCACGTGCATCTCCATGTGAAAGGGCTTCCAAATGATCACACTTCACCAGTGGTTGGAGAGTTTTTTGGTCATAATAGGTTGACATCCTAGTGTTTGCAAGTCCAACCGGTTACATGTTGACGACATCTTCCGGTTTTCCTTTATTAAAATGGGGTATATTCTTCTATAGATTCCTCCAAGATGACGATCGGTAGTTTTCCTGCAGTCTTCAACTTCGACCGGTGGTTATTTCTTCTCGAACTCAACCACCGGTTCATTTGTAACTAACTGCCGGTTCTCCCCGATCATTGCACTTCACTCCAACTTTTTCACAACACTTCACAAAGTAAAAAACTTGATGTTTAGATTCCCTACATAATCCATTTCGTCATCATCCAACTCCAAAGGCAACGCCCTCTAGTTTTGGGTTGATTCCCAAGTGTCAAAAATGCTGGCCTGATCCATATTCTCCATCAGAAGACCGCGTAATGACACTCACATTGATGCATCCAATGTTTCAAGCCTTTTGTGATCACTCTTCTCCTGATTCTCCACGTTCACGTCTAGTTGTGCTTGCCGAGTCGAAATTGCGGGAGTTGTTGGAATTTGGAAGTGTATGCTAGAGTGCCAAGAGTGGAGTCCAACTATGTTTGTATTTGCGAATTGCAGGCACTATATTTTGTGACATGCAGTTTTGGGAGAAGCCTTCATTGTGAAGGGTGAAAACTTTGCACAACACGTTTTTGTGAAGTGCCCCCCTCCCCCCAAAAAAGGAAAAACCTTTTTGACAGCCAAAATGGCATTTGACAAGTGTTGAAGACTTCGATATTGAACACTAGGTGGAGGGTTAAAACCACGTCCCTTGTATTTGCATGTGATGGGGCCCGACTTCATTACGAGTCAAAGGTGATTGGAGGATACATTGTTGTGGAGATATGTTGCCAAAGGTGGCTATCGTAATTAATCTATACATGAGCTAAATCTAACCCCAACTTTTGTGTTGGAATCTTAGTTTTTAGCAGATGGGCCAATGTGTTTTTGGCTTGGGAATGGCCTTCAAAGGTTGAATAATGTTGTGTTTCCCCTTGCCTTCCGTTCATAGCCAAATATTTGAACTTGATGGAATCTTTTTCTTAAAATGCAAACTTCATCACTATGTTACTATCGTCGACCCCACACATGCTAGCACACAATGAGCACTTTTAGAAGTATAAGGTACTGAGGCCTTAAAGTAACACCTTCCCTTTGGTGACACCTAATTTCAATCCTTGAGTTGTCAACAAGTGAGTGCAATGGTGCCATCAAGTAAGTCATTGCTAAAAGCAATTGATCATATGTAGCATTAAGTATGAAATAGAATGCATGTTGGCCATTCATAATAGCGGTGTAAGGACTCAGCAAGATGCAAGAACGCTTTTGAACGAGCGCCAACTTTGGCAACCGGGGATCTATTTACTCAACGAATCGAGGCAATCCATAAAAGGGGGACAACACCTTCATTATATAGAAGATCCTCGCCTGACCTGCAACAAAGTTGATTTTGTGCCGATTATCACTTAGCAATCCAACATCAAATGACCCCCCCCCCCCTATATAGGTTGCATATGATTTCATTTTATTTTTTAAAAATTTCTGAAAATTCTATAGATTCTCTAATCTACGGAACTGTTTTGAAATTTTTTCCAAACTAATTAACCTTCGTGAAATGGAACAAGTTTCTTAAAGTGTCACTTTAAGGCCTCCGTATTTTATGCAGGGAGAGCACAGTTTTCATAACTTGTGAAGCCCAAATAGTCACTGGGAGCAAGCAAGGGAAAAATGCGAACTCTCGAGGCAAGCTCTTCTATATGTGGGACCAAGAAACATGAACACTATGATGCAATTATAAACAAATAAATCGTGTATGGTGTGGAATTCAATGTGAAATTGATGACTGTAATGAAGGAACTTGGCAACAATGGAATATACGATTGACTTCCGACCTCAACAAATTAAGGGGAATGTGGCCATCGATTATTGTATTCTAGGAATTTACTTCATTGCCTTCCATGCAAGGTCCACGAGGAACATTTTCTTCATTGACTTGCATCAAGACGTATCGTCTCTCCAATTGACTCCTAATATTAGGTATATTTTATTTTATACCATGGATACAGTCTAGATAATGTTATCAAGGTGTGTAATCGTGTTCATACTGAATTGTATGGTTGAGTTCAATTTCTATATTTAGCATTGGATAGGGGCTTTCACCATCTTGCGTTCACACTGATATGTATAGTAAATAGCATCCATATGAATAGTATGAGTAGTGCTTCCTATGAAGAGTGCCAAGGTCATAACTCTACCAAAATTTTCAAATGTCAGCACGTGCTCAAATTTGCACATGTGAATAGCACAGTGAGCAAATTAAAGCAACCAACAACAGTAAAATTTACATTTAGTTTTCTACCTTGACATTGAGGTGCATGGTCATTAACTATAGGCAAGGAGTTGAGTGATTCACTTGACAGTATTCAAGCATTACGCGTTGGTTCCATGACCCTAGAATATGTTAATTATAATATGTGCCGGCCCCCTAAACAAAGTAAGAATATTACTTTATTATTCATAAATTCATATTGACACTTGGAAATTTCGGTAGAATTATACTCCTTGCACTATTCACAATAATCATTGTGCATCCCAACACTATTTGTCCCGTGTTATTCACTTAAGATACTATTCATAGCAACATTATCACTGAAATTACCAAAAACGTTCATAATTTTCTTACTATTCATACTGACTCAGTTTCTTCCCATGAAGGCAAAATAGTGTAGGCTCATGTCATATGTTAAATTTAGAATGGAACGCAACCATGTAGTTGAATAATGTTATGCACTCCCAAGTCCACAAGGAACATTTTCTTCAATGACTTCCATAAGTATAGTCTCCACAACTATATCTTGTGACTTACATGTGAGCGTTTTTTGTGTTCAATAGCATGGATTGTCATTATGTAACTCTAAAAAATGATACTAAGATGCATACCAGTGTAATGACCCTCCCCACCTGACTTTAGCTAAGCCTAAAAGTTGGTTCTAAAAACATGGCCTTCACACCATCGAAATTTATCTAGTGCCGAGCCTAGTTGGCAAATGATGTGGCATGGCTTAATTAGGCCCTTCCCACACGAGAGGCACCGGAAGTTTCACAACTTCCTCCAACGTGGCACCTTGCCCAAGAAAAGTCTCCTTTTCCTCATTTTTCTCCTTATATTGTGGAACTTCCGGGCACTAGTGCCCGGAAGTTGTGAACTACATTTATTATGCCATGTCACTCTACTTTATTGCCAAGTAGATCCCGAAGCAAGATCCAAAGCAAAATCCGAAGCTAAAAAGTCATTGTTGCCACTCCCCATACTTCCTCTTATGTGGCAACCACTTGCTCATTTGAACCAATGCTATTCATCCATCTCATTGCCGTTCCTCCCGTGTGGTTTGGGCCTTATTTAATAGTGGAGGTTTTAAGCCTCAAGCACCGACCCTCCCATTGGTACCTACTAGACATGAGGCAAGAATGTAGGACCTTTAAAAGAGCTGCGTCATGTCCTTGTGATTGGTTGCTTTTGGTCTTAGCTATGAAGGCATGAGGAGCTTCATTAACGAAAACCAATGGTAAGATAGATGGGTAGTGAGGCATTTGGGGATGGGACAGAAACTATCCAACATTTCATTGCTTGGTAGATAAAACTATGAACATGTGTGAAAGCTACTTAACTAAAACCTACTTGAAAATCTTCGGACCAACTTCTTGTAGGGTGCATTGGGAGCTATAACCGAGGGAGCTTTACCCAGGTTTTAGGAAAAACTTTGGTTATTTGGTGTAGTGTCGGGTGGAGATGGGGCATAAGTTTTGTGGGGCCAAGAATTCTACACAACTTTGATGCAAGCATTAATATATGCTGCATGTCGGAGAATATTGCACAAATTTGGGTGTAGATTTGGTAGAGAGGAGTTAATTAGAGCAACTTGTAGCAATAGAATGCCACAAATTTGTAGGCACACTCCTAGCATACGAGTCCTATGCTAACATCCCATGTCAATGGAAGAACAATGCAAATCTATCACCGTGCTATATTTACAAATTTTTCAATTACATATGACAAGTCTCCGATGATGTGCGTCAATGTCTAGGACTGATATGCTCGCAGTGGCATATGATGATGCCATGCTACTTTTCAACCTTCCTTAGCATAAACCTAGTCATCAACTAAGGTTGAAGCATCTATAACTACTAGAATAAAAGAGCTTGCATTTGAGGAAAAATAGTTGGGAATTCTTTTTCTTGGGAAGAGAAACAAGTTCTAAGGAGAATGCCAAGGGAAAATAAAATGAAAATTAAGAATGTGGAAATTGCTACAAATTTTGAAGTAGTAAAGTCTAGAGTAACACATAGTCGATCCATAGGTTAACACATTACCGCTCATCTAAATGCGAATGCTTGGCTACAATTGTTGTCAGAACGCTTATGAGAATAATCATCCACAAGCCGCCACCACATAAACCTTAACCCCATTCACATTATGAGCATACATCTCATACATGCTGACATGACATGACCCTAGTGAGCAGTTAAATGGACTTGTTCGACTAAGGTAGGGGTGGCTATTTCCGTCCAAATTTCAAATGTGCCTAGTTGGGATGCTGAAACTATTTTTTAAAAAAAATTTGAGCGCTCCGCAAAGCTGGTGCAAGAGCAACTATGAAAAAATCAAAAATTTCCGGCATGTTTATGATTTCCTACAAAATTTTAAAGGAAACCTTGTAGAGTGACCAACACTCGCACATAGGGTACGTGGTATATCCACAGAGTGGATATCTAAAACCAACCGATGGCGGCCAATGAAATGTTGGCAGCGCTGTGAACGGAAAAAGCACCTATCAAGGTGCTTTTGTAAACCCAGGTAAAAGCACCTTAAAAGGTGCTTCCAACATAGGGGTTGACTTTAGGACCCGCACGGAAATTGCCACCCCTACCTTATGAATGCCTTTGACCTCTAGGGTAGTGACTAGAGTTAACCATGAAATAATTTCATGATTGAGTTGTATTGGGAATAGTTTTTGCGAACCGCTTTTTCCTTCAAGTGTATACTATTAGTGGTGTAGAGCCTAGAATGTTGCTAGGCCAAGCATAGTATAGTACCCAACTATATATACTAGTGTTATGTGGGACCTAGATCTAAAAGCTTTGATTGAAGCATGAACAAATATTGCATGTCAAATAGTTGTGTGCAATTCTTAGTCTAGATCTCGTGGAAAGAAAAAGTGTAGCAGGAGGCAATTGAAGGCAGTGGATTGAGTGTGACTTTGTGGGCACTTGCCATTGCACGTGGTTTCATAGCTATAGACATTATATATAGTAGGCAATTCACTTCCAAAACCACACGTAACAATTTTCTCATTGACTCGTACCATAGCTCTCTAGTAGCTTGGGCACCCTTCTGCCTAATAATTAATTAAAGTGCGAAAGCAAGTAAGGCGGATTCAAAAAGCAAATTAAAATGAGCTAGACATTCATCCAAGCCATTTCTATAATTCGTGAATGGTTTTCTTAATTTCATCTGTGGCAGCTACAATTAACCTAAACACTTTCCCTTTAACCAACATTCCTTGCATGAAAGTTTGTTCTTTACTTGTATGCGAGGGTTTTGCTTGGCAACAATTTTTTCTTTGATTTGATGCTACTTTGTTGGATTCCAATGAATATCACTCGCATTGTTATGATTTTAGGCACTCTTTGAATGTTATTTCTTTTTCTTTGGACACTCAAATAAAATGAATTTCCCAAAAATTTAGGCACCTCTAAAATTAATAATTTTCTACCCAAGTTGCTAGAGAGCTACGGTGTCATGTTTAGTCTATGCAACCAACGTTGCTAAGATACACCTAGTGTCTTGTGGATCTTTGAATCTAATAAACACTTCAGTATGAGCACAAGCATGGTTTCATGTTGGAGAACATTGTGATGGATGTGGGTGAACCGCAAGTCAACACAATATGTCACTTTTAATTCAAAAGGTCACACTAACGACTCTATTTGGTGAGTAGGAACCAATGTTGGTCTGGCTGGTATCGCCGTCTCTTAATATTATTTGGGCGTGTGAAATGAGGAATTAACAATTTTTGATGCCAATAGGGTATCGATACTTGACATTTTATTTTATTTTCAACACCGTATGGGTCCATATACGATGCAAAATCCTTCATGCCTAGAATCGCCCTAGTATCAATATGTTGAGGATGTCATTGACCTAAACATTAACTCGGGTATACAAAGATTCTGTCACCTTGACGTACCCAGTAGCCAGTCAAATGTCTATCAATATTTGACTGGTATGACAATTTCGATGCCCACAGGTTGATTCTCTAACAATGTCATTGATGTTGATTATTGGTACCATGAGCATTCCCCTCTATATACTAGACCAACATTGATAAGAACAAGCCTCCTATGAGTTTAGGAACCCATTCCATCCAAGTAGACCCCATTACACTAATTTGGAGATTCTAAAACCATTTTGATGCTAAATTGTCTTCAAATACAATATCTCATGATATTGAACATTTCTATACATTCTCATATTCCCAATGGTTATATTTATATATATATATATGCATGCCCCAAACCATGGTTTAAATAGAAATATAATATTCTACACGTTTTTCATGTTTTTAATGGTGGAACCCCCCCCCCCCCCCGGAAATCATATCCTTGGATGGGTACAAATTCTTGGATGGATGAAAAATGTATAGTATAATCATCCATAAGTGACTTCATCACTCCAAGTCCCAAGTCCCAAGTCAAGACAGAGTCAAAGGATAAGTATCCCTTTGAAACAATTCTGGATTTATTGTATTCATTTAACCTTTACCAATCAGTTCTCAGTAGATATACAGCTACACTTTTGTTTTTGGTCTAATTAGTGTGGGCCACACTAATTTTCAACCCATGCTCAATTTTTGGTAGAAAATTAGCGCAAGCCATAATAATTGTTTTCCTAGAAAATTAATGTGGGTGATTGCTTTCTTTGTGCTATTCTTATCTTACAAGAAATATTCCATGTGTTGGTTGAAAGTCTTCATGAAGACTTAAGGGAAGACTTGGGGTCTTGGACCCTCGTTAATGCCGCCTTAAATTGGATATATTTGTGTGGTCCACACTAATTTTCCACCAACACTAATAGGATTATATAGTGTGGTTAGTATGCACACGAAATAATATGATATAGCTTAGTTGATAAAAAAATGATTGTGTCAGTAAACAGTTTAGCATGTAACTCCAAATGGTAACCCCCACTAATCAGACAAAAAGAAGTGCGGTTATAGATTAACCACTTGAGTTTGAGAAATAGTCGACTCAAAATCAAGACTTCAAGAGAACAATTGATCAATTTACAGGAATGAAAAATATTCCTCTATTTAGCAAAGAAAAACCAAAAGTTGTCAACATGTAACCAATGAATGGGGAGGCCCAACAACTACACCAAATAGTCCTTTTTAGTGTGGGTGGAAAATGAACATGGTAATAATTAGCATGGGCCACAATAATTTTCTATTCAAGGTGGGTCCAAGACCTTGGGTCTGCCTCTAAGTCTTTGTGAAGACTTTCAACCAACACCTTTCATAGAAATAAAATAGTCACCTTACATCAAAGGTAATATAAAAACAAATAATTAGCCACATGAATTTTCTAGGAAACAATTATTGTGGCCCACGCTAATTCTCTAGTAGAATTTTAGCTTGGGTTGAAAATTAATGCCGCTTGCATTAATTCTCATTATGAGAATTAGAATGGGCTCTAGAAAACTGTTGCAGCCCACATGGAAAGGATTGTTTAGTGTAGTTACAGATAAACCGTTGAGTTTTGAGAAATAGCCAGCTCAAATTCAAGACTTCAAGAGAATTACTGATTGATTGGTAGGGATATTTACAAAATACTCCTCTATTTAATAAAATAAATAAAATGAAAGATGTCAACATGTAACTAGTTGGTATTGAAAACACTAGGACCTTGACCGATTATGCCCAAAAATCTCCCCGGACACTAAGCACTTTCCCAACCGCAACTAAGGTTCATATTCTATTCTCTTGGAGTGTGGAGACCCATTCTTGTACACTTGCATGGATCCCAAGTGAGTCACATTTGGACTAATAGGTAAACTGACCTATTTGGTGGATGCCACCGTCACTGAAGTAATGTAAGGGCCATTTTACACATGTGACCAAGGGCCATGGGAGAAAATGATATAGGGTTTTTGTGGTCATGGTCAATGGTTTGAAGACCATGATTAAGAGAAACACACATCATTATTAGAAAGCCTTGGTTATGGGTAATAGTGTAAAGTGGAGATAAAGTAGTCCCATAATTTACGTTGGTGACAACATCAAAATATTCTTTCATTTGTTTCTTCATGTTATTTCATCCTACAAATATGTTAGAATGATCTATAATATTGTGGGGTTTAAGGTTTGCATATGGTTTAGGATTTTAAAGGTAATGTTATTATTTTATTTTAATTGAAATTAATTTCTTTTCATATACAGATTGGCTAACATTAGGTTTTCCAAAAATCATTAATCAAATGTAAAATATTTATTTAATGGAAGAAAATTTAAAGCACGTGTTATTGTTGGTATCCCAACATACTAGACACATTTGACATCATTGATTTTGATGTGATTCTAACAACTCTCTATATATATGTATTCAATTATTTTATATAATATAATTATATCATGGTTTGAAATTTAGGGTTTAGAAATCCTCATTTATAAATAGCTTTTTAGTGCTTGTCATGTTTATCCTTTCTCCTCATGTTTATTGCGCATTCTAAGTGTTTGTAATTTTTATTTGATTGAATAATATTTGTTTAATTTTAGCATAGAATCACATACCGATTATTTTAATTGACATTATCTTAGTTAACTTTGATGGATATTTGCCTTAACTCTCAAATAAGGTGCTAAAGGATCTATGGTTAGGGTATCAACCAAGAGTGAATATACAATCAATATTCTAATTTGAGGTGGATATTAACATAAACTCTAGGTGAAGATCTTAAAAGACCTATGGTTAGGGTATCAACCGAGAGTGTGTACCCCAAACGACACTCTGACCTTTGGCGGATATTAACCTTAACCAAAGATTAAGGTGGTGATGGAAATTAACTCAATGTGATGAAGTTATCAATAAACAGTTCATGTTTTATTTTGTTGTGTGTTGTGTTGTGTTGTGTTGTGTTGTTTGGTTTGCTTTTGCTTTTGAAACTATGAGAGGTTCAAGATTAAAAGAGATATTTATGAGTAAGTTATGTTAAACAGAAAGTTTAGAGATTAAGAGAAATCTAATTTTGATTCAAAGTGAAGAAATGAAAAGAGGTCCAAAACTTCTTCACAGAAAGGAAACTAAATGAGATCCATTAGTGATTCAAAGTGAAGATACTAAGAGAGAGATCTAATACTTAAAAGAGATCCTAGAGAGAGACAAATGACTAAGAGATATCTGATTATGATTTAAAGTTGGGAGACTATGAGATCCAAGAGAGATGAAAGATCTAGAGGGATCCAATAATGCTTAAAAACTAGTAGACTACAAGATATTCAAGAATGATTCTAAGCTAATTAGTTAAGAAAGATCACTAAGGTACTCTGTCTAAATACTTAGCTCCAAGAATGCAAATGGAGGACCATAATTACTAAAACACAAACCAAAAACTCCTCAAGGCATAATCTAATAGCCAAAATCAACACTCACACAAACCAAGAGTTACAAACACATATTCTACAAGCCAAGAGCCACAAACCACCAAGATCCTCAAGAGGATAGAGAAAAAAGGAAGATGAGATTCTGACAAAGGCCTTCTATGAAGTCCCTTGTATTGGTGGGTGGGATAGGAAGTGCTCATGGCCACCCTTATTAAGACTTCAGGCATGTTAATTATGGGTAGCTAAACATATAGATACAAAGTCAACAACCTGTTAGTCCAAATTTAAGTCGTGACAAAAACAAGAGCCCTTAGACAAGGAGTAATCTTATACCAAGTGATATTCTTAGAACCACATAAATAGACTCCATTTCACAAAGATAAAAGTCAATTTCCTTGGGCTTTGAGATGAGAATACATAGACGTTGCAAAATCAAAGCCGATTGCAAAAACAATTCAATCTCTATATTACGACACTCGATTATATGACACTTGACATTACAACACCTTGACTGTATAACACATTTCCTATTGACCACATTCTAGTGTTGATTTACCTCCATATCACGATGCTCACAATACAATACAATACAATGCCAACCTCAAAAAAAAAAAAAAAAAAAAAAAAAAAAAAGGTTTGAGATAGGTCATTTTCTTGAGAAACCTCGATAGTATGACATTTTACGTCAAACCATCATATTATTGAGAATACGACATTCAAATATTATAACGCTTTCTTGCGAGACTAAGGGCCACTTCACACACAAGCCAAGAGCCACGACCATGAAATTGTGAGAGCCCAAAAGAAAGTGTTCGAAGGCCGTCCCAAGACACCTCCAAAATCATGCAGTGTGGTCACAGATCCTCAAGTGTGGTGTGAACCCATATGTGACCAGGCTCTCAATCAAATGCTATTTCAATGAATTTCTATTCATGCAGGTCCTCACACACAGTACAATAGAATAAATCAACGGTTGTAAGCATTTGGGGTGCCATGGTCTCCCGGTTTTGTGTTAGGCCTACCTCCAAGAAGTGGGTGTTTGAAAATAGTTCAAGTGACCACGAAACATGATCCATTCGATGCCATGTGGGAATCCATGTAGACTTTACATCCATCTTGCATTCACATACTCCGTTGGTCCCTCAAGCGTAGTCTGAAGCAAACTTGAACCGGCTCCGCCTTTTCCACCAATGAGAGTGCTTGAAGTGTGCTGGTCACGGGCTCTCAGTCTCATGTCTGAAGTGGCCCTAAACGCGTCTTCATAAAGAGGGAGAAAAAACACTTCACTGTGATGCATGACCCCTGATCCCATGGCAAGCCTTAACTTGCATGGGCCTTGCTGTACCCCATGCAGGCTGCTGGAGAATTTTATAGCTAGTCAGGAGTTAGAAAACATTTTCTATGCTAAATTTGAATCCCTTTCCACTTGTACTTTCACTCTTGTAATGTGAACAATACTCAGCTTGAACACTGCTCATTTTGCAAGGACATAAGGAGGAAAAATGCTTACTAAATTCTTGGCACCAGGGGTGCAACACCTTAGTGTTGAGTAATGTTACGTCGGTGTCTGCTTATTTGTTATACGCGTTGACTTCAATCCACAAATGCGTAGAGGGTGGATCAAGCATCTAGGACAGTCAAGGTAGAAGAAGAAGAAGAAGAACTCCGGTCCCTACTAGGGACCAGAGTGAATAAAGTGTCTGTTCGTAGGACAACCGTGGCCGTACCCCAGGGTAGCGGCGTTGGGTGTAATACTACTTCACCCTTTGCAGGGAGTAGACACTATGTTAGTAACTGATGTTTTAACCGGTTGAACCGGGGGGGGGGGGGGGGAGGAGGGTGTGTAGGGTGCATGGGTTTTAATTTAGAATTTTGTGGGTCTTGCTACTTTGTTTGAGACGAGAAGCGTGCGTATTTGTTTGGAGTATAAGTGGTGGTTGGTTGTATAGTTGGTCGCCAAGTCATGGTTCCAAGGTTGGTTGGATAAGGACGTGCGTGTTATATTAATACGGTCCGGGTTCGATTCGCGTTGAATCCGTCTGAGCGTGTTAGTGCAATACACTTTGACTTGGTGCTGCAAGTGAGTTAATCATAGGCAGGAAAGTTATGCCAACCACAGTCAAGGTACAAGTTATGTTCATGATATCCCACCAAATCCGACATTATCTCTAACATTGAAAAATTTATGTTGGCTACACAATGCATAAGTAAAATAAATGAAAATAACAGTGGTGGTCATAACATTAGTCAACACATACAAAGTCAATCAAATTCAACTACTGTTTTGACAAATTCTCCACCACCGCCATCATAGTGAAATGCGACAAATAGAACCCACAAATACAAACACTTAGATCTGTAGGTTGGCGAGTTAACTCCCTTGTAACCATCATTGCCGAGCCATACACGAACAACCGATTCAAGTGCTAAACTTTCTCAAAATACCACCATGTGAAATAATAAAACTTATGGAAGAAAACAATTATACATCCAATCTCCATAAAATATTACACATACTTAGTTCTTAAAAAACTATTTTTTTAACAAAACAAGCCCCCATGGAACCCTCCCCTAATTATGACCTTGTTACTCAAAGGACCCCACTTTTTGAAACCATGGAAGTAATCCCACCTTGCAGCTTGTTAAAACATGACGAAGGTGAGGAAGAACATGCTCCCATTCATGTCAAATGCATAGTCTTGTGTGTTTGTTGCATTGGAGTGTGTGTGTGTGTGTTCTTTGGTGGATGGCGTGATTATGTTGTGCTATGCAGAGCACTTTGACATACTTGTTCGAGCATGTGGAGAGTAGATTTGGCCTTGTGTCAATTATGTTGTTTGGACATAGAGTGCAATTTGGGTTTGGGTGTATATTGGGTCCAAGGAGGTTTTTTAGATGGTTGCCCATGTATTGAGAGTACTAGAATTTTAGTGTTGGCAAAGCAAATTCTAGGAATCTCAGGCAGCCAAATCGAATGTGAGCATAACTTTTCCATCACATGGTTCTCCCAAGCTTACATACGTGCAGGTTGGGGCTTACAAACTTGGATGCCCTTGTGATTATCAGTAAGAATTGGCCCTATGATGCATGACTTGGAGTTGCAATCTACAACGACATTGTGGATGAATTTTTCAATGACAAAGTCGTGCTCTTGGACGAGTCAAGATGTGGAGTAAAGTGATAGTAGTTTAGTAGTTACATGTATGCACTCCAATTTTCTAGGCTTGCAATATAAGTGACATATAGGAGCTTAGCTGCCATGTTTGTTGGCATTATGATATTAAGTCACGTCTTTGTTTACTTCAATAAATGTCATGTTACATGTCTAGATTGTACACAATCTCTAGTAGTGCATTGTCACTTTTCAATGCATCATTGTGTACATATTTTTTTTGCACAAATGCAAGTGCAAGTGAGCAACATTATCACACGATTTTGATGTGCATCAATGCGACCTTTGAGACATATTATCCTTGATTGCATCGATGCATGACAATCCTCTTGTACATTTCTATGTTGTGATTGTTGATAACGCTTGCCTTTTCCAAATGAATGCATAATTTTCACTCTACATATGCATTTTTTTTGCAATTTGTAAATATAGCAATATTTTTTCCTGTTTTTTTCTTCAATACCATACCATTGCAGGTATTCCCTATATATTGCTTTCTTAGTATCTGTATATGAGACCTATAACCATACCTAGGGTTGACATCCTAGTACCAGTTCCTACCCAATACAATTTAACCCCTAAATTTTTTCATACCAAGACCTTATCAAAGTTCACATTTTGGATGTTCCCTTATACCAACACTAGACTTGTATGAATCTTATATAAGGTAGAAATACCATAACCACCCTAACCACCCTCTAACCGTGCACTAGACGGCCGTCATAATGGTGAAGTGCCATTTCTAAAACCGATCATGGCTTGGCAGCAACTTCAATGCGTGTATGCTTAGTGTATCCAATGGGAGTCCAATGTTAATGTACTCATGAGTGTAATGTAACTAGAATTATTAAGTAATATTCTAACTACATGTGCCAGTGTGTAAGCAGAGAAAGATGAAAGCTAGACAACTCTCAGTTGAAGATGAATGGATAGGAGTAAGACAACTCCAAATTGACAACATGTGCACTGGAGTTAGACAACTCCGCATTTAGTGCATTGGAACTAGACCATTACAATTGAGAACATGTGCATGTGAGTTAGACAACTCTCGATGAGGTGCACAGGAGTTAGACCACTCCATATTTGGAAAGATGAATGTTATTCATTGGAGTTAGACAACTCTCAATGAATAGATTAAGCTAGTTGGAATTAGACAGTTCCAACTAGAAGATTGAATGAATGAATTAGTTGGAATTAGACAGTTCCAACTAAGAGAATGGTTGGATGAACCAAGTTGGAATTAGACAATTCCAACTCGAATAAAGGATGGATGTATTTAGTTGGAATTAGACAGTTCCAACTAGAAAGAAGAATGGATGAATCCAATTGGAATTAGACAGTTCCAATTGGAAGAATGGAATTGAGATAAGAGATGAAAGAAGGTTCTAGAAGAACCAAAGATAGAAGATTCATAGTAGAACTAGAAGATAGAGCTATGAATAGAATACTTTTACTATATGTAAAGATAGAAAGTAAAAGTAGGCCTTTGGCATAAGAGGAAGCTCGGGGGAGGAGAGAGGGGCTTTTTGTTGTTAGCTCTCTTTCCTATGGTCGGGTGGTAGAGCTTCTTGGACCAAACTTTATTTGGTTGTGGTTTGTACTTAGAGGAAGAAATAAAATTGGTGTTTGTTTCAATTCTTTACTTTGAGATTTTGTTGTCAAGAAACCAATTGCCAATCGGTGAGAGGTTCGTAACAATGAGGTAACCGATTTAGGCGATGTTCCGCATGGAAATGCAGATTACCATGTTCGGTGTAGGGAGAATCTAGTGAACGAGTAGGGGGTTGGACAACTTTCCACTTTGAAATTTTGTAGCATTTTTTGTATAAAACATAAAAATATGAAACAACTTGCAGCATTCTTCATGAATCCTTCTCGTCTATCTTGGAAAATTGTCTCATGATTGGCAGACCAGATCTTCAATGCGATAAAATCACCTTATTTTTACGGCTTATGGTATTCCTACATTAATACCAGTACAACATTGGCACTAACCTGCTATGAATCTATGATGGATGCTTTGTTTGCATGGAGATATTTTTATTCAGGCCTTTAACTGTGTGGCTCCAGTCATTTGAGAGACCACCTGATGAGACCTAAGAAACGAACCATCATGCCAAGCACAACAACTTGCAAAACTCATGAAACTTGGAAAAGGGAATCGCATGTTTCTCTAATGGCAGATGTATGTAGATGCTATAGCAAAGAGTTTCATTGCTCTTTTTGACTCCTTGTCACTCACTATAAGATTCCACTACCCACTTTATGACTTGCGATTCACATGAAATATCTGAAAGTTGAGCCACTCGAGCCATTGAAATCAAGGTCCCATGGATTGCAATTTTCCACTTCGAGCATGATGATAGTTGTGTGGGTTTCGCACGCATCATTGTTTGCACTTTACTTCCCAAGCCTATGAAAGGGTTGTTTTGAGTCAACGCATTCCACTCGATGGTGGTTCTGGAACTTTCATGCACAAAATTTGCAGTTAAAATGGGATTCATTTGTAGGATTTTGAAACATGGGAGATAAGCGATTTTTTTTGGGGGGGGGGGGGGGGTTAATGGGTATGAATAATCTTTTAGAGTTTTAGATCATAACAATTGAAGGAAGGGATGCACAAGAAAATGTCATGTTTTATCCCCCAAAAAAGACCTTTGACCACTCAAACCCTCCTAGAGAATGAGCGGAATGCTTCTGTGATCCACTAGATGGGAACAACTCAGTAATTGAGCACCTCCACAACTTCTCATGCCAAAATGTGCAAATCACAACAGGCTAGCCACCTTGCATTTCAAGTACGTAAAGTGTCACATATTTCGAAGCACGAATATGCAAAGAAATCCTTAAACATTAGAGAGTGTCCGATGTTAAATTGAACGGTCAATGCGATCACAAAGGCCATTTTTACATGAACATCAAAAAATATTCCACTTGTTAGCAAAATATACATCATTGATGTTCATGCAAAGTTTGCATTAGAGTGGGATCCATTAATTGGAGTCAATGATGTCCCAAGCAAAGTTAAGATATGTGGGTGTTATTCGGTCAAGGCCTATGTATTGGAAGGACATAATCGGGAGGACCTATGTATTCAGTTAGGGTACCAAAAAAATATGCACTTTCAACAACCATAACTAAATTAGGGCAAGTCCAATTCGAAATTTGATGAATGATGATGCTTCATCATAGATGTGCCAATGCAACACGAGTCTCATTGTGTAAATCTCGGTATAAGTTGGAGAACATGAAAACCAAACCAAATAACACCCACATACCTTCGTATAGTACTTATGTGATGTAGTGATTTGATATTAGAATTGGTGCGCCATGTTCATAGATGTCATTCATGGCTTAACATGTAGCATTAAACATCTCATGCCATCTTCTTCAGCTATTGATTGTTTACAATCAACATGAATCAATGATGAATAGTGTCCACGGGGAGGTCACTCCATTGTCAAGTTGAACACCACGTGCGACCAAAAAAAATCTTCTTTTGGTAAGTTGCACCACCAAAATGGGTCAAAATTTTATCAATTTTTTTTCATGAGTAGATATACATAGTACCTATGACATAGTTAAAAGTGGTAACTAAATTTGATGATTTGTTTTTTTCATAAAACATACCGTTTCTAACTAGAATGACACAAAATTGAACTAAAACAATTACTAAAAAAATAAAGATGACTAAAAATTTCAAAAAAATATTCAAAAGATACTATCAATGGTTATGTATATGTAGAAAAAATATCATAAATTTTAAAATTATATATGGCATGTAATATAGGGGTAGCAAACTTTGTCCGCACGTGGTGTCAACTTGACAATGAAGTGACCTCCCCGTGATAGTGTCACCACTGCCCGGAAAGTTTTTGGGCATATATAATCAGCCAAGATCCATGTGATTCTAAATCCAGCCGGTTACATGTTGACATCTTCTTCCGGTTTTGCTTTCATTCATTTGAGGAATATTCTTCTATAGATTCCTCTAAAATGATGGGTAATTCTCCTGAAGTCTCGAACTTCAACCAGTTATTTCTAAACTCAACTGGTTCATCTGTAACTAACTACCGGTTCTCCCCAAGCCCTGAGTGCCACTAAAGCAACTGAATATTGTGGTAACAGTACACCAAATATGATATTTAGTGTTTGATTAGATTTAGTGTTTTACCACCCTACTCTGCTCAACACTAATTTTCAATTCTTTGATAATTAGTGTTAGACATAAATGCGCCGCCGCCGCCTTCCTTGTTGCCACCTCTTTCCTACTAAACACTAAATTCGTGCATGTAACTTTCACATATTACCATAGATGATATTTAGTGTTTGAGTTTACATATAATGTTACTTACTTTCATAGGGTTAGTGATATTTAATGTAGTGTTCGTATTTAGTGTATCTAACACTAAATATCATATTTAGTGTAGTGGATATCGGTCATTATTTCAGCAATAAAACTTCCATTACATTACAAGGGAGTGAGAGAATCTAGTGTTGTTTACTTTATCACCGAATTGAAATTTGTTGATATATGTTACGTACATGGCATTTGATATGGGCTCAGCAATGACCTGCTAAGTCACCTTACCCTGTTGGATTTTTTACCCTTTTTTTTGAGTTTTGGTGATGCAGCTAAAAAATGTCACCTGATTAATTTTGGGTGCATTTTTTTCCTAATAGCTCACAATACAACATTGTCCATACCCATTCTAGGAATGTGGGTCAATTGACAAGATCATTGTTGCTTACTCCATCTCAAATCATGGACTTGCCATCGATACTGGACAATTTTCAACTACCCTTTTCATTAGAGATAATAGATCATGTCACTTTTGCGTTCAATTGAAGTTCAGGTTTGGTGGTGGCAGCTTTGTGATTGATTACCCTCATAAAAGTTTTAATAATTGTTGTAGTCAAGAACTACACTAGTGTGATATTTAGTGTCATCAATTCTAAATGTCTTGCTCAATGTTGATTGTCAATTTGCGGTGTAGTGTCACCAACACTTAATGTTAACCCAACACTAATTGTCATTCCTTGTTTAAAAAAAATGGGGGGTTATAGATTTACAGTGTTGCAGTTACTGCCACTTACCAAGTGATTTTTCATTCAATTTTCAATCATCCATGACATTATTGCATCACAAGAGAAGGAGGGGTTTAGGCCAGTGGTTGAACTCATCTATCATCCATGACAATATTTGTTCACTCATTCATAAGAAGTGTCATCCAAAAAGTTACCATAGTGACATAAAATACCATGACGCTAAATATAATCTTTATTGTAGCATTTAGATGAGTGGTTATAGGTTAAACTATAAATCAACTATACATTACCCTAAACTTTACCACTTTGAAATTTGTAACAATTTCCAGATTCATAAGGAAAAACAGTTTTAAAAAAAAAACTGCATTCACCCTAGAATAAGTTTCTTCTTTTTGCAAGGAAGACAATCCCCTACTACAATTCCTCACACATGTACACATTATCTTATTTTATCACTTATAGATTCCTCAACCTTAGAGATAAGTTTCAAACTCTATTTAAAAAAGGAGTCTAACGTCTTTGTTTCAATTAAACCATCAAGTTGATATTAGTGTCTACCTCACAGAGACCACCATCCTGATCAATGGTCGAGGAAAACCGATGGCTAGTTCATTATCAGCCGATGGATTTCCCCTCATGGCCACTCCAAATTTCCAACCATCGGATGGCAATCTGACTGTAATTTCAATCCTCCGGCAATTAGCCGATGGACCAGAAAATGTCCCGGAAATGTAGCCGATTCTTCTTGTGAGTTACTGGATTTCAGCTAGAAGAAGTATTCAAATATTGGTCGATACCCAGGAAATGGTAACCGATACCCTCCGGGTCATGAGCATGGGTATCTGAGTGCAGGCAGGTATCAAGGGATGCAGGTCACCATCATTAAAGTGAAGTATTCTAACCTTATGATTCTTGCTGAGATTGCTAAGTGCCAATGTGTGAGTACTGCAACATGTGAAAGGGCATAATCTGTTCAAAATACTATTAAACAAAAACTTCGTAATCGAATGTCTACATCTAGCTTAGAAAGTATGATGCGTGTTGCTATAGAAGGCCCAGACAATGATTTTGATGACATTCTAACAAGTGCTCTAGATCTTTGGAAGGATGCTACTAAGTTTCACTATTTGTATAGCAATCCATAGCGTTATTTGTTTGGGGCATCTGATGATGCACTTGAGGAAGTACCCTAAACCTTGAACTTTTTGAATTATGCAACCTTTCCATGACCAAATCCAATTGCTTCTATGAAGAATTGGGGGACCCTTGGCCTTCAAGCGGTGAAGGCATTGCTAGGTTCAATTCCTGCCAAGGTAATTAACTCTTCATATTTAAAGTTTTGAACATGCCTTTCTTTTCACTTATTCAAGATTTTGTACTAAGAAATGATTTCAAATAACTTTTCATACATTTTCTAAACAATTAGTGCCGATATGAATTCCATTTAATCGGATATTGGCCAATGAAAATATGAAAATATAGGCAATTGGCCGATTGATTTTACAAAAGACCAGCTCTTGCCAATGTAAATCCAACCCTTCGTAGCAACTACCGGCAATTAGCCACTAAGGCTTCAAAAACTTCCCGAACTCTGATCCTGATGTATCTTTAGTCCCATCAGATTTTCAGCTTCCCAGACTCTAAAATCAATTCAAATGGCTTTGGTTTAAGCACCCTCTACCTTAGAGAGCATTCATGAGTTTCAACTGAATCTTGAGTTGCAGTCAATAAACTGCCCCCAGAATAAACATCACCCTCCTCCATTCAGCCGCATTCATATCATCCTCCCATTATTTAAAGTTTGTAAAAAGGGTTCGTGGTTTAGATTTTGCACATAGAAAATATCCAAAGTACCTTTACTTTCCAGATGAACCTATCCTCACCCCTAAAGCACACTTACAGGATGCGGATTCCAAAGCACACTTTTACATCGATGATAACTCTAATAAGATCTTGAAGTAATCAAACTCTCAAAATGTCTCTTGAACTGTGAGCCCTTCATGAAGTCTTACACTATCTAGCTTTTGAAGGTAATGTGCAATTCAATAACTTCAGCTTCATCTGAAAATCAATTTCTAATTTTTTCTATGAAAAAGGTGAGATCCAGTGATCTAAAATTGAAAGTCCCATTCTGGGACGTTTAGGCCATGAAGGTTAAACTGATGTAAAGGCTGCAGCTGCCTCATTTACAGTCTTACCAGCTATTCAATGATGCAAGATCGAAAAAGTACAAAACCTCATCAGCAACAATTTGAGAAGTACTCATCATGATACACAACTATCAAGGTTGTGCATAAAACACCTGTCTATGTCCATTGCAGGGTTATGCCACACATGCTTGAGAGAACATTCAGGCTAATCTCTAATGAGAAAAATGAATTCCACCTAGTGCAAAATTTTATCTTTGGTCAAGAAAACCCAATTAGGGTTGCTACACAAGATGGCAAAAAGAAAGACTTTAGTTGCGGGCTTTCTTGTATTGTCGAGGGCCTCTCTCTTGCTGTGCTTTCTCACGATAACGATCACGTCGCTCTGCACGTTGTCTCTTCTTACTAACCTCTTCTTGTGCAGCTTGCTTGATTTGATGGGCCTTCCGCTTCTTCTGCTGTGTTAATTTCCGCTTCTTTGCCTGCGCATAAAAATCAAGACAAGTTAACCCTATGTACCAAATTTCATGAATGTTGGAGGACTTACCCCTGAAAGTCTTTCATGAAGCTGTGGTTCTTTAACCCTTAAGGACCAGGGGCTTAATGTACAACCCACATATGCAATTTCTACAAGCTTCACCAAGTCTTGACGTCACACTTTGAATTTGTGGGTTTCAAAATTTATTTGCAACATTAATCTTGGGTCAAGGAGAAAACAAAAACCATAGTCATATGTGACATTGTTGATCCAAATACGTAATTGCATTCAAGGGCACCCAGGCTATGCATTTGAACCCAAATCTTCAATAACATCAAAGTGTTCAAATGATTGGAAAGGGCACTTGAAGAATGAGTTCTATGCATACAAATTCATCAAAAGGCTAGGAAGCAATGCATGGAACTCTAGATTTGGACATATGTATGCCTGTGATAAAGGAAAGCAAAGGAATACCTTCTCATTCCGTATCAAGTTAAGCTGGTTGAGCAATGTGGTAACATGTCGCTCATGCGGTTCCATAACTACTGCTCTTTTTGTCTCTAAGAGTGGCTGCTTCCGCTTCTTCTGAAGCTTTGGTTTGCTTGCAAACGGCAGCGCTGCTTGTAGTGCCTGTGGAATTTTGAGAGGATTGAACTGTCTAGGTTGTCTCTCGATTTTCTGCACAAGATATTTCCATTAATCAAGCTATCCATCAAAACTTCAAAACATTTGTAAGAAGTGTTGAATAATGAGCAAGGTGTTGCATTATTCTTTAAAGGTGAAGATGCCTCGTGGAGAAACCAGATCAACTAAACCCTTAAATGTCAAATAACCCCCAATGGGACTCTGGGGAAAAGGATAATGACATTTTTGTAACTGATCACTTCCTCTTTTTGTCATTTCTTATAAATTAGCCCTTATTGAAATAGGCTCATTCTTCTAATGAGATTCTCCGGTTGAAATCCTTCTAATTAGAGTGCACAAATGGTCAAATACATGAAGGATTCCAACATACAATGCTACACAATCTCTTGTATTTTTAGGCACAATTTCTACACATGATTGTGGTTCTTTAATCTTTTAAAGTGTGTTCTGAAGTTAGGTTTGAGCCTTGGATAATAATTTCATTAAATGATCCTTTGTTATAAATCATTTATGGATTTTTACAATCAAATTCTTCGAGATAGATTTATGCCTGTCCAGATGTTAAATTTAGTTTTCAACAGTAATCTAGAAGTGGCTTGCAACCACCTTTATTTTGTTAAAAAACTCAAATTTGAAACTCTTTCATCTTTAGCAATCTCAATTTTCAAAAGAACGCACATTGACCACTAAAGACCAACAGCAGAACTACCCAGTGTCAATAGTCACTTTACCTTGTAGAGAGAGTCTGGGTTGACAGGAATAGACAGCTTCTGTATTTGTCGAAGCTCCCTGACAGTTTTCATACCCTTCCACTCTGTATCTTTTGCTTGCAACAGAGTTGTCACTGGATTAAAAAACTTTGGAATGTCAACTTTGGTCCAGGCACGAAGGAACACTATGTCGCTCATAAGTATTTTGTCCTCAAATGTACATCTTACACTGCCCTCTTTCCCTTGTCTGCCTTCTTTCCCTTGCCCTGCCTTGACAGCCTGTGACAACCAGAACACATCAGACATATACAACTTGCAACCATGACTCTCAAGTTTCCCAAAATCCAGAAATAAAGAAACATGCAGCTCTTCAAATTTTAGAACAAAAAATGCTGCAGGGATTGAATTCCCACCTTCTTGACTTGGCCACGGATGCCGCTGACTGTCCGCACACTGGCGCCCTCAAATCGAGCCACTTCCAAATCAGATGTGAACATGTCCCTCACAAATGCAGTCTTCTTATATATCTTGTAGGGATACCCAACAAGCTTCAACTTTTTCACTACAGAAACGGATTGATCCTGGTCTAATACCACACCTGTTGCACTTATTCGAAATGATGACTGCAAAACAATCATAAGAGTAGTAGCAACTGTATTTTAGTTTCACGTACAACCCAAATAAAATTGCTGGTATTGAGGTCCCATGCAAAGTGATTCTTGAGTCAACCGAGTCAACCAGTCTTTAAAGACTATTTTTCTGGCATTTAGAGTGTAGAACAATGCTCTTGAACAAGACACATACAATGAAGTAAAGCCCCCTCTAACTAGAGCTTAAAGAGAGGGGCCTTCTCATTGGCATGGATCCTCTAAGACATGAGGTTTCAACCTAAGAGCTTGAAATTTTCACCTGGCTTACAACAATTAGATGGTGCCTTGATGGATCCCATATGGAATAATTACAACAAGCTCTCAGTCAAAATCCTAAGCTACCTCTATGAGAGCTATTGAGAGCTTGAAGATTGGTGATGCTCTCCATAGGTTGGGAATTGGATGAAAGCATGTCAACTTCAAAAGTCCAACTCCTGAAAATTGCAATTTCAAGGTCTCAACTCAAGCTCTAGTATCAAGGTGGCCTAAGACTAGAGAATAAAGGTGTCACCTGTGAATTGCTAAGCTGTTGGAAGGCAACAAGGCCAGTATTTGGTGGTGCAATGGGTCCCCAGAAACTCGCTAAACAATGCATGTGCTCTGGTGTGTACTTCAGCATTCGGTGGCGCCCATTTCGATCTTCTATTGCATAAACAGGTAGTGTTTGAAACCTCCTCCACCCTACGGAAACTACAAGAGGATCACGATTCTTGAGAACCTTCCGATGCCATCGATGTCTCTTTATCCTCACCTGTATCAGATGAGAGGTGCCCATTTATAATCCTCAAAAATGCATACAAAAAGATAATATAAGCAAGTGAGACGTAGAGAAATGTATTAAAGAACACGTACATTGGTTGAGATGTGTATGATTATACCTGCATGTATCCAACACCTTCTTCACCCCGACTTATACCCCCAATAAGGATTGGGTGTGCTGGATCAAAGTACTGGACCATTTCACAGGGCATGCCATGAAGCTCAAGTCTCAAATATGTGCCACCTCGGTAACCTTCCATCTCTATTCGTGTAACATCATCTACCTCAGCTAGTTCAGCTAAATTCTTTTGTTTTCGAAGAGCAATGTCATCTTTGAGCTGCAGCATCAACAAGCAACCACATTTTTCTCAGCACACATAGAGACAAAAACTACAGTCCTACTTTGTGATTTTGGTAATCACGGGCAAAATTTATCAATCATAATCCGGAATATGCAGTTTCAATATTTAAGATGCTGAGCTTCTAGAGAACACATTAGAATTATCCTTGAACTCGACATGA
The DNA here is from genome assembly GCA_950295325.1 of Polytrichum commune. NCBI lineage: Eukaryota > Viridiplantae > Streptophyta > Polytrichopsida > Polytrichales > Polytrichaceae > Polytrichum > Polytrichum commune. Next base: position 8,323,320 of record OX485809.1, read on the forward strand.
CTTTTGGTTGATTTGCAGACAACATCTTCCATGTTTGGTAAGTTTTTGGGGCATACTTGGAGGTAGTGTAAAGGTTTGAATGAAGAACATTCTATGTCAGTTCATTGACTGACTCCAAGAATGCACCACTAGTTGAAAGAAATTATTGATACTGTATGCAAAACAAGCAATAGAAGATCATAGGGGGACCACCTCCCGACAAAATGTCCCATTTGAGTTAAACAATAACTCTATGAATAGTAGAAGTTTTTGAAAGTAGGAACAAACCTGATCAAAGTAGTCTTTCTCTGCAGCTTCACCTCCAGGCCCTCCATGCTGGTTGCTCTTCTCATTCTCCAAAGGAGGTTTGTCCACATCCGTCCCTTCCGACCCATCATATGTTGGTACCAGTCAAGGCTAGACTGGTGGAAAAAATCAATGTGTGCAGACATAATTAATGAAGCCCATGACATAACCTAGATCTAACATTAAAAATGTATTAGCAGATCCACTGAAATCCCATATCAAGGAATAAATAAACAATGTTCAAAAGCTGTGAAGGATATTGTGCATCAAATCTGGCTCGAAGAGCTAGTTTCTTAAGCCGCCTCTCATCTTCATCAATGGATGGTCCACTCATCCCATTGCTAGGGTTTGCTTCATCCTCATCATCTCCATCTGGGCCGGTTGCAGTATGTTTTTCTCCTGTTTCCAAGTCTTCAAAATCCCCAAAAACTTCGTCATCCCCAAATATGTCATCTTCTGGATTCTCTCCTGGCTTACCCCTCTTCGCAGCTTTGTTCCAGTCTCCAGTGACAAAACGATCACGTATTGACTCAATTATCTCTGGGTCACGCCAATCCTGGTAGTTGTTGATATCTGTTTCTAGCCGAGTGCAATCATCTGCATCTATATCATCAAGTCGTGCATCCGGGTTGCTTGCACCCTGTCCCAAGAGCACAAATACAAATAAGCCCATTCACCAACCAATCAGTTACAGCTAGATTATCCACACTGTCCTTTGCCAACAAGATCCTCGAAGTGACAGAATCTGCTCAAGTACGTGTTTGCATCCAAGGGCACCCAGTCCGTGCATTTGGATCAAAACATTGAACAACATTAAGATATGCAACTAATTTAAAAAGTGCACTTGAAGAATGAGCCAATTTAGATATGGCTACTTTTGACAAAATTGGCTTAAAACGGAAGCATGTAGCTCAAATATACATCACCCACAAACTTTGAACCTTTTCATGATATAGAGCTTGCCAGATACCTTTTGCATGTTATTTCGTAACCTGAAGAGATCCTCATCGTCACTTTCGTCTGAATCATGATGCTGTAAAGAGCTCCCTACCAACATCTCTTGCTCACCATATACTAAGCGCATCAAATCAACTTTGCTCTCTGCTGTAGCTTTAGCCCGGGCAACCAGCCCCTCCTTCCACCTTGATGCATTGCCAATAGCTGTTCCTCCTGCTGCTGTCCAGACATAATGAAGCATTATTAAGATCTGAGCAACAAAGAACAACAGAATCTGTAGTTGTTATACCTGTCCTGCATTATTGCAGAAATAGTAGAGATTTGTATTCATAACCAGTTGATTTCATAGTGAGAATTATTCACACTGACCAACTTTAGTGTCAACAATCTAAATACCTCATGGCAGTTATAGACAGAAATTTAAAGCAAATCAAATACATATCCATTCTCTATATTCTTAGCTCAGCAAATCTACGAGTATCAAAAAGTGAGAAGAATTAGCATTAAGGTTCTATATATATATATATATATTGAGGGACTTGTAAAAAATTAAAATACTTGGCACTTAAATGTCAGGAAATTTACAGCTGCAAACTGTAGCTTAGAAACCTACTTGTAGAAGGGACAGAAAAACTTCTGAAAGTATTGATTGATTTAAACAAACACAAAAGTAACCAGAACCAAAATACATATTCATACTCACCACACTATTACGAACATTTACAGATTTTAACCTACAAATATAACACAACGTGGCCATACCAGGTTCCTTGTCTTCAGACAAATTGAATTCTTCTTCTGCAGCTTGCTCCAGTTCATCTCTAGTTGGTCCATCCATATCCACATCATTCTTTCTCAAGTTCTTTGCTAGATTTTCTTCCTCCTCATCCTCCTCATCCTCCTCATCCTCCTCATCCTCCTCATCCTCCTCATCATCCTCATCATCCTCATCATCCACATCGTCTTCATCCTCTCCCTGCACAAAACCTCAGATATGGTATACTGAACACAGCCTAACATCCTTCCTGAAGTTTGTAAAAGGACAAATCAAAATAACTGAAGTTTTTGCCTTCTTTTGGAGATCAAGGAGATCACAATATGTTTTGTACTGGATAACTAGGTTTCAGGTGAACAAAACTTCAGAAGGTACTATGGCTTTACCTTACTTGATACAGGCTCATCCAGATCCTCAGACTCATCGCTGGAGTCATCATATTCCACAGCCTCACCATCCTCTCCCTCCTTTGATCCAGGTTCAGCCTGTTCATCATCCTCAAAAACAGCTCTACGTCTCACCCTCCCATTCTTAAACTCCTTAACTTCAGATGGTGAAGACTTTTTAATAACTGAAGTCTTTGATGTAGACTTCTGGCGATCAGCAACACTAGATGCCCACCGGGCATTCTTAGATGCTTTGCTGGCGCCCTTGCCCTCATCTGCTTCAAAGCAAGTGATTTTCTTAGATACAGGCAATTCCTCCTGAGACAAAAAGCTGCAATTTATAACCTAACACCAACACAAAGTAACTTCATTCAACAAAGCCAGTTTACCTTCACTTTCATCGTCATCATCACTGCTCTCTGATTCATCCTTGCTATTGATTGCTGCCCCATTGGTGACCAAAGAAACTGCCTTTTTGATCCCTCCACTTTCATCTTCTTCCTCATCTTCTTCTTCATCATCTTCCTCATCTTCTTCCTCGTCATCTTCCTCATCCTCATCTTCATCTTCAACTTCATCTTCATCTTCATCTTCATCTTCATCATCTGCCTCCTCTTCCTCTTCACTCTCCACTTTCATGGGGGCAGCTCCTCGAAAAAGCTGAATGAAGCTTTTCTCCAACTTTTCATCGATTGAATACTTAGTCGCTTGGAGATTTTTTACCATAGCTTCACCAACATCCTCGTTCTCTTTCTCTAGTAAGGACATAAACAGGAGGAAATACAATGATCATTCATCCTATTTTTCCTCCACATCCATGGAAAACTGTACTTATTCAGTACTGCCAAGGAAGGATTAACTGAAATTCATGTGTGAACCCTGCAAACACATAATTGAGCCAAGACAAGAGGCATCAGTCAATGATACCTTCTGGAGGACCTCCGTTTTCAGCATTTGACTCCGGCTTTGAGAACTGCACCTGGTGATCATTAATGTTGATGTAAACTGCATCTTTATCATAGAGTAACTCTCCTACGTCAGACATGGGTGCGTACAAAAGCTTTTCTTTTTCTCGCAAACCCTTTTTCTTGGTAGCCGATGGGAGAGGGCATGGATCTGGAAGAGCTGCAACTCCCGCCAACTTACAATCACCAACTCCCGCAATGTGCACCTGAATGAAAGGAGATGAGATCACACTTTGCAGAAGCTGCACCCGGTTCAACCCTAAATTAACCAGCTGACCACCATACACCAGGATAGAAATTTGAAGCAATCACAAGCAAAATTTGATATCAAGAAACCCTCAGAGAGAATTAACTAATCCATGTATGACTCAGTTCTTGGTGGAAGTCCTTCATTGGTAAGACAGTAATTTCACAAATACCTTCATCCCTTGCTTGAGATTACTACCACGAAGATAGCCATACAGAGTAACATTGCGATCACATTTGGGGTCAATCTGAACCCTCTCCGGAGGAGTCACATCTTCAAAACGATCAGCTAGGATATATGGATGGACTGCTCTCCATGAAAGTGGCCGGAACTTGGCAATTGAAATAAATCTGGCCAGATTGTGAACTTCTCGCTTTGGGTACCTGTACATGGCAGCTTGTACTATTAATAAGAAGCTCCAGTGTAAAACATAGCCTTAGCCAAAGACACATTGCAATGTGTGCAATCATTTGATCAACCCAAAAACTTTGGAACCACTTACTTTCCATAGACAAGACCAGAAAGATAAAATAATTTTGCACCATCGTAAATCTCAGTCCAGAATCGATTTTTCAACTTCTTCTTTGTCTTCCTCAACTGCTTTGCATCCTTAAACTTGTCAAGGTGTGTCAAGACTCCCATGACTTTGGGGAACCCATGAACCTGAAGGATGTTAAGAAACTCAAAAGTTTCCTGCAACAAATACACTAAGTTGTTAATGAACCGACTGAATCTGGGACAAACAATATACTGACCAGTGTGCAATATTTGTGGTTATCTAAAATACTGTATTATTATTCTGAAAATAGAATTGAATGGCAAGCTACAAGTATTAGTCATTGTGCAAGGTACACACCATCTCAAACCCATAACTGCCATCAGTGAGGAGTAGAACTAGGTCTGCAAACTTGGCCGCATCAATCATTGCATTGATATCATTGGCACATTCAACAAACTGCAGCCTTCTCTGCTTCCCTGTTGAGAAACAAAGTTTTGCACCATCAATGCTCAGAGCAATGCGCATAAACTGAGTCATCAACATGCAATCACCACACTGATCATTACATACACCTTCTACATCCATGAACTTTGGCAGGTCTTCATGTCTCTACTACACTTCAATACGCTCTACTACTTTCAAATCAAAATTCCTGGTCATCTTCAAGAGCCTTTGGCTTGCCATCCCAAAAAGACTTCTTGTCTATATTTAAATACCACACATAGCCTTCCTTACACTGTCTGCTTGTGTTGCAGGATACAACAGAGTCTATTTGAGCAGGCTTTGATTAACAACCTGGAAGATTTCCATACCTGATACAACAGTGATAGGGCCCCGCACATCTGACAAATTCTGTTTTGTATAATGCTTCACAAGAGACTGAATCAGTAGAGTCTTTCCCACCTGTAATCGGCACAACGTTAAAGTTAGTCCCTAGCAGCAGAACTAAGTAGTAAAGAAAGGCATACCACCAAGCAATATATTTTTCCACTCTTTGAAATTACAAATTAGATCAATGAACACGCACGAATAATACTAGTACATTGAATGGCATTGGATTATTAGTGCACTAAATGCCTCGAATAGCCACAATTTCTATGAGTTGGAGCACATGCGAGGCCAGCACGCATCATGCATCAACCATCTTCCAGCGCCCAACAATCTAACCAAAATGACTAACGAGCAGTGCCAATTCCATGAGAATATGTCAGAACTGCAATCAATGGGACCCCAGGTTCAATGTGCTCTGAAACCAACTGCCTTTAAGCATAAAGACACAAATCACTTAAGGTTTCTTGCACTCACAAGCAACAAACGTTCCAGACAAACCTTCAGGATTGCCTAAACATATGCTTGGGAGTGCAAGAAAAATATGATACGAGTTCATACCTGTGGTGGTCCCTGGACGACAATAACAAAAGGGGGAGGTTCGCCAGTTGTCCGATCAACAATTGGAACATGAAGCCTCCTCTGGTCTTTTTCTGCAGTCCGTGCTTGCAACCTTTTCGCCTTTTTGGCCGAATTGAAAGTAAATGCCTACTTGTGACAAGATCTCAATTAGTACTTGCTAGAATTCCTCCTGCTTCTCCAGCACCCATCCCCTACCAGAAATACTCTTTGAAAAACCAAGAATCGAACTAACTGAGGACCATACATTGACCAAACCTGAGAGATTTAATTGGTTCAGAAATTTCCAGCAAGTTCTGATGGTATAGGTGGTATAGCTCTTCCTTGGACATGCCCGCAATTATTCTGCCTACTCATATCACCATAGGTACTCCAATGCGGCCAACCACATTTCTGACTCTCCAGGTCAAGAAGGTGATAGATTTTCTGAAGCTTTGGTCAATTTAACCAACATCATATAAGGGGGCGATGAAGAGCGCTGAACTGAACCAACCTTAGCGTTCTTTCCTCCCTTCCCACCATCGACGCCACGTTTCTTCTTGTCAATCTCTTTCTTTTTCTCTTTGGCAGGTCCAGCTTGTGGCCCTCGGTGCTGCTTCTGTTTACCACCGGCGCCTCCTCCCCCTGCTAGACTCAAGGCGGACACCATCGCTAAACCTTAGTCGATTCCAGCACCATTGACACACACAATCGAGATTGTGTTACGCCTTCATTCAGCAGGCTCAATTCAAATAGCCACAACGTCATATAGTTGAGTCTCGACTTCTGGATCGAGTGCTAGGGTTTATGCTTCCTCCTGGGCTAAAACCCTAAATCAACCTGCTGTAGCCGGTCCTCGTCCCTAAGGCTCCTCAAAAGAGGGCCAACTCCTCTGCCCGCCCTGCCCAACATCGCTGCCCGCCCCGCCCGACAATTGTTTTTTGGAAGACCGAGTGCACTTCACTTCAAGGTCCAATATACACTTATGCCCCCTCCCCACTTGACATTAGCGAATAACCAAAGACTTCCCTAAAACCCGGGTAAAGCTCCCTCGGTTGTAGCGGACACGTCCGGCCATCCCAATGCACCTACAAGAACTTGCTCCAGAGATTTCCAAGTAGGTTTTAGTTAAGTAGCTTTCACACATGTTCATTGCTTTATCTACCAACCAATGAATGTTGGATAGTTTTTGTCCCATCCCCAAATGCCTTAATACTTACCATCGGTTTTTGTTAATGCAGCTCCTCGTGCCCACATAGCTAAGACTAAAAGCAACCAATCACAAGAGCGGGAGGCAACACTTTTAGAGGTCCTACATGCTTGCCTCATGTCTAGGTACCGATGGGAGGGTCGGTAGTTTTACCTTAAAACCTCCACTTTTAAGCCATGCCACATCATTTGCCAACTAGGCTCGGCACTAGATAATGTCGATGGTGTGAACACTCATTTTTTAGAACCCACTTTTAGGCTTAGCTAATGTCAAGTGGGGAGGGAGCATTAGGGCCACTTCACACACGAGACTGAGAGCCCGTGACCATTACACTTCAAGCACTCCCATTGGTGGAAAAGGTGGAGCCAGTCCAAGTTCACTTCACACTACGCATGAGGGACCAACGGAGTGTGTGACCGCAGGATGGATGTAAAGTCTACATGGATTCCTACATGGCATCCAATGGATCATGTTCACGGTCGCTTGGACTCTTTTCAAAAACCACCTCTTGGAGGTAGGCTTAACACAAAACCAGGAGACCCTAGCATTCTGAACGCTCACAACCGTTGATTTATTCTATTTCATCATGTGTGAGGACCCGCGTGAATGAAAATTCATTGAAATAGCATTTGGTTGAGGGCCAGGTCTCATATGGCTTCACACTACACTTGAGGGTGCATGACCACACTACATGATTTTGGAGGTGTCTTTGGACGGCCCTTGGACACTTTCTTTTGGGCTCTCACAATTTCATGGTCACGGCTCTTGGCTCATGTGTGAAGTGGCCCTTATATGTTCACTTCAGATCCGCTTTACACCTAGAGGTTGGGGCACTTCCCCTTGAGGCCAGATGCTTGAAATTTCAGCCCCTTTTGGGTTGGAGGCCGGCCTCAACTACACATTATAATAAGATTATAATGGGGGCCAATTTTCCCATATGTAAAGGCTTTAGGGCCAAGAAGCTAGGCCAATTCAATAAATCTAGCATAATCCAACGGATCTAGCAGAATCTAGCAGAAAGCCGTTCATATTTCCACATAATCCAATGGATATGGTTCGCTAAAAAAATCATGTTTTATTAGAGATTTTTTTTTTTGTTGAAACTTGACATCGGTCCCGAGGTCAAGAATTGGCCTTCCATTTTGGGTGCACCCAATTCAATGAGCTCGGGCCATGTCATACCATGCATCTTTTGATTGAAAAACGCATACCACCAAATCAGCCCGGCCTCTAGGTGTAAAGGGTTTGGGGCCGATTTCATCCTTTTGGCCAATCACAAGTGAGGATTTCAAGCCTATTACACAACGAATTGCCCTGGCCTCTAGGTGTAAACCAACCCTTAGGCTGCTAGGGCCCTGTGATATATTCATGCTAGGATATGATGACAATGATGTTTGTTTTTCAATTATATGTGCAACGATTTCATGTGTTAACACACGTGCATTTGTATTTCTTTCAGGTTGCTCAAATATAGTAAAATACTTGTTTGAAGTTAGGATTACTCTCCATGTTTTTGCTTCAAAATAGGACCCAAATAATCACCCACATCATCAGCTACAATTGCTCTATCCAAAAAACCGTCCCAAGATAATAAGGGACTATTTAACAAACTAGTATCAAGGATTTCACCCGACGAAAATCCCCATTCCTTAGGAGGATGGTGCAACGGTTTAGCAAAGGCCGAAGGTGTGTGTTATAGGATCCAAATGTGATGGTTGTGGTGGTAGATATAATCTATGCCCTAAGAGCATCTCCACCCTGCCGCATTAAAGGGACTTGGCAAGCCCTTTAACGCGGCCTTGGAGAAAAACATGCCCCACCCCTCCCCAACACCGAGGCCTTGATTGCCAGGGCTCTTCAAACTTCCGGCTCCACTCACTATCCTCGCGGGTGAGCGTTGCTCTTGCTGCGCCCACATTCCGGGGCCTCATCCACTTGCGATTCAGTGAATCGTCATTACATGGAATATTCCTGACAATTTTTCGGCTTGGAGAGCCAGTATGCAAGTAATGGTGGGGGAGTGCCACCCTAAAAAAATTTAGTGCATGCTTGGAGCCCTTCAAAGCGCATTTCGAGAGCCTGCCTTTCTGCCCAAGGGTGGAGATGCTCTAAAGGTGGGAGTTTGAGCACTTCCAACTCTTCAAAAACACCTCTATGACCGCACCACGGGGCTGACGTTCCCTAAAAATTAGAAATTGTGTGCAACCAAAGATAGGGTACTTTAAAATAATGGTATCAAACAAATCGAAGTAGTTTCACATAAATAGGCCCTGCACAATATGTCACTTTCAGTTCAGAATAATATAGGGTAGTCATCCACAAAATTAGGTTTATATTATTTCTAAGATACCATGGTATACATAAATTGCAAAAGGGTTATAGTGTATATATTGTCCTGTCTCGCTCATAGTGGATGAATATTTGTCAACAGATGGAAAATATGATTGAAGAATAGTGGTTGACGGGTTTAGTTTAGCAACGTGAAAAAGAATGGTTTAGGTCATGGCATTGCATTATGAGAGTTTGGTGTTTTGTTGGCATCTACAAATTGTATACCTTCTAATTGGTTCGGTGTTTTGACACATTTGTTTTTCTTTTCTTTTCACATGAATTAAAATATAGTAGGATTTCCATCACTCCACTTGGAGATGTCATTGGTTTATGCTTCCGCGATAAATGCAATTCATGTTGCTCTTGAGTGCGTATCAATTTTGTGTATGTGTGTTTTGTACTTTGGCTTCATGAAATTGCTTTGAGTCAGAACCACGTTGCAATGAATTATTGGCTTTGCTGTTCGAGATGATTTTTGAAATGAGCCAAAGTTTGACTCAAGTCAAACGACCCTAGAATTGGCCATTGGGCATAGCACTCTTCCGCCCAACCACTTGTTGATTTATAATAACTTATGATACATGAAAACAAAAAAACCCAACCTTTTAAAGTAATTGAAAGGTGCTACAAATATGCATAATTAGATAACTACCTAATTGAATGGATCATTTATTGCTTGTGAGCAAAATAAGACCCCCCAAACACTCATACCCTCACCACACGAGATTCTCGTAAACCACACTAAGTGTGAGCCCTATGATATAAGAGTCCAAATTATCGAGGAGGAGGGCCTATAGGCCTTTCCCGAAATGCCGCCCTATGAGGCGGCCACGTCGCCTCATAATTTTAGGGTTAGGGTTCGTTTTTATGGCTTTTGTAAAGAAAATATGTAAAAATTAACTTGAGTAATTCTAAAGTTAACTAAAAGTAAGAATATATATCTAAAGTTAACTAAAGTTAAGAATATATATAAGTTTTAGGGATGTTCTGTCTGTTCTTGTGTGCGTGCACAGCTATGGCGATGGCTTCGAAGGCCGTGCAGGGGAGTGATAGCAAGAGCATGGACCCCAAGCTCTGGGGTAATCTCCAACACCATGTTAGCGTGGAGTGGTTGCTGTATGTGAAGCTGCCCATAAGGGAGTTCTTCCAGAATCGGTTGGTGTGCAAGGAGTGGAATCGCTTGGCCGGCGATCGTGAGTTTCTGGAGGAGAGCTCTAAGCATCGTTGTCCCATTCCTGAGCCCTTCTTTTTCCTGGAATCATGGCTTGGGAGTGAACATACATTTCTCTTGCTGGCTCGTGACCACTCGACTGGCCTCTGGAGCACGACTCGGATGCCTTCGCATTTTTCTTATTCATTTCGGTTGCTACAATGGTCCCAAGGGCTCGTCCTCTACAAAGATGAGTTATTAGACCGGCTACAAGTATTTGATATTGATACAAGAGTGGTGACATGTTTGCCTCCAAGACCACAGAAGAGTCGACATGACTCTGTGTTCGGCTTGGTTGTGGATAGGTCTGTGAGACCTTGTGCTTGGAAGCTGGTCCAAGGTAGTGTAGGCACAAACACTCAAATCTATGACTCGAGAAGCAACACGTGGATAATAAGACCCTCCCGGATGCCTGAGGAAATGTTCGATGCACCTTATTACCTCTGGCGAAATCACGAAAGCAATCGAACAAACCCTGTGGCGTATGGGAATGGTGTTCTGTACATCCAGCGCATGAATGATATTCTAATGTATGTTATGGAGTCGGCTGATATATGGATCCGACTTCAACTATCATGGCTTTTGTCGAAGTGCTCATATGGTTGTTTTCAGCATTCCTGTATTGGAGCCTGGCAAGACCGTATTTTCTCACTAACTGTAGACGGGTTCGACGAACACAACCGTGAAATTCATGTATGGGAGCTCGTCGGAGATGAATGGACGGAATTTAGTTGTATGCCTGTAGAAACATGCTGCTGGCTCAATTCTGCCTCGGATCATCTTTTCCCACCAAGCGAGATACAAATTCGTGCCAGCCACTTTAATGGATATTTCCTTCTGCATGCTTGGCTATTTGACGATGAAGGCATTATTGGTAAGGCGGAGAGATTTGCTCTGTTCAACATGGCCACCGAGGTATGGCAGAAGCTGGAGATGCCATTCGGTGGAATTCATATGGAGGTTTCTCTTTAGCGTAAGGGCTTACAAGAACCTCCATGTAACTACCAAAGGTATCCATGGTACTCAGTGCCATTCGACCCACGGCCCTTGGGAATTTATGATTTCTTCTTGTGATCCGTCGGCATCTAACACAGGAATCTAACACAGGAATGAAGTACACCTTTTCCTGACACTCTGCTACTGCGTCATTGCTTCCTAAGGCAATCTATTTGCTCTTTGACTCGTGCAGAGCACTTTTTATATGTTTTACCATTTCCACTGTAAATGACTATGTCCAGTGCGAGAATGAAATTTTGTTGATTTGTCAACATGATGGAATGTGTAGGAGAGTCAATACAGAATGACAGACCATTTTAGTTCCTATTACGTTGTTTCATTCATGGTTGGTACAAGTGTGCTGAGTGCGTCACTCATGGTAAGGATTCTCTTGCAACAAATTAGTAAATGCAGCATTGAGGACCACCCACAAGTGCATAGTTTTTAATTTTGTGCTATTGCCCAGATCCAATATAGGAGAGCCGGAGGGCAGTTTAAGGTCACATCTCCCCAGACGTGAGAGACAGGACACACTAGTGGGACCTGCCCTTGTGGATACAAATTGTAATCAAAGGTAGGAGTAGCAAGGGGATAGATCGGTTCCTTTTTATGTTTGTCAACATGATGAATGTGTGAAGCTTTTCTCTCCCTATCGTATCGTTGAACTAGAAGATGTGTGTAGGTTGCATGAGTATCCAAACAGGGTCATGTGTGGTACAAATTTCTCAATAGTTGACAGGGGAAAGAGGGGGCAAAACATTAATGCATGATTAATCTTGTCATGTTAGGGGGAGAAGGTTTAAACTTGCATGCCAGGTGCTTGACAACACAAGATCGCTAATTCCTTATGAATGGCATTCTAACGTTGCGGATACGATGAGTTGTCTCGGTGCAGACATGCTTTATTATATCTCAACAACTGAGTCAACAAAGTCAAGTTTATTCATTTAGATCGATGGATAATTTCTTCAATAATCAAGGGACCTGATCACTGAAAAGAAGAGCTTGAGGTCTCCACAACATGCGCAGTTTGTTTAGGGCTAGCTGTGACGATGAGACTAATTCACATATCAAGACATCACTTATCACTTGAGTGCTTGATGTGTATTGGTTCCTCTTGGAAGATCTCCTTGGTGTATGTTTGCAACGTTGTGGCCAATTATCGGTCAAATTGAGCAATTTGATCTAAACAGATTGGTGCAACATCTCTAAATTGCATACATTGTCAAAACCTGCTGTTAAATCCTGTGTTTAGGATACCTCTGCGGCGTTGACACTCTCTGAGTAGCAGATCACTCTGTTTCCTTAGGTTACACAACATGTTGTAAAACGCTTGCCAAGCTGTTTCATACATATATTATCTGATTGTATGCTTCATCCATCCATTCTCTTCTTTTTGGTTTTGAGAAGCAAATGAATTTGATTGCACAAGAATAAATTACACCCAGCTAACTTAACTAATACCGTCATGTTCATGACCCCTTTGGAAATAAAGAGCCAACAATGTATCTGCCAAGCAACCCAGAGAAATTCATGTTATAATAATTTGCTTGTGTCAAGTGGCACAATCATGAGTCCCAAAACCCAAAACCTCACATTAACCCTTAACCTCCTAGTTCCAGCAATTCATTTTGATATCTTCATCCAAACTAAGGTAGCAGTGCGTAAAAGTAACGCCATCATTTTCTCATTTTAACTTTTGAACAAGTGAGTGTGGTAACAAGTGCCATCCAGTTACATTAAGTGTAAAATACCACCAATGTGATTAATCATAGTGGCGGTGTAAGAAGGATGTAAAATTGTTTTAACCCCTAAATGTTCAAGCCTTCACATTTCATTTTCGGGCACCTCCAACACTAGTGCTGAATTTTTTTTATTATGTAGCAAAATAAACTTTGTTTTCTTCAAATCCAACCATACGGATGTGAACTAGACTACCATATATAATTTTCATGAAAATTTCAGGTCAATCGGACCACATTTTCTAGGTCAGATTAACATATGAATATGGCCTTCATCCGGGAGGCAACTAGAGAAAACTTTGAATGTTTTTGTTTCATGACCATTTTGGTCATGCTACAAATTTTAAAAAGCTAGCTACTTTCCCATAATATATAATGTGGATGACAAATGAGCTACTCCCAAAAATTTGGGGTTTTTGAGCAAATTTAGATGAAGTCTATCACCCTCAAAGTTGGAGGGGCCACATGAGGTCATTTCGGGAGATTTCCCCTTTTTCATGGAGCAAGCAACATGTACACTAAGTTTTTTCCAAATCCGTCCAGTCAAGTTCTGCACAACCATCATCCTGTCCTAAGGAAAAAAAACCCCACTCAAATTGGGCATTATTTGTAAAGATATTGGCTCCTACATTTGACCAAAACATGGAACCGCCTCCCAAAAGAAGCAATGCCAACCTAACAAAAAATCCTACATGCTTGGAGTATAAGGTTTTCGTATGTTATTTTGGCCCACATGGTAGTGGGCACCACCTTACACCAACAGAATCCTTTCCATCCATATAGGTTGCCACCTAGTGGGTCGCAATTTCCAATAGAATATTAGGTGGCAACTCATTTCGGGTTGCTTGAGTGTTTAAGGATTAAGAAGAGGACCAACTTTGGTCAATCACAATGATTAATTTAGGATCTATCTGCTCAATGAGGTAGTGTAAGAAGTCTTCCACAAAAGGGCAAGCTCAAAACCTCATTTGATTGCCTTATATTTTCCTCCATGCAAGCTTATCTCTTGTATTTATAAATCTTTCTCCCTATCAATCCTTGAATGGATGCACAAATAGCTATGGTGATGGCAATGGTGGCCCTCGAGGCGATTGCATTGTGTGGTGATCACAAGAAGGAGAATCTTTTTGTCCTTACTAGATGGAAAAAGAATGTGTGATGCCAAACTTGAAGGCCAGGTTTATGCATTAGTACCCAGAAGAAATACAAAGCATACCCATCAAATATGTACATGTTTGAGACGAATACATATGCTTGGGTTAGATTTTGAGCGGGAAGTAACATAAATTATGTTGGTATCTTGCATTAGAAGATTAAATTTTGCATCACAAGGTTTCCATATAGATACTCCGACTCTCATGAATCGGACGACAAGGTTTCTACCTCTAATTTTGATGACAACGCTTCCTAATCCTTCCATTTTTAAACTTTTGAGAAGGGACCTTTAGTCATAGGGAAAAGCAAACAAATTTGAGAGCTTCATGTAATGAGAGGTCTTCAACAAATAACCCTCCTTTGCACTTGTTGAGGGTGATCCTCATTCTAGACTCTCCACTTGCACTAAACTGTCCCCACACTGTTCGTTGTCCCCCTTATTGTGGATATTCAGTTTGGATTCTTGAGTAGAGGAACCATCTAATTAGACAAGAAACTAATTGAATTTTGGTAGATGTGATTAACAAAATTTATGTAACTACCAAAAATTATGGATGTTATCGAACCCACATGAGGGCTCTCTAACAATGAGAAAGTGAATGACCTTCAACTAAGTTAATGTTGCAGTTTTTTTTGTTTATGTGCATTTGACACATGCATATGTTATACCTTTTGCTTAGACTCTACTATTACACTTGTAGTGCCATTTCTTTTTTGAGGCAATTTGTCTGCTCTTTGACTCGTGAGATGCAATTTGGAGACGTTTTATCATCCCAACTATAAATGACTGTATGTTCATTTGCGCATGAGAATTGGTTGTCTTGTCAACATGTATGCAATGTGTAGGAAAGTCAATAGAGAACGAACCACGAGAGCCAAATTCCCATCTTGGTGGAAGGGAAGGCTCACATATTCTGCCTAATTTTAACAAAAGTGATTGTAACAAAAGAAATCAGTTTATAATCTAGGTACCTAGTATAGTCGACTGCATCATAATAGCAACACCAATTATACACAAAATCCTTCAAGAAGCATCAACAACTAAGTGCAAACCACAATCCCGTCCGTCATGTCGAACCACAAGAAATTGAAGCAGACCAAACAACCTTAGTATCAAACACTTCTGAAAGAGTATCATGAATCTAGTAAGATTATAAACGAGTTTGCAAGATTTACATCCAAACTCCTCTATGTACCAATCCAAAACGCAATTGAATATTAAAAACAAAAAGCCAACTCAGTAAGAAAATAAGACATGCAATGCCCACCATCTAATCAAAAGCACGAAACCAAACACAGACAAACTCACTTTGCTGTCCAAAGTTTCATTGAACAATCCAAGCAATAGAAAACATCAAAGACATTAATTTATGTTTGCTTGTGTCTCCAAATTTCCCCTTGTCCGGTGGGCATCGGGTCATTTGACAATAGGAACGGACACTTCATTCACGCCGGCCCCTTTAAATAGGGACCGGAGTTTCTATCTATATGTTTGCTTGTGTATACGTTAAGCAAATCTGAGGAAATATGCGTATGCAAGATTGACGTCTAAAATCCTCTTTATCATATTCTCAAAATGAAATCCAACAAAAACAAAGCCCAACTCCTAAATTGAACCCAGTAAGAGGATGTAAGTAGGCAATGTCCACAAAGTACTCAAAGAAACCCAGGCATAGCAAAACCTTCTTATAAGCTACAATATATTTAAATAGAAAGAAACACGCCTTTGCAAGATTGACGTCTAAAATCCTCATTATCACCTTACTAGAATGCAATCCAACAAAACAAAATTCCAACTCTTGGACTAATCCCAATAAGAGCATGTAGGCAATAGCCCACAAAGTACTCAAAAGCAAATCCTAGCACAGCAAAACCTTCTTATAGGAAACATTTTGTTTTGATTTGATTTGGCCTATGTATAAACAACCTTCAGGTTACATCTAGGTTTAAATTCTTGCAATCTTTGAACCAACATGCATTCTTTTGTTAAACACACACAACAAAAACATCCTACGTACTTCGTGCCTGACCAGATCTAGTAAGCGAGATGAATAGAAATCAAAACCAAGAAATCAAGCATAGATATTTCCCCTCCTGCGAGAATCAAATTCAATCAAATACAATTTCAATGTTTTACCTATTTTTTCACCAAATCAAGTCAAGTGAAACTTCAATCTTGGAATATTTGGTACTAGTAGAAGATTGTGAATTTTGTAGATACCGAGTGTCTATTTTTGTTCTGGTGATCACAATTGTATTTGCTTCACCTTTAGAGGGATTTAACAAAACCTTAATATGATGCAAAGAGGAGTCATATTGAGCAGTTTTGTAGTGTTGACAAAGGCGGGTGAAAGAAGGTGGAATGTAGGGGGCAACATGGCTGGTTTTAGGCTCGGCCCACACACAAATCAAAGACTTTCAAGCTCGTTGTCGGTGGCTTCAAAAGTGTTAAAGTATCTCCTTGTTCCAATTCTCAAGCATTTAAGAGACTCAAATGCTATCAACCAAAGGTAACCATCAATGAACGGGGAGAGTTGACCTCTAGTTACAAATGAACCGGTTGAGTTTAAGAAAACGATCAGTTGAAGTTCAAGACTTTGGAAAATTTACCAATCGTTCAAAAAGAATCCAAAGAATATACCTCAACTTAATAATAAGGAAACCAAAAGATCACAACATGTAACTAGTTGGACCTGGAAACACTAGGTATTTTTTCCTATCATGCCAAATATCTCCTCAGACAATGGTAACCATCAGAGCTATATTATATATTTTTATTGGTGTGAATGGCAAATTTGCATGAAAATGTGTAACATGAGCCATTTTAATTGCCTAGTCGGGGTGGAAATAACATAGATCCAAGACCATGGGTCTTGTCCTCATTCTTCCTTGAAACTTCCAATTGACACCTTGCATAAAATACATAGTCACTTTACATCAAAAGTAGCATAAATAAATAACATTCATCCACGTCAAACTCTTGGAAAGAAAAAATTAAAAAATCATGTGGTCCACACTAATCTAAAACTAGAGATTTGTGTGTGGGTTGAACGATGATGTGAGCTCCTAGGGGGTGGAGGCTTCATTGGAAACTTGAATGACATGGTGGGTCACTATAAAATTATACCCCCTAAATGAATAAAAAATTAGAGCGCAAAACAAATGTATACATATTAACGGTAGGCTAGAAAACGGACTCAGGTGGTTTACGCAAATATATTCAGTTTAATGTGATAATTGTCTCCACTACGTATACAAAATATAAGTAATGAAATAAATAGGCCACTATTGCATATACAATCCACATTCACTTTCAAGTGACAAAATCATTGAACACCTTTACATCCATAGGATGTAACTCAACGATTGCATGAAACAAGCAAAGACAAGAGCTCAAAAACTTACCGACATGGGGGCTAACGTGCACTTCAAGAACCTCCACTTTGTGAAGACCTAGTATCCAAATGCAAACCTTAAAAATAATGGACATGGAAGTCATTGGACAATAATACCACATGACAATAATGGATGAAACTAACAACACATGTCGTCAAAAAAAAATTTTAAATCTTAGGGCCCCTTTTGCATATCTCCCGACCCCAACAAAAATCTTAATCATCATTCTAATTGTATGCACTATTAAATAACACGTCTCCCTTATGTACACCATTTATGCTAATGCCTTTTATGATCCATCTTTCTACATTTATATTAGTTCATACATCGTATGAAAAGTCCACCCGTTGGGCTCAATATTAAGATTATAAATGTTTGATTTACATGTTAGCTACCACTATATCACTCAAAAACGGGTTGTCTCTTTGAGGTTGGTCACTAATGGATGCATATGTACTAGCTAAATTTGAAAGAAACTCGTCAGACATTAGCGCCATCAAAGACTCTATGTGGCATGGATTTTGCATCCTTGTTTTGATGACAACCAAGCATTTGCTCATAATGACCGTCAACCTTGCCATTAATGAGCATTTAAATAAGATTCAATGAACTCATCGTGTGCAAATAAATTCCTATGTTCATAATATGAATTGTTTTCCTCATCAACTACGTCATTTGCAACGATGTGGGGCAAATTTTGTTGGTCAACTTGCCAATAAGGGGTTTCAACATGTATAGGTGAACCCGAGGACAACATGATTTTTAGAAGTTGCCCCTCATTAACACTTTTGTTAGCGATGTTGCATAGACTTTGATGATCAACCTTGCTCGTAACCAAAGAGCGTGTCATGTGCAAATAAATTGCATTGTTTAGAGTCCAAAGATTGCCCATCATCAAATATGTCATTTGCTCCACTATTGCATAGACTTTGTTGATCAACTTGCTCATAATCACAGAGCGTGTCATGTGCAAAGAAATTGCATGGTTTAGAATCCAAAGATTGCCCATCATCAAATATGCCATTTGCTCCGATGTTGCATAGAGTTTGTTATTCAACTTGCTCATAGGGGGTCCCATCATGTGCAAGCGAACCTATGAACGTCGGTAGAGTATTTGAAGATTGCATGTTCTCAACACTTTCATTAACCATGTTGTGTAGACTTTGTTCATCACCTTGTGCAAGGTTGGGGAATCCATCTTGTGTAGGGAAATCATTCCATTGTTGAGCATTTGAATATTGCTCGACAATAAAAATTTTGTGTGCAGTCTGTTCCACACATGTTGCAATTGATCGCCCTTGTTCAATGTAAAAAAAATTCATTCGATGCAAGTGAAGTGATTGGTTGCCCATACTTGATCGGAATGCTAGGAGTTGGTGTTGTTTGTTGCTTTGATGTGCCTTTGGGTAGACATTCGGATGCGATCTTTGTTGATATCTAAACATGAACTTGTGTTTGCACTTTGTGCATTGATACCATGTTTGATTTTCCTTTTTGTTGTTCATGTATTTAAATTTGATACCTTCTCCACCACTTGCACCACATTTTGGACACGTTTTGGTCCCTATAAGCCTCCAGCTCTAGAGCTACACGTTTTCTCTGCTTCTTTGCGGGATGTTCATCTCTACTTGTCTTGTTAGGATTCATAATGACTAATTTTTATCAACTTTGTCCAATGCGAGAGGATTTAACGTGTTCAATTAAGTGAATATTGATGCTCAAATGAAGATTGGTTTTTATTTAAATTGGTTTGGAAAGTAAAGTAGAGGATGTTTCCGAGGAACCTCTGGAATCATCAACATGGGTGGCTTGCTTTGAGAGGAAATGTGGTGCAATTTTTTGGGGGGTGATCCAATGTCTGAGGCAGAAGTGGAGCGGTGTGTAGTGGAGGATATTAGTGTGCATAGCAAGGGACTAAACCATGACGAGGTTTGCAAGCAACTCACAACACTAGGTTCCCAAATGATTTTTTTATCACCTGACCCATTTTTTAAAGTGTCGTTGTTTAGGGTGGGTTTAGACTTGAGTCAGGGCTCAAAAATGAGTTGGGGTGCAAGAAATCCACTTCTCTCATTGGTAGAGAGGCTGGGACTCGCCTCTTCAAGTTTACACCATGAGTTGGGGCCAATTAACAAATAAATTATTTTATTCATCATGACAATGGCCTCAAGCCTTGGAAAAGAGAGCTCCCAACCTTGTGGACTCTTTCCCTCTAGTTGAGGCCATTGTCAGAGCTTTTATTTGCTTGTAGTAGTTTATTCTTTGAGCATTGAATAGGAGGGGAGAAATTCTAAATTTATTATACTTTAATCATTATCCATAGAATAATTCATGAGTACGTTGGAGCCCTCTCATAATTGCAACCTCCAAATGGCCCCAACCCCACCTAAATAGGGTTACACATGAAAGCAATGAATGGAGTTAGGTTACTTTCTTATTAATGGCCTTGGGGGCCCATTTGCATGCCACATGGGACATATTGGCCTTCGTTCATTAAGGCCCTAGCCCCAAGTCTAAACATGCCCTTAGTGTGCTATTGGTCGAGTCTTCATTGAAGGACTTTGTCAGTGTCTACAGGGTTGTCGATGTCCGGGGAGGATTTTGGGCAAAATTGGTCCAGAACCTAGTGTTTCCCAAGACGAATTGTTTACATGTTGACATCTTTCAGTGTTTCTTTGCTAAATTGAGGAATATTCTATAAATTCCTCTAAATGGATCAGTGATTTTCTTGAAGTCTTGAATTCGTATCAGTAATTTCTCAAACTCAATGTGTAACTAGCGCTCGGCAAGGTTCGGGAGATTTTTGAGCTCAACCAGCTAAAATCCGTCCCTTCATAATTTCTACCGGTTTTTTTAGGATTTGATCGGTTGCAAACTTGTTGTCATTAATTTGGATTGGCCAATATCCTATATTTTCTTTCAAGTGCCAGTTAATTTCCTCTTTATTGTAATGACAACCGGCCAAAAACTCAGGCATTGATAAGTAAGTTGGTTTTCCAATTATATCTACAAACAACATACACCATTCAACAACAATGTCCAAAGAACATATCAGCATACAACAATAATATGTAATGATATCAACATCCAACAAGAATGATCAACAATTTATCCGTAGCAGGAGTTGAACCTAAAATAAGCCATCAACCGGTTGATGGCCATGGATAAACTCTTCTATCATACCTAGGTCTTAAAACCTCATATTAGATTTGAGGCCACAACATGATAAAAGAGTAACCTAACATACCATACTATATACAAAAATGAAATTCACCAACTGTTAGAGTCAAAATCAATAATATCATCTTCACCTTCAAGAGGAAAACGCCCTGAAAGGTATCTTTGTGGATGTGAAAACAACCATCTAAACTTTGTAGAGATTCTTCATAAAGCTATGGCTTCCATTAGTACATTATCAAGATCACCACAAAGATCTTCCATAGACACACTCATAATACATTCTAAACGCTAGCCATCAACAATGAAATGCAATAATGAAGCAGAAGCATCGTTAAGTTTCTTGTGACCTACACGGCTGAGAACCTCCCTCATTCAATATCCGCCCATACCCTCGGGAGACCCAACTCATTTCCGCCATTTTCTAAGCTTGAGGGGTTAAATTTCCTACATTATCTCATATTGGTCGGTTGATTTCCTATACTCTTCATATTTAACTCGGTTATACGGCCGAAATCTCCCAAAAAAAATCGGTAATTTTGCAATTTCACTCGGCTAACTTACAACTAGCTGCCGGATCTCCCCGATCATTGGCGCTCGGTTCTTCCCGTTCTTTGAGGGTTGTTTTTCCAGAGAAGTCCCCAGCTGGACAAGACATTCCTCACCGCCTCTGAGAGTGTTGTCAACAACCTTTGCGAGGAGGTGCGTGCTTTAGCCAAAGAAGAATTGCATTCAACAAACTTGTCTGGATCACCCTTGACGAAAATTGATTTGAGAAAGCCTTCTGAGCAATTTTGAGGCAAATATAATCTGTATGTGTATGTATACATATCTGAGCATACAGTCACAATGTGTTTGTGTCTATGTGATACAGATATAAGCTTGAAGAAGAATGGCATGTACTTGCGATTAATTCTCCCCTCCACCCCCAACCAACATATATGTATATATAGTTTGAGCCGCTTCTTGTCTGCAGACAGACTCACCGTGGAAGTGTATTATTAGTAGGGGTTGTCACACCTTCTCCGAGGTCGGAGAATGGGTTCTCGGAGAATGGAGAATGAGGAAAAAGAGGAGCCAATAGGATAGCTTCTCCATGGAGAAAGGTGTGGCACCCCTTTGTGGCATTCTCGGAGAATGGAGAATGGAGAAACAGGAGGCCTCGGGTGAATGATTCTCCGAGAATTCTCCATTCTTCACCCGCGGAGGAGAAGAAGTTAGGGTTTCCATTCTCCGAGAATGGGCCCTCCGCCATTCAAGGAGAGGCTGCCACGACACCATTCTCCGACCTCGGATAATGGGAGGAGAGCGCTGTGACAACCCCTAGTGAAGAGAGATTTTTCCTTTGACAACCACCCAGAGTTCGGGAAGTTTTTGAAGCCTTAGTGGCTAATTGCCGGTAGTTGCTACGAAGGGTCGGATTTTTCCCAATTTACATCGGCAAGAGCCGGTTTTTTGTAAAATCAATCGGCCAATTGCCTATATTTTCATATTTTCATTGGCCAATATCCGATTAAATGGAATTCATATCGGCACTAATTGTTTAAAAAATGTATGAAAAGTTATTAGAAATCATTTCTTAGTACAAAATCTTGAATAAGTGAAAAGAAAGGCATGTTCAAAACTTTAAATTTGAAGAGTTAATATCCTTGGCAGGAATTGAACCTAGCAATGCCTTCACCGCTTGAAGGCCAAGGGTCCCCCAATTCTTCATAGAAGCAATTGGATTTGGTCATGGAAAGGTTGCATAATTCAAAAAGTTTAAGGTTTAGGGTACTTCTTCAAGTGCATCATCAGATGCCCCAAACAAATAGCGCTCTGGATGCTTCCGGCTGAAATCCAGTAACTCACAAGAAGAATCGGCTACATTTCCGGGACATTTTCTGGTCCATCGGCTAATTGCCGGAGGATTGAAATTACAGTCGGATTGCCATCCGATGGCTGGAAATTTGAACCGGCCATGAGGGAAAATCCATCGGCTGATAATGAACTAGCCGTCGGTTTTCCCCGAACATAGCAACCACCATGACCGCAGTTCTTTCTGTTTGGAGTCACCCTGCTGGGATAAACTCACTGCTCCAAAGTGAACCAAAGATCACTACATCGAGACCTTGCACCAAGTTGCGAAGTTCCATATCAAATGATCATATAAAGCCTCCTTTTAACGTTTTGGTTTGAGAGTTATGTGGACTGATTCATAAATCTCAGACTTTTTGTGCTTTCTTCTCAGCTGAGAGGATCGGTAGAAGAGTTCTGAAAACTGAAAGGTTTGCACATAAAGCATGATGTTAGAGTCCAAAATCTTCACAAAGCGAGTTAGCACTACTACTTGATCGTATGCAGAGGTCTCATCAGTCTCCGATAAAACGCGTATTTGAGAGTCAAATTGGAAACAAAAGTATCGGTTTGAAGCATGTTGGGGTGCAATTTTCTCAATGGTCTGACAAACACCAATATGTGCATTTCATAAATTCGGTTAGTGGTGGCACATTGTCATCGCCAAACACGGTGTTTAATGACTTGTTTCCTTTTCTAGCCAACTCAGACAACATTTGTTTCCTGCTCGATCAACCTTGATTATCTGTACGGTAAGTGGGCCTTTCAAGATTGTTTTTTTTTTATATATATTTGAGTGGTGAGTGGTTAGGTGTGGATGTAAGACTGATTATCAAATTGGCTCAGAAGATTCATCATCCTTTCCATCAAAACCATGAACCCTTGTGCATGATCACTCGGTTTAATTTGGGACCGTACATTGAAGTCATGTGTGATGGATGCGATTACAGAGTATACCCAAAAGAACTCATGTATCACTATGATAATTGTGGGTTTAATTATCTCCATCCATTAATGGCCATGACACCTTGTGGAGCTGAATAATGAGAAATTGGATGTGCTTCCCTTTCAGATGGATGTGTAGACATAGAGCCTTGTAGAAGATGATGTTTTTGCAACGTACAGTCTAACCTAGTTAATATGACACCCTTGATATTACGGCACATTTTTGCTTGACCAAATGTTTTAGTTCAAAACTCCCTTTTTTACACGACTACGACACTCAATGATGTGACATTTAGAATCTCCGTTTTGTCATATTAAAGAGGTAGTTAATGTTGAAATTCTTTTCATCGATGTTATCTACATTTAAAATACATCCATATTCACTTGGGAACTACTTGGGAACTTAATGAGAATTACGGTTACTAATGCATAATGGACATGGTTAGGGTTAGAGTGGCCTCCTGCCTAGTATGTTGCTAAACTTCATGCATCGTTGTTGTCTAGTTTCTTATTAAAGAACTCTTTATATTTTGGTGTTCATGAAATCTACAATGTATTGACGTAATTGTGGAATTTACAGGATGCAACGAAATAAACTACCATTGATAGCTTTATGGTACATGAGCTTGATGGATCTTGAATGAGCAGGGTTGGTATGAAGCAGAAGGTATCGACATTTTTCCTTGTTTGAAATCATATTAATGTCATGAGTGTTGACCAATTTGGTCAGTTTAGGTATTTGTATGTACTTTGTTCCTTTGTGTAATGTGTAACGTGTATTACATATTTATTGTTTTATATTTATTTACAACCTCTCATTCAATTGGGACTCCTTTACTATAAAACTAGAGGCGCTACCCTGAGTGCTCTAGCAGTCCTAAAGGTAAAGGGAGTTAACTACTAGTTGATGACTGTGGTTCTACACGTAGTTCTCCCACGTAAGTAGAGACCACTATTTAACTGCATTTAGAGATATCCTAAAGGCATGGGGGAGAGCTCGTTAATATATATTTAACTACCACTTAACTACCAGTTGGAGGTGGCCTCAACTGCTAGTGGTACTTGTATATAAGCTCTAAGGTTGGGTGGAACATGCCTCTTGAATCTCATAATATTTGAGAACGTTACATTGGTATCAGAGCCGGCGCTCTTGTACCTTGTTTTCATTTGGGTTTCTATTAACTTCCGCTGTGTAATTGTTATGCTAGTAATTTTTCTGGAGGGTGTTGCGGTCCTAGGGGGTCGCGTCTCGCCTCGTCTTGTCTCGTCTCCTTACGGCCTAGCAGAGGGAGGCAGCATGCTGCCTGGGCAGTGAGCGTCGCACAGGAGAGCTACGTCGTCTCCTGTGGCTCTCATTTTAGGGGGTCATAAATAATTGGTTTTAGTGATCACTGCTAAAATCTGAAGATGTTTTAAGTCAGTGGGGTGGAGTTATAGTATTCTAAAACTTGGGTAGATTTATGCACTAAAAAGGGTATAACTCCTAGGCAGAAAGTAGGATAGGCTCGAAATTTGGTGAGATGATTTGTGTTTAGTCTCTCTAGTCACAGTTAAAATTTCAGGTCATTTTGAGAAAGTCAGAGGAATTTATCCTATTATGAAGTTCTTCTGAGAGCATCATACGAAAAAAGGTATAACTCCTAGGTAGAAAATAGGATAGGCTCGAAATTTGGTGAGATGATTTGTGTTTTA
Source organism: Polytrichum commune (assembly GCA_950295325.1). Lineage (NCBI taxonomy): Eukaryota > Viridiplantae > Streptophyta > Polytrichopsida > Polytrichales > Polytrichaceae > Polytrichum > Polytrichum commune. The sequence continues at coordinate 8,348,510 of OX485809.1, forward strand.
TCTCTCTAGTCACAATTAAAATTTCAGGTCATTTCGAGAAAGTCAAAGGAAGCTATCCTATTATGAAGTTCTTCTGAGAGCAGCATACGAAAAAGGGTATAACTCCTAGGCAGAAAATCGGATCGGGTCGAAATCTTGGGGCAAGATTTCTGAGTAGGTTGTTTACTCGTGGTTAAAATCTGAAAACTGCGGCTCTCAGACACGAGGTTAATTTTTCTGTTGGGGAAAAGCTATTGGGGGGTAGAATTGTTTTGTCTCCTGTTTTGGTTTTTATTGTACAGGACCGCGTGAGCAATCCCGCAAATTTTTGGCATTGTATTTTGTGTGTTTATGTTATGGCCATCGAGGATATGGACACTTCTGGACCGTCAAGGGAGGATAGTCCTCCCCAGGTTTTCCTGATTGGCACATCCTCTTCACCGAGTGATGCAAGTATCCGTAGTTTGGTGGTCCAAGCTATTCAGGATTATTGCAATGGGAAATTGATTGATGACTTAAGTCAATTTCAGCGTATAGAGCAGCAAGGTGAAATAACCTTCTCGATTGTGAACACGCATTCCAATCGCTTGGAAGCATTGGAATGCCAGGTCCAACTCTTGAAGAAGTATAATGAGGGGGACCGTTCTAAGTCCACCACAGCTGCTGGCAAGCCAGAATGGTTCAAAGATAAGTCCAAAATTACCATTCTGGCTTGGCTCAACCAGATGAAAAAGTTCTTGGTTGCACGCCAGATTGCTCCTGAGGAGTGGGTCACAATTGCGTCAACATATCTGGAAACCAATGTGTCACATCATTGGGATATGCTTGCGTTGGAGCTGGCAGCGGATAAGAAAGATCCGCAGCTCTGGGATAACTTCTATGATACATTACTCACTGCTTATGGCAGTGTCAATCAGGAGTTGGTAGCCCGGAACAAGCTTCGTGTTATTAAACAAAAAGGTTCTGTTGAGGACTATGCAAATGAGTTTCAGCAGTTGTGCTCACACATTACCAAAAATCCTGTCTCCCGGGGAGATAAGATTGAGAGATTCATATCAGGGCTCAAGGAGGATATCCGCAAGAAGGTCTTGGTGGATCCTAAGGGCGATGGTGGGCCATGGGAGGATGGCAGTGTCAATCAAGAGTTGGTAGCCCGGAACAAGCTTCGTGTTCTTAAACAGAAAGGTTCTATTGAGGACTATGCAAATGAATTTCAGCAGTTGTGCTCATACATTACCAAAAATCCTGTCTCCCGGGGAGATAAGATTGAGAGATTCATATCAGGGCTCAAGGAGGATATCCGCAATAAGGTCTTGGTGGATCCTAAGGGCGATGGTGGGCCATGGGAGGACATCAAGCGTCTCATCAATTATGCAGTGACTATAGACGCTACGTACACACAAGATGCAAAAGGACGGGACAATGATAAGTCTCATTTTGATGCACCGGTTGTCAAGGCCAATGGCCACACAAGGCCGATTAGAGACAACAAGTCTCGCCGCTCTTAAGGCCGCTCTTCCACCTTTTACAAGAAGAGTAAGCAGGGTAAAGGGGAGGCCCCTTCGGCAAGAAGCACTGACAAAAATGATGGTCTTTGTTTTCAATGTCACAAGGAAGGACATTTGGCTAGAGATTGTCCTGATGGCAAGAAGAGTGCTGAGCAGCAACATGCAAAGAAAGGCAAGAAGCCTTTTCACAAGTCCGACACTCAGGTAGTGGGCTAGTGTCAGGACCTGTTCAAGTTTCGGAGGGTGTTTTTGATTTGCCTAGTGATGCTTTGGAAGTGATTTAGGGCTTAGTCAATAAGCAATTTAATGTAATCGTGTCTGATATTTTGAATAAAGACATTATTTTGCCAACTCCGTTACTCCCACTCAGTGATGTGTTAGATGTGAACTCCAAAGTTTATGAAGCGTTCTCATTGATTATACCATCAGTGGATGATTTGCAAAGTTTCTTGAGATCTTATTTGCACGGTAAAGAGGGAGCGCCCTATGAGACCGGTGCTTGTTTTATTGTTGACAAACGTAAAACAAAAAGTCTTAAAAGAACTTTACCACGATTTAAATTGGTCCATCAATTTGAATCAAACTCAGTGCAGTGGCATGTTTATTTGGATGAACCTAGGCCACGTGTGCTGAATCAGCTCACTATGTTTTCTCAACTGATGATGAGTTTCTCAGGGCAAGTAGCTCATCAGGATGCATATGTATTAATGGATAGTGCCGCATCACATTGTTTTGTGAGTTCTGGTTTTGCTAAGACCTTCGAGTTAAAAGTGAAAAATGGCAGTAACACACTAGTATTAGGCAATGGTGATGAAGTCCAAACGGATGGCAAGATTAAAGTTCATGTTAGAATACAGCAATATCAAAGCCAAATTACTTGCCTGGTGGCAAAGTTAAGTGAAGGCATTGATTTGATATTGGGCAATGATTGGCTAGTGCAGCACAAGGCACGCTTGGATTTTGTCTCTGAATGTTGCGTGTTGTATAAGGGCCGCCGTAAAATGATATTGCATGCGAACCCAGTGCAATGTCAGAGTCCAAATCCCCATAGACTCACCGCCATGCAGTTCAAACGGTCAATTTGGAAAGGAGCAACGTCGTTCCTAGTTTAGTTGACCGCGGTTGGAGACGACGTAGAGGACACAGTGGCAACACCTTATGCCACAGTGTTGGAGGAATATGCTGATGTTTTTCAGCCCATACCTACAGGGTTACCTCCAGAGCGGGAAATGGCCCATACTATTCCTTTAGAGTCATATGGCAAGCCGCCATTTAGGCCGATCTATAGGTTGAGTCCTCTCGAGCTGCAGGAGGCCAAGAAACAGATCAAGGAGTATTTGGAAAAGGGATGGATAGAGCCTAGTTCATCGCCTTATGGGTCTCCCATCTTGTTCGTCAAGAAAAAGGATGGAGCGCTGCGAATGGTAGTGGATTATCGGGCACTTAATAAGCAAACGGTAAAGAATCGTTATCCGTTGCCTCGTATTGATGATCTTTTTGACCAGTTAGCCGGCTCTACAGTATTTTCATCTCTTGATTTGGCACAAGGTTATCACCAGATTAGGATATCCGAGGAGGATGCTCCTAAGACGGCGTTTAGAACACCGTTTGGTCATTACCAATTCAAAGTATTAAGTTTTGGATTGACCAATGCACCAGCAACTTTTCAAGGAATAATGAATCATGTTTTTTTCACAAGTTCATTGGAAAGTTTGTTTTGGTATATTTGGATGACATCTTAATTTTTTCAAAGAACGAGGAGGAACATGTCAGTCATTTGGCACAAGTACTTCAAATTCTACAAGAGAATCAGTTTTATGCAAAAATGTCTAAGTGTCATTTCGGAAAGAACGAATTACATTATTTAGGACATGTTGTTGGCAATGAGGGCATCAAGGTGGATCCTAAAAAAATTGAGACTATGGCCAAGTGGCATAGACCTCTTGAAGTCGGACAATTACGATCCTTCTTGGGGCTTTGCAATTACTTCCGTAGATTCATACATGGATATTCCACTCTGGTTGCGCCTTTGACTTCTCTGATGCGAAGCAAAGTCAAGTACATTTGGACTGACGAGTGTGAACGCGCTTTTGAGAATGTTAAGTATACTTTAACACATGCACCAGTTCTGACCTTACCCAAGTTAGGGGAGCCATTTGAGGTCGTTAGTGATGCTTATTTACTTGGAGCAGGGGTCGTCTTACTTCAGGGAGGTAAGTCCATTGCTTTTGAGAGTAAGAAATTTTCTCCCGCTGAGAGAAATTACACTACTGGTGAACAAAAACTTGCAACAGTTGTGCACGCCATGCGAACCTGGCGGTGTTACCTAGAGGGTGCAGATTGCATGATCGTCACAGATCATAACCCTCTGGTGTATTTAAAAACACAACAGACGTTATCAAGGCGTCAAACTCGGTGGTTGGAGTTCTTGGAGCAAAATTTTGTCTATAGATGGGTGTATAGACCAGGAAGGATTAATATGGCAGATCCTCTGAGTCGGAATCCACTAGACCCGGGTGACCAGCCAGCCTTGATGGCACCGCAATCTGCTCCAAGTAATTCGGTCCTTCAAATGGTGGCTACAGACACTAGGCGAGGTGATCCTGTTGAGCAAGACAACAATCCGAAGGGGTACCCGGAGTTCGTTAGTGATCATAAGTTATATCAAACTATCATTGCCGGGTATGCTCTTGATCCTTGGTTCTCAAACCCGCACAATCTGAAACATTTTGTTTATGAGAATCACATCTGGTGGTATGAAATGGCGGTTGTGGTTCCAGATGTGTCATTCCAAGGATCGAATATCAGGTCATTTTTGCTCCGTGACTATCATGATGCAATGTATAGCGGTCATGTAGGGGTAACTAAGACGTATAAGAGGGTGTGAGTAAACTTTTGGTGGCCTGAGATGCAAGGGTCCATCAGAAGCTATATAAAATCTTGTGAGATTTGCCAAAGGAGTAAGGCCCCTACTCTTAAACCAGCAGGCCTTTTACAACCATTGGAGATTCCTGATAGAAATTGGGAAGTAGTAAGCATGGATTTTATCTCTGGATTGACTCCATCTGCTAATGGTTATGATGCCATCTTTGTGTGCGTGGATAAGTTGTCCAAGATGGCCCATTTTATGCCAACCACCATATACGTTACTGCTGAAGGTACGGCAAGGTTATTCCGTGATCATGTATATAAGTTGCATGGTCTACCCAGGGTAATCCTAAGCAACAGGGACGCTAGATTCACAAGTAGGTTTTGGGATGCGTTGCATGGTCTTTTGGGGACAAGGTTGGCCATGTCCACCGCATTCCATCCTCAAACTGATGGGCAGACGGAACGGGTAAACCGTACCCTGGAGGATATGTTGCGGCATTATGTCAACCCAATGCAAGATGATTGGGATGAATTCCTTGCAGTAGTTGAATTTGCATATAATAGCTCTTGGCAAGAGTCTGTACGGAATACTCCGTTTGTCCTTAACTATGGTCAGCAGCCCCGGACACCAATTAGTGGGAACAGCAAGTGTCAAATCCCTGCTGCGCAGAATTTTGTCGAGCATATGACACATGTGATTGGCGAGGCCAAGAAACATCTCATTGTTGCGCAACAACGACAAAAGTTCTATGCTGACAAGAACCGACGAGATATCTCGTTCGAAGTGGACCAGCAAGTGCTAGTAAGTACTGCCAACATTAAGTTGAAGGTCCCAGGAGCTCGAAAACTTTTACCAAGGTGGATTGGCCCATTTCGGGTGGTGCAAAGGATAGGGGTGGTAGCATACCGCGTGCAACTGCCAGATACATTTAAGATCCACGATGTCTTTCATGTATCACTTCTTAGGCCTTATGTGGCCGATGGCAGGGTACAGCCTCCCCTCCGCCAGTCTTTTGAGGAAGATGCATCTTATGAAGTAGAACGCGTGCTTTCACACGAAGATAGAGGGTCTCGTTCTCGCCCCAATAAATTCTATCTTATCAAATGGCTCGGATATGCACTTGAGCATAATTCATGGGAGCCCAAATGCAACTTGAGTATAGAAATCCTCAAGGAGAACTGGGATGCAGTAGCAAAGTCTGAGGACAGACTTACACGCCACGGTGTTAAGCGTGACCGCGAAGCCCCGGCTGCGCAAAAACGTTTGAGGCGGAAGGTATCTTCAGGGTAGGCGCCTTCTGTTCTCTCCGGCCCGCACAGGATCCGGTAAACGGGGTGTTATTATTAACTTGTTTCACCCTGCCAATTGGCATGGAGCATGGTACAGATACAGATCCCATGGCTCGCTTAAATTAGTGGTGGTCTTGACTATATTTGTCTTGATGCACTACGATTTGGGATCATTCATGAACGTGGACGTTCATTCCTAAGTGGGGAGGTGTGTAACGTGTATTATATATTTATTGTTTATTGTTTATTTACAACCTCTCATTCAACTGGGACTCCTTTACTATAAAACTAGAGGCGCTACCCTGAGTGCTCTAGCAGTCCTAAAGGTAAAGGGAGTTAACTACTAGTTGATGACTGTGGTTCTACACGTAGTTCTCCCACGTAAGTAGAGACCACTATTTAACTGCACTTAGAGATATCCTAAAGGCATGGGGGAGAGCTCGTTAATATATATTTAACTACCACTTAACTACCAGTTGGAGGTGGCCTCAACTGCTAGTGGTACTTGTATATAAGCTCTAAGGTTGGGTGGAACATGCCTCTTGAATCTCATAATATTTGAGAACGTTACATAATGTGTATGATGTTATTCTAGCTAAAGTAGGTGGGTTGTCATTTTTAAAACCCATTCTCGGGCAAAAAATTATTGTACTCTATCTTTTAACTCAAAATGACAATTTTGGTCATGTATCAGTTGTTTTGCATACATCAACACCTTCCATGTTTGGTAAGTTGTATGTCTTGTTTTTTGTTTGCAAATTCGACATTTGGTTCTTTTAGACAAGTTGTCAAGAAGGCCAAAATTATCTTGAAGAACCCAATCAAGATGTTTGAACATCAACTTGTAGAGTGTGTAGAGCTCATGGGAGAGGAAAAGAATTAAAAAAAAATGAAATTCACTTGCAAAATCTTTTTCTAAGGTAAAGGAGGCTAATGTGGACACCTCCAACTCTATGGAATCATCTAACCAATGGATTTGAGTATTAGAAACTTGAGCAGGTTAGCAATCGCGAATCAAGACCAAAGAATCTTAAAATGTTGAAATTGGAGTTGCGGAAGGTGTTGATCTAAGATTCAAATTCTCAATGTTTTGTTATAAGGTGGGGGGGGGACTTTTTTATCATTCAATGTTGTGTAAGTGGACAACATCATTAGCAAACTCTACATGGGTCATTTGTCAATGAAAACCAAGTTGAATGCTAATATCGGTTGTGTCACGTCTCTAAAGTGGTCACATGTAAGATAAAATGTTGTCGTATTGTTTTCCAATTATAAAATACCCACAATACAAGTTGGTCCGCACCTCATAGCCACATGCAGCCTCATGATTTGCCCACCTTAGGTATAAAAATCAAGTGTGTCATAACTTGGTGGCTAACACTCTTAATTATGGATGATGGTGGGTGTAGTTTGACTTTTGCGAAGGTGACTAACCCAAATATCGTCAAGGCGATGGCTAAATCATCACCATATTAAAGTGATTGTACTACCAATTAGGAGGCAAAAATAGGTGTCCAATTAAGGGAGCTAACCGAATTAGCCTCATCTACTATGCTTGTGGAATTTATGGTGAGACATCATGGCTATTGACTTGTAGATGAAACTTCCATATCCAATATTTTGGGGCAATCTAGTAGGTGGCTTCAAGTTCAATCCGATGTGCATGAAAGGAAAATGAAAAGGGTGAAACATTTAAATTTCGTCAAATTGAAAAAAAAAACTCTTATGATATGGTTTGATCATGTCAAAGCAAGGAGGGGGTTGTTAATAATACAATGTTCTCTCAAGAGGTTGTGGAGTTTAGGGATGCTTTTGGCATCTCGGAAAATGATTTGGAAACTTTCTCCTGGGTGGTTGGGGAAATTCAAGGCTAGACACAAAATTTCGTGTCATAATCTTTGTGGTGAATTTAGTGATATTGATGCTCGTGGCATTGGAATTTCTCGAGCCATATTGCATGCAATAATTGCAACGTATGATATTTAGGATGTTTTCAGTTTTGATAAGATATAGTTGTATTACATGGCACCTCCTTCAAAAACATTGCACATAGGTTGGCCTAGGGGGAGGAAGAAGAAGAAAGATTGTTTTACTTTGGGGCTTTGTAAAAATGTTGCAAGGAAGGAGCAAATGGAGATGTTATTTATCCATAAATCAATACAACCAAGGTGTTTTCCTACAACCTTTGATCCCAATATATTCATGCATTATTATTTCAATGCCACAACATGGATGACATAGGATCTTTTTCCAAATTGGGTGACGGCTAAGAACAAATTGATGGCAACAATTTTTCTTCTTCTTTGTTAATAAATACAGACATTCATACTATTCATAGTATGTCAAACACCATGATTGGTGTATTTGAAGCATTTGCATTATCAAATATCACTTTGTTATTTTTTCTCAACAAACATGTTTGAGAATTTGCAAGCATGGCTAAGAGGCAAAGGCGAATCACTCATATGGTTTATCTCATTGACAAGGATGAAAGTTGGGTCCATTTGGAGCAGAGCCCACTTGGACTTGAAGTGGGCCTTAACTTTAGCCCTACTTTACAAAGTGGGCCGTAGAGTGGGCCTTGCAATATAAAGTCCATAGGCCCACTTGTAGGGCCCAAATTGGAAATTATACTTTAAAGTGGACCCTCCAAATGGGCCTAGGGACTTTATATTGTAAGGCCCAATCCACGGCCCACTTGGGCTTAAATGAATTATGCCTTTGTTTGAACTAAAGTCATAAAGTCATAAAGTCATAAATGAATGTATGACAGAAATTGGGTGAAGTGGGCCGAAGGTGCGAAGTGGGTCTCCATAAACCCTCGACCCATTTTTTTGGCATCGGCCCATTTCTTTCCCTCCAAAACGCCGCCATGTCACCCGCCACGTAAACTTTAGGAGAAGTGGGCTGACTCTCAATATATAGCCCTTGGGCCCATATTAGGGGCCATTTGGGCAATCTAAGCACTCTCATTGGTTGATGCCTAGGGTTTGGAAATGGGCCCTAGTATAAAGTGCCCCTGAGTGTTGAGAAATTTCCTGATATTTGGATAACTTTATGATTATTCTTCCTTCCATTTAGGCCATATGAATCATTTGTTTCTAGAAAAATCAGGCTTGATTTTTTAAATCATTTTTGGCCTATCAACATGCTATCAACCTATAGTACCGACCCTTCAATTTAATCAAGCCCCGACATGGCTTCAAGGGCAAGGAATTCGAGATTCTCTATAATTTCATCTTCTATCAATTCTTAGGAAATGCATACCATTCTTCAGAAAGTTTTTTCATTCTGATGAGGTTTTTCAATTCAATATATAAATATCACCCCAAAGTCCTAGAGGTCTTGCTCCATATCATAAAATATCATAAAATAATATATATTCCTTCACCTTATTTGGAGTGAAGAACAAAATAAAGTTGTGAAGATTGATTGTTAGACTACAACCATATGGTTGTGATAACAACAATAATGTCAATATTGTATAGCATTGTATATTGAGTTTTTATACGTAATTGACCAAAATTTCACTCTAATTTAGTCCCTAATGGTCAAACTTGAATTTTGTGTAAACTGCCGTTTTTGGGCAAAAAAAATCAACACATTCACTTTTTGATGCATGGTCGTTCCTCTTGGTTCACATTTGGTTTACACCTGGTGAGGGGTCCAAAGGCTTTGTAAATTGATTTTGTAAGAAATCGGACCATGGAAGTTGGACCATGAAGTCGGACCATGGAAAAAAGCCATCTTCCATGGTCCGATTTCATGGTCCATGGTGTAAACCGGCCCTTAGATTAACCTTCTCACCCGCCATTAGGTCAAACAAGGTGAATGTTATGTAATTAACTTTACTAAAGTGCTCTATATGATGTGCAAAAGCAATTATCTCAAAAGTGTTTAAGGAAGAAGGTGAAAATCATGTGTTAGAAGTGCTAACAAACCACGATTTAGCAAGTGTCAACTAAATATATGACTTAGTGTGGTGCTAAAAATGGTGTAGCATGCTAATTAGAGTGGTCTCCGTGACTCATCATATAGCATTAAGTGTCATGTGACACCCTCTTTAGTTGTCACCACATGTTTTCCATACATTGATTTATGGTGCCTATTCAATATTGGAACCCCTTTCTAATCTCCCACGCATATAAAGAGAGAGACATTTATAAGAGTGGCACGTCATTTAAAAGATATTGTGGCATTCCCACAATCTGTTAACAAAATCAATATCAATAAAATCTCTCTCTCTACTTTGTATTGTCCTAACCATAAACGAACTAAACTAGTTACTTATGCTAAACCCAGGGTAAAGTTACTTTAGGGTTAGGGTAGTCTCAACTAACGAATTTCCACCATAGATCAGAGCATCTGCATCTATGGCCATGAAGGACTACCTAATTCTATATCAAGAGAGTGAGATCACATGGACCTCCTTTCAAAGGATAAACCGCGGTGGTTGTTTACCCTAAGTAACTTTTGAGCTTAGCGTAAGTGGTGCAGTATGGGTGTTTTGGGAGGTGTATGTAATTCAACTCTAACCTCGGATGCACAAGGTTCAAATGGCTAAGGAACAAGTAGAGTACTCCATGAAAGTATGTGTATTATTGGTTGCAAACGTATGTTCATGATGTACATTATTGTGTGACATAGATAACAATTGGGTTATGCTGTTATTCACCTCGTGTACGTTACTAACCCTCTCTTTGGATTTGGTTGGTGGCATGGGCACATGTGAGGCAGACCCTTCACAAATTTGACAACATCTTTAGGTTTTGCATACCAACTTTTGTCAAAAAATAGTGTGTAAATAGGGCTTAGACATTCTTTAATCATGAGGAATGTTAGGCAGTATATTAAGTAACGATAGGACTTTTGAAGTAGTAATAGACAAGGCTTGTACTAGAGGTTGACATACTTTGGATATGAAGGACATTACTTTACATTAAGGGTACAAAGGTAAAACCTTAGTAAGTGGTTTTCATTCTTAGAGATTTACCAAGAAAAAACAATGACCATGGTAAGTGGTTTGGTATGCAAGGGAGTAGCCATGGGAAATGATCCCACCTACCCACCCATGTTTTGTAAGGTACATGGATATGTAAAGGAATGGTATGGCCTCTTTATAAGAGGATGTATTGCACAAAGACTAAGCTTGACAGTAAGCATGGTTGTAAGCAAGAAAAGCCCAACTCTCTCGGATTGTGTAGTATGGTGGGGCTTTGAGATGTCAACGTTTATTACAACAACATTGCATGTTGTGGAAAGGAAGAGGAGTATACTAAATAGTCTTATTATTGTGGGCCACAATAGTATTCTAGAGCCCACATTAATTTTCATACTGTGAAATAACATGGGCCACATTCATTTCCAACCCACACTACATTTATAGTAAAAAATTAACATACAGACCCACCCCATATTGGTCGAGTCCAAGTCATTGGAGATGAATCGGCCACAAGCTTATCGGAGATCAAGTTTTTATGCTGGATGGATGGATGGATGGATGGGATGTACGCTTATATGTGATAATTCTCTCTCTCCCAAAAGGTTCCACATATGGTGCAACGTATAATTAAGTCGGTCGATGACAAATAGCGTGGGCCACACTAAGGGCCACTTCACACATGAGCCAAGAGCTGTGACCTTGTAATGGTGAGGACCCTTGACTCTCATCCAAAGGCCGTACCATGGGTGTTGGGAAAGGCGTTTTACGTAGTCACGGGCCCTCCATCATAGTGTGAAGTGAGAATAGACCATGTTGCGGGACCATTGCATATTGTGTTGGCGGGAAAAGAGTGGAGGATTTGGTTTAATATAATATGTCTCAAACTCTATCAATTTAAGAGAATTACTTGGTGGTGTTTGTTTGTCCTGGAATCTGTTATGGAATATGCCCTGCAATATGTCCTAAAATATGTCTTGCTGGAAAAATATTAAAAAAGTCACGGTCTCCTGGAATTTGTGCCAGGCCCAGCTCTTGGAGGCGAGGCCTGATGCAAATTCCAGTAGTCCATGCACCCTTATCCACAACCTATCATGTAGGACTCCATGTAGACTTTTCATCCACAAAATTTTTTTTAGACATTTAGACCTTCACCTCCTAGTGTGAAGTGAACTTGGACGGTCTCCGCCTTTTCGACCAATGAGAGCTCTTACATTGCCATGGTCAGGGGCCTTCAGCCTTGTGTGGGAAGTGGCCCTAATAAATCAGATGTCGGATTCTATACGTCCAATTGAGCGTACATAGACGAACACGTACATACGGATATAAATACATACCGGGTGGGGTATAAATACAGGGGAAGCGGTGAAGCGTGAACCTTAAAGTAGTCTGACATCCAGCACGCAGGAATCTTCACTGTTGGAGATATCCGCAACCTCGAAACATGCACTCTTTGCTAAGTTAACTTAATCAAGATAGCCACACTCATCATCATCATCATGTCAATCTCTTACAATCTACCAATTCTGGAATAGATTGCTTGTATTCCCTGCGGATTCCTCGTCACCATTGTGCGGTGCCTGACTTACCCAGACTGATGATAAAGAACAAGACTCACGACTCCACAGACCAAGTTAAGTGATGGAGAAGAGACTAAGTACTACTTACTCCTAAGCTTAATCCATCATCATCGTCATCGTCATCATCACTCTGTGCATTGTGCAAACATTGTGCCAAGTTTGGTTTCAAAGAGTTCTCTTCGTTCTGGTTATTCTGGTTCATGTGGTTCTACCAAGTACCGATCCTATTGTGTAATCCATAGAGATGTTATCGGTGCAGAAAATCATCGGCATGGGGTTAACCCTAGAGCTTGCTTCATAGTCCAAGGCACTGTGAATATCTTTTCCAGAGCTGCGTGTGTGCAAAATCCTTACTTCTTTATGGCGATGGAGCTGGTAGGACGTGTCAGTGCTGTGAGGCAAACACTGGAAATGGCGCACATCCATCACCACGCTAAGTACACCACCAGCGCTAGGGTTAGTGTCCCCTGTTCTTTCAGTACAATTGAATGCAGAAGATTGGGTGGAAAGGCTCAATCTGCTTCTCGGATCGCACAAAGTGTGGTGGTGGTGCAATGTGGACTAGTATTGCCACGTGAATCGGATGACTGGTTGGGAAGAAGCTTCCATAGGAAACAGGAAATAGGGTTTATGAAAAAGAAGTGGAGCAGTTTTGTTAACAGCTTGGAAGCGGATGCGGAGGGGGCAGAGGAGAGTGATAGGAAGGATGACGAATCGGAGAGGACGAAGCTCGCAGTGTTTGTTTCGGGTGGCGGTTCAAATTTTCGGGCGATACACGCAGGATGTTTGAGTAATGTGATTCACGGAGACATTGCATTTGTGGTCTCAGATAAACCTGGTAAATTGTCCCCAGCCCACTTTTCTCAGTATTTTCTTTTGCATAGGTTATCTCACTTTTAGTCTTGTAAAACTGGCTGCCTTATAAATAATATTATCCGTCATCCCTTCCACATCACGCTGTATGATATTGGGTTTGTTGACAGATGGCAAGGATGGCAGTTGCAATTTGTGTATGTATGAATTTGACGTGAAGTTGTTGGGATTTCAATACATGCTTTGTGGAATTGAACTTCTGAGTCGGATGCCTGTTATGATCTTTGGCGGGTCCAGATTGCAGAGCTTGTGACTATGCTAGGGATAAAAATATTCCTATTCTAGCTTATCCAAAGGGAAAGAATGCACCAGAAGGAATAACGCCATCTGAGCTTGTACAGTCTCTGAGGTGCACTTTTGCAACCAACCTGTTCTTTAGTATGGTTGCTAGTGATGATTATTGATTAAATATATAAACGCAAAGCCAAGATATACAAATTGATGATTTAATCGTATGTCTCCAAGTAGTTTTTAACCCTGATAATGAAAGGTAGAACCTGATGCTGGCGATCATTTTTATTATGAATCTGATGATAGTGTTGTGCTTGACTTTGTAGACAGTAATTTAATAGAAGTGCGTGGTCAACAATGATAGACATTTGACAATGTATATGTACGGATGCACCTTCATTGTCCAAATGAAATTCATGAACCTTGCTCAAATGTTTACAATATTTCTTGGTAGTTCCTCACCATATTGAGTTCGCCTAAATCATGTCTTTCTTTTATTTTCTCTTTGAATGCTATAAAATGTATCAGCCTTCGTATCCATCCTACTGAATAGGGCTGCAAGGGACCTTGAATCTTTTGTGAGGAGAGGAGGATGGTCTGAAAACGTTGAATGTAGGCATGCAGGCGTGGAGTATATCCTTTTGGCTGGCTATTTGAGACTGCTACCTAGTGAGCTTGTTCATGCGTATCCTAGAGCAATTCTCAACATCCACCCTGCCCTACTTCCTTCCTTTGGGGGTAAGGGTTTTTTTGGCATCAAAGTTCATGAAGCTGTTATTAGCTCTGGTGCCCGGTGAGTTGATTTGACCTAAGTAAATTGAAATTTTCATTTTGTCTCTAATTCAGTGTAAGGTTTGCAACCATTTAAGTTGTGATCGCATGGTTTGTGAGGCAATGCTGCTATCAACTCCTGTGTCTGGCAGTAATCAAGTATTTTTCTCAGTTTGTCTGATTATGTGATTTGGTGATGCAGAAAAGTATGAGCTATTTTCCTGCTTATGTTTACAGTCTAAACCATATTGGTTTGTTGGTCCGTCACATGGATTGCCACTCTTACACCATAGTTCACAATCTAACGCTGAAAATACCTGCTGATGTCGTGGCATGTGTCTGGATGCTTCATATTACAGTTTGTCTGATTGATTCTTTGACGACAATTGAGAGTCTGAGCCGAACACATTATTGACTTGAACTGCTTTTACTGCATCTGTATAGCAATAAGGGTAGATACTTTATAGCTGGATGAGAATTGCATTTTTGCTTCTTGTTCTATTGAGGGTTTTCATTTCCAACTGTGGCTCTCTAATTCAGTCATTTTTTGACCTTGTGAACACATATTATCCTAGTGCAGGTGTAATTGTGATTGTATTCTTCATAAATATAGGACTTGTCTGACTACAGATGTGGCTTTTGGCACAGATTTTCTGGAGCAACAATCCATTTTGTAGATGAAAAGTACGACAGTGGTCCAATTCTGGCACAGAGAGTTGTGCGTGTGCTAGTAGATGATAAACCTTCTGATTTGGCTGCCAGAATACTGAAAGAGGTATGTGTCATCATACAGGTCTCATTCATTTAGTCTAGCAAAGTTTCGTTCGTTTGATTGGGCCACCCCCCCCCCCTCCCCCCCACAACAAAGAAATTTCATACCTAGTTCTTCTGCAATCTGCTCAAAATGGGTTGCTTTGTCATCTGCTCCAAGTTATTACGTGTTATTGAAAATCCTCACCTGCTCACAAAGTATCTTTTGGAATTCTCAGGAGCACCAAATGTATACAGAATCAGTGGCAGCACTATGTGAGGATCGCATATTTTGGCGAGAGGATGGTGTACCAATCATTCGGAAGTCATGGGACAAGGAAGAGTACTTGTAATGGCCAAGCATTTACAGAACCCTGCCATGTTTTCCACTATGGCATTGAACATTATGTTCAATGTCTATAGGTGACAAAGCCAGTAGCAGATTTGGTCCTTTGTCATGGAGCAGCTGAAACTGCAAACCTTCCAGCCAGTAAGGCGGTCGTCCTGGGAATGGACTTTGAAGTGTGCCTATGCTGACATGGCAGGAAGCAAAGCAGGGTTAAGGACGTCATCATATATGTGTGTCTGAAAACAGTGGTGGGTTAACATAGTCTGCCTAGAAGGATGCAGGATGATTGGTGCCTGTGGCAATGTTGTTGCATGTAGTCCCTTGCATGCAGGGTTTAGGGTTTAAGGAAAAGAGCTGATACAGCTCCTTTTTCTATAGACCAGAGCTGGCAGCCTTGGACAACCAGTAGTGAGCTTATCAACTACCTAGATCAGCTGCATCAGACGGGAATTGGTGGCTCTCGATAGTCGATGGATACTGAAATGCAAGCCTAAAGCCTTTTAATGTCATGCACTTTCAATGAAACATCTATGGTTGCTCTTCCAGGATGTTGATTATCTGTAGTGTTACATTTAAGGTACTTGTGGCTTATGTGATCAATTTGGACACCTCTATGGACATAGTAAGCCTTATGGTTACGAATGCACATTGAAAGACATGCGTTATGATTTGATTGGACTATTGCCTGAAGTAGAGAAACTAGTCTAAGTGCAATTGTTAACATAAATGACAGGGCTATATAGTCATTTGAAGAATGAGGATCTTCACTTTGACCTCTTATAACTTTGGGTCTGAACTTTAAATTTGAAACTAGAGATGCTAATCTGCATGATTTGCAATCTCTAACTGGATTTGAAATTTCAGGTTTAATCCAACAGTCAAAATTGTCTGTGTAGTTGGGAATCCCGCAAATGGGGCCACATACTTCCTGCAAGCGTTTCTCCTTAGTGGATGGATCAACAAGTAGACAATAATAATTAACAAGCAAAACTACTTTAGGGTGATATCAATTGCTGAAAGTGGTTGGGATTTGCAATGCCTACACAAGCTCATGAATATGGTAACAATTTTTGAATGAGTTCATTGGGTGGGTTGCAAGGTTGCTAGGGCTACATGTCCACCTCTTTGAGTTGGGTCCCTACCACTATTACCAAGGTAAAGAAGGTCCAGTATAAACATGACCTCCATAGGTTTGTGGTTTATTCATCTCAAGTAGGTCCCTCTAGACTACCGTAGCTCTTTAGCAGCTTGGGTAGAGAAAAAAGATTAAAACATTAAAACATTAAAATTTGATTTTAAAGGTTCCTAAACTTTTGGGAAATTAATTATTGTTGAGTGTCTTAAAAATAGAGGGAATAACATTCAAAGAGTTCTTGAAATCACAAAATCGCCATAGATGAAATTAGGAAAATCATTCATGAATTATAGAAATGATTTGGATGAGTGTCTAACTTATTCTAAATTTCTTTTTGTAGTGTGTCCAATTTCAAAGTATTGTTTTGTGGGTTGCCTAACTTACTTTTGCACTTTAATTAATTATTAGGTTGAAAGGTGCTAGAGCACTATGGTAATTTGTGACATTTGTTGCTAATTTCAGGGTCAATTTTCTCAAAAAGGAAATACATATGCTATACTATAATTGCTTTGGGTAATATTGGTAGGGGCCCAACTCAAATAGATGGGCATCTAGCCTTGGTCTTGGAAACAAGTGAGTGCCCTCCCTGTTCCCTCTTATTAATCTCAGTGAAAGGAGGAACCATGTGCACATTAGAGTTATTTGTAAAGTAAAGCAAATGAAACCATGGGTTTAGTCCCAGACCTTGAGTTTATGAGAATCGACAAAAAGACGTTAAAGTTTTCTTAATGCTTAAATAACATACACAAAGAGCGGTGTTGTGCTAGTAAGAACCAACTTCATAGCTTGTCCTAATCGGATTGCACATGCCGACCTAGGATTTAGATGATACCCTATTTTAGATCCTAAGATTCTCTCAAAGTCTGAGAGGTGAAGAGAGGAGGTCCCGAAAGTTTCATCTACTCAAAATACGGCCCAAATATGACGAGTTGAGGAACTCTAAATATAGGGTTTTCTCAAAGAAGGATCAAACCCACAGTTTTGTCCCTTGTTGAGGGACTTTACTAGTAAGTCTCTTATGAACTTGGAATTTCTATTCTCCAAAATTATTGAGTCGGTGTGGGTAGGAGGGTGATACCTAATTGTGGATCCGTTTCCATACCTCACTTATTCTAACACCGTTTTTCAAAAAGTCAACGTGCTATATTGAATATTATATTGTCTTAAAAATTACAATTGCAAAAGATATTGAAAATACATCTTGTATTTCATGTTTTACTTCTTAAGTCATATACAACTTTTGGCAAAGTACAACCTACATTGCAACCAATGATTGAAGAAGATTATGAATTGGGTGCAAGCACAATACAATGAACAACTCTTGATCCTTGCAAAGGTTTAGGGTCATAACCATTTTCAAAACATATTGATCTACAATGCCAAACAATTTATCTTGACAAAACATTTAAAAAGAAAAGAAAAAATCTACACATTTTAGAAGATGATGCAAATGGTATGCACATAGATTACACTAAACATACACTTGTCTAACTTTTGCTTAAAATACAAGAAAGTAACATTAAATTGATGGATTTTTTTTTACTTTTTAATAATGCTCTCAAGTTTTAGATGAGGGCATTATTATGAGAAAGTAAAAGTAAATAACAATTAAGGTTGTAAAATTTATATTCCAAACCATATACCCTACCTCAACGGCAGGTCCGGCACACCAGTGCCGGATAATTAAAGAAAACAGTGCCCAACCAGGTTCGGCAAGTGCCACTAAAATTTCCAACTCCGGCACTTGCCGTTGATGACATTTCCGGCACTTGCCGAAGTCTGCTGCCGGAGTCTGCTGCCGGCCGGAGTTATATGTTTCGGTTTGTGTCTTGAGCCGGTAGACTCTGAGTTTGACAACTGCCTCCTCCTCCTCAGAGACAGACAGAGAGAGTGCGTGTGTCTGTCGGTGTGTTTTCTTGCTTCTTTTCAAACTGAGGAGTTTTGATCCAGGTGTCTTTGGGTGTTTCTTTCCTTGCACGGCAATTGTGCTTTCAGCTTCCAGAGCCTGGACACGCTTCTCATCAAACTTCATACCTGCTATATTAAGTTTTTTTGGATGCTTGGTGTGGGGAAAGCGTTTCCAAAGCTGTCAGTTGGTTTCTGGGTGGTGGGATCTACTCTAAGACCAAGCCAATTTTCCTTCTCCCAAGCACCTATTTCCTTGAACACTCTTCGGAAAGTGTCTGTATACAACACTTGAATTATCGAGCAGCTACATATTTATGTGTTGATTTATATTTGCGCTTTATTTACCCAAATTTACAAAAATTTGGCACTTTTATGATAGATTTTCCAACATTTTAGGCACTTTTGGGTTGCCGAAAAATAATTATTAGGCACTAGCAAAATCAATTAATTATGGCCGAACCTGCCGTTGAGGTAGGGTATTAGCCATTTGCTTTTGAGCATTACTTTCAATGATAAGTATTATAAACCTCGTCTTAATATTTTTATACTTGAATACTTGAAACAAGTTTAAAGGGCAACATGAAACAAAATTCCAATTTAAAGAACATACTGCTATTACTTTTAATTGTGGCAATTCATAGTTACTAATACAATCCATCTGTGTTACTAGTAGGTAATCTTTTTCATTCAAATTATAATTGTATTCTTTTGAAAATATAATGCATTGGTGAGACATTAACATTGGTGTAATGGGTATATGTAAGGGTTTGTTTACACTAGTGGCTAATGACCATGACCACCACTTCCTCAAATCTCTCATTGGTTGACAAATGTGTGGTAGTCTCACTTTGTTTTACACAAGTTCATCATAAATAAAATTGACTATGAGTGAGCATGCTAGAAGAATAGATAAGAAAGTGACATGAAACCCTACATGTACAACATGCAATGTGTTGCATGTGTGATTGTCCTAAAATGAACAACGTTTTAGCGACAAAACCCGAAAACGTTGTTTTAAGTGGAAAAAATACGATGACCATGTCCCAAGGGGGAAAAAAACATAATTTAATGTAATTTAATTTTGATTAATCCTTTATTTTGTCATTTTTATTGTAAACATTACGTTATGTGTTGAAGGCTTGTAAAAAGTGATGTGGATTCCTCATTTCCGTTTGAATGGAGAGTGTGTTGAAAAGCTGGGCTTGGAATGGAATATGGATAGGAAGGAGTCCAAGTAATGAGGGAGGGAGAGAACCCAATACTATTTGTTTAAAAAAATTAAATGAGAAGACCATATCTCTGCAAAAAATGTATTTTAAAGAAATAAACTTATTTTAACATAATTTTCTTAAAAATCAATATTTGATTTGTCATTCTTGTTAAAAACATGTCATGATAATTATTTGTGGGATTAACAATATTCCATGGAATATTTCCCACATTCCATGAAATGTTGTTATGGATCTGAATAATGTTATGAGACATTGTGTTGCATGATGAAGGCTTATAAAAAGTGATGTAGATTTCTCATTTATCTTTGAATGAGGGGTGCATTGAAAGACTGGACTTGGAATGAAATCCGTACAAGATGGACTCTAGCATTGAGCAAGGGAGGGAATACCAAAAGTTTGTTCTGAGGAAAAATCAACTATGTGAGCTATTCCTTCCGTAGTGGAAGATTGGTCTTTGGATTGCACCGAAGGCACTTGTTGGGTGTGAAACACATATTGAACTAGTGTCTTTTCAAAATCAAAGCCCCAATGTTGACATTCCAATTTTTCGTTTCCAACTTATATGCAAAAAGAATCGTGTGTGTGTGAAAGTGGCAAGTGAATATGTGCCCCAATTTCTACTACAAAAGGAATGACTCTCAAACTTTCATTGAGAGCAAAGCTTTACAACCTCCATCCAAATCCATTCTAGTGTTGTTTCACTTGGAAACTCATAAACGTGGTTGGCTACATGAACAACGTCATGCAAGGATGTCAAGTGGCCAATTTCAAATCTAATGTGGTGAGATGAGATTGATATTGGCTTGAAAATCATTGTAAAACCAATGAATGTCCAATGAACATGTATATTGGATTTTGGACCTTGGAGATGAAGTGCACCTCAGTATGGGTTATGTGGACAAGCGGCCTTCAAAAATGCAAGGGCAATTTTATTTTTCAAAGTTGGGCAGAGTGGGCAGGGAGCATGGGCTTCGTTTGGATAGTGAAGGAGTTGTGCTCCGGTCGGGGCCCAACCCCCGCCAAATGTGATCTAGCCCGGGGCGGACAAAAGAGGGTGAGAATCGGGACTAAGGTGAAATTAGTGGGAGAGTTCACCCTCACTGCCCGCTGCCCGGCCCTCCCAATTTACCACTTATTCTTGAACATTATAAACTGTCAAAAATGGGACAAAACTCCCTTCCAAAACATGTGATTTTAAGAAATTTTAAGCATACATCTATTGCATCTCAAATAATTCTCTACAATAGACAAATATGTACTTGCTGGAAAAGGGGACTTTCGATTTCATTCATATTAAGTGATGCAAAACACTGTCATTGCTTGTGTGAATCCTAATTTATACTTTGATTGCATTCAAAAAAATCAAGCTTCATTGATTAACAGTACATACAAACTCTTCAAACCCTAAATATTAGAAGTCGTGAAACCATTCTAAATAGTGTGAAGAATGAGACATATATATTAAATTTTGGACCTTGAAGATGAAATGCACTCAACATGGGTTATACGGACAAACGACCTTCAAAAAATGCAAAGACAATTTTATTTTTCGAAGTCGGGCGGAGCGGGCAGGGAGCATGGGCTTCGTTCGGGCAGTGAAGGAGCGTGCCCGGGCGGGGCCCAGCGCTGGGCAGATGTGATCTAGCCCAGGGCCTTTTGTCCCCTTTTCGCTCCAATTGTCCGAGGATGCTAAAACCCTAAACCCTAGGCCCCAAGCCCTAAAACTGCCAACCCCCAGACCTTGAGCATTCCTCTTCTCCCAACACTCCTGTTTTCATCTGTTTTCATCGCACTTACTATCTTTTTTTGTTTGTTCGTTTATTGCTTCGTCTGCATCTGCTGTGGTCCTCTTCGTGTAGGTAGTCATGGCTGTGAAGGAGAAGAAACGGGAAAAAATCCTAGATATTTGAGGCTGAGATGGTAGGAGGTGAGGGGGATGCACTCGATATGGCGGAGCAGGTAGACGCTGCCGTTGCCGTGGGCCCTGCTGTGGCTAACGGTGGCGGTGAGAAGAAGAAACGTAAGAAATTGGAGGTGAAGAAATTAGAACCCGTGACGGAGGTTGACGCGCCAGCAGCAGGAGGTGAGGGTGATGCTGCAACGGAGGAGGAAGGGGGAGACGCTCCCGCGGCGGTGGAGAATGGTGAGAATAGGAAGAAGAGCAAGAAAACGAAGTTTGAGATTGAGATGCTAGGAGGGGGAGTTGCGGAGGTCAGCGGGATTATGAGTAACACCGCCTTCGAAACCTTACCGGTGTCGGAGCCAACTAAAAACGCTCTTCGTGACACCGGGTTTACTCACATGACTGAGGTATGTGCCTTAGTCAGAAGGCATTCTCGTTGTCAATTTTACATTGATGGTCTTGTGTAATGTCCTTGGTTGTGATCGCGGTAATGAGATTTCATCCCTCTGGTGTTCACCCCTCTTGTGCGCACATGCGATGTACATCAAATTTCTACAAGGGGATTAAATGTATTTTGTCATAGGGGATCAAAATTTCATACCATGATTGTGTATGAGGGGAGTGGTGCAGATTCAAGCAAGGTCAATACCTCAGCTTTTGACTGGACGCGATGTCCTTGGAGCTGCGCGAACAGGGTCTGGAAAAACCCTTGCATTTGTGGTCCCAGCAGCTGAGCTGCTCTTCCATGGGAATTTTATGCCGCGGAGTGGCACTGGTGTGATTGTCATTTCTCCCACACGAGAGCTTGCCATGCAGGTATTATTGGATATCATGACTCTTCAGGTTTTAAGAGTAATGACATTTGCTAGGCTGCAACCTTCCTACATGTTGCCCTTCAAAGTAGGATTACAGGCATACGACCAGCTTAGTCACAGTCTCCCAGTCCTCTGCACAAGTCAAGCTCGGTGTAGGGTGGACAGTGGGCTGAGTTTTTAAACACCTGCTGTAGATTTACGGAGTCGCAAGGGATATTTTGAAGTATCATAAGCAAACACACGGCATTGTGATGGGGGGAGCTAACAGGCGAACAGAGGCTGAGAAACTAGCCAAGGGTGTGAACTTCGTGGTCGCTACTCCAGGGCGTCTACTGGATCATCTTCAGAATACCAAGGGTTTCCTGTTTAAGAATTTGAAGGTTGGCGACTTTTCTTCTTACAAAGCTCATTAATTATCATTAGAATGTCGTTAATGATGGGTTTGTGGAGTTCAATGGTCAACTGTATCAATTCAAGGGCCTGGCAGCTGGTGTGTCGCTTGAATTACTAGTTATGAGTGCATGCCCGCAAGTAATCCCCACGTGAAAAATCTTCTGGATGATGCAGTGCCTAGTGATAGATGAAGCTGATCGAATTTTGGAGATAGGTTTTGAGGAGGAAATGAAGCAAATTATCAAGCTCCTACCAAAGGTCTGTGCACTTGCACCCTCTTTTCTGGTACAGTGCTGACTTGGTGTCTATTTGATATGCTGCATCCTATGATCTGGTAGCAGTGCAGCAGGTGGCGCTGATATCTGATGTCCGACTAAACTTCCAGTGGTTGTCTCAAAAGTCATAGCTTTTAAGTTTGTTGATATGTTTAATTTTCAAATTTTTTGTTGATTGTTCAGGAACGACAGACTGTCCTCTTTTCTGCCACTCAGACAACTAAGGTTTGTCAGTTGCTTCTACTCTTTCCATGAAAATCAGATGTTTGCTGTATTGTACTTGGAGGTGGATGTGATGCTTTGTTGTAAGGACTGCAACGGAAGTTCTGTTGAATAGTTATATGTTTTAATTTGTCTTGAAGCAAACTGACTGCCCCTACACCACAGGTGGAAGACTTGGCACGTGTGTCATTCAAGAGGGCTCCTTTGTACATTGGTGTAGACGACGGTAGAGCAAAGGTATGTATGAATGCAAAATAAGGAAAAGTAAAGATGCATTTATTACTTTGTTGTTGTTCCTGTAATTGCTGTTGCTTTGATCCTTAATCTACATTTTGTCTCTGGCTGTTTGGCAGGCTACAGTGGAAGGGTTAGAACAAGGGCATTGTGTAGTCTCAAGTACACAACGGTTTCTGCTCCTGTTTACATTCTTGAAAAAAAATATAAAGAAGAAGGTACTACTCTGCGCTTCTTATGAGCAGTCTTGTCGATGATGTTTACTTTGCTGAGGTTCTCATATTCAGACATCTTTAAGCACCAGTGTCAAGTTATTGGACATGATACTAGAATATCAAGACTTTTGCATTTGTAAGCAATGTAAATATGCTTCAAACTTGCAAGTGGTGATTGTTGCCAGAAAGATCTCTAAATTTTGCTATTGGTGAAAGGTGGGCATCAGGAAGTCTATGTAGGTTTTTAAGATTTGGCTCCTTTTGCACTCAAATTCCTGTGTGTGTGGATTTTTTTTACAGATAATGGTCTTTTTTTCATCTTGTAACTCTGTCAAGTTTCATAGTGAGCTGCTTAATTACATCGACATCCCTTGTCTCGACATTCACGGCAAACAGAAGCAACAGAAGAGAACATCAACGTACTTTGAGTTCTGCAATGCTGAGAAGGGCATCCTCCTTTGCACAGATGTTGCCGCTCGTGGTTTGGACATCCCGGCAGTGGTATGTTTTCTTACAAGTCTTTATCAATAGAATGTCATAAAATCATGGAGATCTTTATTTATACATGTTTCTGGAAGAATGTATTTGCATCACAATCTGTTCTTTTATTAGACACTAGGATGTCTGGAGCAATGTTTAGATACCACTTTCGAATTCTCATACCTTATTGGTGGTTTTGTTTTGGTTTCAGGATTGGATTATACAGTATGATCCCCCAGATGACCCAAGGGTATGTATCTAGTAGTCACAAGAAACTCTTACCAATTTTGGAGCTTTATGGCAAGACTGTAACTAAGCATGCTTATTTGTCTCAATGTACCTTGTAAATGGTGTTTCAGGAATACATCCACAGAGTGGGTCGTACAGCAAGAGGAGAAGGTGCTCAAGGGCGGGCTCTCTTGTTCCTTATACCAGAAGAGTTGGGCTTTCTACGCTACTTGAAGGTTTCTTCACTTTAAATCTTTGAATTTTGATTACATCCTGGATAATCATGGAGAACATTTCTATCTATGAAAAACTTACTTTGGTACACTTCGATCTATCTACATGTTATATGTTTCAACTTCTGATGTTTCTCAATTTTATTAAGTTTCTCTAAAGTGCTGCTCTAAACTCCAATTGAATTGTAGGGGGCTAAAGTTCCTCTCAATGAATACGACTTTCCAGCAAACAAGATTGCCAATGTCCAATCACAGCTGGTACTGGATCTATTTTCATCTCTTTGAAGATTTTTTCAATGAGTTTGTCATGCACGATCCTGTATTCTATTTGTGGCTCTATTTGTCAACAGCAAATTTTGTTGTATTTAAATGTTCAAATCTATGTATAGTAGGTTTTGAGATGTACATGTTTATTATGTTTGATTTACAGGAAAAGTTAGTGGAGAAAAATTATTATCTTCATCAGTCAGCTCGTGATGCGTATCGATCATACTTGTTGGCATATAACTCTCATGCAATGAAGGACATCTTCAATGTGCATCGACTGGATTTACAGGTATACAGTTTTTAATTGCTAACTTCCAATCAAATTTGTCAGAATCTTGTATTTGTCCAAATTTAAGTCACTCTTGAAAGTAGACTGAATTCCCCGTCTACTGCAGGCTGTGGCAGCTTCATTTGGGTTTAGTTGCCCTCCCAAGGTCACCCTAAACCTCGACAGCAGTGCTGCCAAATTCAGGAAAAAAAATCCAGCTGGTAGGGGTGGTGGCAAACCTGAGGGTCGAGGAAGTGGCCATGGATTCAGTGCAAACAATCCCTATGGCAAGAAGGCAGCTGGAGATAAGCGCCAATTCACCAGATTGTAGTCATAGTGTGAACCTCTTTTGAGAGGTTAATTGAAAGAGAAGTTTTGACCCTTACAAATTGGCTTAGAAATTTTCAAGCCAAGCTTGAGTTTATATTATGATGAGAAATATGAAAATTGCGTGAGCTTAAGATATCCCAAATTCAGCTGCTGTAAGGAGCTCTGCGCTTTTTGCTTCTATCCAATATTTTTTGAATAGGGTTGTAGTCAGCTAACCATGGCATTCATATGTAATTGTCCTAATACATACTGGGTAAGTTTGCAAGGGCTTCTGACTAGCGTGATCTTTTGTCATCATAGTATTTGGATGGTAATTCTGTAACCATGGATGAACACTTCAAATTTGTGCCTGACAATCCAAATTTGTCATCTTCCATCAAAATCATGTGCACTTGTGACTAAGAAAGCCTGGGTGCTATGAGAAGCTTCTTTCATCGTGCACACGCACATTTGCACATATGTTATAAGTTACATGGAACCAATTTATCAATAAAACCCATGACACCTCCACCCATCAATGAGGAATTTATTGCATGGGGTAGCTCCTCAGCCCCAAAGGAGTGTACTGATTGATTCATGGCAGTGTCATCGAGAGTATTCAATTTTGATGTCCAAGGACAACAGATAAAAATCAAGCTCAGTGAAATCTTTGCCAAGAAAAAATGAGCAAGCTGAAGACTAAACTCTGATGAGATTGAGAATAAGAGGAAAAACCTTCCAACCTTATGTAAATTTATAGATAGTAACATGAAAGAAGTAAGTTATACCATATTAGAAATAAGGTAGATGGGTCTTAATTGGCTCAGGTTCTTCATCAAACCCCTAGATTTGATTGGTATGTGGTTTGGTGAGGATCAAAGAGTAAACATCATAAAGGCACATGTTTTAAAGAGATATGACTATGTATTTGAATATTAATAACTTCTCTACACTCAATAATGGACACAACTGGGAGGACCCATGTATCTAATTAAGAAATCAACAAATATGCAACTCTAATAACTATAACAAAATTGGGGGAGGTCTAATCTTCAATGTAGATTTTGCATATGCTTCATCGTAGATTTGCTAATGCAACACAAGTTTTGTTGTGTAAATCTAATGGGTAGAAGTTGGAGAACATGAAAAATCAAGTAACACCCACATACCTTACCTCAAAACTTGAGATTTTTTATGTTCCACCCTCTATCTTGACCTTTTAAGTATATGTCTACTACCTAGCTCAAATGTATAGAAGCTTTGTTTCAAGATGTAATACTAGGCATCCTCTCAAATCTTTCTTTCAATTGGACCACCAAGTTGATAATATCCTCTATCTTACTTAGGCCACTACACTCTCTCACTCTAGGAAATTAGGGCCTCTTTACACTGAAGGCATTAAACCACATGTGTTAGGCATTATGACCATGGTACCTTGCTTTTTGGATGAGAGCATAGAGAAGTCTATGGACCAAAAATTTATAGAGGTCACAACCCTTGATGCAAACCTAAATGAGATAACCAAAAAGACCTCACAATATATTATTTAGATATGAGAATGCATCATGGAGGGGAGAAGAGAAGAAAGAAAATGTTTGCATAATTGTTTGTGTATTGGTGTTTGTACATGTTAATTCAACAAGTTTTGAGCAATAAATTTTTTATTTATAGGGTATAAATTAGAATTTTTTTAATGCGCAATAGAAATATTATTGCATAATAGTTTCATAGCAATGCAACCTCCTATAGTAGTAATGTAGCTCCAACAATGACATTCTAATTTACACATGAATTGTAGTAGAATGTGTATTTTTAACAAGTTGTCATGGGTTCTCCAACATGTCCCGCCACACATTCTCCTAGATCTACCTTCAAGAGTTGTCCCAAAAAATTCCCCTACAATCTTGACCAACATTAGTTATGTTTGTCATATGAAATTCCATGTAGAGTTCACTAAGTGACATTGGGATTTTGATTAATTAAAAGGAGGGGGGGGGGGGGAACTAAGGTACCCCCAAAAAGTAATCATTAGAAGAAAAAAACACGTCATGAAGCCCATAGGCCTAAATACTTTATTCATAGGAGGAAAAACTACACAATTGGCCATTAAAAGGCCTCTTCTCCACTATAGTCCCGGATATCCCTCGTGGGTATGTACAAAGGGACCCGAGTACCAAACGTTGCAAAGTTGGTTGTGCGGTTAACGGGTGAGGACCAGGGGGAGGAGGGCGGATTGTGGGAGGCAACACGTAGCGACAATGAAAAGTGCCACAAGGAGCTCAATACCACAAAATGTGAATCATAGTGCCGATGGGCAGCCCGAAGGCATTGGCATGCAACAACACAATGTCCAAGTCCAGGTCTTCTATTTAAACACGATCTTTGCGCAACCACCTCTCGCGAAGCTCCATGGTGTTGGAATTCAAGCCTATAGTTGCATTGTCACAATGCGCTCAATCATTTCTTGTTCCTCATCTTCATGTTGAGGTGCTAGTTCTTACGACTTAAAATGCCTCATGTTTGAGACCCTTGACATGGTATCAAAAAAGACGTTGGAAATGTCTTCCATCTTGATATCATGGGGACTCATCATGATCCTTCATATAGAAGCCAATGCCCTAGCATCCATACGAGTGGACTTCAACATAATAACTTATGTCGGTTTGGGTAGAATTGCCACTTTTGCACATGTGAAAGAACATCATGACAAGAGTAGCACCCAAATTTTTTTTCATATGAAAATGTGCCCATTGATGAGCCCTTTGCAATATAATGCTATGAGAGAGACTCCACCACGCTCCATGGAGCACCCGCCATGCATTCCTCCGCAAATGAATTTCCTCAATTTCACAAGAAGTGCAATGTCAATATTCATGCCACCCACTGCAATCGTGACAATGTTTTAGAGTAGGATGAATGGGTCTGCTTTTGAGCTTGAGATCAAGCAAATACTCTCATCCTTGGAGCCATTGCAAGGCAATTTAAACTCATAAATGGAATAAGAGCTGAGAAGTTGCAAATCATAAGCCAACTGTACCACAGAAGCATAGCCCCAAGGAATACACACAATCCCACATTCCTTGCAGTAGTTGCTAGAGACACATATAACACTGATATTGCAGTTTGCTTGCAGCAACCACCACTGCTCTCTTCAACATAGTCCTTCCTGGTTTGCTAGCTAGTTCACTCGTGTGTTGTTGCAAGGGCCCACAACACCGGCTACCACGTTAGAAATTTTGGAAAACTTAATTCTTCACCCACCATTTAATCATAACGTTGGCCAACATTGCCCCCCCCCCCCCCTTTCCATGCAGCGAAGCACAACCTACTCAAATGATATGGATTGTAGTCCAAATTGCCTCATCTAAACCTAAAGTGGGGACCAATGACACTCTCAATCAAAGAATTCTCAAGAATTATGACCTAATGACTTTTGTGTAAACATGCCGGGAGCCTTTTTTCACACCATATTGATGTACTTCTAGTCCCATAACACTAGCTCCATAACAAAATTTCTAATAGGCTCCACTGATTCCACTGACTGAGGGCCACAATGGGGCCAACTTGGGTCGATTTCCACCGAGATTTTACCGCACCACTCATCGATTGCCACTGCCTTATGGATAACCGACCAGAGGAATGCCGCCCTTTTTTGTGCCTTAGCTTTGTGCCAGATGGTATTTCACTTGGGGGATGTGGAGGGGGAATTTCGTTCTGCCACTTGTGCGATATTGACTTCTCGAGGTCTATTTGCTTAGTGATCCATTTCCTCCCTTCTTTGGCCATGTAAGCAAAGAGGGGGGTGACCTCTGGCCACCACCAGTGAGTGGGGTCGAAAAAGAATTGATTGAGTTTCTCAAAAAATAGATTGAACTGAGTTTTGCTACTACCTCTGGTGAGCCTATCAACCCTTACGCGTATCATCCAACCATTGAAAATTGTTGGTGGTGGTGCGTTCTTAATGTTAGGTTTAATCTCGGTGAGGTGAAATATTTTGATCCCATTGTAGATTTGGGAAAAAATGCCCATAAATTCGGCACGAAACTGAATAGGTCTTGGGCTCAATTCCTTGAGATAACTAGCACAGACGACCCATTCAGGTAGTGCATCCTCTGTGTTCCTATAAAGACCAACCCATTCTTGTAAGGTGAGCTAGGCATTTTGTTGGTTAAGCATCCTTTTACAGAAAGGTCCGTAGTAATCCGTAAGTTTAAGCCAAAAGTCACGGTGAACTTCTTCTAAGGAGAATTTGTCTTTAGCATCCTCCCAGTTCAAGAAATCGTATCTCCTTGGGTCCCAAATATCCCTAAAGTACCTTAACCTATTCTTGTTCAAGGTGTATACCCTCCTGATGATAATGCCAAAGTGAAGTCGTTGGTATTCTTCCCTCCACCAAAGATTGAGTTGCAAGATATCTTCGGGAGTTGTTGGAGAAAAGTATGTAGCTGTTTTTGCCATTACCTTCCATGATTGGGTTATGTGGTGCCAAACTTTGGATCCACCCTTTGTAAAAAATTGTAGGAAAAACAACCATAAAGAGGAGGAACCCCATGACCGTGGGGCGAAGGTTGTAACTGTGTGATGTGATGCCTCGAGATAATTTGAAGGTTCGATCTGCCAGGAAATAAGGATTGGATAACCCATTTACTCATGAGGGCTTTCATGACGTCCTCTGCCGAGGATAAATTAATTGAATAAATGAACAAATTGAAATTGAATATAGGATCGGATTGGGAGAAGTACTATATTCAATTTAAATTTGTTCATTTATTCAATTAATTTATCCCTTCCTTCATCCGGTTTCTAGGGCAACTGAAGGATTCAATTTCCTGCCCTTCAACGTGGTCGGACACCGTGACGGGTGCCGACGGGTTCATCGTGGGCCAAAATTCCTGAAACCACATGCGGACGCACAATGAACATCAATGTAGAGCGAGAGAGGGAGCGGATGCAGAACATTCGATGTGGTGATGTGATTTGGAGATCAATACAAAAGAATCTCCTGGCATGATTTGATTGATTGTTTTATCAATCCATTCAATCTCGAGTAACTTCGGAGGCGAGGAGCAGCAACTAGCACGAGGGAGGAGGAGGAGAAATGCAAGCGGGTGAGGTTGTGAAATGTAGCAACCTACCTCTTTCGCATCGTATAGTAGGTTAGTGAAGGAAGAGTTGAGGACAGGATGGAAGAGACAAGTGAAGATGCACAGAGCCAGAGCAGCAGGAGCGAGGATTTTCGAGAGGCAGATGTCTCCACTGCTGCTGGAGCTTCCGAAGGGGGGAGGGGACTAGAGGAACAAGGAGGGGGAGAAAGGAAGGAGGAGGAGAAAGAAGCAACAGTTGGAGGGGAAACTCGCAGTTCGAAGCCCGGATGCAAGCGCTTGCTTATTACTCTCTCGGTCGTCTTCTCTTTCCTTCTCGGTAGGTTGTTCTCGTCTTCACTAATTCCTGAACCAAGCTTGCAATAACTTATCACATACAAGTGGGAACTCTAAAAATTAAAATAGATGGCAACACGGAGCGGAGGACCTGAATTTTCTTTGTATGCGCTCTTTTACCTCTTTTAAACCCTAATTCGGGTTGCTATGGCAGCCTATTGCCCACTTCTTCCCATTAGGCCGTTGCAGCTGAAGCATCAAAATTAGTTTGATTATGATTCAGGATCCATCTCTTGCCCAAATCAACTCTTCGCTAAATCCTGAACCAAGCTTGCAACTCATCACAAGAAAGTGGAATGCCCAGCAGTTGGATAGATGGCAATGCGGAGCGGAGGACCTGAATTTGTTCCTATGTGCTCGTTCACCTTTTTAAAACCCTCATGTGAAATGGTTCTGCGACCTTTTGACTTCTTCTTCCTCCCATTAGGCCCCTTAGCTCTGGTGAGTGGTGCAGCTGAAGAAATAAAGTTATTTTGATATTGATTCAGGATTCATCTCTTCGCTAATTCTTGAACCAAGCTTGCAACTCATCTCCTACATATGCCCACGCTTTAACCTTTCGCTGTCGGACGTTTTTTAATGTGAACTTGGACCTTATACCTCTCCCAGCATGTCCCTGCGTTTACCTAGCAAACATAGCAATGCATTCAATTTTTTTGGTTTCAATTTCTGTGGTGCTGGGAAATTGAACAATTTAACTTGTTGGAGGGAGGGTTCACTGAAGTATCTGGAACCCTTTTTTCTCACTCCTTGATCTTTCCTGGGATTTTCCTTTAACTTGGTCCCTTATTACTCCCTCGCTTTTACAATGCTACTGCATATGTTACGTCGATCTTTTAGCAGTAACACTGCAAATTGACATTCCAAGAGTTACGGATGCATCCTGAAAGGTGTATCCTGTAAGCCTTTGATGTGCTACCTGTTGCTTATTTTCATGTAAGCTCTTACAGCATCGAAAGTTGGTTTGTCAGCCATAGCAGGACTGTCTATCATGTTTCTTCCCAGCTTTTGGAATGCAATAAACTCTTTGAAAGTTTGCATGAATTCCAGAGGTCTCAGTTTGATGGTGTTCATATAATGCAGGAGTTCCAGGCTGGTGGAAATCCACAGAAGTATATCGTGCACCACTTCCTTTTTCCGCTATCGAAGAGCACGCAATTGACCTTGCTTCTTCAGCTTTTGCCCTCCCTTGTCACTTGCACATTATATTTGCTGTCAACCCATCAGTGCACACTCAACAAATAGGTTCAATGAGTGAGAAGTCTTTATATAAAGTTGCGAATTCCTTTCAACAACACATTGACAAGGTTGTGTGTGGAACGCAATCAACTTACTCTGAAGGATTCTTTTCCAACTTTGGAGTTTCAGTGACTTTGGATGCAGCCAATTCATGTGTTAGCACAGGAAACGAGAACGGGGTTGAACAATGGCCCTGTGGACTGGCTAAATCTGGTCTTCACGAGATTGTTCAGCTCTCGGATGATAAGCACATTGATGATTTTCTTTGGAGTTTTTCTAAAGGAGGAAGCTCTAGTACAGGGGGACGCTACACATTCGTGGTCATTGGAAAAGGACCAAACGAGGAGATTATCGAAGGCACTGCTGGGAAAAAACTAGCTGGTGGTACAGGTTCAATTAACAGGACCGTAGTCGGAACACATAGGCATGCCTGGATGACAGGTGTCGATTTCTCAGTTTCTGGTTTTGAGGAAGAGATTGCCTCTCATATAGCACAGGTGGCTGTCACCTATTTTAGAAATGGAGGAAACAAAAGAGGAAACCCAGAGGTGGATCATGTGGCGAGCTTGCCACTTTCAGCTGATGGGGAGGCAATTTTATCCTTCTCACTATTAAATGCGAATCCCGAAGACTGGATCTTTGACTGGTAATGTGTTTTGAAGTGCTCAATTGATATGCATGTCAGTGTTTCAAATTCTCTTGTTTCACAGATTGTTGTCTATGGCCCCTGAAAATGATTTGCCTATATTTGGCTATGGCTGCATGCTTGTTCTCTTTTCATTCATTGTTTGTCTTCTCTTCCTTTCACTGCTTTTTATTTGAGTACGTAATTTTTGGATCTCTGGATTGGGTATCTCTCAAATAATGATTTACTTACTTGAATAAAAAGCAGTTCCAATAGTTACTTTAGGTGATACTCTCATATTATAAGATAGTTTAACCCAGTTTGATAGTGGTCAAACAGAGTGTCAGCTTAGAGTTGCCATATAGAGGTTTCTACGATGGAACAATTTTCCTTGTTTTTTGGTAGTCCTCCAACCTGCACTATTCGAGTGCATGCTTGGGGTTTAAACAACTGCAGGTGTTTGGTGTGGCAGTTGACTGGTACTTTGAAAAGAGATTATGGGTGAGCTCTCAATTGTGTTCAATGTCATGAAAACCAGGGATATTGAAGAGATGGAGGAGCGCTATCTAAAGCCACTCATAGCAGTCATGGAACCTGTTGCTCGCCTCTCTGTGGAGAGCCAGGTCAGTAACCTTTATATGAAGTTTGATATGAATTTCCATTATAGGTTGCAGAGGAACTGCTTGTGATTACTTGCGCTAAGAGCAACTCATATGGTCACTGTAGAATGATTCTCTCAAGATTTGGCTTTGAAGTATTGTGGGCCAATGCTGCATGCTCATCTCACACATAAGAGTTCATATATATTATCAATCCGCATTGCCCACTGATCATTGAAAGAGAGATGGACCTCTAAAACCCTTTTGACTCTCAATTCTTGAGGTTGGGAAGGGTTTAGAGGGTTGCCTCTTGTTCATTAATTGGTTGGCAATAAGAATTTGGGAAAGGTGGAATGAGCATGCAGTCTTGCTCTTCAAAAACCACTGAAGCTAATTATTGAGATTTTTTTCTTTTCCAGCGACATAGGAGTTGCTCTAAAAGTGTGGGGCAACACAGGTTCACTCGAAGCCCCATTTGTGGTCTGCAGTTTTGTCTAAGTACCTTCAGTAAGCGAAGGATGAGAATACATATCATGAAATAGAACAATTAAGTTCTAAATTGTGAGGATGGCTTTTGATTGTCTGGTTACATTGTAGTTGTATCTGAGTTGCTGTATTTCTACTTTTGAGTCAAGCTGTACTCCTCACATTTTAAATGTGTGTCAAGCTGTTGAAATAATAGAACACTATCAGAAGAAAGAGGAGGAACATTGGCAAATCTACATATAGTTTGCTGTGAACCTTAACAAGAGCTAAATCTTGGAGATTTGTGGTTGAAAATGATCAAGGGTGGGAGGGGAGCTCTGGTAGGTGCTATATTACACTCCGAAAGCAATTCCGTCACATTGGAATGGTGGACTGAAGGCGCATGTGGTGCCCTTTAAGCAGCTCCCATTTTTTGTAAGCTCTATTTTTGTAATCAATTAATGTTCGTGTCTTCCAGAATTTCCTTCCTTCTTGCTCAATATGCCTGAATAATAATTGATCACTGATTCAAGAAAGTGTAGCTCTTTTCCTTGAAGTATGTGTAATATTGAGAAAATCTTTTATGGTTGTTTTAAACAGTTTTCATGTAATGTAGGTGAACTCCAATGAATGGCATCTTGACACATCAAGTGCAGCTACTGGACATTCCAAGCTCCTCAACTTTGCAATGTAAAGACAAAACCCTTATGATAATACATGCTACATTTCTTCCCCAATACCTTTCCTTTCATGGTGATATTGCTACGAGTATACATGTCATGGAGTATCTTATAGTTATGAATCAAGATCGGTGTTGACTAATCAGGTGTTTCTCATGCCTCTATAGATATGTACCAGCATGTAATGAATGCCCTCTGCACATTCAGTTATCAAGTGCTCGCCTCTCTCCTACCAACGGATTCACGTCCCCTGTAAGGATTGGCTATATCTGTCTTCCCTCATGTATTGTGTTATGAGTCAGGGTTTAGGACAATTGGCAGTGTGTGTTGTATTTAGACTTGGCTATGAAGTTGGTGTGAGCATCTTATGTCTTGCACTTGCTATCAAAGCTTACTCTCAAGGACGATCCTGGTTCCAAACAAGAAAAACGCTTCTGCTTCATGTATCACTAGCTTTTATGAGCATATAGCATTTCCATTTCCAGCTGGGTCTGTCTTGGAAGGTGCATGTCTGAGTGGCATTTCTTTACCTCATCATTCCTTTGGAATGATTTTGGGTATTGCAGGGATGGGGTGGAGTGATCATATATAACCCTCCGGGCTGTGGTTATCTTGTTACCAACAAATCTGATAGCCATCGGCTTTCCACAAAGGTGATCTCACTGTGACATATTCTCATTGTACAGCCAGTGGTGATTCCTTAAGCTTCAACAAGTTTAAATTGAACTTACAGTATCACATTGGCCTGAACAGGTGCAACATATTTGCTTACTTCATGGTCTCATCATCTATATTGAATTTGACCAACACATAGTAGTGTCTGTTCCCAGTTGTACTTGCCACTCCCTTTTAGTTGCCACAAGTGCATGTCTAAACTTGAGTACAATGAGCAATATCAGCTCAACCTTTGTTTGACAGGAATTGGAGCCTGCCATAGGTGTGATAGTTGCACAAATCCGAGCACTATTTGGACTCCCACCAACTTTTACGGAGGATACTAAAACAAGGACTTATGGTGTGCCCGCTGGTGTTACAGGCATCGCTGACTGGTGAGCTTCTTAACAAGTGACATCATTTTGTTACTGGTGAGGATATATTGGATTGTGCTTGAATTGTGTAACTGAACTGTGTAGAAGGCCTTATTGAGATTTACAAATGTAATTATGTAAACTATCTGCAGGGAAGTGGATGTTTTGCTGCGCAGACGAGCAGCCATGGATGTCAATGCATCAGCATCAACTCTAGCCTCCCTTTCTCGCCTGGTAAAGGATCGTACATTTCTTATTAAAGAAATTTTTAGTAGTGTCAAATCTAGGTCAACAAAATTTTGATGATTTTTCAAATAGGGGGTTTCAAACGTGTTTTAAACAATATTACAATTAAGCACTATGTTCAGTCGAGGGCTTGAATGTATTTCAACCACGACAATATCTACACTGGGTATTGAAATACACCAAGTTTCGTTCTATGAATGCAGGTCAGCTCACTGCCCAACATGGTCGTCAAAGATGAAATTGGTGATCAGGTTAGAAATTTGCAGCTCATACTTATGTTTGGATTCACATGTATTTTTGCTTGAAACTATCTGCCTGGTGCCTAGAGCTGATTCTTAAGTGCCTTGTGGATTTATTAGATTTATTTCTGTAGAATGATATAAGATGTATGTATGTGAACTTGACACTGGTTCTTCATGTTGAACTCCATGTGAGATAGATCATTATTTCGAAACTGGTAAACTTCATGAAGTAGATACCTGGCATCTGAATTACCATTTTCTGGAAATATTTTATGCCAGGTCCGAAGTTCACTTGCTCAAGCAAAAGCAGCACAGAAGCATTCTTCGGCTGGAGCTTACCATTCTGCAGCAGGTAACTCAAGGATTTGTTGCTGTCAAGTTAATTTGCATTGTTGCCATCTTTGATCTGTCTTTTTGTTGAGGGTTGGATTGGCCCTTTGGATCAAAGCCAGTTCAAGCTAATTCTTGCAGGCATTTGTTAACCTACTGAAAGAGTATTCAACTATCTCAAGGGCCATGCAATGTTTGATGCACATATGAAGTGGTCCCAATTATGTTCAGCAGGACAGTGTGAATCACCTAAGTGCAAACAGATGTGATAAAGTTACAGAGGGGTCAACAACATATCAAGCGCAAAGGGCATTGGATAATATATTGTTCCATCCAAGACCTGAATGTCGTGTGTGAAATTTCTCAAGCTTGTTGTTTGCTGTCTTTTTAGAGTGAATAGGTGCATGTCAAGTATTTAACATTCTTGTTCCCAATCTCTGCTACTTATTTTTACAGAGGCAGCTAGGAAAGCAAGGTCGTTGGCTGAAGCAGCCTTTTTCCAGCCATCCATAATGTCACTCCTGTACTTCCCTGCTGAGCATCAGCTCGCCATCTATACGGTAAGTGCATTAATGCTAATGCTGCTAATATCTTTCGAGAAAAGGTTATCACCAGATGTGGTGTAGCATGGTCAAAGTGGCAAAAAAGCTATCCATTCATGTCATTCCAAAATGTTTCATAATTGTAGTTCTCATCAACTGGATTGGCTCTGTAGTTGGTCTCATCATTAGAAGCCATGTCATGTCATAAAATCGATCTACAGTAAATCATGTTCATCTGCACGACCTTTAAAGATTCCTGCATGGTAATCCTTGTTCTGCAACTGTGGGTTTTAGTTTGGTGCTATGTAATGAGCAAAACTAATGAAAGTATCTGGTGCTATAGTTTCACCTTCTTTTGTACCACCTGGGTATATTTGATGAGGATTTTACATTTTTTTGATACTTGGTAGGGTACGAGCAGGTTCTTAAAGAAAATTTTGTTTTTTGATACCATTTGGGTCTACACACCATCTAAGAACCTTCATACTTAGGCAAATTTATCTTAGACCAACACGTTAATAGGTCTGTAATATTGACTTGGGTATATGTAAACCCTCTCATCTTGTGGCACCTGTCAAGTATCAGTATCAGGTGGGTATTACAATTTTGACACCGGTAGAGGAGGCAATTTTATACTATTATTGATATTGTGTATTGATACCATGCATTCAACTATATTCTAGTTCATTATGGGTCTTGAGGTTGCAGACTTGGCATATCATGAAATTGTAGTATCTGTAGTACTAACAGGTTGGTTTGAAACTGTGACAGCCATTCTTTGTCCCAGTACTCCTTCACATGCTTGTTGCTGTACTGAAGGAGGGTTCACGATACAGGCGGGAGTGGAAAAAGTTTCAAAGGTTTCTCCAGAAACAGTAGAGGTCAGGAAGCCCAAATCAAATCCCATAAGTATAGAGCAGTAGAATCCTGAATTGTTTGGCCAAAGACTAGACAAGCTTTCTGATCGAGAGCTCCTTGCAAATATCATGTCTCCCTTGGCCAAAGGAGTGAATGTCACAGGTAGTTATGTTTATTTGAGATGATTTATCTACACACAGGAATAGCTTGCCCATTCATTCATAGCTAAAATATTGTTTGAGATAGCTAACCTTGAGGTGAGCATTTTACCTCCAATTCATGGAACAAATGCTTTGAAATTTACACTTGTTTGATTTAGAGTATCTCACAACGGTGGTGATATATTTCTCAACTTCTCTCAGTTGTATTCAAGAATGTGGCTCAATTCCACTCCAAGTCCTGGCTGCTGATGTAGTCATTTGAGAATGTGGTTTTGAGCATATCCTGTCATAGTTGATGTCAAACTTTATTTGTGATCCTATTGCATATATTATTGATTGTTGTCAACTTGTTGGCAAATCCAACCTTGGACTTGAATCACAACACCACATGCTACCCTGTTATTGTCAGGATGGTTATGGGTTTGAAAGGAAGCCCTATTCCATATGTCCGAAGATATCAACAAGTGCTGGACGTTGTGTTCTACTATTGAAATCAACAAATAACCTAACAAGTGCTTGAAATTGTGTCTTATTTTTAAGTGTTCGGTCTAATCACCTCCTCCCCTCTGATGATTCAAGTTGTCAAGGGCACACTTCCTTGAGCTAACCACTCCAGTGAAGGAAAATAGGAGTCACTGACATTGGCAAAACTTTTGTCAATATCTTCATGCATCTTGTTGGTTGAGCACTACCATGGGTGGGGGGAACATATGAGAGTAGATTTGTCTTGTTGTTCACATGTAAAGTTAGAATGTGGCTGCTCTCACACTTACTCATTTGGAATGTTGCATGATTGAATTGATTCAACTTTATATCTCTTTAAGACGCTAGAAAAATGAAAATACATCCATAATGTATGAAGCTTTTGGGCAAGGTTGAATAGCAAGAATATGGTACTTGATTTTTTTTTGTTGCTGTGTGTAATACAACAATCTTCCCTTCATACCAACAAAATTATGGAAATCAAGTTTGTTCTACTCAAATAAAAGTTGATTTCCTTGTTATAGAATAGAGAGGTGGTCGAGTCCCCTCCTCAAACTATCCTCTACAATCATCTCAACCGTTGATTTTTTTTTTTCCAAGAAATATTAGCACACATTTTCCATGTGGAGGGGAGTCCAATTTTTTGACATCTAGTGATTTCCGTCAGTGTTGCCGGCACATGCAAGTGTGCTTTAAGTACTCATCGAGGCTCATCCATACCCCAAAGAGTATGATTGCAAACTTGGGTTTGGGAAACATCAACATCATAATACAAACACTGGACCGTATAGATGGATGCCTAAGCTAGTATTATATTTTGGTCCAGTACTTTGTCCACAAGCACAATGGGTAAAGTATGCAAGCCTTATGGGGTCTCTTTTCTTAATTGGACATCTACATTCGAGTGGTATATGATAAGATTTGTGGATAAGAATGGACACCAAAAGACATGTGCCATGATGAGATTGGAGTATGTGCTCCAAATACAAACACCATTATGGGTTCAAATAAAGTTTTATCATGTCCAAACACATGTAGAAGGAATTTGACTGTAGATTACCACTAGTTTCAAAATGTTGGGTACATGTAGCTCTGGCAATCTTTTACTAGACACTATTCTAAGAGAGATGATAGTTCATGCAAAGTTGCCTAAGGCCAGCCAAACCCTATCTAGGCTCCCAATTTGATCACAGGCACCCTCACATTTGCACCCCTTGAAAAAGTAGGGAACCCTTGTTGAAGATACAAATACTAATTTTAGATTAAAGACGTGCTAGATAATAACACTTACTGAACACCCACTTTGCTCACATCTATAGCACAAAAGCATGGAACTTGGAATGGAGTGCATCAACCCCTTACACCTGTGCGATGCAACTACGTCGTAACACTGAATTGTTTCACTTTAGTTCTTCCTCCCCTCTGCCAAGATGATATGATACCCGTGCCTACCACAAGCAACATCAAATTGCAGCCTCCTTAGAACATCACTCATCGTCCAGAACAATAACAACAACCATCATGGCTTCATGTTGATTGTTAGGACCAATGGTGTGCTTATGCGGGATACATGGCAATTTGTGTGAACCCTCCACAATATTGAAATAATAATACGTTTGATCTTGATATTGAATCCATAATTTTAACACAACCTAATATAAAGAAAAAGTGAATTTAGAATCATATGTGACAACAATGATCAAATATATGTGGTATGTATTTGAGTCTAGGTCATTTCTACAAGCTCACATCTCTCCATAGTTCATTCTAATATGTATGCTCCAATTGGAATAATGCATATGAAAAATGGGCATGTTTTAGATAGGAGCACTTTGACAATTTTAGCTTAAAATATCAAGTAATCTTAAACCCCTCTATATGACACCTTGACGATTCATTAAAATCAACAGTTGACGATTTCCAATTCTGACAATGGAGCTTTCATCAAACATGATTGCAATCGAAAATCAAAGTTGAGGCAACTGAAAACATTGAAGGAAGCAACAAGGAAGTATTTGTAGAGAATGATAACATAAGCAGTCATATCACACCAAATTGAATACTACAGCAAAAAACAACCAACTTTAGGTGATAGGGAAGAAAGAAATACGTCGATTTGAAGGGAGCACTTAAAACACCAGGGGGTGTGTTGAATGCGACCTCCTGGAATGGGCCAGCCATCTTTCCACGAGGGAACCAACCCAAATCTCCTCCTTTCTTGCCTGACGGACACTCTGAGTACTCTGCTGCAAGCTGTCCCAAAACAAATCCAATAATCCATCAGAGGCAAGGACCAAGTGAACGGTGGAGTTTTGGATGACAATGATCATATC
This sequence comes from Polytrichum commune, assembly GCA_950295325.1. NCBI lineage: Eukaryota > Viridiplantae > Streptophyta > Polytrichopsida > Polytrichales > Polytrichaceae > Polytrichum > Polytrichum commune. The sequence continues at coordinate 8,389,037 of OX485809.1, forward strand.
AAGGCAATGACAATGCTCATGAAAGAAGAAGCAGAACTACATGTTGTTGACTACAAGTCACTTTACACTGGAGCTCGAGTGCCATGACCATTGAAATCTGTAATCTCTCATTCGTAGAAATGCTCAGCCCGCCCCACTCTCACTTTGAACTAGAGCTTGAGGGTCTTGAGGACCAAGGTGGTTTGAATAGATGGAAAACCTACATGAAGTCCAACTTGACATGCAATGGATAATGTTTCATAGTCTACCGGATTTTGCATCAAACCCACCTCAATGTGGTAGGTCTAACACAACCAGGAGACAGTGTTACTTCAAAATCTCAAAATGTTTGATTGATGATAAGAAATTATATATAGGGCTTGCACGTATAGGATGATAATGAAAGAGAGCATGGTCGCATATGTCTTTGTGTTACACTTAAGGCCCGTGACCAACCAGTTTTCAATTTCAGTTTTTTATGGTAAGGCCTTCAGACGAGTTTCAAGGCCCCTCGCATTTCATGGTCACAACCATTGGCCATACTATAAAGTGGCTCTACTTTCTGTTCCTGAGATGGCTGCAACTCTGCTCTATATGTGAAAAGAGGCAAGGAACTGATTGCAGAAATCTAATCAAACAAAGAAAAGAGGACAAATAACCTTGGCAAATTCGGCGGGGGGGACTTTGTCGCCACTGTCGAGCCACCCTTCCTGCAGCTTCTTGTAGGCTTCATTGATCTTCCCTTGCTTCTCACACAGGATGTGTCGGGCTGCAACAACCCTCAACAGTTCAAATTTTAGTAACTCCATTCTAAAACAGATTACACCTGCCAATTAAATTCTACACAACACAATGGTGTAAATTACTTACACTTCCTTTACAAATTGATAACATACCAGTTGACAAAGGAAGTCATCAAATTAACATGGTTCAAGAAATTGACCTTTACTAAGAATCACATAGTAAGTACCTAAGGCTGATATGCTATTCATCCCTAGTGAACTGAAATAAGCAAAAGCTTAATACTGAATAATCCATTACGTTAGACTGATGTCATCCAATCCTATTGAAATTTGAACATTTATGCTCGTATCAAGCTTGATTTAGAATTTGATCTTTTATATAAAGTGATGAATTATTGAGAAATTTAAAATCAGCCTAAAACTTAGAGTAGGCAAGAAGTTAGTCATCATATTATGCTAGTGATATATTATATAGTAACCTCCAGTAATGCACAAACTAGGAAAATCCCAAAAAGAGCGCAGAGGGTAAATCTTGTTTAGCAAACCATGTCCAAAATTCAGCAAGTTACTCACTTGGATTGTAAAACACTCAAATTATAGAGCTATCCTTTGACTCATGAGAATTTTTTGTTGGGAGTTGGTTCCTTATGATATTCCATTCATTGTTGTTCATGCAATCTAAATAATTTCTTTCCATTTGTGGTGCATGCTTGGGGGTAGTGTTTGATTGTCAATGAAGAGTGAACTATTTCAATCCATTGAGGGCCAAACTCATTAGCACCTCTCGGCATGCCAAAGTTTGATGTTCATTCAATGAACCAATATAGATTTTTTTTCGTTCAAACCTCCACACTATCTCCAAGCATGCATCACAACCTTACTCAACATGGAAGGTGTGGTCCACAAAACAATTGATTCCTAGCAAAAACTCATGGTCAGTTAGAGAATAACTCCAATGAGCATCTACATGCAATGAATATGGGAATAGCAGAGAATTTCTCCATTCTAGTAGGTGCACCTACTTTGGTTTGTGATCTATTGTGGACACACCATATAGCACACTATGACATAAACAAGTGAGTGGAGGCCCCAAAATAGGCAAGGCCGTAGAATTTGCCAATTTTACACCTCAATAAACTATGCACAAGGCATTTGGAAGCAAGCTTCGCATATAACTTGTTGTCCCACATACTCACATTCCATGAGGTGCTAGGTAAGATCATAAGAAGTTATTCAACGAGCATATTATCCCAACCAAAGGGTGAGGCATGACCAAGATGGATAGCATAAATGAATGCCCTGCCCCTCTGTAACCGCAATGGATCATGTGAAGTTATGTACATAATTGAGATATGATTCAAATATTTTGAGTTGCACAACTTCCGAATCCACTTTGAATTCCTAATCCAACGCATGCAAATCTAACCACTCCAAGTACCTAAACTCACCAAAGTGTCCACAACACGTGCAGTTATGTTTCCAAACCAATGTTCTAAGCAATGAGGAGTTTTATACCATCTAATATCCATAACGAGGATTTCAAAGTTTTGATACCTGTAGAATATGGGTATTTGACTACATTTTTGTTCTCGATGCCATTCAAATCAATATACCATGCAAGAACCTTCAAATCTAGGCAAAATGGCCCAAGTATCAATATGGTTTAGAGAATGGTGTTGGCCCAAATGATAACTAAGTATAAAAATATTCTCTCACGTTGACATACCTACCAAACATTAATATTTGATTGGGATTACAATTATGATACCCATGGATACCATTATCGATATTGATTATTGATACCATGCATTCCTCTATAATCCAGACCAACACTGGTTGTAACGCCCCTTAAACCCTAAACCTTGCAACACAAGAAAGGCAAAAACAAATATTCAAACACGAAACTCAATCACGACATACCTTTCACATAAGTGCACGTCCCGAGATCACCTTTAGCTTCCTTTCCCTTTCCCTTAGATTTCTCCTCGCCTCCTCCTCCCGATTTCCCCTTCCCTCCGGCTTCCTTCCCTTTCCCCTTCGCTGTCGAGTCCTTCCCCATGCCTCCGGACCTCTTTTCCACTCAAAAAAATCTGCAACAACAATCAAACCACAAAGATGTGTTTCACATTTCCACGCCGCTCACGCCTTTCTTTCTCTTTCCTCCTACTTCTACTTCCCACAAATCATCTCTTTCCCTCACAAACTGCCCTCCGATTCTGCTGAAATCGTTCTCACTGGAAAAAAAAGACACTAACCAAAATTGTGTACCGTAAATCCCGCCTTCGAGCGTGATGACCTCGCACGAACTGATTTGGGCAACGATGGCAGTCGATTGAAGCCGGTGCGCCTTCGGGAGAGATCGTTGATGAAGGTAGTTGCACCAGGAACGGGGAGAGATGTCGAAAGAGAGACGAAGCTGCTGGTCCGGAATAGGTTAGGGATCAGCCTCGGTGTTAGCGTCGGTTGGGACGAAGCATCTCCCGGTTTGTTGTTTTGGCTACAAGGGCAGGGCAGGTTGACCGATACACCGGCAGCTGATGGATGAATGTCTGGTGGATGAATGTTCCATCCGCGGGCATTCCGAAAGTCATCACCATAGATTTTGCATTATGTGTGTTAATGTATTGCGTGCACCACAAAAATATGAAATTTCGTCATTTGAATCGCATTTGCTTTGTAATATTTAATAATCCAATCGCCTCCTTCATCCACGTAGTTCAATGAATGAATTGTCAACCAACTCTTCTTCAAACAAATACAAAGCCTATACCAAACATTCATTTATGTTGTTAGATTAAACACAATTTTTTTAAAGATTTCAACAAGGTATGTTTCACTCTCTAATATGATTTTTTGGATTCACATTTTTTTAATACATGTATAGCAGTTATTTTAGTAGTAAACGATACACAATTCAAATACATGTATCACAAATAGAGGCAACACAACCCATATTGCAGAAAATGTTTTGCTACACATATTACACATCCTTGTATACATGTTCAATTTGTTTGAGCAAACTACTTGTATTGCATAGTAGTGTAAAAGTACTTGTATTGAATTTAATGTGATTGTCTTCAATTTACAAATGGTTTTGTATCATTGAGTTTTCTAGGTTACATTGGTTTGTTGTAGTCTATATGATGCGCAATGAATGTTTTATTTTTTCAGATTTAGCACCAAATGAATAGTAAAAATTATATTAGACTTTGTTAAATGTTTATGTTAGTTGCACCTTAAAATGTAATAATTTTTCATTATGTCTTTTAAATGAAATAGGATTTATAGAATGGAAGAAGAAGAAGGTTGAGGTTCAAAATCTTCAAAGTTCTCCCATCCAGTTCCAAGATTTGAAATAGGAAACAAAGACAAGAAAAAGCTTTGAAACACAAACAAGTGTCTTGTCTACCTACATATTGTGGGAGAGAGTGTCACATTTTATTGAAAGATAAGTGTGCGAAGATGGGTCACATGTGGCGTGGAGCATTAGTGAGAAATTGAACGGAGATTCAAATGTGAAACGTCCCCAACTACACTCATATATTGAGGACACTTGGTATATATAATATGACTTCTATATTTTTATAATTGGATGTATTTATGAGTATGAGTTTATTAGATTCAATTCATTTGTTGATGTAGGTATGAATGTTCTTATGGTCCCAAAGTTTGCAAGAATGATCAAAATCATCATAACTCTAAGAAAAAGGTTAAATAGTTAAGTTTTTTCAATTAAGTGTATGTTTCTACATCCACATATTACGGAGACTACTTATTATCATGTTGACCATACGAAAAATTGGGATGTGCAGCCCATGGTCCAAATAAACATGATTCAATATGAAAGAAATTTTCATAAACATCTGAGATATGTAAAGCACTTAAGACTTGGATCTTGGGCAAGATAGACCATAGATATGCAACAAGACAAATATATGGAAAAACACAAGAAAATGTGGCTATAAATTCTTAAGAGTGGAAAAGTGATGGTCATAGATGATTTATACATTTGAGGCATATCCGTTGTTATGTTCATTATTCACAACTATCATAAAAATAATCACCTACTTAGTATGAAAATGTGAATACTAGAACACCCAAATGATGTGTTTATTTTACAAGAAAGTAAAAAACAAATTGATTTGTCATTCACATTAGGCATTCCAACCCCATGACAAAAGAAATACAATGTTGAGATTTGACAACAATAAAGCAAGCTTTACATGTACAATTGTAGTTAGTTTTTTGGTTACAAACAAAACCCAGGGAAATAATCAGGGAAGACTTAAAAGGTGATTTGTACAACATCTAGGTGTCTTAGATAATATTTGTTAGGGAAAACACAAGGGTATATCACTTCACTTTGGATTATGACTGACAATTGGTTTACGGGTAAGGGATAAAAATTCTAAAAACCACTTCATGTCAGTACATGCAAATGTGACAGTCTCTCATCTCACTCTAATTTCCCAGGCAATTGTCTGGCAGTGAGTTCATTTTAATTGGACCAAGTGCGGTGCACAAGCATAGGCACAGCCATAGTCAATGGTCTTACAATAATATCTCATTTTTGTCTCTTTACCGAAGTCAAGGGCACTTCGGAGTAGTCCATAATCTTTCATTGATTAATCCCTTTTAGTGTAACTTGAGAAGGTCAGTGCGGTAATCCTTTCAGGATAGTCAGTTTTCTTTAATTAGATTTCATCTTAATTAAACAGTCCGACAATCATCTTTTACCTGATCTCGACCACGGCAATCTCAATCTCTTTCCTCAAGGCAATAAGTCCAAAACCACATGTGCATGTTAACATATTCTCACATCACTCATAAATATATCTTAGTTATTTAATGTCATAATTCCACCGGGTTAATTCTTAAAGTGATTAATTTACCAAGTCATGTCATTTATGATTCTCACAAATATCGATTAAGTTTTTCAATTCTTAGTATTGATAGACTTCCAAGTTATCCTTAGTTCGACGTAAGACTTTATGTAGCAATTCACAATTACCAACTTCACGAACAGTGCGCCCTTTAGCCTTCTCAGCCTCACATGACCTCTTCGCAGTCAAGAGTCTCAACAGGCTAACGATTCGTCCTCTGCCAAAGGTTAGGAGACAACATTTCCTTCTTTTACACGACAAAGACTATGGTCTGAATATTTACTCAATCCGATCTTTCTATGCAATTACACTCCAATTCCCTCACCGTGAAATCCGATTTATCTCCGCTTACCTAATTCATCTCCTCCTTGGGAACTATATCTGTTGTTGTGGTATCACTTAAATCTATCTCCGACACTTAACTGGATTAATCTTCAGTTCGTGAAATCACTTCCGATGACTTAATCACATAGCCCTACACAGACTATAGCCTTCCTCTCCCCATTAAATCACTCAACCAGGAGAAATTAAAAACTTCACAATTCCATCTTCAATGATGAGAAATAATCCAATTAACTGGACAAAACGCTCCAGTATGGGCACTCCGAATAATTGCTAAGGAAGAGGCAGTGTTTGATTAGAAATGAACCAGTTGAGTTTGAGAAATAACTGGTTGAAGTTTACGGCTTCAGGAGAATTACCTATCACCTTCGGGGAATCTATGGAAGATATCTCAAATAATTAAAGCAAATTCAGAAAGTGTCGACATGTAAACCGGTTGAATTGGCTATTCAGCGATTACGATTTAAATTCCCCTTCTCTCCCTGGAAGCAACGGGTAATGAAATGATGTGCTCCTAATTCCCGATGACAACACATTAAATTGTAAACCCATTTTTAGATTCAACCAGACCATAGTCTTACGCACGTAGGCAACCATGAAATGTTATGCATTCACGGACAATAGCCTTGATCAGTAACTTAATTTTGTTCTGCAACAGAGGAGGAAGATCGACCGGGCATAAATCAACTACAACTTTAAAGCATATAGATATGACTCAAGAGTCTCTTCTGATAAAGTTAAGCAATTATACCACACAACAAATGCTCACGCAAAGATGGCAAAGAAGAATTAGGTAACTTCCAGTACATCCCCCCTGGATTAACCTTGTTAATTACTTGGCACTACAAACAATTGACAGGCCAAGATGTCTCCCACATCAAGGCTGCAATATACAAAATAACACACGACAATTGACTCACACGAAGGAATTACAGAAAGACTAGCGAAGTTCTAGTACACAAAAAAAAACTGTCGTCCCTCTCTCCTCAACTCCCAAAAATAATGCCCTCCTTCTCTTCTTTTGGTAGTTCCCATAACCACCAGATTTGACATGTGTGTATTTCCAATAGTTACGACTCCTCCTAACAAACCATAGTATTTTGAATTTACCCTTTTCCCTTTATCCTAGCCTATGGCCTATCTTGACACATCTTAATGAGGTAACTAGTTCTGTTTTATCTCTATTTACATTCCGTTTCCATTTAGTTGCGAAAAATGAAAAAACTTGTTCCACATAGCCCCCAACTAATCTTGTTGTTGTCCTTAGCAACTCACTCCCGACGTTGACGTCGTGTTGGGCCTGAAACACCAGTTGTCTCTGCTGCACTCCTCTTGAAGTCTTTGTTTTCCAGCTTTGCGATGGCCCGTTGCAGGTCCTCATTTTGAGCCACCAAACCCGGTGCGTTGAGTCGCTGCCACCGTAGGAATCGTTCAAAAGGACCAACTCTAGTCTTATCAAACTCATTGATGTGGCATTTGTGGGCCCCAACAATGAAATGTGTGATGGCCATAGCCTCGACCATACGAATCTAGCGAGTGGGGCGATACTAAAGTTTCAGCAGTAGTAATTATTCGTAGTGACTCTCAGCAAACTTATTAACATTGAGAATCACATTTCATTTCCCACACCAATCAGCCAGAACATTACAGAAAACTACAGCTCGAAAGCAAACTGGATCCAAGTGATGGATATGCGTTTTGAAGAAACGTTTATATGTTAGCTGACATTCATCTGCTGTGGCCGTTGGTCCAAGAATCAGAGGCCAATTGTACTCAATGTTGGTCAAGGTCGCTTGCGGGTCCCACTTGCAACGTCTAGGACATGGACAAAAGTTCGGATGACTGGCAACGGCAGGAGGCGGTTGATGAGTCCATTGTCTCGAGATCTGTCGATAGCAAATCCCTTTCCTGTATCCATCGCAAAGATTTGAACAAGTATTGATGAAGAATCAGAATGTGGGACTTCTGAGGATTATTCTGCTCAAAATTCGCTAGCAAAACATGAACAAGTATTGACTTATTTTAAGGATTTGACGGAAAACATTGCTTGCTGACAGGGTTGTAACCAACAAAGAAACTGAGTTTTTAACTATTCAATTTCGATTCGCATTCATTAAGGAAACAGGAGGTCAATAGGAACCAGCATTCCATGCCTTGCATTGCATTGCAGGCTGTGATTGCTGAGTAAATCAGTAGAGTGCATTACATTTGTCCACTAAATTTGCGAACTGTCAGCTGAGAAGTAATGATATGTCTGCACCAATGGCAGTCATGCATCAGAGATTTGTTGCATTTTCACTCACAAGTATCAATTCTTACAAGAGCAGTTCCTGCCTTGGTACACAAAGACTACAAAGAGAGAGAGCTTTGATTATTATCAAAATACAGGAAAGAGACTCACAATGAGCAGAAGACTTCAGAACAAGAGATGCCTCTTTGATACACTCACCACCTACAAAGACAAAGGCGTTTAAAGATGTATTGTCCTAACAGATGTAAAGTCAGAATTAGATAATTGGCTGGAAACTGTGCGGGAGGAATCGTTTCTTGGATTCTTCAATTTATGACACTCTTTAAGAGGAGATTAGTAAGATGATAATGCAATCTTATCATTGTGTCATCACCTTTGATGTTGGGCTAGCTCATGACAGGCAGCAAGCCACTGAACTTGTTATGTTAGTAGAGTAAATAAATAAAAATGGGGCCTTCATAATAAATAAATAAATGCTTGGTGCACTTCATGGCGTTCTATTTCTACCAGTGAGTTTCCAACCTTGGTAGGCGTTTTGAATTGCAGGGTGTTGTTGCTTGTTGCACTTTCATTCATGACTCCAAAACAAGCCGCCAACGAGGAAACTATGGCTCATTGTGCAATTAGGTTGGCTTTGTGGATGGGTTGCCTATTTGCCCCTGCAAATTATACTTGGAGTACTCCATTCATGTATCCACAAAATGCTGATAATAGTGTAGGTAGGTGTCAGTCTTGTTTCGCCATTACCTGGAGATACATGTCCGTTTTTTGGTTGCTTTCATTTGATTATGTCGCAGGCGTCTATTGTGTTTTGAAGTGAATTTACACTGAGCTTTGAGTTATGTCATGTATCAACTGCAACACATAACTTTTTACCAGTCAGTGTTTGTAATTTGTCTTAGAGGTATGGCATTTCTTTGAATCGTTGTTTTGACGATAGTCTTGTTTCTGTTTCCTTCATATTGCATAATCAGATTAAAGGGAGGTCTTAGTGAGTTTTGGTAGGCTTATACATCATTGTTATCCATCTGACTTCTACTATGACTCTAAATACCCATCAATTGCAAATCTGAAACTACGAAGGGACCGGAAATAAACTTTTTGGCATTTCAGTAACATTCGAAAGTAGTTATTGCGCAATTTGCATAAATAAGCAGGGATATCAATTCTATTACGGTTCACTAGGAAACTGACTTGGTTAGCTTTTTGCAAGACATGATTGCTATCAAGTAAACTAGGAATCTGATTGATCTCACTCCCTCAACTGCTCTTGACAAGGCAATCTAATCTAGTCGTTCTGTGCAATGTGGCTAATCTTGGGACTAAATTGCTGTTTGAAGTGAACACAATTTGAACATGGCTGTATTTCTATATCTCTTGATGCAGGTGGGGGACATTAAGCGACTGAATGGATTAACTGTAAATAATACTCTTCATCACCTGCAAGCTATCATTGCACCTAGTACATCTAGATAGCTGACTTGGCTGTGTAATCTATGTGTACCATCATCTCTTCCCACCACCTAACATTTGTGCTCGCAAATGAATGGAATATATCTTGTTGACAATAGCCGGTCCTTGATCTCCGGCGATATTCTCTAGCTCAACTACCACTTCAACGACGAGGCCATAGTGAAGGACATCAATGATGGAGGGTGATGGAGACCATACGAAGGATGATAATTTCTACCCTTCCGATTTTGACGATGATTTAAATGAATTGATGGGGGTGGAGGAATTTCTTCAAGGTGTGCATGAAAGAAGTAACACAAATATTGGAAGTTCAACATTCTAAGAAACTTATTTCTTATCATCAAATAAGGAATCGGATATGGATGAGGAGGAAGATCTTGAGGAGATTTTGAAGCCTTGGGAAGACTTGTTGGTGGAAGGTATTGAACATATGAACATTGGAACTCCCACACCTCATGAGTTCACTTCATCATCCTTTGAGGATATTCCTATTGAGACTTTTCCAAAGTATGTACATTTCACCCTTCAATCCGAAGCACTTATGATTGATTGCATAAGGAGGGGGGATATTTTCCTTCATTTCACCAAATTCATGAAGCAAATCTTTCTTTTTGTTCCCTCTCAAACCTTCATGGGCGTTCCACAATTAACAACATGGAAACCCATATAATTGAGAGCTGGAAAAAAATTCAAGGAAAATTAAAAGTTGTACAAGTTTTTGGTGTCTTTGTATTGTGTCTTTTAAGAGACACAAATGATAGACAAATTCCGCCAATCGAGTATTGACGTTCGATTGTGCACAAATGACATGTTGATAAAAATGGGAAACATTTGTCAATATCTTCGACAACAAATGGAATTCGTACTCAATGGAGTACGGATATCAATGTGGGAGGTATTAATTCTTTATTCATACAAGATTATGTGAATTTATATGAAGTGTGTCAAGAAAAAAAAATGTGGGATGAAGTAATAACAATTCCATTGGAGGTACTAAATGCATCCCTTGATGCATTTTATACAAAACGTATTGTGTTAAGGAAGCGTTATAAATGCCGTGTGTGAAAAACAAAAACGGTGACTTATTATCGTTGTCACCGGGGTGGAAACAAAAAACGTCCTTATAAAAAAAGGAGTGATATGAAACCCATAGATCGAAGAGAATCTAGAAGAGATAGGATTTCTAGATTATATAATTGTGAGTTTCAAATAAAAGTAGTGGAATCTAATATATCGACTCATCGAGGTGTTCAAATAGTTTGGTCCATGCCACTATATATATTCATAGCAAACATAGTGGTCATAACCTGGGTGAACCAACTACTACACTCGTACCCCCAGTAGATGAAGGCCTCACGGATGACTCTCAAACTTTCATCCTTCTTTATGGGAAATGCCCTCCCCCCTAGAAAACCTATCTTTATGTCATGTAGAATCTCCGTTGCGGGGTTGTGGGGCATCCTCTTCCGCACTAACTTCACACTTGCTAACCTACTTGCATCAGCTTTGTGAGTACAATTGTGATTGTGGGTTGTCAATCTTTGGAGTTTGTGCAGCACTGGGGTCAAGGGCTAGTGCAAAACAAAATGCATTGAATTGTGAAGGTGAGCTGTGAAGGTGAAGCTGTGAAGAAAGTGAAAAAACTCACAAGTTTCTACACAGTTGATGATTTCATTTTTCTAGTGATAGTTGAAAAAATTGGGTGTCAAATCATGGCTGAATTGAAGAGTTTCGTCCATATTCAAATCGATTGTGAGCCTTGGCAATGTTAGTAGTTCTTTCCTTTAAACCTTTTTGTTTAGGGTTTTGGTGTTGGGCGCCTTTCTAATGTGTTTTTCTTCTATGTCACTAGGTTTTCTTCCACTCCTGCGATTATACTATGTAATTGTGGGTTGGGGTCTGGAGCTGGAGATCAACGTCAATATGCAAGAACTTTAGTTGTAAGTGGTTGCTCAACCCTACAATTTACTTTCTTTGCTGGTGTGCCAGTGGCATTTGCAAAGTACTATCACTACCGACCTTTGTCAGTTGCATTTCGAGCTTTGACAATTGTCTCTGAGGTTGCTATGCTTGCTGGTTGGCACTGGGTTGAAAAGAGTGTTGAAAAACAGGCAGACAACGTAATATTTCAACTCATTTGCAACTGAGTTACCTGTAGCTGCAGCGTCACTTGGGCAGGTCTATAGAGGTTTAGGGTTTAGGGTATTACGCATCATGTTCAATCCTTGATTCTCAAATTTTATTCTTATTAACAAATCTAGTAAATTCATAAACATGTACAGTGGTGGTCATGGATATGCGTTTTAGAATCTTGTATATATACACTTTGCAGATTAAAACTGGAGTTTTCAATCACTTGTCAATTTATATATAGACCCTAATGGTTTTGGAAACAAATATACCGTCAAATACCCATACCCTACTGGTATCAAAATATGTGAAATCCTCATTATAGATACCCAAATGGTATCTAAAAAATATGATACCAATCCAACATCATTGGATAATCCTCATGGACATCCTCATGGACGTCCTTTTCTGAAAATTTCGGTTTCGTGCGCTCTCTTCTGCATGGACAATGTACAGGGTAATTCCTATATCAGATTGTTTTAGTTAACTGGTACACAAGGATGATGATGCTGCTCAACTGTTAAAACGCTCCTTATTTGAAATCGCGGAAGTCAATGGGGGGGGGGACTGGCAGACGTGATGGACAAGATCGATGGAGCTTTGTAGCGGCTACTATTTTTGTTTCTTGTCTTTTGCAATGTTTCACTGATATCCTTCCTTTTAGAAATTTTTGATTTTTTTGCGCCCTGTTGCGCACGGACAATCTTGCATCATCAGCACTAAAAGGCTAGATCCAATGCAGCGGCGTCGGGGTAATAGTGTTTCTGTGGATTGTCGATTCGGAAGCTTTAGTCTGGAACCAAATTATTATTACGCGCACTGTACCCTAACGAGTTTGCTCCATTTGAGCTTTCTGTCTTGCTGCGGATTAGGCAGTGAGTTAGTATAGTTTGTTTGGTCAAAGAGTGTTGGCCGTTTAGAGAAGCAGAACCAATCTAATGTGGTGTTTTTTTCTTCCTGACTCTAGATAAGGATCGTGAATTAGGCGAAGCTCAAGCAGAAATCAAAGCTCTTAGGCTGTCAGACCAACTGAAACAGAAAGCCGTTGATGAGGTATACTTCAGCTGCAACCTTTTTCTTCTTGACCAATACGAGATGCACACTGCAAAATTTTTGTTGCTTCTGGCATGTAATTCTTGTCGTGCCAAAAGACTATTGAACTCAATTATTTAGATCGTTCCTGACAGTTTCGTTACGAATCATATGCAGCTTTCCGACGAGCTGGAGAAAGTTGACGACAGACTGAAAACCACTGTAGTTGTTCTTGAGAAGAAGGTCAGTACTCTTTGACCCAATATTTGTGGGCCCAACTTCTTGGACGGCATGGCGAAAGTTTGCACCCGTGTTATTGGCCGAACTTTGCTGACTCTATTCGTTAATTTGGGACTTTTTGGCATTTTGAGACAGTTACAAATATAAGAACATGGATAAAATTGCACAGATATTGGAGAATGTTGTAAGATGCAAATACTTTGTAAAGGTCATCAACAGTAGATACCTGATTTTATCATTTTGAGTTCCTTTGGGAGAGGAAAGGGAACTTCTTGTAAAAAGAAAAGCGTTGGGTTTGAGCGTTTGGGTATTCCAGGTGGAGGTACAGTGCAGTTACACATGAGCTTTTTGGCCTTTGTAGACAATATCAAAATGGTTTGTTCATGAGTTCAAGATTTGTGAAATTTATTGGACCTTCTAGTAATCTAATTGAGAGGATTCATTTTTGGTGCACTTGAATCTACAAAATAGGTTCTTAAAATTCGCTTCACAATATCTTTTATTTTCAGAGAATATTGGCATGACTTTTGTCCTTTCTCCACCTTGAATGTCACTAGGATGGGGCCACTTCACAACGTGAAGTGCTTTGCTTGTTTCAATGTCAATGTTCAAAGATTTCTTTTTGATGTCAGGTTTTTGAAATACTGTCACGTATTGCATAAAAAATCAGCATAGTATGATAATTTTTGTGTCAAGTTTTTGAGTATCGTGTCAGGTATAACATTAAATATCAGATTTAGTGATGAGTTTGATGTCACATTTTGCATTTTAGATGGCTTCATCCACTCCTGCCAACCTTGTGGAGAATTCCACCAAACTTCCGCTTGCAATCGGTGGCGAGCATTGGACCTTTTCAACACAAGAAGACAAATACTTGTGTTTGGTTGAGGGTTGTAAATCCAAAGGCTATGGCGCGAAGAATCATTTCCGTAAGCATATGCTTTTGCATAATTTACACGTGGATTGGGATAATCCAGGACGTCCTAAAAAAATTATTGGTAAATCACGTGTCCAAAATTACAAGAAGTATAATGCTCTAGTCTTGAGCGATGAAATGGCGAGAAAACAAAAGGAACTTAATCAACATGAGAAAAAGTGGTTTAAAGAAGCAACGAAGGCTTGGGAAACCTTGAACTCGTTGGAGGTTGTTCACAAAAACAAGGAGAAACCCGTTTTGGCCTCTATTTTGGATCCGGTTTTGGATCGATTATAGGGCATCCAAGAATGGGGCCATCACATTTCTCCGGTGCGCTTTAATAAGCTTATCACTGGGAATGAATTTGCGGAACATTTGAGATCGACGAAAGGGTTTACTGGTGTCCAGCCTTTGAAGCATGCTTGGGGAAAGGTGACGTGGAAAGAACGCGAAGAATTCGTCGACGAGCTTCTTCGATGGAATAAGAAAATGGAGCACACGAGATTGTAAGTTTTCAATTATGTTTAGGGTTCGAGGTTATTTTATGAATTGATTTGCACAAAAATTGCTTTGTACTTAATTTTTTTTTACCTTTATGTGTAGATTGGAGATGGGCCGTGAAAACTATATAGCATCCATAGTGAATGCACACCGCATTCAATATGAAGCGAAGGCTCCGGAACGAGAACAACGCATTGCACAAGCTTGTGCAAGCTACGCGGTTCGAAATCCCGAATTGATGGAGGAGATTTACAATAGTGATGGTGATGAAAGTAGTGACTAATGTAGTGATAAGATTTAGGGTTTAGAATTCGGTATGCAACTATTTGGATTCGATTCAAACACATTTGTGGTTGCAAATTTTCATATCATTTGTAATGAAAGTCGAAAGTTTTTTTATGAATACCAATATTGTTTAAGGATAAGTTTGATTGCTAAGTACTAAAGGCTACCTAGGCCAATGTTCAAGAATGCAGTCTTCAATGACATAATATCACACTTTTGAATAGAACACCTTGATATTATCACCAAGAACTTTGAAACCAAATTCTAAGATTTTATGGTTCTCAAACTTTCAATAATATGGAGTTGTTTGTGCCAACAACTTAATTTTAATGCTTGCAACTAGACTTTTGCAAACTACACCAATAACTTAAACCATTGTATGCATCACACTAAACAATTGTTTATGGATGTTTGATTTTTGAAATAAAGTGCATTAAAAAATGACAATTAAAATGTATACATTTATGGAGTTGGCTAGATACTCTAATCTCCGTAGTATCACAACTCTTGCAACCAAAGTGCACGTGATATTACAGAGTTTTGTAGTATTAACATGGATGCATGATGCTATAGAATTACTGCAACGTGTGATATTCTAGAATAACACAAAGAAGATGTTAGGACAATTTGAATTCGTTCTCTCGTTACCTACGCTAGTGTGGTCCACTCCACTTGGCATGTATTACCATGTTGAAAAGTGTATTCCTCCTCTCTACTCACATGTAAGAAGTATCACCTCAAGTATCCCAATGCGCTACGGTAAAGTGTCACGTATAGCGTATAAAATCATAATGTTTCTTTGTTGCGTTCGTCACATTTTGGTTTTGTTATTATGAAAGTAATATATACCGATGACGATGAAATTTAAATAGATATAACAATAAAATAATATTGATGTAGTGGTACGTGACAAATATCACATTGTCATAGAAGACTTTTGTATTTTATATATATATTGTGATTACTATAGATTTGATATTGTACCTAGTAATGAAAAAATAGAATACTATCTATTTGAATATTATTTTTTATATTCACCGTACTTTGCATCATATTCCACCCTAACCCAATTTTCCGTTTCTTTGATAGTACCATTTATTTTTTATGAAAATTCTTCAATCTTTTGACTGAATTCGGTGTGTCATCATCCATTCTTTCGAACACCACATTGGGATGCAACTTACCCGTGTCTGATTGAATTCGCATTCTATGCACATCTCTCAAAAGACGTGACAATATAGCGTGAGCGTGTAGAGCAAGTTGGTGTCCTCCCTCCTCGCATTCGGTTTTTATTGCTTGAAGTACTTCGTCCAATCGTTGTTGGGTACTTTTTTGGGTGAATCTTTGTGAGATACGCAATCCATCCTCCACTTCTTCTTTATATTCTTCCAACGCATCGGGAATATTGCATAATTACAAAACGCTATAGGATTCTTCGTCCTCATCTTCGAAGAAATCATCAGGCACCAATGCATCAAACATTGCCCCTAATCTTCCTCTGTTTGTTTCAAAGTACGTGCTACAAAACTCCAACAACATACTTTCAGAAATATCATTATTTCGCAGAATTATCGCACATTGGTGTTTACAAAAGTTTCCCCGAAGTTCCCAATGACATGAACAACAAGCATACTTCAAATGTGGACGAGAAACCTCGTACGAATGATCGGCATCAAAAGATTTTACTATCCAACTCCCTCCCGCATTGTAGGTGGTACCATATGGATAGACTTAATATCCCTTGATATCAAGATATTTTTTTGTACGATGTTTTCAATGGTTTTATTCACAACAAAATAATTGAATTTTCTTTCCATCAAATGCATTTAGTGGTTTGAAACGGGTGTACATAAACGCCACACCAACCAATCCACTCTCCGATCTTGAAGACCTCGTTCATCCGTATTCAACCACCGTTTTAATGCCCCATGATATGACTCAATACTTGATTGAATATCCAAATTGGAGTGCGGTATCCTCCGAATGCCAACGGTCCAAAGATCTACAAAATTCCAAAAATCCAAAATGTTGGAAAATACTACACCTCAAGTATGTGAATATGTTTGCACGACAAAGTAAAATTGGAAATATGTAAATAATATAAATATAAATAATGTAATATACCTATAATTGGAAAATAATACGAAAAAAAATATTCAGCAAAATCTTCAAGTACGTGACCACCATGTTCCCATGCATTTTTTGCACAAGAGATGACCCGATCGAAAAATAATTGTTCGTCTTCTTTACGTCCCAATTGTGCGTATATTCACATTCGACATTCGTTGAATATGAAATTCCGTAAAAAAACGTCATTGATTTTTGAAATTGTCATTTTTTTCCAATTTTTGAGAATGTGCCACGTACAAAGAAATGTAGGAACATTTTCATCCCGCCACACAAATCTACACAAAATATACACTTGTTTGTAAATGCCAAATAAATGAAACAAAAACTAATCAAAGTAAAATGAAAGACGGACGGAAATATTACGTACTTTATAGCATTCCGTTCGTGAATTGCATCATCAACGATAAAACAACTTGGACACCATTCGGGTTGAACCGTAATCGTTTTCGCACGCAATGCCGTCAACCATTAGATTATGTCGTCTTCTTTTTGTCTTGATGTAATAACCCAAACAATTAGCACGCCATTACGAAAATCATCGAATACCATCAAAGTGAACAAATGGAATTTCATGTGGTTGGTACCAAATGTGGCATCCATTGAAATTGCTCCGTGATTAACCATCTCAACTTATTCACCCGGGTCCCTAACGAGGACAAAGACCGTGTAGGGAGAGTTTTACACGTCTTGATGCTTTGTCCTAGTGAGATTCACTTTGATGAGAATTTGAGACGATTTTGTGTTGAATTTCAAGACATTCCGGCATTTGCTATATACATTAATTCAGAATAAGTCGGAATTAATGTGCCTTGGAGAAGATTTTCGCCTCGGTTTGGAAGATTTTTTCCATATGGTGGCATGGTCACGACGAACCATGTTGAACAACATTGGGAATTGCTAAAATATACTATCCTCCAATGGAAGGTCAACCGGTCTCTTAGAAACCTAATTGTGGAAATTATCAGAAGTGCCAAAGATAGCATCCGTTTGGGCCAACCTACATTATTGAGTCAATTCAAAATGACTCAACGAATAAGTGAGTTTTTTAATTATTTTTGTTATTTGGGTTTAGATTATTTTTTGTTTGAATTGTCATAATTTACAAATGTGTATCGTATATAATATTAATTTGAATCTTACTTATTTAACGTGTAGGTGATTCGGAGTGATTCATAAGAAGGGAAAATGACAAAGCTCATCGACAATCGATGGAAGGGAGGAGAGAGGATTTTTTAAAGCTTATCAATTTTCTCCAATGGATGTTTTGGAGGTACTTGACAAAGAACATCTTCTATTCCATATTAAAAGTGAGACAAATCCTATCATTTTATATAGTGTGTCTTTAAAAACATACTATTGTAATTGCCCGGATAGGGTCTTTATGTTCAAGCATATATTTGGGGTGCAATCTATAGTCAATGAATTCTTTGAAAAACCTAAAGACGATGAATTTGTAGAAGAAATTTTGCATATAGAATCCAACATGGAAACCATAGATGTTATGAGTTCATCTCAAGTGGATGAGCGAATGGAGGATGCTACTTCAAAGGACGCCATGCGGGAAAAGATGCTTAATTCATTGAATGAATTCGATTCACTATGTAAAATTTTTCAGGATGTTGATAATGAAGACGAGATGAAACGGAAATTGTAAGCTCTTCAATCTTGTATTGCCACATTTTTGGAACATTCAAGTTTTGAGAGGCCCAAAACAATTGATCTCCCCCTCCGAGGTTCTATTTCTTCCATACAAAAGAATGTGAAGCGTACTAGAATGCGGCATCCGAAATTGATGAAGGAAGTACTCCAAAATGAAACAGGAACAACAAAAATGATTTGGTTTTTTATAATCATGAGTCGAGATTACACGAAGCAGTGCATAGTTGAATCAGTTTTATCCAGTGCTGCAGAAGAGCATGCCTATTTAAATGCAAAAGTTTTAGTGTATGAAACATGTGCTACCAGAAGAGGCCACCTCAATCCACACTACACTTGTACAAGACACAGACGAATTATGGTTGTCACCTCAACAAGTCACATCATTTTCTCCACACTACTAAAAAGTTGAGCTTGGTTACATCAATGTGCTTTGGGCTAACTGTGGATGGAGAACTTCAATATTCTATCTTTCTAGAATCTTGCTAGGAACTCTTTTTGGCTCTATCCCTGGTCATTTGCATTGAGGTGAAGAAGGTAGATTTGACTACACTCTCCTCGCTCCTCTTCTTCCTGTAACCAAACAAACTTTTAATACCAAGAGGCCACAAGTAGAAAATACCAGTACAATTCAAACAAGAATTAGGCAATCAAATAAGCTAAATGATGTCCACACACTAGAACCTACATAATTGATTTCTAATCCTGCAATTGCACAACTTCACCAGTGACAGACTACCAAATTGAATTTATCTTGCAGGAAATTGGACCTTGATAAGTTCTTCTTGTTGCTGCAAGAACTCCAGCTTGCGCCTACGCTCTGCTAGTGCCTCTTCTCCAGGCAGAGATGAAACTCCAACTAAGTCAATAACTTCATCAGGCAATGAGGAAAGGGTAGCTTGAACTGCCTCTTTTGGCTTCCTGCCTGCCACCAAGAAAGCCCTGGAGCATGTACAACATACGACTCATCAAATGCTCAAAGAATAGAGCAACTGTAAACTCAAAACTCAATTCCACATTATTATAAATGCTTACCAGATGGTTAAGATGATCAAAGAGCTTTCATCTGAGTTAAAAATTCAAGTTCCTTGCAGGGTAACAAGTTTCTCATATAAGACAAAAGAGTAGATCTTTACCTTGATAGAATAAGAAGAGAAGAGGGAAGAGAGTGATTTAATGAGAGATCCAGCCAATCTCGAAGCTGCACCAAAATAAACAGAACATCAACTTCTATGCCAAGTTCATCTCCTTGCACATACTCACCAATGTCTGCCTGCAAAACACATACTCTTAAAGCTCAAAAAATGTGGCAACAAAAGCTTAGTTGTCTGAGGCACTCAATGCATGCAGATCATCTCTACATACCAGCACAACACACATCATGAGGAGGATTCCCGAATTCTGGAGTTACAGCAACGACCTCGCCTCCTCCTCCTCCCGCCTCTCACATCCGGAGCCAAAAATTGTAGAAATGCAACCTCCTTCTCAACATCCCCTAATTGCTCAACAACCAAGAGTGCCAGGACTCTAGGCAAAGAGAGTGAAGGCAAGGCTCCGAGTGAACTCACAATCCCGAACTCCAATCCTCCCGCACAGCTTCCAGCATCAAATGAAGCTCACAATCAACCCCAATCGCAAAAGAAAATCGTCCAAGATTTGAAACCAAGAGTGACGAACCGAGAGTGCTACACCAGAGGCAACTACGTCACCCTAAACCGGCGTCCGGGTATCTCCCGGGTATTTGTGGGGAGCCTAGGGAGCCTAGGGAGCGTGGGGAGCGGCGGGCAGGAGGTAGAGCGGGCAGTGAGGCGCAGGTCCCTCACTGTCCCGCCCTTAGAGGCAAGGGAAGCCCCCAGCAACTTCACACCATCATAACTTCCTTGTATGATGTCTGATACAAACAACTAACCACTCCATCTTCATCTACGCTTCCCGTAGATGCCGATGGACTCCTCACTTGCCCCATTCAGGCAAGTCTTAAGGAAGTTATGCTTGTTTGAACCTTGGCAGTCCCGGGAATCACTCCCAGGCACTGCTGTACCAGGGCGCTGTCCCGGGACAGCGCCCCACTCAAATGGCCATAACTCCTAGCTCACACCTCCGATTGAGGTGTTCTTGAGGATTGTAGAATCACCACGCCATAAGCTACGCATATCTTAGCTCATGGCCCTACCCTCATGCCTCCTAGTCTTCGTGGGTGGGAGGCGTTCCCAACGCCCGGGGCCCTCACCCACACTAGAATCACTTGGGCCCTCTCACCAACGGCGCCACAAGTCCCGGGTGTCACTCCGGGGTCCCCCTTGTGCCCATGGTGTTTCGGGCACTCCTCATGGAGAGGTGCGCGACACATGAATTCCTAAACAAAGTGGTGAGTTTTTTGTAGAAAGATGAATATCAAAGGCAAGTGACATAGTGCAAGGGAGTATTTAAGAATCTAGTGACAATAAAAATGAATGGTGGGTAAAGTTCCAATGTCCAAACATGATTCATAGATGCATATTGCTTATACGAATGGGCAATTTGCAGAAACATATGCAAACGCCAACCTACAATAGTATTCCATAATATTGATATTCCATAAGATGTGATATTCAAGTATTTTGTTGTATATTATGGTTCTCTTAGATGTGGATTGAAAACATTGTTTGAAATGATATATTTGGATTTATTGATGATAGTGAAAGTGTACGCAATGAATACAATAAAGCAACAAGTCCAATATTTTCATAGTATAGTGAAGGGGGATTAAATATTGGAATGACCCGAATTTACAGAAGATACCCATAGCATTTCTATGAAAATAATACTATGAAGTATAAAAGATTTGTCATCATCCATCAAAGAAGGACTTACTTTGATGGACTAGAGCTCGCATAACATGCACATGAAACCCTCAAACGAGTTTATTTAAATACCCATTGCATGCGTATAGGAGGCTCTTAAGAAAATGTTACACTCTCATACCATATTTGAGAAAATTGATAATGATTTATCAACTATCATGAACTCATATGAAAAAAAATTAAAATGTAATGCACTTTTTTATTGTAAAAGTTACAATATGCGTATTACAAGTATGAATACATGTTAAAAGTATTGTATTGCAATTCTTAAGATCAAAAATAATAATTTTGTATGTACCCTTGGTTAGAGAGGCTATCATAAGAAAGCATGAGGTGCCTCAAGATCATTACCTTGTACCAACAACTCGGCCAATCGCATGCACAGTTACATAAGAGTGATCTTTCCACATATGACGATGAATCACATTGCCTTCAAATGCGGCTTCATTGTCTTTCGAGTAAAGCATTTGGAAGAGGACATCACAACCCATCAAACAATTTCTAACTTCTTTTGTTTCTTCAACTCTTAATTTGGAAATGTGACATCTTGTCAAACCTTAGTCTTTAATATTGATTACATGATCTTACCAATGCTTATATTTCATAGTCTTGTCTCATGAACCCCAATATTCAACCACATGTTGCAATCAAGTTTGTATTTATCACCAAATTTGTGGTAGTTCAAAATCTACTTGCTTAATTGAAGGTAGAAGGGTCTCAAGTGACTACTTTGCTTAATTAGACCCCTAGATTTCAATAACCATAAGTAAATCTAGGAGGATTCAATTCAATTTGCAATTTTTTGATTATTGTACTATTTCATTGAGAAATTGCTAACGTAACGTGAGTTTTGTTGTGTAAATATAATTGCTAGAAATTAATGAACATGGGAAAGGAACCACATTATAGCCACATACCTTAAGCTTGTTTGCATGATGTTCATTGAGATAACACGCCGAAGGGTGGGACTATCATTAGGGTGACATGCACTCCATGTAGTTTGTAGTTTAAGATTTGGCTGCAAACAAATCGACGGAAACACTCATAGAAGACTTAAAAACTATATTCGTTAATTTGAGACTTTCTCGTGTCTCAAATCAATATATGGACCACAACAACATGGTCTAATGTTTGGGTTGTCCTACCTAAACCATCTTGATATGAGTTCTTAATTGGGTTCTTGATATGAACATCTGCGTCAATGTATTTGCATCTTACAACATTCTCCAATATTTGTGTGATTTTATCCATGTTCTTATATTTGTAACTGTCTCAAAATGCCGAAAAAATCCCAAATTAACGAATATAGTGATAAAGGTGATTGTTGTATCATCTAGGTGTTTCAAATAGATTTATTTAAGGAAAACACAAGGTTATTTCATTGTATTTCGGGTTTTAACTGACAATCATATTGTGATTTAGGGGATAAAAAGTTTAAAATCTCTGAAAGTTAGTACATGCAATTGTGATAGTCATTCAATCTCACATTATTTACCAAGGCAATAGTCTGGGAATGAATTTCTTTAAAATGGACCAAATGCAGTGCATAAATATAGGCACAACTATATCCAATTGCCTTGCATAAGTATCCCATTTTTGTCTCTTTATCGAAGCCAAGGGCACTTTGTAGCATGCAATTGTCTCATGTTAATTAACCCATTTAGTGTTAAAAGGCATGTTCATTTCCTATTTCAGGGTTGCAATGTTCATAAATTAAATCTTATTAGTGCATGGCAGTCAGACGATGATTTTAAGTTGAGGTACCATTATTGTAATCATTTCTTATTCCCACATTTGGTGGGATCAACATATTGTAGTGAATAATGTTACTTAGTTGTGATAGACCATTGTCTTCATTCACAGTGGCCCTGTCAACTTCATAATTTAGTAAACGGCCAAGGATTTCAACCTCTTGTATATTTGAATTCCGGAACCACCAATTGATCCTGCGGGCACTTGAGGTATTCACCCGGCACCAAGCTATAGCGTCTTGGAATTTCAAACACTTGTCCTATCAACACTTTTCCAAATCTATATTCAAAGTGTCTCATTCACATATTATAATAGGAATACTCTCTTTTGAAATCATATAACTCCTAGTTAAATATGTGACCATATTATATCTTTAAAATTCGTCACTATTCATTCCATAGTTCATTTTATTGATGCAACTCTTAAGAAAACACTCACAAATTTATGCTTTGGTTGGTATTTGTTTACTCTCAGGGGCTATCACGGTCTCACAATGCATTCATAAGTCAAGTTCGCACGATATTAAAGACCATAAACTTTCTCACTAAGTTTGTACACAAACTGCACAAATTTACTTCATAATCTATATGTCAAGCATACATAAAATGATAAATAGACTATGGATTGATGAATCACTCCTCATTCACCAAACCCTCTAGCAAACACATATTACGATAAATTTATTTCACAAAAAAATAATCACGCTCAAATTAGACTCAAAATCTCTCATGAATTTATTGCCGAATTGGTAGAGTTTCAATGTACGACAAATTATGGTCCACGTTTCTCTCTTACAAATATAAAGAAGTCCTATAAATAATCAAATTTTAATATGTATTAATTTCCTATAATCATGACCATCCCTATAGCCTTTCAAACTGCTCTTTCTATATTTCTTAGTTTATGATCTAACTTGCCACATAACAATAGAATGACTAGTTCCACTTAATTTACATTCATAATAATTTTCTATTTGATTAAAATTTAATTTAAGTGTACAGGGCTCCCAACTAATATTGTTGTTGTTTGCAGCAACCTACCATCATGGTTGCTTGGAAATATAATCCTAATGTTGAGTAACCTCCTCTGCCTCCCTATGCGTGTCTATGCTTTTCATTTTTCCAGTAATTTATTGTAAATCTTTATTTCAACTAACCAAAACATGTGCATTCGAACATTATGAACAGAAAAATCGTTTAGATGACCTTGCTCTATTATGTGGAAGCTCATTAACCCCTAAGTGCCCAAGCCTTTCGGAATGCACTTTTCCTAAGAAATATGTGCATGGCTTTAATACAATTCCCAATGGAGGAATTTGTCTTTTATCCAAAATCTAACCATATAGATGTTTAAAGAACTTATTTATTAGTATGCATACCAATTTTGAGGCCGAGATTGCATAAGAGTTGTGAGATTCAAACAAGAGAAATGTATACATTCTTTTTTTTGTATGCCGTCCCTCCCCACAATGTTGGTATGATTTGCTTATAAGTGTTTTTAGGAGTTTGAGGTGACACGAACGACTCCAACATGTGAAAGAATACGAAAATGTGATTCCAAAGATCCTATGTATGCATATAGAGCTATCCCAATCATTTCGCAATCCTCCTTGCAATTCTTGAAATGCATTTTCTTTATTTTAACACTTGACGATTTGATATTGCAAATTACCTCACATTGGTACTTGTGAATTCTAATATTTGACAGTAAAAAATAAGGAATTTTTTTACTCTTTCCACTATGACGTTTTTAAAAAGAACTGAATAATGAGAACTCTTTGGATGTAAAAAACAAGTACAATAGTCCAATTAGCTGAAACATTGAGGAAATAGTAAAGCACTTTCTCCACCCATTCCCTACATCACGGGTGCGACCCCACTCCACTTACAAGGTACCTTCTCCAACCTACCACCTAATTGCCACCTAATTGTCCCTATCCACTAATTGAAGTGCATATATATTCTAAAAGTGACCCCGCCGCTCCCGGCCCCAGGGAATGAATTTGAAGGGTTGCTTGTATTTCATAGGGAAGGGTAACTTAAAATATTCCCTTTCAAAATAAAGGGTTACCTCAAAAATTGCCCTTCATGTATGTATTGAAGTTTTTGTTGAAAGTGCACATTATCATGTTTATCATTTAAGCAATGTTGAAAACTATAATATAAGTGAGACCAAAGAACACACATGGTGAAAAGATATAACTATTTCATTAATGAAACATTGATGTTTGAGTATATTGAAACGGTAATGACATCTCAACATATTGGTATCAATGATAATCTCGAGGACAACAAGAAAGCAGTAGTAGAAAGATGTAAGAAACTCACAATCTAAATCACTCTTGAAATCTTCTATCCTTCATACTCATCCACCTCTCCCAAATATCTTCAAAATCAAGAGACTCCATAGGAATCTTCGCCATCGCAATCCTCATCAAAGCGTCCAAGGTGGTGATATTTAGAGCACATCTCCCAGAAGATTTTATAAGATTTTGAGTTGAGAATCCCCTCTCAAAACTAGTTGTGCTTGCAGGAAGAGTCAAGATCACTTGCCATAATTGTGTCATGTGTGGAAATATGCTCAAGTAGTCTTTGGTAGATGCAAGTTGCCTATGCATGGTGCATTTTTAATCTTGTACAAGCTACTTGAAGAGTATCTACAAACTCTTCAGCTTAGAAATACATCCATCATGATTTACAAGTCTGCATCCTCCTAAACAAAAGTGATTAAGCAAGACTTGTAACCATAAGTGTGCATTCTGATATAGAAGTGGCAACTCCATAGGATAAGAAATAGGGCTGAAAATTTTGGTGGCGTTGAATACCCGCATATCAAGGAACCTGGCATATAAGGAATCGATAACAACTTGTACGTATTCTTCTGCCAACCTCTTGCAAGCATCGAAAGTATAGCCCGAATCTCCACAACTTGGAATTTCTTGGAAAATCAAAGTATGGCTGTGAATGGTACCGGTCTTGTCTCTATATTCAATAATTCCATCTTCGGCAACCTCCATGAAAGTCTTTATATACTTCGAATCACCACCAAAGTTCTCGGCATCTAAGAACATTCGAGTCAATGACCTTGTTGTTAATTCAATCTCTGCCCCAAGCTGACTGAGATCTACATTCTCAGTTTGAATTTTTTTGCTCAAAACATTAAGCTCTTGTAGAACATCAGCCAACAAGTAAATACATAACACCACTTTGAAGATTTTGAAATCGTTGTATAGTTGTTGATCACAATCCCTGCACATACACATATGAAAATATAAATACAATCAAAGTACAATTAAAACCCTTTCTAGGATGTTTAATAAACAAACTAGAATGCAAAGGCATCTTCTATATTCTTATATATTTCAACTTATGTATAAGTTCAAGTGAAAGATAGAGAAAAAAAATTACATACCTGAACAATGTCAAAAGAGCTGGCAAAATATCTGCAAAGCGCGTCATAACTTGCCCCATGCTTAGCCATCTCACACTATGCACATGTAATAGTTTGACTTTCTCCATATCCATGATCTTTAATAAACCTTGCAATTCTTCATTTCGAAGTGAAGACATACCAACCCAACCCTAGACTATGTTTGCCAACCTCTCAAGAAATCCCAATTGTTTGATTTTTTTGAAGGCATCTGATGCAGCTAGAGCCTCACGATGGGCAATACAATGGACACTAAATAATCCCGGAACATCTCTTTTAAGCTTTGCTGCAAAACCATTGTGCACACGTAACATAGCTGCTGCTCCATCTGTAGGTAGGCCTACAAGCTTAGAACTTTGTAACCTGTATAAAACACATGTGCTTATCCATGCATCATAAATGGATTGAGTAGTGCCATTACAGATTGTGGAGTGTGAAAGAAATAAGCTTTTAGGTTGACCCAATCCACCCTTGTCAATATATGAAAGATACATAATAAGATGAGACTCAAGTGTTCTATCTGTTGACTCATCTAAAAGCAAAGAAAAACAAGGACTGCTCCTTACTTCCTCTATTTGTTTTGATTCAATGTATTGAGAAATAGCAGTTACAAACTCCCTCCCCGATACGGCATTTCCATAGGTAGCATAATCGTTTGTAGCATGCAAGCCTCCAAAGTCTATGTCTTTTGCAAAATTGCACATGGATGTGTAGCAAAACACAGG
Organism: Polytrichum commune; assembly: GCA_950295325.1. Classification (NCBI taxonomy): domain Eukaryota; kingdom Viridiplantae; phylum Streptophyta; class Polytrichopsida; order Polytrichales; family Polytrichaceae; genus Polytrichum; species Polytrichum commune. The sequence goes on from OX485809.1 coordinate 8,416,347, forward strand.
AAGGCAATTGAGTACAATAAAATATATGAACTTCATTGCAGATGTGATTTTGGCCTTCATACCTTCAGTTGTGCAAAACACATGCTGTGGAATAGGCTTGCATTGTCCATTTATTGCAAGCCATCGTGCCCTTGCATAGCAGTGGCGTGTAGATTTGTTGTGGTAAGTATGAGCTCATTTTTGCAAGTTTCGTGAACCCTTGCCTTTTCCAAGAGGATCCTTCACTTGAAACCTTTCACAGTAGATGCATTTCACACGAGTAAGATCATTCACTGTAATAGGACGTATCTATGGAAATGGAAGTTTCTATTGGTCTCGAAAGCCACGCTCTTTTGCTGTAAGATTTTTTTCTTCATCTCCACCACTCGCCAAATGATCTAACATCGGCATGTGAAGTTGTTCGTGTTCCTCAGTAACATGATTAGACCATGATGGTTGAAGCTGGCTTGACCCTTCTCCCAAAAATATTGGCTGAGGGTCACTTGATCATTCTTCCAAAAATGATGGCTTGGGCTAATTAAAAAATGATGGTTGGTACTCATAAGAATCATCTTCAATAATGACATTCAAATCCAAATTGTCATGAAGAGAATTATTGGGTCCAACTGACTCATATGAAATCTCTCCAACGGGCTCATAAGGAATTTCCACAACCGGTTTATGAGAAATGTTGACAATCGGCTAAGAAATCTTTTCAATTCTGGGTCTTTTCATGAACACCGCCAATGTGGGTTGCATCATGACCTTCCTACGCCCCATGCTGCAAACTTCATAAAAATAGACACATAAAATGAGACTAAGGATAGTGAGGACGCATATTAAACTTCAAAAGCATACAGATGACACAAGGTTCCTCGTAAACAAATAGTAATAAGAAACATGTGTACAAACAATCGTAGCTACTCTAGTATACTATCGTACATGACAACACAATTGGTATTTTGACACAACATTTTTTAGGTGGTTTTCATTACTATACTGTCTCAGTTTTTCTTCCCCTGTAGTAAAAAATAAACACAATTTCAGAATGAAATGTCTAAAGACTTCCAAGTTCCTACATTAAGTATTTCTTGAATAAGATACACATGAAGGACACAAGGGAACATAATCTAACCGGCTGCACACCAACGTGGCGAATAGCAACACCAATTAAAATTACATTGTCATAAACCTCCTTGTAAGTGCGCCATACATACTTCCCAGCCTGCAATTCACGGAGGATAAATCACATGAGACTTCTATGTTTTAATAATAAGTTTCACATAAACAAGTAATTGAACGAGAAAACCTTACTTACCACACCATTGATCATCTCACTATGTCCAAGCATATTATTTGCTCCATGTTTCTTCACCGAATTTCTGTTTGATACCATTAATTGCACAAAAATTCTTAGTCATTGAAAATCATGTAATCGTGGAGATTTATTGAAATTCATAGGAACTCACATAGCCACCAGACAACATATTTAAAAGAAGTACGTTCTAAGCTTAAGCCACCAATTTTTTCAAGAATGATGTGGGTTTAGAGTTAGGGTTAGGGTTAAGGGACCGGTTTTTTTTTTGCCATCCATTTTGAAGGGTTTACAGAAAATTACCCCTTCATTTTTTAAGAGTTGCAAAATATTTTAAAGAGAATGTGAAGGGCTGGACCCCAAAATAAGGGTAATAGTCCTTCAATTTTATTCCCTGCCCAACCCCACCATGGAGGATGCTGCCAAAAAAACCACATGAATCAAAAGACCATAACTACTTCAAAAAAAAATTTAGTATGAAACTTTTTTTGGCCGGTAGGTATAATGTTTGTGCACATTTTTCAATTGGAGAATCTCCAAAAATGATCACTATTCCTCTAAACCCCCAAAAAACCCTATAACCCCTAGAATATTACATATAACTACAAATCCTTCTAACTTTTGCATGTGAAAAATATTACCTTCAATCAAAAATTGGATAGTGAACCGCCTTTCAACACTCTCCTATGTGGTTGAGGTGCCCAAGGCAACATGGGCAATATATATTGGCACTGTACATCACACTCACAACATACTTTGCGAATATGGCTCTACATGGACATGTGCAAAAGTGTTTCGTGGCGATTGAAACGAGAAGTGCACTTGCGGGATTGGAGATGGTGTGATGCTAAAACCTTAGCCAAATGGAGTTGAAAGGATTTGTGACTCAAGGTTTTGGTTCTTGGTGAGAATGAAGTTTCTACATATTCACCACCGTAGTGTCCAAGAGGAAAAAAAAAACCTATGCTATAACTTGTGAGTGCGAACTTGGCAAGAATATTTGTCCTTAAGTTGATCAGCGACATCCACCCCTCGCATGAATGTGGTATATTGGAAGTACATAGAAGATATTTCAGCCGTCTTTCGCAAATGTCCCACTCGCCGCTCAACAACTGGACAATCTTCACTAGCCCTGTGGAGTGGTGGTGCCACTGTAGACATAATAAGAACCGGTTTTTTGTCAACCCACACTATGGCGCTAAGTTATTTAAATTGATGCAATCTCCATTCCAAATGCCCTTGAATGCATTTTGTATAGAATAATTTCTTGGCCAATGCCGTTGGGAGGCCAATGCGATCTGCCTTAACCGTACCTATTGCATAAGTGTTTTTACCCAAAAGATCCATAAACAAAGGTACCAAGGAGAAAAATTTGACCATGACCACTATATGATCCCTATTTTCTAACACACGTAAAAATCCATGTACTACATTTACACCTTGAATAATCTTAATCCTTTTAGAACCTTTGATACCGGGAACCCCTTTGTTGGCTACGCAATAAACCTCAAACATCCATACATATCTCGCTTTTGAATAAGTAAGGCACCAAACTTTGATTTCCCATTTAGTTGATTTCTTGGGAATGTATCAACAAATGCCACAATTTTGTCTATTATCACCTTGTCCCTCAATTTCTACATATCTTTGCACCGATTCCTAATCTCATTTAATAGCCACCTTAATTTCACTATCTTATCAAATTCGATACTTGTTCGGTCCATGGTTGCTCCATGATCGTTATGCACATGTAAGCATCGTATAATGTGCTCATAACGGTTCCGTGTCATAATAGAATAACTGACCGGTATCGTAATTAGAACTTAGATATTTTTATATGTTATTATTATTTTCAAATACAAATTAATATAATGATCTAAATTAGTTGTTTAAGTCGACAACTAGTCTTAAATTCAAGAGTGGGTGACTTGGTAGAATGATATGGTAGGTAGGATTTGGGAAATATAAGATTTACCAGCGGTGGCCGTTACCTAACCACCCAGGGGTTCTAGAAGGCCTAACCTTAAAGTTTCATATTGGTTAGCCGGATAAGGATTCTAGAAGCCTCAAACCCAAACGTTCCTATTTGCTTGCCGGATTAGTCTTTAACCTTATTATTTCTTATTTCTAGCGGGATAAGGGTTCTAGAAGCCTTTAACTCAAAAATCTCCTATTAGTTACCCGCTTCGGGGTTCTAGATATCCTTATCCTAAAGGTATAATATTGGCTGAAGGGCACAACGTGGAAGAGTATTTAAGGGGTGTTAGAAGGATGTTGAGGGGAGAAGTTAGCATTTAGAGTTGGTGTTTGTATAGACTTGGAGGAGCTTTGAACATTTTGAGATAAAGAAGTGTTTAGGAAGCTCTATTATACTTGAGGATGTTGGAGTGAGAATTTTAGACTGAATAGGTTGTACTAAGTGCATTATTTGTATTGTTTAATTGGTTTGTAAATGAACAGAACTTTGGAGTGAACGATTTATGAATTATACATAACCGACGTGTTCGATTGATATAAATTTTTTAGAAAATGGTCGTTGTGAGATATAAGTATTGAGGTCAAAATTTGGAAGCTTCAGTTTTTTGGATGAAAAAGTTGTAAGGAATTGAAGAGAAGGGTGTCTAGAAGTAAATGCAACTAAGCGAACAAAGATAAAAAAATACAAATCTTTTACAGATTTATAGTTATGGCTTCAAAAATTTGAAATTATCTTCTAATCTTACATATCTATTGTGTGTTAGAAATTATGAGATTTAGTAACCGGATGAAAAACATACAGCATTCATACAATAACTGTAGAGTTAGTAAATCATGTATAATTTGTTGGTTTAAGCTCCGTTTGTGTTGTATTGTGGTGTATGAACTGTTAGTAAGGTATTTTATAAGTGTACCAAGTTTCACTTGCAAGGAGTGAATTTATTTTTATTTATTAATAATGATTTTTATGATTACATTTATGTAAAACATCTATAAGATTTTACCTTATGTACTAATTAGACCTAATTTTATTTTTTAAAATATTATTGTATTGATTCGATATAATATATATATATAATGTAAAATATTTTATATAAAATATTATATATATATATAATGTAAAATATTTTATATAATATAATATATATATATATAATGTAAAATATTTTTATATGAATATAAATTTATTTCAATAAATTTATTTTTATGATTTAGTAGAATATATTTTATTAAATAGAATATATTTTAAAAATATATATTTAAAACGCAAAATATTTAATATTATAAAATTATTTTAATATAATTTCTGTGATAATATGTCTGATTAATATAATTTTATTCTATATTCATTATAAAATTTGAATTGTCTTGTTCGAAAAATACCTTGAATCGAATATCGGAGGTTTTCTTCGCAAAATATCAAAAGATATGATCTTGTTATAGTTTTTGTGACAGTTAAAACCAAGAATCTATTATGAATAACATTTAATCAATAGGATTATCTTTAAAAATAAAACATAATGGCAATTTTCGATAAGATATCATCGCACTATATTTTAAAAATAATACGAAACAAAAATTATAATGTAGTTTATAGAATGAATAAGATCTTGATACAGCCTAATTTATACTTTAAAGCAATACATTATTATCTACAATAGCTTATTCATAAGATTATCCTTCAAAATACCAAATGATAATAATTAAGAATAAAATATAATTACTTTGTATTTTATTATTAATTTGAAAACAAAAATATAATTGCTTGAAAATTAATAATATCTCATTATATTTTATTTTACAACTTTAACTAAAAGATTATTAAATGTGATATTTTTATTATAGATTCAACAAAATATTTTTACTTATTTACATATTAAACAAGTAATAATATTACAAATAATAAATTGCAAATGTTATTTATTTATTTTTCTTCAGTTTTTCATATTCCTTTATCGAGTCTGTTTCGTTGCCATTCTTAGGACTTTGTACTTATAAATCGATATCATCATTTCTTGTTTGGAATTGTACATCTTTACCTTAGTTTCAAAGATACAAATGTCCAAAAAATTACGCGGAGACGGGTTGTCAATTTGACATAGTGAACAAGAAAAACTTCAACATTTTAAAAATATCCATTTAAAAAAAAAACATGTGTTATAGTTCTAAATTTTATGAATTCACAAAAAAAAATCACAGACATTCGCGGATATTTTTCAATTCATAGCATTCGTGGAGAAACACGGGTCCAAACGCAAATATATATTATAATTTCGATTATGCTATCCGATTTCAAATTGATTTTGTTTCACTTAAAGAATGTTGATGTAGCGATATGAAAAATAACATCGCCTATACCGCAATTTTTTATTTTTTTTTGCCCACCCGAATAAAAGACAACGGAAAGGAGGATGGGCAATTTGTTAGGTAAATTTTTTTTAATATTGTCGTGCATATATTATTTTAATATCATGATGCAATGATAGTCCACATCATTTTCGCCTCGCGTTTTGTTGTTTTAATCATACAACCACATTCCCAAAAATTTGATGATTTTTCCATCGATTTTCGGCTCCTTATCATTCTTAAACAAATTGCCAAACGGACCGAACGAATTAGAATTTATATGGAATTTTGTACAATACGGTGAATGATATAAAGAAGGATAGAGCCCATCTTCATGGTTAACAACCTAAAATACTAATGTAAAATGAATAATCTAAAGCTTGAATTTGAACGTCAAATTCAAATATTATAAACTAAAAATGTCCAAACCCTAATGCTTAGCGGTATTTAAAAGAATTAGATTTACAAACTGTGCAGAAGTAGTATGATGTGAGCCCGTAATTGTACTCACGTGAATCTTTAATCACAAAAGTTACTCACACTTTAAGTTTGTATTTCCTTGAGTTGTCAAAAAGATAAGAAAAATGCAAGGAGTTAAAGTATTGGTTGAATTAAGTTAAGGAATGAATAGGAGTTAGGAAGGATAAGAAACATTGGAGAATTAATGGTGGGTAAAGATAAGTATTTAACTGTGAGTCTAGGGGAAAGAAAAATCAACTAAGGGAGTGGAAAAGTGGAGCTTGAAAGAATAAAGGCCAAGAGAAGAAGCTTTAACCTATTTTTCTTCTCGGACGGCCCGAAAGATGCCGGGCAACCCGGAAAAGAAAAAAAAAATTGGAGCGGTCTCGAAAGGCAAAGGATAATGGCCTTATAATGCATGTGGGATAATGAATCTCTGCAAAATATGTTGAATTCAATTACAACATCAGAAACTGGTGAATCCAACAATTTTTATTTTTATTTTTTATTTTTTAAAATTTCTAGTATAACATGCGATGACATACTTTTATACTATTTTTAAAATAAATTCTGTGATTGAAAATTACCTTCATGGACCCAAAATATAAATCCGGAACCTCCATCTTTGTCATCTATATGGTCAGAAGACCAATAGTTCTCTGTCACGCTTATCGTTGTGAATGGAGTATATCCAATACGATCCCACAGTGTCTCCAACTCTTTCAGAACTAAATTTTCCAAATCTTTAATCAAAGATGACATTTGAGTATTCAACACGTCGAATATTCTAGTCGTTGTTCGCGCATTTAGTGTGTTTAAATCTGTAACTGAAATTTTCATATTTTTCTCCCTATCTTTTCTATTAGTTTGCTTATACATGCCAAATCCTTCAGCATAGCAATTTTTCCATAAAAAAACAACCATATCTCCACCACTCTTCTCCTTACCCCTTTCTACTATTCCTCTTGCAGTATATAGTATACTACATTCATTGGTCAATATGTTTATCAATTCATTTGAAAAAAAATTGAAATCAATAATTGCCACTACTTTTTCATTTTCAACCAAAATTGCAGAAGTAGTGATTTCAGTGAAGGCATCTAAAAAATCCACCTTTTTAGATTCATAGATCACATGGCGAAATCCAATTGAAATTGAAACTCCTTGTGATCGAAACTTTTGTATTACAACCTCATCCGGGGTTGTTACATTTTTAGTATCATATAATGTAAATTTAACAAACATTTTAGTATGTTTTTTAGATTTATACTGAAACTCAAGCTGTGCTTGAGATTTTATTATTCTATCACATACATCACAGTTATACTCCATAGTTAGTCAACTATTAAGGTATCAGTTTGATTTTTTTATAAATGAATAAAACAAATAAATATGGAAAAAACACTTACAACAAATTACAAAATCAAAAAACAGTAATGAAGTAGACACAAGAGCAAAAGATGCGAAGACTAATATCACAATAATGAGGTTGAAGATGCATGTTCCACCCAAGCCTAGGGCTTATATATTACATACAACTATGAGTCAAGACTCCTTTCAACTAGTAGTTCCAAATATCTTTAAGAAACAAACATACTTGACTATATACATATAATATATGTAATTATATATGTGTAACTATAGTTAACATCCACATTAACTTCGAATGGATAACATCCACATTAAAATGGAATGGACCAAAAATTGAAAGGACCAAATAGACCAAGACCTAGTAACGTATAACTATAGTTAATATCCACATTAAAATAGAATAGAGAAAAAATAGAAAAGACCAAATAGACCAATGACTAGTAACGCATAACTATAGTTAACATCCACATCAACATAGAACGGACCAAATATAGAACCAAATACACCCAAGAACTAGTAATGTTCAAGTGTGAACGCAAAGTGGTTAGGAAATTTGCTCTTGAAACAATGAACTTGATGCATAGTCTCTGATAACATCCTCCCTCAACCAACCGAGGAAACATGATTTGGCAAACACCAACGCCACAAAATCACACCTTATAACACCAACAAAACCACAGTAAACGGCCGCCAGTTGCAGCTAGGTTTCTTTATTCAGTTTTTGGCTACTATAGTGTCCATCCTCGAAAAGGGAGAGTAGTATAGCCCCAATTTCCCTTTGTCCTGTGGGCATCGGGTTATTGGCATTACGAACGGACACTTTATTCACGCCAGCCCCTACCCCAGGGACCGGAGTTTCTATCTATCTATCTAGAAAATGGGCAATTCTGTGATTTCTTCTCACATTGTTCCTTCGAAAAGTCGCTCTGTTTGGCACAGAAAATGATTTATTTTTGGTCCTTTTTTATTGCCCTACAGAGTTTCAGTCCGGGGTTAGTAGAATGCGAAGAATACGTAGATTCACCTGAAGCGTAGATTCCACCATGCCAGATACGACCTGTCGAGGATCTGGCAGGCTGCCCTGACTTGCCATTTGGCAGCTCAAATCTGCCACGTGGCGTCTCCAGGAGCTCCGCCGTGGCGTGCCCAATGTGGGAGTTTCGCAGCTACACTCATCCGTTTGTCTTCTCGTTGATCATCACCACCAAAACAGCGACTGCATTGCAATTCACATTATTCAATTTCAGATAAAATTTCTCGTATTCAAGAGACTCTGAACCCGATCTTTTCAGGTGAAAAATCTGCGAATCATGGACTCCGCTGTTAACGAGTTGAGTTGATTTTCTCCCTTTCATCGTTCTCTGTCCAATTGCAGACTCTGTTTCGCGAATTGGTTCAACTCTTGAGGTTAGCAAGTCAAGAATTACAAGATCTACTGAATCGATTCTTTGTTTCTCGCGGAGGTTTTGAGTCTGGGTCGGCTTCATTTTGAACTCGAAATTTCTCAAATCGACTTCAAAACTCTTGTAGTCATCTCGAGTTGCTGGGGGTTCGGATTTTGAGGTTTGAGGAATAGGTTTTCTTGGAGCTCCTTTTGCGTCGTGTTAGCAGGAGAAACGCGCAATTTCGTGCCATCGTAGGTGATTTTTGCGGTGTTGGATTTCTTAGCAATTAGCAATGGAGGATAAGCCGAAGCTGGAGAGGTTGGTATCGGACACGGAGCGCAACATCCACGAGAAGAAGGACGTGGTGCAGCAGAAGATCGAGAAAGAGAACGAGTCGATTGATGTCGAGGAGAGTGAGAAGCCGAAAGGTGCAGGCCTTCCTCCCACGGAGGCTCTGAAGCGATTCTTTGACCGCATCCCTTTGTTCTCTGTTCCGGGGATCGATAATGCCGGAGGTGAGAATCCCTCTTCTTCTTCTTTCCTTTTATTGAACCCCTGAACTCCTAATTCATCAACCCTGGTCCCCATTAAGAATAAGATTGATGCAATAACTCAGGATCACAGTTCTTTACTTCGAAGTAAAGGAATAAATTATGTTGAGGCTATTTTAGGTCACTGAAAACTTGGATGTGCTATTTTCTCATCGCCTGGACTGAAGCCCAATGGTAGTCGAAATTTTGAAGGATGTCTTCTATTGCCCAGATCAAAACACAATGCAAACCATTACATGGGATTTTGTACAGGTTCCCACTAATTAGTTCAATTAGTGTTCCCCCTAAACGACACGTGTCAATCTACTCAAAATTAGATTTAATTTGTGTTGAACCTGCTTATCATCTACGGATATTCAAGTGCACAATTCTGTTTTCCCAAATAGTTTTGGGAGATTCTTTGAAGGGGCTTGAAGTTGGTTCCACTTGTTAGTGCGATGAATGTTTTCTTTTTGAGTTGCAGTGTTTTCTTTTAAGTTGAAGTGATGTATGAGGTTGTATAAGTAGGTGTTCTTTGATCTCTCTGTCTGGTCCAGTTTGTTGAGCTCTTAATTTGGACTGATTTCTTCATCTAACTTTGGGTCAGTTCTGCGTGTGAAGCCACTGATAAGACTCGGGGGGTTGTACACAAGTTTAATATGACAATCTGTATGTGGCATAGCTGGCTTGGATGTAAGCATCGTTGAGAGGTAGATGCTTGCTTACCTCAACTGCCCTGGACTGCGGGAATAAGATACGCGGGCCTATTGTGGACACTTCCAACTGCACTGACAATATTGGCCGGTGGATTGGATTGGGAGTTGTCTCATCCAGTTGCCATTCCAAATCACGAAGATTGTTATTTCAAGTTTTAGAATCAAAGTTGAGATGCAGCATTCATAAGAGGTCAAAGTGAAGATTCTCTTTCTCTTTTCTTTACAGTGATCACATAGGCCCTCTCAATTGGGTTAACTATATAACCTAGAATTATGTCTATGTGTTGAGCATATAATTCAATCTCATTGCAATGCGTGTCTATTGGGTACTTGTTCTCAACTCCAGGCCGTGCCATTAACCACTCAAATATAGGTGTCCACAGTGTTGTGACCACATAAGGCTCACATACCTTACATGTTGTGTTGTCCAAGTCCTGATATACTTAATATTGTAGTGAGGAGCTGCTACACCAGCTGTAACGAGACTATGGGTTTTACCAGAATCGCATGCTTCACTAACCATGCTGTTGTCATCCAGTCTAATGCAATGATTTTCTGTAACAATCTCAATGTATGTATGTTGTATGTTGCGGGGTGGCTTAAAGCCAAGGCCTCTACCCTGGATCCCTTTGGGATCTCCGAGATTAAGCCGCCCAAGGCCAAAATAGTACTCGGATGGGTGACCTTCCTAGCACTTGATTTCCAGTGCACACTACCACCTTTGGTCCACTTAAATCATAGTGGGGTAATTTGGATGAACCGGATATATTCAACCAACTATGTGGAAGACCTAGGGGCTTGGCTTTGGGGGAGATAAGTCTGTACCCTTTCAAGGTGTTCACCTTTGAAAGGAGGCAGGAGTCTTTGGGGGTCCTTTAATTCTTGCAATGCCCATTTCGGGATCAAATATAGCCTTAGACCAACTTGAAAATGAAGCAACACATAATGCACGCTGGTGGCAACATCAGGGTTATCTCTTTTTCATTTTCTTTTTTCTTTTTTCTTTTCTGGTACATTGCTTGTGATAATTGATGTTGATAATTGACCTAATCCCAAGTCTGCAGCAAAAATAAGTTTGTTGTTGAGATCTGACGTGATGAATTTGACTTAACTGTTTGGCAGTGGTGGAGGTGAAGATGACTGACACCATAGGTGCAGCTATTGAGCACTTGTACAAGCAGAAAGTGCTTGGTGCGCCGGTCCGGGATCCAATGCAAGGCAATAGCGATAGTTTAGCCGATTGTTACGTGGGTCTTCTCGACTTTGCAAGCCTTGTTCTTTGGGCTCTCCAGGTAAGCACTTCCTCTTTGGCATTTTCATCTTGAACCCATTTTGCCACATAAGGGATTCCTGCAGAATTAATGTGGACAATATGGAATTGTAGTTCCTTTTACGTGGTCGGCATGCTTGAAATTTATAATAGCATAAGAGCTTGAGTTCTTGACAATAATTCACGTTAGTGTGACATGGATGGAAGATTACGAGGGGTGGTTTAAACCTGAGGCCTAAACCTGAGTCCTATGGGAACTTTGAGGTTTAGCCATCTAAGGCCGGAATAGTGCTCAGGGGGATCACCTTCCTCACACTTGATTTCCGATGCAGCCCACCACGTATGGTTCACCCAATCATAGTGGGAAGATTATAGGGTAAATTGGATATTTTCAACCAACCATGTGGAAGCTAAGGGCTTGGCCTTGATAAAGATAGGTGCAGACCGCTTTGTCTTATTCTTGTTATGCCCATTTCAGGATTACATATAGATCAGAGCAACTCGAAGATGAAGCAACACTAGAATCCACACTGGTGGCTACATCGGAGTTATCTCTCCAGTCTCTCTGGAAGATTGTGTACATGAATCAATACATGTTTTGTGGAAGACCTGTTAGGCACTTGTATCTTAATGATGCCAACGTTCTCTGGACTCTCAAAAGGGATCAGAAAACTTTTTGTCACTAGGTATTTAACGTAACCTACGTCAGGGCGAGGGCTGATTGCCGTGACTTCTTCTTGCTTGAGTGATCTGCAGGAATTCGAACAAGCAGAAGGAGAAGCAAAAACTTCTGGTATGGTTTTGAGCCCCACGGATGCACCTAGTAATGCCACCACTGCTGTGGAACTCAAAGATCCGGGGCGAACTCCGGAGCAAGTGACTCAGGCAGATGAGAGCACTTCTCAAGGAGAACGTGAAGGCTTCTTTGGGCTTCTTGATAAACTTTCTGATGTGAACTGCACTCAGGTACCGCTCAGTTATGTCTTACTAAGGTATACAGGTCTTAAACAGTTACTTAAACCTATTCGTGAACTTTAAACCTTGGCTGATCCATGAATGTGAATGGAGAAGCCAGGTACAATCACGGAGAAATTTGGAGCCCAAGCTAAATTGGTTTGAATTTCCAAAGGTGATGATGAAGGAGTCATAAATTGGTCACACAGTGACCCCTTAAACCGTTTTTATTGACTATTGAGGCTTAAGGCTGGAATGGTCAACTCGTTCTGAATACGTACTCCAATCTCTTTTAAACACATGCCTTACTGGCATCCGTTCTTAGATCCAGACCTAAGCACACACCACTCAACATAGGTGTCCATTCAAGACAAGTAACCAAATTATGCATGTTTACCTTATTGACTACTTCCTTAATGCATTTGCCTCACCACTAATCATCATCATTTTTTGACATCAGCGGTTATCTTAGGGGCACTTCAGACTAGAGCTTGAGGGCATGTGACCATTGAAATCTCTTATCTCTCATTGTTGAAAAATGCCAAGACCATCCCACTTTACTTTACACTAGATCTTCAGGGCGAAAGGGACCAAGGAACTTTGAGTGGATGAAAAACCTTAAAGGTGTCCAACCTGGCATGCAATGGATAATGTTTCATGGTCTAAAGGATTTTACGCAAAGCCCACCTCCAAGAGGTGGGTCTAACCCAAAACCAAGAGACCATGATACTTCAAAAATCTCACAACCCTTATTATAGTTTATTGTGTGGAAGGGCCCATATGAAAAGGATGAGAATGAAATAGCATTCAGTGGAGAGCCTGGATGTGAATGTCTTCACATTACTTGAAGGCCCGTGACCATACAAAATTCAATTTCTGTTTTCCATAGTACGGTCTTTGCATGAGTTTCAAGGCTTTGCACAATCTCATGGTCACGGCCCTTGGCTGTAGCGTAAAGTGGCCCTTAGTAACCTGGAATTGCAGATTTTCTGCAAAAGGACTTGTGTACTAGATTGAAACCTAACATGGGGAGATGAGAGCCTGCAATCATACAATAAAAGTGGATTGTGAATTTCTTTTTAACAAATGTTACCTTAACATCTTTGTTAGTCATGCATTGAGACTGGTTTCCAATCGCCATGGACTGCGGTTTTATTTTATAGGTGGGGGCAATGGCAAGATCATTTCGGTGGGGTCCCTTTCTGCCAGTTCGTCCAGACGATACCCTCCTGCATGTATTACTTCTCCTCTCCAAGCATCGGTTGAAAGCAGTTCCAGTTGTTGATGTCGAATCATCAAATTCTCGGGTTAAAGGCTTCATCACCCAGGTATCCCTCATTTCAAAAACATCATGAAGTTTATCTTCACATAGAATCATGAAGAAACATGCACCCAAGAGCACTACAGTTTGCATAAATTAGCACTGTGATTGCACCAACCAATGCTTACCTCTCGACTGGATGGGTCTAGAATCTAGCAAGGGTTGACTAAACATCTGATTTAGAGTGGTCTTTGTGACTTGTCATGTAGCACCAGTTGTCATATGACACCCTCTCTAGTTGCCACCCAGCGATTGCAAGACAATTATGTGGGTCGATGAAGAATAGTGTGGGTCACACTAAATCCGATGTTTAGTGTAGTGATTGCCCAGTGATTGAAATGTGTGCTCTCCTAAGTAGAGAGCTCCTCCCTCCTTGCAGAATGCATGGCAACTAGAATAAGAAGAATTTTTTTGACAACTTAGTACTAATCGAAAAATGATTTCCTAGTGCCTTAGAATTGCATTATATTTGTGGCACCTGTGTCTTCTGAAGTCGAAGCTCAGCCAGTTCTGTTCTAAATACATCCGCATTTTGCAGGACATTGCTGTGCAATTGTTACTTCAATGTGAGGGACTGCACTGGTTTGAAAGTATTGCAGAGAAGACCTTGAATAATGCTGGGTGAGGAATCTGATTGGTTCTTGCTGCTTGGCTTAACTGTCTTACTTGCATTTACCTGTTGATTATCCTTTGTACCATAGTTGGAGTTGGTGATGAGTCAATATAAGGCGGTACACAGTCTGAACTTGAGTGGAGGGACTTATTATACCTAGTTAGGTATGTGGCCCTATTGTGGGCACTTCTAACTCCACAAAAAGTTTAGACCCTTGCATCGAACTGGGAATTGTCTTATAAAGGTAGCAACTGCAAATCACGAAGATTGCCATTCCAAGTTCCAGAATTGGAGTTTCACCCAAGTTTCACGAGATGAGAAAGTATCAAACCTAGAATCATGTCTTTGTTTTGAGCACATAGTCCAATCTTGGTGCAACACAAATGTTCGTTCTTACTTTGAGCCATGCCATATGCCACTCAAATATAGGTGTGGACAATCGAAAAGAGTAACCTCCTGAGGCACACATATCTTAATCAAATTGGAGAAATTGTCACCAGGTTCGAAGTCCACCATGATGCTGGCCAGATGGTTTTTGTATATGGGGACGACAACCTCATGGCTGCACTACATGCCATGTGGAGGCACCGACTCAGTGGTGTGCCCATACTCGACCGATCTTCCAAGCAACTCATTGGCAACATCCGCTACAACGACTTGCGAATTATTCTTGATAAGCCCCATGTCTTCAATCAACGCAGGTTTGTTCTCTGAACTCAACACCCAGAGGATGAATTTGCTAATAACTGAGAACAATGGTGGTCCCCAGTATTGTGTGGGAATTGTTTTGTTTCCATATACTGAGAATTGTATGAACTTGAGTGAGTTTTAAGATGAATTATACCAACAAGCCTTGATCTAAGCACGATTTGCAGATTTGGGGATGCACACGTGTACACCGTTCATGGTATTCAGTGTTACTTACTATTTGGAGTTACACATTGCTCTAACTTTTTGCTAAGAATGTAAGTTTGAAGCAAGCAAAGTCATTTATGTTGCATACTGTCCATACAACCTATTTGATCTTTGTCAGTAACCAATGAAACCTATAGTAAGGAGTTATATAGCCTTCCATAATTCCAAATACTAAGTGACACTAAACTTAACAAATGGTGTAGTCTTCTTCCCATGAGACTCCTGCTGTATTACGTGATAACTTGGATCCTTGATGAATCAAACTCTGTTTACCTGGCAGAGAGATGCATGTTGAAGATTTTTTCAAGGAGGAGGAGGGCGCCAGGAAGCAAGTCCATGCAACCCCGCTCCTGGAAGACTTTGGAGCCGCACTGTCTGCAGCTGCACTGAGTCTCGGCAACATCACAAAACCGTCCATGCAAGAGCCCGTGATGAGCAAGTCGAGTGACACATTGAAGGCGACGATGAAGAAGCTGTTCCAAGCTCGCAGTGACCGCACTTTCTTGGTCGACGGGAAGGGGCGAGTCAACGGAGTGGTCACGTTGCGTGACATAATCATGCAGTTTTCACCCCCTCTCGAGGAGCACCCGCGCATGGGTGGCTTTTTCGAGAGTGCCCTCGAGCAATCGGATGCCCATATGGGTCCCGGATCTGTTGTCACAGTAGACCCAAAGTGAGTCAGGAAACGCTCCAAGTCACAAACTCACATCAAGTCACACAGTTCATGGATGGTGTTCTAGTCGTGTGCACGATTTTCCACAGCCCTAGAAAGTGTCATGTGCCCTAATAGTTACCGGATCATTACATTGTATATTTGATTTAGTTTGGCAGTTAAATTGATGTGCCATGTTGATTAGGATGGGTCCTGGATCCATTGTCACAGTGGACCCAAAGTGAGTCAGGGAATGCTCCAAGTCACAAACTCACATCAAGTCACACAGTTCATCGATGGTGTTCTAGTCGCGTGCACTGTTTTCCGCAACCCTAGAAAGTGTCATGTGCCCTAATAGTTACCGGATCACTACATTGTATATTTGATTTAGTTTGGCAGTTAAATTGATGTGCCATGTTAATAAGGATGGGTCCCGGATCCGTTGTCACAGTGGACCCAAAGTGAGTCAGGGAACGCTCCAAGTCACAAACTCACATCAAGTCACACAGTTCATCGATGGTGTTCTAGTTGTGTGCACGATTTTCCACAACCCTAGAAAGTGTCATGTGCCCTAATAGTTACCGGATCACTACATTGTATATTTGATTTAGTTTGGCAGTTAAATTGATGTGCCATGTTAATAAGGATGGGTCCCGGATCTGTTGTCACAGTAGACCCAAAGTGAGTCAGGAAACGCTCCAAGTCACAAACTCACATCAAGTCACACAGTTCATCGATGGTGTTCTAGTCGCATGCACTGTTTTCCACAACCCTAGAAAGTGTCATGTGCCCTAATTGTTACCAGATCACTGCATTGTATATTTCATTTAGTTTGGCAGTTAAATTGATGTGCCATGTTAATTAGCATGGCGTCCATGATTTGTCATGTAGCAACAAGTGCCAAATGCTACCTTCTTTGGTTGCCATTGACAACCAAATGTTGTGTTTAGTGTCACCAATTTTGTTGTCGTGCTCAATGCTCATTGTAAACTGCTTGTGACACTAACCCTAAATTCAAACCTAACTTTTATCATAAAATAATTGGGCATTATAGATCTACAATGTTGCGAATATTGTCACTTAATACGTGACTTTTCATCCAAATTGCAATCATGCATGACTATATTTCATCACAAATTTGTTAGGATGCAAAATATACTAAATTGTAATATGTGCCCACCTCTTTACTCCACATGTGTGTTTAAGAATCAAACATAAGTTGGGAGTATGGTACTTTGTTAAGTTATATAAGAAATGTCATTGGAAAAGTTACCACATTGGCATTAGATGCCATTTAACACCGAATACAATGTTTAGTGTAGTGATTGCAAGATCAATTATGTGGGTCATTAATGAATGGCACGAGACACATTAATAAGATATGTAGTGTGGTCAACATGTTAAGTGATTTATGGAAATGAATGAATTCACCATTTGTGAGGGAGTCTTTTTGTTGTTTTTTTATAGTAACATTTAAATTTCAAATGCATTTCCATAGTAATTCTACTAACATGATAATTATTTTAGTACTAGCATTATTTTGTAACCATGATGTATATTTTCGTTAGTGATTCCACCAATACTAACACCCAGGTTTGTCACAAATCCTAACATTTAATATTATTTTCATCTTTGTTGTGACACTAAGTGAAAGCATGTTGGCAATTTGCATAACCTATACATAGGCTTCAACTGAAAGAAGCTAAGACATGAGCAATGAGCAGTGAACGGTGAGCAATACCTTGTGAGCGATGAGTGATAACATGTGAGCGGTAAGTTCAAAATAATGAAAACCATGCAGTTGAAGGTCTTTTGAAGTATTTTTTACACTTGCTTTGATAATTATATTATAAGATGTAAATATTGAATTTCTCAATTTTCCAGATTAAATAGTGCCTATAACCATGCACTATAATATGTGTGGTCAAATCATGAAGCATCTTTTTAGATTTCCAATTTGTTTATTGGTTTGTAACCACCATTAAATACAAACATTTAATGCCATCTGTTGTACATTAAACATATATCATGGAGCAACCTTTCACAAATCTTGGGGAGTTCACTGGGCACAAACCATGTGATGCAAATTATAAGGTGCAAATTATTACTTCAAAACAATCATTATAAACAATATAATGTCAATCAAAACCCCAAGCAATAGACATTTCCCAATGCTTACAAATACAACAACATGCTAACAACTAAGAGAATACAATATTGAATTAAGGAAAAAAAGACAACAAGACAATAAGACCAAACCATGACATCACTTACAATTCAAACCCAAAAAAATGGATAAGATAACATTGGAGACTTTGTATCACAACCCCCAAAACCACAATTGCTCGAGCTAAATGTTACAAAACCATAAAATAAACAAATTCATGGCTCTTACATGCCAACAAAAATTACAAGCATATGCACAATGACAATCATCAAATCCTTCTGACAACAAATTAAGTAGTACAAAATCCATCCAAAAACAAATTACAACTCCTAGTCTTCATTGAGGTGTTCAACAATTTCTTGTAAACCCTGGGCTATACTCGGTATGACCAACATCTAGTGGGATAGAATTAACTTAGTAGGTAAACGTGCTAAACACAATAATATTACATCTCAAGTTTTCACTCCAAAAAAATGATATTACATCTAGGACATACTATCTCTCCATTCTTAAGTGAATATCCGATGCTAACTCAAACTTACCAATTTCCATGCTAGTTTATGTTCTCACCAATCCTATTTCGATTGTACCTATACATGTCACATTCCATCGTATTGGGACGTAGGGTCCGTGATAGGTGCTTATGCACCATGGGGAAGAGGCTGTGAGGCTACTCGCCGTTGTCGCGGCGAAGCCCTGTAGAATCAGAGCGGCTGCTGGAGGCAAATGGGGGAAGGGACAAGAGTTGAAGCGGCAACTCTGCTGCTCCTCATACTCTTCCCCCCCCCCCCCCCTTGCCACCCACCACTTCAAATTCCGTAGGGGCACCGTAAGACGTGGCCTTAGCATCCAACCTCAATATATAAGACCCAACCCCACGCGCATATACACACTCCTCCCCTCCAGAGCTCCCCGAAACCAGATGCAGAAGGAGTACGTTGCCACCACGCACCGGAGATCTGCCGCTTTCGAAGCATGGTGTAGAAGTTAGCCGATGTTGCAGCCAGAGAGACAACCACGAGTACCGAAGCAAGGAGCTGCACCTGCCGAGGCAAGTCGTTGAAGCATAACGCCAATTCCTGAAGAACGAAGAGGAAGAACACCACCCCCCGACTGTAGATCCACCACCGAAACCAGCACCGACACCCGAAGTTTAGCAAAGGACTGTGCCAGGAGGACCGCCGAAGGAAGCTGTGCCAAGAGCAACCCAAGATCCACATCATCAGACGAAATTGCAGCACTGTCGTAGAAGGAGTGGCACAACACTTCATCAAAAGGAGCCACATCAGGAGCAACTCGAAACCCACAAAGCATACAGTGAAGCAACACCGAAAACAACCATAACACTGTCGTTTCTTTCTTGCAGCCCCAGTATTGACCACAGAAACCAAGATCTAAGTGAAGGATAGCATTAGATCTAGTTAGATCTGCCGAGAGTAAATATTTCGAACCACTCAACTTAGATTTGTGAGAAGATTTGAGAGTTTAGAGAGAAAGTTTGAACCAAGAATTATACTAGGTGAAATCTTAGATCTATGAACTCGTCAAAAGTGTTGTAAAACACTCATCAGCACTGAAAGTTGGTTAGAGTCTAGCATCATATTGATTAGCATCAAAAACTTAAGAGATCTGTACCTAGCACTTTAGAACGGGAGTAAGGGAGAGGTAGGCACAGGGAAGTGAGGGTCGGAGGAGAGACTCAATAACACTGTGCCGAAACCAAGTAAGCATGCTGCCGAAACCAGGTAGTCTGTTGTTCTCTGCCAAAACCAGGGAGTTCTGTTGCCGAAATTAGGTACTGCTGCTGCCGAAACAAGTTGTTCTGTTGCCGGAACTAGATACCTTCTGCCAAAATTAGGTAGTTTTACAACCGAAATAGAGAAATCTTGCTGCATACAAGTCATTTGCTGTGGTTAGGGGCACCAAGTGCCGAGTCTGGCTGCTGCATCCGCCGGCAGGAGTAAGTCAACAGAGAGAGAAGTTAAGTGGCAACCAGACAGCGGCTAAAACAAGGATGGAGGTAACATCTTCTTGCCGAAGATAGCTTTTTGGTTATCGGAGGAAACTACAATCTGTGCCCAGATATCCCAGTATTTTCAAGTCCAATCTGTTTTAGGCATAATCGGTGGAGAACCTAGTACCTTCAAATCCAATCTGTTTTGGGCATAACCGGTTGAGATCATAGTACTTTCAAGTCAGTGAAGCCGAATCGAGTCTACGAAGCTGCTGGAAGGCGATTGCATTACGAAGAACCTGCCCCAAGAGCCCAGATACCTGCTGTTGCAGAGAGTTTTTTGAAGAAATCTGCTGCCAAGACAGAAGTTGCTGCTGCCGAAACAGAAGGTGCTGGTGTATTAAGGCAAGGAGATTGAAGGCAAAGTGTTGCTGCTGGAGTTGTTGGTGACTGTCATTTTGCTGCCCTTCATCCGCTTGGTAAGTTTACACGTTAATTTGTTTTCTCATTATTTGCACATAGGCACACTGTGAGGCCAAAACCACCCCCCTTAGGCGTCCTAGTCCGGGTGATGGTGTTGAGAATCACATGTATTGTTCGTATCAAAAGAATGATCTCTTTGCATCCCAAGGCATACATGTCATTTTGAATCACTTTGTTTATTAGTAGTGACCTCTTGGCTTGTGACCGAATTGGCCTTCTCAAGAGTCCAACCGGCAGCCTTGGCAACACAAGCTCTCAAGGATATTCTCCTTGCGCCTTTGATTATCCTCTCCTTCACCTTGCCAATGCTAGAGTCCTCCTCCCTCTCCATTGTTATATAAGTGATTGATTTTTTTACCAACAAGGATGTAAGTGTTGAAAAACACTCCCTCAATGGTTAACCTCAAATATAGTTGCTTGTAAAAACCCCACACCCTCCTAGCTATCTAACCACACAACTCACACATTGACTAATTTCATTAAGTCCTCTCCCTAAGTCCTAATTCTAAGTCACCCACATCACTCATTAGTTGATGGTTTCACTAGCTTAATCTCCAACTAATTCTTAGATATCCTAATCCTAGCTCGGCTCGGTACACCCTTGATCTGGTGGTAACTTTGGTTGAACACATAGCCCCTTAGTCTGCTGCCCCACCGGTAAGATTAGTCTGATGGGCAGAGCCTAGGATAATGGCACTAAGGTTTGGCCAAGTAAGCTTGTCTGTTGCCCAACCGGTAAGCTCGTCTGCTGGCCCGACCGGTAAGCTAGTCTGCTGCCCAGCCGGTAAGCTTGTCTGCTGCCCAACCGTAAGCTTAGTCTGCTGCCCAGCCGGTAAGCTCGTCTGCTGGCCCAACCGGTAAGCTAGTCTGCTGGCCCAACCGTAAGCTTAGTCTGATGGGCAGAGCCTAGTATATTTGCACTAAGGTTTGGCCAAGCTCATTAATGGCCCTAACTTAACACACAAATTAGGAGGCTACCTAAAGGGATTTCAAACTACAAACTAATTTGGTGACCCTACCCTCTAATCAAATACTTTTCTACTTGGTCTCTATGATTTGGAATAAGTAACTAAACTAACTCCCTAACATCACTAAGGCTAACTAATCCACACATGTGGCTTTTAAGCTATAAGAGCTTACTCCCATGGGATGAATTGAGAGAGAGAGCTTAACTAACTAACTTCACTAGAAAACTAACAATCCACACACGTGGCTCAAGCTCTTAGGAGCTTGCTCCCTTGAGAGCGTTTGATGGAGAGAGAGGAAAATGAGAGAGAAAACACCTTAAGTAGCAAAAAGGGAGAGAGGGGGAGAGGGAGAGAAAGGTGAGGATAGGGTGAGAGGATTAGCACCTCCAATCATAATCCCTTAACCTTCACCTTCAAAGTAGGGACTAATCCCCTTCCACCAAGCTTCCTTCTTCCTAAACTAACAAGATGGATCCAAAAGTGGGCATTTAACCCGCGGAGCTCACCTTGCCTCACCTTACCCCTTACTCACATAATCAAGGCATTTTCCTATTGAAATCAACCCTTGAAATAACCACACAACACATTCTAATGCCTAAACTTAAATCCACACCACACTTCACTTTTTTTATGTTTTGTGAATAATCATAACACCTCAAAGTCAAACTAAAATTGGTTTCGAAGAGTTAATCACCACATGTGGGCACCATTTTGGGCTCACACACACACATAGTCTTAGACACATCATAGCATTGATAGGTTTGTTAGGATAGTAAGCAAAATGAAGGTTGCATATGCAACCTACCTTGTTATCATTATGTGGCTAGTACTAGCCACACCATACTGGATATACTCTCATAGTGTCAACTCTCACACCACATGGGAATGCCTTACAAACTCTTGTTTTAAAAACACATATAAGAACGTCATAAATCCAAAGGTATGGTATAACAACCTTAATGTTCATATCATAAATGAATGTTCCATTAGAAATAATGGATCCGTGGTAGTAACGGTAGATGCTTGTGCTTTTAGTTATACTTGCCTCAAATGCTTAGGAGATGTATGGAATGTTAGAGTTGTGACAAATCATAATCTACATAAGAGCACTTACAACCAATTTGTAAATACTAAGATTCATATGAATAGGAAAAGGTGTTATCATAGGATGAATGCAAGTTGTACTCATACTAGTACTCATATGATGTTAGAACATGCAAATCACTTCTTCTTTCACTCTCAATTCCTAGGAGGCCCACAACTTAATTTGTGGAAAGGAATTAGAGGAAAGAAAATAAGAAGTATACCTCATTCAAAACTAAAGTACAAAACGTTTGTTTGCTTTGCTTATATCAGAATGGCAACCATCACTCCAACCTCATCATCACGTAAGTTGTTTGAAAATGAAAATATAGATTCTACAAATGGAAAACGTCCAGTGCTTGCTGTGGTATTGTCAAGTCAAAAAAAGGTTAAAGGAATAGCACCCACTGAGAGAACACGCCCCCCTATTGGCTTGGTTTTCAAGCTATGAACACAATTGCAAAATTTGCCAGCATGCCTCTCATTCAAACACCTTCTTTCACTGAGTTAGTCAAAAAAGGTATGTGTGAGTCTGAAGCACATGAAATGGTAGAGTCATCTCCCTCCTTTCCGTTCGTTGCCCAAGAAGAGTGGCCTTCTAAACGAACGGATGGTAAGGAGGGAATGCACTACAATCTCACCCAGATTCCTTCAGATGTGAAAATGGGTGACCATGGATTTGCTTTGGACTATCACATATCTATCCATTTTGAAATTGAAAGAATAGAATTTGATAGAGATGTGATACTCAACTTAACAAATGATAGACTAAAAACAATGAGGATAGAGGTCGGGGAAGTCCTAGGAGAGCCCATAGCTGTCC